>CM044560.2:14556755-16042589 GCA_024416835.2 Perccottus glenii | reverse complement strand
CAATGTTGTGTTCCAGTTATTAATCCGCACTTTGTGCTGTTAATAGGTATCTGATAGTTGCTAGAACAAATCACACTGAAAAATAGTTGTGGCTAATGTTTTGTTGAACGTAATGTACAATTTGTTGTTGTTTCAACTTAGTGTATTTATTTATTTAAAATTTTTGTCTCAACAGGTATTTTAGTAGGTATATCTAAATATCAGTTTTAATGTATTTGATATTATCAGTGTATGAGTGTGTATTATTTTGTGAAATGGCTTGAGTGATAAATTTGAGGATTATTATTTTATTATCTTTGGTCAGTATTTGGCTGTGGCTTTTTACAATCACACTGGTTTTAAATCTGTACATTTCTTTGGTGAATGTATGATGATGTAATCACATTGACACTATTTTTGCTCCTCAAACTGATCTTGACCTGTAAATACTAAATTGTAGTATCATCCAGCTTACACACGGTGTCACTAGAACCTCAAAAAGAAATTGTACCATGCCATCTACTATTAATTGAGTCACCATCAGTGGTCTTATTATCAATAAATATACATAATAACAATGATGGTTGTTGATCTATAACCATTAATATGCACTACTGGTATGTTATTGTAACCCTATATTTTGAAAAGTCTAACTAAAACTTGTGAATTTGCATACAGCACAACAAAAACATAGGAGGCCTAAATCCATTTGTATCATACTACTAGTGGTCTTTTTTCAAAACCTAAAGTCAAATTGTGTTCTGGTAAATAAGAAACATGAAGTAATTGAAATAAACAATAAAAACAGGTGAACACTGTCCATAATTGGCCAATTGTTCAGCAATAATGAGTAGGCTATCCAGAAACCTGCCAACATAATTAGTCTGAAAGTTTTTGTTTACAATACGGGCAGTTAAGAGCTAAAACTTCCTTACAAAGCCAAAATACAATCTGGACGTTATTTATTTCTCAGTTTTGTGGTTGCACTCTTGTGTAGGTCTAAATAGTTAGCATTCATTTATTAAAGCAGTAACCTACAGTATCTGCATTTACTGTAATACACGTGAAGTCCTAGGCTATAGGTGCCCTGTTTGGCTAGGCTACCATCTTTGGCCGAATGGCGGCGCTTCGGTACTGTGCAAAAACGTACGCGGACTGCGAGGCTGTGAATTGGAAAAACGATTGAGCGCCGTGTGAGAACATCGCACTATTTCCTCCTTTTTTTTCTTCCTTCTCTTTTTTCGCTCGCTGCTGCAGACACTGAAAACAAGAGCAGCGTGGAGACGTGACACGAGGCGGTTGCACTCGGAGAGACCTCCGCAAACCGTCCTCGCTGCAATCTCGTTACGCAAATTAGCGACGGAGCGGAGCGGCAGTGGGCCCGCTAATGGAGCGTGCGTGCCGCCGGCAGAGGCGCCCCCCCACCGCAACCCCCTGCTCCCCGCCTCCGCCCCCTGAATACGCTTAATGGGTTATAGGCTGGAGGGAGTCATCCACCGGGGAAGCGCTATTACTCACTCACTCACACAGACACACGCGGATTTAGGAAGGGCACAGACTCGTTCAAGTGCAGACAGCGGGATTGTGGAGAAGACTACGAATCGGCTTTAGTGCATAGGAGCCGTAAGCAATTGAAAACAAAATGAATAGGCTACGTGCTATGAGTGCAGCTGGACAAAACAGGAAATAGAAGAGGTTTAGAGTACCGAGGCGACGTTCATCCCTCGTGGGGTTACATTATCATCATATTTACTATATTTGAAATAAAGTCAGCCCCCAATATTCATGTCTTTCCTGTTCACAACATAAACTATAGGCTAATATAAACTATTACCATCTTCTGAGAGGAAAACAGGACACCTTTTAGAACATTAAGGCTACAATTCACATAGTAGCCTAGCCTATTATTTACTCTAATTGTTGGACACTTGAAACCCACATAACAATCCTATCTAATCTTTTTCTGAATGGAGAATTTAAGACCTTTACACAATTTGGTAACTAAAATGGATGACACGGTATAGGCATTTTTATTCTTAGCCCCCACTGTCTACTGATCTAAACTTATAGTCAAGAGTTAACATGAGTAGGTCCAAGGTGCATGTGAGGGAAGGTGAGATTTTGTTCAAGATAAAACAAATGCATTGGCACATGTTTGATTGTGAAAGAGCAATAATATCGAATTAAAATATAAAACAGGCCCTACAAGAGTTACCAGTATGGAGCAGTTCCAGTAGTGAAGGGCCCTATAGCCCAGCCTTTACCCCCACCTCATCCTCCTCTTCCTGCCTCTTTGAAGCTGCTGGGATGATGATGATGACACCCACCGTAATCGGTGGATGCTCAGCTTCAGACGTGACAATTGAGTAAGGCTTTTCCAACTGGCCCTGGTTTCCTTGTTCCATTCAGGCATGGCGCATCCTCTGACAAGTGAAAGGCAAGTGAATAGGCATGGTCAATGAGGAGGAGCTGTGATTGACAGCCCTGTTGAGGTGAGGATGCAAGCTTGACTTCTATCTGATCTTTGTTCTGCAGTTGTGTGACTTTGCTCCTCTGAGCTTTTTTTAACCGGATATGTGAAAAATATATATATATATCTTGGGAAGAGGTTATATAACTGTGGTCATTTAACTCAGAAAAGTTATATGAAAATTTTAGATCTCTGAAGACTGTAGAAAAAAAGTTTAGTGCAATTTCAAGTCACAAAATACTTTTTTTAATATCTCTACACATAGGCAATCTTACACTCTAACCAGAAAAAAAAAATCATAATTTTAACCGGCCATTGAACCCACATGGAAGAATGATGTCTATGCAATTGGAGTAAAATAAAAGTATGTAATGTAATGTAATGAATGTCTACTGTTTATTCAAATTTTTATGATCCCTACTGTGTGCCTAATAATGGCAAAAATAGACCAGAACAGGTTTAACAATATATACAAAATAGATTGCACTTTTATTTACCTGCAAAGCACATTGTTAACGTTTAGATTAAAGTTAAACCGTTGTTGTACTGTACATTTGACATCTAATAAGAACATATGAGTGTCATGTCAAACAGAGACCAGAGGCAGGGACCTATCAAACAGGTTTGTCATCTGTTCACATTCTCACCATTCCTGCTGAACAACAGTGATTCATCCTCCCTTAGTTTCTAGAACAAGCTGTGCACATAGATTGCCCTTGTTTGGCATCAATCAAGCTTCATGTGCCTCCCTCTCTCATTCTTTAATTATTCCATGTGGAGCCTAATCCTTAGAGTGATTGTACCAGATTGTTTACTCTGAACTAGGCTCAAATTTCAGATACAGCACGTCCACAACTTTGTACGTGGTTCACGACACTTAGCAAGTTTACTGATGTAGGGCTTTGGTGGTAGTCTCCTCTGTTTACCAGCATGCTATAGTTAGACAAGTGGGTGGGCAATATCATCTCTCTGCCATCACTGCAGTAAAGTGGCTGGTGCAACAGTTGGGTCTTAAGTGTATCCCAGACAACCTTTATAAAAATAAAAAACCTTTTGAAGTAACTCAAAGGAAAAAAATAAATCAGGTATTGTTATTATTTATAAGGGCCACTCATTTTGCCTGGTGAACAAAGTGATACTGATCTGTACTACAATAATACCCAGTGAGACATAAGTACCATACTTACATTTACATTTATTCATTTAGCAGACGCTTTTATCCAAAGCGACTTACATTACCAGTGTTACAGTCACTGGAGGCAAGGTGGGTTAAGTGTCTTGCCCAAGGACACAACGACAGTATGAACTGTGGGGAGACCGGGAACCGAACCGCCTACCTTCCGGTTGAAAGACGACCACTCTACCCACTGAATTACTGCCACTACTTATAATAAATAGTTCAGGGGGTAATGTTTAAAAAACAGTAATTATTGTACCTGTGGAATTAAGAAGAAAACACCAAATGTCTCTGTATTATGTTTAATGTTTGTTTATTATGTTGCTGTTTTGTGTGAAAGGCTTGACTACAATATCGTTCTTGACTCCTATATTCCACCTCCAGGAAGAAGAGTTGGGCTTCGGATTGGTTTAAACAGGAGTCAGGCTGTGGGCTGATGTCTCGGTTAATGCATATTCATATCAGTTCAGTCTCGCCCCGCATGCCTATAGTGTCTGTGTCATCGGAATGATATGTGTGATACAGTTATGTAATGTGTTGAATAAGTATTGTTTCCCCCCAAATGCCGTCTAGTATATACTGTCTATGTTGTCAAGTGTGGTCAGAAACACCCATCATAAAAGTAAATGAAAAAGATTTGAACATTTCCATTAATCTGCACTAACATTTCGGTAGTCCCATAACTCTCATTCTGAAGCCACTCCTCTTCCCGCTAACTTGCCATGAACGTTGTTTCTGTCTAGCTGGGTGCTATTACCGGTCATAGGGGTTCTGTTACAACTGGACTCGAAAAACAGGTTTTGGTGAACCAACTAGAAACTCTCCCCTCCGTATATAAGGACCCACTTGGGAGTGACCGCAAACAAGCAACAGCAAGAGAGGCACAAGAAATCACAGCCAAGAAGAGGCACAGCACTTGTCTGGTTTACCGTAGGCTAAAACAGACAATTTTAGACTACAGCATTACAGACAAGCAGCAACTCTACTCTAAGCCGATCATCCCGGAATATAAGACACAAGGGAAGTTAACTAACTGCGCAGCGAAGGAAAAAAAAGGACTTTCGCTCTCCCATCTGTCTCGGGAAGAACAAACTCGCAAAAATGATGATGCAAATGACAGACACCCCCAACCCGAAAAACTCCCTCTTTAACGCCATGAACCGCTTCCTCGGCGCAGTCAACAACATGGATCAGACTATCATGGTGCCCAGCCTTCTGAGGGACGTCCCTCTGGATGAGGACCGGGTACTGTGCTCTCTGAAGTCGGACATGGACGAAGGGGACATGTACAGCTATTACCAGCTTCTCAAGTCCATCCGCAGCGACATCGAGTGGGGGGTCAGGTGCGCAGCTGCGGACGAGAGGCGCAAGGAGAGCATGAAGATTACGCGCATGAATTCGTCCGCGTCCACTTCTTCTGCTGCTTCGTGCTCATCCGAGGAAGACGAGGAAGAGGAGGAGGAAGATCTGCACGAGCAGTTTCAGTATCATCTGACCGGACTGCAAGGGGTGCTGTCCAAGCTCACGCAACAAGCTATGTCTCTCACCAAGCGCTACAAAAAAGAGATTGGAATTGGAGGATGGGGCCAGTAGACCTTGAACTTAAAACAAAACTGAAAGCCACTTTCATTGAACTGCTGATTATCTATAGGTCTTAAAAATAGTCGTAGGAAGAAGGGCAACAGTTTCTACGCACAGGCCTGTTATATGGTGTTGGTCCGCCTCGTATTACATTTTGTTTTTTTATTGCAGATGTGTTGCTCTTTAAGAAAGCATTTTGTGTACATAACACCAAATCTCACCACTTTTTGCACTCCAGTGTGTTGTACACATCATGCCTTCAGCTGCAGAGAGCCACATATTTAACATATTTAAACTTTTATTTAATGTACTATTTATTACCTCGTGTTGTAAGCACCAAATGTTAATGTTAATGGAAAGAAACTTGTATGAGATACTTGACTGTTGTTTGAACCACCCCCTCCTGCAGGGGGATACTGTCAATGATTTAGCAATTTTATTTAAATGCTTATGATGTCAGTGTGTTCAGAGTGTCTATGAATGACCATTGGCTCTACCATTTGGATAAGTTTGCATCTCTGAAATGTTCTGGAATGTGATGGAGGCAGCAGCAGACAGTAGCTGCCTGTGAGATCCTAAAGTCCTACATGGTCAATGAACTGGAATCCACTAAGTTCTATAGAGCTCAGTGTTTCCTCGAGATAATGTTGTTCTGTAATGTGTGCTACTACTAAGGGATCATTTACGATCTCCATGTGTAAAAGCTCACCTTTTTTACTTATTGTTGTTTCTAATAAACTTTTTTTTACCACTCTATAAATCTATTTTGATATTATTTTTTACAAAGAACATATAAAAATACCATTGGTACGCATGGTATTGGAATTGTTCAGTGTATTGCATCACATTTTTTGTCGAGTCGAGTGTATCACACTGATTTTTTTTATATTGCACATTGTAGTTTCTCTAAACAGAATAAGATTTAAAGATTTCTTGTAAACAACAACATATTGAAAGCAATAATCAACCACTAAGTCTAAAGTAGGATCCATAGTAGATGATTTGAGAGAAGGTGGATGCAACATTACCTTTGACGTTTGGAATGTTGCTTGTCTTTCACACTTGACAACACCTTGAACAAGCTTTACTTAACAACTACAGAGTTACATAGAAGAAAAAAAAAAAACATTTTGCCTTATAAAGATACCCAGACACTGGCCAAAGCCACTTACAGGTTTGTTTTTTCATCATATCATATAAAACAAGTTTAGTGCTTGGTATGTGTCTTGCTTGATAGAGTGCTGGTGTTTGAGTCATTTGTGTGATGCAGGTGTGAAATTAAGACTTTCTGTAATAAAGGGACATATCCATTGAGCTATATGATATTGTTTTCAAAGTATTTATTATTTATATATATGTTTTTGGGGTAGAATGTTTGCTTAGAAAATGCTTGTGGTGGTAAATGACAATGGCAACCTCCAAGGGCATTCAGAAAATAGAATAGCGTTAGAAGAGTTTCAGTGTCACAGGTCAAAATGAGCAACACACCCATTCTTTCTCTTTTGGGAGCGCCCAGTAAGAACACACAGTAGATCTACTGATCAGCAAAGTTAGGCTTCTTCTTTTCGGTCTAAAGAACCAAAAGACTGATACCAGCAGATACCACAAACTTGGGCAACCCAGAATCAATTCCAGTTAGGATCCTTTGTCCAGTTTGTCCTGTTTCCTATCTATCTACTATTAAAAAAGGCCAAAGGTACAGAGACAATAGTGGCACACTACAATGATTTTAATGGAGTCTCAGTCTGTCTTCTTCATGTAATTTCCTTTATGACAGAATCTGAAATTTTCCTTTCAGTACTCAAGTGCAAGATTCAATAAGATTGCTATGTGAGGTGACACACCCTTTCTTTTAAACTTCACAAAAGCTGAGTTGATGCTGTGCACATTTAGGTAACTTGCCTTTGTCCTTTGCATAAACGTATAACAACGCTGGTTAAAGAACTAGCTAACTATCATTAGCTAGCTAACGTTATCTCTGCAGCATTAATGTTATTTGATTAAAAAAATCTATGTTATTTCCTAATTATGTTTTATCAGGTTTGGAAATTTAAACTAATAGTGTTTCTGTTTTTGGATCAAGCTTTGTTTATCTTATTTTTTAAGTGGATAGAAAGTGATGCAGTAATACATTATCATAAATGGCATAATCAAGGCCACCTTATTCTTGTGAAATATGATGTATCACCTTACTGCACTGTTTCATTTATTCAACTAGGCCCACATCAAATTAAGTCACCACCTCATTGTAATGGGATGACTGCTGTAAAACGTGCGAATCGTTTTACTGATACATTTTGTCCCCTTTCGCGCACAGTAGAAACAGGAAGTGTTAGGAAAATACCAGGAAAACAAACCATTTAACCATCAATTTTAACGTCGTTATTTAATAAAATGGCAGGTAAAAGCGTTACAACATCAATCAACGACACGCGCTGTGTATTTTTCAACACGAATTTAGAAGACTATCGATGCGTAAGTAGTCATTTTCGGTGGAATTTCTAATTTAATTTTGTATGCAGCTACTAGCAAGCTCTCATTCGCTCCAAGTACAACTGCAGTGTCATTTCGTAGATACGGGCACATGTGTGGTTCCGCGGATACATTTTGATTGTGAAAATGTCAGTACAACTACAATATCATACTGGCTTGGTCCTTATAAAAAGAGAGAGAAAATACTCAGTCACTGAACTGAAATTTTAATTACCAAGATATGTTAGATTAAGTTGAGCAGATTAAACAGCTAAGCTACATTATAATTTTAGCAACATGTGCAAATTAAGGGTGCACCGGGGGCAGTTTGTATGGGTGAGGGGTACGCGTAATAAAAACAAAATCCAAACAAAATCCCTGCCAATTTAAGAGAAAGTATAAAACGCATCTTCTCATGACACCCATCTTTGTTACTTTTTCAAAGCTAGTATGCATTTAACAGACACAGAGACACAGAAAAAATACCGGGCCTGATTTGTTTTGCAATGCTAAAACGTAGTACTGATGTTACTGTGTATGACTGCAGGTTTATACAGCATGACTCTTTGTATGCAAACAGAAAGGGGCCCGGGGTTATTATTTATCTTCTTGGCTTATCTCAAGGTATCAAAGGAGAATGGCTCAGCTGTTTTGTTTAAAGTTATGCTGTTTTGCTTAAAGTAAACGTTTTTGTTATTAATAGTTACTCGATTAACTAGTCTAACTGACAGACTGATCTATTAGATTGTGATAACCTGTGTTGTAGTTGCTTTAAGCATCTATTTAAGGCTACATCTGATTGTGTGAACACTCCTTGTCTCTCTTTAGTTTCATCCAAAGTAGAACTCAGTGAAGTCTTTCAATGTGGAAATATGTTGAATGTCAGGTTGGAGATATCTATCTTGTCTTTGCTGTCATTATACTGAATGTATTTTTTATTGCAAAATAATATAGGTCAGATGCAGGCGGATGTGACCCACAAGCTAAATGCATTATGTTATTTGTCTAGATCATTTTGAGACCTCGGTGGATATAATTAGATTACAATAGTATTTTTAGTTTAGGATTTTAATCAGATTATTCAGATGTGGCCTGAAATACACAATGCTTAGAGCAACCCATTCATGTAAACCTTTCCAAATATAAAATGTGTGTGAAATAGAATTGTTCTGTTTTACAGGTGGTGATATTAACAGTGAAACGGGCCACAGGAACCTTCTCCTTAGTTGGATGGTAAAGGCTTCATTTATCTCAAATTATAGTGTCTCTGTTAAGAAAAGGGATGCACAACAGTAAATCTAATTTAATGATTTCTTCTGTCTGTATTTCTGTCCAAAGCATTTGGATGTTGTTTGTGATCTGGCTCCTTCGGCGGTACCATTCTGTAGCACAGGTAAATCTGCTTGACCTTCAATTCTTTTTTGCATAATATTTTTTAATCTTGTATGGTTTTACCTGTTATTACCTGCACTAATTGACGCTCTTTGGTGTCAATTAGTGCAATTGTAAGTGATAGAGTTTGGGATGCTTTAAATGTTTGAGGCTTGTCTAGCACGTCTGTCAGGTTGAACAGTGCTTCACAGAATCCTCATAATCTGGAGAAAATGACAGCTTAGCGTTGGACTGATGGATCCTATTACTCTTGGACCAGGTCACAGAGCCTAACCTCGTCCTGCTCCTCCTCCCACTTCATCTACTCCTCCTCCTTCTCGCCTCTTAGAGCGCATAAAGCCTCTCCTTACCTCCATCCCTTACAAAGGTTATCCATCTGTCAATAGTCTTTAGTGCACTCTGGCCCTCCTACGCTCTTTTTCTATCTCCAGTCCAGGTCCTGCTTTCCCCCACCCCCTCTTCTTCTGTAGCTTCTTCTTTGCAGGGACACAATTGGATAAAGGGCTGTGTGTTTGTGAACAAATGAAAAGTTTATTTGCAAAAGCAGATTCCGTTTTTAAAAATGGTCACAAACATATTTTTTTCTATTATTTGCCAAAGGTGATATCAGTCAAACCAAACTTGAATGGCTGTGACTAATTAGGACCACTAAAATGGATTTGGGTTTTGAAAACTGCGCTATGCAAAGAATAAAGTAAAAGCCTCAGTTGATTTTCAAAATGTCTTTTATCTGTTTATGCAAATGAACTCTTCATATATATATATATACTGTATCTTGAGTATGTGACAATTGAAAGGTTAAAACAGACAACTTACTCGCAGCAACTGTATTCCTTAAAAGACACGGTGTACAGACGATTCATTATTTATTTTTAGTTTTATTTTGAAAGCAAAGCATTCTTTTGTTATTCCTTAACAGAGTTCTAAAATCCCAGCCAATAACAATGTAACATATAATTTTATCCCTGGATCAGTACTATTTATTATTGTATCTAAAACACTGCCTGTAACTTTGTATCTATTATGTTGTACAGAAGATGATTCTCAGCCTCACCATAGCTGCTTTCTTTGACAGTGTAGCATATGTGATGGTGAGTAACTGTTCTTTCTGTCTTTCTGTAACTTTCTCTGTGATATTGTGATATCTCAAAATTCAGCTGTCTTCTTCTCCCTGCAATCATCAGGGTGAGTCCCATCCAGAGGGGTCGCTTTGTGACTTCCAGGCCTGGTGGCTGACATACTTTGGTAAATTCACTCACAGCAGATTAATAGCTCTATCTCACAGGGATTGAGCAAAATGTATTGTATCAATCAAAGACTTTTAAATACAGATGCAGATTGTTCTTATTCAATCGAACTATATATGTTGCCCTACTACAAATAACTGAGAACGTAGGGGGTAATGTAATATACAAAGACGAATCGAGAAGAATGGTTCATGAACCTGTTAAGTCTGTTCTATTTGCCAACTCAGTAAGACAAGACTACTTGTTCCCAACTTTATGGTATGTGTTAATTTGTCATGTTCCCACACCCAGGAAAACACCACACCCAAGGTGATTGTTAAATCCTTTGAGACTCTGTATTTATTGGCTCATCAGTAATTCATAACTTCTTAAATCTAGGTAAAGTGTGACATCATCCATAGTGAATCACTCTTCTTGTATGAGGAGAGGATTTTTCTCCAATCAAAGCGCACGCAGTACTTTATCTGTAGATCTACTGTGGCTCAATTTACATGTTTTAGTAGCACTATCAATAACAGTTGGGCAGATTTTACCACTTATTTTTTTACTCCTTTTGCAGGTAGACACATGCCCAGATACACACACAGTAGCAAGCAACAACTTAAGGTTGAGGTGTTGGTACATGACACTTTATACTAGCAGTGGATTAGTCAGCACTGTCTAGAATTGCTCAGTTGTAGTTTATGTAAGATGCACCTTCCATTACATTAACAATGATTTATTTTGATAATGACTTGGATGACCATCAGTCGCTGCATACTGTTCCTAAAATCTTTGTAAAAAGACTATGTGTGGGTGTGAAACTGAGTATGTAGCACTGAGAATCAATCATTGTGATGGCTGTACTGCCTGTATTGTCAACAGAAATGCACACAATAGAACCCCCCCACACACACATTAGACACTTAAAACTGTAGACAGGACAGGGAAGTACGCTTTTAGTCTACTACAGTAGTCTTGTTCATAGTCTCATTTCTTGCTGTTGGCCTCACACTCTCCAGTCCACTGCCTGTAACCCCCCCTCCCCTTTGCATCAGCCGCTCTCATGCGTTATCACTTTCTGCTTCTCCACAGTTCATCATTATCTTTCTTTGCGCTCCTCCCTCTCATCCATCACCTTAAGCCACAGGTTTCCCTCATATTACTGCAGAATAGGCCCTCATTTATCAAAAGGTGGAACTGATGTACCATCTACACGTGTGTTCTTGGAGGGGCTCTTTGTGTGGAGGAGCTGTGTTGTAGTTTGACCTTCGTTGTTTTTCTGTGTCTCTACAGACTGGAGTGCCCTGGCCTGGGTTTGCCTCATCACTCTGAACCTCTACCTCAATCTGGTTAGAGAAATAAGCACCAAGAGATATGAGATGTGAGTCGAATACTGTCTGTCAATCAGACCTCCTTTTTTGAATGCATTTTTTTGTTTTGTCTGGCCAGTTTTCTCACACTACCTGGCTGTGTTGTTCTCGGTTTTAGCTCTGGAGCTTTGTCTTAAACTAAACGTTCTTAACGTTGAACCATATTTTCCCAGTATTGGCCAAAATTACACAATGCAACTCCTGGTGATGAGACAAGATATTACAATATATATTACAAGATATTTGAGTTGTATTTACTAAAAAATATTAAATTTAACAATAGTTTTATAGATGTTATGAAGCTGCTATGCTATAGTTGATGCTATGTAGCCTACACAAGAGCTAGCTAATGCCAAATGTAACATGAGTATATTGATGTTGGTTCCCAAGTAAGAGCTTATGAGTCTTTGGTCCTAGCTGTAAAATAACTTCGCTGAACCAGTGTATTTCCTGAGTGAACGCATTTCAAAATTAGGTTATGGAAACCAAACCGGCACGGGGCCTGGTAACTGTGAGAAGCTTGCGTGTGTTTGTTCGTGCGCATGTGTTTTGTCTGCGAGAGCATGTGTCTCTCCGTAGAGCATTGACAGCCCCTCCTTTTCCTTTTCTGTTCCAAGCAGTCGACGCTCTAATTGAAATGGGAGTGAGTGTGAGCCGTTAAGTGTGTTTTTTGTGTGTGTGTGTGCGTGCACGGCCGTCTTCACGCTTTGTGGCTTTGTGTTTCTGTCGCTCAAACTCCCATGAGCACTCTCTACAGGCTGTGAGTGTGAGTTGGCTGGTGTGTGTGTGAGATACAGTATTTTCTCATTTTCTGTGCCTTGCGCAATGCTTTGTGACATAAACGCACAATCTTAAAAAATAAATGCGTCTGTAGGCGGAAAAAAGTATGAAGCTTTAACGAGTTAGTGGCAACTCTTGTTTGCTCAAATCAAGTTGATTGTTCATGCTTGTATGCTGTAGATGTGCTTAGGTGTGCACATCCCTCCTACGCTGCTGAAACTGAGGGTCTGGGATGGTAAAAGGAGATGGTTCCCCCCCATGGGAATTTCCCTGCATTGATTAGCAATAACCCAGACGATAAAATGGTGGTATAACTCAGAATGAGACAGCTTTATGTGCTCAGGGAAGAAGCTTGCTAGGGGGCCAAAATCAGTCTGCTCCAGAGCCTCATCAGCTGCACACCCCTCATAAGTCTAGAGGGACTCCACTGGAAGGAGGATATGTCTGTTTATGTGTGTGGCTACTAGTCATACATGGAGCGGAGGGGGAAAAACACACCACTTAATAGGCTAGAGCGAAGCAAAAGACTGAGTGTCGGCGGGCTGTCATGTATCGACTGTGGCTAGATAAGCTGTATGTGTTTAGACAGGCGGCCGTGTGACTTTGCATGCATGCACAATCAGCCCCGCTAACCTCCTCTTCTTTCCTCTTCTACACACATACACGTAATCACAGCACAGTCTGATGGTTTATGAATGAACGAATCACCAGAGGGGACTGAGAACGGAGGCTGAATGATCTAAGAGTGATTGAAGTGGGTGCAAGCTCGAAGGGAAGTGCCCGTGTGCATGTGTGTCTGTTGGAAGGAGTTTTATGCTCAGGGCACGGAGATAGCGGAGAGGCTGAGAATGGAGGTGAGAAATGAAATTAAGCCTCAAGAGAAACGTCTATTCGGACTCGGATGTGTGCGTGCGTAGGTGTGTGAGATGTGCCGCTCACAACACTCCTGCTGTGCCTCATTAAGCCCATGTTGTGCGCTGCCTCGGACCTCGTCATTTCTCTCGCTCAGCGCTGCCGGTGTGCCGTGTATGTGTTTTACAGTCTGTGTGTGTGTGTGAGGCTTCAGTCTCTGAGCTCGCAGCATTGATTTTCCGGCAAGCATCCCCCCTCCTCCCATCACCACCACTTGTCACAGTACAGACTGGCAGCACTGATTTCACTGTTTGTATCTTCCCTACAACAGCCATAGCTTCTTCTCTGTTACCTGTTTCTTCTTTTATCCCCTTTCTTCGTGTCCTCTCTTTTGGGATCAATATGTTTCTATGCTTTGTGACCACATCTACTTTTGTTTAAACAAAAAAACTTTGAAAAAAATTGCCTCCTGTCAACCTCTGGCACACTCTTGAGTTGCGGTCCATCATTAGACTGCCCCAGTAAAAGGCAAGACTTGGGAAGAATTAAGTATTGGTCAACTGTGTTGCCACGGCTCGATTGACCACATTTAGAACAAGTCAGGGGCAGGTCTTCCACTCGTCAATGGCTGATGCTATGCACTCTATAAAGTACTGACGCTCTCACCCAAAGACACTAGAGCACAAATCTCATCTGTCTGCCACATGTATTCTTCCTTTGTGTGGAAAACATAAAAGATATGACCTCCCCCTTTCCTTATCTGAAGCCTCACAGTTTGAGGTTGGGAAGACTTTCAAAAACAAAAAGTTTTCCACCTAACAACAAAAGACATGCTGTATATAAAATCTTGGACATTTTCCATATAAATTTAAAGCTGCTACTGCACATGCTTCGTTTGTGGTTTGATTATCCCTGCAAATCATCTTCTGTAGAAATAGTAATCGTGTGGGTAATTATGGTTTATATTACCTTGAGTAATTGGCTATTTGGATATGTAGGCATTTGTTTGCTTCTGAAAAATGACCCTGATATGGGTGCCAAGAAAATGAATGAGCTGGAAAAGTAAAGAATGGATTTAGTTTTAGTGTCTTTCCTCGTGGGTAAAGCTGTCTGGTCTCAGTGCTCATAATGAATAAAATATATTCCTTTTTTATCAGGCTGTACCATCTGACTGCATGGGGGGTACCTCTGGTCATGGCCTCGCTGCCCCTGCTTAAAGGATATTATGGTCCTGCAGAAGCCTGGTGGTAAGTCCAGCATGCTACTCAAACTATTGACTGTCATTTTTTTTTTTTCTGTGGCAGCCAAAGACACCATTTATTTTGCTAAATGGCCTGGCTTCTTTTCAGTATTGAGACAAAATCTTTACTTTAGTAGATTTGATGTGATAAAAATTAGCAATTATCAAGAAATCTTTTAACAGCCAAAGACTCACCAAGGCACTGCAGTCTTGATGAAAAGCAAAGACCTTTTTTTTTATTTGGAGGCTGTTAAAGAGGTGAGGAAAATGGCCAGGGATCGAGGCAAGGAGGCGATCTGGGACAGAGTCGTAATCTCCCCACTCGGCTCCTTTTCCACTCTGGGCTTATTAATAGCTACAGCTGCACAGCTTTTCCCCTTCACAATCACACAAGTCTCTCTTCCGCTCACGCTCTCCCTTTTCTTTGTAACCCCTGATCGCTCTCTCTCTCTCTTTTCCCCCAGCTGGATCACAGACGATCACGTAGCCTGGAGATTTGGGATGTAAGTAGACCCTTTCACCGCTACCATCAAAGCTTCCCCAATGGGGGCAATGGGGAGGAGGGTTGTCTCTATGGGGAAATGTGAAGGGTTGCATGTTAGGGGAGCCTGTATTTTTTTCCCTTTTGGTTCAAGGCCAAGAAATGTGCATGTGCCACATACACATGACTGCTCATGTCTGCTTCAGATTTAAAAGGAGTTGCTACACACTATTTAAGATGGCTTTTTGCAACTGGTCTTAAGTCTGCAAGTGCTTCGCCAATGCCTCCCCACACTAACACACCTAGCCATGTGCACAACAACGGTTTGCTATGAGCCAAGGTAATCTCGTTGCCGCTCGCAGCGTCAGCAGGGAATCAATCTTCCTAAACAAATAAGCCCGACACGCACACACACAGAACAACACATTGCTATCAGCATTGCTAAACGAGCCTGTGTCTTTTATCTGTGCACTTCTCTGCTTGGTTCTCTCTAATTTTCCTTGCTGTTGTGGCCCAGAGGGACAGGTTGCTCAGAGGATCAGGGAATCTTCATTAGCTCAAATTATATCAAACCAGACAAGAGATTAGAGGCCAAGGCACCAGCCATCAAGGAGAAAACGCATCTACTCAAACGCGCAATGCCCGCTGACAGCTGGCAGGCAAAGGCGCAGAAGGGCAGAGGTTGTAGTTTTACAGGTGGAAAAGTGGGAGGCAAGACATACGGGCTATAGTTAGAGAGACGGAGAATTACTCGACAGGAGAGAAGGGAAGACGGGCGACGTAGCCTGACAGGGAGAGTGAGAGAAATAGATTGCCCTTGTCTCTGCCCACGCCTCGTAGTGTGTCTTCATCAGAGTTCAGCCAAGCGCGCGGACAGGACAGGAGAGGTGGGTGGGAAGACTGGGAGGAGATAGACGGTATTAAAAGGGATGAAAGAGGATGGAAAATGAAAAGCAGAGGACAGTGCAGTGGTGTGACAGAGGTGCAAAATTTTAGGGGGTTGAGTCAGCAGTTGGAAGCCCTCAAGCTTAGCTGAGTCACTGCTCTGAGAGATTCCCATTGGTGTGTATTGTGTGCTATACCACTAACCTACCTCAGGTTAGCTTTACCAATGAGAGGTTTTTAGCCATGTTTGAAAGGCATTCACAGATTACAGTCATCTCTTGCAAAGTATAATTAGTTATAATTATTGCCTCAAGGTTTTTATTGACATTCATGGTTTTTGAAGATAAAACTTTAACTTTAAGTAGTTCCCTATTTTTTTCAGTACAGTTTTTTTATTAACATTTTAAGTATTACTTGGAAAAAATGCCTTTGTTTCATTAAAAAAATAACAATTATCACTTACGTAGGAAAATTGTAAAAATGTCAATGTTTTTGTGAGCTCTACGTATAACATTTATTTGATTTGACTCTGAAGTATTTCTGTCATAAATTTGGGTTTACTGTGAACCAAAATTTATTTTCCATTAGGTTTTGCATTAGGTTTTTACTGTCCACACCCTCTGTTTATTCTCTGTTGAAGTGGTCGAGCAGGTAAATCTTGATAGCTGAATGCAGTAGGTGTCACTTAAGGTTTAATCTTCTTTCATCTGAGCCTCATTCTTCACTTCAGAGCATCACTGGTAGAAGGACCATGTGGAGGCTCACAGAGTTATCTCTAATTTATTTATTTTTTGCCCAGTTTCAGTATTGACTTCAGTCCAGCTTAAAGACTCAAGTTTCTCGCCCCTAGTCAGTCCCTACATTTCATTCTTTCAAATCTTACTGCTCTTTCTGTCTTTAATTATCTTGTGCTTCTGCCTTGGTTTTACTCATAACCCACATTTTTAATTATCTCTCTGTCCTCTCTTCACCTGTGTTCCTCTCACTGCATTGTCACTGTATTCCTTTCACCGCTTCAGTGTCGCGTTTCTTCTTCCCTCCTGTCTTGCTCTTTCTGCCTCTCCGGGTAGTGCTCAGCTGTAGAGCACAGCGGACTCTAATGGCAGATCATTATCATGCTAATTAGAGCACTTTGTAGCTGCCGCCCGTCATTCTCTCTCCCCCCCCCCACCCACCCCCACGCTATCGTTAAAAAGGCCACCCCCTCCTTGCACCTCTCCGCCATCCGCCCACCCTCACCTTGTCGCTCCATCATTAACGGGACGTGTGCTGGAGTAATTGGACGCTGTTTATTCCGAGGAGCGGGTTATTAAATCACCCTGAGGTAACACTAGTGCTGGTCTCCCCTGAAATGCTTTTTCATTTTATCATTGTCCGCTGCCATTATGGACATGCATGTAATTTTGCATAATAAAAAGGGATTTCTTTGTATAGCATTTGTTTTTGTTTTTGTATAGTGGTGTGTTTGTTTTTTACTTGTAAAACCACTATATTCCCCTGAAAAGTTACTAATGAAAAGAGTCCTTTGATTCTGCTGCTTGTAAGAGTTAGGACATATCTGGTCTAGCAATATTTGCCTTTTGTAAAATATTTAAAAGTTTCTAGGTCAGAGATATATTTAGATTTTTGAAATGACATGGCCCTGTAAGTGCCTAAAATTCAATATAGTGCAACATTCCCCTCATTTCTATTTGATCAGGCTTTTACAAGCACAGCACTGTTAAAACTTGTTTGTCACATAGTGACGCAGCCTGCGCTAGATGTGACGTGAAAAGGTAGGGTGTTGCACAGCTTGGTGCAGACAGTTTAGTTCACTGAGGTGATACAGAAGTGGTTACTAGGAACCTGTCCATCCATGCAAGACAAAAGCTGTTATGTGACTAAAGGGAGAGGTTAAAACTCCTCTGAGCTTATCATCCACAGGAGGTTACAGAGGTAACAGAAGCCTACAGAAAAAGTTTATTGCCAAGAAAAAAATACTTCAACTGTAAATCCAAAGATTTAGGTCACATAAACAACTGGACAAATTTGGTCATAGAACATACACTGATGAGGCATAACATTATGACCACTGACAGACAGGTGAAGTGTATAACACTGATTACAGTGGTGGGAAATGGTTTTCGGACACCCCAAATATTGCATTAAGAATCACTCTTCAATTCTTCAACAATACTAAATATTAATTTGATGATGTGATGGGTTATTTATTTTTGTTTAGTTTTGAACACATTCTCTGTTGTTTCTTGTCTTGTCTATGTTGAGAACTGACATATCGAAACTGTCAAGAATGTTAGTTTTTCTTGTAAACAATAAACAAAAAATATACATATCTGATAGAAAGGTGTCAAAATACACAGTGCATCACAGTTTGTTTTGTATAGGGCTGCATAGCCACAGACCAGTCAGATTGTCTATGCTGACCCCCGAAAGCCACAACAATAGGCACGAGCATCAGAAATGGACCAGAGAGCAATGCAAGAAGGTGGCCAGGTCTGAGTTTGAGATGTTGATTTGGCCTCCACATTCCCCAGATCTGTGGGATGTGCTGAACAAACGAGTATCATCTATGAAGGCCCAACCGCGCACCTTCGACTTAAAAGATCTTTTGCTAACACTGATGCCAGAGTCCACGCCTGGCACCTGACTGGTCAGGGCTGTTTTGGCAGGACAAGGAGGACCAACAATATTAGTCAGGTGGTCACAATGTTATGCCTGATTGGTGTGTATGCACAGCAAAAATTGTAGCTTTCTATTGCTTCTATTTTAGCTTCTCTTTTTATCCGCTCTTCCTTCGCCATCTTTTTTTTCTTTCTATCTCCTTGTTTTTCTCCCCTCCTTTTATTGTCTTCACCTTCTCTTTTTGTAAAACCAATTATGATGAGATATGATATTCTGTATGTATTCCCCCCTTTATTTAATGTTAATATTACCAATGCCACTATTTTTATTTGGGTCCTGGGTCTTTAATAAAAGTAAATACTCTTTATTTCCCCACTCACCTTGGTGTCGTCCAACAGTTCAGAAATACCAGATGTGACTCACAGGAAATGCCATGCAATTCCCATGACATTATAACATTGTGTTTTGTTTTCGGTTTACTGCTTTGACAGGCATAAGATACCAAATCTGCAAAGTCAAGTATAATAAGAATGTTTGTGATGTGTTATTTTAGCAGTCCACACATCTTACATCTATATATGGAGCTTATCAAGCAGAGTAGTTGCATAAACAGTAATTCAGCTGGTGCAAATCCTGAAAAGTTAGGGTTGATTTAAATTGTTTATATTGTCGAACGTTTTAATCTTTTGTGTTTATGGCTGTATTGTTTCCTTAAATCTATTTGTACTTTTGTAAAACCAATTATGATGAGATATGATATTCTGAATGTATTTCCCCCTTTATTTAATCTTAATATTACTAATGCCACTATTAAACAGTGTACTTTATTTGTACTTATGTACTTTAAAACAATAATTACGGCAATTGTAGTAGTTGGTTCTGTAGCCTTCATGACCACAAAAGGTCAAGGAAAACGTTTTAACGTAGTGTTAACCCATTTCCTGTGGTTTTTCAGATGGTATGCGCCTCTCTTCAGCCTCATATTTCTGATGATCTGCTGCTATGCCAGGATTATCTTTGTGGCCAATAAGAGGGTGAGTACAAACTTTTCAAACTTTTTAAACAGACCAGGAGTACGATGCAAGTGGCGCAATGGCTCAGTGGGAGAGCGGTTGTCCTTCAACTGGAAGGTAGACAGTTCGATTCCTGCTTTCCCCACAGTTCATAATGTCGTTGTGTCCTTGGGCAAGACACTTAACCCCCCTTGCCTCCAGTGGTGTTGTAACACTGGTGAATGGAAGCTTCATGTAAGTCGCTTGAGATAAAAGCATCTGCTAAATGACTAAATGTAATGTAATGTAAATGTAAGAGTGCAGGAGGAGCCCAGAGTCTGCATTCCACAAAGTTGACATAGCCGTCATTCCTCAGATCTGACAACTCGGCACACTATCAGTGGCACCAGAGGAAGGACTTTTATAAAAATATAAGAGATTCTGCTGTGATTTTTCAGATAAAAACAGTAGAAAAAAAATTCTGCCCTTACTTTTAAGTGAAGGATTGAGCAGTCGGGCTGTGTCCAGCCAGGTAGGCAGCAGATGACAAAATCAGAACCAGACACTGAGTGAAAGGGGAGAAATAAACTGCACAGGTCTTTATCATGAATGTGATAAAGAAAATAAATTAATGGAGCAGGTTTGCAACCTACATCTAATAATTCATTCAGCTCACATTATTGAGATGTCTCGCCTCCTTCTGTCTCACTGTACTGTCTGCATTCAGTCGTTTTCATTTTTCTCCTACTGCTTTTTCGCTTTTCCACCTCCATCTGTCTCTATTCTTTCTCATTTTGCCCCCCCCTTTCCTCCTCAATTTCTTTTACCCCTTCTCTGACGTTTTGCTTTCTCTGTCATGTTTATGAAGAGCTCAGGCCTTATCTCTGTCAGCTGCAGGCTGTCTTACTTGAAAGATTTTCAAAGGCTTTTAAAGGCAGGGTAGGTGGTTATGCAGAGGAGTCAACGGATAAAAACTGTGAAGTACAGAAGAGGCGCGTAAGTTGTAAGTCCAGCAGTGACACAAGAATTAAAGTAAAATTATGTAAACAAAATTTTGTAGCTCATTAGTTATTTATACAAGTCAAAGTGCAACTTAACTGAATTGGTGCATTTCTGTTTATATTTTGACAAAAGCCACACACACGAACACCAGGGCCATTATAATGACAGTCAAGGCTGCTGGCTGAGTTTAATCTAATGACCAAATAGATATCTGTCTAATCTCCCTGCATAACACAAACACAACCCGGTCATACATAGATTAACTGATAGCCACATCAGAGCACAGAAACCATGGCAACATAGTGTTAATAAATAGCTGAGCAGAAGAGCTGTTAGTGGCGTATCCTTCGTGTAGTCTTTTTGTCCTTGTGCCCGAAGCTCACACTTGGCCTCCAGAGATTTGCATTCTGATGTCTCGGGTTACAAAAAACCCTTTGGCCTCCTATGGCCTCCCAGCCTCGTCCCACCAGCACAACTCCCAGCTTTGTGCGTCAGTTTGCTTGTGCATGTGTGCGCTTTGGCTTGTGTGTGTTGACATTTTCCCTTCGTTTCCCCGAGAGAGCAGAGAGATGAAGAGCAAAAAAGTATTCCCACGTCCCTCTCTAGGGATCTCTCAGAGCTGCCACATTTGCTCCACTTTTTCAATTTTCTTTAGCACTTAAAACCCATCCAAACATCTCTTTTAACTCATTTGATACACTAAAATATAATAAAAAATACTATGTATGTTTAAGGGAATTCATTAAAAGAAGGAGGCATTTTTGTTTGGTATTATCCTTTACTTAAAGATCTTTCTTTTTTTGTATCTAAAGTCCTTTTACCTATTTCTATGGTGTGTCTTTTACACAGATGCAGTCATGGTTGGGAACATTTAACCCAGAAAGAGAGAGACGAAAGGTAAATGGATTTTCATTGTTCATTGCATTTCTCTGTACACATGCAAGCCATTACAACAACACTACATACTACATGAAGAAGTGGGGAGTGGGATTAGCAGCAGCAGCGAGCCATCTGACTGTGTATAAATGTATTTATACTGTATATTTACCCAGAAGTCCCACTTGTGTGATTATGACTTTTCTCAATATTACAGTGTTTACAGTGAGTGGAAAACTGGACTTTTCTATGCTCATAAGAACAGGAAACCTACTATGAACCTTTTCTGTCAGTGGGTATTAATTACAGTCATTTGTTTTTAAAGCACATTACTGTATTTAGTTACCTGTCTTCAGCTCCACCCTGCAGCTTTAAGTCTGCTTCAGCAGGGCGTGGTGACGAGGGCAGGTTAAGGTTATGTGGATGCTGCCCCTAAGAGGCAAATATAATTACTACACACTTAGCTAATGTGTTTATATAGTGAACTTTCACTTTTCCACCATCATGCCACATTATGAGCTATTATGCACCCAATGTAATCCCGTAACAACACCAGTGCTTTTCCCAATTGTAACTCTCCAAGTCAGCAAACTCTTATGTGTTTTGTGTCTGTGTGCACAACAGCAGGTGTAAAGTAGAGAAAGCAATACCTGCTGGGCTCCTGACGTCCACTGCTTTTGTGATTTCCCTTCACCTCGTCTCCCTGTGGCTCACACACACATGTCCCCGTCTCACATTTTCTGCTCACACATGTTCAGTTTTTGGCCAATTTCTTTTTTCCCCACAGTCATCCTTTGTCCGGATGTAGAGTAGAACTGTCTGGGGTGATGACGTACACCTCTAGCGCCTCACAGTTATCTGCACCGTCAGTCACATAGCTGTAACACATCTGTGTCTCAAGTGGTTTGTGGTCATGCATGAGCGCAGACTCACCTTAAATTAAATGTCAGCAAGAGGATAGCTTGTTTAACATGTGCGTACAGAGATTTTATTTTACACATTTGCACAGATACAGACACAGGAGCAAAGTTATGAAAAATAAGTTGGCTTTATAAACAGAGAGCTGCTTGTTTGTTTATCTTCTTGATGTATTAGTCTTCTGATCCACACAAGCTTTTCCTTGAGGAAAATAATGTGTCTTCTACTGCGTCTGTAAATGTGCAATGTCAATGCAACACCCGACAAGAATACGTTTGACTCAGTTCTCATAATATCTGAGCTACATATTGAGACATAACAGGTCCATGGCTGTTTATAACAAATTAACAATTTGTTATAAGAATTCTATATGTCCAAAAGAATTCTATATCCTTATATTATCCAGAGAGACACGGAGACAGATTATATTATAAAAAGCGAAAGGCCAGGTTTTATTCCTTGCAAGGGAAGCAAATTACACAGATACAACAAAGGTACATTGTGCGTTTTGCTTACCGAGGTAAGCAAAACATTACATTTTATATCACTAAAGTGGGGCTGTCAGTGGGAGGTGTATCTTGCATACACCCTCCTCAAGGCCCCAGCTCCAGGCTCCAGGTGCAGAAGTCCTCCGGCAAGCCATGTCTTTAGTTATGTCTACACCATGCTTGGAATAACATGGAGGACATAACATGATTTGACATGACCTGTAGAGAACTATGAGCACCAACTAACTATAAACAATATACACAATTATAAGAATAAAATTCTTATAACATTCCCCTCTTTATGCTGATAACAATTAGCATAAACAACCTACTAGCTTGATTTTGAGTTTTAAACTATGACAGAAGCGAAAACCCAGCAGGGCGTTGACCTAGCCAGAAGAACATTTTGACCCATTGGTAAAATGACCTAAAGCTGGGAAAACTCTTCTATCCACCCCTTGCCCCAAAGGCGGTGACAAAACACAAACATCAAGCATCAAACGTATGTAATCACTTCAAATGATTAACTTACAACACATGTCAAAACAAACATAACAAAAGATTATAATGGAATATGTTTCAAATCAAATGGGAACCCACAGAGTAATGCACTGATTCTTCAAAGTCAAATTCTTTAAAGTCCATAAATCATAAATGTCCATAAATCATAAATCAAAACATAGTGTCACTCCAAAATAAAGTAGAAAAATTTGCCAGAGGTTGAGCTGGTCAACCCATTGGACTCAAGATCTCTGGCCTGTCCCTGCCTGTCCATTTCTGTCCCTGTAACGAAAAGAAAAACACATGGAGTGAGACATATGCACATTCATAATGATTAAAATCAATTCTCTTCAGCATAATCAATTCAATGAACCATACGGCCCTTAGGTCTGTAGTATGATCCGTCCTGGAGCTGTTGTCCCGTTGGTGTTCATGCAAACAATAACGTCCCTCAGATATCAAAGTGTTCATCTGAGGTCAAAGCCTTGACCTTAGTCGTTTGGCAGGTGCATGTCCAGGAATGTTGACCCAGCAATGGCCACATTCATCAATCTCACCAACAAGCTCCGGTACATGGAAATTAACACAAACAAATGTTATTAGACATGGAAGTGCAACAACAAGTACATTTACTGTATCTCAACACAGATTCTAAAATCCCAGTAAATCTTCCAAATATGTTTTAAAACCAGGTCAAAATGAATTTCTCTATTCCAAAATTAATTTCTCTAATTTCTCTGTTAGAGTTTGAAGTCCTTTCTTAAAGACTTTAGTTCTGCTGTAACCAGTCCTGTGTTACTTTGGAGGAAATCCTTTGTAGATCCCCTCTTCAGCTAAAAGCATGCTCAGTGCTATGTTGTTCTGTCCAGTCCTTGGACCAGTTTTCTCTCATTTCCAGTTTTAATTAACAGTTACAGCATCTCTTGTGTAATTCATAAACCTTTGTTGTTTATAAATATACTTAATTTAATCCATATTTGCATAAATTTTCCCGAATGGTAAAAATTCCAATTCTAATGCTAATTTAATTTTAGCCTTATATTCATTAAGGACACCTTCGAAGGACACCTCTGTCGCCGATGTAAATGGGGCTCTCAAATGAACCTGAGGGAGCTGCTGTTTTTCCTAAAGTGTGAGTTTCCACTCACGATGCTCTCCTTCACATTGTATGTGAACACAAATAAAACGAGGATCCTTTAAGGACGCATGTTCCCGGTCAGCAGGCAACGCTGGTCTAATGGTCTTACTTTCACAAAACCCCCAGACTTCTGCTTTGCCCTGCACCTGTCCCTGATCTCTACGTTTGTCAAGTTCAGAGTGATGTCACAGGAAGTCATGTGACCCCCGTCACTAGCCCTGCTCACAGGTGTGCTTCCCTTCACAGGTGTAAACCAAGATGATATAAGTTCAAAGAACTCTGTTAATATTAGCTCTTACTGGTGGTGGCTATATTAATTGTCAAAACTCCTTTTCTGAACTGGTATACTTGTTGTAGTTGGCTTCCATCCAAATAAAGAACAAACAAGCAAATCAGAACGTTCTCTGACATTATAGACCCATAAAAAGTGCCTCCTAGGTTTTCGTCAAACGAAACCATAAAAGCCCTTAAAATGATCAAACCATAAAATTGAAACAGCAGATAAAACCCTGTTTCCACAGATATGGTCTGCTGGAAATCTACTTTAATCTGAAAAGGTTTAATCAGACCAAACAGTGCTTCTCCAGAAAAGTCCTGTCAACTTTCTTTATTTCATTATTTGATTTAAACTTTTAACTGTATTAAACACTGTTGTTTCAGCCTCATGCTACCCATTAGGTTAACCAAGCATCCCTTCAGCACTTTAATACAGTTTTGTTTAAACCTTCATCTCCCCCCTTTTTGAGACGTGGGACAACCATGGCATGCCAAACAAAATTTCTTAATCACCCTTGGGTCAAACCCCCCTCTCTGGGGTTAAACCAGTAACAGCAGCATGTCTCATCTGCTGTTCACTCTGCTTTATTTTTAAATAAAATTTCTTCAGGATTTTGTTCAGTATAGATTTGTTCTATACTGACTTTGTAAAACTCAGTTTAACCACCAGGTGCTAAATACAATAAACCAGTTTGTTTTTGTATTTTTCCCATATTAATTTAAATGTAACATAAAAACGTTTTATCAATTACTATTTTCATGTTTCCACTAATTTGGCATTCAGATGCCACATAAAGAATTCACCTCACTCAATGTTAAACAGAAACTTTTAACATCAAATGTAAAATCAAAATAACGTGTCTCTCTTTATTTATTCAAATTCACCAAAGTTGTAATCATCATTACTGTTCATTTAATAAAATGTAACATCTCAACCTCTTTTTATTCTCTTTTTCTTTATGTTACAAAGACCCAAAGTTTGTCAAAACCCAAACCAAAACAAAAACTTAACGTCTGTTCAAAAGGACCTTGTGTTAGTCCCTGTACTAAAATAAAAAATTAAATTACTTCAAACAGTGATTAAACCCATCGAGCCATTGGCATAAGCTCTTAAACTTTAACAATTCACCTTGTTAGTTTAACAATTATCTTTTATTCACTTATTTTTCATTAACTTTAATTTTTCAAATAAAACCTTTAAGATCGTTTTAACAGTTTGAACTGTTTTAACATAGATATGTTTCTAATCACCAAAACCAGATTACCAATTTACATTACAGTTTAAATCTGTATTGTATAGATAACACTATACCTTAATTATTAAGTACCAAAATAAATAATGATTATTATTTATTTTGAACTATCTTCACTTCAATTTCCCAATTACTTAAACTTTAAGTTTTTCTTCTCAAACCCATATTCAATCTCATTCATTCAATTGTTTAGTTTACCAAATCATGTTTCATAGATTCAATAAAACTCAAATGTGGACTTTATTCATATCAACAGACCTGTCAGAAGGTCAAACGGTTTTCATAATTAAGTATCATAAACTTGATTTAACACATCAGTTCAGTGCAATCTGTTTCTGTCACTGACATTTCTAACTCAGCATTTTTCTCAACATTAAAAAGTTTGTTTAATGTAAAGGCTCCCACCATGTCTGTGGAGCTAAAAAAACAAAAACCCAAAACAAAACATTTCTCGCTCTTGGGAGCAAAAAGGAGGGTGCTGTGAAGCCCTGTTACTTGCATAGAATGTTATCTTGTTTTTAAACATTCCTTGTGAATCCAAACAGTGGTTGTTTTGAATCCACTTTCTCCATTTTCACACTTTGTTAGAACCAAACCAGAGAAATACATAAATGTTTATTTCCTTTACTTAGGTTCTGTTAACCGTGTTTTCTTTTAAATATGAGCTTATGGCCCATAACTAGAAAGTTATATTATCTTTATAAACTTACTCTGCGCAACTCAACTTTAAGACGCATATTTAAATTCTTCCAATTACAAAGTAATCATTTTCATTCTTTTATTGGCGTTATACCGTGTGTTTGAACCACACTGATATTAAGGACCTCTATTAAGTTTCGTACTAATAGATACACAACATTGTTTAGCAAAACATCAATCACTAATTCTATTTTAGATCCAAGTGTTGGATCTTTAACTTCTTTAAACCTTTAATGTTCACATTGTCACATAAAATACAAAACCAACTCTGTTTTTAACAGAATACTCATTATTTTCTCTCATAAACCAAAATCACATTCTCCTCTGTAGATGTGTCTCATGTTTTTGTCTATGTGTCTGTATTTACATGTGTTTATGTGTGTGCAGTTACATGTCTTTATGTGTCTTTATGTGTTTATGCACCTGACCTGTTAGTTGAAGCGGTCAGTCCTGAGGTCATTCCTCGTCTCGTCTGGACCCAGTTTCGACCTCCTCCTCCTCTCAGTGCCCTCTCCTCTGTCACGCCCACCTCCACCTCGCTCTCAATTGTGCATTTTTCCTCAGAGAAATACATTACATTCATATTAATTTCAAGTTTCATCCAATTTGCAAACACACTTTACAAATACCTTTTTGGTCAATCTCAATAGATCAAAATTTAAAACAAATAAACGATTGTCTGAATTCGTTTATCTTACCGCTTCCGTGTTTGCTGCTGCAGCTTTTTTTTCTTTTTTTCTCAGCCGAAAATCCGCAGGTGGGAGGTGAGGTGCAGGGGAAGTTTTGGAGAGAGCACTGTTTTCCGGAGAGAGGGAGGAAGCCGATACCTAGAGGCTCCATAAACATTTAAACAAAATACAAATGATTAGTGTTTTCAAAATCTCTTCTCTGTTTCTGTTTTTTTCCTCACATTAGAAAAATAGCTTATCTACCTTTCTCTCTCATGTTGTTCAAACTTTCTCTAAACAAAAACATTACCGTTGTTCTGATTCACATCATTAGACTCATTCTTCATCCAACAATGGCCCATTCATAACACATTTATTCTCTCAAACACACCTTTATCTTTAACTTTTTAGGTCAACAATTCTCAGTATTGCCAACATTTCTCAGTATAAGCCCCGTCACTTTCAGTGGGCTTTTTTCTCTCACTCACCGCGTCACCAGCAGTGAACATTTTTCCAGCAAAAGCTCTCGTGGGCTTTTAAAAATCACCGCTTCACATGCAGTGAACACTATACGTAGGCCTCACGCCTTCCTATACGTCACGCCCAACGCGACAGGACTCCAATCTCACCATTAACCATAGGTTTCGGCAGGGTCTCGATTAAAGAGTCAGCTCGAGCTTTTCCTGTGCATATCCCACACTTCCCGTGTGAGTGTCGCACCATAAACCAACAATACTAGCTATGCAAGGCAGTTCGATTGTGGCGTATTACGATCGTGATTATTAATCTAAGACAAATTCTTGTGCTCTCTAGACAAGCTCTTAGAACTCATACTCCTTCTTGTAATTAGGTGCTCTATCTCGCATAGAGGTTCGCACTTGTCACGGCCAAATGAACTAAACGCACGAGTCAGTTTCAAGAAACACCTGAAGACTTACAAAGCATAAGGTATCTATCAAACTAAAATCCAGCAAGACAACAAGCTTTAACACAGATTAACATCAGAATATCCGTTTACAATCTCACCATAAACCACGCAGGCAGGGTCTCGACTGAAACACATACTTTTTTCCAGCTTTCAATCTCACCATAAACCATATAGGCAGGGTCTCGACAAAGCGTTATCAGCGTTTAAGAATCTCCTATGCTGGCCAGCCTCATGGAAAAACATCAACTATTGGTGATGTAACTTACATGCAGCCCGCTCAACATACGCCAGATTTCCAAAACTAGCTACTTCCGGAAGCTTTGGTAATTACAAACTCACACACACACACACCAAAAATAAATTAAACAGCTGTTTACCTGAATTTTTAGTCCAATAGTCCAGTTGTTCCGCAGCCAGACTGTCTGTTCTGTTCTCTCGTCTCTCTGCTCTTCTCATTTTTTTTTTTCCAGTCCAGATCTCGTCATCGTGCTCACACACACAGAGGGGATATCTGGCCATTACTGCTAAATAGCACAGCTTGGGACTTACAAGAAATGCTTTGTTTTTGCATTTCCCCGTGCACGTCAGTTCACCTCTTTGTATGAGAAACACGAATATTGAGATCCGGGTCACGGCACCAAATGTTATAAGAATTCTATATGTCCAAAAGAATTCTATATCCTTATATTATCCAGAGAGACACGGAGACAGATTATATTATAAAAAGCGAAAGGCCAGGTTTTATTCCTTGCAAGGGAAGCAAATTACACAGATACAACAAAGGTACATTGTGCGTTTTGCTTACCGAGGTAAGCAAAACATTACATTTTATATCACTAAAGTGGGGGCTGTCAGTGGGAGGTGTATCTTGCATACACCCTCCCCTCAAGGCCCCAGCTCCAGGCTCCAGGTGCAGAAGTCCTCCGGCAAGCCATGTCTTTAGCTATGTCTACACCATGCTTGGAATAACATGGAGGACATAACATGATTTGACATGACCTGTAGAGAACTATGAGCACCAACTAACTATAAACAATATACACAATTATAAGAATAAAATTCTTATAACACAATTGAATGCTTAAAAGTTACAGTGCTGCTTTAAAATAAAAACATAATAATGGGTTAGTAATGTTTCAGTTCAAATGAGTAATTTTTGTGCCTATAAGGGTAATAGCACAGATAAAATACTAGTAATACTGCTATTTCTTCTCAGATCAGCTCTCTCTGAGATGACAGAGTGAGGCTTGTGGACGGAACAGCCTGCTGCTGATAACTGTCTGTAATCTAGCTTGCGTCATTAACGTTGGGACCGCCAGGCTCGCTGCACATAATTACGGTTTCATTCCCCTCTGTCTCCTGAGCAGTGCCGGGGCCTCTGACACAGGAGGACTGTGATTAAAAACACGAGGCTCTTCCTCCTCCTCCTCTTTCTCCACTTTTCCACATCTCGTCTCTTCTGCTGAGAAATCTTAAATCTTCAGTAACTACAAATTTGACACTAAAACAACAGCAAAGTGAAGAATGAACTGACTGGAACAACTAAGCCATGACACTTCTATTTCTCTGTCAATGCATGTGATTGTCCTATCTATGATTTAGACTGGGGTATTCTTGTATATTTTTATGGACAGACAAATTGTTACATACATTACAATACATTATTAGTAGTCAATGGTCAAATCAGTGGCAATGGTTGTAATCTACAAAAATATATTTTCGTCTAACTTTAAACTTTAAATCCATTTATCTTTTCAGCATTGCTGCTGTTTCTGCACTCTGCTTTTGTGAGGCAGAGCTCGGTCAGTGTAACAGCTTCATATTATAAAAGACGTTAATCCACTATGTGACCAGCTTTTATTCAGTTCAGCAGCTACAGTCAGCATATGTTATGTTGTGGAGACTTGCATCTTGTTTTTCCCACCCCCATTCATAGATGCACACGTATAGTGATAAAATACCACCGGGAGGCTCTTGTGATTTTCATTAGAATTCTTTAAAATGCCTGCGTTAGGGCTTGCACGCCTCTGGGTCTTTCTGGTGAGTAATTAATTTCAAGCATGTGGGGGTAGAGACCAGCGCTGCTGGGCCTGCCTCGCAGCTTTGACTGTGAGAGACAGAAAGGCAGGCTTTGCGCTGGCCCAGCAGCAGTGTGCTCGCCTGAAGGGAGGAGGGGTAAAAACAGCACAGCGCTGAAAATCGATCCGGGACCGCGCTTCTCTGCCTCTTCCCGACGCAAGAGTCCTCCTCTCCTGGGAATTAGTTATAACGGCGTGTAAAAGCTCTCCACTGCCAGGCTCTTCCCTGTTCTACTTTGCTCCACTGCTGCATCTTTCTGTCCTCCAGCCTGCCTGCTTTTCCACCAGATATTGAATTCACCACATTCACATAACAGGAGAGTATTGGCTTCCAGTTTAATTAACTCTTGTTTCTTCCTCATAACGGTGTGGATATGTCGCATTATCAGCTTAATATTTTATTCGATTTTAATTTCCCTGTGTCTTTTGGCTTGGTGCAGTGAGTTCAGTTAAGACACCACGCACTCCAATTATTAAGGTTATATAATTACAAATCATTATATGACCATTCACTTTCTCCACTTGAATCAGTAGTCATCTTTCTGTCTTCCAGGTTTCCTTGGCTGAAGAGATCAAGCCGTTGAAGTGGTATCCCTCCGTTTACCTGCTGGTGTCTATCTTCCCCTTCATCAACAGGTAACACACACCACTCTGTACAGACACATCAGGTAGATAGACTATATGCATGTTTGCTTCAGTGGTTATCTTATCTGTTCGCATCCACCTCCCCTGCGCTTTTTCCCGTCGCCCTCTCGTTCTCTTGCTTATCTCTACTCTCGGAGCTTTGCTCTTCTGCTCTCTCTCTCAAAAGCAGCGCAAGAATTGTTGTGTGTGTGTGTGTGTGTGTGTGTGTGTGTGTGTGTGTGTGTGTGTGTGTGCAAGCGTAGTTCATTTATTGTTTTTGAAAACAAGGGCTTTACTGGCTGAGGGTTTATGGGTGGAGGCGGGTGGTCCAGTAAATGATAACCCCTATGCTGTTATTACTCCTACCTTCCCTTCCTGTGCTCCTGCTTCCAATCTCTCTCTCTTTCCAATTTCCACTTTCTTTCATTTCCCTTCATCCCTGCCCCCAGCTTCCTCTCGACCGCGCTCCGAACCGGTGTGATTGACAGGTCAGGGTTACTAAGTGATTAGCTGTGGCGGCTCTGCTTGTCGCCACGGCAATGTAGGCGGAGACATAGGTCAATTACAGGGTCAACGTCTCTCAAAGGCACCGCTCAAACACAGCTCCCACCCCCAACCCCCCCACCCCGAGCAGCCCTTTTGCCCTCCCACCTCTCCATCTCTCCCTCCCGTGCCACTGCTGTCGGCTGATGAAGATGACAAACTATGTCCTACGCTCACCCCTAAGACATCCACCTCCCACCAACCCCCTGTTGAGTTCCCCCGTTTTCAGCACTTTCTCTTCCTCTTGTCTTTGTTTTAATCCCCTATTTATCCTTTTTTTATTATTCTCTCGGCAGGTAGGTTGTTCCAAACCATTTGGAGAACTAACTAACCACAGATCCTTTGTGGATGTAGGCTCCTTATACTGTTCTTTTTGTTTACAAACCTGACTTAAACTTTTACACAATACAATTGTCTTGATCCTATTCTTTGTTACATTAGAATAAGAGATTGTAACATGAGAATATTTCATGTTATGTTGAAAACAGCTAGCACTGGTATTTGTTGCCCACGGTTGCTCAAATCAAACCAGTTGTCATGTGTTGTGTCTATATTAGTGCATTGTAGACCACAATAGTTAAGACAACACCAGAACTTTTAAGAGATTTTGAGTGAATCAACCAAGTCATGACCAAGACCAGTGTATGACGCATGGGATCACAGTCCAATTTAAACTTTTTAGTCAGTCCCAGAATAGTTTAATTTGGTTAACAAAAACCATTGATAATTTTCTCCGTACTGTTGTTTTTGTAGTTTCCTGCGTTCACTAAAATATATTTTCCTCTTGTAAATAATAATAATTAGCAACTCACAAATGATTAGCCTTATTTATTTTCTCCTGTTTTGATGCTGATTGTTCGGTCATGGAAGGTAAAGCTGATTGTTTCTATGGTAACATAAGTCTAAGTTTTTATTTATTTATTTATTTTTCAGTTTTTTTTAAGTCAGTCAGTTTTTAGTTTAAGTTCAAAAAGAATGAACACTGTGGTCATTTCAAACACAATCTTATACTTGTCTTTGTCAGGAGGTGGGAAAGAAACGCTGCAACACAGAGTGATGCATGTGCTTGCCTGTATTCCATATGCAAACCAGGCATACCCCACACGCGCATGTATATAAAGCAAACATTAACCCCAAATATATAGGCAAATAAAGTCCAAACTGACCTATAAATCACTGCAGACGTGAGCCCTATGCGCACATACCTCTCTCCCTCTTATGAGCAAACCCTGACTCGCTCGCTCCGATTCGTGCTGCCTTTCTCCTGAGAGCCACCGAGGAGAAAACAGGAATGAATTGCTCTCTCATCCCCTCTCTGCCTGCCCCCCCATTCGACAGCGCAGGCTGTATATATCTCCGGCTCCTATTAATTTGTTAGCCTCCCCTCCCCCTTACCCTCTCCCCCTCCCCACTTTCCTCGCTCGGCTTGGCTCATATCCTCTTCTGCCTCTTCTCTCCTCCCTTCCCTCCCCTCTTTCTGAGTGCTGGAGTGTGTAAAGTGTTTGTCACGGTGCCGTGCTGATGTCGCTGTGCTCTGCCGTGTGGAAGCAGCAGACAGCCTCAGTGCATGTGTGTGTGGTTTCGTGTCAATGCGAATGTGCTGCTTGTTGCTGTGTGTGCGTGAGCTTGCGTGTGCGCACCCTTGTTTGTCCGTGTTGACTTCAGCGTGTGCAGTCGCTTGTCGCGTTATGTGTGTGTGCGTGCCTGGCGTGTGTGTGTGTGTGTGTGTGTGTGTCTGAGTGGGGGATTATTTCTATCTGAGCTCCAAAGCCTCCTAAACAGGGCTTAGAGAGACGGCCCAGGGCAGCAGCTAAAGCCGGCGGGTAGAGCTCCCTCATTCTCTGCGCCCCTCTCCTCTGCACTCTTCCCCTCTATTTTGCCCTGATCCATTCCGTTAAAGCACAGACACTCCCAAAAACAAACACAACAGACACAATTTTGGCCCTCATCTTCCTCCTCACATTCATAAACATACGCACACACAATCGCACGCCACACGCAATTTTAATCTGTTCCAAATGCGCACTGGTAAATGTGTTAATTCGACACCAGCTGTTGCGAATTGAAACAGGAAAGCGCTTCTACTTTTACTCACTCACACACACAAGCCTTGACGTGCATGGAGAGAGGTCTTAAACGGGATTTTACCATACAAGTCCTCTCTCAGTCCCTTGACTCCTACTCCGCTCCATCAGTTGCTCTCATCTGGCAGCACAAACCAACACCTTCACACTCATCCTTCTACTTTCTCCCTTTTTCATCTTGCCGCTTGGACCCTCATTCCCAGCTTTTTGTGTGAATGCGTATTTGTGAGCACTGTGCGGGCACGACAAGAGTTTTCACAGTCTGCTTCTCACATCGCCTCCCTTGTGTGCTTTATGGTGTGGGTGTGTGTTTGTTTACAAGGCTTGTCTAGATTCCTACTGTGCGCGCTTGTACGCATGTTTGCATAAATAAGCCCTCTCCTTGGAATCTAGCTGCTGATGTCAGTGGCGTGTCGCAGCTTGACATGCGGGTGCTCCTCCTGGACAGCATGCTCATCTGTTATCAGGACTTCATGGCTAAAGCGAGCCCCTGCCTGTCCCCTTTTGACACCAGCTAGGGCTGTAAAAGGCATCTCCTATTAATGTCATTCTCTTTTTTCCTTAGGGGTTTGTCTAGAAGGCGTAAACTACATCTAGCTGTCTTTGAGCAATTGGGTCAGCAATGGATTTGTAACGGGACTCGAACCAGTAATGTGTCTCTAACCTTGAGTTCACCCTGTCGCAACAGGACGCAGTGCACATCCTTTTTTTGGTTTCCCTCAATACTGCGAGTGGGGTTTGTGGTTTTTATAGACCTATATGTACAGGAGATTTTTGTATGGGCTCCCTACAGCGGCTAAACCCCCCGCCTTTCTCTGGAGGAGATCTGATTTCCCTGCTCCAGGCGAGCTGCGCGAACAAGACAGTGTGTGTATGTGTGTACTTCTGAATAAATGTGTGTGCGCAGCCCGGGCCAGGCAGACCTTCCCCATCTCCGCTCAACGCTTTGAAAAACGAGGGAGGAAATCTCAAAGCAGCAGTTATTATTCATCCCTCAAAGAGAACGAGGAGGAGGAGGATAGAGGGAGGGATGGAGGGAGGAAGAAAGACAGGAACCAAGTAGGGGGATATATTAACTCTTATCTCACAGTTTTCGCCGTTATGCATCCCAGAATACGCTCCCTCTCTTTCTCATCCGTTTTTTCTTGGCTTCCTACACTTTCTTGCGTTACTTGGCTCTCTGAATACATTGCAGGCACTACGAATAAATGTTTGTGTGGTGCTGTGAGTAGACTGCTGTGGAGTTTGTACTATACCCTACTGTATGTTGTTTACTCAACAAGTTGGCTCCACTAATGCTGAAATTTGGTGTATAGCGTTGTGGCTCTCATCGGTTTGTCAGCATCTGTTTTATTTAACTTTACATTTTCACTTAGTGGCAGCTGTGGCCTGTTTTATTAAAATATGTTTTAAACTCCTTTTCTATAGTTTCTAGAAGTAACAAATGCATGGTGAAAACTCAATCATCTTGTCCTTCTTGAATCAAATGGATATTTACTCTATTGTTTATAAATATATTTCCATCCAAATAGCACCACTACAACACAACGCTCAAAACTGGGTACTCCAGGCCACAAGAAACAAAGATTAATTGATTAATACGTCCGTTTATTCTAACTGAAAACTATTGTTTTACTATGCAGTAAAAGCCGAAGAGCCCGGATGTAACCGCCATTTTATTGCGCTGTGGTAAAAACAATATCAGTGAATAGGGGAGCAATGGGTGGAAGGTTTGGTTATTGCTTGTCTACATGACCCTGCCTTGTTCAGAGTTTGCTGTTTTGCAACACTGAACCTCTTTTAATGTGTGGACACAAGGCCAAAACGTATTGAAAAATGTCTCTTTTATAAAAAGATCTGCAAAGATGTTTTCTCCATCTGATTTAATATGCGTAAGACTTTTGCATGTTTTGATGTTATATTTTACTTTTTGGTTCCTTTCCCTATACAGATAAGAAAAACAACAAAAATCAAACATGTCTTCAGGGATTGGGGTCATTCTTTTAAAGCAAGTTCTTTTTGATGGCCTAAATAATATTGGATAATATTGGAGTGAAAATCTATGACCGTGCTTGCTGTGTGTCACAAAGGCTTTGTGTGTGTGTCTTGGCCTTGATTAGTGTGTAACTAGAGACAGAGAGCCCTGTAGTCCTTTGGCTCCTGTTGTACAGCAGTTATGCCTTGCTGTTAATCCTAATTTAGCAAGACCATTAGGTGCCCAACAGGGTTGTGTAAAGAACCATCATACACAGGACAAGATTCTGGACAAACATAAGACCCAGGACCCAGCTATTTAGTTCATTTCAGTATGATTGTGTTGAGAGTCTGGAGTACCCTGCTATACAGTCTTTGCTTCAAGTGTGAATATACTCTACATTAATATTATTTTATGTAGAATTATTTAAAATTTTTCGATTTATCAACCCTAGATGACAACAAATCTGTTGAAAATCTCAAAAGCATTTTCCAACAAAACAGTTTCTGTTTACAATCTCTCAGAGGGAAACATGTTCTTTCATTGACAGGACGTTCTAAATTACAGCGATGTTTGGTACCAAGAAGCTTAGTGTACATCTCCACAGAGCAGTGTGGATAATGAGTTAAAGTGATGTCATACAAGTGTCACACAGGTTATTTCTAGGTGAGATATAAATATTATTTGAAGTGATCCTAAATTAATTAGCATTAATTCAAATAAAAACTGTCCTCTTTTTGTAGCTGTAGAGCTTTAGTCATATACTGTTGTACAGTAGAAGGAGACAATTGTTTTCAGTTTATTCCTAATTCCTATCTTTCTTAAGTTTAGAGAGCAGGCAAACAAGTTCTCACATTTCAGGGACAATTAAATGTCACAAGTTACTTATGGAATGTAGTTTTAAATGAATGTCTTAAATTCACAAAGCAAAAAAAAGTACAATATTGAGCATTTATCAAAACAAGATGTGCTTCATTTACAAAACATTTCTGTTTTGTGAATTACCCACTTATTTGGGATCCTTTGTCCCCATTTTGACAGTGACAACTGACCAGTCCTGGGTCACACCAGGAACAGTGAGGCTTAAAAGGCCAAAACTCTTTCAGTTTGTGTCTGATAAAGGAAACAAAGGATTGGTCAAAATAAAAATATTGTCCCTTTGAAGGTGCACACAACATATAAAAAACATACTGACATAAATCTGGATCCAAAGCCCTATATGAGTCTATAGTCATATACACAGTATATGCATACATTTATTTACACACATGCTAAAGAGAGATGAGATAACCTTCCTCACACACACATAGGCATGTGCACACATTGGCAGACACTCGCAATCACACACGCAACACTCCCCCCTGCTCTTTCAGGCACGTCTTTAAATATTCATCACTCTGGCTGCTCTGAGAGTGCTGTAAACGCTGCCTCACACTCCAGGGAATCGCTAAAGCCTACTCTATCATCTGCTTGCTCCCACCCTCCCTTCTTTTTCTCTCTAACACACAAACACACACACACACACACACATCACACCGCAGCCGCTCACAAGGATAAACACTGCACAACGTGCACAAACACTCAAAGGCACAGCCTGTGGCATTGCCGGACTCTCAGACACACGCCGCTACACGGACGAGACGCTGGCAATCACATGCGCTGAAATGTACAATGAACAGATTTTGTGCTTGTGTGTGTGCGCCTTCCAAGCGTGCGGGGTTGAGTGGTGTTGTGTTCCAGGAAACAGGATGTCTCTTTGTTTAGGTTTTAGTCTGCTGGTGAGAGTTGGCCACTCCAGTCTTTGGGGTCCCTGTGTGTGTTTTTTGTTTTGTCGTTGAATCAGTGCAGGTGTGTTTATGCATTTTTATACATGTTTGTTTATTACACGTGTCGTTTCTCTACTTTTTGAGTCTGTTCAATAAAATATTCAGGCTTCCTTTTTGCTGTTGTGGGAGTGAAGTCCTACCCCTGAAAGAGTCAGTTTATCCCCGTGTTGACCTTGTGTTCAAAGTGCAATATGCTGTGTTTTTTAGTTATAGTGTGGAGATATATGAGCACAATAGAACTCATGGTATTTTTTCAAGTCTGTGCAGAAAACTTTCCCATGTTGACAAACACAGACGTCAGCTCTTGTAGCAGAAATCCCACAATTATTAGAGTATTTCCGCACATTAGGTCCACTGATCACATGTTGCTGAAACAAGAACAGGGTTGTCTTCTGTCTGCAGCCTCAAAGGCAGTCACACATGGACAGTAGTTCCCACCAGTCTATCTACATCTTTTGATGTTACTTGATAAAATCTCTTCTTGACCATCAACGTTCTTGGTTAAATAAAGTCCTTTGCCAACAAGAAGCATATGCTATCCTTTACCAACTGTCACAAATGGTTAATAACTAAATGCTCCTGAAAAGCTGCCCCTTAAATGAAACCAAGCATTAAGACTGACAATCGTTGATAAATGCTGTTGATGGGAGCAAAGCGACCAGCACTAGGGCCTTGCTTTCGCACAGCGAAGCGTGTGATTTGTCTGAAGGAAGAAGGAAAAAAAAAAGTCTGGCCGTGAGTGGAAGAGAGAGGGAAGTGTGATCGGGGTCAGGGCGACTTCTCTGTCTGGCTGAACTCCACGCTGAGGAAGGATGTGTGTGCTAACCATCCAAGCTGCTGGCGGCACACACGCGCGCAGACACAAATGAGTGAACTGCAGAGGGCTGACGGCAAAGAAACTGTGTAGCGTATTGATGGTGGAAAGGTGCTATAGACTGGCAGGGTGGGATATTGGAAGAGATGGAGAGAGGCAGAGTAGGGTAAGAGAGAGATGCCTCTAAGAGTGACTGACAGCCTGATAGATAGACGGTCTGAATAAATAAGTAGGGCTCAGAGACGTTGTGCGACGACCAGCTATTGACTGTTTGCTTACAGGTGGTGGCAGACTGAGACTTGGAGTTCCATAGCTGCGTATTATTGTTGACCATTTGCTCATGAGTCATACAGTGCACACAACATCATCCCTGTTGTCCGACACCAGCCAGCCAACTGCGAGACTTGTCTGACTACGCTGCACACACAAACCTGCTCAAACACACTCCCACACAGCAGCTCAGCCAGGCATCGCCCGCAGCTACACTCCCCTTCCCACCACTGCCTCCCTCATTCATCTTTCATTAGCCTGGCTCACACAGGAGAAACAGCCGACCTCCCCCTCCTCTCCACCTCCACCCGTATCTCCATTGCTCTCCGGCTTCTCTCTCTCTGCCCTGGCCTTTTTCCTCACCTCTTATCTTGGTTCCTTTTGCAAGTAATCTCTTTTGTTTGTTGCGCCCGTTACTCGCAATCTGTCTTTTTTGATACCTCTCCTCTGATTTTTAGTCTTTCCTGTTCAGGCTCTACTTCAGTGCTCTCAGCCCTTATTTTTGCACATTTTCACCTTTCTATTGTGGGCTTCTTATGTCTCTTCAAAGCTATTTCTCTACCACTCAGACCCAGAAATTTTTTATTCCATTTTGACTTGTTCTCTTGCATGATAACATACAATCTTAAGACTGCAGTTCATTACCATGTCTGTAGTTGACTTCTGAAGGGGTTATGTTCAACAGTAAGAGTGAGTTTTGGTTTTGCTTAAAGAAGTGGCTCTTTTCTATCAGTTAAAGACAAACAATGTACAATTTTACAATAAATATCAAACCTTGAATGTATTAGAATATGTGGCCTCAAAGTCATTTCTGTTGTTACTCAACATGGAGAAAGAAAAATGACTTCATAGACGTTTACACAACAACTTGTTTGCTGAAAAAATCAAGGCCGCTGTTGTCACTCCACAAAAACGCAAACTTTTTAATCCGGTCGAGGAAGTTTGTTCTTTTTATTGTGGCACTGCACCATCAATGTAGGCCTATTATAATACATCCATGCTCTGTACAGTGTAAACTGTTATGCCGGGATCCTCTCTGAACATGCATGCACAAGCAATATCTCTACAGAATAAGGTAAAGAAAACCCACCCCCTACTGGTCTGGAATATGTACCACATTGTTTTGGGTTGCTCCGTGTCGTGTTGTAACGTTGTTGCGTGAACACAAATTGGCAACAAAATGACTGCGTTTTCCTGACAGACATTCTCCTGTAATTGCCCGCTTAGACAGGGCACGTTACCATCTCATTAGAAATCATATTTGGACAGAGAAAAACAAAAGTCCACACCTCTTTTGCAGTAGAGTCCATGATGAATTCAACCTAGGTCCCTCCATTTATTAGGTATGCTCTCTACCAGGTGAACCACGGAGGCACCCCAAAAGTCTAAAGATTGATTTTGTTAAAAAATATATACATTTTAAAGAATTATTAGCATTTTCTGTTTTATTTTGCAGACCTTACTCTATGCCTATATGCTGTGATGCACTGCCATTTTTACAAACCTTAACCAGGTGTTTTTCTTGCTTCACTGTAATCACAAAACATTTTATCATAAAACACCACAAATCTTAAAAAAACCTGAAGAATAATGTGCACTGCTCTGGAAAGTAGCCTATATGCTGCACACCTTTTATTTTTGTTTATTTTTTTGCTATGCCATATATCAGTAATTCCAGTTAATGCTGCATAGAAATACTAGATTTTTAGACTAGGTTGTTCTCCGACACACATCTCTGCCCCCCTTTCTCTCCCTCTCTCGCTCGCTCTTTCTTTCTTCCTTTCATTTTGCTTTCCGTCTCTCCCTCGATGGAGAGGAAAGGCTCTTCGCCTCTAATTGCGGCTGTTCCGTTGCCATGGCGCGTGTTGCTCGGCGCTGCGAGGTGCTGTGTGTATGTGTGTGTGTGGCAGGCAGATGATTGCTTGCTGCCAGCTCTCGTTTCCCGGACGCCGATCGCGTTTCTTTGCAGCAGCAGGGAAAAAAATGAGACGCCAGAAATAGCCCCTCTTTTACACAGGCCCACTCACTCTCTCGGCTGCGCTGTCAGAGAAGCGCGCACACACTCTGGCAGACACGCACACACCCACAGCGCTTCCACTCCACCTGACATCCTCAACACGTACAACCCGAGGTCCACTGACAGTACACACCTTCTGTCTGCACTCTGAATGACGTGTGTGTGTGTTTTGCAAGTTTGCACGTGTCCGACTTCCTTCATGTGTGTAAATGTGTGTTTTTCCTGCTTCTCAAAGGAGGTTGTGTGGGGACTCCTGATTTATTTCACCTTTAATGGGAAGTGAAATGAATGTGAGCAGCAGCTGGTCTGGTCCTCTGAGATACAGCAGTAGGCTAACCCAGAAAACAGGCTCTAAAATGGTACTTACTTTGACGAGCACTAGGACACGCCACTCTACGCTCCACTAGCAACGCCACTTGTTTTATTTGAAACTAGATATTTAGTTGATGCCCTCATGGCAGTGCATTCCCATTACAGGTTTGTCTTTACCACTTGGCCCACGTGACCTTCTGTGTCTTCAATATTTCAGAGGGTAGTTTCAAGGTAAATGGAAACAGATTAATAGCAAATAAACCTTCCAACCTCATGCTGCAAAAGAGGATAAGAGGGGATTATAACCAGATTTGTGGGAGAATCTCCATAATAATCTTCTGTGCTGTTCACCTGCAGTTCTCTCTGGGATTTTGAGAGAAGTAAAGAAATTACAGAGCATAATCTTTGTGCCTTATGTGACAGAGTACAAGTACGAGTAACTTAAAAACATAGCACTGGAAGATTTGGGCAAAACAATACATACTTGTTCTCTTGTCTTAACAGTTCAGCTGCTCAACAACTAAGATATGCTGAAAATATTTTTGTTACAATTTTCTATTTTTCAAGTCAATTGAACATGAAAATGGATTTACTACTACTTTAATACTTTAATTGAATTACTGTAAGAGTTGTAGATGAGCAAGATACTGGCAAGACAGACATTGTTTATGTCAAAAATGGTTTATACGACAGTGACAGCACTTTTTTTTTGTTATCCAAATTGTTATTTCTTCATGTAACCTGACAGTGTGCCATACGCTGACAGTCACTCAGTTTTAGTTTAGTGACAAGAGAATCTCACGCAATCCTTTGCAACCATATTAGTAAAGTGTATGCTTTGCCCAAATGGTTGGCTTTTCTATCTTATTCTCTTGCAGGACACAAGAATCTCAGGGAGGACTTTTATGACCCTGAGGTCAACCACCACAGTCACTTAGATCACCTTGCTCGACCAATCTGGAAACCATGCACACATGGAAAATGTTGTGAGGTGTGCACAGTTTGATTCTTTTGCTAATAGATCAATAAAAGACATTAGCGGCAGGCTAACCCAGCGAGCAGCACTAATACAGGGTTAATCCAGGGTTAATGGCTGAGCAGCATCCTTCTTGGAGGCTGCCATTAGTTTGCAGCTATACCACACAGTATCAGGTTCTCCTCCTAGTCATGCCCCAGGCTCTCAGGACCGAACACACATCGATGGGAATTGAATAGAATTGAGGATCACCCTCATGAGTCATGATGAAAATGAGATATCCAGACAGATGAGGCCAAATGCAAAGAAACGGAAAAGATATTGGAGAAAGGACAGGCAGCGACTAGAGAACGTGCATAGAATGAAAAGCAAGGGGATGATGGGACGGTGAAAATTGTTGTCAGGAGAAGCAGAAAACTGAGATGAGAGACTGGGGAGAGGAGAAGAGGAAGGAGTTGAGCGCTACACTTCTCCCTGTCCTTGTAAAGTGCTGCGTGCTGTCGAAGCAGCAGCCAAGAATGTGTCAGCCCAGCCGTCTCACGCTGCCTAATGGGCTCTTAAATGCTGATATAAAGCTCACTCGCTCTTTCACCCTCCTCTTTTCCTCCCTCGCTTTCCCTCCTTTCGCTGCCTCCGCCGCTTGCCCGCTCTCATTACCTCTCCTTCTCACCCCGTCCCTCACTCTGTCACTCACTTGTCCTGTTCCCGTCTTTCCCTTGCGCTGCTTCTCTCTATATCAACCTCTCACTTCAGGACTTTCCTGTGTGTTTCTCTCTGACTTCTCCTTCAATTAGTCTATCCTTACCTCTGAAGTTCTCTTGCAGGTTGTCTCTTTATTTACAAATTCTTTTTTTTTCATAGATGAACTCAATGCTACCGTTTCTGTCTCAACAGGCTCCACAATGCCTTCTACCCACAGGATCCATCCTTCTCCCTGACCCTGTTACACGTATTAGCTGCTCCACTTCATGGTTTGGCCAACGCTTTTGTCTTTGGGCTGGACAGGGACTGGTGGAGCCTGCTGAGTCCCACTGGCATGCAGGTATAGTACACATAAGCCCTTTTTAGGCATGTTCTCTGGAGGATGTCTGGAGAATTGCCTCCAGACCTCCTCCTGATCTGTGCCTTCACACATGCGGTAAAAGTCTGGAGGATGTTGCCGGGATTTGCATTCATACATGTCAGAAGTCCAGGTAGGGGGTTGGGGAGAATGTGTGGGAGTGGGGTATGGCGCTTAATTAGTGCGTTCAGTTAGTTAACGCACTAATATAGACACTATGTATTTGAAAATAACCTAATCTTGGAAACAATGATGTCCATGTGCCAGAAAGCTATTGGCTGCTGGCGACACACAAACTTGTTTTCTGTTAATGTATTATTAATAATACATGTGAGGTTTCAGAGTTTATCTGCACTCTCCAGCATTTAAGCAAAATACTGATACCTTACATTAAACCAAAGTTTAGAGTTTTCCTTAAACTTCTTGCTCTGAATTCAGCGTCAGTCTCAATTAACATTGTGTGAGTGCATTGCCAATATTTATCCATGTTTCACTTTGCTTCCTTTTTTCTATTTTGCCCTGTTTCCCTGAGTTGGCGTACATAGCCAGTGCTGGAATCGACACTATTATTATCAGTAATCGTTAACTCCTTGATGACATTGTTGTAGAGCAATGGGAGCGTCTTTTATTTAAGAGCGAGCGTGTGATTGGCCAAAGCTTCCATTATGTGCTGAACATTCTTATATATTAAAATCCTAGATGACGTCTTAAAATCTTTTACAGACAATTCATATGCTATTATCTGAATACAAAAAATATATAAATTGGACAGTTTACTTTAAATGTAGCTTTTAGAGAAGTGTAAGGTAATAAGATTACCAGAAGCATGGTGTTTTTATATTTGAACCGCAAACCTCATTGGTATTATTTCACTGAACACCAAAATCAATACTGTTCTCCGCAGATTTGTCTCAATCAACAAACATTGACAAAACGTGAGCAAGAGCTGATAGTGAACCACGTAGAACCAACCCTGTGCGTTCTTAGTTTCTGCATGCACAAACACTGTCATCTATTTAGTATCAGCGGCTCTGCTGATAACAGGACAGAAGCACTACGTGGACGAGTGGAATGTGTGGTATGACCTTCAACCCAAATGTCAATGTTGCGCCGCAGCAAGTGGGAAGAGGAAGAGAAAGACAGAGGAGTGAAATGAAATCTCAGTGCGTTCGTAAATCACAGAGAAAATGCTGTTTGTGTGTCAAAGAAAGAGTGGAAAGGAGTAAAGAGCGGATTGAATACAAGGGGAGGAGAGAGAGAAACAGGCAGCCGGCGTGTGTGTTCGTGCTCTATCGTGACTAACAGCCGGTTGTTATTCATCTTGGCATGCTACTCCCAGCAGCCCCCACACATCAGGTGTGAGATTGGTGGGGGGAGCAGAAGGGTAGGGGGAGCGAAGGAGGGCGTTGTGACAGCGTCAAAACATTCCTTCTTCAGCAGAACGAATCTGCGCATTCGCTTCAGACTCCACCTCGACACCCCTAGCCCCCCCACCCCCACCCCGTCATCGCGAACGATCGTGCCTTCACTTGCAGTTGTCACACACTCTCACTCACTTGCTCTATGTTACCTCATCCTTCCTTTTTCTGCTTTGCACAGTATTTATATGCATTTAGAGTAAAGACTCCTCCAACATGCTGCTCAGATTTTCAAAGATGCTCCAAAAGACTTGATGTATGCTGTAGTCATTCTTTCATGAAATGGTATGACAAAGAAAAGCAAGAGGTGTATTATATTTATTGAAATGTCGGGGCAGTGAGGGTTTGCATAGTTGGACAGAAGAAATACATGTTGTTAAAAGTACAACATGTTGCCTGTTGTTTACATCCACTATGCACGTTTATCAATAGAAAGTTGGTTCTGTCCAAACTGGTGTGAATACAGAATAATTCCTTAGTAGTTTAGTTCAGTTACAACACATCACAAATTTTTGGGCAAGAATTCAAATTGTTTTGTCAAGGAAGATGTGCTACACTGTTTTCAATTTATATATGCTCAGATAAAAAATATGTATTATATATATATATATTTTTTTATTAAGTTGTGACAATCATCCAAACATCAGATAATATTTCTCAATATTCTCTGTTGTTTATGTAGATTTGATTTAATAAAATTGTATTTTTTATAAAGACAGACTGGCTCTATTGTTATTTACGAAACCCCAAAACTTCTTTCTTTCTTCTATGTACACAAGTGTTGTTTTGTACAATTTATCAAGTCCTCAGTTGCTTCTCGCTGCAACTGGCTTTTACAATCATACAGGTCTGTCTTACTTTTGGTATATCCATCTCTGTGTGCCTCTTAGTTTTTTCCGCCTCTTCAGTTGCCCGTACACTCGTAGAGCATCTGTGCCATTTATCTTCCATACAATATTTCTGAGGATTGTCTTTGTGTAGCTCCCTCCCACCTTTGCACTCTCACCATCTCACTACATCTCCCCCTATTTCGGGTCTGTCTTTGCCTGATATTGATCTGCATTCTAGCCATAGAGCTGAAGCGGCTGAGGCTCTGCAGTGAGCTCCTCTCTCGATCCTTCATTTGTGTGCAGGCAAAAGCTTCTCCCACTAATGACGAACTAACGACGCGTATGCCGTGGGGCTGGTGCTGTAAGCGGAGTGCAAGGTGCGTCAAAGCCATGTGCTCTCTGCAGACAGATTGTAACTCTACAGTGAGAAAGATTATTCACAAGTTGAATTCAAGCATTCAAGTCAGTTGTTAATCTTCCCAGGTGTGGACGTCCCAGCAGATTCACCCCAAGGTCAGAGACCAATCAGATCAGACATACAAAACGACCAAAGGGCTACATCTTAGAGACTACAAGCCTCACTGAGCTTGTTAAATGTTTATTCTCAACTGTTACATCTGTTCATGCTGTACATGTTTTTTTTTACTTTGTGTTATTTTTTTTTTCTTTATTTTTTATTTCTTCCAAGTTTGTTCTTTGCTACAACTTTTGTGTCATTTCTGTAAAGCACATTGAGTTACTTTGGTACAAAAAGTGCTTTATTAATACTTTTTTCTCCTAAAAAGAGCATTATCATGCACAGCTGAGGTTTGCAAAACTGCCTCTGAACAAAGTACATGGATCGCCATCTAGAAGGGCTTCCACAGAAAGCATAGATACCTTGTCGGTCATTTGTCAGTTACCAAAGTTTGTTCAATTAAAGCATCATTGTGCTGTGTGCATTAGTAACGGCAAAACAATTGTTTCATTGTCAAGCACACCCATAAGTGCTAGTTCTACCACATTATTGGTTTGAACCGGCAACAGCTCACGAGCAGAAACTTAGCCTGGAGCAGTTCAAGATGTGATTTAGCGAGTAATCTCACAAGAATTCAGCAGCTGCAAAAGGTAACTGAACAAACTTTGTCCTTTTGAGTCCAAAGTGGAGTTGTTTGTCCTCTACAGGCAAAATTGCATCATGCAAATTGACAGTCCAATTGCTGAAAAAAAAAAAAAGAATGATGGTTTTGGAATGGCCTGGTCATAGTTAACCTGACTCGGGTAGATAGCACTGCTCCGCAGAACATAATCTGTTCCACATTATGATTGGGGAAGGCTCCTGTTGAAAGAGTTTGCAAAAAAGCAGGTATACTTTCAATGACCTGGTTGTTGATTGGATTTATCAACCGCAATTTTAACCAATTCGAAACAGTAAAACTTTGCTACATCTTCAAACCATCCTCAAACCCAGACCTGTCAGTGCTGCCATCTCGTTGGACATAACAAGCCGGTTAATACTTTGCTTGGAGCAGGTCAAGATTGATTTTTGCGAGTTTGTAAACTCACAAATCTTGCAAGAATTGAGCTGCAGCGCAAGGTTAAGTCATAGTCCACACCCTAACCAAATGCCCCAAAACTTCCATGAACTGAAAGAAATGTAAAGAATGGCCCAAAGTTCTCGGGAAACCATTACTTCCAAGTTTTGCTGACTATAACCCTCAAACAAATAAATTTGAGGGGCACTTAGAAAATCATTTTTACTGGATAAAAAAAAAAAACTTTTATCTGACTGTAAGCTCCGGGGTCATGCTGCTTATGACTATTAAGCTGTTGCTGTGTAAAAATAACTATTGTCAACTCAGTTGTTATGCTTGAATGAAAGAATTAATGTATTGATCATTCATTCATTCTGTGAGGAGTCTGCATGTCCTCCACGTGTTACTGTGGATTCTCTCCGGGTACTCCGGCTTCCTCCCACCGCCCAAAGATATGCATGTACAGGTTAATTGGCAACTCTAAAGTGTCCCTAGTGAATGAATGTGAGAGTGAATGGTTGTATGTCACTGTCTGTCTCTAAATGTTAACCCTGCGACTAACTGGCCATTGTCCAGGGTGTACCCCGCCTCAGGCCCAAAGCTGCTGGGATAGGCTCCAGTCAAAGCGGTAGAAAATGAATGAATGTATTGAGCATCACATCTTTATTTTTGCAAAAAATCAATGTCACTCCAGACACACACCACAGGATAATATCTGTAGATTTAGCACATAGTTATAAACATGCAGAGTGACAAATAGTTAGTTTATTAATCAATTAATCCTAAACGGTTTGTGTGTTTGTGCACTAGCTGGCTCTGCAGTCGAGACTATGTGACAGGACTCGGATTGGAGAGTACCACCCTGGGGCGGTGCGCTACACGCAGGCTGACCTGGTTGACCTCAGCGATGACGACGATGACACCAATGTGCTCTTCTACTCTCCTGACATGACCCTGAAAGACCGAGGGCCCTGAGAAGCACAGTGCTGGAGACTAAGAGAATATAAAAAAGGGCGAAGCACAAAGGAGGGTCGCATCCAGACAGAAATGCCGCGGATTAGAAACCCAGGGAAGAAAAAAGAGGTAGGGAGGGAATGAAAGGGAAGATTGGGGGACAGTCAGCCAGATAGAAGCCGGAGATGAGCTGTCAGGTTTCATTATTAATCCCCATTCTTTACTATTTAATATCCTAAAGACACACAGAGAACAGAACTGCTGCTCCCTGCAACACTACTATCGGGAAGCTTTAGGAACAGAAAGAAGCTGCTAAGATCTCTAATGTTAAAGGCATCTGTTGCATCCCAACGGTCTTGAAAGGATTTTCATCTATGCAGCACTGACTTGACTTCTGCTACGTTTTCACATAACCTCAAAAATGAAAAAGAGAAAAAAAAGTAAGACTGCTGAAAGGCAATTATAACAAGCTGATAGTTAAGCATTCAAAGCAATTATCTTTTCACTTCTCTACAGGAAGTATGGTGAAAAACAATGTGTCAGAGTATCTGCAGTTACGTATCCTAAAAGAAACCTAAGCTCACTGCTGAACAATTTTAGGTAAAAGCAAATATTTCCTAGGGCCATGTTTTAGACCGGGGTGGGCAAACTAAGGCCCGAGGGGCCACATGTGGCCCATTGGGCTGTTTAATCCGGCCTGCCAAGCATTTACTAATTATTTATTGATAATTAAACATGGCACATATTTGTTCTCTTCCTTCAATATTCTGCAGAGATCAGTTGATTCCACTACGACATGCTTTCCTAAAGCCACATGTCTGCTCTCATAGAGTTTCCTCTGGTTTTAAAACAAACTTTTAAGAACGGCTCCACCAGAGTCCCATCTTCTAATGTGGCCCTTGGGGAAAGAAAAGTGCCCACCCCTGTTTTAGACCCTTTATTCTCTGAAAGTGTTTGCATACAGTGTTACTATTTTACAATTATTTAAATGACTTGTGTTATTATTTTTGTGAGTTGCAGTTTATTATATTAATAGCAGAATTACTATATGCTTTATTTAAGAGTATGCTATTTTTGTACGTGCCTTTGACTGAAATATAAAACCAACTCTCTTCTGACAAAGACTGAATTATCAAAAACATGTTACTGAAAACATGGCACTCACGACATATTCATCAACTTAGGCCCTGTTAGTATAAGACAGAGCCAAGGTGGGACTGGCAGAATAATAGTCACTTTATGTTACACCTCAGTCAGTATTTTTTTCCCACCATATCTTGGTGGTAGCATCACTGTGGAAGCACACTGCCTGCTGTCAGACTCCTCGCTGACACTTTGAACTAATGAACTGACACTTGACCCTTTTTACCTTTTGAGTTGTTGAACTTTTGGCTGGTGCCGGAGTCCATTCTGACTTTGCAGTTCACTGATTGCCACCTTTGTATTTCACATATTATACAGCTTGCCTTTACACTCTTTTGTAATGATTGCTGGTTTGACTTTTCACTCAAATGAATAAATGAGCAAGAGCCATGTTTTATAACAAAGCTGAATCTGGTCGTGTTTATTACATTTTTTTTTTTTTTTTACATTGCAACTCATTCTTCACCATCGTGCATGCCCATTCCCTGCCTTCCATCAAGTGTCGGTCCGTTTCTGAGTTTGTGCAGACGTCTTTGGACCGGTGCTACCTAAATAATGGATATTAATTATTGCTTGGACCCTGCTCGCTCATTGCTCGTCTCCAAATCTGGTTAACTGGATTTTGATTAATGAAATATGCACACCGTGTCCTCCAAAACCAGACTTTGCCTCCACACACACAGATAGCTTTTTAAACCCCCTCGAAAGAAAGAGCCCGGCAAATAAGCGAATCTCCCTGTCACGCAAGAAGAATTATTATTCCCCCCTCATATCGTAGCATGTGCCGTAATTGGATACAATTTAACACCCGCGGCCCACGGGCATGTCGGCGGGCGCTCTGCCTACTATTAGCTCGCCTCGCCTCGCCACCCTATCATTTGTCAGATCTGTGTGCTCCCGGTGCCGCTCTGTGTGCCTCTGTTTGTGTGTGCTGTGCGCGCATGGCTCGAGAAACCGGAGCCATTGTTGGAGCTCGGCCATGACCTAGCCATGACGCACGGAAAGAGAGGAAGAGAAGGGAGAGGCGACAGCAGCAGCCCAGGCGCTGAAAAACAACCTCACTCCTCTGAGCTCGTGCACAGGGCTGATAGCTGTTTGTCGCTCCTCTGCGCTGCTTCCACGCAGACGTATGCCTGCTGTTTATTGGGGCCCCAGCAGTATTTACTGGCGGGAATGTGGTGCAGGCTGTAACCCCTACTAAAACTGGGCTCACCCAGCGCGTGCAGTAAAAATAAAGCTGCTGGAAGAAGTCAACATTGAGATTACAGCATGAATTGCGCCCCAAAACAAAATCATGAAAGAGGCAGTTAAACCTTTGCGCATTGATGCATAGTTGTGAAGGATTACAACATCTGGCGTCTCCAATTGACACCTAGGCCTATCAATAATCCTTTGAACAAGGATTGCGAACTTTATTGAGTTTGCTAAACATGCATGACAAAATGGTGAAATATAGTCATGATCTAAGTCCTAATGCAAAACGTGTAGACCAACCAAGCACGGACGTAGAGCATTTTAGTAATCTGTGGGAAAGGGTAACCTCCACAGGTCAAAAAACATTGAAATAATATCATTTTACTGTTTACGTGCCATTACAATGAATGGTCATGTTAAACAAAGATCGCAGATTCTGCTTCAGATTTACTGGCAGTGCTGATTTACCAATGAGATGTCTTTGGTGACAGTGTTTCTCATGCATGACCTCAATAATTTTTAGTCCATCTTTATCTCCGCAGAATAGGTAGTCTAAACAAAGTTACCATAATTTGTGTGAACACTCCTTGGTTGATCAGTGGCCTATAGGCTTAATGTCTTTAGATATTTGCTGCTATTGTTTTACGTTTTTTTTAATTATAATATAGCGTGACTATAACAGTGTCGTCTTGCTGTCTTGTGTTCATATGAATCACACTTGAAACCCCCCGTTCTTATCCATCAAGTGAAATAAGAATAACCCACAAATTCCCCGAAATATTATCAAAAACATGAACGCAACCTCCCACATTTTCTCAAGAAACGCGTCAAAACGTCCCCTCATTCTCTTTTGCTGTGGCTAGCCCAGCTTCACTCCGTATTACTACTGCCTTCACTGCTGTTTTCCGAGCTCACAGCGAGCAGAGCAAGCGGAGAGCGCTGCGCACCGGTTTCGAAAGAGTTAAACTAATCTCTCTGTGCGCACACACAGGCTGCCACCGCCCCAGATAACAGAGGGGCGCCTCTCCCCAGCCAGCCAGCCTCCGCTAATCGCAGTGGCAGGAGGGGGAGTGGAGTGCCGGCGGCCTCTCACAGCGCTGGGCTTTTTATTGACGCGGCTTGTGTGTTTGTGTGTCACCGATGTGTGCGCACTCGCAAGGACGTGCACGCTGTGAGTGTGCGTCAGAGCAGAGCGAGCAGCTATAAAGAGCTGCATGTGTCTGTGTGTGTGTGTGCACTCGCCTCGCCAGCAGCGGAAAGCGGGAGAGGCGGGGAACTGGGAGGGTGGGTGGCGAGGTTATGAGCGGAACTCGACCGAGGCCGACAGACGAAAGAGCGAGAGAGAGGAGGGGGAGAGCTTTTTGTGCTGCGCTGAGAGCCTCGTATACCTCCCTTCCTACCTACTGCTTCCCCTTCCTCCAAGAAAAGCTTCGTTCTGAGGGTTTAATCTTTAAAAGAAAGACCATTTCTGTCGGTTTTTAGAAAGAGGTCTGTCTCGTTTACAATCCCCTGAGGTCCCAATAAGATAAGTGTGATAGATCGCACTGGTTCTTTCTGTCACTAGCACTCACTGATTGATGGTATCGATGAATTTAGCTGTCTATTGATTAGAGTTTAATCTATAGATCCATGTCTCTCAGCTCTCCAATAATTGGTCCCCCTCCCTTGCGCTTGTTTGGCTCAGAGCCACGCTCACCCTGCCGCGACAGGCTGTAATTATCCCCGGTGAGGCCGCGCTAACGCAGCGTGGCGCGCCTGTGGGGAACCGGTTAGCCCTTACCACACCGGTATAGGGGCGAGCGTGCGCGTGTCCTTTTATGCACGGACTTATGAGTGACCGAGTAGAGCGCCGAGCGTTGTTGGCAGGCTATTTTTGTAGCGTCTATCATCTAACCTCCAAAAAGGAACAGATTTCATAACCGTCTTCTGAAAACTTGAATCCATAAGTATTAACCGGCCCACTTAAAATAATAACATCATAACCTGTACAGTTGAATATACAAAAAGAGTGGGCCAGTTTTGACGTTTCAGTTCTTTATCTACATATGGAGACGTGCCTGTTTGGACCAGTTTGTGTGCGCGCGACGCAGTAAGCGATCCATAACGATCTGCAGGTGGATTGCGCTGATTAGTACCGGCTGCTGTGGACTGAGCTGCGTGCAAAGAGCTTCCTGCAATCCGAGCCTGTGTGTGTGTGCGCGCTCGTGTCAGTGTGTTGGCAGTCGGCCCTCTTACAATATGTCAGCGCCGCGTGTGAGGTTTCTGTATGCTTTTGAAGACTGACTGGGTTTTGGCGGTACAAGGGCTGTTGTGTTTTTTATTATTTTATTTTAGATAAGTCATTTCAATTAAAAGCGGATTGAGTTAAAGCAAGCAGGCTACTTGACACACATTGATTGAGGAATATCCCAGTACTACTATTTCTCCATTTCTCTGTTGTATTCATCCTTCCACTGATGTTCTTTGTTGCCATTTGCTCTGCTGCTCACTTTGTTTGTGCTATTTCCCAAAAGACAGTTAGGGCAGTGGTGCACAAGCTATCTCCAAATAAAGTGCCTGATTCCACCAATTAAAACCAAATGACTATCCACTGCATATGGATAAGTAGATCAATGTATTTGTAATATTTATCTGTTTAGTTTGTGGCAGAAGAACACTTGAGGTGGCACTAGCTCATGAGCCTCTCAAAACAGTTCAACTTGATAACAGACCACCTAGGACAGCACTAAAATGTGGAATCTTCTGTTGTGGTCACAATGCCACATTTAGCACATAACTTTGTGACTTTTTAGCATATATTCATGCATATTGTCCCCTTTATGGTGAATGTACACATGAAATGGTGTTTCATATGTGCGTGTTTGTCTCTGTGTCAGTGTCTGATTGCAACAGCAGATGGCTGGATCATGATGACCTCCCAGAGCGCGGCTTCCTTTACACTGGGTCTACACCGGTGTTTGCGTTCAAAGATTTATATGAGTTCTTGAGGAAAGACAAAATATCAATAAGGGGGACAAGATCAGTGATATGAATGGATTTTCTCGTCACTTTAAATCCATTGTGGGGCCTTGCTGAGGCACATGCTGTTCTCAGACTGGCTTTTCAAACTACAAAGTTCACACAGTCGTAAAAGTGCGGCCATAAAAAGCCTTGCACTCCACACATGTTTTTGTGTCTCCCAGTCACCCTGTGCAAAGGTGTTTTTTTTGTATCCACGAGAGTGTGCTCCAGTGTTGATTTAGTTTGTCAAGTGAATCCTCAGAGCAGTATTTATTCTACAATCCATTTTCTAGTGACTGATGGACAGCCTTTGCTTCTACTCCCACTCAATCAGACAGAATGAGGAAGGCCTGGTTGTGATGGTCTTTTCAACATCTAGCTCATCTGTTTTCCATGTGACAAAAGATGTTAAGCTTTTAAAGATGGTGGATTCAAGAGTCTCCTAAATGCAGTGCAGCATATGAAGATCATCGTTTAAAGGTTGGTCAGTGATCATGCTTTACCAGTGTTCGGGACAGGAGTTTAGTGGCCCATTGAAAACAAAGCTTGTGATGCACAGAAATGTAGAGAGTATCCACAAACATGACCTAAATCCTTCCCGCTCAAGTCAGAGGGAGACCCATGCCATTACTGATTTTGTGGCTTATTTAAAATGATTGTTTTGGCATTGCCACACATATAAGCCTCTAACTAAAGTGTGCACCTAAAGTCTTCATCCATGTTCACCAGATGTCACCTCTGTGTCATTGCTTTAGTATTTTTACCTCACAGACCCAAATGGTAGAGAGCGCTTTGGTTATGTTGTTTGAGCAGGTTGCAAGGTTGGATCACAGCTGGTCTTGACACTCAAGTTAAAGATGGTGTGTAGATATTTTCCACAAATTGCATTTCAGGAATCATAATAGAACAACAAAAATCACTTAACTGTGTCCTTGCTGTAAAGTGTTCAATGGCCTAGTAAAAGGGTTTCTTTTCAGCCAGGTCCAGGTCGAGAAAGTTCCATTTATGCATATAAATAAACATTTGCATATTTCTCTAGTGTCTGTGTATGTATATATGCTCATGAATGCCCATCCATCTGTTGTGTTCGGCTGTAAATTTCAGGCTGTGTGTGGAATGTCACAGATCTACAGAAAGACTCAGAAGATGTCACTTGACCTGAAGATGATTATGCACACATCTATAAGAAATCTATAGCAATCTTTACATAGTACATTTGAAACATTAAATTAAATGTGATAGGATCAGTTTGACGTCTTTATTATTAAAAATCAGGATTTGATCAACTACATCTATAACGTCAATTGTTTTACACTTGAAATAATGTAAACCAATCCGAAAATAAGTCTATTTTAAAGTAAATCTTAGTTTTTTCAAACAGATTCACGATAATCCAGTTTTGTGGTTTGGTCATGTTATGCTTCTCCTATAGTTCGCAGTGACTTTTTTATGATCTGGTCTCAAACATGCACAATCACATTCGGGCAGGCAGTTAAGGCGAGATGCACGCACCTCAGGCTTGATATTCATAGCCGCCTCCTCCTCCTCCACTTGACATGGGAGCCTTAACAGATGTGCCCCAGCCTTGAGCCGCCTCTCCCCCTCAGCCTGCCTCTCCGCACTGCCTCGTGTTTCACCCATTTACCTTATCTGCCGGCGTAAACTGGCCAAAGTGGCATTTCATTTGGACATGGCCAGCCTATTGCATCGAGACATGGTTGTATAGCCTACTATTCAACATATATTGAAGTGTGCGTAAAAGTTATTTTAAAACAAGATAAACTTATTTTTCTGCTACATTTTAATCGTTAAATTTAATATTCTCCATTACACTGCGTTTTTAACATAAGCCTTTTTTCATATTCAAATGTTTATTTGAGGATTATCTATCTCTAAAACTTCGCTTATTCCTGTTTTGGAGTTTCAGCGGAGCCTTGGTGTGTGTGCTTTTTCTCGCCGTCTCTCTGTTTGTGTGTGCCTCTGTGTGTGCGTGCATGCGCAGCCCGTGCACGAGCTGGAGGCTTATGGTAATTGCGGTCTCCCGACTGGCCTTCTGGGTAGAGTCTGCGCGAGTGGGAGTGGAAGCGAGTCGCTCGGTCTCAGACAGCGTTCATCCATTCTGTGTGCGGCACTCCCCGTGCAGCTCCGCGCGTCCTCTCTGCGAACCGGGAGGCTCTGATTGAGGGGTCTTTTCTTTGTACGAGGCACGAAAGGCGTACACAAAGCGGATTCGGAGTAAGCTTTAGACGAGGCGCGAAATCCGCCGTTTTGAGGATATGGAGTGACTGAGAGCGGGAGAAAGGGGTTTTTTTTCCGAGGACGGCGTGCTCTGCTCGAACCCAACATGGCGCTGCTGCGAGGTACGGCCAAGCTGAATTAATTTTTCCGCGAGTCCAACGACCTCGCCATCTGTTTTTCTATTCGGCGGGCGACCCACGTCTGAACGGACCCGAGAGGATTTTCTTTTTGGATTTATTTGCGTGGTCGCGTTTTGTTTTTTCCTCCTCCGCGTAGGATCACTTTTTGTTTGTTTTTGGAAGTGACATTGGCAGAACCTTATAAGTCTTTTTCAATCCAGGGTTGTGGACCAGAGTGGACTGCAGACTTGTTTTGTGACAAGTGGGTAACCTGTTAGATGACACTTTCCGCTGTTTTGTGAGCGGATCAGACAGGACCGTAAGCAGACGGCTCGCTGCCATCGTAGTTTTAACTTGGTAAAACAGGAAAAAGGCGTGCAACGGGGCGAACGGACACACGAGGACACTGACTTTCGGCTATTACAAAGGTAAGTCACATCACGTATACAAGAATAAATGTCTTGTCTTTGTCTGTTTAACAAAGGGTGCGTTAAAGCGGTTCTGTCGTGTGTGGACGTGAGCGCGCTGTGCCCGGTGCTGTGTGTGCGCAGAGAGTCACGGAGAGGAACGGCCACTTCTAAGAATAGCGCATAGGGTGGTCTTTGTGCGTTTCGACGGGGCAGCGGCATGTGCTTGATAAATAACACAACGTGTGCACGTAACGATCCCCAGCCTGAGCTTGGTCCCCTTTCCGTGGAATATTTTTTTTTTTTTACTATTGTCCTGTAAAGCCTCAGAGCCGAGGTGAGACAAGAAGGACGTCCCAGACATTAGCGGACTGGAAAGTGGCGTCAATATTCAGGCTTTTTCCTCTGGCGTCTGACGAAGTGTGTGCCGTCTTCGTGTCTGTGTGTGGCGACAGAGCGCGCGAGGGAGGCTGGGGGAGTGTTTGTGTGTGTCTGTGATATGTGTGTGGGGGTCGTGTTCGTGCGCGCACACGGAGCTTCTGCGCTAAACAAGGTTACGGAATCCAAGCCTCGCCCTGCCAAAGGGAAGCAGAGTGGCGGCGCTGCTCCGCTGTTCAGTTCAGTTGGAGGGCATCCCCGTTGTGCGTGCGCGCGTGTGTGACACGGAGCTTTGTTTGAAGATAGTGGACCCTGATCACTCATCTCATCAAAGGTGTGCGTGTCACCTTCCTGTCTGCTTAAAGGAAAGCGCTCTGGCACGTTGCCACTTCTCTTCCCTCGCTGTCTTCAGCGCATGGCCGTGATCATAATACTGTATACTTTAAATGGGGGCTCTTTCCTCTTACATTACAATGTCCTACAAATGTATTTGTATAGAGGTGTTAATACATTGCCATCTTTAGCACATTTTTAAGATGAATGTAAAAGTTTAAGATATTAAAGCCAGGTTGTTTTGAACCAGACTCGGGACATGACCAGTCTTAACGACTACCGAGAGTAACCTGATCGTAAACCAGGACAGAGTCGGACCCAGTATTATAATCAGGACCAAAACGTGGAACTGTAACTTCTACTTGAGAAGTTCACTTCACAATATGTTTCTCCAAACTAAAGCCTGACACCTGTCTTGTTTCAGTCTCGCAGGTGTTTACTGATATGCTTCACGCCTGTCCTTTTTAGAGCTGTAGTCTTTCTGAGTAGGGTAGGGAAAACATCTTCAGCTGCGCGCAGAGAATCCATAGAGCTTGTTAAGAGTTCCCCTCCCCCTCCAGATCCGACACGCGATGTTTTTTTTCTCTCCTTCGGAGAAAGTGAATCACAAGACTAGGAGCCACATAAGTCTAAGTGCTTAACTTTACATTAATTGATGACACGTGAATCTTTTTTGTTCGTTTAAAATAGGAAATTGTTTATTTGCAGTAGGGTGATTTGGATTTCCAAACTCTTATCACCTCTTATTAACCATTAAGGTTTTACCACTTCCAAACTTCGACAAAGACTCCCATTATTCATAAACTACCACTCAAATAACATTCTCTCTTCCCGTCATGTGCGTGGAGTTTTCTTCCAGTGACGCCCTTGCCTGCCCCGTGCTGCCTGTCCCAGAGCCACGCAGACACTAATTAGAGGACGCGCTCTCAGGACGATCGATGTGCTTCATATTGGCTGGCTCCAGCTCATTGACAAGCTTAGTGAAGGAGAGCACTTCAGCCTCGACGATCTAGATGTGTCTTATTACATCAAGAGTTCCGTGTCTGCCACCTCTGGACTGCTGCTGAAGCGGGTTAGGACATTGGCACGCCTCACATCCTTCCACAAAACTTTAACGCCAACAAGACTTGGAATGCTTCAATCTTTAGGTCATATTTACAAAGAGGTTGTTACTCAACTGGGTAATGCTGTTGAAGCTTACTAAATACTTTTTGTGCGTGGGGCGAGTTTTTTTTAATCCAAAAGTCCGTTGGTTATTTTTTCCACTAAAGTCAGTGAGAGGCTGATGTATTTTCCAGGTTTTGGAACACGGAGAACACATGCTGCTAAACTGACACACTGATCTTTCTACTTTATTTTTCAGACGTATGACTCTTAACCTTCCATTTGGGCAACATGCGGTTGTGGGTGTTCCACAATTAAATATATTTTAACCTGGAACTGCGCTAAAATAATTAGCCCAATTTTGAGTTTTAAAAACATTTCTAATGTATTAAAAGTTTGTGATTGCGTAATGTTGCTATACATTGAGGGTTTCTGTGAAGGTGCACCTGAAGGCACCACCAGCTGTGGGCCTGCTGTGTGATATTGTCATGCTGAGTGATATGTGTCAGCGTGGGGCTCCATGGGGCGGTTTGGAGCTGTGCTGCGTATATAAAGACAAACACTGCGACCGTTTTTAAAACCCATTAACCTGCTGTTTGTCCGCCTTTTTAATGTGTGACAGCCAGGGAGGGGCAGACTGGGGGGTAGGTCTACAGCACATGGTCATTAAATCACGAGACCATTTTAACATATCAAAGCTTTTGTAATATGTTTGTAAAGTGGCTGCGGCGCAGGAAAACATTCGTCCAAAATATACCCGTTTCAGTTTGTATCCGTTCGAGGTCTGTTATTGTTGTCACGCTTGTATTTTTCTTTTTTTCTTTTTTCCTCTCTTCGCTCCTTGCACGCGCCTGGAAATAAAACAACAGTGTTGTCGCTGCCGGCGCTGCGCTCTCTGCCGAAGCGAGGCGATGTGCGTGTGAACAAAAGCCTCGGCACGACAGAGAGAAGCCGAGGAGAGATCGGTTTTCCAGGCGCTGCGCTGCTCCCCGAGGAGACGTCACGGTTTGATTGAAGCTATGCTCCGCGCTGGCCTCTTGGGACCTCACGATGAAACGAGAGAGCACCCCCTCCCCTCCCTCTTTCACACCACCCCAGCCTCTCCCTCTCTGCGCTCAACAAAGCTTTTTGTTTCGACTAGGACTGGAGCGCACGGATCACTTTCCTGTAGAGACGTGCAGGCCCATGAGCGCTTCCCTGGCGCACAGACGAACACCTCGGACAGTCTCTGCAAACTAACAATGCTCCTTTATTACCCTAAACATCACCTCTCGTTCTATAATTGCCTTTAAACGTGGGACTTTTCAGTGTTCGAGATCACCCATGACACATTTACTGCATTAGTAGTTGCAACGCCCTTAAAATTGTCAGCATTAGCAAACTGAAGCTGGCTGACCTCTGTGTGGCCCGCATATCGGCTCTGTGGAAGATTGATTAAGCGACAGAATGATGATGACACAGCTTGCCTCCCTCCGCTGCGTCTCTGCAGGCCTCGTCTTGATCAGACTCTCGTTTGTTTTTAGATGACGCTGCCTCTAGCATCTTTTCGACGAAATCCCTTCTTACAGAAAGCCTTATCTGCTGAATGAAGGGTTGAGATTCAACGGGATCATCACAGTGCTAGCATAAATGCATCATTATCATTTTGGTACAATGAGTGCCAAACTTAAAAGTTGGAGCAAGTGCTGGTTGAACTAAAACTAAACCAGGTCAGGTCAAACAAAATGCATTTTTAAAGTTTCTAAGAACACATAAAGCCAATTTACCATAGGTTGTCAACTTGCCCTTGTAAAAACTATAGCCATGTGCTCGTCTGACCCATCATGCCTCCTATCATACATTTATTCAAGTGTGCAGGGCCTCGAAGACAAAAAGCATGAGCAATGAAATTAAAATTAAAGTAGGCTATACATATCAATACAATGACAAACGGATAAAACTAATTAACATTTATCTATTTCATTTTAAAGTAATTGCAGAGCGCAACCTGTGGCTCTCCCCTTACGTGTGACTCCTTAAAAAGCCTCAAGTCCTGCGCGTGAGGTGTCAGCGCCAGCACCTGTTTAAAGTAACGTTCATTTGGCCAGTAATTTACGCCCTCTCGCGACACAGAATAATTAGGACCTCTCTTTAAACAGAGTATATGGGGGCGGGCCCGTATACAGATAGAAGTGCTGGGGGGTGTTCGGTCGTTGAGTTTTCATTAGGAGCATCCAACACATGAAAGCGACCCCCAGCCTGTTCCAAAGTGAAGTCAAGAAAGCGAACTGCTGAGCGGAGCGGACACATGCATGCGCGTCGCCCCTCCATTACAATCGGTTACTTTAGTGCCATAAAGAGCCATTTAGTTCTCATTTGGCTCGGGATGAATAGAGCCAGTTCAGCAGCCGCCACCCGGGTCCCAGTGACAGCGCTGAGGGAAGGAGGGAGGGATGCGGGGGTCCTCACAATGTCACCGTTGTTGCTGAGGGAAGGGATTGAAGCGCGCACCTACTTGCATGCGGCTGTGCAGCGGTCCGGGAGGACGCAGAGGGCCCCTTGTTTACAGCTCGCGCACTAATTTGACAGATGAAAAGACTCTACCGGGTACTTCAGCTCGGCGCTCCACCACCAGCGCCCCTATGTGTCTGCTGCGTTGATCACCTCCGCTGCTCACCCTAGACTTCTATTAGCACAAAAAGGAAAAGGGATAACTTTTTTAAAGAATTCTCATTTTTACTTTTAACTGGGGAAGGGGGAGTTTAGGGATTTTGAAGTCTGTAAGTGTTCAATATTTAACATACCACCATCTAACGCATTATTAAAATAAATACGGTTGTTGGATAGGTTTGTGAATTGTGAGAAAAGCCCTAAGGAGTAATCCTAACTTGTAAATGTCATTAGAATGTAACTTATACAGCTTTATTACTACATATATTTGGAGAGTGACCTGACCTACATATATAGCTTTATTACAGGTTTATAGCTTTATACCATATGCTTGTTTGACTTTTGAGAGACAACGTGCTGTAGACAGTGCTAACATGGAGTAATCATTTAGTTACAGGTTTGATATTTTAGACCTCAGTTTAGTCCTAAATAAAGCAAACAATGAAAATCTTACCCAAATAGGCCTATACTTTATATTTAGTCTCGACAAGAAGCTGCGCCTTGTCACTTCCACGGGTCTCTTTGGCACGCTCCTTTTATGACGCCAGGTGTTAATGGCTCAAGGCTGTAGCGCTTTCTAATGTTTTCCCTACGCGCTAGTGTTCACCGACATGCAGGGTTATTCCTCTTGTTAGAGCGCTCCTCTCCTTCACACACGCACGCACACACACATCCTCCCAGTGCCGTGTTCGTGTAGTTTGTGCGCGCGCCCGCATTTAATCCATGTTTATCCCCACCCCACCCCCGTCGCTGCGGAGATTATCCTGCGTCACACTGCATTTTTTTCGAGCCGATCGGAGCTCTGCGCTTCAGAGAGCTTGGCAAAGCTCCAGGGACAAAGAGCGAGGGCGCCTACACTGAGATACACATACACACATGCAGCGAGAGTTACGCCGCGCAGCTCGTACAGATATGAGACAGACACTGGCGAGAAGTATGTAAGACGTTAGATCTACGTTTTAAACCTGACTAATTTCCCAACTTCCAGATTTTGTGTTTCCAATTATGCATCCCTGCAGCGACTATAAGGGGCCCAGGGTTGGAGGGGAACTGCGTTGCCCCTGTGTTTATTCCGGTCCGCGCAGTAGGTCGCAAAGAGTTCAAGTAGACGGAAACAAGAAAGGAGGCAGACGTTGTTTGACTTAATCTTTTCTTCTCATATTTGTCCTCAGACTCCGAAGAGACCCAGAGCTCTAATAGGTTTTGTTAGTGAGTCCACTCTCACAAAATACCCAGTGGTTTTGTGCTTAATGGTGCGAGTCGGGTCTTCGCTCCAGCGGTCTGTAAACGTGGTCCAACCGCCGCGACCCTCCTCGCCTCCGCTCGCTGCTGTTGCTCACTACTTTGATAGATTGGACGGCCACCGGGACTTGTTTGTTGCCCCAAACTATTCTTAGCAGCGACTATGGGCGTCAACACACTGCCTTTTCCTTCTTCACCCCTTCTCTCCTTGCTGTTTTTTCCGCTATAATGTGAAATTTAGCTCAGTGTTTTCTCCCAACGTACGTTCACACAGGGAAGAGGACCAAAAGGCTTTAACTGCTGTAAAAATATTGGGGTCGATGACGTTCATCTTATAATAAACATTTCTTATTGATATTGACCCTACAAAGTAACCGCTGTTTCCTTGACGCACGCGGCGCTGGACAAGTGATAACCAGGGATATATGACGCTCTTTTTAGCACTATTTCCTCTTTTATTATTTATTGTAAAAGACTATTTGTAGGCTGGCATCGAGCCTGCACTTCCACACTTCGACCTACCGGTATAGGCAGCAAGCAGTTAAGTTTTATTACCCGCGCCAATTTGCGCATATAGGCACACGCACGATTCTAACCTTGAGGTCCTTAGGGATTCAGCTGGACCAGACCTTTCCTTGGAATGACATCTGGCTCAAAGTCCCTCTAATAGTTATTTTAATTAAAGATGGCTAGATGTAAACAGCGTGTGAAACATTTTAAGCAGAAATATTAAAGAATTCATTTTAAATCACACCGGTATTAAAATGACACAGAGAGGAGATGCTGTTTGTCACTAAAACGTTGGCATTCCCTGATAAAATTTAATAACTCAATAGATTTGGGGCATATGCAGAAATGAGCACATGCTTGTTTTTGTGTGGCAAGGCGCAAAGGGGAGGCAGCTCAAGCGCTTGAGGAAACGCAGGAGACGGGAGCAGTGTCTGTTTGCAGATATGGTGCACACGTGGTTGTACATAAGTTCGAAACGCTCTCTCCACTCACAATGTTTCAGTTCCGTGAGCTGCGGATGTTGTTGAAAGCGGGCCTGGCCCTAGGGAGCGGGGGGAAGGGAGCACTGGGGCAGGGGAGGAGCTGTGCTGAGGGGCCCGCAGCAGGCTGATTAATGGGCCCTGGGTCACGGCAATAAAAGTGGCGTGCCAGTGGCGCGGCAGCAAGGCTCAGAGGCGTTTCTTTGCTATGATCGAGGAGCGCTGTGTGCTCTCAGAGCTGCAGAGCTCGGCTTTACACTTTTACTATTTAAAGGTGCTTCCCTCCCCCACCACCACCCACTCCATTCCAGTCTGGGTCGTGTTCTTCACTGGTTTACAAAATGTCCATCTTAAGACATTAAATCTGCCAAATGAGAGCAACACCTATTTTTGCTCGTGTTTGACTGTTAGGAATTTGAATCATTGTTTCTGAAGTAAAACTTCCAGCCATCAACTAGACGTTTCCATTTGTTATGTAGTGGTAATAGAGTGCATATATTGTAATGTACTGAAAAAACATGCTGTTCGTAATATATTGCAAAATTATTTAATTGGCAAAACATTCTTAATATCCTACAAAAACTCAGATTTAGTTTTGTTCATTTAAGATCTTTTAAAGTGGGAATCAATGTATTTTCTGCAGAAATGTATTTACATTTATTTTTGATAAACCTTTTGACAATGTCATAGAACACATTTACTGTAATTTACTTGAATCCTGTGTATTATTCTTGTAGTTTTATTTTTCTGTTTGTGGGCGGTAAATGGGCTCCCATAGAAATGGTTCTCTGATGTATAATCTTCACTCGCTCTGCTGGCTGAGGAGAGTACCGAGCAGGTCAAAGAGGGCACAGAAAAACCAGTGTGTGGGGAACATGACTGAATAGATGCAGCCCCACAATGCTCCAGTCTAGTCCACGGGGCGGGCAAGATGGGGGTCCATTAGAATAGGGAGAACGTTGTTGAGGACTGTTGACAGACAGGAGGGAGGGCAGCCCACTGTGCTTTCATCTCCAGTGACTACTTCACTGAACTTGTATATGTATAAGAAGAAGGGCAGACAACTAGCCTTCTTTGAACATTCACTATATTGGTCTCAGTCTTATTTCTTTTTATGGTTACATATCCAAGCCTTAGTCTTAGTATTTGTGAATGAGATATGATGCACTAACGGTTTGCTCCTCTCGACAGGGCAAGCTGTTCGTAATGTCAAGACAGAAATCAACCTGGAACTAAGTCAAGGAAACCACATTGCACATAACATGGCAAGTCAACTGATTTAATTACTTTGGTTTCTATGTCAGATAAGTTGATGTATTATTAACCTAATTATTAACCTACCTCAGGTGGATGCTAGATTAACGCCCCTGGCTGCAATGGGGCTGGACCGAGGTACCTTGATTCATGATGGTCTACGCCTTCACAGTGGGGTTGTATATCCAGGGATCAGAGCTCTGGCAGCTGACAAGAGCCGAGAGACACCTGCCCTCCCCCTCGGTTATAGCAGGGATGGCCTCCCAGAGCTTGTGTATAAGCCTGACAGCGCACTGGACAGTCGTAAGCCCACTAATGGATACCTCGGCCTATACAAGGGAGCACCTCCAAGTCTCCACAAGCCTGTGATGGTTCCTGGAGCTGATGGGCTAGGCTTGGAATGCAGAGTGGGGCCTGGGGAAAAGCCATCTGAACTGAGCTTGGCAAGTGCAGGTGGCAGCTACCTACGCTTGCCCTGGCTCAGCCCCTACCCTGAAGCAAACATGTATCCGTTCATGGACTCATCCAAGTTTGCAGCTCTAAACATGTACAAAGCTTCTTTGCTGAGCCAACCCAACCCCTATCTTCCCCAACACCTGGCCTATCCATCACTGTGTGCTGCTCAGGGGGGGACTCCAGCTGCAGCCCCCTCTCCAACTGACAGACTTTACTACATGCCCCCTTATCCACCCTCTCCCATCTCCTCTCCCATGGTGGCACCGCCTATGAGGATCCCTACAGTTACTGTGGCTCCCACCTCACTGGCACACTGCCAAGACAAGGGGCTGGGTGTGGCGCCGCCATTTCTTCATCAACTTTCCCCTCATCCTCAGCATCATCAGGCCACAGACAGGGACAGGTCCCCAAACAGGAAGCAGTAGACCAAGCAGACCTCCCTCTAGGAAGAGCTCTAGCAACAGCAGTAGTTCTAACACTATCAACACAACTAGTGGAAATGAAAATAGTCTGTCTGCCTCTGATTCATCTCCCCATGCATCGTCTCGCGTTCCCCAGCCCCCTGCTCTAACTGACACGTCACTGGATTTACAAAGGCCAGTTGCTAGAATAGGGCAACTGCCTGTCTCAACCACTGCCTCAGTGTCTGTCTCATCATCTTCCACACAGTCCATTCCCCATCCATTTTCTGTAACCAGTATTGGGTCAGACCAGTCCTCCCCTGTTCGACCTCACAAACCGAGGCCAAGAGATGCTGTGCCTGAACACAGAAGTGGGGCAACTGAAAGGAAGTCCAGTAGGTCACCCTCTAAACCCCGTACGGAAAGGCCAGCACACCAATCTCAAGTAACCAAAGACTCTGCAGAAAAGCCTTTAGACTTGTCTGGACGAATGCTGGAGTTTGGACTTTCTCCAAATGGCTTTCCAGTTAAGATGGAGGCCATAGCATCAAATGCTCGTTATGGACAGCCTCATACCCGTGAGCTTCTAAAGGACAATATGTCCCACTCCCCTTCCTCACATGTTCACTCTGTGGTCAGCACTTCTACAAAGGTCTCAGACAGGCCCGAAATGATCAGCACTTTACACTCTTCCTGGGTAGTACCTAGTCCCTCACACCACACTTCAGCCTTGCCCACATCTCCAAGACCATATACAGACCTGGGCTCTTCACAAGGTAAGAGCTCCTCACCTTCTGTAATTAAAAACAAAAGTCTTGAGAGAACTGCCCCACAAGAGCGTAGCACGTCCTGTCCAAAGATTGCAGAGCCCAGTCGCACAGTTTCCTCCACACAAAATACCGGCTCTTCCCATGTTACCTCCAGGCCCCTTTCTCCAAAGCCAAGTGGTGAGTGGGTTAAACGGAGTCCCAGCCAGTATGAACATGCATCAGTAATAGGGCACCACCACAGAGAGGGGCCTGACAAATCCACACAAGCTCAGAAGAGGAGTGAGACAACTCCAGAATTGTCCTCATACAAGAGGCCATGTCTGGAAAATGGCCATCCTTCTGGCCACTTGTACCTTCCTCAGAATGAGGCTTACCTAAACCACAGCTTGGCCTATGCCAATAGATACCTCCACTACCCCATCCCTGATGGTATGGCTCTGCATTCCTTGTCTCTCACGGGGAAAAGCCCAGTCTATCCTCACCCAGTATTGCTTGGAAGCAACAGTCTCTATCCAGCACATTTGGCACAAAAACACCCTTTAGCGTACCACAACCTCCCAGCTGGACCAGGAGGAGAATACCTTGCATATAACTCACAGGAGATGACTCATCCCTTGATGCAGCCTCATTCAGACAACAAACTCCCAGAAAGGGGAGATTCAAAGAGCAAAGGACAGGAGAAATTGCGCTCTGCTGCTGAAGAATGTGGGGGTTACAAAGAGCGTAACACTGGAAAAGACATGAATGAAGGCAGCCAAATAAAGACTAATAGAGATTTAGGACTACAAGATCAGGAGGGCAGTCAAAGCAAAACTCAGTCTGTAACTTCCAGAGAAAAAATTGTCTGCATTGACCTTGTACACTCAGATACTGATATTGATAACGAGTCTACCCCAACCGTACACCTACAACCCTCTGCTGAGCCTGGCACTAAACTTAACCAAAATGAATGCTGTCAGAGTAATCCTGCCCCCACAAAGACTGACTTTGAGTCAAAACACATTTCCTACTCTTATTCAGTCCACTCTGGACATGTCACCACTCCAAACCACAGTGAAAAACTGTTAGAAAATTCATTTGGTAAAACAAAGGTTCTACAGGACTCATGCTCTAAATCCCTAAGTCCTCTAGGGCAGGATACCCAGGCAGAGGAAGAGAGTATGGAGGAAAACAGCCCTAGTCCAAACCCTAATGACCAAGACCAGAGCACTTTGCGTTGTGCACGCACATCTGGAGAGTGGGGTTTTAGCAAAGACAAGGGGAACAGAAACAGAAGTCTTCAGGTCACTCCTCAGAGCACAGACATGTGGAAGGAGTCAGACCAAGAAAAGTCTAGAGAGAGGCCGTTTGAGAAGGAGGACTGTATTGTGGATCTCGGAGAGTCTCAAGGAGAAGAAGAGGAAGAGGATGGTAATCACACTTCTAAAAGCTCTCGTAGATCTAGCCTGGCAAAAAGAATCGCCAACTCTTCAGGCTATGTCGGTGATCGATTTAAATGTGTGACCACTGAGCTGTATGCAGACTCCAGCAAGCTGAGCCGGGAACAAAGAGCATTGCAGGTGAGACCATTTATATTGTGTGTGTACATTGTGTGTGTGTTTGTATTCATTCATAAAATGGCTCAGGTTTGTGCTGGGCTGTTAAATCTGTGGCTAATTAAGACCACATTTTTTTGTGGTGACAATTAAAACATACTTTCTGTTCTAATATTCACCAAAATATAAACCCCAACAAGCTACTCTTTTTCTTCTTTGGCTGCATTATTCCAAAGTGAAACAAACTCGTGCATGAAATTGACATACTTTGCATTCACAACACATAAAATATTTCAGCTACTGTCCTAGAAGCTTTGACCTTTCCCCTGATCCATAATTATCTTAGAAAGCTGGTGTGAGGCCAGTTGAGGGCCTCTCTCAGGGATGGCAGATCAAAGGTTAACCATTACTGCCATCTCTGTATGTTGATTAGTGAACAGTCATTGTAAAGGTTATTTCTGTGTGTGCATGTTTGTGTCTGTACGTGCTTGTCCTTGTGCAACTGCCTCGGGGCTAAACATGTGCTAGTGCTGTAGCGCTGTATAGTTTGTGAGCATGACTGTGGTGGCCTCACAGTTCACACTGCCTTTGGCTATGCTTAACCCCAAGGTGAGTTTTAGCGGAGGAGTCATACTGTGCTTAAAAACCAGTCTGTGTCCTCTTGGGCCTTCTGCATGCCCCCATCTGCTGGACACTGTTTTCTAACAACACTCCTTCTTTAGATTGCCTGTATTATCTTGCCTAGATGCTGTGCTGTGAGTCTTTTTTTTTTTCTCACCAACCCACTTTTTAAACACACATTCAACTGTACTGATATTACAGTAATATTTTACCAGCTGACTGTGTTTAATTACAACCCTCTTAGCTCAACCTTAAGAAGAAACAACATATGCTATGTGAGGCACCTGCTCAGAGGCAGATATGTTAATGGGTTGCACATGTTTTGTCTTTGTTGTAAACACACCTCAGTAACTGGATATGTTTTTGTCATACCTGTCAATGCGCAGCTGCAACTCAAAACTATTAACAGCTGTATTTCTGGGCATGTGATAATTGGGCATCTATCTTAAATTGACTACTAAAAATGTGCTTAAATGACACTGGCATTAACAATTTGAACATGACTTTTACACATTTTATTAATCATGCTCTTTAGAAATCATATGATGGTTTTGGTGCAGTGTTAATTGACCCACTGATTCATTTTGGTTTGATTGTTTTGTTGGATTGTGGATAACTACTGTTTTAACAAAAAGATGTGGAAACAAGAAATTGATTAAAAGAAATGATGGACAGATATATTGAGCCCCCCATTCTAATTGCTTAGATGGAAGTCTTATCACAAGAGGGGAGTAATATAAGTCAACCTGCAGCTAACTGGGAGGTCAGTTCCTTATATTTCTTATCATATCTGCCTCTGATGGGCTCTCTCTGTCCTTCTGTATCATTGCACACTGCTTTTTCTGCTGCCTTCTGTTTCTCTCTTTCATCTTCTCTCTGTGTCTCAGAGCTTAGATGTTCTAGACATGTTTATGTTTCAAGAAGGGAGAAGCCAGGATTTAAGCCCCAGAGCGCATGGACTCACAGTGGTTGCTGTAGTCTAACCTCTTAATGCCATGCTTTTGACTTATCTGTCTTACCCTTTGTCCTGTGTGTGTTGTGTATGTTGGGGTCTATTCTCTATTTGTTATAATTTGAACATAATGTAATTTCCAATTTGTTTGCTTCTATAGCTGTTCTTGCCAGATTGAGGTTTAGAAAAGGGTTTGCTTGTGGCATGTGCTCATTATGAGTGGTTTTCACGGTTTTCCTTTATGTATTTGTGTCCTATGTGACTGCGTGCAGCGGGCCATGATGCGGTTTTCGGAGCTGGAGTTGAAGGAGAAGGAGGGCGGTGTTGTGTGTGTGTCTGCCTCAGCAGCAGCAGTAGGACGGGAGCTGGCAGACAGCCAGTGCAGAGAGCGAGTGCTGGAGCACTGCCAAGCCAGCACCAGGCAGGGAGAGAGAGACGGTGAGTGCCCTATCACCACACACGCACGCTCACACACACACACACACACACACACACACACAGCACATAGACAAAAGAAACACACAGGCTACATAGTTGCAGTGAATCAGAAGGCAAGACTGGGTCTCTAAAGGACAGACTGCTTAGACAGAGTTTTCACAAGCCAAGCGAGTAGGCCTCTATTTTGTTGAAGTCCTTTGTCCGTCTCTGCCTTCAGAGACTACTGGCAGGGAAGGGAGGCGAGAGAGAGTCACAGCAGGAAAAAGTCCTTCGGTAAAATCCATGGTGTAGTGTAAACGATGCCGGGTAAGAAAGCGAAAGGGAGGCAGTGGAGGGTGTGTGGGAGGTGACGGTTAGTGACGTTGGCTGGGGGCCCAGCTGTGTGTTGGAGCGAGACCGTGGCTGACGTGTGAGCCTAATTTTGGCATGGACAGAGACAGAGAGACTCACGGAAAAATAGGGATATGGCACAGAGTGTAAGCGGCCACAACATCACCACACAGTTGACTAGTTTACTCTTTTATAGCATTAGAGCGTACCAACAAAAACTAAACTCTGCCTTTTAGACATGTTGGCCAAGTTAAGATAAATAATTTTAGAAACTAAAGAAAAGCTAAACAGTGCAAAATTATCGCAAGCTTCAGGTAATGCACATTAGATGGTCAAACATGTGTTAGTAAGAAGCCAAGCTATAAATTCCAACTGTTTTTAAAAAAAAAAAAAAAATTTTTTTTTTTTTTTTTTTTTTTTTGTATATATATATATATATATATGATTGTACAGATAGTAGTCTGACAAACCTGTAGGTGAACACCTACATGACAAATATCAAAGCCTTTTCTCTTCAATCAAATATTCTTAAGATGTTGGGATCGGATCTGTGGGATGTTTCTCTTGCAGTGTGTGCAGCCTGCTATAAACTTTCAGACCACTGGCTCAGCTGACATCAGATTAAAAAGTCTTTACCCCATCAAAGTTTTACAGCCCGTCTTAAAAGCAGAATAAAAGCTGGCTGGTGTTAAATGGGCTTTTTCTCTCTGTCAATCCAATCACTTTTTTCCACCCCTGTCTCTGTCTTTATACATTTGTGGTTTGTCTGAAGTCCTTATGTGTCTCATTTATGTCTTGCCTTTGCTTCTGACTTATTATTTGTGCTGTCTGTCCATCTCACTCAGGTTGCCGTCCAGCATATGCTAACCGAGTTCCAGTTCTCCAGAAATATGGCGGAGAGAGGGAGCCTTTATCACCGGGACAGGTGAACCACGATGCAGACAGAAGCACCAGCCATTGTGGAGTTAAAGATGCTAACAGGAAGCTGACTAAAGACTCCGAGGGCCATTGCGTGCCACCCATTTTGACATCGGCTAACCTGCATTCCGAAGAGAGGTTTGCACCTGCCAAAAAACGTCCCAAAACGGAGCCAGATGACAGAGATGAAGTAGAGAGAGTGTGCCATCCAGAGAAGAATGCGAAGATTTCTACTGGTATGAATTTCATAAACGTGCTTCGTCACCTCCATGCCACTCCTGTTTTCCTCTGCTCATCTGTTTTTTTATGCTTTCATTTAATTCTCCTCCACTTATTTCTCTTCATCTCGCCTGCTACGGAGCCGCTGTCTCGAACCTTGTTATTTTTTAATCTTTCCCTTCCTTTTGTCACTTCCCCCCCTAATCAAATCCACCTTAAACCCACTCTGCCACAGCCACCCCCTTTTTCCACTCGCTGTCCCATCTTTCCGCTCTGTGTGGCAGCCAGCTCAGAGAAGTGTTTAATCCTGCCTTTGAGCGGAGTATGCGAGAGAAGCGAATAAGAGGGACAGCCGTTCTGTCTCTCTCTCCCTCTGTATATTTCCCACTCTGTCGTTCCTGTACCCACCCTTTTCAAAGCTGCTCTTTTTCTCCCTCTTTCATCTCTTTCCCCTCCCTCATCTGTTTGGCTTTCCTTTTTTCCCTGGCATGTGGTATCCCGCTTGCTCTCCACTGTGCTGGCAGACGAGTCAAATACCCATCCCCTGTGAATTTCCAGCGAAGGATTTTTCTCTGCATCTCCAGTTTTTATTGCCTTATTTCTTTGCCTGAATCCTGACTTCTCTCCTTTTTTACCCCAGTCAGATTCTCATCCCACCCCACACCTCTGTTGCATGTGTGTATTTGTATTTAAAAATCCTTTCCCTGTGTAATTAATACCATTCAGTCTTTTTTTTGCGTTTAATTTTTTCTCTACCCTTGAGTTATTTTTTTTTTTGTATGACTTCTATGTGATTTATTTTGTGTACATTTCCGCAGACAATCAAACCACTCCAGGTGACGACGACGACGAGGATGAAGTTCACAAGCTCAAAGTGTGTATTGAGCTAAAAGGCCTCCGACTCAGCAAGCCAACCACTGGTGCTGCTTCACCTGACAGGGCCCAGATCAAGCAGGAAAGAGTGTGGCCTCAGTCCAGATTAATATCCTCAGGCCAGAGCGCACATGAGCGCAAGTTCAAATCCAGCGAGCCAGAAGACAGAGCTGCAGCACAGCGAGCTGAGATCAACAGGAAATGGGGTTGCGAGAAGCTTCTTAATGGTAAGAATGAACCGCCAACCCTGCTAACTCGAGTTCAGCTGGGGTAACGGAAATCTATCTTTGGCTCACGTTTTGCTTTCTTGTTGAGATGTCTGTCATTAGGGGATTTCCCAAGAGGTTTTTGGTAAGGGGGGCAGAGACTATGATGTAGTGACTACTTCCTCCAGCCTAAGAAAACAAAAATAAGACTTGGGCCTTGAGCCTAAAATGTTTTTACCCCTGTGACTTGACCTTTTTGATCAGCTGGTCAACAGCTGGTTCTGAAAGAGAATGACAAGTGGCTTGTGAGAGATGCGTGGGCAGGTGTAGTGTGACTAGTGTGATCAATGAATTTCTCCTTTTTATTTTATTTTTTTTCTTCAAGACCAGTCACAGCAAAAGGGAGGGGGACGTAGGGGGTTACTTATTAAAAACAGGGCTTTCCTTTATTCATGTGCCCAAGCTGTGGCTCAGACGAGAGGTGAGAATAAAGAGCAAGAAAGAGATTAAGGGAAGTGGATAAAGCAGGGGAGTCTTTGGTTTCCTGCAGTAACCACAGGCATTGATTGGCAGCTGACTTTTTTTAAATTTCTTTTTCATTTTTACCCTTTTTAGATAATATCACCCTAGCAACAGCCACTTACAGAGTAGAGAATTGATAGGTTGGTTGTTTTAAGGACAATCTTGATTGACCCTTTTTAATTGGATTTCTAGTAAGTCGTTTTCAAATATGCATTACAACATTTGTTTGAATGTTACTTGTAAATATGCAGTAAAAGAGACTAAAACCACACAGGCATATTTGTTAAAGTGTCCTTGAAGCAGTGACTTAGGTTTGCACATGTCACAATCCGTATGTGTTTTTTTTTTTGCACGAGCAGGCATGCTGTGCACCCAGACAGCTCTGTGCGCTCATTAATAAACCAACAAAGGATGAGCGATGGCCTTGCAAAATTTTCCAAGCATCACATGCTCACTTTTCCTTCCTTCCTCACCTACTCCTTTTCCACTCTCTTCAGGAGTTGCTCCCTCACTTTCCCCTGGCCAGTTAAAGGATAGAGTGCAACTGCCCAGCCCATTCTCAGGTGACCGTGGCCTCAAGGAGCCCAGGAGGGGCCCTTCTTCTCCTAACTCTGAGTTGTCAGTGGGAGGAACCCCTCCTCTCAAGGTCCGTCGCCATAGTGATGCAGACAAACCCAAGGGCAAGCGGCCATGCAAGACCAAACATACCAGTCAGAGGGAACGAGAGCGGGAGAGGCGGAAAGAGGCAACACCAAACAGTCCAGGCCAGCGCTGTGTGGCAGACTTGGGAGCTGCTGAAGATGACAAGGTACATGCTGATTTGGTTTATAATATACTATTTGTGTGTAATATTTCACCTCAGAAATGGAACACCTCCTGTGTTGTCCACTATCTAGTCGAGCCTGTGCAGTGGACCTGACCAAACAAGCTATCTACCTTTTTATCTCTGGTTTGGCAAGCATAGGGGTGTCAGGATATTTGCAGCAGCGGTTTGTTTCAGTATGCTTGTCGGCGCCTCTGATTATGCAGCTGGGAGAAAGAAAGGAAGTATGTTTACAATGTTTGGGGGACTGCTGGAGCTTCGACCTCCGCATGCCCTTTATTGACTCCCTGCGGAGTGGGTCTCCATGTGCGCTTGTCTCTGGCCTTAATTGTTAAATGTGTGTCATCGCTGGTGTTTTGTGTGAAGGTACGTGCCGGGACTGAAAATGTCTTGTGTTTGTGAGCATTCCTGACATGACAACAAAACCCTGGAGCAATTAAATGTTGCACTCTGCACAAGGCTGCTCACACACATAACCGAGCAAGGGATGTAGTAGCCATGGTCGAGCGTATGAAGTGCTGGAGTTCAAAGCATTAGGAAAAAAACAAAAGAGTTGTTTTCCGCCCACACTGCTATCCTCCCCTGCTCCTCTTTAGCTGGGCAACTGCACTGACATGGAATTCCACTGAGAGGACAGGTACACTGGCAACCCAGCTGAAGTGTTGCTTGCAATGGGACTGTCTAAGCTGTTAGTTTAGAAGTTATAGAAACCAACCATGTCTGCATGAGGCATTTGTATATTTTTTTTAGCCATGTTTAATATTTTAACATGCAGATGATATTACCCTATAAAACTCTGACAAATGGTTCTATACATACCGCTATATAGGGTTGAATGTCATGTTAGGATTAAAACCAAAAAGAGCTACAGCTACACAAATGGTTGATATGTGACCTTGTGTGGTGCTGGCTCTGTGGCAGCTGCTTTAACACCTCTCTCCCTTCCTCTCTTTCTCTCTACGCAGTCGAGTGAGCAGTGTGGCGTTCCGAGGAAGAGAGCCGCCTCTCCTAATCATTATCCCTGCTCTCCAGTTAAGCCATGCTCTCCCGCCTCACTCTGTCCTCCGTCCTTGCAACCCCAGGCGAATGGCAGAGTGGGCGGCATCCCACCCCCAACAGTAGGGGCCGTGGCGCACAGGACCCTCCCTGCTGAGCCTCCTGCGCTGCGTCCAATCCCGCCTGAGGCTCGTCGGCTGATAGTGAACAAGAATGCCGGGGAGACGCTGCTTCAGAGAGCTGCACGGCTCGGCTATGAGGTAATATCCTATGGGTTAATGTCGCGTTGTGCTCTCACTTCTTCCACATATATATTTTTAAACAAGCACTAATCCTCCTCTTGAGCTGAATTTATCCCCCCACGTATCTATAGAAGGAGTAACATGCAAATTTCCTGTGTTTCTGTTCTCTGTTGAATTCTTCTCCTGCATCTGCTTTATTCTTTCCATTTCTCTGTCCTAGTGCTATTTTGTATCCCTTCCTATTCCATCCTTTCATAACGCTTCATCTTCTTTCCCCTACTCTATCCCACCACTCGCAGGTTTCCGCTCCCCTCTCTTTCCTCTCGGCGCTCTTTCTCTTCCTCTCTTTGTGACTCAGATTGTCGTTGGCACCACTCCTTCTCCCTGCGAGTGTGCACACATACGCACACAGTCCCCCTACCTCCCCTCCCCTCGCTCCGCTCTCACATCTCATTAATTTTCCGTGAGGCAAAGTGTGACACGCTCACAGACACAGGCGCGTGTATGCACAGACAGCATGAGGGTTCGGGATCATTATACAGAGACGGATGCTCACAGCCTCTCTAATATTGGAGGCTTTTTTTCCCTTTATGGCTGCTGATTGGTGATATAATCAAAGTTTTTAAATGTGATTTTATGTTTATCTTGTATTTGTATTTTTTATCACTAGTGAAGGTATCAAAAGTGTAAATAGGTGTTGCATCTTTTGTTGTCCATTAACCGATTGCTTTATGGTGGTGCGTTCACATTGCTCACGATGAGGTGTGTTTGAGTGGGAAGAGTGTGAATGAGAGGTAAGCACTGGGAGTATAATCGCGTTCTAATGGCCCTCTAATGTGCCGTGGTGACTGTGGTTAGCAGTGGCGGCGGCTGTTTTTCGCTCTCCCTCGCTCACTCATACACACACGGAGACACACAGAACAGCGCAGCAGCAGGGCTCAGTCAGCCGTGCTGGAGAGAAGCTGGCTCGTCTCTCTGATTTATGCGTCTCTCTCGAACATTTTTTTCTCTCCCTTCCCGTTTTTTTCCCCCCAATCCCCCTTCAAGTTTTTCGCCTTCCTGCGCTCGGCGTGTGGGGAGGGAAAGGAGGAGGGGAGAAAACCTGAGACTACACAAACAAGGCGCTGACCGCTGCGCAAACATCACCCCCCACCTTCCCTCCCTTTCTCTCATCCCCCTCCCTTTCTCTCTGCCTCTCTCCCTCTCAGGAAGCTCGTCTCTCACTGCCTGTGTGTGATAAGCCTGGGGCAGACCCCTGGGGCTCCCACACACGCACACACACACACACACACAAAGACGTGTGCTGTGAGACACACCAATTTATGCATACCGCTCCACACACACGCAAGCCTGTAGACGCACAGAGCGCTTGTCTCACGCTGGTGTTTCGGAGCCGCGAGCGCTGGGCTTATCACACACAGGCAGAGAGATATGAGTGCCTGGGAGACAGAGGCACGTTCACACTCGCGTCTCTCACGCACCCATACGTGCACAGAAAACCACACGTTATGACCTAGTAGGCACATGCACAGGCATCCTAACGGGCACGTGTCCATATGCTGCACAGAACGATGACTATCGTTGCTCGCTGCTGTTGCACACCCACACAAGTCTGCACATGCAAATTCTCAATCACCTCATGCGCAGATACCCACACGCGAGCCCGAACAGAGCGCTGTTGTAACGTACGGACCTGTGCATGTTAATGCACACCTCACATGCATGTCATTTAACACACCGCTCTGCGATGTTCACAATGCCCAGCCGACACTGTGCATATTTCATGTTCGTTTAGTTTTGCGATCCGTGACTGTGCACATGAAAGCCCACTCTCTCGCTTCCTCTCTCTTCCTTCCTTTCTTGCTCCCCTTTTATTCTCTTGCGCTCCCTCGTCTGCCTCACTTTCTGAGCATTTGAAATGGTAATGAGTAGAGATTCTGCGGATGTCTTCATCCTTCTCGTTCCTCCTGCTCAGGGGCCCTCACGCTCTGCCCATTGAAAGCTCAGATAAAGGTGCAATCTGTCATTCACTCTTTTCACATTAATCAATTCTGATTCTAGTCTAAAATGGGATCATGTGATCTAAGCAAAGAAAAACTCAATTTAAATTTTTTTGGTGGCCAGCTAAAGTGGATCTTCAAGAGCTACACTACTGCAATCGCTTTACTTGTTGGATAAGCCTAAACACACTCCGGACGTTGATTTGTTTAAAAATCTTAATGTTATCTAGACACATAGCAATGTGATAAAGATGTAATTCCCCTGCAGCTTAAAAGGCACAATAGAAATAAACTTTTTTTTGTTAGTAACTAAGTTAGCTAAAACTTTTGATCATTTCTAAAGGCAACCTAGATCCCTGCATAAACATTAGTCTTTGTGAAACCACAAAATATATTTATGTTCTCTTCACCATCTTTAAATTAAATATCTGGTGAATAACTAATTCATTAAATAAAATACTTCTAGCATGTATAATTATTCTGTAATTCTGTAAGATTTCTTCTAACTTGTTGGTGTGTGCACTAACTTTACTGCCAACGCCTGCGCAGGGAAATCCACACATCCGTCACCTGCACAACTGCTGCACTTTTATGAACACATCCGTTTTATACAAGGCAGTGCTGCAAGGGGTTAAATGTCTGAGTGATGCATTGATTGCAGGCAAGCGCAGGGAAGCATTCTGGAAAGGCAGATTAGAGGACGGAGGGAGAGGGGTAGAGGAGGGGTGTCTCTTTTTACTGTGGAGGAGTGTGTGCGTGTGCGTCTGGCGGGAAGCCGGGGCTCTTGTGCTAAGCTCCTTGCTCTCTCCCAGCGATATTAAACACGGCTTTGGAGGTTTAGTGCAACGCCTCCTCTGCTGCCATACGTGCGCTCATGCATATACTCGTCAACGCCACAGAATACACAAATGCACAGACACGCTCATCATTTTAGGTGCACTGCATATCCCTACTCCCTACCCGTCAGTCTTTCCAAGGCCTGCTCTGAGATGCACACACAACACACACACATACACACACACACAATGCAAGTGGAATCCCCCAGAGGCGGGCTTCTGAATCTCTCTCTCTCTCTAACGGGGAAACTCAAATTTGGCAGTGAATAAAACAGTTGGAGCATTGGTCCACACCTGATTCACTCATTTTATTTTAAGTGGCTCATTTCTTGACCTGTTCATTCTTTTCTTCATTTCCATTATTTTTTCATTCTCTTTGGTCCATCTTTTATCACTCCGACCCATGCACGTTACACTACCTCCTCCCCTCCTCGTTCATCTCTGATTATCAGCTGCAGCCTGGAGGACGGCCCTGACAGATTTCATCCTCAGATTCATTTATCTGTCATCTGTTGGGGTGTCGCCTCGCGCCTCTTCCCTTCTTCCGCCCTTTCTAGCCCTTCGCTCATCTCTTTGTCTGTCTGTTTTCTCTCCATTGCCTCCTTGTCCTTTCCTTGTCCTACTCCTATGCTGCACTAAAGGAGCTAGAGAGATGGAGAGCGAGAGAGATAAACACTTAGACTAGATGGCAGACTAGAATTAGCATAGAAATGGAAGTTTGGAGTCATTTCCCAGGTTCAGATGAGCAGCTCCTCTCCCTTCTGCACAGGCCTGTAGAAGGACAGTGCATAAGCCTTGCCCTCAACTTGTCTTATATCCATGTATGACAAAGAATGTACATTTTATTTTTCCTACCGTCTATGTATCTTTCTGAGAAACAAACACCAGGTGTTGAAATACACATTTGTCTCACTGAGGCGAGGTTCTACATCAACCCGCTGCTAAACTGCTCGCTTTTTCTCCCCTCTGTTTGGTATCAGCCGTCCAATAAAACCAGTCTGACTACTCGGTGCTGGAGGCCCAACTGTCACAGTCTTCAACCAGAGAGCATGCAAAATCTTTTATCACATCTCTCTGTCCCATAGCCATCATGCTTTATCAGAGCCCAGCAATTGTAAGGACAGGACATGGCACACACACACACACACACACACACACACACACACACAGAATCTTCTGGCAGGGTAAATGAAGTTCACTTTCATTGTGTAATTTCCGCGATTATAGAGCATTTGTGTGTGAATGTACACTATGTGCACAATTATTAGGCAAGTTGTATTTTTGAGGTTTAATTTTGTTATTGTACAACTACACTGCTTGAAGAAAGTGTCTTCTAAAAATTGGCAGTAGGTCTGAGAGTTGATTTTGAGTCCATTTTCAACCCAAAAAGGTCCAAGTAGCTCATTTTTACACCTGCTGGTGTCTGAGTCAAAGTGGAGCTCTGTGTCAACATCAAATATACTTTGCCTAAGATAAATTTCCCTTTGGGATAGAGTGCCATAGCAGAACATACAGTACACCGACCAACAACAAAAAGTACATGCGTATATGAACAACATACATACAGCAACAGTAATGTAGCATCAATAATCTGTGCAAATACTGCATATATTCGAATAAATAATTGCACTGGCTCTAAGCAAAAGAGTAATATACAGTAATACATATGATAAAAATAAATAAGTAATAATAAAAGGCCGACCCTGAGAACAGATCAGAATGTGCCAGAATTTAAAGACAAGTAAATCAGCAAGCCTCCTTATTAAGCAGAGTAATGGATGTAGGAATAAAGGAGAGCTTCAGTCAGTTAGTTTTCCATCTGTAAGCTCTGTACCTTCTGTCTGAGGGAAGAAGCTCATACTCGGTAAATAAAATGTGAGAGGGATTGTTAAGGATCTTGTGAGCCAGTCTGGACACAGTGCCTTCGTAGATGGACTGCAGAGAAGGCACTTGTCTGCACTTTCATCGCTGTTTTAATGATGTTTTGAAGTTTGGGTTTTGTGTCCGTTACTGATCCAACCAAGGGCCCATCCATCTGGTCCATCAAGAGTCACTCTCATCTCATCAGTCCACAAACCTTTGAAAAATCTTCAGATATTTCTTGGACCATTCTTGATGTTTCAACTTATGTGTCTTGTTCAGAGGTGGTCAGATTTCAGTCTTTCTTAAGTTGGCCATGTCTCTGAGAACTGAACACCTTGTACTTCTCACGTTTGATTCTTCGCAAATCTTTGGCGGTTAATTTGCATCTTTTCTTCTCGACAGGTTTCTTGCGACCTTGTTGACTATTTGCTACAAAACGTTTGATGGTTCTGTGATCACGCCCCAATATCTTAGATATTTCAAGAGTGCTGCATCCCTGTGAAAGACTTTTTACAATTTTTGACTTTTCAGAGTCTCCTTTTTTATGTTTTGGCCCATTGTTCCTGAGAAGAATCTGCCTAATAATTATGCACACCTTGCTATAAGGTGTTGATCTCCTTAGGCCACACCCTCCCTCGTGACACAAATACACATAAACATTAAATCCAATTAGGTTTCAAATTTATACAGCTTAGAGTTGGAAAGTATGGATAAAATGATATGGTCAACATAATCCCCTGCCTAATAATTGTGCACACTGTGTATATGTTTGTTTAGGGTCATTTTTTTGTTCCCTTTTTTTCTACAAGAACCACGAAGAGAGTTGTTTGTGGGCTTTGTTTTAACTTGTGCATGCATTTGACCTTGGCTTGGTACTTGCACAATCCCATTCACTAAAAAGTCTCTTCATCTCCTTTTTCTTTAGGAAGTGGTGTTGTACTGTTTGGAAAACCGAGTATGTGAAGTGAATCACCGTGACTACGCTGGATACTGTGCCCTCCATGAGGCATGTGCTCGGGGCTGGCTCAACATCGTCCAACATTTGCTGGATTATGGGGCAGACATCAACTGCAGTGCCCAGGATGGCACCAGGTAAACTAATAACTTGTTCATATGCACTTAAAATGTCTGAAAATTGGGCTTGGATAAACGTATCTCCTGTACACAGTGGAGGTGTGAGTTATTTTTACATGGCTGAATAGGGCAAGTTTAAGCTTAGACCTTTTAGCTTGAAATTTTTCTTTTTACAAAGTTTTTCAGAATGGATTATTATTATTATTTGATTATTATTAAGATGCATTTGTAATGCTGTAAAGGTTTTTTATAGCTCTTATACGTTTAGGCACCAAAAGATTGTTTATTTTTGTGTTTTTCCAAGCCACATGAAGGTCATTCAAAGGGGCAGGTCATATAAGACTGATCTTCTTTCTGTTCCTTTATTTTTGATAATTGGGATGCTGGTTGCTTTGATTGTTTTTTGTTTTGTTTATTAGAATGTTTTGTGGCTAGAGTTGTCTCAATTTGGGAGTTGCATGAACGAAATAATTTACTGAGTTACTAAAAGATAAAGATGTTTGGTTTGATAATTTATGGTGCTTTAGTTGAGATTTTCTTGACATGAAAACACTTTGATTAAAATGATACAATGCTAAGTCGATGTATATTTGGGCTTGTATAGGCCAATCCATGATGCTGTGGAGAATGACCACCTGGATGTAGTGCGCGTGCTGCTGTCTTATGGTGCCGATCCTACCTTGGCTACATATTCTGGCAGGGGCCTGCTCAAGATGACCCACAGTGAGAGCATGGAGCACTTCCTCACTGGTAAGAATTAAGCTGTTCATACATTCATTCTTTGAAAGTGGGAAGAAGTTCTTAATAAGGTCACACACACACTTTTAGATATATTCTGCATCTCCAAAGACTTTATCACTAGAAAATGAGTTATCTATGAAGGTTTTCTATTAAATCTCAGTTTAATGTAGAAGTAACTGAGCTTTCATGGTTAGCGCTTTGAGTTTTAAAATGCCATACAGATATATCAGACTCTTATTCTAATTTGATTTAAAGACTGCCAAGGTTTCAGGGATTTTCCAGTTAAATTACAAAATGACTCATTTGTCATGGGCTTTCCTTGTTTAAATCTTAACCCCATGTGCATGTTTTCCCAAAACTACAGTAAGAAGAGAATAACATCCAGTGAATATGGTTTAAACTCTGAAGGTGAAAACTTGATACTAAGTGAAGACATTTATTTTGAAACATCAGTCTAGGACAGCAACTTCTGAAATGTATTTTGATATGTCGTTTTGTCTTTTTAAAACTCAAACCTTTTTGCAACCTATCGGTGTGAGTCCTCCTCCCTCTACTGTACTTCCAACCACAACTAGACATGTTTGTTTCTGTCATCCTGTTTCCCCTCTGGTGCCCTTCTCCTGCTCGTCCACCCCTCCCTTGACCACCTGTTAGACAGGGAGTCTCAGCCCGCCGGGGTGCGTGCCGCTGCCTCTGAGCTGCTCTTTCTGGTTACTTAGCAACGCCAACTGTGTTTGCTCAGCATACGTGCAGAAATAGGCTTTGCTCTGGCTGTAATGTGTGTATTTCTGTGAAGTTGCCACTAATGATGCTGAAGTAGTCTTTGTTTTGGGTCATACGTCTTTTGAATGTTGTTATTGAAGATTGTGTACAACTAGAGGAAAAAAAAAAGGTATTTGCACGCCTAGACAGACACAAGCACACATTTTCGATGTGACCTAACAGTACATAATCACCTAAATAGCAAGACAATATTAAATGTGCTGAAGTGCAGTAAAAGGGACGGATGTGGGAGAAAGATCATAACAGGTGTATGTTCAGATGAGGGGTGAACAGGTTTATCAAAAAGGGGAATTTACCATGTCGGCGGTTAGAAAGACTGCACAGAATTTAAAAAAGGCAGAGGATGGATAGATCGATAGCTGCTAGACTGACGGAGCAGGGGAGCTAGGGGAGATTGAGTACCGGAGAAAATGAGTGAGAGCGAGCAAGCGATCGCTGCCCTCCCTGCACCTGGTCCCACTCATCTGGAGGCCGTTAATCCCCCCAAACACACGCCAGACGCCCCACGCCTCAGCACTGGCACTAAGCCCAGATTTCATTCTGTGTGTGTGTCTGAATGCGCGTGCTGAATACACACTTTGCTCTGGCTGTGTGTGCTTATCCTGCCCCCTCTGCTTGTTTATTTCCAGCCTGGTTTGTGTGTGTACCCAGAGACTGTGTGGTTCTCGTTTGATTCCTGGCAGCCGCCTGTAGCCCTGGCCTGAACTAAGCCAGCCCTAACCCAGCGGAGACAGTCATTCCCCTCCCCTGTGGTACAGCCGCTGGCCACTGACCATGCAGCCTCCCACCTCACTCCCAAAACAATTGTTCCGTTTTTTTCCCCTTTCCCCTCCTCCTATTTGTCTGCGACTTTTTTGCTGAATTCTCCAAGGGCAACCATATTTGCCTTGTTGCCTGTCCCTCAGGCTGTACCTCTTGAATAACGTGCTTTACTTTTCTCTTTATAGATTATTTTGCTGACCTTCAGGACCGCTCAGATGATGACCCAGGACTTTATTGGGAATTCTATGGCAGTGCAGTGTGTGGTGAGTACAAATGAGTGCTTTTTCAAGTGTTTAATTCTCCTGACACCTTGAAGCATACTGGATTATGCCTATGTGACCTTGCCTTATTTAATAACTAAAACTTCTAATTATGTTGCTTTTGTCCACTAGAGTCCACTGATGAGTGTGGAGTCTATGACATCTTAGCTGACCCCCCTGGCCCAGAGGATGGCGATGAAGAAGATAAGAGAGAAGTTTTTGAGTTTGAGTTTTCTGACAGACCTCTGCTGCCTTGCTACAACATCCAAGTGTCTCTTTCCCAGGGGTAAGTATGGACTGGTAGGACAGACATACCATTTAAACATGGTTACCATTCTGTGTAAGGATTTCTAACCACTGGTTGTTTTTACTTTCTATTAGGCCAAGAAACTGGTTGCTACTCTCTGATGTCCTCCGTCGACTGCGGATGTCTGCTCGCAGCTTCCGACAGGCCTTCCCCCACATGGAGGTGGTGACAGTTGCAGAGGCAGAGTTTTATCGTCAGGCGTCTCTGTCACAGCTTTTTTCTTGCCCAGAGGAGCTAGAGGGGTTTCATTCAGACAGCAAGGAGCTGCTGGATCTGGTGGAAGACAGTGCTGAACTGGCCGCCTTGCTGGGCTCCTCACTGGAGTGCTTAGATGACCGTTGGGACCATCCAGGGGACAAACTGAAGGATAAAATTAAGGCTGTTGGGAAGTTAGGCTCATCCTGACCTCAGGAGCCATTAAAACACTGACCTTGAATCCCTAAGGACTGCAGTTTGCTGTGGAGCCGAACAGGGATTTTGATGCCTTAACCTGGTCCTTTCTACTTTAGCCCTGCTCTGGTCCAGCACTGGTGCACTATACAAAAACATTGACCTGCTGGCTGTCAGGACTGCTGAAATGTTTTCCTGTTAACAAATTTGGGACTCCTTAAAGTTAATAATGGTCTTATTTTTATAAATTAATATATGTAAAAATTACTATATAAAGAAATATATCAGAGATTTTTGTTTTGTGGGATGTCGCTTTCCACTCCGCTGCAAGATTTTGTACAGCAAGAGAGTAGTCATGCTGTCTCTATTCGGAGTGTGTGGGTGCGCAGCACATTAAGCATGTGTGTAGCTGTACAGAATAGTACTGAGACTGTGCTATTTGAATGTGGTATTTGTGTTTATAAGAAGCACATGATATCCTTTTTTCTCCTCAGACTTCAGGCTTGCTTAAGCCTCAGGGGATATTTGGTTGTATTTTTTTGTTTGTTTGTTTGTTTAGATTCTGCTTCCTGTTTAGTCTGTAATTTAACTGCAAAACTAAAATTGTTTTGTATTGTAAAGTTTTAAAACAATGTAGATACCTTTTGCCACAGAGCTTGTATATAACATGGAGGCTACTGCAGTAATGTAATTTTGGTGTGTTTTGTTTTAAATTTGTAATTAAAATATCTCATAATTTGTATTTATATTTTACAAAGGAAGTTGCTTTAAAATAAATATACAAACTGCATATGAAATCTGTTCAGTTTCTAATTGTGTCTCTGCTTATGGGGTACATGCCTCTTTAACCGTACTAAACTTAGCCAGTGGGTGTCTATAGAACTCCAGCGTGAACCTACATTGCCATCTCTTGGCTTCTTTACGCATAGGTCACGCATTTGCAGCTTTAACAAGCCATTTTGTGGATAAACTCGTGGCTTGCAGCGCCCTCCAATGTGCAACAAATGTAGTGCAGCATGAGCATTAGGGAGGCGCGTTAGACATGCCCAGGCCATCTCAATGACATGACAATAAACCATAGATTTATTAGTCTGTTGTTGAACATTAAAAATAAGTGCATTCACATAGTCAACGTGAATGCACTTATTTATTTAAGTCTGGGCGTCTCTGCTTAGACTGCTGCCCCCACGACCCGGCCCCGGATAAAAGATGGATAGATGGACATTGACGTACGTAACTTTATAGTAGCCTTATGTCCAAACTGATTAAGAAAATACGTGGGTAGATGGCAAGCTAAAGTCTCTAATGTAGATACTGGGATGCCTAACAAATTAGTAAGACTGCTTTAATAGGCGTATTAGAGCTACTTAGATTTACAATGGAGCTTTACTGATCAGGCTATCACACACTATCATATCAAGTCAGAGGCAGCAACAATGCGACGGTCATAAGACATGATGCCAATAGTAGACGAGCTGTGCTTTACAGCAAATATATATTTTAGAATGAAAACAAATAAGCTTGTGCAGCTGATAGGGCCAAAGGCAGTTTCAGGAGCCGATTAAATATTGAATCTTCGTAAACCTGCACCTTGTTGTTTGGTTTAAACAATCATGCTTTTCAAATGGGTTAACAGCACAAAGAAAATGGGATAATGCAACTAGTTTAGTATATTATTAGCGGCTTCGGTTCCGTGCGGAAATGACGTCAGAACAGGTCAGCTGATCTCTGCTGAAGGAGAAAGATGTCGACGACAGACTGGCCAAGAATGGAGGCTGTTTTTACCGCAGGGTTTATCCTCTTCCTCCTAGCGATTAATGGTAAGATACCCAAAAATGCACATTAATTAGATTTTTTATAATTAAGTAAGAGCAGTGCTTTCCTTTATAATAATGTTTGGCAGCATCTCGACATTATGGCTAATGCACTAGTGAAAATGTTAGCTTTAGCCTTTGCGGCAATGGAAGCATCTAGACCATATATATATATGTCGTATAACAGTTATCAAATGCAAAAGTGAAAATACTATATAATTTGTATAATGGAATTACTTTGATATTGCTAATGGAATAAGCCAGAACACTGGCCATGGGTAACGTGTTCACGGAACAATTTCTATTAGACATAGTAGCCTGTAGCCTAATATTTTCTTAGCTTGTGCATATATTGGTAACTTTGAGCTGCGTGTGTGTGTGTGTGTGTATATAAAATAGAGATGCCAATGTCTCTGGAGTCTCGACATTTTTATGTCCAAATTGTCATGTGACCAGCCTCATCGGTACTTCCTCTTTAACCAGCTCTGTGTCACGAGCGTATCCTTACACAAAACACTAATAGCCTGTGTTCTTGTTGTTGCTCACTCAAGCAGTTGGAACGTTAGTGATGATTAATTGTTGCGCAAAACTGGAAAATGGCCTCTGACATTTAACGACATACTCCGAAATTTCCAGACCATAGTGTCCAATATGCTGCAATGTTAATATTGTATACATAGTCAAGTGAAGAGAAAATTCCTTCACTACTGATACTTTAACTACAGCTTTTTCTCGTGGGTGTGTTTAGCCTACATCATTGTTTGTCATGGCGTTTACTGCAGTGTTGCTAATAGTAAGTCAATTTTCCAGGAGTACATGGAAACAGCTTGACAGTTCTGCAGGCTCCAGAGTTTGTGTCCTTCCAAAAAGGAGAATGGCCCATCTCTGGAGAGAAGATTCCTGACTTGGTGGCTTTAACCATGGGGTTTTCTGTTCAGGAGGTAATTTTATTTTTCCTCATTTTTGGCTTTCATGTGTTTAGCTGTCAACAGCAGATACCTTGCTAATGGGTTGTCATTTGTGCAGGATCTGTCTTGGCCAGGCCTGCGAGCGGGTCCGTTGTTTCAGCGTCCTAGAGCAAATGTTCTGGTCGTGGTGAGAGGAGTCAATGACCTGGCCCTGCCTCAGAATGTAGCCACTTACCCCTTGGAGAATGTAAGTCAAATGCTATGTAATGTTATATGAACTAATAGGGGTGTGACGGTTAGTATATAACCGTGTGATCGGCGGTTATAGTTGAACACCGTCATTAGAACTCTATAACCGCCAAAACCGTGTCATTAAAATTGTTTTACAAACATTTTTTATCAAAAATTATTTTCATTTTTTAGATAGGATCATAAGATGCGCAATATATTGGGAGACATGGTTTTTACCACTTAATGAAGTTTTGTAAATCATCAGACATGATATTTACCACTTCATTAAATTTTGCTTTGTAGAAAACCTTTCTTAAAAACGAATTCTGTTTTGTACAAATTTTATCTTAATTTTAATGAATGTTTCATCAACCAATTGCATGTATTTTAATAAATAAAAAGCAAATATAGCAGACAATGATAACCGTGACATGGAAGCGCCAGCGCGCCGCGTTCACTTGCACTGCGCTGTGAACTAGAGCGCATCTCATCATAAATGAAACTCAGCGTAGGCCTATGCCTCATACATTAGCACAAATACAGTGCCAGCCACTCAGGAGCTTTTGGCAAAGTCATCTTTCCTTGACCCACGATACAGAGGCAATGGGGGGGGATGGATTGGGGGAGACAAAAGATGCACTTCGGGGGGAAATTGTTTCCCAGCTGACGAGGGAAACGGAGGCGGAGTTAGTGGTGCTTCGGAGGCTGCTGCTGCTGGAGATGATTCGAGAGAGGTCTGTGCACAATCTTGGAGATCTCCTTAATAAACGGAGGTCTGAAATCTCTGCCCCTTTACCGATCAGAGCGCGCGCTGACACGGAGTTAACTTGCTATCTCCAAGAACAACCAATTGACTCTACGGCAGATCCACTAGCATGGTGGCGAGACAATGAAACACGCTATCCGCTCTTAGCAAAATGTAAATACATGTGTATTTGTGCTACAAGCACAGCATCAGAGCGAGTTTTTAGCACTGCGGGGAACATAGCTACCCCTGTCAGATCGTTTTGTTTACTGTGTGTGATTTATTTAAAACGAAGCACGTTCATTGCAAAGTTTTTTTTTTTTTGGTTAAGGATTTGTTCACTGTGTGTGATTCATTTAATAAGCACATTCACTGCTAGTTGTCTTGCTGTTAATTTTAAATAAACGTAGAGCAAGTAGCCCCCCCCCCCCTCGACGGTTATGTTATAAACCGTCACATTTGACTCACGTCATAACCGTCATCACCAATTCTGAAACCGGCACACCCCTATGAACTAATATACTGTATGTATAATATTTATCTGCTATCTAATACAAATGGCACGTTTATTTTTGTTTTTTCAATGCAGGCTGTCCCCTTTACTCTGGATAGTGTTGCAGAGACTGTTCACTCTCTGTTTGCTGAGGATACTCCTGTGGTGCTGCAGCTTGCTCCCAGCGAAGAAGTAAGCAACACTACACTAATTAACAGTAATGCCTTGTTTGAGTATGTGTCTAAATCTCACTATCCTCTCTGTCAGAGGTTGTATATGCTCGGCAAAGCAAACGCTGTGTTCGAGGACCTCCCAGTCACGCTGCAGCAAATTCGTGCGCGTCTCTCCCAAGAAGGTTCTGTGTTGGCTTCCCTGCCACTTAACTCCCTCAGCAGAAATTCAGAGGTCAGTTTATTTTTTGAAAGAAAAAAATGGACTTGGTTTTACAAGAGCACTGAAACATCTCTCTTTTTTTGCCATCTCTCTAGGCTGATTTACTTTTCCTGTCTGAGGTCCAAGTGCTCCATGATATCACAGCTCTGGTGGGCCGTCTCATTTTTATTTCTTGTCCTCAAAATGTGAGTTATTTTTCTGGATTTAATTGAGATGCTTTGCTGACTCAGATGTCTTTGTATTCTTAAATGGTAGTTGCAAAGACACCGACATTTAGCAAAGGACCACTCACCTGACCTGTACTCTTTGGAGTTGTCTGGCCTGGAGGAGCTGAGCCGAGTCTATGGCAAGGACTCCCCTCAGTACAAGGACGCAACTTCCATTCTTTCTTCTGTCTTGCAAAAGGTAAGCATATGGTGATCTTGAAAATGTTAATTATTGATGTAAACTCTGACTTAAACCTCATTTGTGGCTTTGTCATTGTAGTTTGCAGAGGATGTGTATGGTCTCTATGGCAACAGTGCAGTGGTGGAGGTTGTTACTGTGAAAACCTTTGAGGCTCCTTTGACCCGGAAGTCCGTTCAATTCTGGAATCAAATCAGATTGTAAGTTTAAGGCTACAATAAGACACAAATTTATATCGCATAACTTAAAAATTTACAATTGAGTTGAAAGGTATTTTAGAATATCATTGAACATTAAGGTAAAGGATTCTACAGGATTTGTTTTTAACCCTGTGCTTGTATTTCTGTTGGTAGAGCAACACGGGCAGCCCTTACAATCTGGCCTATAAATACAACTTCCAATATGCAGTTGTGTTCAACATTGTGCTGTGGCTGATGATTGCTCTTGCACTCGCTATTATTGTTATTTCATACAACCTCTGGAACATGGACCCGGGATATGACAGCATAATCTACAGGATGACCAATCAAAAAATCAGGATGGACTAAAACCTCATCGCAAACCCTGTCCGCCCCCAGCTATTCCCAAGATCCCTCTAATGTTTGTGTTATGTGTGAGGTATAGTTTGTTGGAAAAAGGTCCTATTTTCTTTATCAATTTTTTGTTTACACTTGCAAATAATCTTTGTTTTTTTAAGTTTATTACAGACGAATAAATACACTGAAAAGAGCACCTTTCAATCCAACAGCTAACATCATTCCATTAAAAATCCTCTAAATCTTTGTTCCCTAGTGACAACAAATGTGTGTTCAGTTTTTATTGTTGTATAAAAACTATTGTGATGTTTTGAAGAAAGAATGTTTGGTTTATGTGTGATGTGCTAGTCCTGCTGTATGGAAATAAGTTATAAATTATGTGTATATATTGAATATACAAATGCGACATATATGAACTGTAGTCTTATTGTGAAACAAATTGTGCAATTCAGTTGAGTTTCATTATTCATTATAAGTTGATTTATGCGGCTGTGTAAAGTGTAAAATGCAATAAACTATTACATCCACTATTAATGTGATTGACACTTAAACATTGAAAGTGAGAGATGTATAGTTTTATTTTAATAAACCATATGAATTTTATTTTATATTGATGGATAACATAAAAAATAATTAGTACAAAAACTGAAGTAAAAAGGTATTTTGACTTTTTTATTTTTTATATACGCTTAATTTACCATGGTAATATACAATAATGTATTGCAGGAACTGGGTTTAAAGCTTAAGGAAGGTAAGAGAAATACATAAAAATACAGGACACAAAGGGAAAAGAAAAAATAAATACACAGAAAAAATACAGGACACAAAGGGAAAAGAAAAAATAAATACACAGAAACAGGGATTTAAATTCATCACTAAACGCTTTGTTTTTTAAGGCTTTGGGTACCATATGAATTCTAATAAGTAATTTCCTTTCTGACAGAGTGCGTCATTATAACAATCATGGTAAGAGCCAATCACATATCAGCGGCCGCTTTAAGTCCCGCCTCCGCTCATGTGACCGGTGTTTGATAACCTCATACCGCTCATACCCTATATCCTCATTCCCGGTAGTGGTAAACACAAGAAGGTAGTCAACTAAACGAAGGAGCTTTTCTTGAGAAGATTGTCAATTCTAAAGGTAGAAAGATCACACAGCTATGGTCTGATTGTTGATAAAAGGTACGTTTTTTTCTTATAGTTTTTGAACTGTAATAACACTCTGTCTACAACTCCTCCTAGTTATACGCGTATAATAAAAGCTGATAGTTATTTGAGATTAGACATAAAACATGGACAATTGTTTACCATGTCTATGTCGTTTGCGTTTTAGCCAGCATCTACGTGGTGAGGAAGATCCGGGCTTCCATTGCTGAGCGAGAGCAGCTGGAAACGCCCATCAAAACACCATGTAGTGCTATGGGTGAGAATAAACTATTATTACTGTTACTAACGTTTAATGAAAAAACATTGTCTCACTAAATAATATATATGCTGTTGTATGAGCCTTTTTATCCAAAGATGACAATCAGTGTATCCATTTAAAAAGTAATTATGCAAAATCTATATGATATCTTTTCACCCCTCAATAATCTTAGCACAACTGAATACTTTTTACTGAATACTGACTTTTTTTTCTACCTAAGCTGAAAGAAGATTGCAAGAGCAGCGGCTCACACCAGAAACTGATGTAATGTCCGATCCAGGTGAAGAAATCCTTCAGGCAGCTGGCTCTGGGACATCCTCTGTGACAACTGTGCAGAACTGTGGTTCCTGATAAAGGATTACACTGGCCCTGAAGTTATGATGTCAGTTTATATCAGTTTATGTCTCAATCTGTTTATCTAATGCAGTGTTTGAAGGTTAGCTCATCAACCTCTAGCTAGAGGCTGAGCCGACCTGATGTTTCCGCTGTATCAATAATAAAAGAATTAAAACACCAATGTTTTGTGATTAAATAAAAAATATATATATATATAAAAAAGCCAGCTCTAATATCATGGTCATGGAGTAGGCTTCTGGTGTAGTATATAAGTTAGCATCTATGAAACTGCAGTAGGCAGTTTTATAGCACATGTCATCTTACATTTGCAAGTTTGTATTTTCTGATACGACAATAGAAATAAAAGGTTACAGGAGGAGTCTAAATAATATTGTCGTACACAACAATAGGCACTAGTCTACATATCAATAAAGCAAAAAATTAAATAAAATTTGTAGAATACAAACCTTTAACTAAATTTATTTGATATGGGACAGTGCACATTAATCACAATCTGTTTGTTAATTCAGCACGTAAATGTGCCAGAGTTAGCCATACAGGCTAATTTTCATCTGTAGTCCCATTGGCAGGTTGAACAAAGAAGACAAAAACAAACACAGACACATGACATTAATACAGTGAAATACAGTGTCAAGAAGATTAGTGATAAACATGTTAAGAACACACATTATACAAAATACATCAATGCAAGTGAACATAACAACACTGAGACAACAATAAAACACTGCTAAAACACATTTGTTAGTTAATTAAAACAATTGCTAATATATTATTCCAGGTTGTTTACATATCTGGTTGTCCAGTTACCACTGTTTAACGGCTCTGGAGATAACGTTAAATTATGTTTCTTAGTTCTGGTGGGACTGTATTCCAGACTATCCAAATTAAGTTTTTATAAATGGGATTTTACAGTATCCTCTGATTGATGCTTGTCTGGTTGTATTTGAATGAATCTGTTATCCTTTAATGGTGCAGGGGCAAGACAATGAATAACTTTATAGACAAAAACTATGTCTGAATAAATGTCTGAATGTTGTCCCAACTTAAAAAATATATATTTTTTCAATATTGGACAATGAAGGTACAACTTTGACTTTTTATCTAGTGTTTTCATAGTCTGCTTATAGAATCTTACTTGTTTGTCTGGGTCCAGCTTGTCAGGCAATAACCTATGTGTGAGAGAATTGTGGCATTTAAGGTTTTAAAGCCTCTGTTGTAAGATTATTTCAAATGTGAAGTTAACCAAATTAAATTTGATTTGATTTTGTAAATTTATAACATGCTTTTTAAATGGTAACTGTGAGTCTATAAATACTTGTACTCTTGTACCACGTTTAGGGCTTTTCCATCTACCATGTCTGTTAGATCTGGCTCTTTAGTTGTGGACTTACATACAAACCGTTTTACCAACATTAAGATGTAAACAGGAGTTTTATTTAGCCAATCACATCATTACAAATGACAGCTTCTCAGCTGCCTGCTGCTTAGATTTTGCAAGCACTTAGTGTCATCTGCGAATAAATGGCATAAAGCAGAGCAGACCTCAGAGAAATCATTTATATACAAGCTGAATAAAAGAGGCCCAAGAATCATCGAGCCCTGGGGAAATCCTACATTAAATACATTAGATACCCCCTTTGATATTTTGTTTTCTACACACACACAGTTTTACAACTCCACATTTTGATGGTGTCTTGACATGAAAAGGGGAGCATAACCCTTTTTTAATCAACAACAGATCCCCTACAATGTATGAATGGCAGGGCTTGTTGCAATCTCATGAAAACAAGAGTTTAGAATCCGTCCCATCCACACAAACGTTCATCACATTTGTTTTCTGAAAATTAACTTTGTGTTGCTGCACCGCAGTAATACTACCTCAGCCCAGTAGGTGGTAGTAATGCAATGAAACGGTAAGGTTAAACAAAACGTAGAAGCAACATGCAGCTCACCCACCAATGGTAGAATCGAGCTCAACAAAATTATGTGCATGGTTCTTCTGTAAGGTTGCAGTTTAATTCTCTAGTGAGAGGTTATTGGATGTGTCGTCGCCGCAGGTATTAGCAAAGAAATCCCTGAAATAGGCTAAGCTTCATGTCTCTACCTTTAGCAAGTGTAATGAACAATGTAACTAGCATTAGTGGCTAACTGTTGGCGCTAGCGTTTCCTAAACAGCTTATTTACTTTCGCTTGTGTTGATTGCGCTACAGGACACAGTATATTATTTGTTTTAATGGTGTTATTCAAGAAAAAACAAACAGGGCTAGTTTTGAACTTTGCCTAAACATACGATTGTTAGTGCTGTGTGTTTTCCTTATGTTTTCTTTATACAAATGAGACGTAAGATATAATGGACGCAATACAGTTGCTGTTTAAACTGTTTAAAATGATAATATAAAAAGCATTTTGGGGCATTTTTACCATTTCATTCTGTTTTATGTAAGTATTAATTACAAAATATATTAAAAGACTATGTATCATCGTGGTGTATTGACTGATTTGAGACTCTGCATTTGACTTTTTATGTAATTTTCTTTTTTTTTTTAGTAATTATTGCATTATTAGTGCCTAATCCAGCTGTGGGTCATGATGGAAAGAAAACTAGCCTTGACTATTCCATTTGCTGTTGAGAAGGATAAACTGGTAAGTGTTTCATCCCTCTTTGACATTTCTATGAACATAATAACTTTTGATTATTAAACTCTTTATACAGACCTATAGACATGCCATTATCTTATTAAGTGTGCCAGTATTTATAGCCAAATAAAACTGCTAAACCCTTTTTGCTTAAATATTTGTTTAGACTTGCATTTGATTTAAATGCTGTTGTAACTAACCACCTCATTGTCAACTTTAGATGGAAAACCCACTCAGAATCCCCACATCTTACCTTGAGTGTGGAAGATTAGAAAGACAGGTACACTGATATATCTGTTCAGTCATAATAAAGAATCTTGGAATACAACAATAGTAATACCTTTTTCCCTTTTATCAGGTTTCCTGGACTGCAATTGCAGATTACAAATCCAAACACTGTGATTCACAGCACAAAAATGGATCTCTCTTTGACCACAACCATGCAGCAATGGTTAGGTTAGGTTTGGCCATGTAAGCAGACTATATTAATTACTGTTCACAAAAAGTACAAGCAGTATAAGTGTACTAATTTCAACAGTGTATTTTGCTAAACCTCCACAAGATGGAGCTCTTCTTCTACATTATAATCCATAGAAATCCCTTCCTGTTCTGATTGTCCATTCTTTGTGGATAACTCTTGTCCATCTCTCCAACACAGTAGTTCACAACCTTGTTACAACCCTTAGTTTAAAAAAAAAAATGAAATACAAGACTGTGACTGACATTAGCAACATTCTTATCAGGACTATACCAGAAATTGCTTATCTGCACCACTTGTTACTGCCACTCCCAGGATCAGCTGGTGTACAAGAAGTCTGAACTTCAGTGTGATATAAGCCATAGATCAGTGCGAAGATGCAGCTGTGTAATCTTTCCTGCTTTTCTGTTTTATCCATTAGGAGAAAGCCCTGTTTAATTCTGACAGATGTCCTAAAGACTGAACCGGGCAAAGCGTACATGGAAGGGATCAAAAGGAGACTAAACAGAAGAACTAATGAACAATCATCAGGAAAGTGGAAGGAGATGGGTCTTGGCAAAGATCGTCCCAATGGCTCAAGAGACAGGACGTCCTGTCAAACAAAGGACAGAAACTTGAAAAGGAAGAGTGTAACACTTAAGATCAAGCAGACTCCCAACTCGTTGTCCTCTCATAGGTAGGAACACATCATTGCCCGTGACAGAGTATAGACCTTTTTTTTTAACTTGTTCACTGGTTAGCCACAAACTCTGTATTGTATTGCATGAAAAACAAACTTTGCTAATAATTTTTGTTTGCGCGTATGAATTTGATTTGGCTCTTGACATTTCCCAGCCATATGAACAATTGTCTTAAGTTTCAACATATTATATTTGTAACTTAATTTTACTTATGTTATGTATGTTTGCAGTTAACATCCTGTTCAGTAATCAACATTAAAAATTATATGGCTTTGTATATTATCAAACCATAGTCTTGACCTTTTCTGAATTTAGGTCAAGATTAAAAAGAAGGACACAGACTGATGATGACGAAGAAGACGAAGGAGATATTAATGAGTTGCCGTTGGGTAGAAATGAGAGGTTTGAAGTTGCTGAAGTTGTAGGTGAGTGATTATTAAAAAACATCACTATGTGACGTAGTCTAACTTGACTCAAACAATCTTTAATATGAGCAATTAAAAAAAAAGTTACAAAAAAACATACGTGAACATTTTTTACGTTTTCATTCAGATTGTGGATTATCTGTGAGTTGGGAACCAGAAGATATGGGTGGTTGTAAACTTTCTCCAACTAAGCTCAAGGACACAAGGAAAGAACTTGAAAATGATGTTCAGGTCAGTTTGATGGTGATGATGCTAAGATGTTAAGTGCCCTTGTTGTTTTCTGAACTTTGCATTTTGATATAGAGACTAAATAGCAACATAAGCACTAAAACTATCATATTTGTTTGCTTTATTTGCAGAAAACAAACATTCTAGTGTCAGAGTGCACTGGACCAGGCAGCCCCAAACGCCCAAGAGAGAGTGTGTTGCGCCTCTCTGGGGTTAACACTAGAGATGGTGAAAATGCAGAAGACAGGGATTTGGAGAACCTTGATCGTGGTATTTTACAGTTCACTGTAGGTGAAGATGAAAAAAATGTTGACCCCATAGTTCCATTTATTTATGAGTCTGGTAACGTTCCTGGATCTCCAAATGAAGATAATGGAACCTTATTGACAGCTGAACCTAGTAAGTGCATCGAGACAGCACCATTAACAGACCACTATTGTCTATTTTATTTGGTTTAAACATTACAGTAAGCAAGTGTCATCACACTTTATTCTACCTGTATTTTAGTTGTGCTCTCCAGTGATGATGATAATGAAGAGGGGGATGGAAACATAGTAAGCCAGAGACAAATGACAGCTGGTTCCCCACAACAAAAGACAGATGACTTAGAGAACGTGCAGGTAGGTTGCATGGGCCATTGTTTTTGCACCAAATTTTACAAAAGTGGATATTTTGGAAGGTTTTTAAAGCCTACCTCATAAAACTCACGAAGAATGACATTTTATTACAATGCTGCAGAATTTGTTAGAGGTGTCAGAATGTAGTTATAACAGCTCTTGTGTGTTTCAGGTGTTGCACCTAGTTCAAAATGAGCATTCTGATCCATCGAAAGACACTTGCTTGTGTTTTGCCTTCACCACCCTACACAGTGGACGATACCAGGCAAAGGCAAATGGGAACATCCTGGTATGTCAGATAAGGTTCAGGATACGTCTTGTGTCCATAATGACATTTTACATATGGCTTTAATTTTGTTGATATTTTTTTCCTTCAGATAACAAATGATAACATCATCATACCAGTAAAAGGTAAAGTTGCTACCAACTGATGCTTGATCTTCCTCTGACTGGTTGGCTTGAGTTCAACCTCTGCTTGTTTTTGTCAACTGTGCATCCAGCTTACTGTTCTATTTTTTTCTTGTAAACTTTCACCTCTGAGTCAGTTATATCTCTGTGTCAAAGAATTAAAGCACTTATCCCATTAGATCTAATTGTACCTCTGTTTAGGATTTAGGTTTTTGGATTATGCCTGTCCTTATGGTTTAATGTGTAAAATAAGTGTTACCTAATGTCCACCTTTTATGCCCCCAGATACTAGTGAAGAAGTGGATTTGATGTTAACATTGGAACGGAAAGAGCTAAGGAGATACAGTGTTTGGGAAAAGCAGGAACTGGAAACCCTGAATATTTTTTGCAATGGAAATTTTGAATCAATGCCTGCTGCTGGCCTTTTTTGTTGTGTGTCAAAAGATGCTGCAGTGGGCGTACAGTATGACCTCAGTCAGCTGTGTGATAAACAGGATAGAACCAAAAACACTGGTAAGATTTGTGCTAGTGTCAGTTCATAGAGCTTAAAAATAATTCCTACCATTTCTTGTCTTTGTTTATTGTGCTTCCTGTTTATCAGTTGAACTTTTTTTATATTCTAGATGAGCCCAGCCCTTTCATCTTAATCTTTCTGGAAGATCCTTTAGAGGGTATGGAGGGGGCTTTTTTGCGTTCCCTTCTGGACATAGACTGTCTCAAGTCTCTTGATCAAGAAAAAACCTTAAGCGAGTATGATCATACATTTGTTGGCCCAGTTCTTTCTCTGGAGGAGAGTTTGGAACTTATTAAAACAAGCGGACTGGATCCACACCTGCTAACTTTTCTAAGCCAAGGGAGTTCTAAACCCACAGACAGAGACAGCAGACTATTAGATTCTTTGGAAAACACTTCATGCATTATACCAGACGCTGAACTACAACAAGAGATTGTTTTGCAGCAGGATAAGGAGCCAGAGCATGAAATGTCATCCCAGCTTGAAGAAGTGAGTCAGCCTCAAGAAAATCTTGAGTTCCCATCTAAGGTTAGTAAACAAATGAACAAAGTTTGTATTTTTTTATGATTCTGTATGACATTTATTTCTCTTAATAGAAGAGCACAATAGAGCCTGTATACACATTGTGCCATCGACGACTAAAGGACTCTTACTCTGTGACCATGTCCAAACCCGACTCCAACTGGGTTAAATATAAACATCAGGGGCTGACCCGCAGGTGAGTACTTTGTCTCAATTTTGGTGCCATTGAGCAAGAGATGGCATCTGTGGTATTGCCTCTTGTAAACCTACTTCATACATAACCTCTTGGGGATGGCAGTAGATTCACTAGACTTTCCTGAATCCTGGTTATTTATGCATGCAGCACATGTCAGGAGAATGTCACAGTACAGGTTGTCAGTGGATAGTTGAGTGGATTTATCTAGGAACAGGGTTTACAACATGTAAACTCACATGGGCTTTAAGGTTTCACATATCTACTCCAAGTTGTGGAAAGCCCCCTTCTCTGTGTATGGTGCCTTTTTGCAATAAAATGCATCATTATCAATAACAATCCTGAATGCTGCTTTCCTCTGAGGTTCTTTGAATATTGTTCCTACATTACACTCCACTTACCAGAAGGTGGCACTAGGGAGCAAGCAGGATATCTCCTGAGTAAAAAATAGCGGATCGTGTTCATTAATTCAACATCCTAAAAACTTTGAAGTATGTTGGATACGTAAAAGCGACTTAATTTTATGCTTGCTCTGTGCATTAATACCTACTTCTACATTAGTAAAATATTTGGCATTATATCTATGCTACAGTCTCACATTTCATCTATTCTCTCCAGGTTGATCCAGTTTCCTCCTCCCCCATTAAAAGGTGGAATCACTGTTACAATGGAAGACCTGCAGTGCCTTGATAGTGGGCAGTACCTCAATGATGTCATAATTGACTTTTATCTAAAGTAGGGGCTTCCTTTTTATAAAAAGCTTAATCACAAGTAGAAAGGCACAGAAGATACTAAGTTTGTTGTTCACTTTTTTCAGGTACCTCCTTCAAAATGCCTCTGAGTCTGTAGTTGGGCGCTCACACATCTTCAGCAGCTTTTTTTACAAACAGCTGACACGTAGGGATAATGCCAGTGAAGGCAGCCACAGTGACTCGTAAGTTTATGATCACTTTAATATCACATTTAGGAATAACTGATATAATGAATTTATATGCGTCTTTCTAGTTGTCAGAGGCAAAAGCGGTACCAGAGGGTTAGGACGTGGACACGCCATGTGGATATCTTCAATAAGGACTTTCTGTTTGTGCCTGTTAATCAGGAGTAAGTGGACCTTTTGAAAATCTGTACTACTGAGAGCATTTGTCACGTTGGTACAAACAAATAACATGATTTTTTTTCCCTTTTTCAGGGCTCATTGGTATTTAGTTGTCATTTGCTTTCCTGGATTGGTTGAGCCAAAAATTGAAACCTGGACTTTGGTTAATAAGATGGACAAGATTCAGGATCAAGATGAGTGCCAAGGGTCTACAAGCCCAACTGACAATGAGACAATAAACAACAGTGACAACACAGAAACAGGTTTGTTTGTAAATTATAATTAACAATTGACGTATATCTATCAGTAGTTATAAATAATAACAGTATGTACTTTTCACATCATATTTAGAAAATTCTCAAAAAGAAGCTTCAAAAGACCCACCATGGGCTCCAGTGGTAAGAGCTGTTTTCTGCACATTTTAAACATTTTAGTTTTTTCTTCAGAAATGTTAACTTATTTATTTATTTTCAGAATTGCACTGAGAAGACTTGCCAAACAAATGCTGTTTGCAAAAGGTGAATGCACACACAAGCCATTCATTACATAAATTGTATATTTATTCTATAGATGAGATACAAACACAGCACTATAGCCTACATTGACTGACGACCGTGTGTCTCTGTAGGCCATGTATTCTTGTTATGGACTCCCTTAAACGTTCTCCTCATGAGCGAGTCTTCAAGTTGTTACGAGAGTAAGTGTTACAGTGGGCACTCTGTCAGAGATCTGTACCTGTGCAAAGATACATGTATTTAATAAATTTGTCATCAGGTACCTGCAATCCGAATGGGAAGCCCGTCGTGGCTCACCAAGGGACTTTGGTCCTGACCAGATGGAAAGCTCACATTGTCAAGTTCCCCTTCAGGACAACAGCAGTGATTGTGGCCTTTACCTGCTGCAATATGTTGAATGTTTTTTGAAGGTAACATTCAAGAGTAAATTTCCCTTGCGCCTAGGCAGTATATGATCTAAATGCATGTGCCCTGTTTGAGAAATGAATGATCTTGTTTTTGTAGGACCCACTGGTACACTTTGATCTACCCCTACAACTAAAACAATGGTTCCCACGACACCAAGTGCGAAGAAAACGAGATGAAATCCGGGATCTGGTACTCAAACTCTATCGACATCAAAATGTGGATAAAAGATAGAGCTGTTGCATCACATTCCTGTAGCTCTTATAAACCTCTGCTCATACTGAGCAACTGAAACCTGAACTGAAAGTGTTTTCTATTAAATTATATTTTATTTTTTATCAGTAAACTACATAGTTAATAAAATAGAACCTTTAGTTAACTATTCTAGTGTTTTGAATACTACTAAAGCCTTTTTGGCTACAAAATTAGGCATTATAAAATACAAATCTATGTACAGTACCCTTTGATTTTTTAAATGGAAAAGTATTTTTTGTTATTTATTCAAAAAAAAATAAAAATATAATAAGGAAGTTAAGATTCTGTTCTCATTTTTTCTTTTTTTTGCATTTTATCTCACATATAGCTTCAGACAGAAATTACAGGAAGGATTAAAGAAAGTTGTGGCAACATGAATACTCTGTGGTAAGCACAAATACTATATGCTCTTCCTTGTTTAAGCCTGAGGCAAGACACAAAATTGTTTCAATAGATGCCAAGTGGTAAGATTAGATAGATGAGATAAGATAGGACTATATTGATCCCACAGAGGGGAAGTTCACTTGTTTAGCAGCTCTTGACTGATAAAAGTGCAAAAAGAAAAAGAAAGGTGCGCATGCAATAGAATAAATAACAAAATTTTGCTCATAAACTTTAAACTAAAATAAGGATTGCATTTTGAGTACTGATCTCATTAATATCAGAACTTTATTGTCCCAGAGGGAAATTTGTCTTGGGCTAAAGTGAAGTGCAGCTGCAAAACCGTACAACAATAAATACAATGGACATGAGAAAAAAATTACATGAAACACATAAAACACACACAATTCCAAAATAAATACAATGATATACTTAGTGTATCTCTCCTATTAGTATAACTATTCTTTCTATTTAGGGGACTGAGAGAAGAGTGTATGGGTACGGTATATAAGGGATGAAGGGCAGCCATCACAGGGTGCATTTTAAGTCAATAAGCTGTAGCCATTTTGCAGCATTTACAGTTTGCCCATCAGTTTAGCTAGTCACTGAATATTTTAGAAATGATTCCTTTGTGAATGGTGCATCCTTCAATAACCTTTATTTTTACTATTGTATAATCCATGCTATTCCTTTTGGCTAAATTGAAAAAAAAGGACAAGTAAAAGAAATAATATATACAGTAGGCTAGAGTTTACGATCAAAGGTTAACTCCACACTAAGCTAATAACTCTCACTGCTGTCAGTGTATACATGAGGATCTGTTTAGACGCTCCTTAGCTCAACACTCCTATGCCAGTTTTGTGCATAATCACTTTAGTACATGTGAGTAGGAGATGGATTGTCTGCGTCAAGGGATTTCATAAAAATAGTTTCAGGTGTGATGTGCTTTCCAGGTAATATGAGCTCATCCAAACACTGATTTTATCTCTTGCTCCGCTGCATTGTAATTTTTCCAAACCTAAACAATAACAGCTTTTTATTTGTTTGTATGTACCTTTTTCATTTACTGACTGTCGGCTTTACATCTTTACATCAAATACCCTCCCTCTCTAGTGTTGCTCTAGTAACTTCCTGACAAGTTCTTAAAAAGCTTAGGCTAAACAAGATTAGAGAGCATTAAAAAAGTCTCCCTCTCTTTCAATGGCCATCTGCTTTCCTATCTGAGACACAAGCTGTCCTTTTACCATGGGACACACCTTTGTAGATAGAAAGCAGAAAGACACTTTGTGAGTGTGGTATCAAATTTGTGTTATTGGGGTATTTGTGAATTATTTTTACTACAGGGAAATGCTAAACTATGCAAACTTGTGAGACATTCACATTGCCATCGCGTGACTTGAGAGGAAGAACATATTATCTGGACCCTTTTCTGAGTCAGTTTTAAATCTGCAAGTAATTACGGATTTAACATGTTCCTCAAATTTTGGAGATGTGTTTTCTTTCCTTTTGTGTTTACTTCTGTCGCCTTATCTGTGGATTTAATGACTGGTAAGGGATTTTGCACAAACTTAGTCTTTGAAGTGATTGGTATTTGCCAATTGTGATGCTTTATCTGCTTCTTTAGACAGAGCACTAGAAGGTTCCTCTATGGGCTATCTCAATGTACCTCACAGTCAGGAGCTTGAGATGTATCAGCCCACAGTTCATGGAGCTGATGTCAAGGTAACTAAAGGAGGCCATGCTATTGTGTCTCGTCGAGAACGGAACATCCTTTTCCCAAGTGGTGTCCGACTGTGTGCACAAGAGACAATGCAGCAGGTTGTTGCCAACCATCTCGGCTATTTCCATCTACGAGGTAGGTGTTATATAAGTAAAAAGTAGCTCATAAACCGGGTGCTAAAAGAGCTTGTTCAGTATCTAAAACCTCTGCTTTATGATTCAAACATTTTTTTAATTTAATTAGTTATTGGAAATTGTGTGAAAACTGTGTTAATATTTGCTTTTTCCATCCAAAAAATAACATGGTGGTGTGTTACTAAAGTTCAAAACCTAAACCATTTGACAATGAGGAAAACTGGATGGTTTAGTGCTTGAAATATGACCTGTAATGCACGTGTGTTTTTCATCAGTGTTGAGGGTTCGGAGAGTGAGTGAGTGGGCAGAGATCAAGATGTGGGTGAGATTAAGAGTCAATTGGGCTGGACAGACAAAGAAAAGGTTGAATGTGTCTGCTTTTGTGAAATGTTTGAATTTGTTACATAAGGTGGATCTGAAAGTGACCATTGGGCCCCGTGGGACTGAGAGACAGTGTTGATTGAACTTTGAACATATGTCTGGAAGCTTTCTTTGGACTAATGCCCGGTCGGCTGACTCATGAAAAAGAGTTATGTCACAGCGGTGAACGTCTATGGGCCTTTGTTTCTACTAATGGCTAGTATGCATTTTTACTTAGGAGATCTCACAGTCTCTAAAACAACTATTATGGATGTGAGATCTGTGAATTTTATGTCTAGAGTTTCTTTTGATCAGTGTGCCAGGAGACCATATGGGAGGCTTTTAAAATCTTCTGGGACCGACTCCCTGACCAAGTGGAGTATGAAAGCTGGATGAAAAAATGCCAGGAAAGTACCATCACAGCACAAGATATTGGTAACTACTTCAGCCAATCAGATAAACACCAAGCTCTGGTTAAAAAGGTAGGAGAATAACACAAATAGTATTATCATGTTTAAGAAAAATTAAAACAGTACCATTTTCAAATTTCAGAGGATGTCCCTGACAGGTGTGAAAAGGTAAAAGGCCATTTTTATGTCATGCTTTATCATATATTACTTGTTGCATCATGAAGTCTGTGTTTGATGTGTGATTTGATGTTATATTTAAATTACTATCTGTAGTGAGCACACCAGGTCCTGGAAACATATGTCCTGTTTATATTCCTGCTCATCCTCCGGGAGTTTATTTTAGTTTCACTTTGTGTGACTTGGATAGTTAAAGATATCCAAGCTCTCTATATGTTTTTGCTGTTGTCTGTAACCAGTTACAAATTTTAAAAAGGAATCATACTATTCCTATATTTAATGTTGTGTCATTTTAGACTGTGTTTTTGTTTCTTTGGGAGTCTAAATTATCAAACAAATCCTATCAAGGCATTTTCAAAAAAAAAAATAAAAAAATCTAGCTATGTGTTTTTTTTTTTTTGATGTTGTAACATTGACAGTATATAGGAGGATTGTGTGTTCAGTAGTAAAAAAAAAAAAAAAAAAAAAAGCAGTTTAAGAGTTAATTTATTTATCTCTTTCCTGTTTACAGCACTTCAGCCCCAGACACACTCCAAACTCCTGAGGCTTCTGAACCTGGTGAGTACAACATGTTACAATGCTTTGGCCTGGCCAGTTGCGACTACCTCAGTTAGTCCAGGACCATGTTGCGTTCCATTTCAAGGGCAGGATTTACAAGCGGAATATTAACCAATCAGAGAAACGCCGGACATAACGCGAAAAAAGGCAAAACCACACAGCCGTTTGACAACAAGGAAGCCTCGCTAGTTAACACGGCCAGCTGTATGGCGGACACCAGAGAGATTTCATCGTTTTTATACTCTGCTAGTTATCCAAAAACAAGGCGAGTGCAGAAATAAACTGCTTCTCGGAAGCAGCCTCCGCCATGTTTAATGTTTTGGACTAGCCGCGCGAGCCGAGTTAACCACACCCTGTTACAGACAAACGGCTTGTGATTGGTCCGTCCACAGAATCGCCGAGGAAGGGATTCGCTGTGAGAAAGCAAGCAGACCGTCCTCCTTTTGAAAAAAGGCCCCTGTGTTAAGTGTAGCTAATTGTGACTGGACAAGGACATGAATAAATACTTTGATTTTTATAATCATATCATATAATCATATATATCATGTTTAATGGTAAAATGTTGTAGCATGATTCTAACTTTGTTATTGTATCGTAAGAATGTTTAGTGAATGTATGTGGTGATGGTCGGAGAGGCCGTAGTCGCAAAATGGCTGCCACTTCTCTGTCTGCTCCAGGGCATATGTGGCTGCAGTTGTAGCTTACCATCACCAGTATGAATGAATAATGGACGGCCTGTAAGCGCTTTTAGTCCCTTGGTCCCTTAGGAGAAAAGCGCAATATAAATCCATTATTATTATTATTATTATTATTATTATTATTATTATTATTATTATTATTATTATTATGCCAAAGTTTTAAAAATAACAAAACACAATACCATTAGGAATCATTGCACTTGCCAAAGTTTTTAGGATCACTAGCACCTGAAATAAAACATTTCTACTTGAAGGCAAAGGTGAAAAGGATGTAATCAAAGGAGAAATAGGCAAGAAAGCCGTCAATGACCCAGATCCAGAGGAGAGTCAAGTAAGTACACAACACACAGCGCATCATCACAGTAACATCACAATTAAACAATTGAATGCAATTGCCTTCTTCTTTTCCCACAGCTGGACAATGAAATTGCTGTACAGTCAGCTACACCCATCGTCCTCGAGCAGGTGGTGGAGCTAAGCATTCTTTTGACTGGGGAGATATTTAGCGATGAGCTCAACAATCCTGCCAGCCTCTTATATCATAAACTCAGCAGACAGCTTACTGAAAAGGTCTATGTCTATTCTGTCTGATTCTGCCTGTCTTTGCTTTGTTTGGCCCACAGTAACTCCCAGTTTATAGCCTGTGATAGATGCATTGTTAGTTTTACTTATTTTTACAGACATTTTAGGAGCTGCAGTAGTAAAACCAAAACGTTTGGGAAGAGGCTCAGAAACCGCAGAGAGGCTATGGTACACATGGTTTTTGTAAAAAAAAAATATTCCAGCTTTATGATGTGTGTTGGGAATAGATAAAACTCAGCACATCGACACTTACTGCGTTCATAAAGAATGGCATATCTCCTAATCCCTGATGAGATTTGTATTTTCCATTTTTTAGGCTTTCTGCCAAATGTCAAGAGACTAAAAATTTCATAAAATATGTATTTTGTACCCATTGTCCAAGATAAATAAATGTGCGCAATGAGCAGCGTATTCTCAGTTGTTTTAGTGCAGAGAAACCATATCTAAAGGCTTTAGTAGGAGTTCTTTATGTGTTAGTGGCAGAGCAGTAGTTTGTCTCCAAGAAAATCATTCTGGTCACAACATAGAAGAATCAATAAGAAGTCTGTTTGAACATTAGACTAGTTACTGTAGCTTGAATCAAATGTCCCATTGCTCTTTGTTGCAGATAGAAGAGGCTTTGGAAGGCCTTCCTGGATTTAAGAGTGTGTCCGTGCTAGACTTCAGGTAACTAAGTTACATATAGTATAGATCTAAAAACACATTATTGTATATCTTTCTAAATATATATGTATATATATATATTTTAACCTTTTTCTGCAGACCCCTCAAGGACCCCCAAGGGTAAGTAGTAAGCACAAATTGTGACAGATTGGCACTGATTATCTTTCAAAAGTGCATTACCCTCTTCTCTCTATCATGTCCTGCTCTTAACCTTACAGAGCCTTAACAGGCAGCTTCTTAGCCAGGGTAGTATGTGATTGTGTGTGGGCACCTTCATCTCACTCCACATCTGCTGGTGTGGGCATGTGTTTAGGTGTGTTACTAGTTGCCTTGCCTGTGTTAATGGTCTTTAGTGTGGTCATTCACCTGTTAAGTGGGATCAAGACAGGTCTAACCGAGAGACCAGGTGCACCTACATAGAGACGATTATCTTGGCTTTAGGTCTTCAACAGTCTGCCTTACATGGAAATGGCAATTACCATGATGCTCAGTGTAACATGTGAAGAACATTTAATGTAGCGCCAGTAAACAACTTGTTCATTGTTCAAGTTTTAAAGAGAGAGAAATAGTTAGAAGTGCTAACTGCAGATCACTGGGCACAGCAAGACCAGAACTCTGTCCCTATAAGTGAAACTAAAAGTGGAAAAACTGGATTTGGTTCTAAATGTGGTCAACTGTATGCTGTCACATGCTCAGCTGTCAGCCAGAAAACCTACAAAGTAGGTCAGAGTGGAGGACTCCCAGTAGTCAAATGAATGCTAATAGATGGCTTTTTCCTATGTCTAGAATCTCGTGTGAAGTTTCCATGTTTATTATGACGATATTGATCATTGGGCTGACTTTGCTCTTTTTCTGGCTTGTACAGTTGAGTGCCCATATTCCAAGTGAGACTAAATCACCCAAGTCGTTAGTCATCTGCGAGTGCTCTAAGTCCTCTAACAGGGTTGATGCTAAATCAAACTAACGCCTAACTGAATTTTTTCCAGAGGCTGGTCCTTCATCAAAGACATTTTTCATTGTGTATTTAGGCTAGTACTAAGATATTTTGGTAAACTGTAAGTTCTGTAACAGCAAGCTCAGCATTTTGAAGAATGGAGTAAGGGGCTTTTTATTTTTATTTTACCTGAACTTTCAATGAACACATTTACTAGGTATTAAAAACATTAGGAAGGGTGAAAAGGCCTACGTAAGGCCTAAGTATGTGTATCTCAATAAAATGTTTTTTTTCCTACAGGCTGGATGGTGTAGTAGTTGACTATGCAGTCACAGTCATGGTGGATGGAACAGGGGTCACCAATGAACACTGGGACTATCTGACCTTACAGTCCAATCTGGTGGAAAGCTCCTACCATGATGTGAAAGAACTGGCCACCATGGTGTACACTATCAGCGAGGTCAAAAACGTGGTGACTGAAGCCCTGCAGTTTGGAGAACTGGAAAGTGGTAATGAGTAAAGTATTGTGTTTAACAGGAGTTGGTAGTAAAGTGTCGCATATAGTGCAGGGCAAAACACGTGTTGTATCAAATACATTCAACCAGTATTACAAAACTTGCCATAGCACTTTTAATATTTCTTAAAATAGTTCTAGGTTTTAATGGTCTCATTTGTTTCTTATTTTTGGCACTTTCTGTCAAAGACTACATGGATATTTTTGGAAGAAATTTCATCTGAAAAATGGGACATTTTCAATTTAACAAATATGAGAGTCATCAATTAAAAGGGGCTTTGTAATTTTCCTGTGACACCGGCAAATCACTATTAAAATGTCGCCTGTTAATATCTGTAGATTATCCTTTTCTAGTGAGCTTTTGGCTCACTATTGAGTGCATGTGTCATTAGCTTACTGTGTTAGACATACAGCCCAACTTTATAGATATGTAATCTACTTGGGGAGCTATTGAATTAATACCATTTAATGCTCACTTAGATATAGGCTGTGACACATTAAGAGATGCTTAAGCACTTTCATATGGATGACATATGTGGCTGGGAACTTAAGGTCTCTGCTTGGGTATATTATGTTGCTAAGATGCAGTTCTGGCTTCGGTGAAAGCTGCTGATAACAGCTCAAATATTAAGGACTGCATGGAAAGAAATAACAATGTCACCAAGAAGGCTTTGAGAAAATAAGGAGAAAATAAAAGCTGTGACATGTTTGGCTTTGTTTTACAGTTTTGCATTAATCTGTTTTTCCATTTGTTCCACAGTGTCTGAGGTTCCTGAGTCAGTCAACACTGAAGACAGAGCCATGGTGAGAACTAGGTTACTTCTATAACTATGGTAACAAAAACCTCTCTTCATAAATCATTTTGCGTTAGGGAAGCTGACAGGAGTAGGAGTGATGTTGCGGTAACAGTTAGATGGCTGTTGACATTAAACAGACCACACCAGCGCAGGTAGGGGATGAGTGCTCCAGTAAGCATGAACTGGGGCTTTCAGGATTAATTTGGCTCTTGCCATAATAATCCACTGCTATTTTGGGGAGTGGGTTACACTATGCCATGCTGTAGTGAGTTGAGAAGCAATACAGCATAGACAGTATGAGTTCATGAGTACCACCACCATCATCTGCCTGTATCATTTCTCATTTTCACTTGTGGTTGACTATCCTTTAATGGTAATCACAGTTTGAATTGCACTAGTTGTGTCTGCGGCTTTGCTTTATAGCCGAGTGCTCTAAGTGATTAATTTGCCTCATTAAATGAATTGGGAAAGTTTTACAAACTCATCATCAGTAATTGATTCACACGCACAGAGCTACTGTGCCACAAAAGCAATTGGCTGGTTTGGATTTAGAAAAAGTAATCTTCGGGTCATTTCAGAGTTTTAGACCTTGACCTTTACCTCCACACCAATTATGTTTATATAGATATATAAAGTTATATTTTTAGAAAGGCATAACAAAGGTTTACATTTCATAATGTTCAGCAGGATAATACATTTTTGTCCACTGAAACTTCAATCTTGTGTAAACTATTGTTTCATATCACTTCATTCATATTTTATATGACCATCCAACATTAAACTGAGGATTTTTAGTTTCCCTTAAGGTCATTAGTTTGTATTATGAAGAAATAAAAAATGTAATTGTTATTGATTGGTGTTGTGACAGCACAGAAGTGAATATAATTAAAAAATTGTTTATTGTGCAGATCATTGACTCAGTAAAGGTGGATGCTGAAGAAGGCAACAAAAATGACTTCCCACCTGAAATCAGCACAATGGCGACAACAGGAAATGTTATTCTGCAGGACAGTGCAACGGGACCTCCCGGTGTTGCTCTGATCACTGCTAACTATGAACCTGCCAGTAAGGATTCAAACTGTGGGTTATTCAGAGTTTTTCGCTCTTGTTTGATTTTGTTGGGTTAATAAAGCGTCAAACTGAGGAACATTTAAAGCTTCATTGAAAATAGTTTGAAGTTAAGTAAAATTCTTTCCATCAATCAGCCCAGTGTTTGTTTTTTCCTGTGAACTTGGGATGTAGCCATTTGAAAACCGCTAAGCATGTTTAGTTTTATCTCATCTTTGTTTTTCCAGTCACAGAAAAGGAAAGTCTGTTGGTCAAAGACACTGTGCAGACTCCTGATGTAGAGAGCCTTTCACCACAGGAGCTCCCAGCAGAGCGGCCCTCCCCAGAACCGTCTGAGATCACCTCTCTGCCTGAACCACCAGTAGAGGCTGAGGCGTCTGGATCAGGGGCTGAAAAGGTGGCAAAAGTAGAGCCAACTTTAATGCATATTCCAGCGCTTGAAGAACATGATCTGGAAGAAGTAATCAAATCTGAAATTCCTGAGGAGCTGGAAATCTCCACAAAAAGCACTGAAACCATTGTTCCAGTTTCTGTCTCTCCTGAAGAAGAGGACAAGGTGGCCAACCCTGACGAGGCTGTGTTTGAAGAGAGTGAAACAACAGTGACTGAAGAAAAGAAAGAAAAGCCTGTAGTTTTAGAGGGGGAAATCCCTGAGGCTCCAATGATCTCAACAGAGGATCTGACAAAGGATGAGATCTTACTAGTCAATGTGGAGGTGACAGATTCATCAAAGCCTGCCCAACCAACTGCACTGTCTCCAGAAAGAGCGTCACCTTTTACTCAAATCTCTGATTTTAATCCTGCTTCTGATGTGCAGCCTGACATAATCATTACCACAACTGTAGAGGTAAAAAAACAAAAAATATTATTTTATTAAAGTACTGATGATGAAAATTGAGGCATCTATGCTGTAAGTTTCTCTTTGAATTGATTTAATTATAGAATATCTTTCTTGCAGATCCAAACCTCTAATCTAGGCTTGGATGAAGCCACAACTGGAGACAAGGGCTTTAATGTGGTTCATTATGGTGTTATAAACCACACAGAGGAGGGCAGCACTGGCTTTCCATTTGATGGACCACTTGGCACAGATCAGGCCAGTATCGCTATGCCTGCTAATCCTGGCCGGGCACTCATGGTGTTCTTTAGTCTGCGGGTTACCAACATGATCTTCTCTGAGGATCTCTTTAACAAAAGCTCTGCAGAGTACAAAGCCCTAGAGCAACGTTTCCTTGAACTGGTACACATCTTCTGCTTAAACTGTGTTATTATTACATTCATTCAATGTTGACATTTTTCCAAAAAATATTTGGGTATTTTGAATGTTTTCAGCTGGTACCCTATCTGCAGTCCAATCTGACTAACTTTGAGAACCTTGAGATCCTCAACTTCAGGAATGGCAGCATTGTAGTCAACAGCCGCATGAAATTTGGCAAGCCTGTGCCGCAGGAGACTACCACAACAGTCTACTTAATCCTGGAGGATTTTTGTAACACAGCCTACCAAACCATGAACCTGGCTATCGATAAATACTCTCTGGATGTCGAGTCAGGTTGGTTTTCAATGATCAGCCAATGCCAGATGTTTCTTAAAGAGCGTTGAATTGTATTTCTTTGTGAAGTGACTTCAACATGAGTCACTCCGAGGCCTGGGAAAGCAGGTGTTAAACGTGTGTTGTGACACTTCTCAAGAGGTGAACTCTGAGGTCACATCAGCTGGGTTCAGATAATCAGGGCTTCCCTGGATAGCATTCAAGTTAATATCATCAACCGCACTTTGACTGAGTGATTACTCAGTGCAGCTGTCACAGTGTGTTACAGCGCTGTGATTTCTCATCATCTGTCTCGGCTATAGGCCTGACAAGAAGCATTGTCGAAATGTATTCAGTCTACTGTGTGAGAATGTCAGTCAGCTTGTAATCATAAGATCCTGATTCTTGCCTTTGCTTAAAATAATAAGTGAGTTTTCATAATCTGTCTGAATCACACCCAAGGCACTTTAAAAAAATCCCAACATGCTTAGCTTTGATGTGAGCTGTGTTTATTTGACTGTTTCTACAAAAAATAAAATATATTTTGACATTGTTATATTCAAAGTATGTAACATCTGTTTTGTTAGCTATATTTATTTAATTTTGAATAGATTTTAAGTAAACAAGCTTTTTTGGCTCTGTATTCTTAGGTGACCAGGCTGACCCCTGTAAGTTCCAGGCTTGTAATGAGTATGCAGAGTGCAAGGTCAACAAATGGTCAGGGGAGGCGGAGTGTGTGTGTAATGCTGGTTACTTCAGTGTGGATGGACTGCCATGTCAAAGTATCTGTGAGCTGCAGACTGACTTTTGCCTCAATGATGGCAAGTGTGACATCATCCCTGGCCAAGGAGCTATCTGCAGGTGGGTGAACACAGAATTAGAATCTATGCTACAGCAGTAAAAATCTCCAATTGCAATTAAAAACCTGCAAAAAACGTACCCTCAAGCAATAATAGGAAGTACAATAGTACTCACGTTTAAAACTTCCTGACATTATGATTCATAAAAATCTTTATTACACATTTTCATTAAAATTGTTAAACCGGCTAGATTCAGGTAGAAGTCTTCTTGTGACATAGTTTACATTTAGTTAAGTATGCTTAAATGTTTTGTGTTGCTTTATTTCATTCCACTTTTACCAGCAACATACTAACAACAAAAGTAAACATGCAACACATCTTCATCATAGGTGCCGGGTCGGGGACAACTGGTGGTACAGAGGAGAGCACTGTGAAGAATTTGTGTCTGAACCACTGGTGGTTGGCATAGCAATAGCCTCTGTGGCTAGCTTCCTATTGGTGGCCTCAGGAGTCATTTTCTTCTTGGCCAGGACTTTACGAGACCAGTACGACAAGGATGATTTAGAGGACCCAATACGGTGAGCCCTATCACAGTTATGTTTTTTAATCTTTGTCATTTTAACAATGTCGTTTTGTTTTTTTGCACATGTTACATTAAAGCCCAGCTTTTATTTTTTTAATGTAGAAGAAAGAACCAAAACAAAAGCCATTAAATTATGAACATGAAATTAAGGAAAACCCTTTCTCCAATATTTCCACCAGTTCCAGTATCCCTCCTGTATAACTTCTATTTCTTCTGTACTTTGATAAATTAAGCGAATATTCCCCTCCCAAGTATAAGTCTTGAGGTATTTCTTTTTTATCATTCTTGGTTTCCTTTTATATTTTCTACTGCTTACCTTCAGCCTCTTTGTTTTTCTTCATCCCGGTGTGCGCATCTAACATGGCTCCTCAGCCAATTACACGCCCCAATGTGAACCTGCTCTGATTAAGCTTAACCACCTTTCCGGACAATACGCTTTGAGATTATCTGTGCTCTGGCTCCGACATAAACAAAGGAAGGTTGCAAAAGTTTAAAAGGTTAATAGGTAGCCACATCCAGTTATCACCTGCCTACTTGCAACTTCCCAATTTAAACCAAGTCTTAGTTACTGAGTTACTTAAGTACTTAGTTAACTCGGTGTGTTTTGTCTTGTTCATTTATCACTTAGTCAAGTGGAGAGTCTGCCATCTATGGAGAGAGCAACCAAGTACAACCCCATGTATGAGAGCGAGGCCACCACAGGGTACAGCCATTACTATCGCCGCTACCCTGAGGTCCCAGTTTATAGCAGTGCCAGCGCAGAGGCCTCCACTGACTTCAGCAGCGAGGAGATACAACACATCTATGAAAACAGTGAACTCACCAAGGAGGTAGAGTCCTTTTAACCTAATCAGTAAAATCCTCCCTCAAGATTTTATTTTCTACGGACAATGTTGTAAAGTGGTCAGTATAAAACATAAAGACAGTCTCAATCCTTTGGGACTTTGTGACTAATTAAGCATTGTACTGAATTATTTGTTGGATATCTGTCTGTAATGTCTGGACTGACATTATGCACCTTTACAGGAAATCCAAGACCGGATACGCATTATTGAACTGTATGCTAAGGACCGGCAGTTTGCAGACTTTGTGCGGCAGCATCAAGCGTGAGTATTCTGCTTCGCAATGTGAAAAATACAAAATGGCAGATTTGACCAAGATAAGAGATATTCAAGTTAATAGTTAAGCCAGACCAAACTAGTGAGGAAACATTACTTGAATGATAAAAGTTACAGACACATCTCTGTGTTTGTGTGCATGTATCACTGTTAAATAAATCATCATTTCAAAATGATGTAAAAAGTGTAGTGCAATGCTTATAAATAAATAGGGCGGCAGTAGCTCAGTGGTAGAGTGGCCGTCCTTCGACCAATCCCCGCTCGAAACATCCCAAAACATCATAACATCCCGCTATCCCCACAGTTCATACTGCGTTGTGTACTTGGGCAAGACACTTAACCCACCTTGCCTCCAGTGGTCAGCTGTAACACTGGTAAAGCGCTTTGAGTGCCTACCATGTGGAAAAGCATTATATAAATACAACAAACAAACAAAAAACATGTATTTGTTGCAGTGTCCTGGATACCCGCAGAGAGAGTTCTTCTGTTCATACATGAAATCTTTCATCAAAGACAAGGTAATGTTTGTTATCTATACAGTTTACACAGTGATCAGTCATGGGCCATTTGGGAAGCTTCCACTGTATAGCTATTATCAGACATTATTTTCACTTTGACTCTGTGGCCTTGTTTTGCTCCAGGTGTAGGCTGAGAAGTGATCCTTCCTGTCAAGATACCTTTTTCCTGGCCAAGACAGTCAGGACATGGTCTATACCAGACCATTCCTTCCTCTTTCCTCTGTGCCTTCACTTGACAAGGGTGAGCTGGCTGCAACAACAAGCAAAAAGGTTTGCTGCTCAACTACTGGACATCTCTGTTTGGTGAAAAACAGGACCGCATCCTACTACTTGAAACAACTGTCATACTGGTTTTAAGCTTAGAGGCATAATGGTTTTACTTCCACTATCAACATTTTACTTCCACTATCAACACTGTCTAAACTAAGTAAATATTGAACTGTAAATATATCTATATATATATATAGAGAGAGATATATATATATCTATCTATATATATATCTATATATATATCTATATATATATATATATATATATATATATATATATATATATATATATATATATACAGAAATTCAAAATGTAGTTTTTAGGCTTTCTCAAAGAGGAATGTCAAGCACGATGGAGGCAATGGTGCTATCTTAACAGACAGGGGTGCATTGATAAGTTCTGTGGAAATTGGTTTGAAGTAATTCCTCTTAAGAGTTCACAATTCTTCAAGTACCATTGTAAAATAATGTAAATCTTAAAATGTAGGTAAATTAGGTATCTTAGAGAACTATTAAATGTAAAAAGCCAAATTGTGTCACTGGGAGGCAAGTCCATTGTTTTTGTCACTAGCAGGTATCATTTCTGCTTCCTTAAGGGCTCAATTGATCAGAAGCGTTGTGTGTTTGTTAATGTTAGTAGCCTGCAGAAGAGTGGAACAAAAAGTGAGTGGTGACTGCAGAAAGACAGAGAGCACGAACCGCCAATAGCGCTAGGATTTAGAAATAAGTGAAAACACATTCTGGTGGAAAAATACTTCAGGGCAAGCGGCTCATGGATCTGATCAAATCGTCTGCATTCAGATGCCATATGTAATGTAAAAAAAATTGAAAGAACAGAGAAGATGATAAACAACGTTTGGTCCTTGGAAAATCTGCCTGGTTGTCAAAACTTACTAGAAAACCAGAAAAACTCTGCCCTTTGACTACTTGGTTGGCCATGACACTGTTCTTCAAGCTGCAATCATGAGAATTTGAATGTTTCTCTGGGTATTGTGATGTGTTCCTCCCTTGACCTCTGTCAAGTGGACCCTCACATCTGCAGCCGATTAAAGTCTGATTCAGTGTGTTGGCAGCCAGTTTGATGGTCAGTTCTTGAACAAGGCCAAAATCAAATGTGTAGATTATGTCTTAGCCTCTTGTTTACATAACATGCTTCTCATCTTCTCTAATATCGACACTACGGAAAACACTGGACAAACAGTGTCACGCCTTGTGCATCCTATGAGTTGTTTTGTGTGTCGGTACATTTACCTTCCATCATCTTCACTGTAATTAAATAGAGTAAAGATTACTAACATTTTAGGCTCATATATCAAACATTTAATTGCATGTGCTCTCACAATCTTTTTATACTGACAACACCCTGTGTCTGTGTAAGTTGTTACATGTACAGAATAAAATGTTTTATATTAAATGCACTCTGTATTCTTTTTTTAATCTTGAGTCACTGATATATTGGCTTCTTCCACTGTGCTAGGGTTTAGCCACTGGAGGATAAACCAAAGCAGATTAAACTTGGTGAGTATGGATTAGGTTTGTCTGTGGCCGTGACAGTTTCTAAAAGAGCATGGAGCAGTAATCTGCCTGCGTCACAAGCGCGTGCCAGGATTTGGCGAGGTGTAGTCTACACCAGTGTAAGGTCAGCATGTAAACATTGGCTGTTCTGGTGAAAAATGTACTTCCAATTATAAATTTTGGACCCAGATGCTTTTTTGTTAATTGTTAAGAAGAGGTTTTATTGTAAGCATTATGCTGGTGAAATCATGGGTTCTTAAATCGGTTGGCAGCCAATTAATGTGTCATTTTATCCAATATTAGAATAAATCATCCTAGAAGGCCAGTGCCTTGCTTCACTTATTTATTTTACCCATATGTCATTACAGTGCAGGGCAGTAAGTGAAAAAGAAAAAGCATCCATTTAGAGGGGAAATCATTACTGTGTACTGACAGGTTGACATGTAATGTTTTTACGCTGGGGAAGGATTTTGGATCGAGGTAGAGAGGAACAGATGAGGTGTCCCACAGTGAAGTACGTTCCTGAGCAGGTGGGATGAGGTTTCTCTGACCGAGACGAGCATCTGCCTTCAGTTTCAGACTTCCACTCACTGTGTTCCAAAGTGCTCGCTGTATAATTTGTGGCAACGCACATCCCCACGGGGCCTACCTCTGGAAAGTACATGGAAAATAAAGGATGATGAAAAAGTGATCGGAGAGACAGACTTTCTTTGTGTTAAGGACTAAATGAGGCATGTATTTGGGGGAGGGCTTTAGTTATTATTTATTACCAGTGACGGTAAAGTAGTGCACCATGTCATTTAATTAGCACGCACTATTTTACATCTGGATTTCACAGAAGGCCCCTTTGCTCATTAATACTGTAGTGCATATGACTACATTTTCTCTCACAGATGCAGTCAAGTAAAAGTAAAAAAACATTGATTCAGGAAATTTTCTCTTCTTCTAATTTACACAGGTTACACAAGTAAATGGTTATGGATTATGTCTCCACTGTAACATTTGCTGCAGATATTTTATTAGGGAAAAGCTATTATGTTAAAGTAACAAACTGGAGTGTTTCTAGGGGAACAGTTGTGTCGTGAATGTGGGTTTTCCGTACATCCACAAGGGGGCCATAAATCTGTCTAAATTATAACAGATGCTTCAATCACATCTAAGTCAACTTCTCAACTGAGACTTAGGGAGTTAGGGCGTTAAGACTATTTAAATGTCTGTGCTTCTGAAGTAAAGTTGTGTGGGAGTGTGCAGTATAACTGGATAAATAGACCTGCTCATGTTATTCTTGCTAAATCACATTGGAAGTCAAATACATGAATACGTCAGGGACTCACGGTTTGGACAGCACTAACCTTACAGGATTCATTGACTTAAATCCTGTCGCCTGCTTTGGAACAAGAGCATGTAATTACACTGATAAGCCTGCTGAGGTGTTATTTGATATCTCTATAAGTGAAGTGTTCAGCTCAGTCCCTCTTGCCTGTGCAGACTCTTGTTAAGTGTCTTATAAAGGTCCACTGATTTATGAGCAGATAAATGACAGAGGGAGTGGGAAGTGCAACCTTGGCCCTGACCAAGCTGTATGAATGTCTGTAAAATCCTAGACACACACCATGAAGTTTACCTGCACAATCTGTGTGTTTCCCATCACTGTGAGAAGAAACAGTGCCAAGTTACTGGCAAGGTTGTGGCCTTTAACTACATATGTGGACCAATTAATGTCTTGAGTGCTTTTTTTGTGAGCGCCGTTGGGAAAAGGCAAACTGGAGTCTCACAGAAAGACTGGAGAGAGCACGTGGCTGGATTACTGCTCTGTTTTGGGCCCACGTGCCTTACTCATAATGTTGCAGTAGTTATGGGTGACTAAGAGTTCAATGGCTGATAGGAGTGTGCAAACCATCATCAGCTTTTCAGTCTTACTGCCCTGTAAGATGCAGCCTGAGGATCAAATCTGCCTGTGTCTGAGGAAAAACTTGCACAAGAACTATTATCAGGTTCCAAGGTTGACCAGGTGCTCCTTGTCTTTATTAGAGGTTTTTCTGGTTTTTTTGTGTATTGTAAAATTCAAGTTTTTAAAGGTACAGCCATAGTGTCTCAGTGTGTGCAATATAACACTGTATCTCCTATATGAGATACACAAATTGCAGCAGCAACTAGGTCTGCTCTGCACCAACATCAAAAGCAGTTGTAGCTGTCATGGTTAACCCCAAATGCTTAGGAGACAGGAGGCAGCAGAACACAGAACATGATTACAGGAATGTGACACCTCCTCCTGCTGAGATGGATGAGCTGCTGAGTACAGTGAGTGGAGCCTCTTGTTGTTGAGATGTGGCTAACATAAACCAAACATTAAATGCACATAATTCATACCAGGGACAGGTTAACATCCACTTTTGCAGTTACATTAAATGTAATGCGTTGTTGGTTTCATCTTGTCATTACACTCTTTTGTTTGTTTGTTTTCTAACTTACCCATTCCCTGTTTCTCATGCTCAAATTCCCACACACAGCATGAGTCCTGTGTTTTGCTGATTTAAAATGATGCATTGCAGTTTCTTGTTAGTTAAATTCCTTGTTGCAAAAGACCTTTTCTTGTGTGTGTTGCTCAGAGGTCCAGTGGTTTCTGAGGTAACCTCTCTCGAGCTTGATTTATACCTCGCAGATGTTTGGAGATGAACAGTTTTCTTGCTGTATGACTGAGAATCAATTGTGCCTGTATATAGAACAGTGAGAAGGAAAAACACTTCATAGTTGCAGTTATCTTGTATATTATTTGTTTTCACTTTGGACAACTAGGATAAAAATAGATTGTTTAAGGATAAGATCTGCAGAAATAAAGTCAATAGAAAGTAAAGTCAATAGACGCAATCATCATTTTTAATCATTAGATTCAGACAAGGTTTTCTGGCAGCGACATGAACCATTTGGCTTTTTCCCAGCTTGTATCAGTTGGACGTTTGGCACAGGTTGTTTCTCTGTTTTGGTGATTGTTGTTGTGGTGTACAAACACAACAAGCAATGGTTTGGAATCATGTTGATGAAAAACCCATGATGAGACATTTGTCCCTTCTGACATGCAACAAAAATGAAGGCATGGTTTTCCCCAATTATCCTTCAGTGGTTTTTGACACTGTATGAGAGAATGATTACCCAATGCCATTATTTATAGCTGCACTGGAACTAGTCTGGAGTGTGAAAAACATGATCTCAGCTGTCAGTTTGAATAAGTGGGAACAAACAAGCCCTTATACGAAAAAGTCTGATCGTCTGCTTTTTGGGACTAGAAGAAACTGCTTCGTTTTTTCCCTCTGAGTTAACAAACTTGCATCCAAACTGGCATCTATTATAGCTTTAAAGGTGCAATGTGTTGTTGTTGGCATCTGGTGGTGAATTTTCAGATTGCAATTCCATGCCTCACACTGTGAGCACCTGCAGTGGCCCAGCAGCAACATGTGGTTGTCTGTGAACAAACCACCCAAAATAGCTCAGTCTTCCCTGTGTGTTTAAAGAGTGTTAGGCAAAGTGTCATTTTGAAGTAAATATAGTCTATAATAGTTCGACTGATGTGTTTGATTTTGTTTTTGAATAAAATGAATCTTTTCACAGTGGACAGCCATCTTGATAATGACATGACCCCGGGTGAAAAGAAAAAGACATACCAAAAATCTTAACAACATACACATAAATATGTTATAAATTAAGGGTCAAAAATGCCATTCTGTTTTTGTTGGAGTGTCAAGTGTATGAAAGTGAGTACATAGCTGCAATAAGAACCCTCATTTAGCTACCGCAGCACTGTAGCCTACTTGTTTACAACTTTCAAGTCGTCTAAACTTCACGGGACATTTTTTTTGTGCTTCTGTTAATCAGTTCGTGGGATTTTGAAGTCATCTCAGTTGTTTGTTTTCTCTATTTGGACCATTAACGACTGTTGTGTCACAGACGGCAGAACAAATTTACATCAAAGCCATGAAAGCTTTGGTCAGCTGTAAGTGCAGAGTAATAATAGTCATTTCTAACCCTGCACTCTCTCTGTAAATCGTTCCAAGTCAAACTCAGACTGCTCTACCGCTATGTTCACCATATTGACCCTATTGATTCAGACAGCTCATGGAAATAAATTCAAGTAGCCCCCATTCTGTACCCAACTTATGTCAAAATTAGTGTTAGGGATTGGCTGCAGAGCCCATTTTCCATCTTAACCCCATGCATATGTTTTTGTGACTGTGTTTTTGACCCGCCGGCTGGAGCATCGCGCCAGAATGTGGATCAAAGAACGTAGTGTGGAAAAGGACAGAGACAAAGCCTGGCATAGACTGTGTACAAGTGGAGACAGCAAGTGAACACAAATGGTGGCTTTGTGTCACAAAGTGGGGACAAGGACTAAATTTTTTTTTTCTTTATGCTGATTTCTCACTTTTATTTCTGAGGAATAAAAGTATTACTTTAAACTTGAATTAAAACTTAATTGCTATTTAGCATTTGGATTACGGTTTAGGTCTATTTGCTCTAAAATGAACAATTGAAAATGATAACACATCCCCCATAAATAATTATAGAGCAGGTAAATCTTCTGTAAAGAAAAAATGAGGAAAATTATATCCTTGATCTGAATAACAATCTTAACCACTCTAACATTTTTCATTAAAAGATTATTTGAATTTAGGTAAACAAGGAACACATGTTTTTGAGACATGCAAACCTGTGGTGCAATTTTACTGGCTTCACAGTCACAATTTTCTTTATATTTCTAAACTTTGACTTGTCTCATACCCTTTAGAGTTTTATCACTGTCATAACCTGACTTGCCAGATGATCTGTTACGCAGAACTGTCTTTGAGGGCTTCCTGAGAAAGCGTTTGCAAAGGACAGCTACTTAAGAGGAAAACTTGTTCTACTCCATGTGCGTCACACCATGCTTTAACGTGTGAGGAGCTGTCAAAACATTGTCATTGAACATAAGAAAATGATTTGTTTTCATCTTAAAACCTTTGTGTAGGAAACTAATTCAATTATCAAATTAAAAATCACATAAAAACATATCAGACTTCCTGACACTTTGGTTGCAGAGCCAACAGTCTGATGCTGCACTTATTATGTCAGACCGAAGATCATGGCATCATCCTCAGATTCTTTAAAGCTGTGTATGGGCTGGATAAGTCAGGAGTTATTCAGTCTGTTGTGTTTCGGGCTTCTGTTATATTTAGCTTAGCCTGGCCCTTGTGTTGGAGAAATGGTCTCTCATACGTGCGGCCCACAGTGATAATGTTTTAGATACATAGAGTTGTGTGGAGGAAACAGCGGTTTACTAACTAATAACATTCATAGCACAACAGGCGGGGATGTTTTAAATCATTGTGAATCACATCAGAGCCTTTGTGGAAGCTTTCAGATCCTGTTTCTATTTTTTCTTCTTTATTCAAATCCTGTTGTCATTTTAAAATCTAAATACATCTTCACCATTCACCCTTCCACAACAAACTGAATTCACCACGGTTTTTACAGTGAGTGCTTGGAAGCACTGACATTCTCGTTTAAAGCTCTTAGGTGGGAGAAGTTATACCTTTTGGTTAAAACACGTGGCAAGCCTGGACTGGAAGCAGCAATTGAGGTGTTAGCAATTAGAGACCTAACTTGAAATGAGCTGCAAAACGTGTTCTCTGTCATCGTTGGTGAGATAACTCTTGGGTGTAATATCTCTTGCATAAAGCATCCATTTCAGTGTTTAAATAGATCAGAGGCTTTTGTTTTCTCTTCAGGAAGCAACAAGACCCTTGGCTCACGACTGATCTTAGAAACGCTGATATTTTGTGCCTTTACAGCCAATAGTAGAAGTTGATTCTGACAGCCATATGGAAACCAGATGCCCAGCACATGTAATCAAGAGACTAACCTGTCATATGGAAATAAACAGCCTCCTCACAAAGTGTGCTGCATTATGCATAGCATAACACAATCTATAAATCCCCTGTATCTGTTCATCTGTCCTTGACTTAATCAATGCCAGCCTTTCTCCATTGTTTAGGTTTAAGAGTTTGTCAGTGCAACACATGCCCACTTACATCTGCTACAAACATAATAACGGTTTGTAGCAAAATGTGAGTCTACATACATTTGGGAATGTTTGCGTGTGTGTGCATAAAAGGCCAGGTGGATTAAGGAATGTTATAGAAAATGAGAAAAAGGCTTGTGGAGCAGAAGTCTGGTGTTTGGAGGGGGATGCAGTTTTTCCAGTGTCCACCATTTGCCCGACGGTCACCTGCTCACAATTAGGCCTGGATATCTGTGCTCCTTTTTCCCTCAGTGGCCTCTGAAATCAGGGTCCAGACAGGCCTGCACACACAATCCATGTCCACATCAGAGATATTGAGCTTTAAAGTATTGTAATCAAAGTGCAGTGTTTTGACAGAAAGACAGATCTGGTTTCCCAAAGTGTTAAGTGGACCACTGAGTAAAAGGTAGTATAAATACATCTAAAGCCTCCTGTTTTTTATGTTGGACATAAAAGTGAAGCGTGCAGAAACTGAAATGAATGAGTTGCACCAAATGATCCGTCCATCTGTGTCCAGGGACTCACAATGTGCTGATGTGGTATGTTCTTGAACCAAATATCAGATGTTTTCTCATTATTAATTTGATATCATACCGTATTTGAGAGGCATTATAGAAAATGATCTATTATTGCACCAGAATGGCCCAAAGTAACTGGGCAAAATATTGGTGCCTTGTGAAAATTGAGTTTGAATGCATTAGGGCCATTGTAAGATAACTGCATTAGATCAAGATGAGTGGTTGTGATGTTGTGAGGAGCTAATAAACATCATACCGTAGTTGTTTGGGAAACATCTGATATTGGCGCAATCTAGCAGCAGTTTATTCAGAATTGTAGGGATAGGTTTGGTTACCTATAACACAACTGGCAGATGTTCATCTCCAGTTTGTTTATTTAGACATGCAAAAGTCAACCCAAACCACCTGTGTAATAGTTCAGCGTTTATAACTTGGTGGTTTAGTCACAAATTGCCACTAATGATTAAAACAGATATTAAATAAAGGCAATCTGTGTGTTTTCACACAAAAAGAAATAAAAGCATGGCTTTAGAGTTTTGGCAGCTGGAGGTCTGAAGAGTTTTGGAAGAAGCTCAACACCAGAGCCGGGGCCTATAGAGTTCAGCCCAACTGTCTGGCTAATGCTGCAGCAGGTACTACCTGAGGGTGGCTGTTTCAAATCCTGTCTTCAGTCACTGGAAACTATTTTAATGGGAAACACAGGGGTGAATAGTAGAAAAAAAAATGCAGGAGGTGGAACGTCTTTCTTCTCCAGGTCCAATTAGATGCTGCTCTGTCGGGAACCTTTCAGCAGTTTTCAGGAATCCACAGTTTATTGCCCCAGTTGCACATCTCGGTCCCCAGAGGAGAGGATTTGGGGGAAAATCCCTTTTCAGCACTGTCACTTGTGTTTGACACAACATGACAGTCCCAAGTCTTTTAGGAGAAGTAGGCCTTATGCAATAATTACTCTTGGTAAATTGCTGGATAATATGCTCATTTGTATCAAATTAAATGCAATCAGGCATTTGCATAGTCGAGCGCTGGCCCTCAGTGCTGCCATGGAGAATATGTCCCACATGCTGCACTTGATGGCAGGTTAACAGCAGGTTAACAGCAGTTCACCACGGGACTTGGACTTCCATTTACTGCCAGAGTCTCTCAGGTGTGTGTTATTTAACGTTTCTGCCCTTTACTGTGTCCCTTAAGAAAGAGTCTTGGTTTGTTCCAGGAATCGTGACGTCCTTTTCTTTTCAGCAATTATGAAGTCTAAGGAGACATAGTCTCCTGTAATATACTACAACTTCAAATACAATCTAATACAAACTAATAAAATCATGAGAGAATTCCAACTTTCCTGAAGTTTGGAAAATATTTTTGAAAAACTCACTGGAAAATGCTTGTCAGTAAAGTTAAATATACACAATGAATTGCAGTTAATGGTCTAGAAACTATCAGTGTGGTCTTTCAGTGGTGTAATTCATCTCTATCATCCTTTCTGACTGAAAGATTACTGCCATCAGCCCTGGTTTAAAACTCATACCATGTAAATATTTCATATAGCAGCAAAAGACTCTTTTCTTTCTCTCACGTGAAAACAGTACGTGAAACATGACACTGCATCTTTCTAACATAATCCAGATGGGAACCATTGGAGCAGGGGATGTGTGTAATCTCACACATCCCTTCAAGACACAGAATTAATTCTTTTACGTCAGAGCTGCGGGGTTTTGCTGAGATATCAAACATTAAATTAATTGTTGTGAAATAACAAGTCCTTGTGCCTTAAAGGGTTCTATGATTTATAACGCTCCCCTGCAGAGTAGAAACTCCATGTGGAAAGTCGACAGAGACCATTGGAAACGCTGTAAACAACAGCCTCATAGAGACACTGCTGTGTGTGTTAGCTGTGGCCAGTGTGGGCTTTACTCCAGCCATTATGCCATTTCAAATTTTGGACTAGACGAAGAGATTGACCAATTACTGTCAACGCTCTGTCAGACTCTGCTGTACTGCTCCATGCTAAGTTTTTCATAGAGGCTGACTTTAGTGATTAATTTTTACTGCCTGATAAACACCAACCAAAAACAAAATATGAATTTCACCACTTTGCAGCATAATCAACCACTTTTTGTTTCCAAGCTACACCTATTTAGACTTTATATCATCATTATTTTCACCTGGTAAGTGCAACCTCGGTTGATATTTGAGATGTTTAACATATAATATTAAAGTCAAATTCAGCTTTTGAATGACACAAAATAACTCCCACACAGCAGCTGCAACAACTTTCCCAAGTTACAAACAGAACCTTTAATTGTACTTATTTGATTTCATCCAACTTTTTCACAAGTTGTCTTAAATAAAACACGGAAAAACTGAGGCACACATTTTGTTTCTTCTTCTATAGGCTACATCATTTGGATAATTTCAGATGGAATTTATCTTGTTCACAGACGCCAGTGTGTCATTTTTCTCCCACTTCTGTTTTCTATGGCAAAACAACTTGTCTCCATCTTTCTACTCTACATTTGTTCTCTCGATCTCTCACTTTACAACAATCTGACACACAAAGCATGTCTCTGGCCCATTTGACATTAAGACAAATAGACAAAGTTCCACACAGGCACCTGTTTGGAGTTAGACGTGTGTCCAGTGAGGTCGAACAAGGACTGCTGTGCATCTCACTTTATCATATGACACGGGTTTGATTTACTTTGGCCCGTCACCAGGTAGCTACGTGCTAATCCAGGGTCTGCTATTACCAATTTTCAAGCCTTTGCATCATCCACTACAACTGGCCTTTTTCAACGCCTTATTGGGTGTTTATTTTTTCGCAGTCTAGCACATTTGCATCCCCACAGCTCGCACCTACTGAGCTGGCCTTTCGCTAAATGCGTCCAAACATCTCTTGACGGCCTCTGCTCTGACTTCCAGGGCCTGTCTTAGTTTGAGCCTCTGGTTTATTTGTCTTAATCACTCGGAGCTGAGACCAAAACGCGGCTTAAGTGCAGTCATATTACCCGGGCCAGGAAAACAGACTTACTCCAGTCAGAGGTCATGTCTCCTTACTTTCTCCACGAGTCACATAAAGTGATTTGAGGGATTCTGATGTAGCAGTTTCTTGATAAAGATATAAAATTGCACAATAGTTTCTTAAGCTTTATTTCTGTCTGTTTGATCTTTTGGTGGAAATGGTACTGTTGTGACAATTGTGTTTGCTCCTAATCTTTTTTTCCCCTTACCTTCAATTTCTAGCCAATATTCTATAAAATGTTATTTAAACTCTAAAACAAAATAATATATTAGTTTTTATTCAAAGATAGATGGGGGTGAGTGCCATGGCCTGAAAAGGACTCAAGTTGCGTCTGCGATGTAATTTTAGTCATAATGTATATCACATAAAGCATTGCTGTTTTTACTATTATCAGCGAGGCTTTGTCCTCTCTCTTTGACTCGTCTGCGTTTTGCATTTGGGAGCCTAATGAACTGGTGAAATTGCAGAGAAAGCAGTACATCTTGTAATATATGATGGCTGAGTGGTTAATAACACACCTTGCTGAGAAAACTGCATTTGGCGCTTCATTATTTTAGGTCAGGAAGTTGACAACCCCTCCGATTCCTGTAAAAAAAAAAAAAGCAGTGCATTTTTTGGACACAGGAATCACATTGTGAGTGCAAATGTCACCGGGAATGGGAATCACAGAGCCTTGTGTTCGGCGCCCTTTAACCACTCCACATCGGAAACACTTTTACACACAGCTACTTACGTGCTCACGAGAAGGATTTTACTTTTGAACCGTCCAACCTCTCCAGTAATAATGCATCTGTCTTTTAATAATGTTTAAAGCTTTTTGTGGTTCAACAAATAACTTCACTCGAAATGTTAGGTGGGGATAAACCTTACAGGAGATTAGGTGGCTTAGTTGTCATAGTAAGTTTTCATATTACCCAACCAAAACCAAGTCTAAACTATTTTTTTTAATATGACCTAACCAGTCAAGTTTAAAATGATGTGCTGCTGATATTTGTAGGAAATTGAGCTCAGCTGAATTGCTAAAAGTGACTAAAGTACCATCAGGTCACGTACTTAGATAAAAACCTAGTTGGTGTTTGTTTAAATCCCCGACAACCAGAGCTTTTGCTTCAAATCTCAAACACTGTTGGTCTAAACCGGTCTAAATCGGTAACAGGTGAGCAGACACTCTGCCTGGAGCAGTGCATTAGAGACAGGTTTAGTGAAGTCTAAAATTTACTTGATGCTTGATTTTCCTAAACTAAATAATCAACTCATTTAATAAAGTCCATTGTCTTACAATGCATTGTGTCAAAACTGAAATGACAATGCAGTAGCCAGATGGTGTAAAAAGACTTTTATTGTACCGACATCTGTGTGTGTCTGCTCTGCCAGATACGTACTTTATGCCTGTGGATTTGTCTTCTATCCTATCTGCTGTCAGCTCTAAGTTGTGTGCCTAATCCTCCCATGTAATGTGGTTTTTATCTTTCAGATGGCGGATCCATCCATACATAAGGGGCACAATGAGCCTATTACACACACAGGCGCAAAGAAGGCACACAAAATGAGAACCACATTGAGCATTTTGGTCTTCTTCTCTCTCTGTGAATGAATTATCTTCTTTTTCTCAGATGTCTTTTTTTAACCTCTGGTCCTTCTAAATCCTTCTGCTCAATTATGCACATCCCTCTGTGCCCCAGGGCTTTCCAAAAAAGTCCATTGCCACATGGAAGTTGGCAATAACAGTCTATCAAAAATCCCGACATTGTGGTCTTACTATCATAAACCAATTAGGAATCCCTGGTTGTGTGGCGTAAATGTGAACATATTGAACATACCAGTGGAGAACTGTCATGTTGTGTAGGCTCATAAATATTAACAGATGTGGAGAGGTAGACATGTGTCAGCGGGGGGAGGATATGGGCATTAAGGAACTAAACACACAACAACTGTTACAGTAATCATCAATGAAGTCATCCTCATGTTATCATCCGCCAAAGTGCTCTGTGATATGCCATAGTGTGCATGTGTGCGATTTCTTAAGGAATAAACGCGACCTGCTCAAATATTTAATTCCATACATAATATTTTCCACTTTTCAACAGAATGCAGATCCTGGTTATCTGGCAGAAAAACCAGACTCCCTGCCTTACCACACACTCTGACAGGCACATCATAAATTTATAAAAACAAAGCAAGGTCAGACGTTTTCTTTCTATAACTGTATCAAGAAGGACAGAAGTGGCGATGACAACAGGGCCTTATTTTTCTGGTGCAGGGAGTAGGAAGAGTATGCATTGTTGTCTGCGCCATTTTATCCTCAAACTAGTCTGACCTGGTATGGAACACTGTAACTTAATAAGCCATTTCTTTCATGGCACCGGCACATGAACTGGCCTTTGGAAAATGTGAGTGGAAAAAAAAAATTCATTGTCTTTTTCCATCCTGAAAATCACAACCAGTCCAAGTGAGAAAACTTGCAAAGTTGACTATGAAAGACCTTCATCTATGTAGATATGGCCTACATGAAATGGAGGAGAGAAATAAGTCCCAAAAAAGGAGCAATCTGAGTCTGTTTCGTACAGAGAAAAGCTTTCCTGAAGGTTTATAGTTTGTAGCAGTAGCACGGTCTTACAAACACATGGGGCTCTATCCCTCCACTGCTGGTGAAGGGATAAACAAAGGATCCTGTAAAGTTCCTAAAAAAACTGTGAGAGGGCACTAATGACAAGAACAATAAATATATTAATTGTTTAAATTAAACTTTCCAAGGTACCTTAAGGATTCTTATCAAATGAATGTAACCAACAGGAACAAATTTTATGTCCAAAGTGTCCTTTACTCTAAGGCTCTTAAGAAACCCTACCGTATAGAAACAGGACTTGAGCTGCCAGGTAGATGAACACGTAAACTGAACTGAGTGTGTAAGACCACTCCGTTTCACTTTTGTACCTATCCAGTGACACACCTTTTGGCCCACATGGCCATGTTGGCAGGTGAAGCTGATGATGTGTTAAAAAATAATAAAAAAAGGCAAGAGCAGATTGCGCAGAGAAGCAGTAAACAACCTGCTCATCTGTTGCCTGGGACTGGGCATATAATGTTGAGTAATGATGAGAAGAATTCAAATGAGAAAGTTATCTAATGTTGTCAAATGTTGATGTCTCAGTTCTCCACCATCCCATCAGCAAAACAAGAAAAGTCCACCTCATTAGTTTCCACAGCCATTTATCACACTCCAGATGGTGATGAATGCACGTGTAATGGGTTCTGGCCTGATGTGCTTTGGGGTTCCACGGCAACAGTGTGTTGAAGGAACTTCCTTGGAAGGACACACCTCTTCTGGCGGGTGACATTATTTCCTGTCTCGTGCGATAACATGTGTGCCATAATCAAGTGCATTGGAGGGTGGAGATGTTGAAATAGACACAGGCACATGTGAGACATGAGTCACACACACACACACACGCACGCACGCACACACACACACACACACACACACGCACGCACGCACGCACGCACACACACACACACACACACACACACACACACACACACACACACACACACACACACAGGCACATGCACACCATGCTTGTCCTCAAAAGACATGGCTGACCATGATTAAACTTAGCTCGGCGAAAACATTCATTCTTGTGGACAATTCACTGCTGATTGGCTGTAAACAATATTATACTGTAAAACTTCAAAGAGTTCTTCTTACTCTGAGTATGACACGTTTTAGTCAGACGCTTTTAGCGTGTTTTTTTTTTTTTTTGTTACTGGCAAAAAAATATATTTACAGATAGAACGATGAGAGACATTGTTTCCATGGGATATCATGGAAGACTTTCGTTGTGTACTCAAAACTTTTTGGACGCACATGGCTTATATGACTGCTCCAATTACTCCTCAAGTCCCCTTCACTCAGGTGGCGTTTTTTATGACATTGCGGGGACTGTTTATGTCAAGTGACCTTTTGCTTCGGAACAAAAACTTAATTTAAAGCAAACTTTGTAACTTTTCCACATAAAAAAAATAAAATAATCAGAGGAGTTGTGGTTGAAAGAAACCACACTAACTGTAAACATGCATGTCTTCATTGGAAAATACTGTATATAGGATGTATTGATTGCTGGTGCGTGACCTTTAGTGAGATGAGAAATAGGTTTTTCGTCTATTCTATTCAGTTTAAAAAGGATGACAAAAAATTATGTTTTCAAAGAGTCTGATGTTGAGAATGAAGCATGACAGGAGGGAGGGGGAGAAGAGTGGGCGAGTCCTGCTCCATGGCTCCCCTCCCTCTGCCGTAGAGGTAAGTATAGATGTTGCAGAAACAGCCTGCTGCATCCAGACTTCTGGTCCATTCCAGTGAGCTGATCTAGTCCTGAGAGGTCCCTTCTCAGTGAAGTAGACCGGCCACTACATCCACATTCTGCCACAGTATATCCTTCTACAACAGAGAGTCTTTGACTTCGCTTTGACACCACTAGAAAGTGTTGCATCTTGTACAGTCGACATGAGGATGCAGCTTTCCAACAGCTTTCCACTCATCCTTCTCTTTGTTGCTGGATTAGTTCTGTCTGGTCCATCGACTCCCATCAGAAGCAGAGGTAGGTGATGAATGCATGCCAAGTGCAGAGCAGAGCATCTTTTTGGTTTCACTTAATGCACATCACATGTCTGTAAATGTATGGTAAATGTATGCATTGCTTTTAGAGATGTCAAATTTGTAAATTAATAGTAGCTGATGAAATTGTTTTAAAACATTTATGCGCTGTAAAAAAAAATCTAATCTAATATCTTTACCTATTATTTTTCCTGCATCTCAAGAGAAAGTCTACAACCTGATCTGTTTTGAGCTAATGTGTATAAAGCCTTTCTTTTCACTTTGTCTCTGAATGACTCCAATTCCCAGGAAAAGTCCAAAATCAACCATTGGCCACCTGAGTGCTTAGTTTGCCAATCATGCTCTTTTACTGCTCTCGAGAAAATATTATTTATTGTTTCAGTAATTTTTGACCAAATCACCAGAACAGGCTATTTAAAAAAAAACTGAGCAGACATTGATGTTGGCATGTAACCGCTTTTCAGTAATAACCTCGAAGGCTGTGTCCAAAACGTCCAACAGAGATAAACACATTTCTTTGGACTGCATTAATAGGCCTGTTCACCGTTCATTTCCTATCACTCATTAGGGCACAACATTTATTTATGCACATACATTATATCTTTGTCTCTAATGGCAGTAATAGCAATCTCAGGTGAGACGACTGGAGTCTAAATAAAGCCTGATGTTGGCCTGCAGACAGACCTCAGTGTGCAGCTTTGGATGGTAGATAAAAGCAGCTACATGTGTATGTTTTTAGTTTGAGGCGAGAGTGTAACATCTTTGTTCTTCTTGGACGGTGAACTTGGATTTAGACTGATACGTCGAAATGTGTTTGACTGCTTGTGTCTGATACAGTTCGATAACACAATGAATGTCAAAGAAAATATATAAACAGATCCAGGATAAGCCAGACAGAACATTTAGCCACATTCCATGTGGAGTAATGATAGGGCAAAGTGGAAGATGTGGGAGAGTTAATGAGCAAACAAGGGAGATGGATTCTGGGCATATATAGCAAGTGGAGATGGAGAACGTGAAAGATACTCAGGAGAATAAGAACCAGCTGTTGAGTCTTAACATCAGGATGTATATGGTGTGAGAGGACAGACGGAGAAATACATGTGAACCACTTGCCAAGGGCTTTGGGAATCTGAGGATACATTCACACTGGTCTTAAAAGTCCCCCAGATCCGATTCCCATTTGGTCATTTCAGATTTGTTCAGTCCAGTGTAAACAGATGATATCAAACTGAACTGGAAAAATACAGAGTGTAGACAGCTATGATTGTGGGAGATAATTATCAAGTACATATCAAGACAAAAAAAAGTGTAATTTATTTCCTTATTTTATTTAAATTTAGTTAAATGCTACATTTTGAGGCCAGTGGGATTGTCATCCTTAGGAGCTCAAGGTATTTCCTAATAAAAGTTAAATTATTTCATCTGGCAGAAGCTGTGGGGTATTTTCACACCTCATTGCTTTAAATGAAGGTGACTGTCATAGTGAGGGCCATTAAACATCTGTCTCTTGCCTTCACAGTGTAGAAAGCCAAATCGCTTCTCCACATCTCCCTCCGATCTGACTGTGTGAGGCTGTTCCAGAGGTGCCTAAAAACACTTAAGAACCCTGAGGCGCAACAGTGTGTGTACGTGTTGTTAGGCTAGTGTCATATAGTCTATAAAGAGTTATGGCGAATATACTGCACTAACATGAGGAGTTATTGCCTCATTTGGTCAACGGGATATGCTGACTGCTGAGCCAAGAAGTTCCACCAGAACTTTTCAACAAATAGTAGTAAAAAAATTATTTTCCATTACATATTTTCAAAGCAAGCCTTGTTTTTGTCCTCCTTTTTTCCTTGAGGAGTTGGTTTGGATTTTTAGAGTGACATTCATTTACACATGAGACGATCACAGATGTTCACAGGACTTTCATCCGTCCCTCGTTATAGAAGATGAAAGCTTCACTTTACTACTTGTTTGCAAACAGCATAGCGACATAAAAATATCATGTTGTGCCGTAGTTGGAAAGGGGGGTGCGTCACTCTGACAACCCCATTAACCTACTCCCTTTCCCTTAGGATCCTTCATCAGTGGATCCAAGAAAATTGTTTCCCCGAGCCAACACTGTGTTTCAGTTTAAGGGTGTTTCTTCTTTCCAGAGCAGCAGACAAACACACTTGTGCAAAACAGGATGAATGCAATGGAAAAGCGTTTATTGAAACTGTGTGGTATTGTTTGGTATATGACCATACCATAACCATAACCATATCCACAGTCCTCCGATAATATGACAGATGAACTTCTAATTATTATGCAGTCTGTCCATCTCATGATTTAATTGGGAATCATGAGATGAACAGACTGCAAATTCCAAATTATTTATAACAATTTACAGTGCATTATGTAATTGGTAGATGGGGGTCACACTTGCCGTAATACTTCAATATCTATGAGTGATTGGGTATTTAGAATAGGAATATGGATGTAATTATAATGCAGTTACATGCCAATTGGTGAAGCCATAAATCATCTTACAGTTTTGACAAGCTTAGACTGCCTTCAGAAAAAAATACCTCCAGTAATCAATCATTGTGCCCACTCCTTAGGTGAAAGTACATATACAAACAACTCAACTTTGCAGCTTAGCAGTATTTCTGGCTAGCTAAACGTCAAATGTTTCCCTTTGTGCTGTTGGTGATTGATTATCGGGACTGTGACTGGAGCCATTCTTATTCACTGGAAACACTGATAAGTCTTAACAGTCCCCGAGCAGTGTGTGGGCCAAATGGCTGCACTGGAGTGGGGCTGAGCCAACGTTTGCTTGTACTTGCTTAAGATTGAAACCCACTGCCAGATATTTTATAATGTTACATACGTTCTCAGAACTCTGTTTTGGAGACAGGTTCAATCATTTGGATTGATAGAGGAAACAAAACAAATGCCGTTTTGATAGGAAACACTGCTGGAAAATCCAGGGCTTCCCTCTCGTTTCGTTCTGGTGTCTGTTTTGGCATCTGGAGGCTGCTGGCAAAATTCCTTGTGCAAAATTCCACTATTTCATTTAACACTGAAAAATGAGCCAGGGACTTTGCTGAGGAGCATATAGACCCAGTACAAGCTACAGTTCTGTTTTTAAGCTGTGTTGACGATCCAGGTGGAATGTCAGCCCCCATGGACTCATTTATTATTTCCACTATGTAAGAAAAGTGACAGAGAACACTTAATGGAAATGTTTTTGAATGTACTTTATAAAATCTCCCACGTCTTACATGTTGTACTTGATAATGCAATCTGTTTTTATGGAACCACATTTACCACAAATCCCTTCAGAAATACATGTATTAAAAGAAGAAGGATACATTAGCATTGCATTTCAGCATTAACCCTCACCTGCTCACCTCAAGGACTACAACCAAAGGCAACAGACTTAAAGCACTTAGCTTTAGAGCAGGGGTTGGCAATTATTTTTTCCCAAGGGCCACATTAGAACATGGAACTCTTGTGGAGGGCCGGGCCAAAACAGGGAACTCACTTATGCTCAATAAAACATGTTTATTTTGCCTAAAGTAAGGGTATTTACCGTTTGGAGCATGTTGTATAGTGGAATCAACTGATTGCTGCAAAATATTGAAGGAAAAGGAAAAATATATGCAGTGTTTAATCATCAATAAAATATTAGTAAATGCTTGGCGGGCCACATTGAACAGCCCAACAGGCCGCATGTGGCCCCCGGACCTTAGTTTGCTCTGCTTAAGAGGAACATACAGTACAACTTTACTGGTCCTGGTAGATAAGTCCTCCCTTCTGATTGGATAAAAGAGGACTGTATGCCAAAACTTGTTGAAAGGCTGAGAAGTTGTTTGACTAACATTTATCATAACCAATTAATTGCAGTACACAAAAGTCATGCAACGTGTGAAGCTTTATTGTTTGACACGTGAGCCAGCCAGCTGCCATGTCAGAAGTCACACGGCTGGCGCAGCTGCTCTGATCACAATGTGCAGATGTTGATTAACATGGTGGTTTGTAACATAGCTAATCGTTTCCATGTTCTGTTCACATAGCGGTAATTAAGAATGATGAAAAGTTTTGTTTTGCTTTAGCTGGAGCAGTTTCTTTGGGTGCTTACTAAGTTTGCCCAGCTTTCACTTAACTTCAAACATAAACTACAAACATGACCGCTCAAATGCAGGCATGCAGGAACACTCAGGTTAAAATGCCTTTGAGCACAAAACCCCAGTCCCATAACCTCACCTGATTTATTAAGTTGTTAACACTTACACCTTCAAATTGTCAGAAAGGATGTGTTTACTTTGTGTTAGGGGGCTAGAGAAGGGTGTCAATTTGTGAAAAAATCTTTGAGGATTTTCTACACTGACATAATGGAGGAAATAAAAAAATGCCTTCTCTGTTTCCACAGTGAGACGGCAAAACATGAAAGTCCGCATCAAGGCTACAGGAGACACCATTGTCATGAAGTTTCTGCGTCCCAACCCTGACACCAAACTTGAAGGTTACATTTTGGGTTACGGCAGCAGTATGTTCTCCAAACAGTTTATTCAGCTGCCTGAGAATGGAAAGCCATATGAGACAGAGTTTGGTAAGACACAATAAAATAAGCGGTCAGACTTCTTTGGCTTAATTTGTTTTCATTTTCATGGATTGTCTGTTACACAATGTCTCAAGTAGGCTGTCTTGTTTTAGATGCTGAGCCTAAATATCTTATTGCTGTCCAGCCGATTCCAGCCAATGAGGTGAAAAAGCAGTGCACAGGTAGTGTTCAAGTACATTACAAGCTAAAAATTAGATTTTTTTTCCCACATATTTAAACTAAACATTAATTTTCTAGGTAAAGTGGAACTGAACAAGCCACTACATTTGGTAATTGGCACTGTGACTCCCACTTCGGTCTTGCTATCCTGGGGCACGCTGCTGAAAACCCCCTATGAGACAAATATCATGAATGACTGTCTGGAGGATGGGTGAGCTAAAACACTACTATTATTAACAGATGTGCAGAAAACCACACATAACATGGAAATACATTTTGGGGCCTGTCTTTGTGCAGATGCTAGAACTGGACAAACAATATATGACTCCCTTAAGTGTCTCAGGTTACTGATAGTGGATCCAGGATTGACTGCAAACAGGTGTTGAGAGAGTCCACCCACACTAAAAATATAATAGCAAAAATGTATATTATATAATATATATTATATTGAATAATATAATATAATATAATCTGAACTTGTTTTATAGTGTAAAGGCCCAGACTTCATCCTGGTCCACCTGTAACTACGGTGTAAATTCTACACACAAACATGGCATTTACAGTGTTTTTCTTTGTCTATGGTCCAGACACTACACTGTTCGTTATCGGGAGAGGAACAGGAAGTGGAATTACCATACCTGCCCCACAAGTGATACAGTCATTGACAATCTAAAACCCAATTCAGTGTATGAATTTGGTGTTCAGCCCAACTCTAAAGATGCCAGTGGACACTGGAGCAAACCGGTCATCCACAACATCAGCAGTGGGGTAACAAAGGGTATGCGTCCATGTTGACAATTAATACATTTAAACCCCTACTGAAAAATGAGTCTTCTTCATCCTAGGCTACATGGTTGTCGCATGCCATGGTCACATGACCTTCTCTCAATTTGATTGAATTGATTGGCAATGGCGGGTAGCCTCGGCTTTTCTGCACAGGTGTACTTTATCAAAGACTGATTGGACTTACTGTTTATTAATACAACCAATATGATACAATAACAACAATTTTAAGGATTTATTTTAATTTTAGCATTTTTTCTACTAGGACATATGTTAACTATTGTGAACTATTGTTTGTCAGAGAAGGATGCTTAGTTAGCCAAGTTAGCAGACATATGCTAAGAGACATGCTAAGTATACTGTAATCTTTCTGCTACTGACGTATAACTTTTCTTGATATTTTAGACAAGGCTCCTATCAGGAATATAGTCAATCGACCCATAAAACCTTCGGTATGTATTACCTTTTACCTTTTATTGTATGCATAGGCTACACGTGCTAATCACTGGAAAGGGTACTAATGTAAAAGTGCATCAGCATTTGAGCAAATTGAGAATTTGAGTGTGTATTGAAAACTCTCTCATAAGTTTAACTAATGTGTACTCTAGTGAGTATTCGCTGGATTGTTTGCCTCATTAATTTTCCATCCAGCTGCGGAGTGGAAACAGCAGGAGTGCAGCCAGGGCATGCCAAGCCAACAGAGCTGGCTAACAAAGTTTTGATGGCTTTGATGAGATTAAGAAACAAGACAGAATATGCAATAGTGTGGAAATGAGATGAAAGAGATCACACAAATTTGCAGTCTTATGTGATTGTGTCACTCACCTCCAGTAAGGTAATTACAAGATCAATATGGAATAGGGTTATAGAATGCTTAGCAGTATATATTGTGACATGCACAGAGACATGACATTACTGACAAATTCTTTCCTCTGCCTCCTTGTCTGTTGCCCACCAGAAAACTTTAACGACAGGCCCACACCCCTTCGTGCCACGCCATGGTAAGCCAAGAGCGGTTGTGGTTAAGCCCAGTGCCTCATTTATTACAGCAGCAGGACTTTTATAAGATACTATAATTTATCGTTGCTTACAAACTTCTCTTTCAGCCCCTTTTGCTGACCCTTGTCTTTAGTCTCAGTGTGAGAAGAATTTGATTTATCAAATTCATCTATTGAAATGTATAAGTTTATTCTTCAATTTAAGTTATTTATTTTTGTACCTTTTAACATTGAAGACTGAAGATATACTATAGTTAACAAGATAACCACATTGTATTTACATAACTCATGGCATAACTCTTTTTCAGGCCCTGATGCCATCTCAAGTGTGGACTCTTGAGTCTAACTCTGCTCCTTTGTCCTTGTCAGTTTCACATAACAGGACCCATGGCAGAGTGTCCCCCTACAGGAAACCACATCCAAAGACAACTCTTGGTAATCACTTTTTTAACTTTAGGTTCAAGTGTAAAAAACCCTTTCCTTACAATCAACCATTCTACCCCACTTTCTACGAACCTACAAGCAGTCTTAGTTGCCTCTTCACATAACATGTTTGAACATTATGCAGGACTTCTTCTAACTTCAATAATATTTCACAGCTCCAACCACTACTAGGCAGGATTCTGTGTTGACACCGCAGCCCACAGTACCCGTTGTGACCAAACAGCCAGCCATCGGTAAACTATCCTATCCTGAAACGTGATTATTTTTCTAAAAGTTTCATGGCTTTATTAGCAGCAGCCATCATAGACTTGGCAGATAGTAAGGAAGAAAGTTGGTGCTTTAAAATGGCCTGTAAAATGGTGCATGCTCAGCAGCATGTTCTGAGTCAGTCCAGGCGCTAGACCCTCCTTGTGGAAAGGATGATGGAGTTGACAGTTGGTTAGTTTGTCATGAGGTAGGTGACCTTGGCTGCATGGCATATGTTTTTGATGGTTTTACTTTTAAAGTGATATTTTATGACAGAGGATGGAACATTATAGGTTGTTGGTGTATATTGATCCCATTTGACAGGCTAATTGCAGCACTTGTTGCTCAAGTCAAATGTAATTTATGTATTCTTATCATATTCATATAATATCTATTTATCTTTTTTCCCTATCCCTTCTTTTTGCAGTTGATTATACTTTCTCTTTAAAACTTGTACAATTCTACTGAATAGCCTACAGTTTGACTTAATATCTTGCTTGTGCTTTCAGTGCAGTGTGAAGTCAGCATGACAATCCTGCATGGACCAGACATTTTTATGTTTGTTTGTTATTTTTCTTTTTTGTCTCCAGGATCAAGAAGAGGCCCTTATAAATTACTTTATTATTTCTTTCACGTTATTTCTTGCTCTGTCCTTATTGGTCTTTCTTTTTACTTCCCCCCTTTTTCTTTTATGTACTGAGATGTTTTATCAGACTGATGAATGGTCTAAGTCTTGTAGCAAACAATAATCGTCAACTATTATGCTGACTCGTAGAGGCAGAACGAATTGATTTTAGATGCCCATCCCTCAAAGCCATTCTTGACCTGGTAGTCACGTCTGCTGTCAGTAACATGGTTGTTACATTTCGAATGCTTCCATATGGACTGTCTGCCTTTGAACATGGACAGCCTGTCTCAGACAAAGCCCAGTACAGGGTATTGCATAACACATGTTTTAGCCCAAGCCCAATTATAACAAAATGTATATGAACAAAAATGGTGTATTGGATATTATAGTCATATTTTCTCTCTCAAACAATACAGGAAGAGATGACCTCAGTTATGTCTTACCTCGTGAGCCACAGAAAAAGGCACAAAAATCACACCTCCAGCTTTCCAAACTAACCAAGACTGAGCCACACAGACCAAAAATTCAATCAGCAACACAACATAATTTCAGATCTTCTTTAAAAATACCTGAGATTAAATCAACCCTGCAGCCCAAACCATACAACCAACAGTATCCCCTTTCTGCCACATATACTTTTACAATGGAGCCACCAGCACCAGGCTCTCATCCTACGCCAAAACCAGTACAAACAGAAACCCAAACACAAGCTCAACCAAAGACCTCTCTCAAATCTCCGGCACAGCCCCAACCTCCAGTAAAGCCAACGCCAACACTCACAACAAAGGTGCACAGTTCCCTACCCAAATCCATAACGAGGTCACAACCAAAGTACTTCCCCAATCGCCGAACACACCGCAAGAAACTTCCAAAGCCCCATCTTCAGCCAAGGCGTCAGCATGAGACCAGGACTAACCCTGTTTTCCCAGGGCTTGCAACCCCCACGGGTAAACATCCCTAAGTTAATATATGTATTCCTACTTTAAAAGGGGCATATCTTTTTATGATGAATGTGGTCTTTTTGTACATGATTTATAACCAGAACTGGTTCTTAAAACAAACAACAAAACTGAAGTAACAAGAAGAAATATTGAATATTTTTTATTTAATTAATATTTTAATCATCAAAAACAACTTTGCTTGACTGGCTGTACAAGTAAAAATTTTCAAATTTAATTTTTTATTTTATTTGGTTTGATCTTCAAATACCTTTTAATGTTTAAACACCTAAGGAAAGTGTGCCTCTTTTAAAAGTAAATAAACATTTGTATTTATTTTGTAGAAGTTACAATAAAATAAATAAATAGTGAGTTCTTTCTTATACAGCTTCTAATCTACCAGAAGAGGGCAAGCCTCTACCTCCACCTGCCCTGGCTACAGAGAAGGCCAGTAGTAACAATCAGGGTAAACGTCATAATGTCAAGTTTGTCCCATTGCTATGTCTGTTTTTGTCAACCACCCAGTACCTAACAGTGCTTTAAGAAGCACATCATTGGTTGTCCACTGCTACCTCCATCTCCATTCCACCTCCCTGTATACCCCACCAATCTTTATTGTCGCTGCCTCCATCTACTGCTCAGTTCTGAATCATGTTCATCAGCTGAATCTTTGACCTTCATTTGTGTCCAGCTTAAATTTTTCATTTCAGCCTCTACCATTTCACCAATTCTTCACTCCTTACCTTTTACCTTATCAATGATTTATTCTATCCAGGCCAGAGCTGTTACGGTCTGTTACGGTCCTTAACCTTCCCAATTAATTTATTTTTCATGTAGGTACTGGCATTCGCTGGGCATCAACTGGTGGCGTGCCTCATTCTTCCACTAGCTCTTCAACAATTCCTTCAGGAAGAAAAAAACCTGTACTGTCTCATGGGCGTGTTCTACCTAATCCCACTCGTAATGGTGGCAGAATCCAATCCTACACACCTGGGGGTAATTGTGTGAACTTCTCTTTAATCCTATTTTCTTACAGCTAACCCAAGTTATAACACTCTCCTTTGCAGCTATAGGAACTTATTTGTAAAAAGCATACAATTTGTTAGAATGCCTGTGTTTTTCCATTCCTTTGTTTTTGGTTTAGGATTGTTAACATGGTTATGGTATGTGAAGTTGACTAGTTGAACCATATCTCTGTCCAGGATTACATTTTACACCAAGCCTTGCATTGTGCATACTCCCCATGCAATGTCCCCAGACACTTCTAGGAGTTATTTAGAAAAAAGTTAAAAAACGTATGTATTTTTGTTTTGTCCCATTGGTACATCCAGATGTTATATCTCCAGTAGACACAGACGGATTATACCTTTCTTCCAAGTTGATTTTTATAACAAACCTTTTTTCCCTCCAACAGCTGGTGGGGTGAAGGGAAATGCTCCTTCTAAACCTGGGTTGTGGCCAAATAAGAAACCTGGTAATTACCAACCAAGATAACCCCTGCTCAGTCTCACTTACACTAACCTCAAAGGCACCATTATATCCCGTCCAACACAGCTGTACTGATCTGTGCTTTTAGCCCAGCTCTTTCACCCTCTGTAATCCTCTATGTGTTTGTCAGTGTGACATTTTGTGACATTTTGGTCAAGGTCTGTGTTGTCCATTATGTATATTCCCAGCGGCTTGTGCTTTACTGGGATTGAAGCCATCTGTAAATTCCTTTTCATCACCTTCCAGTCGCCTCAAAACAACATTAGTGTAGAGCACATGTGGACCCCTAATAAGAAACTTGATTGAATTATGTTTAGTCTGGTTGTGGTAAAGGTTGAATGTGATTTGCTCTTTTTAGGAGTCATATTATTTTTAGTCCACCAGACTGGCTCTTTTAATTAGAGTAATCAAATCAATCTGAAGTAGCAATGCAAGCCACGTCTGGAACACGGACTGCATATTATTAATGTTGACACTCTGTTCGCTCCTTTTTTGGAGTTGTGAGGTTGTGCTTCAGTCCCATGTCACAGCTGGTGTGTGTTATTTCTGGAAACTTGGACAGTTTCAGAGGTCTTCAAGGAGTCGCAAGGCTTGGTGGAAGCAACTCTACAAAATGTCAAGCCCAGTAAAACCACACACAACTAAAACAAAAATGTTAAGGAAATATGGAGAGGTATTGGCACAAAAATATGTATAATGATGAGGGAGATATATTGATCATTCAGTCTTCTCCTTGAAGACCTTGTATGTTGGAGCGTCCAAATGAAGGAAATTATTACAGACTATCGATGTCTATTAGCATGTTTTATTACAGGTAACAAAAGCCAGTTTTTTTACAGCTGACAAACAAACTTGGCTGAACATAATTTTATGAGGACCACTGTGTGGCAAATGCAAAAAAAAAAAATAAACACTTTCAGTATTTCAGGCTGTGCGAGACAATTTGAACAACCCCATCCCTGTATAGAAGGGCTTAATTTTTCAGCACATGTTGGCCATTAGCTAATCATTTGCGAGGCAGAAACATTTCTAGAATGCATGTTTTTCTTTTTTAAGATGTTGGCTGAGGTTTCAGTTTTTTCTTGCTAGCCTAAACTTGAGGTTATTTGTGAAAACTCCCTAATTTAGTATGTCAACCAGGGGAGGTCCGCTACACAGCGAGATTGAAACATAGCCAACACAAGATAAGAAAGAGATAAGAAAGTGATAAACAGCAATACAGTAAATATCCTGCCAACTATGATCTAGCACTGGGAGTATAAAAAGGAAATGTCATGTGTCAAGCCTCCCACAGTGTCTCCATTTCTTCTCTGATATAACAGCAGAAACTTAACTCTTTGCTTGTTTAAGAACAAAGGTCAGCGGTGTTTTTGCAAGATTGTCACTCCAAAGACAATTTATTTTCTGTGTCTAGATTTTGTGCTAAGGTCACTGGCATTCATTCAAGATTCTAGATAAGGCTGTGCCATAATAGTCTATAAACCTACAGACAATTTTACAGATAATTTGCCTGGCTTTTATGTGCTTCTTGTTTGTGTATTATGTCTCCCTATTTTCAACAAAGCAGTTTTTTTACTGTCTTCTGCACTGCTCACCATTGCCACTGTTTTCATTCCTCCGTGCTATGTTTCAGTGACTTTCAGTTGTTTCAGTTGTTTCTCTTTCAGTTGTCACTTATAAGATTATTGTTTTCCATGATTTACAACAGTTCTGCAGCCATCTCCCCCAGTCAAGACAACAAACCTGGCTGAAAATCCGAGTGACCATGGTGAGGGCAGTTGAACATTGCTGCACCTGTGTATGTCTTTGCATGGAAGAACATAGAAGCTGCGGAGTCTGCTACTTTACGTCAATGGTTCTAACTTTGGTTCAAACAACCCTTCCAATTTAAAGAGAGAAAAAATCTAACTTTTGTTTTTGGAAAACAAGCCTATCTTTAGGTTCAGTCTAATTCACAGTTGTGCCATTAAACACATGTGAGGTGCCTGGGGCTGTCCACGGGTTGAGAACCACTGTCAGAATCAACAGTATCAATTCTTCAAAATGTTCTATGTTCGCCTTTTTTTGTTGCTTGCAGTAAAATATACAAGGGGCATTCGGCCTCCATTTGCTCTTCTGTCTACTACTATACCTTTTGGGGGCTTGGCTACTCTCAGCCCACTCTGCTCTGATAGGTCCGTGATAAAGCATTTTGACCAGCCTCAGTGAAATTTAGGTGTCTTTTAGTGAGCTGCATACCCTCTTTAGAGGGCCTTAGTATTACCTATCTACCATCCTATATAACATCCAGAGAACAGTTTCAAGAGCTGAGAGAAAGACAATCTGAAGAAAACTGTCTGAAATCTAGCTGCGGCTTTGGGCGTTAGTAACTTTATAGCATTTATTTTATATGAACAACAAGCATTTCAGTCACGAAAGCAAAGAAAAACACAGAAGAGTATAGCAGAGGATCATTAAAGATCCAGCATTGCTCCAAAGTCATCTTTGGCTTAAGCTTTTCTGTCACACTGCATCAGTATACGCATGATACTGTGTTTCTGGGCACCCTTGGTGTATTCTGGCAAATCTCACCTTCCTTTAAAGAGCACAGAAGGTATTGCACAAGCAATCTCTGATCTTTCAGGCGCCAGGAAAAGGCCACTGGGTTGCTCAGTGAGGATGGCCAGAGCAGATGGATCACAACTATGTATGAGTGTGAGTCAGATGATTCTCAGTTGATCTCTTCTGTTCTTACTTCTCACTGTCCTCAGATAAACCCACAAATTTAAAGCAAGAAGACAACGAGTCCATCTTGAAGCCAGGCGTTCTAGTTACACCCAAGCCTAAACAAGAGCGCCGACAGCAGACAACCACCTCTGCCCCGGCAGTAAACAGTATGACTAACATACATTTCACTATGCCACACATAACATTTTACAGTTAATTAACAGTTTTGAACACAGAGCTTTTTGGGAATAAACCAAGGCAGCCATATGTTAAGAATCAGTTTGTGGTAATGCAGTTAACAGGTGACTGAAGGTCACAGGTAAAAATGAAGAAAGAAAATGAATAATGTGGAGAATGAGTGTAAGTCATATCAAATCAGTTGCAGACCTGGCTGGCCTTTATTTGCAGCCAGTATTGTAAAAATAAGGACAGAAAGCACTGCCAGGGGCTGCTGGCACATCACTTGAACCTTATCACCTTTCTGCTGTTTTATCTGCAGACAGTCACTTCGACATAAGTGAAAACTCTTCTGTATTCAGGCCCTTACCTGCATCAGAGGTAGACATAATGGGCAAGAAACGGTTTGTTGGTAAGTAAAAACAATTTTTAATTTTTTTTTATTTTTTTTTTGCAACAGTGTTGTAAATCATTGTAAACATTTCCACAGCCCCCCATGTGATCTACAAGACTGATAAAAAGCCAGATGAGCCATGCTCCATCACATCTTCTTTGGCTTACTTCCCAGATGAGGAAGGAAATGACATAAATGTTACTGGGCCTCCTCGAGTCCCACCTTCAAATGTTACAGTGGTTACAGTGGAGGGATGTCCATCGTTTGTCATTCTGGACTGGCAGAAGTCTGACAATGAAACAAGAGGTACTGAGAAACGGGCAGCACTGCATAAAAATTTGAGAAGAATATAGCAAAAGTCTTTATTGGTTTTCAAAGTGTGTTCATATGTAAAAATTGGAAAATTATACTATTTTGTTGGATTAGATAACCCAATGTTTGTTTTTTAGAGTATGAGGTTGTATCAACCACCAAAGGGCCAGATGGAGAGGAAGTCTCAGTACTGACAACTAACCAGACACATACAGCTGTGGAGAACCTCAAACCAGAGAGCAGGTATGCAGCTAATAGTCACGGAACAAGAGCCAGACATTTTTATGTAACTGGACCACTGATGATGTATTGCAAATTGCGTTGGTTTAGACAGTATTTTATGTCTTGCAAACTACTTGGGATGTCAAACATTCTATTCCCTTTCTAGACATGAATTTAAAAGCACCGTATTTGTGTCAAACTGTGCACATACATCAAACACTGAGGAAGCCTGGGTTGAGGTGGATCCTGAGCCTGGATACTGCATTTTAATTTGCATTTAGAGACTAGAATGAGTTGAACCCTTCTGTGGGTTGGGTTTGAATCCTTCTATTGCCAGAACATTTGAAAGCAACACATGGACTAACCATCACCTGTGTGTGCGAGGGAGAGCGACCCATACAACACTGTGCTGTCAAGGGCATAAAAATAATATCCCTATGAAGTAATTGAGACTGAATTATACATTTTTTTTGTGTTTTTTCAGATCATTTACTTTGTTTCTTTTAATATTTACTTTTTTATTTCAGTTATAAATTCAAGGTAACACCAAAGAATGAGCTAGGAACGGGCCCATCCAGTGAACCGGTGTTGTTTAGTACAGAATCAGGCAAGTTTACATACACAAAGAAAAGAATGCACAGCTCAACTCTAACATGTTTTGTTTTTATATGAAATGCTAATTAGCTACATTTAAATGCCACTGTATTTGTGCCAATTACCACAATGCCATTAACCCTGCTTATACTCAGAAGTTGGCCAATTATGCTGTTAGTGTAATGATCCTAACAGGGCTGGGGTCTCTGGGAGCTTTCATTCAAAAAGGATTAATTTGAGCAGCAGAAGTATTTTTTATGCACACTGGGGGATGCTTAATTGGCTTCTAGCAAACATTGTAAATAGAGAGCCAAATGGGCTATTTTACAGTGATTAAGGATGTAGTGTGCTTTTGTATTACTGCTATTGGTTTAATTTATTTCAACCTTTCTTCTTATGTTTAGCGGATCCACGTGTGAGTGAATATGTTGCAGGTGAAAGGTTTTTGTTTTATTCATCATTGATTTGAATTCATGCCAAGTTTTACTTTGAATTGTAATCTAGCATCTATGAATTTCCTGAAGGCAAAGATGCCATCTGGACTCAGTTTCGATTTAAAGCTGACGCCTACTCTGAATGTAGTGGAAAACAATATGTGAAGAGAACTTGGTACAGAAAGTTTGTGGGCATACAGCTCTGCAACTCCTTGAGATACAAAATCTATCTAAGTGACACACTAAATGGTAAATGATAGACTCAAACATGTTGGAACCTTAGCATAAAGACATACATTACATTACTTGCCTGCTGATTTGTAGGAAAGTACTACAACATTGGAGACCAGACTGGATATGGTGAGGACCATTGTCAGTTTGTCGACTCGTTTTTGGATGGACGGACAGGGACACAGATGTTTGCTGACCAGCTATCAAGTCGACCAGGTAATATTTTCAACCACAAGCATTAACCTATTATTTATTACCTTAAAACATACTGACTGATATATATTTACTCTAGGATTCTACAGAGCAATGCGACAGGAACCTGTCAATTTTGGAGAGATTGGAGGGAAGTCACATGTTACTTATGTGGGCTGGTATGAGTGTGGTACACCCATACCTGGAAAGTGGTAAGAACCAGTGGAGCCACCCAGAAGAGTCAGGCCAAAAAGATGGTACAAGAGTACCATCGAGATCTGAATAGATCTTAAGGTGGGTTAGTCATGGATACAGTATCTAGGCGTTTATGCAGGTTTATACTTCCAGGAATGAACCCAACAGGTGTCACAAAACTCTGTTGCGTGTATTTGTATTGGTTTTAATTATCTATTTATCAAACATGTCACAACGGACACATGTTTGAGTGACAAGAAAAGTTGAATATAATCAGACAAAAATTTGGGAAGCTGGCTCCCAACATGTAATAACTTGTATTATATTATTTATCAAAGGATTGTTACAGATTATTTTGTGTTCTTGATCTTTTGAATGACACAGATTCTTCCAAGTGCAAGGCAATGAACTGATGTTCCTTTTTTAACCTAGACATTTTATACAAAATGTACACACTCATTAAGTGTACATTTTGTATTAATGTAAAAATGCACCAGATGAAAACAGGAGGCTTTGTGTGACTATTTTGTTTGTACAGTTTAAGTCTTTCATCACATGGGTAGGTGACAAAAAGAAATAAACAGTAATATAGAACAGGGTTACTCATCACCAAACCATATAGTATTTCCTCAGTATTTTGATGATTGTGATGGAGGGTGCAGTACATCAAGTTTGATGTCACTTTTTCTTTTTTTGTCAACAATTACTATGTATATTGTGTATAAAAACTGAACATTTTGTGAAATAAGACACCCTTGTGTTGTGGAGTAAAAATATTTAAAGTAAAAGAAATGATTTGTCAGTTCACACAAACAAAATCAACAAAATGTATATAGTTTTTAATTCTTTGAAATAAAAGCCTTTTGAGCTTTTGTTGGACCCATTTAATCTTGGTTATTGTGTGGTTGTTTTATTTAGGTAAACTGAAGAGTGGTGCCTAACCCTTCATTCAAGCTTAAGATTGAAAGCTTTGTGCAAACTGGACATAATGGCAATACAAAACAAATGAGCAATATGTTTGTTATAGAAAATTTGATCTGGGAATACTTAAACTAATTAAATTTAATAAACTTAAAATTTTTCTCACTTAGTAAGGCAAATAGACAAAAACCCAACTGCACACTCGCATAACAGCCTTCCCAGCCAACCACAGCCCAGAAGAAGGAAAAAGTAAATACCAGCATTACCACACTTTTTCCAAATCCGGCTTGGGAAGAAAGGACAGTGAGAAGCCAAACTTAACACACAGACGTGAACTCAAAAAACACAAGGTCTACTGGACCAAAAGCTTAAAGCTTAATTGAAACAACGTAAAAAAGTACTCAAAGTGAAAGATTTCAATCATTTATTAGGTTTCAGAAAAAAGTTACATTTTATACATACAGTTTATACAAACAACTAATCTCACTTGAAGGTGGAATTTGATATATTAGTAAAAACCAATGATAAGATAAAGATAATGCAATAGCAAGCCTTAGGTGGTGATTTAACTAAACAAATGAAGCCTTTATGGCCACTGTGCCATTACTTTGCTAGTGTTCCCAACATGGGCAGTTTTATTAATACCGACATGGTGATAAAATCTGAAAAGAACACAAAGCACACAACGGTGTAACATTTTAGGTTGTGACTAACTAACTCATCCATTATACCAATAGGACTGGTGGAGATGCAGTGGATGCTCATCTCACCCACCAAATGAATTGTTACTATGAGAAAAAGGTTTGTGCAACAGCCCGTTTTGGTTTCCCAGTTGTGTGCATACAGACTGGTTATATTTTTACTTTGACAGATACAAGAGGATTGATCGGACAGTGGAAATTATGAGAGAAGAAAACAAACAAAAAAACACACTGGGAACAGAACAGAGGGGGATATTAGGACAACATACAAACACTAACCATTAGACTTGGGAGATTTGCTTGTCATGTTTGGATTTTTGTATGATGGGAGTACAGCGCAGTAAACCAGGTATCCTTATCCAGACAGCTGGACCGCACGGGGGGAGGGGCTTGGGCCACAGAGGATCTAAAACATTAGTTACATATTTTTATCGGTATCCAGGGCCAGGCTGAGTGTAGCCCTGGCCATAAGGGGGACGGTTGCGGGCATATGGGTTAGCAGCTCCTGGTGGAGGGGTGACAGTGTTGCCTGGAGGTGGGGTGTATGCCGGGCGAGGCTGGTACCCAGAGCTGGGCTGGGAGCTTGGCGGCAGGTTGTAGTTGGCAGGTTGTGAAGCTTGGGAGGAGTAGTTTTGGGAAGGGAAGGCTCCTGGTGGATACTGCTGCGGTCCCTGAGCTGAGTGAGGTGGCTGCTGCCCGCCCTGAAAGCTCGGGGCCTGTGCTGGACCAGGGACAGGTGCCTGGGATGAGGGAGGTGCATAGTTCTGAAACTGCTGCTGTGGTTGCTGTGGTGGGCCTGGTTGCGGGGCACCAGGCTGATGACTGTATCCAGCTGAGAGACATAGAAAAAAAGCTTCCAGTTAAATCAAAAGAGAAACATTTGACTTACATTTTGACATTTGAAACATTGAATCAAATTACATGCACACCTTCCCTGGAAATAGTCAGTCTTTTAAAATGTACTGAGAAGTATATTTGTTGTGTACATGTTTTGCAAAGCATAATAAAAATTTATGGAATATTTACAATATTTATCTTGGGGAACCACGATAAGAATAAATAACAAAAATACCAGGGAGCAAATGTAGTCAAATAAGCATTTGTGCAATATGAATGAAGCATGCTCTTACCAGGATATTGCATACCATACTGATGTTGAGGTGGGGCACCTGGTTGTTGAGGGGGGTAGCCCCCTGGAGCTTGGTACTGCTGATAAACTTGTCCTGAACATACAAGAACATGAAAATGGTTTAGAATTAGGTAAATTTTTCCACTGAATATCCTAAAGCTCAGGAAAAATACAAGACTTGGCAAACCAGCCATCTGTGTTAACAAGACCCAACTCTTTCCCAAGCCTCTCCCATGGAACCTCTAAAATGGTCCTTGTGTAAGGGCGCCGCCATATGGTGATTTTACAGCGAAATACAGCGATATACCTCCGTCCACCAGAGGGCAGGCTCCAAAAGCGGAAATATAAGGAGAAACCCAATGGCGACTTTACAAGTGTAAAACTCATGTTTAAAGCCTGGTACAAAAGATGGCTCCTGTCTCTAGAGCTAAGTTTTTACTACATGACAACTCTGGGGTGAATTTTTGATTAATATGTTTGTTTATGCTATCTAAAAACCATTGATTTACTATGGAAAAAGCCAGGATGTAACGGCCATTTTATTGCCCATTCGTAATGACAATATTGGTGAATAGGGGACCAATGGGCTGATATCATCCATATTTATACAATCTATGCTCTTTCCCCCAAATCTCTGGCCTGACGAATAAACACAATTGACAACATATTACAAGCAAAGAGGTTGGGCATAATGAGAGGGACACACCAAGGTCTACTGCTTTTTTTAAGACAGGGGAAAACTTATATTCCACTCTTTGGGTGTGCCAACATTGTGGAAAAGACAACATAAGCTCAGACAACAGTATCACATTGTATGACCTGACAACTAATACTTAACTATAAACAAACCAGGACAGTACGTATAAGCAGCGCACTGAACTTATAACATGAACATTGTACTTTTATAATCCGTCCATCCAAAAAGGAGTCAAAATTGGCAGCTTTCTGGTTGAGCTTCACCTGTAATTCTTTAGGGTGTTATGCAAGTGTGAAGGATATGTTGCTGTGGCTTAAAGAGGGCATGTTAACAGGTCCTGAAGATCACTTTATTGTTTCGGTGCTGATGAAAAATGGCTTTAATGGCTTTGTGCTGCATTACAGCATTTGAGCCAAACCAAAAGCTGAAGACAATTAAACTCTGCTGAACAATATAAAAAAATTTGTATTTCTTTTATTCTGTAGCTCAGCTCATCAAATGTAAAAGAAACGAAGTAGCAGAAACCTAACATGTCTCTGCCCACAGAAAATAGTCTGTTCCACAGTACCATCGTGGAGAGCGCTCTGAAAGCGCAAGGTTATTGAAAACCCCTGAAGATGATGGATCATTTGGTGTAAAGCACCTGCAAAGCCTGGTACGAGTTTTGTGAGCCATTTAATCTGTTCTCTAGTGTCTCACCATCCATGCCAGCAGAGGGGGCCTGCACTCCAGGATATGGAGCCTGTGACTGGGATGGCACTCCAGGTTGTTGAGCTGCAGATGAAGAAGAGGCGATGCTGTCGGGTGTTCCTGAGCGCTCTTCTACTGCAACAGGTGCAGGAGCTACAATCATCACAAAAGAGCTTTTTTTTTTTATAACAAACAAATGTTGATGCAAACTGAAGGAAAGCAGAGCAATGTCTCTTGTTACCTGAGGCTTGGTCTTCACTTAAGCCAAAAGCGGAGATGACATTCTTGTTGACTTCATCCTGGTTCTTTAATGGGTCAAAGGCTGACATGCTAGCTGCGCTCACTGGGGTGGCTTGTTTGACAGAGGGGTCTGCTACCACCACTTTGCCTTCACGGCCATCCACCATTTCTAAAAACATTACAGGAATGAATGGAAATAATATATGAAAAATATATATGCTTTCAAAACAGAAAAAAGTATGGTGGTATACTTCACACAAATTAGACTGAGCAACTTCCAGAGTCGCAAAACAATTTTTACTATTATTTCCAACTCAAAATCAGCTGATGCCCTTTCAATTTATCTTTAGCTGTAGAGACACAACAAAAGATGACAAGAACAGCACCCCCTCTTTAAGTAATTGTTTGGTTTTAGTCATCATATGGGATAGCCTTTTGGCTTAAAATGTGCATAATTATAGTGATGTCAACTGAACTAATGTGTCTATGTAGCGTAACAGGAATAAAATGCTAGTATGAGAAGAGCTTATTAAACTGTAATACCTGATTTACCATGCCAACATCCATACTGAATACAAGTCTTAGAATTATGGCTTGGGTTTTTAAGACAAGAAGGTGTTGCTTGTAAAAAATCTCTTTAAAGCCCGAGTTACTGTAGCCATGTTGTAGCTAAAAAATAATTCTCTTTGATTCCTTCATTGGCAATAGTGTATCTAAGACTTAAAGAAATTGCAATGGGTTCTGACCGCTGTCTGGAGCTGCAGGAGTAAAGCCAGGTTCTGTTGGTGGTTCCAAGCTATCCAAGAGGTGGTTGACTTTATTTCTAAGCTCAATGAGCTCTCGGCGCAGATACTTCACCTGACTTGATTCCAAAGGCCTTGGCTGACCATTCACTAGAGATTCAAAGTACAAAAAATAAATAAAGAGATCATTCAATGAAATGTGGGAGGGGGAAAGACAATCAGCAAGGACAAAGAAGTGACAGTAAAAAAACTGTAAATTAAAAGGACAGTGTTACAAATAAAAAATAAATTGGTACCACAAAGCAAGGAAGGGCCCAAATTAATTTATCTGATGGTTTTCTAGCACAATCTGTTAGTCAGTGAATACATTATTCCCCATGTTTACTGAGCAGAGAGAAATAAGGGCTGTTATGTAAAGCCACACTGCCCTCAAGTGTCTGTTTGCTGTAAATGGCTCATGACAACAAGCTGTCTAATGTGTGGCGCCTAGCAATAAAAAGGATTAATCCAGACAAAAGTTTTAAAAACAAACAAAAAAATTAAATAAAAACAGCACAGACACACAACTTACCAAACAATGTCAGTTTAAGTATCCTACTGCATTGAATTGCAAAAGAGAGGTCTGAGCTGTCAAAAATTGTGATGAGGTCATCATCTATCAAAAGCAAAAGGATTTATTAGTTACAAAACATACAGCCAGGGTATAGACATGATATACAATTATGTAAATAACAACACATTTTACCTACCTTCATCCTTGTATTTAATAGTAACCTCATCATTACTTTGCAGTTTGCCTCGAAAGACGCGTTGCATCATCAGCACCAGCTCATCATAAGTAATATCTTCGTTATGAATGGGGATACGCCTGATGTCATCACCTAACTGGGCTTTGATGATCAGCTTCCCGCTCAGGTCCAGCTGGCCGTTCATGGTGTTGTCCGCCCGCTTCTGCTCCCACCACAAAGCAATGTCAGAGCCTAAAGGTGATCACAATGAAGTGACAAAGTCCAGACTATTATTCTGTAGATGTTATGAACTTTGAACATAGATAAGGCCTTTGCTACATTAGCAAATCTGTGAGACAATATGGTGTAAAACTGGATAATTCTTTGGCTCAAACACGACTGGCACAGTAAAATGGTTTGTTTATAAAAACACCCGCGACATGATTTATCTTCCTCTCACAATATCTCTAAAATGCTACGGTTTCCTTGTCAAGGCCATATGAATAATTAGCCGGATGCTAGGGATTGTATGCTAACATTAGCATACAGTTCGATACCGAGCTCATTACCAAACTAAGGCAGAATAATTATTCAGATTGAGATTTGGCACATCATATTGAGCGTTATCCACAAAACAGACAGAGTTCTTTCAAGAACACGCCTAAAGCTAACTTGTAATAACCGCACAGTCATCTGTCAGTGGCGCATGAATCTTTAGACTGGCACTATTATATAGTCTGTAAAGCTCTATTAAAGCTATGTTATATAAATAACACAATATTATGTTAAAATGAAATCTGTCTCTTTACGCCATTATGGACTATTGTGAGTCTTTAGCCAAATTTCACGTTGGCAGCGATCGGGAAAATGGCAATTAGTTAGCTGGCTATGTTTAATAAGCATAGTGTGACAGGCATGCATATAATTAAGTCGTAACTATATATAGAATGTTACTGTAGTTAACTTTGCTACCGACACCTGTTTGGGAAAACTGGCGTTGAGTTAGCTCCTTAGAACTCCTTAGCGAACACAACATTAGCCACCTTACACTAGCTAGTATCGTTAGCATTGTAGCTGAATGCTAAATCACTAATAGTGAAGAGATGACAGACAAAATGTATTAGGGGTTGAAAATCAATCTATCGAGACACTAAACACAAACATGTCATTTACCTTGAATCGGACGACGTGACAACGCTGTATTTGACAGGTTTCTCCAAACCGTGAAATCAAATGTGTTAGCTAGCCTAACTGGACTTGGGTGCCAGCATCAGGAAGTGTCCTAAAGACTGTCAACGTCAACCATGGCTGTATCCATGACGTCAACTCGTACGTGGCAGTGTGCATTTATTGTGCGCAGGCGCAGTGCACTATCCAAATGTTGAGACAACGTAAGATATGATATTGGTACAACCATAGATATACATAATAAAGCCTTTATTATGTATATCTATGGGTACAACCCTAGACATTGTATACGACACCACGTTTTTCTTTATTTTTTTCAAATGTAGGGTAAACTACGTGTTGGTCATACCATGGCTATATTGTTTTAGATACATACATTACATTATACATTACATTACATTGACTTGTTGAAAGATAATGTGAGCAGTCCGGTGCCATAAAACGCTGTAAAACAATGTCATTATTATCAGACAAGTTCATTGTAAAAATATATTTAGTCTAGTCTGTGTACTAGTATATGTACAGACTAGATTTCAGACTGTTTGAATGCATAGTGTAGCAAATTATACCAGTAACCGTTTATTGTATACATTCTGTAAGGTCACAAAATTCTTTATTTAGTTAATTACATGACAGCTTTGGATATTATACAGAAATACGTACAAACAAACGTACAAAACAAAAGTGTTTCGTCACAGACAAACTCAGGTTTGATTATTTCTTTTTTTTCTCCTGTGTAGCATTAAACCATGAGTCCAGCAGTTTTTTCATATAGTAAAGCTGCCATCCATGCACTTGAACAGCAACCACCATTACTAAGTACATAACAGTAACAGCAGAGAAGCCGAATATGAAGCGGTAGGCCTTTCCGTGGCGGTAAAGCTGCTGTGCGACAGGAAACATCTCCATTCCCCCATAAATTAGGGGTGCCACAGAAAACAGTCCTGCACTAATCATTGATATGACAAGATAGCTTATATTATTCTTTGGAAGTGACAGACTACTGCAGAGCAGAGGAAGGAGGCTGAGTAAGTATGGATACTCCCACTGATATGGCATTGATACTGTGTCATGGGAAACCAGGTTGAACTGGCTAACAGTCACTTGTGCTGCCACTAGGAGCCAGATTAGAAGGTGGACAAAGTTCAATTTCCGAACCTCTGATTTTAGGGAAGCACTGTAAACAAAAATAGTATATGTATAATATAGTATAATATAAAGAGTATATGATTCTTTGTTTGTTTGATTGATTGAATGAATGTAACAATGCTAGAAATAGTGTTTACCTCATCTGGTACTGAGGGACAACCCTTTCCTTGGGTTTCTTGTCATTTCCATTTAAAACAGCTGATCTGGAACCTCCACGGGATGTCATGTTGAAAAAAAAAAACCTTTAAAAAATAAAAAATAAACTGTATAATGAATCATGCAAATCTAAGCATTTAGAATAGGCTATTTTAGCAAAATAGGAAAACACAAATTTACTTTTGATCTTCTACAATCATCCTTATAATTTATTTTAGAAAAAGGTTCCAAGGCACGAGAGTACGCCGTAATTATCAAAACTAAATAATGGGAATTGAGGATGCTAGATTGCGTTAACGTTACATGACGAGTTAGCTTTTATTGGTATAGCTTATATAGCATTGATATAGCTAACTAAATCTAGCATTACGGCATCATTACATTTTTAAAAAATTGTGTCAATCTGTGTAAATACGTTGTACTTACTAGAATTAATCGCCAGCATATATTGTGCAACGTCAGAGCACAGCTCGTCGTTGAAACTACGGAGACAAAGGATGCAGGTGCAGGATGGATGAGACGATGAACAAACTCTGCGCATGCGTATGATGTCACCGGAAGCCCTCACGGAACCGCAGCACCTGATTTTAACAGCAAAAAGCGTGTAATTTGTAACGTTTTTAAGGTGTGTTTACCTGCCACATTAACTAGGACATAAAGTAAATAGAGTTTAAACAATTTAACAAACTGTGAAAGTTTTTTTTTACGTGGTTTCCTATTTTCTAACAATTAACAGCCAAAGACCAAATAGGGAATTTAACAAAAGGATGAGATAATCTCAATCAGAGAGCTCTTTAAAATAACAAGGTTAGCCAAGGTTACACTGAAATAAAAAAAAAAAAATACAAACATAAAACAACAACACATCTATTAATAACTAGACTAGACAATAAAAACAAAAACAAAATAAGACAATGTTATGGTACATTGAAATACAAATATTTAACAACAACAGTAACAGCAAAATACACCATCTGAAACTTAAAGCCAAAAAGAAAAAATGTGTTAAGAAGAGATTTAAAAACAGGAAGTGAGTTGGCCTGCCTAATGTGCACTCTCCACTGTTTGGAGCCAGCAACTCTAAAACAGTCACCCCTTCGCTTTCTTTTTGTCTTGAGGGCAGCTATGGGAAAAATGGGGGAGCTGGTCAGTCAGATACCACAGAGCAAGACCATAAAGACTATTCAAGCAGGCCTCTGTAACTTTTAGCCAGTAGCACCACCTTTAGCCCTAAAAATATAGTATTTTCTCATAATCATTTAATAGTTCTTCTTAGACATGAGATTGGTAGAATCATGCCTATCTCACTGACACAGTTCTCTCAGCAGGACAGAAACCTCCAATGTGACTTTCCTGTTGCCAGAACGTGGTCTCATTTCAAGACATTATGTAAATGACACACTTTTTGGCACTGAAATCAAGGGTGCAAAAATAGGCTAATACAGTGTACTCTAGCAGAGTCGTATTTGTAAAAAATACAATAAAATGACCCTATTGTTTCTTCAAAACTTGCCGGGTTAAATAGACAACGTCTGTAAAATGACGCTGCTGTCGTATCACAAATAGTCTGTAGAGGGATCTACCTATCTAAATGTTGCGCAGGGATTTGAAATAATTCTAAAATCAACACAAAAATGAACTGGGAGATGTAAAGAAGCTAAAAATGGGGGTAATGTGTTCTTGCGTTTGAAACCCAGTTAATAGACAAGCTGCAGAATTTTGTACTAAATGCTACAGAGTGAAGACTGGCTGATCCCGACATAAAGTGCATTACAGTAGTCCAAATGTGAAGTTATGAAGGCATGGATAAATATTTTAAAGTTATGTCTAGAAATGATTACAAAAAATACTTTACTTTGGCTAAAGTACCTCAACTGTTAAAAACAGGACTTGAAGAAGGTGGCGCAGTAGTTAGCACGTTCCCCACTCAGCAAGAGTGTGCAGGGTTTAACTCACCGTGCTTGGGTGGATTTTCTCCAGGTACTTCAATTTCCCCCACCAACATCAAAAACATGCTAGGCGCCCCCTAGTGTGGCTGCTGACTAGATAATAATATAAAAAAATAATAACAAATATTCTTGGCCGACTCCGGTCTTTCTGTGAGGAGTCTGCATGTCCTCCATGTGTTACCGTGGGTTTTCTCCAGGTACTCCGGCTTCCTCCCAGCGTCCAAAGACATGTATGTATAGGTTAATTGGCAAATCTAAAGTGTCCCTAGTGAATGAATGTGAGAGTGAATGCTTGTCTGTCACTGTCTGTCTCTAAATGTCAGCCCTGCGACTAACTGGCCACTGTCCAGGGTGTACCCCGCCTCAGGCCCAAAGCTGCTGGGATAGGCTCCAGTCACCCGCGACCCCTAACGGGACTAAGCGGTAGAAAATGAATGAATGAATGAATGAATAATAATAATAATAATAATAATAATAATAATAATAATAATAATAATAATAATAATAATAATGATTTGTGCGTTGTGTTTGAAGTCACAATCCATTTTAACCCCTAGGTTTGTAACTGTAGGTTTTACAGACTGTGACGAAAACCAAGGTCCACTGGGGATTATTGCATCTGTTACTTGGCCCAAATACCATGGTTTTTATATCATTGAAAGCAAAACGTTCATGGACATTCATGCTTTAATATCATCAATGCACACAGGATGCACTAGCTGACGGGCACAACATGTATTTTCACACTTACAATACACATACATAGTTCACATAGAATAACATCAGGTCCACATTCTAGTTTTAACAAAGATCATTGATCACTACAGCCTTAAAATGTGTATCCTATATGGCATCTAGATCAATATACATTGTCATAATCATTTAGAAACAACACTGAGGATTCAAGTATTTTACTTTTTATTTTAAAAAAACATGTTTTTAACAAATCAAAAATAATCAAGACAGTTATGTTTTTTGATTGCAATAAAATATTAGCACCATGGTTAAAAGGAAAAATACACATTATTATTTTCCTTCATTAGTCTGAATGTTTAAATTTGATTGCATATAGGTGATCAGAATAAATAATTAAACATACAGTTGTAAAGTCCAGTGACATTTCACAATGTCTTAGAGTCCATAGTTTGAGAAATATTTTTAAACAAATTTATTTTGTATTCTTCACAAACATTACAGCACAATTTCAGATGAATAAGAACAAGGAGGTGCTGAATTGACATACCATAATTATATCGTCATAGCATTATATCAGAACCCTAACCTGCTTCATTAACTGTAAAAAATAATATTTCATTAATATGTGGTAACTGGTTTAGGAGTGGTTTTATAGTTTGGAAAAGATAGCATGTTTTCTCTTTGAAAAACAATATTTTCTTGTACATTTATAAACTATGATCACTATATAAATGCTTAATAATTAATGCACCACTAGTGACAGCAAACAAGCACATATTGATTTTTTTACCCAGCTGTTTTTGGACATTGCCACTGCAGTATGAGCATAATTATACATATTCCTATTTAGGAATTAATTTACTTTATTTTAAAGTTTCCTGACACACTATTGCATCTTTTATTAATTAAGAAGTCCTTTGTGAAATCAAATGTATAATTTACTAACCAGTGTACTTTTCTAACTGTAAATGTATCTGTGAATGTTCGCAGTCATCCAGGACATCTTGAAAAAAAGGTTGAAGTAAAAGCATCTGGACTCAGTTTTCAAGGTGAAGACATTTTGTCTCTAATTCCAAGAGACTTTATCAATTTATCAATTCCAGAATTGATAAAGTCTCTTGGAATTAGAGACGAAACATCTTCACTTTGAAAACCAAGTCCAGATGCTTTTACTTCAACCTTTTTTTCAACTGTAAATGTAATCTACATTCTTGTCATTTTTGCCCATATCATCAAAGAGACACCTGCCATTTACACAAACAACTACAATTTTAGACAAAACCGGTCTTCCGTCCGTTTGCTGTATTTCACATTCTCCACCACATGGTAGCTGCCACATTCCTAAGATGTTATTGGGTGCCAATGTATGCCAATGTTTGTATATATATATATATATATATATATATATATATATATATATATATATATATATATATATATATAGCCTAAATTAGTTTATTTTATTTTTTTTATAAAATGTAGGCTACATGGCTGTACAGGTCAATGCAACTATAGGTTATTAAATATGTTTTTATTATCTCTTATCTCTGTTGAAAACATTAATGCTATACATTATCAACAGTTTGTGGTTTTACATTGGATATAGCAAATACCCAGAAAAAGATGAGTGCACATACTGTCCTGCATAAAGTCCTGATGCCTGATCTGACGGCAGCTGAATATATACAGTGTCCCCTGGTTGGAGAGGTAGTACTGCACTCCCTGATGCTTGATCCAGGAAACCCTTTTTATATTCATCATAAGTATACATCACTGGTTCATTGTTTCTCATCAGGGCCACCCACACATTTGCTCCTTTGCACTGAACGTGGTAAGCAAAGTAATAAATACCAGGCAACTCACAGGTAAAAATTCCTGTTTGAGCATTGTAGTTTTGCCGACCATTGTACAAAAGCCTATCAAAGACAACTGGACTGCCCACAGGTGGAAAGGGTGTTGTAAGAATAGCAGTAAATGCTGGCATTTCCAATCCACTGGCTCCCATAACCTCTGCCCCATTGGCTCCATACTTGCCCTTCTTGCCATAAGCACCAGCCTTAACACCATCTAGTCCTGGGCCCATCTCAGAGAGTACTCCTGACATGTCAGGGGACAATCCAGGTGCTCCAGGGGGACCTGGTGGTCCTGGCGGGCCAGGCTGACCTGGTTGTCCATGGGTTCCAGCTAGCCCTTCTTTTCCTGGGGGCCCTACGGGACCCGGAAGACCTGGACTACCCTCACCTGCAATTCCTGGTGGACCAGGTGGGCCAATATCTCCTTTGGGGCCGGGGAGACCAGAAGGCCCCATTGGTCCTGCTGCCCCATCCATGCCAGGGATTCCTTTAGGACCCTGAGGCCCCACCTCACCAGGTAAACCATCTAGTCCTTTTGGTCCAGAAAGCCCTTGGGGACCAGGTTGGCCAGGAAGACCTTTGTGCCCACTCTCTCCTTTTGCACCAGTTGGTCCTGGTGGTCCTCTTGGTCCCGGTTCTCCATTTTCTCCTGGAATTCCATCCCTACCAGCTAAACCAGGAGGTCCGACATTGCCTTTGGCTCCATCAACACCTTTAGGCCCTCCTTCTCCACAGTCCCCTTTAGGACCTGGTGCACCTAAACCTCCAGCTGGACCCATAGGGCCTTGAAGACCTGGTAGACCCTTTGGTCCAGGGAGACCAATCATACCAGGTGGTCCTGCATGGCCCTTATCTCCTTTTGGCCCTGATGGTCCTAGTGGACCGCTCATGCCTTTATCACCCTTTGGTCCCGGGAGTCCTGGTTTACCAAATCCAGGAAGCCCTGGCTTACCCGGTAGGCCTGGTGGTCCTGGGTGACCTTTAGCACCTGGCATACCTTGCTGTCCTGGTAGGCCATTTGGACCTGGCTCTCCTAGGCCAAGCAAACCTGGTGGGCCAGGAGGACCTCCTTCACCAGGAAGTCCAGATGGTCCTGGTACTCCAGGGTGTCCTTTTTCTCCTGGTGGTCCTTTTAGTCCTGGTGCCCCATTCAGCCCAGGTTTTCCAAAACCAGGAAGTCCTCTTGGTCCAACTGGTCCTGCTGGCCCTGGAAGCCCTTTATGACCAGGCTGTCCAGGTAGACCAATTCCTTTTTCTCCTTTGGATCCTGGTAATCCTGGTAAACCTGGAAGGCCTTTGTGACCTGGGTCGCCTTTGGGGCCTGGCTGGCCTGGTAAACCTGGTACGCCTGTTTTACCTATTCCCGGTAGCCCAGGTAGTCCTGGTGGGCCCTGTGGTCCTGGCTGTCCAGCTGGTCCCATGTCACCAGAATGGCCCATTTCACCCTGCAGTCCAGGTTCACCGTTTGCTCCAGGCCTACCTGGCATGCCTTGCAATCCGGGTTTTCCCACTCCAGGTAATCCAGGTGGACCAGGTGGTCCAGGTCTTCCCTCAGGTCCTGGCAGTCCATTGCCTGGTGGCCCAAGAGGACCTGGAGGGCCCTCTGGTCCTGGAGGTCCAGCTGGACCTGGTTCGCCTTGAGGAATACCCTCAGCACCACTAGGAATGGTCTGACCTTTATAAAATAAATATAAAACATGTTTCATCATTGGCATGCTATTAAACATTGCATTAGAAATGTGTGTATGTGTGTAAAAGTGTATAAAAGATCTATACCTTTGTCTTTCCCACCATCAAAGGCGCCCCCATTTCGAAGAACTTTGCCCTTCACTGGCATCTGTGGCATTTCCTTGCGATAGTGGGGATATTGCATATAGGGTGTGTCTTTGCCAAGGTACTGCTGCTGAGGAAAGCCTTCCTTGCCCATATGTTGAAATTGCTGTACTGGCTGGTATTGTTGAGGATGTTGCTTGTGTCCGTAGAATGCCCCATAACTAACACATGTAAGGATGGCAAGCTGCAGGGACAGGAGGAGGGGGGCATTGAGTGGAGTCATGGCTAAGGCCTGTAATGGAAGCAAAAAAAAAAAACACTCACATATTGCATGAAGCAAGCTTCAGTAAATTCATTTGCATTTTTGTCTTGAAGTAATCTAGTGATTTATAGAAAAATCAGTGTTTTTTTTAGTGAAGTTTCTCATTCATTCAGGTCATTGAAAAAGTAGTTTGGCAGAAAGTCTCTGAGTTTAGTATTAAAACTTGAAACCTTTCATCAGACCTTCTCACTCTGACTTCAATGATCATGTGCTAAGACATCTTCACTTTGCAGACTATGAGAAACCCCCCCCCACCTGCTGGACTTTCTTTGGACTTTCTGTATACCTCATTCACTGCCCAGCATGTAACATCAATGTCATGTAATTGGCCATTGACATGACAAGAGTTATTCATTCACATACATGGGTAGGAAAACCAATTGTTTCAAAAATATATGTCTGCTGTGACATATAGAAAAAACAATTGTGTTTATCAAAACAGATGATTTACTTTTTTTGTAGAGAGGTACAATATATCCAATTAACTTCATATTCCATATTTTTCTACCAACACAATTGGACTCTTCCATACATGCAAATGGTAAGAGATTACCTTATAGTTTAGTTAGTCAAAGTAAAGCTTACTCTGCTGTGACTATTTGATAGCCACACTCAAAGGCACATTTGAGCTTTCACTCAGTCACTGGCTCTTTGTCAGTCTTTGACCTTTTCTCAACAGACTGGTGATTTTGACACGGTTGTGCCACTGACTCCCCTGATGAGAGCTTCTCTTTGAAAGCCCAGTCGCTTCCGTGGCGACACAAGCCAGACATGCCAAAGAGTGCATCTTATTTTCAAAGTTTGATTCTATGGTATCCATTTCCTCATATCTGTCTTGTCTCCATCATGTCCTAGGCTAAACTAATCTGACCCATTCTGTTAACAAAGTTGTGTTGTTGTTGTTGTTGTTGTTGATTTTGTTGTTGAATTGTTGATTTTACCATTTCACTTTTAACAGAGGCATTAATGATGAGACATTGATGTAGTTAAATAAGAAAATCAACATTAAGAGTAAACAAAATCCTGTTTTGAGTTTTAGAAAAGGTAACAAGCATTGCTGCTTCTCTCCCCAGAGGCACATAATAAAGAGTGCATTGTGGCAAATGCCCACTAAACATGCATCAGAAATATTTTGATGGTTAAGTACACATATTATTTCCTGTATTTTAAATTAATAATACAAAGATGCTTGCATAAAATGAAATTACTAAATGGGCAGCAACATCTGTAAGAAACCTTATGTATCTGTATATGGGTGTATATGTGTGTTTATAGATCTTTTTTAAGTGCTCAAAATATTCTGTCAAACATGGCTGCTACAGATCAGAAGCCCCAACAAAAAGTGTCTGTTAAGTGTGACAGTAGCAAGTTGTCATGGCAGTGGCCGAGTGATGGAAACACCTGCTGTCTTTACTTAATGTGAATTTTACACATTATTGCATATTAGCTCCTGAGTGGCTTATTCATACTGTACCAACTGCCCAATTACACACTCAGACATAAATATTAACTAGCAAATTCCAAATTACAAATTGTTGTTTGAGAAAACAGTAAAAGAAGGTTTAAGTTTGTATTTAATTTATTTATTTATTTGATTGGAACAGTGCATGTTAATGAACATATATGAGACACAACCACATGAATGTAAACATGCCAGATTGTAGCCGTAAGGCTAATTTCCATCCGTTGTCAATCACACACATTCATACACCAGTGCTGTGTCACTGGTGTATTCAAACAAGTTCACGTTAACTGGGATTTAAATGTCCTTTTCAACTGTTTGGTATTTACGTAAGATTTCCTATGACATTTTTCCGCATTCAGCAGTGGCCTTATGGTATTTACTTAACTTTCTGGCTCTGTCATTTGTGATAGAGACAAAACAGGAACAGCAGTCATGTTTTACAATTTAAAATAGGTATCAGTGATGTCCTATTGACCTTTCATATAAGAGACACCCTCAAATAACCCATGTAGCTCCATTCACATATTGCAGTCTTTTTGTACTAGTACAAACAAAGTTATAGGTGAGACTAACATCTGTAGCTGACAAATTTATTTTCAACACGTGTTGCCAAAAGCGTATGTTGTGTGACATACATTACTGAGATGGCAGCGCGGTGCCTGCACCTGACCTCTGACTGACTAAGCGCCATATATATATTTATACATTTTTTGGCTGAATCAAAAAAGCTGGATGATGAAGTCCAATGGTATAACCACTGATTTCTTGTGAAGAGTAAAGCTATGAAATACAAGCTTTATTACAGCCATTCCTAAAAACACTATTACATTTTCTAAAAAAAAGTGTAGATGGGTTCCAGTTAATTAGCAAAAGAAAACAGATGGATGTCACACAGAAGACAATGGTGCCCAGTAAAACCAGAATAATAATTATTAGCTGTTTGTCTCCCATCCCCTTGCCTCCAGACACATCTGTCTGTCTCCCTCTGCACCTGTGTTTTACTTTGAACAGAGCAGTCCCTGTTAGGCCCGTCTTCACCCTCTGCCTAATTTCACTCCTTTTTGACTCTGTTAGCCTACCTGCCCTTACTGCCCCTCTTCCAGCTTTAAGCATCCCAAGTCAGTGACCTAAGCCACTTGGTGACCTTTGTAAAGTCCATTGAAAGTCTACAGTTCAGTGTGTGTTACTACAATGTCATGCTAACAGAACAGAAACTGGAAGAACAAAATGCTCCCAAACACTGATGATGAGTACAATATGATCTAATGAATAGAATAAAGTTATGCAAAACTGTCCTAACATGCCACTCAACGTGTTTGTAATCCTCTTCCTCACAAATTCTTCAAAAATATAAATTTGAACCACAAATACACTAGTAGTCGATCTTGAGGAATAATGCTGTGGTTTCTCAGCCAATGGGTAAAAACATTTGTTGCTCCTCAGCTCCATCAGCTGAGCTTTTATCACAAAGCACACCTCATAAAATGACCACCTCTTCAAGTCACACTGCAAACACTCTCACTCAAACAAACCTAATACATAAAGCAGAGGAATATACTGGCCCAGCTGTGCAGCTAAATAGCCACAGTGTTTACTTCTTCCTCAGTCCCATTACTTAACGTCATGAGCTCCTTTTGTTCTATACATTCCCAAAATGTGCTAAATAGGGCATCCTAAGGCAACAGTGTTGTTAGCACACACAAACTAAACAGGCACACAGAGGTCAGTAAATAGCCAGCGCTATAATTTCATACATTATACAAAGCAAGGTTTAATGAGAGGTTTAGATGCAGTAAAATGCAAATGAACTCCATGTTAGATCAGATGATTAAATGGCTACTCTGTTGATCCTAAGACAGAAATCAGGTTTTTTGTCTATTCATTTCATTGCAATTAGTACAAAAAGATTCAAGACTGGTTATGGAAAAAAAAAAAAAGAAAATTGTCTGTGATTGCATTTGAGTTGAGTCTGTCTTGTTTAGTATTAGTTTTTACAACGTTTCCCCTAAAACCTAAAATGGATGTAGATTATTTGTGCACCATTTCTCAAGGCCAGAGTAAGAAAAATCCCACCATAGGGCAATAAACTTGCTGACAACTGTGACTGACAAGGCATCAAAAGGATGTCAAGGAAGAAAAAAACATAACAAATCAAATCAGCTGCTGCTTAGTGCCAAAAGTTAGTGTTTACTCTGTACTCTTTTCTCACCAAACTGCTGCTCTTACCTCTATCCTATATTTCTCACAGTTTACTTTCAGCTTTAGGATGCACATGCATTCAAAACAAGCACATGCATATTTGCTTTTAGTCCAGCCATTCTCAAACAGATGGATACAGAGTGGAAAAGCAGATTGAGTATGGATCCTGTGCATGCAGCGGCCTGTAGACTTCTGTAAAGGCCGTATTCTGCGCAGAATGATGCCAAATCTTTAGCTGAAGGCAATATTTAAACATCTTATCTGATCCAACAGCCGCCATGAATACTTATCACATCAACTTATTTTTGGAAGGTGAATACATTTGGGTGTAAAAATCAGACAGGATCACCAGTAAGAAATATGGGAAATTTACTGTTTTATCCCAGAGGATTACATTCAACAGATGTTTTATTTTGCTACCATTTGTTTATCCAAAAGTTTGCTGAAAAAATAGTGTAAAAAAAAAAAAGCAATGATAATAAATTCACAGTTAAAATCACATTCATCATAAAATTGTATATTAAAACAAATTAAGATTCGGCATAAATTATGAGGGCTTACCTTTGAGACTGGCCGTTTATGGGGGAATAATCACTGCTGCCTGACTCCCAGACAGACAGACAACCACACAGAGTGAACCCTTGGATGCACACCTTGTAGTCATAGCTTATATCTGCTGGAGGGTGGAGCCTCTGTGGGAGGGAGACAGAGGTTGGGGGAAGAGATGGAGGAATGGGAACAGCTCCCCTAAGAGTAAATAGAACCAATACATGCTCACGTACTCCAGCTGAGAGCACATGCAGTTAATAGCAGTGATAAACAGAAATGTTTCCCTCATTATAGATCTGAATGCAGTGAATTGAAAAGTTTATTTTTTTAATCTGTGGCGGTAATTGTCATCTGCCCTGGCAAACACATGGGGAACCAGTACAGTTAAAGACATAATTATGAATATGCCTGGAATACGTTGTAGTTCTAAAACAGTTTCTTTGTATAAAATATATGTAAAACTAATAATAATACGTTTGCTTTACACAAGATATTTCTTGAGGATATGTGTATATGTTAGTACTATGAGTCTGTTTAATGGCTTTGTAAGGATGAAATTACAAAGCTTTGTCATAATTTTAATATTTTATTTTACTTTGCCTTTAACAGAGGGGAATGACGTGGAGGCTTGAGCTGGACCAACTTTTTGGATACTTATTTAAAAACCCATTTTAAGTTCAAAAGCAGAATTTCCATGAAGTAAAAATAACATCTTTGCTTTCCCATGTCAAACCCGTCATTGCATTAGTTTGTGGATTTAAGTCAGCATGAAACACAATAACAAGCTGTCATTTTTACAGTAAGCAGCCATTTACAGATGTAGACTTAAAATAACCTAATAACATTTTCCACACTTATTTTATTGGTCTGTGATGACAAACTCTTTCCAAGGCAGTTTTGACACCTGTCTACAACAATTTAATAAGAAGTGTCTAGCCACTCACTTTAGGCACACCACAAGCCACTGTACTGTTGCACCATTGTGACTTTATGTAATTTGCTCTCACGTTTTCAGATACTTAACATTCGCGGGCAGTGTGTGCAGGTTTCAAGGCAGCTCAATGTGGGCACATGACTGTACACTGGTGGAAGGTAAGGTGCGTGCAGCTCTAAAGTGACATGGTGGTGTAAAAGGGTGGATGTCCTGTTCCATCTACAGCATGTAAGTGTCAGCTTAGTCAGCTCACTTAGTCTAGTCCTGGCCTGGTTCAGCACCTGGGACCTGTCACCCTTTTGGGATGATGTGATGACGTTCTCAGGGTCTTTCTACGTTTTTCTTCTTTCTTTCTGAGTTCTCTGTAAATTAGAATAAGAAGAGTACTAACTGAGACTGAGAGTTGTAGTGAATAAGGCCAGTTCAAAGTACCACAGCAATTCTTTGAACACAAATTTATTATGGTATACACTGGATTTAAACTTAATACGTTTTAATCTATGTTGCGTTTTTATCGGTTCTGTTCCCAACCAAACACCAAACTCGTATAAATGCAGTAAAAGCAGCACCCCTCGCACACTGACAGGCACACACTTTGAGTTGCGGTGTGAAAGGTACACGTTAGCCAGGGGGTAATGAGCTGTGTGTGTTTGCTCTCGTGCTTCAATTCTCTTCCTGTACCATTAATGAGGCCTCAATGGGTCGTGCAAATGTCTCTTACCATCCGCCCTGCACCTGTTATGTGCTGCTACATTTGAGAGAGACCCCACATCAGACCTGTGAGATATTTGACATATGTCTCTAACAGCAATTATGAGTTTAAATAGGTTTAGTCAGAAATATCAACTAGTACAACAAATGTAATCAGATTCCCATTGATAAATAACATGTGTCAAACTGTGATTATAAGGAAAGAGTTTTGCTCTGGACTCTGGAGTCTTGAAGTGGGTGAGGTTTCAGCACCTTATTATCATATCAAATAATTAAAGGGCTAGACTTTGTTTCCCACTTGTACACTTTTTACAAATTAGAAACATGTGTTGTTCCCCATGTGAAAAACTCTATGGGAATAGCCAAGTCCTAACTAGGACTCATACACAAATATTCCTATCGCCCACATACTTTGCATTCACTTCAGTGTAACGTTTACTTTTGGTCCTGAGAAAGTTTATGATGCATATTACCAATGTATGACATTAACCAGAGCCAACAATGAAAATGTGACTAGATGTTTGTGTTTTCTGTCTGTGTTCCAATTGGACAGCACTTGAACAGTCTTTTAGCCCCACTATAAATACAGATTATGAATGGCCACAACAAGCTTAATAGACATAATAACACAGAATGAGCTCAGTCAGTTTGAACTTGCAGAACTCATATCAGTTTGTGGAAGCAGTAGTTATCATTAATGTGCTGATAGAGTACAATTTGCTGACCATTTGTTATCTGCTCTCAGTTCTGCTCTGTCTCAGACCATCACACTCTATTTTGAGTGACTTTCTCCCAGCCAACCGTGTGTGCCAGTGTTGTCTACTGTGCACAATAAGAACCACTCAGAAATGCATTGTCCCTTCTTCAGCACCCCACGGTAACTGGACATGCATTTAAAAATATTTGCTTTACCATTTACATTTTACCGTCACAATGCTAAAACAATCAGCATGTCGTCGCAGTAACTGACTGTTAGGAATCTCTTAATAGTTTAAGAGTAGCTTCTCCTGGTCCTGTCAAATTCTCACATGAGTTTATGGCATCTGGGTTTGTAACAATCCCACATTCCTTACTCTGTCCTCCTTCACTATGAGGCAATCCTGGAATTTGCTGTGCAAATAGAAGTAAACATCCCAAAGCATCCATGTCACTCCATGCACAAGGACAGAGCCGTGTGGAATTTTGGCCTACCGGAGGGTAGCTACACATGCCACTGATCTGTGCATCTAAGGATGGATTATTATTCACAAATCTACAATCATTTTGAAAAACACACACTGCACAACAACCTGCTGTCTTGAAGGCTGCTGCCAGGCACCTCCTTATTATGTCAAAGTACATCCAGTGGCTGAATGTTTCTCCATCAAGTACATTTTAATTGCTACTGATTATATAATGCTTTATTTGACCAGGAAAGTGAACCATCTTTTTTAGGCCCTATGTCACCCTAACATAAGCTTTTACTGAAACAATACAGGCCAGTAAATCAAGAACTTCTTGTGGTTTCAGCACAAATCATACTCCTAAAAATAAGCCCTAATGAACTGCTGTGGGCATTCATTCTTTCTTATAAATTATACATATAAGTAAAAATATTATTAATCTTATAAAGCCTTTTTTCTATAGAGACATGTAGGATGTGTGTACTAAAGGTTGCTTGATTGGATTACTACTTCAGACATTATCTAAGTTTTTTGTTGGTGGTTTAAATGAAGTGAAATTAAATTTAAGAACTGTTCTCTCATATCTTCATTATACATTGATCTTAAGTTGAGTAAAACCTCACTCTTGACTTGGTCTTTTATAATCTTCGAGTTTATTGTGGTCTACAAAACTAGATACATGCCCTACCTAACCCTAAGACCAGTTGTTATGGCGCCAAAAATGCGGCCTACCCCGGAAAATTATGCTGAGGTTACAGTCAACACAAGCACTCAGAATGCCATAATTTTCACTCCACTGTACATGTTTCTAGAGTGGGCCTCTGATAGGTGTATTTAGCTTTAGAGGTATACTGTGAATGTACAGGCACCCCCTCTCACAGCTGGTCTTTACACATCAGTGTTAGAGCAGGACCCCGTACATGCCCATGAGCAAGCACATGCACAAACAGTCCTCCGTGTCTCTTCATACCACGTGCTAAAAAAAACACTCATAAGCAGCACAAAGCTCTCAATACTTGACCTCAATCAACAGACTGTAACATTCATGAGTGTCACTCAGAACTGACCAAAGATGACATCATCTTACAGAGAGAAACAGGCATATAGTTTACACGTTTGCTATACAAATGTTTTCCTCTTGTATAAGTCTGTAGGAAAACATCAGTTTAGCCAAAAAAAATAACTATTCATATGAATGAATAGAATATCCCTCAACATATCTGGGATTGTGATTGAGCAAACATGCCACCAAAGTGTTTGACAGATATTGTTCTCAAACAATAACAGTAATATGACTCAATATAATAAATCAGGCAAATTGTTTACTTCGGTTTTTTGCTGCATGGCATGTCAGCTACTCTGACCACTGTGGTCAGGTTTTGCGGATGGAAAGGTAAAGTCGCACCTCATGGACAATCCAAAAAGACAGTCACACTATGATACGACTGCTTTTCCCCATACACCTGCAGCCACAAACTGGCAGAAGAATCCTTGGACTGACGTGTCATATAAAAGATAGAGACATGCTGTCTATGTACTGTATATTGTTCACATATGATGTATTTGTCAGGTTTTCTGTGGGCAGCATTATCAGACACTAAGACACAGAAACAAAAAGGTGCACTTTCCCTTAAGAAAGAACTCACACTGCTTAACATTTTGTATATCATAGTTGTGTTTTTGCCATCCATATGCCATGTAAACAGTAAGCAGACTGGTTTCTACATTTGTTTATGTTTGCCCTCGTGTAATATCTGCTTGTGTCATGTCTGTCAATTTTATGTGAAAATGTATCAAGCTTTATGGTCTTCTTGTAAGTACGGATGCATGAGATGGTATAATACACTACCACTAAGGATATACTATATTAGGTTTACATAGACCTTTAAACAGTATTGTTGGGCCCTTTCTCCATGAGGCTAAGCTGCACTTACAAAAAAGAACACATAGTTTTTAGAATTACTTTTTTTTGTTGGACAAATAAGTCAGAGCAAAATTGCATGTACAACAACAACAACAACTAGTCTTTGAAAATCTTCTTTGGTATAAACCATCTGTTCATACCAAAGTCAGAAGCAGGATCATAGCACACTAGCTTTTTGTGCATTGTTTTGTTGATACAATAAAGTCAAAATTGTTAAACAAATGATACATTATACTTCTTAATAAACAGCCAAATATTACCTTCAGGGACAGACAAATTGCTTATTTCAACACATTACTCAAGCAACTAGTTATTATAACCCACCTCCGACCTATGTGAACCTTTTATTTTGATCATACTGCATGTTCATAAGTGCTACTGGATTCAGATATTTATTGTAATACTAAGCTCAGTGACATATTCAACACTACAATTTCTTTGTCACAATGTGAGAGGGGAAAGTAAAAAGCTATAAAGACAGGTGCTTGGTGAATGGCATTATGGGTAGGGTATTCTGCATTGAGATGTGAGTATGTGTGGAATGCTCATGGGAGTCACTGTTGACCTGGGACAAACAGATGCATGCTGGGATTGAGCATATGGGGACAAGACAACTCTGGCCTCTGCAGTTTCTCAGGTCTTTGAGGTATTCCTCAACAAGAGCCACAATGAGTTGGGAGCTGAGGCCCGAGGGCACAAGGCAACATCTTGTTGACACAAAAATAGACATACATACATCACTTTAAATCCCAGTCCAGAAAAAAATGACAGAGCAATTTATGGATGAACAGTATTTACTCTCATGGATTAAAAAAAAAAGAACAGACAGAAAGAGGATTGTGAAAAACCAAACTAGCCATTTTAAGTTAATATCTTTGCCAAACCTTGCTCTAGTTTTGTGCGGGAACATGTAGAAGTTGACTAAAGGGCCTCTAAAGATTTGACCTTTGAACCTTTGAAAAGTCTGTAGGCTACTGCCAATTATGTCTCAGGAGAGAAATCAAGAGAAAACTTTTCTGAGCCTTAAATGTGATTAAAGTGTGCAAGCATACTTCAAAAATGAGCAATGAATCTATCTTTGGCTGATAGACTCCTTCCAAATAGACTGAAGAACCTGGTTTCAACAAAATTTAAATGTGATGATTTTATAATTTATCAAGACACCTTGTGAGGCTCATGCAGAGTAATAAAGAAAACACACGACGTCTGGACAAGGAATGTATCTGGAAAGACTAATGTGAGCTCTGAGGACAGTCAGAGTGCTCGCCAATCCAGGTCTTGGTGTTCTATTATTACTGAATTCATATTCATATCAATTCATTTCTCTGCTAAAAGGCATCAGTTTATATAATCACAGTGTCCAAACATGGATATTCACTTTAAACAGTAAATACTGAAGGACAATGAGAGGTCAAAACCTGCCATTGTGGATATTGACATTGTAGTAGCTTCATATAAATGTGTGGGACAGTGCAGTAAGCTCTCATCACATATATTACCCACATCCTGTTTTTTTTTTACTTGTTTAAGATATACTTGGTGTACAATGGGGTCTGGTCAGCTCTCAGATCAGATGAGAGAGTTTTTTTTCCTGTTGAATTCAAAAGCAAATAAGTGAACATGTTTGCAACTGGTGTGATTATTGCTGCTGATATGTTTTCTATTAACTGTGCGAGACATATGGACATATGTGGACTGTCCCACTGGGGGGTGCTGTTGCTGCACTGTATTTAACGACAATACACAGCAGTGGACCACCAGCAATGGCCTACCATAAGGCCTGGAGGCCGGACACTGAATCAACAACTTAATACATTTCCTTCATTTCTCAAACCACAGACAGTCATCAGATCCACAAATACTTAAAAGGTGCTGTTCCCTCGCTCTGCAGATGTGATGATGGATGACACATAACTCATTGGTTCTTGTGTATACAGTCAGACTCATGCACACAAACAGACATACGATGCATGGGAAACACCGTGGATCACTGAACTCTCACACAGAGCTCCTGTTGTTTGAAAAAATCCACTACATTAATAAGATATGTAAATGTCACATGAAAGGTTACATGTTTGCCTTACACACCTGGTCAGTGCAATACAATGTTACTCAAAGTTTTATGTCATTATTTTTAAATTACATGTGACCACCCCTATTTACTTACATTTCAGGTTACATTTACTTACATTTTTGGTTAGTCTGATGGTATTGGTAGTGACAGCTTTAAAAACATAATTGTTTAAATTGTATCAAAATAAAAAATTGTATTAAGTTCAAAGTTCAAAGTTCTTTAATTGTCTCCCATAGGAGAAATTTGTCTTGGACAAAAAGGCAGTACTGCAGCAAAACATAAAACATAGTCACACACAAGATGATAAATACACAAATAACAATAAGGACAATTTTAAAAACAGCATTTTTAAAAACAGCATGGGCAATGTTATAGGTACTTTTTTTCTGACTGCTTATTCTGTTAGGGGTCACGTGCATGGCATTTTTTAAATAATCTACGCTAATACACTAATCAGCCTTGAGGAAGCAGCACTTATTGTGACAGAGCATGAGGTGAGGACGATTCCCAAGTGGGTGAACCCCAGGACGGCAGCAGGATTAGATGAGATCACTGGATGTGTCCTCAAGACCTGTGTTGAGCAACATGCTCCTTTGTTCACAGTAATCTTTAATCTTTCCTTTTCACCATGCAAAGTCCCAGCCTGTTTTTAAAAAATCCATTATAGTCCCTGTTCCTAAGTCCCCTAAGCCCAGCTGCTTAAATGACTACCGCATTATCCTGTTATTATCAAATGCTGTGAAAGACTGGTTGAGGCCTCCATTAATACTGCCCTACCTTCCACTTTTGACCCCTTACAATTTGCCTTTTGTCCCAATAGTCAACTGATGATGCCATAGCCCATGTACTACACACCCTTCTCTCAGACCTTGATGCCAAAAGAGGGGCATATGTTACTATTGAGTACATACTGTATGTACATTTTCAAAGATTACAGCTCAGCGTTTATTAATATTATTATTATTATTACATCAATTTTATATAGCGCTTTTCCGGGGACGCAAAGACACTTTACATATCAATTATTAATTCACTCCACAGTCACACACTGGTGGTGATAAGCTACATCTGTAACCACAGCTGCCCCGGGGCAGACTGACAGAGACGTGGCAGCCATTCCGCGCCTACGGACTCTTAGACCATCACCAAATACATTCACATTCTTACACATTCATACAAGGCAAGGTGGGTTAAGTGTCTTGCCCAAGGACACAACAACAGAATGAACTGTGGGGAGAACGGGAATTGAACCTCCTACCTTCTGTTTGAAGGACGACCGCTCTACCACTGAGCCACTGCCGCCCCGTTTAACATGATAGTCCCCACCAGGCTGGCCACCAAACCACCAAACTCCACCATGGGCAGGTAGGTTCTCAGCTTTCCAACACACAGGCAGCAGGTGGTATGTATGGGACATTACATGTCCTCCCTCTCAATTCCGGGCCCCCCAAGGATAACGGGGGAGCCCTCTACTCTATTACTTTTACACCCATGACTATGTGTCCACGACTCAGTCCAACATTATTGTTAAGTTTGCACACCGATGTGGTGGGCCTGATCTCACAACAACCTGAGATCAACCACCTGGTGAACTGGTGCCAAAGAAACAACCTAAAACTGAATGTTAGTAAGCCCAAGGAGCTGATCGTGGAGTTTAGCACAAAGCAGCAGAGGAGCTTCCATCCAGTCATCATCATTGGGGCCTTGGTGGAGAGGGTGGACAGTTTTAAATACCTTGTGGTACATTTCACACAAGACCTGACATGGAGCTGGCACACCATTGTTCTGCTTAAAAAAGACCAGTAATGCCTGTACCTTCTTAGTTGACTGTGGGACTTCACTGTGTGGCTTGGGGGCTGCACTCAGCAGGACCGTTTAGTTATTAAGAAGGTGGTCCGGTCAGCGGAGAGGATCATCAGGACCACTCTCCTAAGTCTGCAGAATATTTACATCAAACAAAACAGAGTAACATTTTTTACACTAAAGCCCTAGTGTAGCTGAACATTATTTTGATTATAATTAATTACAAATGAGTAATTGTTTTCACATCACATTCTTAAGGTTTATGGATTATGGTTTTATGTTAACACACAGCCTCTGTTTTTCATATTTAAGACGTATTATTAAAATAAAATATGTTAGGTTAAACGCATAATGGAAACTCCTTACCTTGCACATCACTTGTAGTGTCATCTTTTTTCCAAATTCATACATGTTCCATGTGTACCTTACAATACATGAAAAAAGAAAGGAAGGAAAGGAATGAGCAGGTTTGTTTATTATTCTACTGATTCAATAAAGAGTCTATAGGTCATGAAATATTTCTTAACACATTATTCAGATTTTTATACTATATATATAGCAGTTTTCATGTTAATTTCCATACTGTGCCATCTTTATTCAATATTTAATAGGAATGTCTATGATGTCCTTGGGGGGAATCTTCTTAATAAGCTTAGTAGGCTACACTCAATGTATTGGAAATTCCCTTGTGCAAATGTGTCATAACCAAAGGGTGTGTACAGGAGAGAAAAAAAAGAGATGGACAACTTTTGCATGAGTAAATGGCTGGCTGCTTGTTTGAACAATACACTTACAGTAGACAGAGATACATAGACACAGTCTGTAGTTCTCACACACTCCCATTTATCAAGTCGAGCACTCTGAATCATCACACATATTACTCAGGATCATTGGCTAGAAACTTTGTTTGTTTCTACGGGTTACTATTGGTAACTTTGGCAATTGCTTCACATTCCAAACAATTTGTCAACTCGAATTGAAATAATTGAATTAAAGGGAAGTTTCTCAAGAATTTTTCAATATATTTTTTGTTTGTGTTTACAATGATTAACCAGTTTGTGGGGAACATGGGGGAAATTTCCCCACATCTATTTGACTGGATCCGTCACCTCTTTTTTTTTTTTTTTTTAATGTGGCCTGTTTTTAAACATTTTTTACTCTGATTTATAACTTAGCCTGTAGAAATTGCCCATTAGTTTGTTAAAATGGCATTATTTAGATACAAAAAGCTGTAACGTAGTCTACTTCTTGATCCATACATATTCTCTCTGTGTTCCCCCACCTCCACCTTTACAAATTAAACACAAGCAATAACTGATATCAATATAAACACAACAGCCACAGAAAAGCTGAGCAGAAAGTCTTAATATCATTGTGCACAGTGCACCACTAGATGGAGTCCTAGACTTCAGTTGAAACTCTGCAACCAGCAACATTTAGCCTCAACCGCAGGGAAAGCTAATCACCACCCCGAAACAATAATACTGTGGTGTTTGCACAATTTTAGGTAGCCTACTTTACATTGTATCCATGTCCTATCTATTTTCTGTACAGACTCCCCCTGCTGGGTGCTGGCAATAATTAAAGTGAGTTTAATGACAATAAAAAGGGGGTAGGCTACGAATATCCCCTTTTAAGTTTTGAGTAATGGTTTCTTTTATACAGGCTATAGCTAGTTGTCATTGTAGCACAATTCCACTTTTATTTATGCGTGCTATTACTTTAGGAATATCCGAAATCTGAGTTTATCTGTGGATATATCGTCATAAAGATTTTTTTAAGCTACTACCACTTGGGGGCGCGGGAACAGGTGTTACACCGAAACTTGTGACTTACCGAGATCTGTGATGGAGGGGGGCGCCGTTACACATTACAGCGTCTCTTTATTTAACAATTATGCAGACTGGTTGATTTAAACATTACATTTTTTTGTTTAAGCAGCTTTCATTAAAATTTTGGACTCACTTGTGGTCCGTTCTTAAGGCAGGAAAACACAAGTCATCAAATCTGACGGTCAGAATAACTTACTAGAGCTATGTAATAATAACTGATCTAAACGTTGAAATTTTATCTTTTCACCCACTGCAATGATTTGGGAGATGGGTTTTCATTAAATACCAACTGATAGGGTTATGGTTATGTGATGTTTTGGGGTAATACGCTAAAATCATATACAAACATCGGCTGAAATGCGCAAAGGCGCCCCCTGCAATCACATATCTCAGTAAGTCACATGTCTCGGTGTAACACTTTAAGGGGGAGGGGCTTCGATGGAGGAAGTTATGTTAGAGATGTGTGGGAGCTCTCCATAGTGAGAGTGTCGCAAACCACTGGTTTTAAAGGAAAAGCTATAAGCAACAAGAAAAAAACACAAGTTAACGCGGCTTTGTGGATTTACAGCCAAGTTATTATTTTGTTTTTTCACTGTCTGGCACTAATTGAAGCGGTGCAGCCGGTCGAGACGCGAGCATTATGCATTCAGACTGCAGGCTGCTATGGGCAGAGTGGTAATGGTGGGCAGGGGACCGACAGGGGCCGGGGGTCTCGTCCTGTCGATTCTCGTCATTCTCACCACGGAAGGCTGTCGAGCACAGAAAGGTTGGTGGATAACAGCTGCTGTTACAATGGCAGTAGCTGAGTTTAACCAGAGTCTCGAGATTGTGGTGGCAAAGTGTGAACACAGACGTTCAAAAGTACAGTTTATTATCTTCGGTACACCTCGGTTACAGGGCTGTGTGTAGGCTACGTGGAGTTTTGGTTTACAGCGCTGCTCGAGTCTCTATTGAAGCCTAGCTAGCTAAACTCGGCGGACCGGTTTTACGAAACTGAGGTTGGTGAATAACCCATTGTTAATTTAGCTCACCTGTACCTCTCAATTTTAAGTACGTTAAAATGTCGATGATAGAAATACTTTCGCCCATACAAAACCATCTATATTATTTTATGGTTTGTATACATGTTTAAGAGTTATGGTCCATTTTCTCGTCATATTTCCCCCAACACTTGTGCACCATGTAAACTTTTAAATTGGTGTAATTTGAAGGTTTTGAAGGCAGTCAATCTCATGTAGACATGATGGGGGTGGGGTATTGTGGGTATGGTGTAAACACGTGGGGACTTTGTAATAACTAAACTCCCTGAGCTTGTAACACAGCAGTTACTGTAACATGTATCTGTTAAAGCTTCATAACATGGTATGATAACAATAGAATCTCTTCTCTCCACAGGTTTAACTTTTAGTTTAGAGTTTTGTTTTCTGTCTTTAGGGACGGCTCTTCCTGAACACCATGTAGTTGTTCTTTAACAATTAGAGTGAGAGAGCAGTTTTGTTTTTGTCCTGTTCATCTGGATAGTGTCTACAGAGAGGCTCTTGCATAACACCAGACTCACAAAACATCGACTTTAACAGCATGAGGCATGACTGTTGAGTGTTATCTCTTAAATCCAGGCCTTCATCATCACACTATCACTGCTTTTTGAAACTGAAAAGCTTTGAGACCCCCAATAAAAAGACCAATAGAGATTTAGCGGTTTAGTGTCTATGAATTTCTATCAGCTTTCATCAGCTCTTATAAAATAAGCTTTTATGAGAACACTAATGTTTTTTTTTTCTCCAGGTGATGGCTGTGGTCCTAGCTTGCTTGGCCCCACCAGTGGGACTCTGTCCTCTCTGGGTTACTCTGGGACAGTCCCCAACAACACAGTGTGTGAGTGGGAGATCAGTGTACCTCGTGGTAACAGGATCCACTTTCGATTTGCTGAGCTGGACATAGAAGACAGTGACTGTCAGGTCAACTACCTCCGACTTTATAATGGGATCGGTCTTGAGAGGAAAGAGATTGGTAAGACTCATAAACAAATTTTGGAATTGACAAAGCAGGGCAAATATAACAACACACAGTTCTTGCCAAAACTAACTTTTCATTTTCTCAAATATTTACTAAAAATCAGTTGCCTTACACACAATACCTCAATTACCCACATTAGATCAGTCCCAATACTATAGTGTGGCTCAATAATAACACGATAAACTAAAATTAATCTAAAATTGTACAACTTCAGGACATTACTGGGTTTATGCATTACAAGGTTTTAAATAAATTTGCGATGATTTGCCAGACTTTATATATTTTTTAAAAATAATTTAATTCATTAAAGCACATGGTAAAGCTGTTTTTTTTTTGGTTTTGTTTTATAGTTAACAAAGTAGGATGTATTACCTGACCATGTCTTTGTGTTCTTTACGACTCTGATGTCGGGATGCAGTCAAGTACTGTGGTCTAGGTCTGAAGGTTAAAGAGCTTATTAACTCCACTGGCAACCAGGTCACAGTCCAGTTCAGGAGTGGGACCCACCACAAAGGCCGTGGTTTCTACCTGTCCTACTCTGTGACAGAACACACAGGTAACTGCCTTTGAACCATTTGTCTGATGTAGGAATCAAATCGTATAGAACTAATACTTTTAGCAAAGAACAACATATGAGTGGATTGTATGATGTTTAAATGAGGAAAAAATAAGCTTTTTCAAAGAAATGAGCAGTAATACAGATATGGTTGTTCTCGATGAACAATGACTTCTTTCAACTGCAGTGTTTTTTAATTTATTTATTGGTGACGTTGCTTTCTATTGCGATAATAAAACTTATCCAAGTGCAGGAGGACAGTTAAACAGCTATACCCATGGTAATGTGAAAAAAAAATATATATAGATATATAATATATCTATATATTTTTTCCTGGCACATCTTTTAATTTTTTGGTCAGTTCTAAAATTGTGGCAAAGAATGAAAGCAATTCCTTCCAACACAGCCCACAGTATCACTAAACACTTTTCACTTGTGCAGTGACATAATAAGATTATAGTAAAGCTAATGGGTACAAACACCAGGCTATTACTTGTTTTGCTGCTGTGTGCTCTAAATTAATTTTTGTATACATTCCCGTATAAGCAGTAGATAGCCCTAAGAAAAGTGGTTCCAGTTGTGGAACCTATATATATTCTTTATTTGATTGGGACAGTACATGTTAATGAACATGTACGTGAGACACAGCCATGTGAATGTAAACATGCTGGATTGTAGCCTTGGGCTAATTTCCATCCGTTGTCCCACAGTATGTAATAATGCAGAGGATTTACATTTGAATATTGCACTGCCCTGAGAAGTAAAGTTTGTTGCCAAATATACTATCAACCCTTATAAACATGCTGAAATGTTTGCAAATGAATTATTTATATAAATGATTAGTTAAATGTAACACACAAATGGTGTCAAATGCAGTGTTGGTTTAGAGTCATGGTGCAGAGAAACAAGTTCTGACTGTTTGTTTGTCTTAACAGATATAATCACCTGCCTGGACAAAGGTGCCGATTTCCCTGAGGCTGAATTTAGGTAAATAATTTTTGCTTTGTCTGGGCATTTGTCTTGATGAAGCGGCCTGAAGTTCTTTCTTTCTCTCTCTATATATTAGTAAATACTGTCCGGCTGGGTGCTTGACATCCACAGAGGAGATTTCTGGAACAATACCTAAAGGATATAGAGATGTGAGTATCCTGTGTGCTTATATATGGCTTAGCTTTACTGTCATGTTGCCTCTGCCTCAGATGAAATGAAGTTGTATTAACTGTAACCACATATTTAACCAGAGTGGCTATTTGCATGTGCCTCTTTTCACCACAATTTGGAGATGTTAAATTTTGGTACGGCACTGTTCTGTCTTGTGTTGACCTCACAACGCCTCCGCTGTGAGTTAGGTCATGGGCGCTGAGTGTGTTGTTGATGACCTCATGCTGAGTACTTTGAGTTATATGGGGGGGGGCAGAAGTGGATGATGGGAGAACAGGGAGGGACCGATCAGCCCCTTAGGAACAGAGGAGGGGCAAGGTCAAGAGGTGAATGTGAGATAATAATTTGGCTGAAAAAAATAGCCAACTAATCTAGTCCAGCTGCAAGAGGGTGCAGAGCCGAGTGGCGTGTTGAGTATGCACTTTGGAAAAAAGACCCAAGAAAGGGTTGGGCAGTGTTTAAAATCTGTGTAATATCTTAAATTTACAATAGTTTGTGCATGGCAGGAAGTCTTTTTTTTTTTGTAACCAATGAGAAATAATTAGCACTTAGTCGTTTAGATTATTCAGTTTGTATTATTTATTTAAAGCCCATCTTAAGTTAATACCTACAGATGATTATGGTTTACTTACTCTGATATAACAATGTGTAGTATTTTGGTTATTGTGCGGGTTTGATAGTATAAAATGTAGTCATACATACATACATATATACATGAGTGGGGATCACATAGGAACCACACCTGCATCTGATATTTTTTAATTCCGTTTCGTTTATTGCTGGTTTGTTTATTTTTGTACAGTGAGTGTTGCTGTGTCTGGATTATATGTGTGTTATTGTGGTCTTGTGTTAATACAATGCAGTGGTTGAGAGCACTAAAGAGTGTTTGTGTTAGTGGTTTGGAATGGTGAATTTTAGGATGTGGTGTGTGTTCTTGGGAAGTTTAGGAGTCATGGGGCAAGTGTTGATGACTTGTGGCAGCTCTGACTGCTGTGCATGTGTTCTGCAAGCTTGATGAATTTAAGCATACGTGTATTCATTCTTGTCACTTCATGGGTCACTAAAGTTTTCCCACAATTGTCTCAGCTGTGAATTCCAGTGGGCCTTTTCCAGTAATAAAATTCAACCTAACTCAAGCAGCTGCTCATGAGAAAAACCTTGTGGCCTGAGTGGAATCAGGTTTGGTTTCTTTCCTCCATGATGTGACAGCAGGGTTAGATAGGAACGCAGCTGCTGGTGAATCATTATCAGCGCCTCATTATTTGCTCTACAGAAAAGTAACATCACAGTGAATCATCCACTGTTGTGCACGGTCTGCCTAACTAAACTGTGTGAGTGAAATGTAGTTTTTGTTACAGTAAACTGGGGGGTCATTGTGTGAGTTTTAATTTGTTTGGATCTCAACTAGTTGGCCTCACAATCGGGGCCCAATGTGTCAAAGTTATGTGGTGGTGTGTTGCAAGTTTTAAAGCTGTTTTTTTAATCCTGTCAGGGTTTGGAATGTAATTATAAATGTTTCTTGTGTCCCTTTGTCCTGCAGTCCTCTCCTTTGTGTGTGGCAGCCATCCATGCAGGAGTGGTGTCCAATGCTGTGGGGGGGGAGATCAACGTGGTTAGCAGCAAGGGCATCTGTTATTATGAGGGTACACTGGCTAACAATGTCACTTCCACTGAGTAAGAGCCACATGGTCACTACTTAAAAAGACACACTGTAATGTATTTCACCGAAACACTCATAGCAAATAAACCTTGTGATCAATTCATTTTCCAGTAGTTTTTGCAGAGGAACTTTATCACACAGCCTCTTTACCTTCAGAACCAATGGTGAGTTGGAATTTATTTATATTGAGCTTAAAAGTTTTGTTACACATCATTTGTCTAAACCAACCTCTAACATTTGATTGAAACACTGGCAGGTTGCTATGGAACTCTAGGTTTGGAGTCTGGTAGTATTGCAGACACCCAGCTTACGGCTTCGTCTGTGTGGGAGTGGAATGGCGTGTGGGCACCAACAGGGGCACGGCTTAAAAAGGCAGGACTACCCTGGGCACCTTTGCATAGTGACCAGCAGCAGTTTTTGCAGGTTGATTTCAAGAGGGAGAAGAAAATTACAGGTTTCTTAAGCAACATTTGTAATTTTGTGAAAAAAAGTTAAATGTCATTTATTATTTTGTATGCAATAATCATATTGCTTTTTTTTCTTAATGCAGGCATAACCACCACTGGTTCCAACTTGAGAGAGTACCAGTACTATGTGTCAGCATACCGTGTCCTTTATAGCTACAATGGCCAGCAGTGGTACAGCTACAGGGAAGCCAATTCTACACAAGACAAGGTAATGCAATTAGTAAATCAATTAGTCTTACTCAAATGTTACATCATTGGCTTTCAGGATTTTAGCTCTTAATTTTGTATTAATGGACAAAATATCCCTTTAAAAGTCTTTACAGACACATACATGGATTGTTTCTATAGCAACTGGTATCGATTTAGGGACGTTTATGGCAGGAAATCAGAGCAGTCAGTGGGTTGAGTTAAGTGCTGCGGTAGACAATTCAGGACACTTGGGCATTAATAATGAATGGATATGGATTTAGTGGAAAGGGTTGTCTGTTACTGTCCACCAACCGGCATTCTTAAAAGATCTCATTGTGTTTAGCAAAAGTAGTTATCAGTATGCTAAAGTTGGGAATAATCATCTTTAGGTCTAAGCGGCCAACTTTAAAGGTTGTATACCACTACTGCTGGCTTGTAAATTCAGATCATACAATTCTGTGTTTTTATACAGGTTTTTCAAGGCAACGTTGACTTCCAGCATGAAGTGAGGAACAACTTTATCCCTCCAATAGAGGCTAGATTTGTGAGGATCAATCCTTTAATGTGGCACCAAAGAATTGCACTGAAGCTGGAGCTGCTTGGCTGCCAAATTCCCACAGGTATTAAAAGTCGCTGGACTGGCTAATGTAACTGTGCCTCAATGATACACAAAAGCTAATACTGTAACTAATGTTGTCAAAAATAACGATATTTCGATAAATATCGATACTGAAATATCTCAAACAATACGATACTCATTTCCCGAGTATCAATACCGATTATCAATATCAAGTTTTTTTTTTATTACTTGCACTATTGGTTTCCGAATGTATGACAATCTGAGAGGCCTTTGAACAAGTGCACTACCTCAGAAATTTTCAAAAGGCGGACCGCGATCTGGACCGCAAGACATTATTCATAATTACAAGCGCATTGTGTAAAACATATTTTTGAATCGGCACTTCTAGGACGGCTACGTCAACATACGTGGGTCCTCAGGTTACTATGGTTACAGACAGAGCAGCGGGAAATTTCAACATGTTTAGCGTAGCCTGATAATGAGTTAGAAACGACTAAAATTTAAAGGTTGAGCTTTGTCAAAACATAATAAAGATTCACTGACGTTATGGACGGAGAGGGAACGTTTATTTTAATCAGAAAATACAGCTCCTCAGCTCCGTGTCAGTGTCAAAGCTGAACAACAGCCCTTTATCCTCTAGTCCCTACTGCTTTGATAATCAGAGAATGAATTCAGAACTGAACCAGGACTGGACAGTTTTCATGTTGGGATTAAAAAGACTAGCTCAGAGAAAAGTGAGGACGTCTAATAATGTGGTGAGTTGTACATTTGTCTGTCAACTTCTTTATTCTGTCGTAGGTTAAGTATTGACTCGTTTGTCGCATATTTGACCTCATTTACAAACATTGTGAGTAATTAGCTCACACAATTTGCGTTCATTTGAACCCAACATATGGGTGATTAAAAACAGAAAAGGTGTGAAAGGAGGGTTTGGAGATGAGTGACACAGGTTAAGTCTTCCTTAAGTTGTGTCAGTTTCTGTGTGAATCCTAAATCCTTTTTTTTTTTATTAAAATGTTACCCCACACGGGGAAAATACAGGAAATAAATATTTCTATTCTAAATTCTGAAAATGTTTAAAGATGAACCTGCTAATTAAACAATAACAGTTAATTATTGGCAACAGCTAATGCTAAAGAAATGCTCAGTGCATTTTTCCTTAGCTTTAGCCTCTTTTGATTTTGTAGTATTTTTTATTTTGTCTTTGACAAACATCCTTCTAATGTAAACAAAGGATAAAATACAGAAAACAGTAGATTATCAACATTCATCCCCATATTGTTAAAAGGCTGTAGGTGTGGAATAAATGAGACTTTACTTTAAAGAATTATATTCAAACACATATCCTTTTATTAAAAATTTCGGACCCCTCACGGTGAGGAAAGTTAACTAAGGTCCAAGACATTTTTGTTAATGTAAAATATACCACATTGTCATGTTCTATATAGACATGTTATATTTATCTTTAAATAAATTTTTTTAATAATACTATTGTGACAGTTGTTTTCCCTTTGGTATCAAATATTGATATTTTTGAAGGTATTGTATTGAAGTTAAAAATTCCAGTATCGTGACAACACTAACTGTAACATATTTGTTGTGCAGCAAGGCCAGGGCCGAGAATGGGGGCCCCCTTTCGTCCAACCCCACGCACTGGAGATACAAGGCGCCCACCTCAGCTGGGACAGACTACCCATACATCAGACATCCGAAACACCACAATGCCTCCACACACTGGAAAAGGTGTGGAAGATTTCCATCCGGCTTTTTATACCAAGCTCCTTTTTTGTTTATAAAAAATGGTTTTACTGTGATTCTAGATGTGGCCCTGATTGCAGTCTTGGTTCCTGTGCTGTTCATGATTCTCACTGCTTTTATATTAACTGTGGTTTGTGCTTGTCTTTGGAGGAACAGGTATTTTAATCACAAAATAACATCCCTTTAAAGTGATGAATATTTTAGAATAATTTTATCTTTTCCTTTACTACAGGAAAAAGAACACTGAAGGCACACATGATCTTCATTGGGACCGCGCAGGTATCCACTTGTATTCACCAGCTGATCAGTTTATGTGTAAACATTGTTATCGATCAATATTTACCTTTTGCATCTGCTACAGACTGGTGGAAAAGCATGAAGCAGCTGCTGCCATCCAAAATGGTAGAGACTGATGAATCAGTTCGGTACAGTATTAGTGAGGTGGGCCGTCTAACAGGGAGTGGGGCTGTCCCCAGACTCCATGCTGAACCTGCAGGTACTGTTCAGTTGTTGATGGTATTTATACTTCCAACTATACTATAAACATTACTATACTAACCCTAACAGTCCCGCATGCCAATTCTGTTTTTTATGAATTATCAATTTATGAATCTTTTTATAAGCTTTAATTATTTGAACTTTAGAGGAAGCCAGCCATAGGTTTCTGGAGTACAATTGCAACATCTAGAATTCTAGTGTCTGTTGCCATCTTTTCTGGTCCTAGAAATAACCATAATTTATATTTTTGAAGTGTTGTTTTAAGAAAAATCCAATTTTCAGTGTTTTGTTAAATGTATTTTTTTTTTTTTTTTATTCTTTGCAGAATATGCTCAGCCACTTGTGAGTGGTGTTACAACTTTGGGTGCACGTTCAACTTTTAAACCAGATGATGGGCCAGACCTGTATGATGCCCCCATCTCACCTGACACATACCATGCCTATGCAGAACCGCTGCCTGCATCAGGAGCAGAGTATGCCACTCCTATAGTAGTTGACATGAGCCAGCCTGCAGCTGTCTGCAGCTTTATTAATGCTGGACCCACCTCGTTGCTCACAAAGCCTGACACTGGCCAGTCGAGCAGGTCAGCATACGATACACCCAAGAATGTCACTGGACAGATCACACCTACAGAGGATCTGACCTATCAGGTACCTCAGAATAGCGCTCAGAAGATGCCAGCGCATGAAGTGGAGTGAGTCTGGATGCACATTGTCTTTAGCAGCCCCTCACTGATAGCTCAACCCAGTAGACTAAGACACGAGTTGATTGAGGAAGATGAGGCAGCAGCCACAGAGCCTAGGCTTAAATCTTGAATGAACTACCTTAGCTTTAGATACACCTAGTAATGTCTGTATTGCCGAAATGAAAATGTAAATGAATGTGCATGGGAACAGTCTGCTTGTGTTGTGCCATTACAGTCCTATCACTGAAAACACAGATGAATGTGCTTGTGCCGGTTTTAAAAGAAATGTGAGAGCTGACTACTATTTGATAGACTTTTTCCCTGTTCTGTGATTTTATTTTATTTTTTTTAACGGTAAAACTGTGATTCTGTCATAATTCTTACATACTGAACGAGGTTCAACTAAACTACCCATCAGTTTGTTCTTTTAAGGAGCAGTAAGCCTGTTTATATGTAGCGCACTTCCACATTCAAACTCCCTCTTTTCAAAAGGTACGGTTTGTTTTACTTTGTCTGGAAGCATGACTTGAAATTGTGTGTAATTTTAGGAATTCCATTATTACATTTTAAATTCCTGTATAATTTACTGATATTTATTTTTATTTTACATCCTGCTGATAAAAATGAAACATTCTCCACTGCCCTCTCGGAAAACAGATGAAAGATTGCACTGTTGTAATGGGAATACTGAGTGTGACAAAGTAAAAATCTGTTATCACCAAAATGTTATCAGGCAACTTGAAGAAGCCAAACAGGGGAACCAGTCCAAGAGAGAAACAATTAACAAAATTGTTTTTTCAGGCTTTACTTTAAGTACCAACAGGCAAGCCAAGTCTTTATTTAGGAAAAAAAAAACATTGACAAGATGTAATTAGGTATTTGTCTAAAAGGTACAGAGAATGGGGTAGGTCTGTTACAGCCAGTAATTTTATTAAAATCTTTATTATGAAAGTTTCTGTGTTTGTCCTGACCATGTGATTTTAACTGTGTATCACAGTGACTCTTGTGATGAAAAGGTCTTGTATCTTTTCTACTATACTTAGGTGTGGCTGGGTACTTTTCGTAACCATGTGCATCAACATGTGTGTGTGCTGTCTGTTATTAGAGTTGTTGTAGAATTATTTTATTTTTTGTCTTGTTAATGCTGGTGGTTATTAAACTCCAGCAGTTCAGACTGCATTCCCTTCTGTCCTGTTGTGGTACTGTCTTGACCAAACACTAGTGGACTGCAGATAGATGGAAAACATGGAATAAACCGCTTTATAGCTGTGCCTTATTCATGCTTTGATTATGCTGTATAACCAAACCAATCTCTCATCAAAAGTCTTGGTGCTCCCTGGACACTAAGGGGCTGTGCTTTTGATGTTCTCACTGACTGTATATAGTGAAATAAAGAGTTTTTAGAAAAAAAAAGTTTGTATATTTTTAAAATGTTTTGAACAGATGAAACAAACCGTTTCCAAATATCTGCAAATTACAACATTCAAATTACACTTATCGCAGTAGCACAAAACACATAACTTAATAATCTAAAATAATGACAAGGAGTGCATGTTACTTCAATCAACAAATTAACACTGGATTCCAGTTAATTAATATGCAAACAAAATTAAGTAGAACAAAGCTTTCATAGCTGGTTGTATCTAAAGTCACAAAATGCAATCTTACACGTGGATTAATTCCTTGGACAAACCAATTTGTAAACGATGCCTATCAGTGCTTTTTTTTCTTATTACCTAGTCGCTACACTTCATTCCTCCATGTTTTTTCCATCCTTTCCAAACTTCCACCAGACCACAGTGAGAACAATGGCTAGGACTAGTATTAGACTGCTGGTCACTAGGTAAGCAATGGGCAGGAAATGGTTCTGGCCGCCGAACCAGGTCAGTGTAGTCAACACCACTTCCTTTCTGCCTCGGAAATACTGCACAGGGAAATCTAGAAAAGCAAAGGTTAAGGCTGAAAACTGATAATTATAGAGAAAGAGCAGTTTTCAATAGTCCCCATTTATGTGGTTGTGTTTAACAATAACATGCAAAAGGAGACAATTGTAGTCCACTTTATGAAACATTTCTGTGGAAGGATACTGTAGCTGATGTTGATGGTGTAATTCCCTGCTGGCAGACCCTCACTAAAAGGGTTAATTGCGCGGTTCAGGACACCGTAGAGCTTCTTGAAGTTGGGAAAAGCTGCCTCTCTCATCCATACGATTAGGTCATTATTAATAAAGCCATTATTGGTTGGATCAAATGGGTCAAGGTCATACACAGGCTTTTGCCAATACAGAGGCTTTACTGTGTCTGTAAAATGAAAACATCCGACTGGATAAGTGGATTTTATATCCAAGCTGTATAGTGGTGATTAGATAAATCCAAAACACATTTATTTACCTTTAAAAACTTCAGGCAGTGTCAGGTTTCCCATTTTAGGGTTCCTGTACTTAACATTTTTGTCTGTAAACCATGTGATGCTGCGCCGTAGAAGAGGAACCCTGTGTTTTACACTTGAATTATGGTACCACAGGGTGAAACTGTCTGAAAAGAAATACTAATTAAGAAAAAGATGAGAGGAAAATGCCTAAGAACATTGATGGTGTTTACCATTAAACATGCTGTTGGCCACAGCGCCACAAGGAGCAATAGGAAGTCCATTTTGATCTTTGTCAAATGGTTTACAGTAGGAGCTGGGGTTCTAGTTATGGTGCATAAAAAGACATAAAAAGAAGAGACTAAGATTGCAGTAACTATAGTACAGTATTGTTCAAAAATAATAGCAGTACAATGTGACTAACCAGAATAATCCAGGTTTTAAGTATATTATTTATTGCTAAGTGGCAAACAAGTTACCAGTAGGTGCAGTAGATTCTCAGAAAACAAGACCCAGCATTCATGATATGCACGCTCTTAAGGCTGTGCATTTGGGCAATTACCGTAGTTAAAAGGGGTGTGTTAAAAAAAAAATAGCAGTGTCTGCCGTTGACTGTACAAACTCAAAACTATTTTGTACAAACATTTTTGTTTCTAGGATTTAGCAATCCTGTGAATTACTAAACTAATATTTAGTTGTATGACCACAGTTTTTCAACTTTTAACTAATTGCCCAACCTTAAGAGCACAGCCTTAAGAGTGTGCATATCATGAATGCTGGGTCTTGTTTGTTTTCTGAGAATCTACTGCACCTACTGGTAACTTGTTTGCCATTTAGCAATAAAAATATACTAAAAGCCTGGATTATTCTGGTCACATTGTACTATTATTTTGAACAATACTGTATGGGAATCTTCAAAAACATTAAAAAGTACCTAAACTGAGAGAACGTGCGTAAATAACAGTGATGAGATGTTACATAAGAACTTCATATATAGTAAATGTAAACCTGTAGATTAGCCTTTCTGCCAACCATCTGTCCATCATCCCTGGAGTCCATGTATCTCCTGAGGTTCTGATGGAAGTTTTTCAGACCGTAGTAGATAAAGACATCACCCTGCACAACATTGATCAACAAGATACATACCATTGACTGATAACTCTAAAACATTATATTACATTAAAATGTAAATTGTGATTACCTTGAAGGCTTTTTCAAGGCGAAAAAACACTGTACAGCTGCAAAGCTCAGCTGCACGGTTTACATCTTTGCGTTTTTCAAAGCATTCATTACATGTGTCATTAGTGTAGTCCAGCTAAGAAAAGAGAAAAGTCACTTTTAATTTCATGAACAGCATGACCAGAGTGTAAAAGCAAATACAAAAGCCTTCCTCTTTACTTTCACTCTTTTCATTTCATTCAATAATGTACTTTTGATATTTCATATCTTGTCAAACTTTAAACTTTTGCACTAATAGCACACATTTAACTTTGTAAATTATTATTTGAGAATTACACAAACTTACTTTAATTTCCTGAGTCCTCTGTACAGTCAGTAGAAGCCACACTCCCAGCAACATGCATATTACAACCATGATGTAAAAGAAAGGCAGCACAGTGTTAGCTGTTAGCATTGGGGACCATGCAGGGAGCCTCTGCTGTTTAAAGGCAGAGTTGTCTGGCCTTCGAGCCACCAGCCCAGCCTTGGCCACTTCACCCATCAGAATAATCTTTGAAGAGCAGCAGATGAACTTGGGGATTGAACAAAACTGACACAAATGCGCTCCCCTTTTCTCTTCCTGTTCACGGTTTTGCAATCTCTCTTACAGAGCACACACACACAACTCTGCCTGCCAAGAGACTTTCCCAGCAGGCCTTGCAGAGTGGAGCAGTTGGAGCCTGTTACTTATTAACCACAATGCTTTACAAAATGACTTTTGATCATGTTTCTGCCAACAATTTCCTCTTTTCAGATTCCATCAGATAAAGATGTCTTGTATGTTTTTTCTCCAGTAGATGCTAATGTGCAGACTTTAGACCTTTGTGGTTTGTTTTATAATGCCTTATAAACGGATGTTTTGCTAACTTAAACTTCCTGGTGCACGAGTGAACCTATGACCTTCCGCTGTAAGCAAGAGCAACTTCCCAATTCCAGTCAACAAGGATGCAGCTTTTGTTCTGTTTATTTAGTTCAACACAGTAGTAATTAGTGTACAACTACCAGAGCATCACACCTTTTGCACAAAACAGGATGAAGCAGATGAGAAAAAGTCACAATACACAACAAAACATAAACTTGTGGTTAAAATAGTCCAATTTTGACTTTGTTACAATTTTGGATAATTTTTTCTAAAAGCTTCATGAATTCCACTTTGATCTGAAAAAAAAAAGAATAGCTAATTTTAATGCCACAGACTGAAATAGACGTTGCTTATCTGATCAGATCTATAGAAGGCAGATGCTCACCTCAGGAATGTCCACCATCCTTCTGAGCTTCTGATCCCTCCAGTTCCAGTCAAGAACTAGGTAACTCAAGGCTTGCAAGTTTAAACCCTCTAAGGGAATAATAACACTCTGGTTTAGAGTTCAAAAAGTTTCCAAATTAAAACCTGTATGTAAAAAAAAAAAACAAACCCATACCTCTTTCAACAAGAGCAGAGATTCTACCGGGTGTCCCCACTCCAATGTGTGTGATACCTTTCTGCAGCAGTTTCACCTGTTCCTCAATCTATAAAGAAAGAAAATATATTATAATAATTTCTGTTGAATCCAGTCACTTTTCAAAATGAATGCTCTCTAGGAGCATACCTTAATGTGTTTGGCAAAAAGCTTGAGTGCTTTTGCTTCACCCTTGAATGTTGTTAGCTGCCTAGGAACAAACAGAATATTCAGAATTTTTGGACTACCTGGTATATACAGGACTGACATATTCTTACTTTATGAGCTCAATGGTTCTGAGAGCTGAGCTACAGACAATAAGCAACACCACAGAGCCTTTCTCTACATGTTGTTTTTGAATCTTCGCCCATTTGGGACAAACTAAGGACACAAGAATAAAAAAAATAAAATAAGGTTAACATAAGGGGAAGTATATGTGCAGAATTAAAAAGGATAGAAAAGTCTAATGTGTACCCACTTTGTTTGAGATACGAGGAAAGGCTGTGTGTTAGGTCATTACAGGAAAGGAAACAAGAGTCTGTGAAAAATATGGCACATGGTTACTTTGATGAATCAACACATAAGAAACTAAAATCAATGAAGAGGACTTGCTTTGACTTACCGTGTAGTTGAAGCTCTTCCTGCTCAATGACAGAGCGCTTGTCTATGAAGAACTGAGACACTAGACTCTGCAGATCTGCCGGACAGCCGGGTTTGGGCTCTGAAGTGGCCAAGACATCTGTTATGGTTTTCTTCTGTAAAACACATTCATTTTGCTGAGTAATTTACATACACTCACCGGCCACTTTATTAGGTACACCTTGCTAGTACCGTGTTGGAACCCCTTTTGCTTTCAGAACTGCCTTAATTCTTTGGCATACATTCAACAAGGTTTTGGAAACATTAATCAGAGATTTTGGTCCATATTGACATGATAGCATCACACAGTTGCTGCACATCCATGATGTGACACTCCCATTCCACCACATTCCAAAGGGGTTCTATTGGACTGAGATCTGGAGACTGTGGAGGCCAGTTATTCTGCATACCTTAGTTGTAACAATTGGTTATTTGAGTTACTGTTGCCTTTCTATCATCTCTAACCAGTCTGCCTCTGACAAGCCAAGACATTTTTGTCCAAACAACTGCCGCTCACTGAATATTTTCTCTTTTTCGGACCATTTGTTGTAAAAATCAAGCCCGTCTGGCACCAACAACCATTCCACGTTCAAAGTCACTTAAATCCCCTTGGATTTAAGTGACACAAATTACCAATTGCTTGGTAATTTTTGCTTGGTAATTTGTGTTACCAAGCAATTGAAGAGGCATACCTAATAAAGTGGCCGGTGAGTATATTTAAAACGCAGTCACTGTCTATTCTATTATTTGAAAAATTGTTGTGCCCATTTAAAATAGCAGATGTCAGCACTTTAGGGCTCCTACTCACCTTCCTTTTCTTTTTAGGTTTGGTTGACTTTTCACTGTTCAGCTCTTTCTGTTCAGGAAGTGTACGTTCTTTCTGTAAAAAAAACAATACACAGACATGTTTTATTCCTTGCTTTGAAAAGTAAACAAACAAACTGCAAACTCAAATCTGTATATGTTAGCACTCCCTAAATATATCATATGCATGCAATGTGTTTTGGCTTCAAATGTTTTCAGGAAATGGTAGCGTTTTACAATAAAATAAAATTCTTGCATACAAATTACAAACACGAGACAACAAACCTGTTCATTCTTTTTCTTCTTTTTTGCCTTTACTTCTTTTTCGGTCACCCTCTTCCTTTTCTCGGTTTTCTCGGATGTCTTGTGTTTAGTTTTGTCTGTAGGCTGGTTACTTTTGTCAGTCTCTTCTTCAGCCTCGGATTTATCTGAAGAAAACAGAAAAATAAGTATACCAATATAGCAGACCAAATAGTGAAGATAAGGCATTCGATGACATTTAGAGGTCACTTTTCTGTAGCAACCACTTCAGTTGAACCATAAAACTGCTTTATTTGCTCAATAGCAAAGTTTAGCTAAGTCAGGTTGCTTGTTTCATTCAATTTTAGGCTGAGGCTGTGATTCAAGAAGAGAATTTGTAATATAATTATATGAAAAAAAAAAAAAGCATTCTGCAATTTATGCTAAAAGCAAAGTCAATTTTACGCATCCTCCACATCCCCCTTATTATTATTGTCCAGGCAGGTCCTTTAGCCCATCCCCGATATTGATGAGCCGTTTCTCCCTCTTGCTCCACTCAGCACTGATCCTCTCGTCACATCAGACTTCTGTAGTAAACGTGAGGATACACAAGTTGTAAGAGAGGAACACTGGATAAGGCTAAGCTGGTGACTGTTCCCCACATTATGAAGCAGGTACGAGTAGTTTTTACCTTTACTTTACTTCCTCATATTATGATTGTTTGTGGATCAGCATCAGATTTAGGATTAATGCCCTCTGTGGTGGAGCAGGTTATAGTATCTTCAGCCTACAGTCTGGAACATTTATTAATAAACAACCAGTGCTGGCAGTTATTTTGGTGGCTTTTGGAAATTTACTGCAGTTTCTACTGAGGTAAAGTATTTTCTACACAACAGACTAAAAGTGGATGAGCTGACAGCGCAAAAGCAATCACCTAACATTGCCTTTCTCTCTTCAATTAGTTGTAAAAGGCCTGTGGGGTCACTTAGTGTCTGAGATTAGTTGAGAGTGCTGACAGTGCAGTTAGATAAAGCTGTAGAAGAATCTTTTTTTTGGCTTTAGAAAACTTTTAATTTTATCACCTCCACAGAAAAGGCTGCAGACATTGTAGCTTTGTAATCTCCAGTCAGATCAATCGTGGAAACATGGTTTACATGTTAAACAATCTATTGATTTGTAATGAGTGCAGGCTCCTAAAACAAAGCAAACAGATGATGAAAAGAAACACAAGCCATGTGAGCGTAAAACGAGTAAATGCAAGAAAAGGGTGGTCCACTTTCTTTGGTGTCCCCTAACCCTGACCTCAATAAAGTCAATGCCACAATGACTCACTCCAGATGGTAGAGACAGGGGAATGCTTTCAGACACATCAGCCAACGCAGTTTACAGCTCAGATAACAAGAAATCAATGGCAGTCACTGCAGTAGAGAGGCCCCAGATCCTGGAAAATGGTCCAGTGTGGTCATCTTTAATGGGGGGGATCAATAGAGATGATGGCCAAATGGTCAATGTAATGAGTATTAATAGGTTCAGAAAATGGTCAATTGTTTTATTTCCAGATAAGTGAATAAGTAACCAACATTTTACTTGTACCAGATGTGACCTTAAAAAGTCATATGTAATAATATTTCAGTGGCAACAAGGAGTTAAACGAGTGCTACTGCAACTCATCTTTTAGTAAAGGAGCAACTTATAAATGCACGGTCACCCTCCCTATATTGGTGTTTCGATAAACAACAATATATACCGTTCAGGAGCAGTTTCAGAAATCAATAACTCATCCTTAGGTATGTAACAAATGGCTGATGTTAGAAAAAAATTAATAAAAATAAAAAAGGTGGCTGCTTGTTGCCGATATTGGTTTTGGAGACCTACAGCTTCCTCCCTAAAGCCACAATTGAACATGTGTTATTGTTAAATCAATGGGGACTTAGGGCTGTATGCACAAATCTAACAAGCAGGCTTTAGTGAAATGACTTTGAGCAAATCAGCTCAACAGTCAGATTACAAATTCAGTTTGCCTCCTCATTCAGTATTCATTAACCATCCTGAAATTTGACTTGGTATTTAACAGCTTGTTGCTCTGTTGGCTGTTGCAGAGGCTTTACATAGTTTAGGCTTTAGGCTGCAGGTTTCTTTGAGATTTATATGCTATTGGTTTACACTTTTGCTTTCAATTGTGACAGAGAAAGGTGTAGGTGTGGCGACTGACCAGCAGGAGGCGCCTTGGTTGTAAAGCAAGGCCAATTCCATTAATGCTGGGGTTAGAACTCCTGTCCCATGAACTGAATAGCTTTAAACACACATCATCGTAGAGCTGATGCCTGTAAGAACAATTGTTTTGATAAATGTGCAGTGAAGCAATAGCATGATTGCACTTCCTTATAAACTAAGGCTCGGGTTTATTTAAATATCTGTGACGTTACCTGAAAAGTATTTTAGTCCAACACAGAAGGCCTTTTGCAATATAAGGCAATTTCTCCTTTTACTGCATGACATGTTTTATTCTAAATGCATCTCTGACTGCACATTTTTAAATCAGGACACATCAGTGTCACAGTCCAGGGATGTCTGAGAGAAAGTACTAATCAGTCTCTGAAAAGGTTAGGTAAATAACACTAAGCTGTAAAGATTTAAAAAGACCCAAATGAGTAATTCCTATTTTCTCTCACCTTAACAGCCAATTATAAAAGTCATTGCCCACTGCTTTATTAAAATTGATTGAAATGCCAAACTTCAAATCGTTTTTCCAGCCTATTTGTTAATTAAATGTGTGTAAAAGTAATTTTAGTTAAACCGTACATTACCTCACTACTCAAATGTTTGGCTCATGCTAACTTTTCTATTTGAGTTCTACAACATAATCAAGACTTCCAACATTGCACGAAGGCGGCTGGCAAATATACGATGGTGATGTCACGTTGACTGATGACACTAAAGCATGATTCTCATTCACAGATCAAAAGAAGGGCAGGAAATTAAATCCGCCGGCCATGCAAAAATGTTCGGATCATAAATAAATCATTTCGGGGCATTTCTGTCATAAAAAGGCCTTTACAGGTTTATACACTCCACACAATCCCAGTGTTCAGCGGCCTTTCAAAATTACGGAGGATATTAAACAGCGCAGGCAAGAACACAGCCACATCTGGCACGTCACACCTATCAATGGCTATAAAAGGCAAATGAGACCCAAATATTTAACACCTTCTTCCTGGCACCTAGTGAAAACACAATAAAACAATGAAAGTCAATGACGTCAAGGCAAAAGTGACTTGCTGCTTGTGCTATGCTTCTGCTTTCCCACAGAGAGATTTCAAGTTGCCTTAGCTAATACTGGGCTTTTCGTTACTATTTGATTATAAAGTTTTGAGTATATTTGAACTGCTTGGCTTTTGCAGAACAAAAGATGGAAATGAGTTAAATTAACACTCTTTTAAACAGCATAGTGCGGTGTGGAGCGTAAAAAGCCCCAACCACAAATTGTCATCACATTTTGATTTGAAAGTTTAAGAGGAAAAACCTAAGACAAAACAATACAATCACTTAACACAGGAAGAAGTTTTGTAATCAAAAAATAAGATCACATTAAATAGAAGGAATGTAGAAAATGTGGGCTGGCTAACATTACACCTGTGTGCGTGTTTAGAACAAATTTAAGATGGCAGTAAGCGCAAGTGGTGAGATTATTTTCTGGAAGTGTTAAGGATCGACGGACAGGAACGACGCAGTCCTGGGCAGCATTTAAATAAATAAATAGCAGCCAGCCACATGTGCAGCTTCCTGCGCGTCTGCCAGTGGACAGTCCTCGGAGGGGCAACCCTGGCAACCATTACTGAGGCTGGCTCTGGGCCATGTGAGAAGGATTTTCATGTCTAGCACTGTGCGGGTCTGCACTAGTCTAGACTCCCTACACAGAGGCTGAGTCATGTCGTGTGATACAGTGTGCAGAGCTTAGTCAATTAGAGGCCAATGGCGAAGAAACACCAACATGTGACCCGCACCGATTGTTCTCAATAAATGTTTGCACACACTGAGGCTGAAGGAAAACACACCGTGGGCACATTTTTGTATCTCGACTTTTCCCAGTCACAAGCGTTTGGAAATGTCACTAGAGCCAAAAGTTTCAGAAACGGTCATTAGTTAAAAACAACACTGTAACTTGTTAGATTTAATAACAGGAACAATGCAATCAGACATAGTTACAAAATAAATATTGCAGTTGATGTGATGCATATAAAGTTTGTAGCAAATGCTAATTCTCAACTCTTGTCCCTGGTTGGGCTTTTTTACTTTATACTAATATTATAAAAGATATGGCACTATAAAACGCTATAAAAAGCATTATACACAACAATATATATTTAAAAATTTAACCTTATGTTATGTGGATTTGACTTATGTCCCATTCACTCAGAGTTAGATTAGAGAGTATCTGTTAGACCAGGTGGATTTTGTCATTGGCTCGTGCAGCAACAGCAATGTGATCATTTATAAATTCTAAAGTGTGTAAAAAGACTTTCTATTTGTGTCGTTTGATTTTTGCACATCTTATTCTAATTTTATTGATCAAAAATATTTCTTTTTCATTCATATAGTGTTGTGAAAAGCTGTTCTGGGGACAGGTGTTGCAAACTAGCCTCAGCAATAAACACTTTAAGGCTGTCATTCCTATTTGTATCAGTCCCCATCAACTAAACTATAAAAAACAATTTTCAGGCTCTTTATCTTGAGGTAAAAAAAAAAGTTACTTAGTATTATTTTCAATGAGGGCAATATAGGCCCACAAACTTAATTTTGATGCAGTAGTAAATGTTATACTGCACATAACTAGGAGTGTTTGTGTCTGTGGCAGGGTGTGCTCATTTGAATCATGAGCTCTGAGTTAAAGAGGGAGCTAATAAAACCTCCCCAGTGATTGTTAAGCGCCTCCATCATCCTTCCCTGTCGCCGCTAACAAGAGGAGGACTGAAAGCTAAGACAGCCTCATTTCTCTTCCTGATTGATACTGAGAGGCTATCAGGAGGGAGAAGGGTGTGTTGAGGATGCTAAAGGGCCATTTTGTCAGTAACACAATGTTTGTTGCTCATGCACGCATCTGTGTTTATCTTGGTTTGAAACGTCTCACGTCTTGGAAACAGTGAGCAGATGCTCTGTCTGTGGGCTTGTGCGAAACAAAGTCAGGAGAGAAAAGTGAAGAAAGATACAACCAAACTTTCTAAAATGCTGCAGTGTAACAAAAGCTCTAACACCTCCAACTTCCTCAACAGGAATTGAATCTTAACTGGAAATATTAATAAAAGGAGATCCCAGCAACTGTGAAAGTTTGAACTAGAGAAGCAGGGCTGCAAAACAAAGAGATGACATCATTTTGTTCACTAATACAAACCTTCTTGCTTCTCTCTAGAGCTGGAACAAGTCAGAACACACTGGCTGCTCCTTTTTCACACAAACTCATGACACTGTTCAGAAATTCTGTTCTAATGGTCTGAAATGGTCTTTATGTCTGGCAACCTATTTTAATAGATAACATTATGAGATAATACAAGCTGTACACAAAGTAAATCCATCCTTTGTTTAAAACTAACTGTTATGACAGTAGGACTGTAATGAAATAGCTGTTAATGAAATGTTATGTGCTAATGTTGATAACTGCTCATTGTGTGGTTGACAGATTTCTATAAATACTGAGACATTTTTAACCAATCTTTCCTCATATCTTGCACCAAACTAACTTATCATTTTCTGTTTTGCATTAACACTGTCACAAAAAACAGAAGTAAAAAAATATAATTGTATCCCCCTTAACCATCTCACATCTTAAAAACCTGCACTTAAAGGAACAACATGAGAAACAGAAGACACAATCAAAATTCGAGGGAGCACCTGTCTCGTGATGACCTGTTGTTTCTGCTCAGCATTCTAGATGGAGAACTGCAGGTTTCAGTTTTTTCTATTGCTTCCGAGTCAGGAGGTTTAAATAAATGCCCGAAGTTCTGACATTTAATTAAACCTCTTTAGCTTGCAAATTACACATTGTATTTGACAAACTATTGGAGAACTAAAGATAGTGTCAAGTTAAAATGTTTGGCCCACACCAGGCTCGAGATGAGGTAATCGCAGTGCTGAAATCAGAGCAGACAGACTGTGCTCAACTGGGGGCCCACTACGGAGTGCACAGACCGGAAGAGGCTCTTCGGGCCCTGCAGAGAGATTCCCTGCGCGCTCAACGGGACATCCTACAGGATGTGCACCACAGCCAGACGACTCAGGTACCACAACCACTAACACAATGCTGGCAGTATATGGAACAGAGGGTGAATGCATCAGTGTCTGAACAAGGTAGCTCTGAATAACTACAGGAATGTGTATTTACAAGTATTGGCACATTTTTGTACAAAAAGACAGTTCAACTTCGCAAAATTTTCATTGCAATAGAAAGTAGGGAACCCTTACAAGTGTAATATGCAGGATTTCCAACTAAATTAAATAAGTACCCACACAATATAATTACCTTTTATCCTTCATAGCTCACACACAAAAAAAAGGAAATAGCAAAATGATATTAGGTGGCTATACTCATTCAATTGTCTGCCTTTACGATCATAAACTGCCAGATCATAATCTGCCAGATCATAATCAATATTCTGCTGACTTCCGCGGTAGTGAGGTTTATGTGTTTTTGTCTTTTCTGTGTCAGCTTTGTCAGCTGGTCAAGGCTCATAAGCAGTGCTCAAAAATACAGATGGAACAGTTGCTGATGATGTCCCACTCCCATCATGGCACCCTGAGAAAGTTGGAGGAGCAGGAGAAGAGCCACCGGGCCCTCGTCCACAAGAGTAATAACCTCGTCCATCTACTGGAGCAGGACAGACAGAGGTTCATATGAATTCTTTCATAGCTCCTACTAAACTGGTTAAGATTCCAGGGAGAGGTAGAAAGCCATGCATGCCTTTTAAGCACACTGATTTTTGAAGAGGGGAGGATTTAAAGCCAGCAACGAAGAGGCTAAAGGATTTAAGAATTTTGGCAGAATGAAGCAAGCCAGATTTGAGCTTTGTGATGTACACTTGTGCAGGCTTAGGTTCTTTTAGTCTACGCTCGTTTGTAATGCTCTTCATGGCTGAGTGAGAGAACAAATGCAGTGTTGGCCGCTGTGTTTCTTCCAGACAGTGGATTTGACCTCAGTGCTGTACTTAAAGTTACTGCTCTCAGATACAGTCCATTACATCCTGGACTTGGCCAGGGCTTGTGGCCAGCTTGGCTCTGTTCAGTCTCCCTTGTAAACATATAAACATGCACTAACATGCAATTATGAGTATAGCCCAAATTACACCCTACTGTCCAATTCAACAATACCGCACTGCTCAGCATGGAGCCCTCATCTAAATTAAGTAAATGGGCTGTGGACTGGTTGGTGGTAGATGCATTCCTTTCCAAAAGAGAGTGCATTTAGATGTGGCCAAAGTCTATAGCTAGGTCTAACATGAAGGTGGTCACAAGTTTCCAATGCTATTTGAATCCCATAACAGCATTGCATTGAGCCAGACCAGTGTGCTCTTTAATCTAGCAGTGCAGAGACTGGACCCACACTGGGCTTCTATCCTCAGAAAGAGACTAGTTGTCAGCAATGGTGTGCTCTTTGCTGATCCACACAATTACACCTCAAAACAAAAAGAAGACATTTTAAGTCTATTAAAATAGAGTACATTAAAAACAGTTAAAACATGCAAAGTTCTACAGGTTCATCTGGGCCTAATGATGATTAACATAGTGGTAGTCAGCAAGTCTGTGGTGTGCTGGAAACCTTGTGTGGCTCATACATTCCTGAATAGTTTAACACAAAGGCTTTCCATGACTTTTCCTCTGTAGATGTCTTCTCTGTGTTTAAATCCCTTACATTGACTTAGTAGAGGAGATACTGACAGGTGTAAGATTTGCTTCTGGACACAAATCAGTTTCATCTCCTTTTCTGTTCCTCCATTTGAGAGTCAGATTTCTTTATACTTTTGACATAATCCCAAACGTATGTAGTTTTGTTGAGCTTGGCACAGAAAAGTTTGAGCTAAGATCTCTTGGGTAAACAGCATACTCGTCTTTCATCTGCTTCTCCATCCAGTCTGCTTGATTTCCACTTTCAATTCCCTTTCAAAAACACTTGTTTTATTAAAAAAAAAGAATAGTTGGAGCCAACCTGAAATTAGCATGCCTCTCCTGTTCTTATATTGCTGTAGAAGCTACACAAGGTCCCATGTGTTAAGCAGATGACCTGTTGTAGTTGTGAACTACGTATAGGCTAAATTCCAGTCACGCCATTTAATCACTTGCCACTTGCCATTGTGTGTCAGAGAATGATTACATGTGCACATCCTTATGTGGCTGCTTCAATCTCAACTATCAGAATAAGCTCTGAGTTTGTTCCCTGTGGGCTGTCACTGGGCTGACAGCATCTCAGTGCTAAGCACACACACATGTGCAACAAAAAAAAAAGCATCAGCACTCTCATCTGTCTGCTTGTGTTCTGAATCACAGGAGCTTCACAGGCTTCAGTTCACCAAGAAACCACTTCTAAACTCTATCATACACTGTTGAACTCAATTGATGTGGCCTCAGCAATGCTTCATCAGTGCAAAGAATCTAAAACTTTAGAGAAAACGCTGTCAGTGACTCAGTCAGAACCATCAGTATAATAGTATAATTATAACATTTTGGGGACTGTTCAAACAAATAGGACAAAGTAAACTTGGCTTTAACATTAGCAGAAACCCACAGCTGTTCTATCCTTCCCTCACACTCAAACACTTCCACCATCTGTCTGCTGAGCCAATAAGATGTCAAGAAAAGGTGCATAAATTACTAAAGGGGTCTGGCAGTGCTTCTATTGAGAAGTGCATTATCTCTGGCTGCGGCTATCTACAGCATAGAGCGTTAGGTCAGTTAGTAATTTGGTATGTTTTATGGAATGTGTTGATAAATGAAGAGCAGAAAGCAAAACGGACTGTGAAACAGTTTTTCTATAATAGACAAATCTTAGTGTAACTGTTAGATTAAGCATTTTAAAAACACTGCATCTTCAAATTATACCCCTGGATGACAACAAGAGTACTCTCCTCACATACAGCCCATATTAAAAATACTTTTTTTTTTTTGGAAAAGCCTCTAAGGTTTGGATCATGCTTGTAATCGAGAACAAGCAAAGCAGATGCCAGGGAAACTGGCCCTCATGAACTTGGGGTTTGGAGTTGTTTTCTGGGCAAGTAATGTAAAAATGAAGGCTTGCTCACTGACATTCCTGAATGGGAGAGCCCACTAATGTTTTGCTAAGCTGTTTTACAAAATGGAGTTTGTAGGAAGACTTAAAGAGAGTTAATTAATCATTGTATCTTCCTCTGACTGAAAATTGGACTGTCTCACAGCTCCCAAAGGAAACACGAGTTAGGAAAACACTTGAGTAACATAATCTAATCTAATCCCAAGTAAGAATATTATTCATCATTCTTAATTTGTCTTGTGATAGAAGACATTGGCATTCATTTCATTAGACTAAAGGTCATGAATCAGTAAGTACTTGATGCAAAAGAAGTGCATGACATTTGGAGGAAAAAAATAATGTGTGGCCTGCAACAAAATGTGAAAGTAAAGAGATAAAGTGGTTGTAGGGAAGAAAGAGAAAGAACAAGAGAGAAACATATGGATGTAATTGAAGTGATGATGTCATCTCAGTCAGGTTATCAGGCCCCAGGCACAGCGGCTGCTGTGCACAAGACATACACACACACCGAGATGAGCTATAGCCTCTGTAAGAAGCAGGTAAGCACTCATCATAGCCACGATTACCATGTCGGCTCTGGGTAATCCTGCCCACTGACACTGCTAGAATGAGCTGTGATTAAAAGGTTAGCTTCTACACACACACCCACACATATATTTAGGCTCTGTCCTTCCCATTAGACTCTGGCATGGCTGCACAATGACCTCATCTGGAATGGGCTGAACTCCAGTAAAAAACACAAACACACACACGCACGCACACACACAAGGCGCTCAAGCCTGTACAGTTCCTTATAAGGACTTGCTGATGATGTCATGGGCGCCACTGACTGCGAGTGAGACTTTGTGTGCAGAGCACTTCTCATAGCGTTTAGTTTTCCACATGGAATGTTCACATCACCGGGAGAGGTGAAAGACGGGAGACAATTCATTCTCTGGAGGGTTAGAACGTGCAGCCGCTGGCAGCGCAACACAGGTAGGACTCATCAAAAGACCTGCAAAATGCAATACGCACTTAGAGCATGTTATTTAAAAAGTGTTACTAGCTCCTAGACCAGCTGAGCAATGGAAGTTAAATGTATAATTCTTGTTAAAACTAAATCATCAAAATGGACCTTAAATACTTTCAACGTGCTATAGGCGCTTACCAGCTATCTTAACCATTACCAGATTAAAATATACACCGCTGTAGTTCAATTATAAAACACTGTACTAAGCCCTAAAAACAAACAAATGTAACTTGTCTTCATTATTAAAAGCCTTACCAGATCTGAGGTGTCAATTGTCACATAAAGCACACATTTTCAGATTTACAGTCTAAATAAAATAAAGTGAGAACGAAGAGTTTCAAGTGCTCCCATTAGTATTGCGAGCTGAGATTTGGCATGTATCCAGGGAAAGGTAAGGAGTGACAGCGCTTGGTAAATCCAGCAGTCTGTAATTACTTATGGAACAGGGGGGAATTCCTGCCTCTTCAAGTCGGAAATGATGTGCCATTCAAGGTGCTCAGAAGGAGGGAGATTGGATGCAGTGTCGAGGGTACTCAAGAGTAGAGGAACTTCTTAATTAACAAACGCTCCCCGCTAAGGGACCATATGCCGCGCTTGTCAAAACATCCCACAGAAAAATATGAAATTAGACAGAAAAACACGTGTTATATATGTTAGTACACAGGTAGGTAGACTCGCATCATGCAAAAGATATTCCCAGTTGGTGTCCACAGAATGCAGTAGGAACATGATTTATACGATTCACTTAATGAGTTGTTTATGCAGAAAATAAACAGCTTAGGACATTATTTGGGTTTAAATTGGGGCTAGCAGGGCGTTCTGATTAATTCTCTTTTTCCATTTTTCCCTTCTACAGACTCAAATTAGTGATTGTTAAAGAGAAAGAATATCAACAAATTAAGGAGGAGAAGAGTAAAAAAGAGGTCTCCAGTTTAAAAGAGGAGCTACACAGGCTGAAGGCATTCGCACTGTTGGTTGGAAGGGAGCACCACTGTTTGACTGAGCAGCTGGAGGAACAAAGGCATCGTGTCAAAGAGTTGACCAAAATCACGGGAGACATCAAGTTGGAGTTTGGCGCATCTTACCTCAGAGCAAAAGAGAAGGAACAACGCAATAGAGGCCACTGCACTATGACAGCAAAACATGCTGGTCTGGATGAGAAAAGAACACTTCTCAGAAAGACGGATGGATTTTGGGAGTTAAGTGGCAAAGAGCGAGGATCAGGGGTTCCGGGTTTGATGTCGGAGGTGGAGGTCCTGAGGAAGAGGGTTGTTGAAATGGAGGGGAAGGATGAGGAGCTCATTCGCATTGGAGAGCAGTGTCAAGAGCTAGATCAAAGACTAACAAATGAGAAAATCAACTGCAGTAATCTGCGGGATGATGTGGATAAGCTGCATAGAAGAATCAATGAATTGGACAGGATAGAGGGTGCTTTGGTAAAAAGCAGACAGGAGTGCAGTTCTCTAAGAGGCAGTTTAGAGCGAGAGAAGGAGGTGGGCAAGACAATGAATGTTGAACTGGACAAACTAAGAGTCAGGGTGAGAGAGCTCGAGGCTTCTGAGGGCCAACTGCAGCAGAGTGAGGCCGCTATTAAACAAGACCTGGCCAAACTCAGGTCACTCACTGTAGCTCTGGTGGAGGAGAGGAATACTATGACTGAGAGACTTAGACAAGCTGAAGAAACACTCAGCAGGAAGGACAGCAGGAGAAATGAGCAAAGCAATTTGGCAATGATGCCTGAAAGGCTTAAAGAGGAGAGGCAACAGGCAGCAAGGTCTCAGGCAGATTTAGAGGAAAGGATTAAAACCATAGCTAGAGAAAAGGATGAGCTCAATGCCAAACTAAAAACAGAGGGGGAGAGGAATAGTGAATTAGAGGCTAGAATATCCATCATGAAAAGAAGGTTGCAGGTTTTGGAGAACAGGAAAGAGAAAGAGGAGAAAAGAGAGAATGTTAAGTACGTACATGGTTCTCTTCCAAACAACTCAAACCACCCATGCCAAACGCAGAACAACAAAGTCAACGAATTGAGCCAAGAATTAGAGCGGTTGCGAAAGACACTTCAAGACAAAGAAGCTTTAGAGGGAGAGCTAATGAAAGTGGAGGAGGACTACGTGTCTCTTGAGAGAAAGTTTAAAGAGGAACAGAGAAGGTCCCAGGCGTTGATACAGGAGTTAGAGGTGGCCAAATGTGAGCTAGTACAGTACCAGCAGGTCGAGAAGGAGGACATTAACCAGGAACACCAACTCCTGTGTCGGCTTCAGCGAGAGCAGGTCAAGTCCAGGCTCTTGAGCCGGGAGGTGGACTCCTTGAAGGAGAAACTTCAGGGGCTGATGGGGACGGAAGATTCAATCAGCAAAGTCCAAAATGATCACCTCCTACTGCAGAACAAACTGTCCCAGCAAGAGACCAAAAACAGAGAGCTGTCCAGAGAAATACGGGAACTGGCCAGGGAGTTAGAAATGTATAAAAAAATAAAAAATCGGACATTTGACACAAATAGATTCACCACGCTCCTCCAGACCAAAGAAGTCCAAACTGAGTCTTCAGAGAGCCTGCCTAACTTCAAATACAGTGCTTCAACACCAAACCTGGATGAAGACAAAGATGAGAAAGACCCAAACCAAAACCGGGACGTGGACAGCTCATCTCACATCCAAAATCTCAATAACTTGAACAGTACGAATAACAACATGAGTGTATACAGCGGCAATGGCACCAACAGCATAGATGCTGTTAATAAAGAAGTGATGATGCTGACGCACACACCAGGTCAACCTCTGCATATCAAAGTCACCCCCCATCACATTCTCAACACAGCCACACTGGAGATCACCAGCCCCTCTGCTGACGCCGCCACATCTTACACCAGCACCGCGGTCATCCCAACCATTGCAGGCCTGTCCAAGCAGAGAATCACCATCATACAGAACTCTAACAGTAGGAGTCCTCCTTCAAGTCCAGACCGCACCATCTCTTCAATTAACGGATCACCAATTGCGCGGGTACTGAGTTCTAATTCATCGCGTTCTGTCACTCCAGATCACAACAACTCCCCCATACAAATTGTGACTGTCAGGACTTGTTCTCCGGAGCTAGAGGCCGCAAGTTCCAGCAGTTTGTGTAAGACTCTGGAGCGTCAGAACAGCCGACAAGATACAAGTCCAAGTATCACCGGTTTGGAAGATAATAAGATACATATCCATCTGGGGAGTCCATATATACAGGCCCTGAATGGAGTGAGCCACGGCATCCCACATCCTGCAGGACCATTCTACGTTAGACATGAACAAAAGACTCAAGTACTTGCCAATGGCTGTCATGTTAAAGGTGTTGGCAAAATAACCAGCAGCATAACTATATCCCCTGCTACTTCTCCAGTCTCACACTCCTCAAATATAACATTTAGTGGGCTGCTTGACTAGAAGTACATCTATATTCTGTATGTTAAATATGTGTTTTTATGTACTTATCATTTAACTATATATTTGTCTGGGTTTATTTGTTTGTTTTTTTTAAGTGTATTGTGATTTTAACATTCTTTATTCTTTGTGGAAAGAAGACCATGTGTACAATCAGTTTAATTGTCAGTCTTGTAATTTGTAAAAAGGCAGCTCTTATTAATGTCACCAAGAGCAAATGGAATTCTGTTATAATAAAGGAAATATAATGACACATTTTTATGATAAAGGCTGTAATGTTACTTTACAGTTTCACTTAAAACAGAGGACAAAATGAGTTAAGTACACCATAATGAGAACAACAACTATTATACAGTATAATACAGTTATTAAATAAGTTATACTACTTTCTCTATTGGTAAACTGGAAATCATCTAAAAATATATATATTAGAAAAATGCAAATCCAATTAAGGGACCAGTGATATTTATAAATAGAGGAGGAAAGTAGATCTAATTCAATAATCGTACTAATAGTTAAGGACACCACCTTATTATTTATCCTATTATAAACATCACGGAAAATAAGTTGTAGAAATGTTTTGATTCAGGAAGTGAAGCAAAATTTAACCTTGCTGCCCTCTATTGGTTTTTAATGTGCATGTGGCATTCAGGGAAATAGATGTAGATTTTTCCTAGTGCATTTCACCGAGGTGCTGCAATAAATTACAAAAATGACACATTGAGCGTTGTAAACTGTGTCACGGAAATGTAGCATTTGCGTAGATAAGCGTTAAACCACGACCATAGCAGCAAACAGATAAACACGTGTCTCTCTCCAACAAGCTAAGGTTAGCGTAGCTTATGATTGAAGTGAGTAATGACATTAGCCAACACTACGAATAATCTGATTATGTTGACGGTGCCTAAGAATTGTTTAAGTTAACTCTTTAGAACACATCTAGGTTTAGTGCGTAGACGTTTTTGTTTGTGTTTGTTGACGAGTTGAGCTAACCCTCTGCTATAACGTAAATCTTTTCTAGCGATAGCGACGTGTAAACGTTTTTTATACTACTTATTTCTTGACATCTTAAGGCGTGCAAATAGATTAATGTTGTACCTCTACTACATACCTGAGGTTTCTTCGTGGGTCCACCACTCATCACCTAAATCATCTCCCATGTTTTGCCAGTAAGTTTATTCTGAATGTACCGCTGAGGCAGGAGCATGTTGGGGTGCGTTCAGAGGCAGTACGTTAACAAGAGTATTAGAACAAACCATTAAGCATTTACTCTAACCTGCGCTAACTTTAGACAATTTTTCTTATTGTTAGCATATATGTATAAAGCGGCCATGTGTATTGTGTGGTCCATATAGCATGTGAATTGTTTGTAAGGTGTGCACGGATATGACAGCTACAAGTTCTTAAATCAACGAGTAGTCCACAAATGTCTCAGCAATAACTAAAATTCGCAGTATTCCATGAGTTTATTTCATTCTGGTAGTATTCTCTTCGTATAGATATGGAAGACTTTAGTAGGCTATTTATTGTCTGCATATTTGCATAATCTGCAATGTTTCATATTTAGAAAATAAATTGGACCCATTTATTTCTGTCAATAATAATCATCAGTTTGTCTTTATCTGAATGACCAAGGCTTCTTATAGCCTAGGCAAAGATAACAATAGCTCAACTTAAAGCATTTCAGAAAGCCAGACTACACCCAGCGCCCTCTCCCAGAAACAAGGAGCAATGACATTTATACAGATTTGTCTGCTTCATGTGCACTTTCATCTTGTGCACAGCAATGAGGATCCAGTTCTTTTTGTTTCCTTTTTCAAATAAAAGGAAAGAGCTTTTCATCTCATTTGTGGCATTACTGTATGCCTGTATCAGCATGACACCCCACTATGTTTCCCCACTTCCTTTGATGTTGAAATAACGAGGACATGTTTAGGGAAGAAATGTGTTTCAGATGATTTGATCTGTATTCATCTGTGCTATCTAGTAAGACAAAAGCCACTGTTTATTTTTGTGCAATACTTTAAAATGGCTTGTCTCTTCATGGTACTGTACAAATAATCAATTTCATTCAATCCAAAGCTTGGACCTGTGATGCATTACATTCAATCAAGATTACTTATCACTTCTCTTATTAGAGCACTGAACTGACACATTTGAAGATCAGACTGTCTCTCTGTTATGTAAGAATATCATCTAATGGAATATTCAAATCTTATTTTATACTAATAAAGGCTTTCAGTGTAAAATATTTGACCAATAAAAATATGCGTAAAGACATAATAACCATAAATATATGTAATCTTGTTCTTTCTTAGTATGAATTATACTTCCAGAATTTTAAAATAGCATTAAAATGAAACGAAAGCTGTGATAGTCATTGTCAGGTAATGTATATAGTGGAGGAGATGGGTAACCTGATGTTCTCCATGTTCTTCTCTGTCATTATAGGAGGACAGTGTGATCTTTTTCTGACACACAGAAGAAAGGAAAGCAGAGAAAAGAGGAGGCTTTGTTTGGAATAGTGCCCTCTTTTCTGCAGCTGTTGCGGAGAGGAGGGACGGGTCCTCTGGGAGTAATTGTATGCTTTTTTGTGTTACTTTTAAAATAACACATCTTTGCTTTGTAGATGCTATGCCACAAAAAGAATGGATTGATTACTGGGGAAATTATAAAGGCTTTGCAAAGGTTGTGTTGTGTAACCATCAAAATGTGGGGAAAAAAACAAATCGAGAAAGGAAGGGTGCAGTCAACACATTGTACTAAGGTCTGCCAACTTTCACGCTGGACAATGGACTCTAAATGTCAGCTTTGTATGTAATTAAGCTCAACGCCTGTAAAACACAGTCCTTTTCCTCATCTTTCTTTCTCTCAGTTGTGTCATTTGTATGTATTTTTAGCATTGGCAATGTACTGAGGAGCTTTATTGCACCCCAGTGTTCATTTACTATGATCCAACTTGTAAGGAACAATAACTCTATAGAATCATTGAGGATAGTATTCAAATGGACACAGTATGACCTGATACAATGCAACGTGGGCTAAAAAAGAATGCACTAAATTGATCTGTTTATCAGACTTGATGTGATTTTATGCTCAAAGGATTTGAAACTTGCATTTACTTCTTGCATGAGCCATTACAAACTACACTCCAAACTCATACTAAACTATTTATAGCCTGAATTAGCATCCAGTGGCAGTCAAAATGTTGTTTTTCTGCCATGCTGAGTGTTTTATTGTTGCCATATAATAATGAACCAGCCTGAAGAGTATGAACACTAGAGTTAGCCTTAAGACTTATTCAGTCATGTAATACAGTTTATGATATATAGATACAATCATATTTTTTGGCTGACACATAATAAGGCTGATTGTTTTTTCACTACCTATATAATTGTATTGACTAAAAATAAGTGGGCCTCCTTAATTCATAAAGGTTAGATGCCTAATCATGTGTATGTGAGCAAAACAATACAGAATGAATTTAAGATCAAAAGAAAAAAACAAAAGAAAAAGTTTTAAGAACCGCTGAGAAAGATTGGCAAAGCAGATAAATGTGATTGTAATTAAAGGCGGACAGCTGTCTCTTTGGGGCTCTGTGATTGCATGCTGCAGAACACTGATGGTTAATGTGTTTATTTGTTGTAAGCAGATGTTCTTCCACTTACTCATTTTAATGCTCACAAAAGGAAGTTTTATTTTATCCTTGCAGTTATTATGTTTTACGTTTTTTTTTTAACCTAAAAACAGAAAAGTAGGCTAATCATTGCTATACACATGAAAGGGTATTTGTTGTCTGTATATTTTTGCATTTAATGTATTCACAATATACAAAATAAAAAGCCGTTTTTGTTACTTCACCTCTGTCAGATTTGCACATCAGTCCATTGTTGTACAGCCTTATTCTCTGATCCTGTTGCCAATTCCTCTCCATTTTGTGTTTCACATTAGCCAGTCTTTGGACACACTGCCAACTCCACTGTTCATCTCCCAAGTAGCAGCTCTTGGTTTTGCTATTTTGTTTGTTTGGTGTTTTCAACTTCTCTTAAGTTCCTATTTACGCTGCTTTGAAAGACAACAGCAGTGCTACAATGTTTTAGGTCCCTGTCATGCTCCATGTGGTTCTGCTTCTGATACTCGACGTACAACCACTGCTGCAATGTAGTTTCATGACATTTTATGGATGCTTTTCATGATGATACTGGAGTAACCCAGAGGCAAACGTCTGAGGGTAAGTTACTGTAATAATTTAATAGGCCATTCTTTGCTAATATAAACATTTATGAGTGGGATTAGCTTTATATGTGCACCAATCATTGTATATATAGTGGATAGCACGAGCCCATTGCTTCCCCATTCACTGATATTGGCTTTACCACAGGGCAATAAACACCAGTTACATCTGGGGTTTTCTGCCCTTCAGATAGCATAAATGGACATATTAATCAAAATACGTCCGTCCAAAATACCCCAGAGTTGTCATGTAGTAAAAACGTAGATCTAGAAACCAGAGCCCTCTTTTGTACCAGGCTGTAAATATGATTTTTACAGTCATAAAGTCTCCATTGGATTTCTTCTTATATTTCTGCTTTTGGAGCCTGCCCTCTGGTGGACGGAGGTATATCGCTGTATGGTGGCACCCTTTATTGAGGCCCTTTTAAAGGGTTTCCATGAGAGAGGCTTGATGTGCATCTGTGTTTGCTAATGTAATCAGTTCAGTTTATTTTGCCTTTGCAGTTATAAAAAAAATGTCATTTCAGTATATCTGACAATAATACTGCACTTGAAATTAAAATTAATTACACACGCACATCTGAAAGCCAGACAAGGCCAAGTAGCTGACATTTGGTTATGTCAGGCCCAGAGCTAAAACAAAGAGGTCACCCCAGGCTTGTCATCAAGTAGCCTATGTGACCAAATGCAAGTAAATAAGAACTGACCTTGAGCTTTCAGAAACTTCTTCACTGCACATAACTTCCCATATCCAGAAAGTTAATATATTCATGAGCACCTGGCTACATCTGACCTGCATAAAGCATAGATATGTGCAACATTACTAATAGCCTACTTGGAAAATATGATTGCACAATTGCAGTTTTTCCATTTTGACAGGTGTGTGTCCCATCTATCTAGGTATTATTTATGCTGTTTCAAAAATGTTTGATACTAAATGTGATAACTTTTAGTGCCATTGTCAGATATACAAGATGAACTTTGTTCTCAGTGTTGTTAAGTCAAGAGGTTTCAAATGTCTTCCCATGAAAGGCAGGGTTGTTCCTGATGTTTTAAGGCTTACATTGAGCGTACAGTAGGTCTACTGTAGAACCAATCTTATCTAATTAAGTATGATTGTAACTATGCTCTCTGTTTTTAGTGAACATCCTTAGCTCTTGGAACAGCACAAAACCGGAGACGTGGGCCCATGACACCAGTCCTGTATGCACCAGAGCACTGTGAGCAAGGTAAGATTTTTTTTTGCCTCCAATTACTTTGACTGTTGTCAGCTGCACATGTGACGGCGTTAAAGGGTTGAGGGCCAACTACACAGCTGGGAGCTCAGCCACACGCGTATACTTTTGTTTACATCACCAGAGGGACACAAAGGTACAAAACAAGGTGAGGGAGACTTCTGTGTAATGCACCTGTCAAATAGGACCTTGTTGTTCAGAATACGTTATTTGTATGACCTGCTTGAGGAAGGACATGACAGTACAATATAAGCAAACACCTGTGATGTTAGTTGTGAGTTTTGACTCCTCATTGTGTAAAAGAAAAGCCATGGAAAAACAGTATATCACGCTAATATATGACCTTAAACACAGTGATACTTTATGTCATTAAATAAGCTGTAATGTCAGTAAACTTTCAAACATTTGGGCGTCTTGCATGTAGTCATATTGGTTTAATAAGTGCCTAAGTATGAAATAGGACAACATTGGTAGAAAAATGGTGAACAAGACATGATGTTAAAAGGTGGCATCTGAAACTAAAGCTGATCTCCAGAGTAAGGTCTATGAAAAGGCCAAATGTCTGACATGTTTGCCTCAGGACATTTACACAATCTGATGTATAGGCTTCAGAATTGATGTTCTCTCTTGTCAAACTATTGGACATATAACAGTCAGAAGCTATTCTCCTGTATATTAAAGTAGTGATTGGAAAATTGGGTGAGCACGAAGAATATGCTATATAAAGACCGCTGAATACATGGCCTAATTACATGTAAAACCTAAGCTATTCTCTATCTTGATGAAAGAGCATTTGGTTCTAAAGCTTTTATAGTTTATATTTATTTGACTATTAAATCTCTTGTTTGTTGCTTTATTGCAAATATAAATGAAAATATTGAACTCTGAATTGCCAATTATTTTACTGTATGTTATATGCCACCAATGTCAGGAGTTGGGACGTGGAACTGTTTTAAGAGACATAATAGTCTGTTCCTTAAGATGTTTTCCCCCTCAACTAAATCAACACTCTAATGCACTTTAGCTGTATTAGACTATACTCTATTTTCTTTGTAATATTGTTAATTTGTCTTGGTCACAAACCCCTGTGACTAATTGTGAAATAAACTGGTAAACTGGCATCTCAGTTTAGTAGTCCCTTTAATAAAAATGCTTATTTGCACACTTTAAATGTAATTTATAAAATGAAATTGAATCAAGGCAGTTGTGAAGTCAGTTAGAATGAAAGCATGTTAATGACCTAAACGCTGCTCCAGCCTCACCCCACTGTATCACACTTCTATGTAAATAAGTCATTACTCATGAATGCACAAGCTTAGCATGATATCAGACACAGGGGACGACAAGTCAGGAAATGAAAGAATGAAGAGAATTCAACAAGGAAGCGAGCAGGGGGAGTGAGTTTGACTTGGAGCAAAGCTATGCCAGAGCAGGTAATAAATAAAAGAAGAAAAGAATAATTGGGCAGCTTGGTTCAGAACGTGTGGATATCAAAGCTAAATCAAGAATCTGCTTTTCTGCGCATGCACAGACATGGTTTACTTGTACCTGAGAGCAAGCAATAAAAATTTAATTTCTTCTACAAAACAAAACAGGATGAACATTGATATGATTCTGTTGTAGGTCCAGCCACCGCAGGGGATTTTGAATGGTGGAAATTAGTTTGGATCTCATCCTTAGAGAGACTATTAGCCCCCTCACTTTTGGCCCCAGTAGCTGTGCTTGTTTGTAATTCCAGAGTTTGATGTTATCAGGATGTTAGTAAGATGCTCTGCTTCAGCGTAATGTGTTTACTTCATGAGAAAAGAAAGAATCACAGATAGCTGAGTAGATGAGGTATGTACTACTCCGATGTATTGCATTACATATTATTTTGACCGTGGTACTGTAAAATCTCCACTGCACCTTACAAAAAAATATATAATAAAATAAGATAAAAATTGACTGCAGAACTTCTTGACAAAAAAGCTTCTTGAGGGCAGAACAATTTATTAATAACTTTTTAATGCAGTCCAATGTATATAATGAATGAAATATTGAATGGGAGAAGTGAACTTTGTCTGTTAACCAAAGCAATAATGGAGAGCACTGGCAAATTTAAAATAAAATCCTAAAAAGAAAATCCAACTCAACCCTCTTCTGTCACGTGGTGCTACTTTCCACGGGCAATGTTTTCACCCTCTAAATGTACAGGCTGACCCTTAAAATGATTGGAAATTTAAGCACTTTAACCCTTATTTTTTCACAAGCAAATGATTTACTTCTTTAGCCATAAATAGTTTATCTCTACCTGTTGAACAGACTGGACAGAACAACCTACGATTAGAAACTACCAGTGTGTTGCTTTGTTTAATAATGCTGTGTACAGGGGAAAGAGAGAATCCTTTGTACAGCAGCAATTCATTTTCTGATTAAGCTAGAGATAGTAACTACAAGGAACACTCTGTGGTTGCTAAAAAGACATTCTTAAGCCAAAAGATTTGTCTTGTCACTGTTTTGTACAGGTCCATGTAGCTTATTACCCTTTAGCCGTCGGTTCCTCTGCAGCTGTTTCCACTGATAACAAATGTGGGTATTTGGAAGTAAAAGTGTGAAGATGAGAGGACATTAACACATACAGGCTTAAAACTGTCACGCTAATGCCATGTTATCTAGTGCCAATTTATAAATATTTTGTAAATTTTAGAAAACCTTGCATCAGGTTGTTGAGTCTGCATGATGTTTTCTTTTCACACTGACCTCAGGCCACTGCTGTTGGGTGGTAAATTTTACAAGTAGCAAGACAATAGATTATAGTGCTGTTCTGCCTTCAGCTTTGATAGAAAAAAAAAGAAAAAAAGTCCCTTCCAGCAAATTGGAACCATAACAGGCCTGCTTCATACAGTGTTGTTAAAATAATAGAGATGCAGGTGCCTTGTATAAGGCAGTGGTTCTCACATAAATTCCTTATTTAACATTTTCTGCGTAACAATCTTCTTGACAACGTAACAGCAATGGCACCAGCACAACGTTCGTCTTGTATACACTGTCAAAATAAAAGCCTCTATGACATAGCTGAACATTTAAGCTACTGTGTATTTTTTGCCCACAAAATATGTACAATATATTCTTTCAACCACATACACTACAAGTTCCAAGCTCAAGTCACATTTGGAGGGGTTTTTAGGTATTATTGCTCCTATTGATAGTTTATGTTAAGATACATTACTGGAAATGTATTATGGGATTTGACAAATAGGGCAAGATCACGTGTAAGAACTGAATTTCAGACTACAGTTTAAAAATAACAATAGAAATCCCTAAAGCCCTATCAGTGGTATATTATCAAATGATCCTTATTCGTTCAATCATCCTTCATGAACAGGTGCTATCTGCTGCAGCTTTTGATATAGAATTTTGGGTCAACTAATTTAAGAGTACTTTCCTTTCTTTTTTGGTTTGATGGGAAGTCTTTATAGACAATAAAAGACAGTGCCTGCTGCAGTGGTAAACTGTATCTAATCATGCCAGATTAGTTTCTTGGCTTTGAGCGAGGTGAAATGGAGAGAGGGAGGCTTGGCAGAGACAGTGGAGAAAAAATGATTTTAGGGAAGTGAGAAGTGTTTATTTCCCCTTAGCCACATTGCAGTGACTTATTCACAAGGCCACCAGTAGATGGAGCTATAAACCTCCCATTGCTTTAGGGTTAAATCTGCAGTGTTCACGTGTGTTTGTGCACATGTCTGCTGCTTATTCATCATTATAGTATTGATATCTTCCAAGCACGATGTTTGTAAAATGCTTGCTTGTTTCCTTATCTGAAATGTGTTCATTGTGCTTTCTATCCATTTGCATGTGAGAAACGTTTCTCTCTCAGAGCTGTTTACTTTGTTGGAGGTCAGAGCAAGAACAAGACCTAATGCTCAAAGGCAAACTTCAGCCTCAGGCCCCTGTGTTGAACTGGTGTTTCACAGACTTAGTTAGGAGTAGTGCGGCAAAGTGAAACCACTTCTTTTGCAGCTTTTGTGGCAGACTTTGCTCATCACCTACAGTATATTCTATCTTTGCTAATTCTTCCCCTCTCTTTAAAGTTTGCCTGTGAGCCCCGTGGCCCAGAGGAGCATGTGTGCCCCTCCTCATTCCCCATATGCCCCAGTGCCTTTAAGCCTCGCCCCTAACGCTTCAGTCAATCACTTATTCATCAGCAACATGAATTAACTATCATTTTTTTCCCACCAACAACCTGATGGCTAATTTCACTCCTGACCTGCTTCTAGTTTTGGCAGCATGGCTTATGTCACGCAAACAAACTCAAGGCTCTCGCTTCACATGAGCCTTAAGTGTCACCATACTTGTTGTATAAGGATGTAGGATACGACTAGTGACCTAGATTCTAACACTGTCATAAAAGTGGTTTTGCTACATATATGGGTCTTAAATTAAAGATGGAAAAAAAAAATTCAACCCAATGTCCCACTAAAAGACATACAGAAAAAAAGTCCTGTATTAGTCTTGGTCTTGAAATGACATAAATCTAATTAGAAAAGATGTGGACTACAGATTTATGAGGGTCTATTTTGTCATTGGAAAGTCTACAGTCAGGTCAATCAGCATAACTTGAAGTTATTTGGTATCAACACATTATAAACCAAAACTAATATTTGGCTTATACATCATTATTTCATCGGTGCTTTTCAAAGACATTAAACTGTTGATTGTTCAAAATGTCACTTAAATAAGAATGACATGGGAACCGCAAAACAGACAGAAAGCCCCGGACTGAACGCACATGAACTGAGTTGGTCGGCATACTTAATGCTTTGTGTAGTATTAGTAAAGATGAATAAAAGATGAAAAAGGGATTATTTTTGTAAAGCATCAAATGTGTTTTAGGTAACCCACTTTTCATATAATGGTCCATAAACAATAGTATTTTTAATTCACTGACTGTCCTCATTAGTGTTTGTGCAACAAGACGCCAGCACATAGATAATTAGACACTTGGAGAATGGTAAAAACCACCCATCAGTCCCCTTGCTGTATAGAATAAGGCGGGGATGTGCACGTGTAGCGCCATGTTGAGATGTCAGTTGTACATCGAGTACATCTGTCTCAGAACATGAAGTTTTTAAGTAGCTGATTAAAGGCAGAGTCTGTCTTCTTCTGTGACAGTCCAAGGACAGAGTTCAAAGCACAACCAGGTGTCAGTCAAGCCCTTTGAAGCCTCTTCTCTCGGTGCTCTCAAAGGATAGATGGATACGAAGAGCTACAGATAAAAAAATGCTTCACGTTTTGCCTTGTTGTATCAGATTGCAGGAAATTAAGCTTCTTATGTGACACACAACTTCCTCCTTTTTCCTTCTTGTAATCAATGCATTTCAAGCCTTAGGGTGTCTTAGTGTCTTATTTAACCTTTCCAAACGAGCCTGTTTCACAACACCTTGATTAGTGAGTGCACTGGCTAATGGTGCCTACAGTCACATTATCATGGCAAATCTAACATGACAGCAGTTTTGCTACAGTACTGTTGTGATTGAGTGAATATACTCACAGTTTGGGATGCCCTAGGGTAAAGCAGTACCTCCAAAGTGTGTTATCATGTAGCCCTGAGTGGAACCGCAGGGGAGGAAGGGGGTTAGGAGATAGGAGGGAGGAGTCGGGATGGAGAAGTGGTAAAGGTGCTGTGGGGTAGAGAGAATGGAGGTGAACAACATTCAAGTTCAAAGCGGCGGAACGTGAGTGTGAGCTAAGCTGGGAGGAGCAGCGATGCAGACAGAGCATGGGGAGTTATAGCACACACTGTGTGCTGGAGTGAATGGGCCGTGGCGACTTGACAGTCACTCCACACGTGGGTTTGAGTCAAAGAGGAGGTGACAGTGCCGGGTTTATTAAAAAAGACAAGGAGAACACTGCAATCAGCTCTTCTCCTCCTGTGAGGAGGGAGTGCAAAATCACAGGGACCAAACCAAGCACTCAGAAGTCTGCCTCAACACAAAACCCCAAACCAAGCTCATTCAAATCTCTTAAACAAAAGACCTGTATCTAATCTGATGTTCTGTGTATTTCCTACAATACGAAGCATAAAAGGGAAAAAATTAACTTGCACTCTGATGCATTAGTCAAATATATTTTACTCTGGACAAGGCAAAATGTTGTCATTAATAAATTATTCCTAATAGTGAAGTGTAGTTTGTTAGTTAAAATATTAAAATCCAGTTTATAAAATTCTTCACTAATATTGTAACTATTGTCTTTGATGGTCAGTACAATAAAGACGGGAGTGGAGATGGGATTTTCCACAAAAAAAATATCTTGTTGGAAAACACTGATGCCAAGCTATCTGTAAGTCCATTTGTTTGGCTGGAGTCATTGAATATAACCAGTTTGTTAATGTCATGCATGACACAGTTTTGTGTCTACTGCTGATAGCATAACTCAATTTCACAACATAAAGTTGAGTCTTTTCACAATAATAACAGCCAGTAGTTGACACACACACAGGACCCAGTAAACAGTTCTGTTGCACACACTTGTCTTTTTATTTTGTTTAGTTTTTTCTATTAGTGGCCATTATCCACTTCACTGTAGTGCAGCAGACCACTCTGTTGCCCAAACTAAAATAAAAACATTGCATTCCAGTCTTATCAATAGCATTTAATTAAATTAAATTAAATTAACTTTATTCGGCTTCATACTTGCAGGCTGGAAAAGAAAATGGCGCTACAGATGGGAGAAGAAAGGGAAGACACTTTTGATAAACTGTCTAATCAATTTCAGCGATTAAAGACAGTTGTGGAGCTGGAGGATATTTATTTATTTACCAGCTAAATACAACTCTAGCATAGCTGAAGCTAGAACAGTTATTTCCTCTTGATTAATATAGCAACAAACCAAGAGCCAGGTGTTCGCTTTGGCAGAGAACAGACGTCTTCACTGCAGACGTGGACAATTAAGTCTTCATCTGACAATGTAGCTTATTTTCTCAGCAAAAACACAAACTGTAAGTATCAAGTACTGCTGGAATGATTGTAAATAAGCACTTTGTGGGGCAAAGGTGATTCCAGATTTGTTTAAAAAAAGTGTGGGGGTGATTTAATTGTCTTTAATTGAGCTATTTATTTGATTTTAAACTGAGAGGATGCACTACTCCCACTGACCCACTCTATCATGCAGTGAAGCCCGCTTGTTTCCATGGTAGCACTTACTGAACTTTACTGTGTATATTTTTATTGATTGTCTTTTATTGTGAACTAATGTAGTTGTTTTGTTGTCACAGTATCAAATTAAAAAAAAAATTCTTCCGGGGGAACATTGAGGCTTTCCCAGGCCAGCCAAGAGACATAGTCCCTCCAGTGTGTCCTAGGTCTTCTCTGGGGCCTCCTCCCTGTGGGACATGCCTGGAACACCTCCCCAGGAAGGCCAGGAATCATCAGGAACAGATGCCCGAGCCACCTCAGCTGGCTCCTCTTGATGTGGAGCAGCGGATCTACTCTGAGCTCCTCCTGAGTGACCACCCTGCGGAGAAAGCTCATTTTGCCGCCTGTATCTAGGATCTTGTCTTTTCCCATAGGTGAGAGTAGGAACGTAGATTAACCGGTAAATCGAGAACTCTTGCAGCTCAGTTCCTTCTTCACCACGACAGACCGGTACATTGACTGCATCACTGCAGAAGCTGCACCTATCCGTTTGTCAATCTCCCTTTCTCTCCTTCCTCACTCGTAAACAAGACCCTCCAGGTGGATATTGAAGAGCTTGCTAATTTACTAGTTGCTATATTTTTCTTTTTCTGCTCCTCAACAGTTAAATTAGTATACTTTTAAAGGTTTATTTATCTTGTATAATTTGTGCCTCAATGCAGTGTTTTTCCTTTGTTCCCTTTAATGCTTTATTGTTGCCATGGAAATTTTAAAGGATCTTGTGTGCTTTAAGACACCATACAAATTTCTTGTTTTTGAATATTGTTTGACTAACTGGTCACTTACAGGTTCCACAACTTTTATAAAAATTATAGATCTTTATTAAAAAAGTGAAAAACCTTCAACCACTCAATCACTGCCTTGTGTTATAAAAGCACAAGTTACTCGGAATTTATTAAACAGAACATTAATCCACAAAGGACTAAGGTGAGCAACCACAAGAGGCGACGTGAATATACCTCACAGGCGCTGTCAGGAACAGGCAAAAGGACTCACGATGCAGACTCCACCCCAGGCAGATGTTTCAAAGAGTTTTATTTCCAGGGGAAAGGTACAGAATCATAATGAAGAAGACGAGGTCGAAACAAGGCTGAGGTCAGAACACACTATAAGTCCAAAACACTAAACACAAGAAATACACTATAAGTTCAATACAATAAACACGCAGAAAAAGCCCAGTGAACTCACACAAGGGGTGACGACAATCTAGCCCAGAACAGGGGAAAACACACAGACTATAAAGGGAAGGCAACGAGGCACAGGCTGAGCACATCAGGGGCGGAGCAGGTAATCACAGTGGAGGGAAAGACACAAGGGCAGGAAGTCAACCTGAAACACAGAACAGGGATTAGACACTTCACAATAAGACACAGGGAACAAGCTCAAGTACATAACTAGACTAATTAACACAGACCAAGAGGGTGGGACATGACAGGCGCATCACGTTTGGTCAGACTGTACTGTCAGTTCAAGGTGGGAACCTGTGGAATAGTTCACCATTGACAGTGAGAGAATGCCTCACGTAAAACTCTTTTAAAGCCTAAATGAATAACTGGCTACAGACGAATCAGAATTGTACTCATTTGTAATTATTGTGCATGTATTCCAGCATGAAACCCAATATTGTATATTTTTAATGTGTGTGCATAAGCAGGTTGTGACAGCGTAGGCTGTGCAGCAGGCTTTTGTGAGCACTGTTTGTGTGCTGTGTGCTGTGTTCATGTGTAGGTGGGTGTGTTATGGATGGATGTGTTTTAGATTAATGTAAGGTATGTGAAATATATTGCAAACACGTATTTTTTTATAGCAATTTGTTTTTTAATACTTGCTTTGATCCTGTGGGACAACGGATAGATTTTTATTTTTATTTTTTTATGCCATTCCTCAAACCAGTTCAAAAGAGCAAAGCAGATTTTTATTGAACTTTATTGATACCGACTAGTACAGATACAGATATCTAGGATCTAGGATCACATACTTTGTCTTTTTTTATTGCATTGTTTGGCATTAGCCAGCTAAAACTAGAAAACACCAGGAGGCTACAAAGTGCAAAGTAAAAAAAACTGGAATCTAGAGCTTAGACATTTTTTCCATCTGGTTTTAATGAAGCCTTCTCAAATGGGAACAAGCAGTGAGACTCTCTTTATTAAACCACTACTACTAAGGACCCCTATGGACCCATGTAACAAAGTGTCATTAAAAATTAACTTTGGGTGAAAGAGATTTGGTCACCAAGGAGAAAGAAAACACAAGCTGAGATCAGTCAGCTTTGTGGCTGTGAGAGCTGGGGACTGGCCACACCGGCCTGGGGAAAAAAACGTATGCTCTCACTGGACACCCAGAGCAAAGGTTATGGTTGTCAATAAGCACTGTTACAAATGTTTTGGGAGTCACATATTTTTACTTTCCTAGGTTCCAAAACATATTACCTAAGTTCTTTGTTCTTTGTGTCAAACATGAAACCTCATCACACAATATTTTAATACCTTCATCGGGAACTGGTGTATAAGTGGGCTAAAGGACTTTCACTTTGATGATGAGTCTTATTTTCAGAAAAAAGTAAAATGTACATTGTACATTATACAAATTTGACATTGATGTTAAAACCTCCCAATTAGTAATGCCAGAATGAATTATGCATTGGAACTACCTACCCTTCATCCTCTGCTTCCACTAGTATGTCCTCTTTTAGGCTTTTTATGGAAGCTAAGGGCTCTCATATCCATTGCTTTCTGACAGCCAGCTCTTCTACAGGAGCCCAGCCTCAGGCAGAAACAAGCCCCCCTGTGGCTTACGCTGGAGATATAACGCTAGTCACAGCCACAGATCTGCGATCAGCTGCCTCAGACACCACTGCTTTGACAGAGACAGTGCTAGAACTAAGGAAAGATCAGTACTCATGTTTGTTACGGGCCAATGGTAGATTGTACTGTACAGTTTACAATACAACTAATCAAATCATTCAATTCTAAGCCTCTAAGCTCTTTCTGTTTTGGGACAGTTTTTTTGGGAGCAGGCAGGCACCTGATACATCAGCTGTAAAAATCAGCATCAGTCACCCTATAATTTTAGCGACTGTGGATGTTGACAGAGGACAAGAGAAGTGCTGCCCGTCAGGATGGAGGCCATGCAGAGGTAAAGGATGATTATATCCTGCTTGCTCTCTGTGCTGTCATCTCTTAACATTTCTCTTCCACACAATGACTATGAGGAGGATGGGTTAGAACTGCCGTCATCCTGATGTCTCCCTGCCTTATCATGAAAAGCTCATTAAGCTCATCTCTCTTCTTTAAGTCGGTCAATCTGTGGGGGCCAGAAAAGATAGAATACAAGAATTTGAACTCACAATCCTAGAACAAAAGGCTGGACCACCTACATTGCAATATTTGCAATACTGCTGTCAAAAACCAAAAAGAACAGACAAGTCAGCATTCGTTCAACACATTCTCCATTTCCAAAACCTTCTCTCCAGGACCCAGCTGATTTATTGATGTATTTTTCAGTTGCTGTTAATTGGCTGTTAATGCTTGGACAAAGGGAGCAGTGGAATGCTGCAAGTACATAATGTGAAAGAAAAGAAAAAAAAAGCAATTTGGATCCTCATTAAATTTTTTAAAGTCCTGATGGTCTAATGAAAATTGAACAAACGGGTCCAAAGCAACCTTAATTTTATGCTACAGTAGGTGCAAATTAGTTTCATAAAAATTATTTTTAATCACACTACCAAGTTAATTTACGGTGAGGTAATTTTCCTTGCGCCCTCTTAATATCACCTTTAGTCAAGAACCATGATGATTTGCATGATCTTGGCTAAACCAGTTTTCTTCTGATTGAGAGGCCTTTTTTACTGGAGGTTTCCATTTACTAAAACACATGCAAACTGGAGTTCTGTTCTTTTTGTTATTGTCATTAACTGTCCCTTATTTTTACCACTTTTACAAAAGTCTTGTAAAAGTGGCCTAAGCCCAGCGGAGACAGAGGGGACGAGCTTGATGTAGAACTGTGAACACATCGCTATCCCGCTCAAGTGCTCCTCCTCTTCATTTTAGCTTTCTTCAGTAATTTGTGCTACCTGGCTCACAATACAACCGAGCGTAGGGACACCGCTGAAGACAATGACGCAAGCTTTGTTTTAAGGAGGCACATGCTTTACAACCACAAAGACCACTCTGCTCCGCAGACACACACTTTGTACAAGGGAAACAAAAGAATCAACGATCGCACTATTCTTTGAACTCACACACTTGCTACCAATTCAAGGCTCGCAAAATTTAAAAATACCTGGTAGCCCTTTGGGTAGGCACATGGCAGATTTTAGTAGCCCAAAATTAAATTAACAAGCACAAATAAAATACAATTCAATTTTTAATGTAGTTCCTGATTTAATGTAGTCCCTGCCCATTTCACAATTTGATACCCTGACTGCGTCCTGGGGCTAACGCTATAGCTCCAGGACGTCGGGCTAGTGATTCTGCGAGCCCGGCAATTATATTTTAGAATGATATACAATACATATTTTGTGCTGACTCAAATTTGGTTGCATATGCGACTAAAACAGTCGAGGAGTTTAACTACAAACTACTGTGATTGGATAAGGCTGATGAAAGCATGACCGGTTTTATTCATCCATTTTCTTCACCTTGTTTGGGGCCGGATTGTGGGGGCAGTCTAAGCAGAAACACCCAGACTTCCCCCTCCCCAGACCCTTCCTCCAGCTCTAATCGGGGAAAACAGAGGTGTTCCTAGGCCAGCCGAGAGACATAGGCCAGCCGAGAGACATATCCTTACCCAGGGTCTCCTTCCGGGTGAACGTGCCCGGAACACCTCCCCAGGAAGGCATCCAGGAGGCATCCGAAAAGATGCCCAATCCACCTCAGCTGACTCCTCTCGATGTAAAGGAACTCCTCTCAAGTGAATGAGCTTCTAACCCTATCTCTAAGGGCCACCCATCCACCCTGTAGAGGAACTCATTTTGGTGTGAGTGTGAGAGAGTGTGTGTCCTTCTGGAGAGAAAATAATGTTTCTCATGTTTGTTTATGTCCAGTTGAAGTTGTAAAGTGTGATATGGTTAGTGTTCATTACATGGCCACCCAATCCAGGCCTGTCCCTCATAACAGAAAGTCCAAGAGAACAATAAAAAGCCCCTTGGGAAATATGCCAGCTCTCATAGTTGGCCTTCTGTATGAGATATTGCACTTCTTCCTAGTAGCAGCACATATGTTCTGTGGCTCAGTCTGGGAGAAAATGGAGGGCAAGATGAGCATCTCCATCTGTCTGGGGATCTGGAGTGGGGTAAAGAATGCACTCAGTCCGTATTAACACCCCTGGAAGAGACATCGCACTTATGAAGATATGGCCACATCAGTTTATTTATTTATTTTTTCAGTTGTCTGGCTCTGCACTCTGTAGCTGCCATTTTACAGCCAATAATTGCCAAGAATTTAATGGACAACAGAAACTGCATATGGCCACAGAAAGCACATGTCTCTAAGCCTTTACTGTCGTGAGTTCTTATTCTTTTTTCATCGGTTACATCGACAAACATTTGTGTGCATTCTATTTCTTTGTGAATTGTAATTTATTTGTTTTACATTTACTTTTGAACACAGCCTATGTTGTAGTTGTTTTGGGTAATGTGTGCGTGAGTGGGCCCATTTGCACGTGTGAACCAGGGGAATTGGCACTCTCCCTGACAGACACTGGCCATCTGGCTGAACGCTTTAAAGACAGACAGTGTCTGTTGAGCACTGTAACCCTTATCTTCATGCCGTTTCTGATGCACTTCCCTTGTATTTACTGTCCGTCTAAGAAAAAGAGAAGACACTTATGAGACAAAGATCTGTAAAGACACATGCAATTGACTGCTGTTATTTTTTTTTAAAGCTCAGGCACCTAATTAGGGGAGGAATGAGTCTAATCAATGACGCATATAAGGACGATCTTTATTGTTATTTCTTTATCAGGTGAATTAAACACCACAAGAGGTACTGTAGCTTGTACGTTAACTGTAGTAGCTTTATAAAGGAGCAGTACTGCACAAAGATTCAAAGTATGTTTAATCTGTGTAGCACACAGCCGTCAGCACTAAATTAGTCATATTTTGTGTTGATTAATTTTTTTTTCACTTGCATTGTAACCTCACATGCTGCTGGAACAAAACCTTATAACTACTTCACTGTTCATCTTTTTCTTTGACAAGATGCTAGTAATTTTTGTCTGGTATTTATAGCTGTTAAAATAGAGCTGATCTTCATGTTCTTCTCTTTTTCTAGTGAGACACCTTACATGTAGCTTTAGCTCTATTCATTTTAAAGCAATGCAGTTCAATTATACTATACCAATTGCTTTTCAAAACTTATACTGTAATAAATGCAACTGTGACAAAAATAAATAAATCTTCAAGTTTTAACACCTGGTTTGAACTTTCCTTAAATTTTTTGCATGATATTTTAGTGTTGTTTTCTTATATTTCCATAAAATAATCTAAGGCAGTTCTTAATCTTTTGTGGTAGTACTGTATGTGGTATTTTCTCAGATGGTAAAGCTGGCCATTCTTCTTGGCAAAAAGCCTCCAGTTCTTGTAAATTCTTGGGCTGTCTTGCATGAACTGCACATTTGAGATCTCCTCAGAGTGGCTCAATGATATTGAGGTCAGGAGACTGAGATGGCCAGTCCAGAACCTTCACTTTACGCTGCTGTAGCCAATGACAGGTCGACTTGACCTTGTGCTTTGGATCTTTGTCATGTTGGACCGTCCAAGTACTTCCCATGCGCAGCTTCCGGGCTGATGATTGCAAATTCTTTTTCTTTGCATCCCAAACAATTTTCCTGGCAAAAATTTTTGTTGGCCTACCTGACCTTGGTTTAATTTGAACAAAATCCCTCCCTCTTTTGAACACTGCTAATTGGCATTCTCAATTCCTTGGATATCTTTTTTTTTTACAGTTCCGTTACCTTTTCCTACGTATCTTTTGACAATTCTTTTTCTTTCCCCATGACTCAGAAAACAGAAACATCAGTGCAGCACTGGATGAAAGATCCAAGGGTCTGTCAGGAGCCCAGAAACTCACTGACCTTTTATAAACACACACTGATTATAAAACAAACAGATCACAGGTGAGGATGGTTACCTTTAGTAGCCATTCAAACCTGTTTGTGTCAACTTGTGTGCATGTTATCAAGCCAAAATTACCACGGTATGTAAACCTTTGAACCTTTGATCAGGGTCATTTGGGTAGTTTCTGTTGTCATTATGGTATGTAAACCATAGATTGTATAATAATTATGGATGATATCTGCCCATTGGTCCCCTATTCACCAATATTGTCATTACGAATGGGCAATAAAATGGCCGTTACATCCGGGCTTTTCGGGTTTTACTCCATAGTAAAACAATAGTTTTTAGATAGCATAAACCAACGTAATTTTCAAAAATTCACCCCCCCCAGAGTTGTCACGTAGTAAAAACTTAGCTCTAGAGACCGGAGACATCTTTTGTACCAGGCTGTAAACATGAGTTTTACACTTGTAAAGTCGCCATTGGGTTTCTCCTTATATTTCCGCTTTTGGAGCCTGCCCTCTGGTGGACGGAGGTATATCGCTGTATTTTGCTGTAAAATCACCGTATGGCGGCGCCCTTACACGACGACCATTTAAGAGGTACCATGGGAGAGGCTTGATGTAAACTTGAGCACAGCTGTATATAGACAAGCTCGACTGCCTGTGGTACCCCCAACTCTGCACGGAACAAAAATAATAGCAGTATATTTCCAATCATTGGCAATTCTGGGCAAGTCATGTAAGTTACATTAGAGATAGATTTCTGTGATTCAATTAATGTTATTTCCTATTGAAAAGAATAAGTCTTCTTTATGGCAAAGCTGTCTTTTCAAAGGTCAAGTGAGATTTGGTTTTCTCATTCTTTACATAGCCTTCACCTCTCTTTACTTTTTCCACCGGCAGGAAGTATGCTATTTTCTCTTTCTAGTGAGAGATCAGAAGTTGAAGAGCCAGCCCACACATACTTGTGCATGAGTGTGTGTATGTGTCATGTGTGAGTGAACCTTTAACTTGGTTATGAGCAAAGTAACATTACTAGACCTTGTATTTTCACTCACGGGCTCAACATGCTCGCTCTTCCCCCTTTTTCTGTGGCAAACCGATTAAATGCAACAGTGAAAGGAGAGAGGTTGAACAAGGGGAGCCTAGGTATCAGAGCAGTGACTCAGGGAATAATAGGGATGTCATCATCCACTTCTTTTTGAATCACATATTTCATCTGAGTTGTGTGTTGGACATGATCCCTCGGCCCTGACTGTGACAGAACTCATAAACCTCAGGCATATCTCTACTTTCAATTTGGACAACGGCTCTGAATAAAACAGTGTGTGTGTGCGTAGCTGAAGTGACAGCCAGAGAGAACTCAAGCATCAAGAGCAGAGTTTTATTAATAACTCATATGCTTGTGCATGGTGTTATTGAGCTGTGCCACTTACAAAAAGCAATGGCTTCTGACAGATCAGAGGAGAGGGACAATAATTTAGGCTCAACACATTACTTTATTCTAGTGAATGATGCAATCTAAACCTTTAATGTCTTTGGTTAATTCTCTTGAATAGATACTATGTAAGGTTAGGGATTGCTTGAGTCACTATGAAATTCCAATATAATGAATACACATGGAATACGGTGACAGAGTATATAGTGAAGTACTTCATCTGATTTATTATTGATTTACTAAAGGAACAATGCCTTTATGTATTGTGTCCGGTCCGCATGCATTGACATTGGGCAGTTTGTGAGTATACTGCATGAAGTAAATGTTCCATCCTGAGTGCTCTCCAACTCGGTATAGATCACCTATCACTCTGTGTAGGTGGGAAACAAGCCAGCTGCGCACTCAGTGGACACTATGGAGGATTGTTTTTAGGCTCTAGTATTTATGGAAACTGTATACTCATAAATATAATTACTGATTATGGCTAATGTCAATTTCAGACATTGATTTATGAATACTGAAGACATTTTGAGAGAAGTCTTTGAAATGGACGTTTTAAACTCACTGCTCAATATCATGATAACGTGCAACATAGGCCTAAATGTCAAGTAGATAATAGTATAACTGTTATAAAACTGACATTACCAATGATATGCTTGGGTAGGTTTTCTCCAGGTACATCCGTTTTCTCCACCAAGATCAAAACATGCAAGGGCGCCCCCTAGCCTTTGTCCTATAAAGATATAGCACAAAGGCGTACAGCAACAAGTCATAAAACAGTAATGGACCAATTCTGCCCAACAAGACACAAACAGTGTCTGCTTCAGTGGGTTCAAAAAGAAAAGTGTATCCCCTCTGAACTGTTGGCCATAGTGTCTCTATAACTGATAATCAGATAACTGTAAATGCTTTGTTTTCCACAAACTCGATGCAACGCAGGAGAAAGTAAGAACAAAAGTTTCACGAAAGTGTTAGCATTTATTTCACACGGTCACTGTACAATGTGCTGTATGGCTGTTGGCGTTGTATTAGACCAACGACCCTGAATAGGAAAATAACTTTAGTTTTGTTTGTAATCAATTCACAAAAAATGTTGTACTGGTATTTTTATCATTATTTAAATTGTCATCGCAAGTGTTGTCAATGTATGGTTTGTAATATCATTTTGAGGCCCACATGTCCCTTCATGTCCAGTTGCACCAACAATTTTGCCTTGTTCAAATAAAATTCCATGCTAACACACAAACAACAAGACAAACATGTAAAATATTTAAATAATATGGCTTATGAATTAAGTTAGCTAACAGTTTTAATAGGATTTAATAACAGCTACCAGACAGACAGACATAAGTTGCTAACCTAACCCAAGCCAAAATATTGTTCTGAAAAGCTGCTTGTTTAATCTTTAGACGACACAACGTGACTGTAATTAGATTTCAAGTCTGTTCTTGATGTCAATAGTATTGCCTATACTGTGTGTAGTTTTTATCTTGGCAACAGCACTGTGTTTCTATTTACTTACTTGGGGAAACTGTGCTACTGTGAAGTAGTGTTCACTTATCCAGCTCAGGGGACTTATTCAGGACACTAAAATAATTCCATGGAAACATAAACAAATAGATAAATAAAATGCCCCCTGTGTGCCTATTCAGTTATTTGTCCATGTTAATGTGGCTGCCAGTTTTACTATCAATGTCTTCAGAAAAGTCATCAGAATTACATAAGCTAGTGTGGTGCTCCTCTAACACAGCTGTGAGACGCAATGCAGTATAGACGCCCATCCTTCTAATTCTATTGCAATTAATTATTAGTGGATTTGGGTCCTTAGAGCTAACAACACTATCAATACTTGACACAATCAATGGACCAGTTATTTAGGGAATTGGCTTCCCCTACTCACATACTTGGTTGTTGCCACTTGGTAGAACAGTACTCTCTTAGCACAGATAGCATTTGAAAAACACACACATTACCACAGCACTTACTATTCTTACATCTTTATTGTTTGGAGCCTGGCTAGTCTATGTAGATACCCCCCACCTCGCCTCCATAACAATGAGCAGTCCATTAACAAATGCCAATAAGCCCTCTGTAGCGTGACAGCATGTTCTCCAACAAATTAGAGGCCTAAAGACAACAAGAATATTATTATTTTCAATCCTCCATCATGTGTTCATTAATCTTCATTTAGGCTTGATGAGTGTGGCAATCAAATTAAATTATATCCTTGTTGTGGCCTCTTGTGGATACCCCCTCACACGCATTCCCATCTAATGCTTTCCCACAAGCCATCATGATGCAACCCAATTTCCAAAGGGCCTGAGATTAATTTTGTCCGATTAGCAGCTAAATGTATTGCCAAGCTTCAAAAAATCATTATCAGTAGCAAAACTAGTAGCAGAAGCATGCAACAGCAAATGCACTATCAAGCAGCGGCAAAATCAAGACCTTTTTATGCACTGAAAAATAAACATGATTATACAAACACATGCTGAATCTGTCATGCACACTGTGGAATCTGTGATCTTTCCTCGTAATTAGACGGTGTGTGTTCAGCTCCATTGCTTTAAATCACTGTAATTGGCCCTGATCTCCTCTTAAAACATTATTATTCATTGGTCCATAATTACCGGCACATCTGTGGAGGCACACATGGCTATGGACCCTCTGACATCATGGTGTAGACTGCCCAAAAGCCCACTGCTATGTGCACTTAGTCTAACCGATGCAGAGGGACTTCTTTATTAGGACATTATGACAAACTACATTTCAGCTCTTCTCTTTGTATCAGAAAGGGTATTATGTCTTCAAACAAGACAGAGGCGCATCCTGCTGTGTCGTATATTCCGGCACATTTCACAGCACCATTTGATTTAACAAAGTATTGGAAAACTGTTTTTAATGGAAACTCTTTAGTGTGGGCTTTGATGCTACCCAACAATAGGTTTAGTCAAGATTGCTTTGAAATATCAATCACTGCAACCAAAGTGAGCATGACTGTATATGAGTGGCAAAAGCTTTTTAATTGCATATTTGTATCTGGCTCTGATTTGCGTAAGAAGCTCATTGTAAATTTCTTATTATCTTTTGAAATCATGGGATACTGCATTATGTTTGGCTTAATATCAGGTCAAATTTTCTATAGTGTGAAAAGAAAAGGTTAAAGCAAAGGCATCTGTACTTAGTTATCAATTCAGCCTGGTCCAATCAGAGTTAGTTTCAGGTCAAACCCCACTCTGTAGAGATAAAGCTCAGCTCTCCTACCAGTTGAACTCAGAGTTGAAATATTCACCTTGATAACCAAGTCCAGATGCCTTTGCCCTAACCTTTTCTTCAAGATGACCTGGATGACTGAAAACCTTCACAGACAATGTGTGAATAATATCTCAAAACCTGTTACAACGACGACTCATATGTCCTTATTGCCATTCAAGGAAATCCCATTGTTAAGCTTAAATGCTCTAAAATAGGCTTCATCAGAAGGGCTTAAACTGCTATATATATTTTTTTATATATGCTGCAATGCTATAGTTTTAAAAAGCATCATTACCTTGATACCTGGCTTGACACTTGCAGAGTCATTGTTGACAAACCGAGGTTCCTCACAGCGATCAGGAGAAAATTTGGAGCTAACCACTGTGTAAGCCTAGTGCATCAGAAATTATGTGTGACCCACTTCTGAGCTCAGCTGTCCTAGATATAGAGAGTTGGCTTCCATTAGCTTACTGTCCCCATAGCTTATGATTAAAAACAAATAAACAAGACCAATGCAAGACAATGAATATCCTTGAAAAAGAGATTGTTAATCTTAATTTTCACACCTCTAATTGTTGCGACTGTCACTGTAAAATTTAATTGAGTTACATTATTTATCTTAATTACAAATATCTACAATAACTTCACAATATCTGTCTGAATAGGTAGATTTCTTTTCACCATCTGATGTTTTAATTCGGTTGCATACTACAAAAGAATGATTTCCTGTTGAACACATCCTCTAATGATTGTTGAATGTGTAAATGTGCTAGTAACATGGCCCAACATTGAGTCCTGGTGAGTGATACAGTAAAGGCAGACTAATATAGCGGCTGGATAACAATGCTCTGGAGGGACCTATTAGCCCACTGTGATGTGTGTCACTAGCACTGTGGCTTCAGGGTTAACCAGGACCGACGTGCAGTGGAGCATTCACATCCTGTACTTGTCTCTCTGTTTCCCAAGCTCCATTACTCAGACTCATGCTCAGGCATTATTAATCATCATAACCTGCCTCAATGCACAAACTGCAGTCATGAATATAAAACGCACCCTGATGCTTTTTTTTTAGCAAACATTTATCAATAACTGCCAATGTATTGGTAATAATCAACTCATACAGTTTCTAAATCATTTTCTTGGGACATTATTAAGAATGTTTTCATCATTACAAATCTTCTTTCAAATCAGATGGCCTTTGCAAAATTGACAGAGGACAACTTTAGTAGATCTTTTAGGGCCAGATCAACTAAAGCATTGCACATCACAAAACATGGCAGTGTAGTATTTTACTGGCCCTAATTGTCCACATATTTTGTGATAGCTATATCACTAAAGTCTTGCCAGAGTCTATAACAAAAGTCTATATTCAGCTTTTTTTTTTTTTTACAATGTACGTGAGTCACAATGACTATCGGCGACAGAAAACAAACGTGTAGTGTCCAAAACCTGTCCATTAATTCAGTGCACTATATACATTTCAAATCGTAAGAAATTTTAATTGCAATTCCTACATGAATCAATTATTCCCCCTCAAATGTACAATGCTATAGCACATCTGGCACAGAAGAATAGAATAAATCACATTGTCTAAGTTCCTGATGAAACTATGGAGTATTTCTGCTTGGTGTCATCATACTCATTATGAGACAGCCATTTATAGATCTGGGAAGGTGCTCTCACATCCTTAGAATAGCCATGAGGTCAAATTGAGAAGAGCTTTACTTTTAACAGACCGAAGTGTACCAGCCAGAAGTCAGAGTCATGGAGCCCCTCCCAGTATGTGCATCTTCTGACAATGTACATTTTGTGCTTTGTTTTTTTTTTTTTATATGGGGCTGTTTTTCAATATTTGATTTTTGATATTTGATTTGAATAACCTTTTTATTATATACATTTTCAGATAGCAGCAGACAAGACCCAGGCTTTTCATTTCATCTTATGCCTTCAGTTCAGACTTGTGTAGCTTATATTTTTTCTTGTTTTGTTCATTTGTTCTGTGGCTAGCTGGCCACTGTCCAGGGTTTACCCTTCCTAAGGCCCAAAGTTGCATGAATAGGCTCCAGTCACCCCTCATGGGAATAAGCAGAAGAAAATGAATAAATTAATGTTCATTTGATCATGTGTTAAATGCTTTCTGAAGGTTTATGAATATGACTATTGAGTCCGATTATTGAGTCTATATTGATTGTCATTGAGTAGGTTGTTTTTGGCAATAAAACAGTCTAAACTATATAGTTAGATCATAGTTTGAAAACTGGTGGCTGTTTCCACTTTTATAGACTGGAATAACCTTTGCAACTTTCATTTGTTTCAGGAACTCTTCTGTACAGAACAATAAATAAAAAAATATGATTTAACGTTTGCAACGTTAGTTTTTGCACTTTTAATTATTGTCTGGTCAAGGCCATTCCAATCAGTAATTTCTTTTATTCTAGCATTGATAAACAATTTTTATTATTTTATTTTAATTTGTTGGTGTCAAAGGAGAATTTGTGTTCTCCATAATACTGTTGAGAACATTTGTGTCTTTTATTGTACTGTATCAATCTTGGTTGCCAGTTCATGTTAACAAAGTAGTTGTTTAATGAATCAACAATATCTTCCATATTGCCTTCTTTTTCACTGTTTTTAATCAATGTAATTAGGGAAAGAAACATTTTTAGGATACTTGTTCATTGAATAATTTAGTATATTCCATAAACCTTTCATATTGTTTTTATTTCTTTCAATTAAAATAAAAATAAAATAAAATAAAAAATAACAATTTTTTTGTTTGTTTTTATATAATTAATACTTAATTTCAGTCTCTATTTTTTCCTTATAAATATTCTATATGTATTTTTCTTTTTACAGGCTTTAAGTAATCCTTTTGTCACCCAAGAGCCAGATTTAGGAAATGTTTAACAGGGTTTATTCCGAGGCAGAGGTACAAAATCACAATCCAGAAAACGAAGTCAAAACAAAGCTAAAGTCAGAACACGCTTAGAAGACCTGTACAATAAACACGAGGAAATGGTCGGAGAGCTCACACAAGAGTAGCGACAATCAGACTAACTACATTATTTATTATTATTATTATTATTATTATTATTATTATTATTATTATTATTATTTTTATTTTTTTTTTATTATTATTTGTTTTATTTCCAGTAGTGAGAAAAAACTGGTACTGTGGTCACTAATATCATTTCTTACTATACCACTTGTCATGATCTGTTCAGAGTTTTTGAAATTAGTATACAGAAGGTAGGCAAAAAGATTAATGGAGGTCTGAACTTTAGCTAAAGACAAGGATGTTTTGGAGTCCAAATCAGAAGTAAGCTATTTTGTAAAATTTTGTACACATTGTTTGCAGCCTGGAACAATTTAGTTTTTTGCTATCTTAGGGTTATGTCATATATAACAAAATATACAAAAAATAGATGGTGTTGGTTCAATTATGTGGTATTGTTGTATAAATGTCTTGGCTATGCTGTGTTCTTTCTAAAGTGCATTCGATACAGGTAAGTGCTAAAATATTGATTGCTTCTTAGTGAATATAAAACAACATCTTTATCCACAAGGAAATCTTTATACAAGTAAAGCCAAGCATGAAGATTGTCTTGCAACAAGACTCTCCCCCTTGTTCTGCAGTGTATACCCATCATAAAAGTAATAAAAGCCCAAAGTGAAACAGTGTAATGCACTGGTTTAACAATAGACGCTTGAATAACCATCAGCGGGGCCATTCACTCGGCTTTGCTTAATCACCCAACTGCCTCCTTCCATTCTCTGCCTTCTTTTTCCTGTCTTCCCTCGCACTTAATACACCTCTGCATAACACGGGGATCTCATTTATCAACGCCTGCCCAGAGTGGATATTAGTAACCCCGCAACAGTGTGTGAGGCTGTATTATCTCGGTGTTTCTTGTCTGCTTACTTCATCAGAGAGAAGCACATTTAATAGAATTATTTCCTCAAAGGCTGAGCAGCTGATGAGTGCTTTGTTACTAAACATTGAGTTTGCTTGTAAGGACATGTGGATTCATGCTGACCTTTTCACAGTCTTTTCTTAAGGCCAAAAACCAGGGTTAAAGATGGCCACTCTTTGTTTTTTAATGTCAGGTATGTCTTTGTTGTATGTGTCTTGCATCCGTTGTGTGTGTATGTATGTGTGTGTGTGTATGTGTGTGTGTGTATGTGTGTGTGTGTGTGTGTGTGTGTGTGTATGTGTGTGTGTGATAAGACCCATACAGAGCATGCTTATGAAACCTTTGTGCACACATTTTTGTTTCACCCACGTCTTGCAAGTTGACCACTCTACTTCATGGTGATGTCATAAAGTTATTTTTATACCTTTTATGAATAATGTTTCTGAATGAGTAATCTTATGTAAAAATACTTCCATTTTCCTGTCATCTCTTTCTTGATGTATTATCTTTTGGAGTTAAAAGTATTAATATAACTGTCATGTTTTTATATTAATTGTAACTTTTTTGGAAGTTGCCCTTTGAACCATTTCATAAAGATTTCCTTTTTCTTTGCCTTTGATTTTTAGGCAGTGTATGAATTTGGGCTCGGTGATAGAGCAGTTGTCCTATAACCGGAAGGTTGTCGGATCAATTCCCGCTCTTCACATTGTTCATACTGTCATTGTGCCCTTGGAAGCTTATTGTAAAAGTGCCTTGAGCGCCTACTGGGTAGAAAAGCGCTATATAAAATCAATGCCATTTTTGCCATATTGTAAAATTAGACATACTAGAAATGCAAAGAAAATGTAAATAAACAAATCTTCTTAGCAGGCCCTCAAAGCTAAATTTTCAAGGACCATTCTTTCATAGTTAATTCTTTGTGTATCATCTTTCTGACGGCTTATGGTAAAGAGAGCTAGAAAAGGCTTATTAAGCATATGGCAACTCTCAGAAGACTTCCTTTGAAAATCCCTGCGCGCTGTTTCTCCCCTGAAATCCACACACACAAGTTGTGCCTCGTTGATATTCTCAGTGCACAGACTTGTGTGTGTGCTCTGGGTCTATGGGTGGCATTATAGACCCAGCAGGCTGTTCAGTGGGGGTCAGAGCCAGCATTTAACCCTCTGTAGCCCCATCAGCCCTCTTCCCTCCTGAACACCTATTCTCTTCATACACAGGGAAATACATACCATAAAAAGGACAATGTTATTTCTGGCTGTGGAAATAGGTTGCTGAAGGTTTTGATAGTATGAATTCTAAAATGAAACATGAACCACAAGACACTACAAAGATCCAGAGTGTATCATGAAGGTCCCAAATGTCTTGCAGAGAGACAGACTGAAAGAAAACAAAATTGAAGGAGAAGGACTGAGGGAGGAGTTCATAGAGGATTTAGGTCATAGATTGCCAAGAGGGAGTGTATTGTGTGGTGTGTGTATGTTGGTTAGTGCCAATATGCGTTTGTGTGGGGTTTTCATAGTATGTATGTACATCTATCATGTGCTGTGATGTCAGCTACACAAACAAATTTTATGCATAAAACCAATAATTGTCTTAACTAACATGGTTTCTTTCAACAGGAAACATTAACACAGTTTGTAATGATAAAGCTACTAAGAAGTTATTAGGTGTATAATTATGTGCAAGTGAACACAACAAGTTGGTAAGGACTGAAATATACAAACTGACCACTCGATGCAGGTTCTTCAATATGTGGATGTGTCATTTTATGTCAGTTTTAGTTCTAGAATCTTTCTCTAGGCCTGGAATTGTTATGCTGTGGATGAGAGTGCTGAAATCAACATCATAAAATTTGCTATTTTAGGTGGACACATGTTCAATTAAGAACCTGAAATGTAGAGGGTTCAGTTAAGAATGATTATATCCTTAATGTGAATCATTTAATGGTACAGTAAACAAACTGAGCTATAAAAAAAAAAAAGACCTATTGAAATACACCTCTCGGCCAAATAAAAGTCACACACTAAAATCCATTGATGGAATAACCTGGTCCTTCGTGTATATTCAGGTAGTCAGCAGACATTGTCCTCTGGGCACATAACGTTCCTAAACCTAGACCTGACAAATTGCAGCTATCCCAGATCATAGCACTGCCCCCACAGACACCGACAGGTACGGTAGACACTAGGCACAATGGGTGCATCACATCCGCCTCTCTTTTTACCCTGATGCACCCATTTTTTTTACTACTGTACATGTGTTTTAGTGGTGGGAGAAAAATAACGTGCAGGTGTTACTTTTTTCCAATAAATTCTTACCGTCTGGAGCACTGATCTGAGCTGAAAAGTGCCTGGACAAAGACATGTTTTGACTACTAGTACTGTAAAATACCAAGCTGCTCTCTTAGCACTGGCCACAATCCAGCTACAACTCTCCCATGAGGTCCAGTGACCTCCAGAGGGACCATCAGTTTTGTATAACGACATGGACAATGGGGTAACATCAGTTTTGAATTTAGTCTCTGATGAAAAGCCTTGAAAAAAGTGTTAAATATTTAGTAACAGTTGAGTGCTTTTATTTTGTAGGAGCTGACAGTGCAACAATAAGTCATTCCCTTTAGTGGGCTGCACCAATTCATCAAAAATGAATTGGGGTCAGAGGTGTCGACCCAATACTCTGCACTGTCATCACATGACTTTTTGGTGACATTGCTCAGTTGAGATGGCCTGTGGACTCAGCATATCTGCACTCATCTGCTGTCAATCATATCACCAAAGAGGAAAGCGGCAAGTCAGAGGTGATCCTTAAATGTTCCTTTTGGCGAACTCTGTCAACAGTGTTTCCTGATGGTTGTAAATATTGTTTTGACACATGAATAAGGGCCTCCAGATTCTCAGTGGTTATAGAATCAGGGGCTGAGCATTGGAGATTTTCAAAGAATGCTTTCTTGACATTTGATTGGGCTGTGGATTAGTGGCGTAAAATACAATATATATAATAAATATAAACGCACAGAGTGCCAGTCTACATACAAGCCAACATTATCCAGAAATTTCATGAAGTGAATTTCAGTTACGGACAGATTCTGTGCTTAATTAGCACTGAATAAGGCTGTTCAGACTCTCTGGGCCTGAAAGCACAGTTTATCAGAACACAATCCAATTTTACTCCGTAGGAGAATGCAGACAGAAACAATAAAAGTCTGAAATTAAGTTTGTTCCGATGTTTGATATATTTGTTGAACAAGATGGAGGATAGCCTTTGTTAAAAAACACCACTCTGCATTATTTGGAAAAATGAAGGCCTTTTTGGGTGTGTCCTTTCAAGAGACCAACTAAAGTCAAGGAGAATGTTTGAAATTTATATACTTGAAGGTGCATGGTTTCAAATATTGTAGAAAGGATGGATTCAATAGTCTATATTCCGATTAAAAACACTCTTTCCAATTGTCTATCTTTGAAAAATAGACACCGAAAGCTCCACTTTGTTGACAAACTGCGTACTGCTGGAGGAGAAGCGCATTCAACCAATTTACCAACGAGTATGAATAGACACCTGAACCTGGATTTAAAGTTTTATGGAAGAAAACTGATGAGTCCTTCACATTTTACCTATTACCAGAAGGGCTACCATAGCTGTTCACATGCTCTTAAAAGGAAGGAATGTTGCATTTTTGCTCCATATTGCCCAAAAATAACTCCATAGACTAAAATAAAATTTACAAATATTTATTTTTTGGAAATTTTATTATTGCTTATAGAAAAGGTTAAAGTAAAGACATCTGGACTTATACTTTTCAAGGTGCAGACATTTCATCTCTAAATTCCAAGAGACATTTCCAATTCTTTATCAATTGATCTCAAAATTGACAATGTCCCCTGGGTAAGAAATGTAACGTCATTACCTTGAAAACTAAGTCCAGATCCTTTGCTTTAACTTTTTCTTCAAGAGAACATTCACAGACATTGTTTATATTGAGTAAACCTCATCAGAGTGTAAGAGAGGTTGATGGTCCATATGTTTGTTGAAGCTGGAGGTGATCACACAGGACCAGTGTGTGGATCACTCTGTGGACGGGCTTTAGCGCCCCTTCAACGAAGATCTTGAGGGGCGTCGTGTTGTGGCTGGAGTGGTCCTGGAGGCAGTGTGCGGGTCAGGATTAGGTGACTGTGACTTCGTGATCAATGTATTGATAAGACAAAAAGCAAATAAAACAGTTGCAACAAGAACAAAAATGCCCAAATATGCAGCGTACAGCAAGGTCTGCACTATCGTGGCTGCAGTTGTGATGTAACTTTTGTAACTTGGACTCGGGTTAACTGTGCTTTGGATGTTGTTCTCACTTGAGCCAGCCGTATTTGAAGCACCACAGGTTTCAGCTGTGGGCTGATGGGATTGATGGGTTGATCTCTCTTCCTCTTCCTTACTTTGATTGATGTCTTCATGAGAGTCAGCTTCAATCATCCCAGTGAGACAAGGAACATGTTCCTGTTGAATGGGGGATTCCTGCTTGTCCCTAGGTTGATTGACTTCAGTCTGGTTGTCGCTCTCAATAGGACAAGGAATATTTTTGTGTTGAACGGTGGCTTGTTCTTGCTTGTCCTTACGTTGATTTATGAGGATCCTAACTCCAGTCTCGGTATCAATCTCAATGACACAAGAAACATGTTTGTGTTGGATGCTGGCTCGTTCTTGCCTTTCTTTACATTGATTTATCCGGAACGTGACTCCAGTCTGGGTTTCTATCTCAATGAGACCAGGAACAGCTTGGTGTTGGACGGCAGATTCCTCTTCCTGGTCCCTACGTTGATTGATGCAGGGTTCTTCAGGGAAGTCAGCTTCAATCATCTGTTGAATGGGGGATTCCTGCTTGTCCCTAGGTCGATTGACTCCAGTCTGGGTTTCAATCTCAATGAGACCAGGAACAGCTTCTTGTTGGACGGCGGATTCCTCTTCCTGGTCCCTATGTTGATTGATGCAGGGGTCTTCAGGGGAGTCAGCTTCAATCTGGTTGCCTGTCTCAGTGAGACATGGGATATCGGCGAGATTGGACTCTTTTTCTGACCCTGGTGTTGAGCCAGTTGGTTGTGGGTCGGTCTGGTCTCTCTTGTTGGTTCTAGCCTCATTTTTGCTCTTCTCTGGTTCCAAATCTTCTTCTCTGCTTCCATCTTGAGGAGCACATCCAGGTGTTAAGTCCCTAAGAGTGACGGTCATTAGGTCTCGTGCCTCCTGTGCATAATCTGTTTTGGTCATGACCAGATAATCCATTGTGATGAAGGGATGCCGGAGCGCTTCGCTTGGTGTCATCCTTTTTTCCGGATCAAGATGGAGCAGGTTTTTGAGAAGGCTCAGAAAAGCCATTCTGTCTCTGAACTCTGGAAACTTGATGGTGGATCCGATCTTTTGTATGGCGTCATCTAAATCTGACATCGCATCAAGAGGACTCTTCTCAACATAGGGCTGCTCTCCAGTTGTGGCCGTGTATTCTTGAGGGGTTTTCAATCTCCACTGTGGAGAACCATTTGTCTTAACAAAGAACTCTTCAGTGAACCGGCCTTTGTTCAACTGTTTATCGTTTGGTTGTCCCAGAAGGTGTACAATGGTCCTCAGGTTGTCATAGCAGGAACTTTCAGAGAAGATGTTGTGGCCTAAGTACCACTCCCCTAAGCAGCAGCCCAAAGACCACATGTCCAAAGCCTCGGACAGTGGGAGGCCCAGCGTGACCTCTGGTGCCCGGAAACCAGTGCACTGAAACATCATGCCAGGCGCTAATTCAGAGCGGTGTCCCGCCAGACCAAAGTCAATCAGTTTGACTTTTAGGGGCTGGTCCTTATGATTAGTAAGCATGACGTTGTCTGGCTTCAGGTCGGTATGTAGGATGCCTTTGCTCTTAAGGGCCTCAAACGCCACCAGAAGCTGCTGTGTGATGGGTCGAATTTCACTCAGCTCAAACCTCGACTGCCGCTGTTCCATCAGGTCATACAGGCTGCGGTCCAGCATTTCAAACACCATGCAATGATAACTGTTCCATCTGAAAAAGTCAATTAACCTGACAATGTTGGTTTGGTCAGGATCTGTCGCACTAAGTGCATGGAGAATGAATACCTCTCGTTCCAAGTTACTATTCTGGTTGTCCTTTAGGATCTTTATAGCTACCACCTCAGAGGTGTGGACGTTGACGCATTCGGCAACCATTCCAAAGCCTCCCTCCCCAAGAATCTTCAACACGGTGTATTTGTTGAGCTTGGAGGGGATTTCTCCCGGTAATAAAGTAGTCGAAGTCATTTTATGCGCTGTTGTGGATCTGTTGTGTGAACACAAGCTGAACTATGTTTCTTCTATCGAAGGGTTTTGTAAAACTGCAGAAAATGTGGTGGTTTTACCTTCTAGTAGAGAGATCTTTCACTGAGCCATGAGGTCACATGGACTGAAGAGTCTATGTAATGTCACATGATCTGAAGATTCTATGTAATGTCACATGATCTAGTCACCATGGTCACCAAACACTGGCATTCCATTTTTCAGCTGCTTTTTAAACGAAATAATTATATACAATAAATATAATTATAAACATGTACCAAACATGTACTACTTAACTATAACTACAACTGACTGTACTTCAAAAATCGAGGACTATCATTAAAAATCATCTCTCATGGTAGAGGGTTAGTTGTGTTGTTCTAGCCATTTTAATCCAGGTGCACATAGCCTTTGGTGCCATCTGATATTTTTCAATTGTCAGTTGATTCATTTGGTTATTTGGAGCTTTAAGAGTTACATGCTAACAAGGTATTCTAATTACTCTGTTTCAGTTGGCTGCTAAAATCATGTTTGTTTTTTTTTGTCTTGGATCCTTTAAATATAGACTGCCTCCTAAAGAAGTATGCATGCTCAAAAGTTTACAAACTCGAAAATCCTCAACATAGAAGTTCTCCTGTACTGCTCAACCTGCAACTTTTGACAATGACACTGTAATAAGATTCAACACTAATGGTGCTATCACAACCTGCTTCTCTCATCAGCCTCACTTATTATGGGGTTGACTGAGTGTAGTAGGGCATGCGTTTCATTAGAGAGGATAATAAACACTACTTTAGCGCATTCTTTTTAAGTAACTGTGCGTTGCTTTTAACAGAATGTATCATTCTGAACGGGGCGACACGTTTACAGAGGAGAACTGTGGTGTTTTGTGGAGTCAGTATACGATTAGGAGAATATGTAAAAGACTGATTGAGGCCATGATATTTGCCATTTATCAAAAAGGACCCACAGACAATACCAACCTTTTGGCGGTGGATTTGGTGGGTGTAAGTTCCACCTGGGTCCCCGATGGGCCTTGGTGCTCCATATTTCTGTGGCATTACTTGAACAGTGTGTTCCTATCCTAACTGGTGTCAGAGAAGATTTGCTGTTAAAACCCAACATTTCAACAGATACCATCTAGATGTTGAGGTCCAGCTTATTAGTCACTATGAACTATAATATTTTGCTGAGGCTATTTAGATATAATTAACACACTACAGTTAAACCATTCCTATCAAGGGGGTCTATGAGAATCATTTTGCACAGCATTTTGATGGCATGTCTAATGTCATTTTATTCCACAAAATGAGGTATGATTATTCATAAATCTAAAGTGCCAGTCTCAGTTCAAGCACAAACAATCAGCAATGGTGCATTGTCATGGAGGAACAAGTCACACAGCTACAAACAATATGGCAGGGATGATTAACTGGTTTATATTCTGTAGCTAATTATCTAATTTGGCACAGGTGAATGATAAAGTGTGAGATCATCACTCGAATAAAAACTACAAGAAAAAATTATTAACTGGACTCATAAGGGTTAAATTGGCAAGTTTTCCTATGATGTAAAATTGTTGAAAAAGTTATAGTTGCATAAGGTATGTAAAACGTATTCAGTAGGATACTGCTAACCTATAGGGCTATATACTAAATACAAATGTTAGTGGTTGCTGTAAATGTTGGAAAGATGAAGCCTTCTGAGAATGAGGGAAAAACACAAGGAAGTAATATTTAAAAAGTCTGTTACCTTTTAAAAGTTGCCTGGTTGGACTTCTTATATGTATGACTGTATATTACATGACCTAGTAGCTAACAGTATAAAATGTAGGACACATTATAATATATACATTATAAGCGTGGAATTTGTGGTACTAGCTAAATAGCAACTTAGCCATTCATGTTTCTTGTATGATATCCTTAATATAAAATCAGATTATTAAGGGTGTAGTAAGTATTGTGCTGTAGCAAGTATTTCTAACATAGTTTAAAAAACAATATGGAAAACAAATGTAGCACTCATTAGTGTTCATTTTGTTAATTGTCAATTGGACACAGTTGAATGACGTAAGTGAAGTAATTCCACTGCTGCAGGACATTGGGTGTAATAATGAGTCACCATAGAGGGGAGCCATCAACAAGTACTCAAACAGCATTTTAGGTCACAGTTTTTCTCCCATGCATACAACTGTTTGAGGAACATATCAACATCGAGGAGCACTATGATCGTTTAGCCTAATGCTTTGATTGGTTCTTGAGAACAGAGGACAAGTCAAATTGCCTTAGCGTCCCAGAGGCTTTCTTTCTTAATGAGTTATTCTCCCCTCTCAGGATCAGTGAGGTCCTGACCCCTTGTGTCGTCACTGGGATATTATGGTAGCACATTCCCCTGTCTCTGATGGAGCAAGCTAGGAGGTTAATGAATGCACAAGTCAAGGAGATGTCTGTACATGCCAAGGTAAGTGCTCCTTTCACGCATGAAGCAACTTCTGTCAAGAGGGTTTAGAAACAACAAACACAAGAGTGGTGTTTAATTCAAATCCCACTTTGAGAAGACGTGTACAGAGGTGAAGCTGTAGGTGCTGCTATTCAACAGCATTTTAAAGAAGCTATGACCTCGTTTGAAATAAGACTATGGTCACACGAACATGGGTATTTATTGTTTTAGCACTGTTTTAGAACTAAAAGTAGGCTATAAGTTGTCAATTAGTAATTTGTTCTAGAACCTGGTAATTATGCCCAACTACCATTTTACAAAACAACTATGAGGCTGCGCACATCACCTGTCACCTACACAATAAACAGAGTTACTGAAGGTCTTCACCCTAGCAGAAGTTTTGAAAAGGGTGTTTACCGAGACCTAAAATCCTTTCTACACACAGGAGGCTGTAAAAGCACAGAAAAAGCAGAGTTTTCAGACATACACACAAATCATTAGCATGGACTTGTTCTGTATCCAACCCACAAAATTGGTTTAAAATTGAATTAAAAAAAGAATCCATATGAAATAGGCTTGACACTTATCAGGTATAAAAGAGACAATAATAAGAGACATTGAGGAGGGAACCTGGCGTCACTTGTGGTCAGCTGTGACAAAAGACTCTTAAGCAGAAACAGACATATGAGAGACGATAAGAATCACTGAGGCCCGTCAGTGTGGCTGCAGTCAGTGTTGGGAGTCTATTTTGGCCTCTTCACGGTGACAACCAAGAGGTAATAAAGGAGGGAAAAAAGAAGGCATTTGAATGGTTATTCTTACCCTCGAGCCTGTACTTTATTGTTCAAAGACCCTTTTGTTTATGCTGATGATAAAACCCAGATATCTGAAATGTGTGGAACAGTCCTACTTTGATGATAACAAAATATATGACACCTACCTTGTTCCTGGCGGCAAAGCAGAGATGTCGCTGATACCTAGCTTTGAGATCTTATTTTGTGTGCCACAGACCCCCCCCCATAAGCAGCTAAATTTATCTGGTACACCTTGTTTAACCCCTGAGAGGCTCTGTTGAAGATTAAGAAACATCTGACAATCTCAACCTACAATCTATTCAATTATAAATCCAATGTTGATAACCTTATGTTATGGCAAAGAATCTACAGCTTTATATAGATACAATCAGGTTTGTGTTAAATACTTTGCTTAAGGAGCTTTTGTTCTAAAGTTCTTTGAAGAAATTTAGAAGATGACCATAAACAGTGATCATTGAGATGGAAACAATAGTAGTCTTTTTGTTTGTTCACATTGACTTAATGTTGCTGTTTTCCCAAAGTCATTATTACTGCTCCCAATCATTGGTTTAATAAAAGGAATGTTTTTGCGATAATAGCTCATGGATTAATCCCTTCTGCTTCACCAATATGACTATGTACCTGTTGTGCTGCAGTTTTCCCGGCTGTAGCTGCGCTGAAGGGGAACAGCAAGCTAACAGTGTCGAAGTAGAGCCAGGTAGCAGCTTTTGACTGACAGGATGATTTGTTGCGTTTTCCATTGCTGTTCCTCTCCACCAAGCCGAGAAAATTAGATCTACAGTTGCTGTGCTAATGTCAATCAAACGTTTCTGTCGCTAATACCAGAAGAGTGGCTTTTGTGTATGTGCGTGCTCGCAGTGCAATGATGTGTCCGAATGCAAGTGCAGTCAAGTCGTGTGCCTGCAAACATGAGAGGGGTGACCTGCAAAGGCAAAATTGTTCAAAGACATGGCATCGTCATAATGTAAAGCCGTAATACAGTTTGGAGAAGGGAGGTTTGGCTGCTAATCTAAAAGAGCTCTTTCATGCTGACGCCAGGCCAGACTGAAAAACTGCATAAATCAGTGTTGTTGCTGACTCTCAGAATCCCTCTGGTGAAAAACTGCATAAATCAGTGTTGTTGCTGACTCTCAGAATCCCTCTGGTGGTATTTTCGGGGAAAGACACCAGCCTACAGTACATTTTCCTCTGTTGGCCTACTCTCTGCATTATAACCTAATATGGCTGCTCACCTCATTGACTCAATATGAAGCGTGACCGGATTACAATGTGACTGTGTGTATTTTCATTTTGATTGCTGTTACAGTAGTGCAGGATGTGTTGTTGCTTGATCAGTTCAGTGGTGCTTTGCCATAGAGATTCGTCTTATCTAGAGATGGGTACAGTCATTACAGCGAGCGGTACCAAGCTGCGGAGAAACACTCGGTGCCACAACACAGAGCTGTGACCCAGATCCCAGGCAGAGAAGGGTTTCATCTTTTTTCTCTTTTTAGAACAAAGGTTCATCTCGCTCTCGGATATGTGCCTCCATTCTGTTCATTTGTGTGACTTCCGCTGTTTCTGTGTTTTTGCTTTTTTGGAGATAAAATCCCTCTGGTTGGAAAGGATGTTCTGTGGAGTCAAACTGATGAAAGGGCATGATCATAAAGCATAGTTCCCAATTAGGAAAAAGTACAAGGGGAAACATGAAAAACACTTAAGCATCTAGATGTTCTTTTTATACAATCTTAGCCGACGTGAACTTTACTGCACTTTCATCCAATAGATTTTCTGTTTTGCTGGCTTTTACAGCATTTTCATTTTACATTTGTATTAATCGTTTTTTTTATTTTATCTATCACCAGCTTTCACATCACTCCATATAAATCTCCCGTGATTCTTCCAGTGTCATGGAAATTAGATAAATCAATTAATGCATTAATTAGTCTTCTTTAATCACACCAGCTGGAGTATAGTTTATACTTTCAATTATTTATCCTGTAATTAACAGGCTGTAATTAGCACGACTGATATCAATATTAAACGTTGCAATAATCCCACAGGGTAAAGTGGACAAGTCAGGCTCATTAACAACTCGCACCAACCAATGGGAGGTCGAGTGGCTTCCCCAGCAGCCCATAGGATGAGAACACCATAGCTTTGAAATCCAACCTGATGAGGATCATGTCCTTTGGTTTTTGCATAGCGTCATAGTGTATTGATAGGAAACAGGATAATTATCTTACAAATTGTTTCTTAGCTAATGCCAATACAGTTAACAAGAAGCACTGTGTTCAAATAAAGAATTGTAAATAAATATGTTACACATATTTACAGGTGAAATATGTAATCCATACCGAGAAGCACATGTAGTTTTCTCAACTGCCATTTGCATTCTTGCATCCATCACAGAAAATAAAAGTGAATGCACTTCACGTTTCAGAACTTCACTCAGTCACCGTCTTATCCTCAAGGTGATACAACGGCTAATTAGCAGTATTATCAGTAACCTTGTTAACAAGCTCGTCATTTAAACCTGTACTGTTCCTTTGAGAGGCTGACACTTGGGGAGAAAAGGATGGCTTTGGAATAATAGCGGAAAATAGAGAATTATGATTATGAACAGTGAAGTGGGGGCACCACTCGTTAAAGCTCACAAAGAGAGCAGTTTTGAATTGATGGCTTAATTTGGAAAAGCATTTTCAAGGGAAGAAAGAACAGCTGAGTAATGAAGAAAAAAAATTCTAAATAGGCAGAAGTAATGATTTGAGTGTAAATGAGGATGGACAGGCGTGCTCCTCCTGTGCCGCTCTCACCTCTGAGTCCCTGACAGCCCACAGCATACAGATGGCACTGCTAATTACGCACTGCAAAGGGAGAGGGCCAGCACTTTCCCCGCGCTACACATTCAAAACCTAGAAGCTGCCCAGTGTGTGTGTGTGTGTGTGTGTGTGTGGTTTCCAAACAGCTTCACTGACATGTGTCTAAAGTAGTCTGCCAGGATTAAGGAGGCACTTAAAAAAAATGGCTGCCACAGTTGGACACCTCATTAGTGTCAAGTTAGACAGAGGCACAAAATATAGACATTTGGGCTCTATATGCAACTTGCTTTGTAAAACTGCATTTAATTTCAAACACCTTTTTCAAAATTATTTCTTTGGTTGACACACAGAGGCTCCAAAAATGACTGTGCAGTCAAAACGTAATCATGCACTCTAGATGTTTGCAAAAACTCAGGAGACAAGGCAGAAAAATATTGCCAAAAATGACAACTTTTCTGGTTCAAGTCAGTATCATATCCAAATTATTCATGTTCCAGTAACCCATTTAGTTGTGTAACATGAGTGATTATGTATGCATAATTGAACTTGTCAGAACTGAGAGAGGAGGGGAGTATTTACAGAGAGAGAGGGGGACTCAAGATGGCTCAAGAGACAACTTCAGTTTATTTCCAAACTATTTCACTCACAATATTTCTAATTTACACTGGCTCTATGCATGTCTGTGAGATTTTTTTGCCTTTTTGTTTTTTTAAATAAAGGATTATGATGTTTTCACTACAAATTGTCCTTAAATGGACATTTTACTTGCAGTACAGTTATATTGGATAAAAGACTGTGGCAGTCCCGCAGTGTGAACTGTGAACTGTGAACAGTTGCTTTAGAGATGCAGCCTGAAGTAGATGGAAGGGAATAACAATATAAATATAATAAAGACATTTTCTGACCTTCTGTTACTGCTAAGAGTTGACAAAGTAAACAAAGATTTAAAATTCACAGTGCTATTGTTGGAAATTTAGTCTCAAAGGATTTCAGAAGTTTTTTGTCTTTACTTGTTGTAAGTTGTTTTATTTATTTGCTACATCCAGCTTCTTGATAGACACCGAGATTCACCGAGATGACAACTGCTGAATGAGAAGCATGTGCACAATATGCTGTATGAGGCTTGGCGTGGTTTGAAAGTAAAAGCTGTTAATGATGGATAAGTAGGTTAGAAGGTCAAGATTTCATTTGTGTCCACCAAAGAAAATCAGTTTGTTGATTGTTTCTGTTTTCAACTGGAGGTGGACATTGTCTCTAATTACACCTTGTTACATTGATGTTTGATACTTTGAGTCCAGTAAACCAAAAGATCTGGTTTTATCCTAGTACTGTATGTACATTAAATCTCCAGAATGTTCCCTAAACTAGCCAAATCCTGCTGCGTAGTGTAATGTCGACCACACCTGAACTCATCATAAGCCCTAGGTTAAAACATCATTGTTCTACTGACCTGAACATGCATTTGGTTCTTCCTCCTGGTAAGATTTGACTCCATATTACTCATCAGTCATTTAACAACAGGTCCATTCATAATCATTTAAAAACTGTGAATGGACACAGTCTTGTCTGAAAAGAAAGAAAGAAAGAAATTGCAGATTGAAGGTTGTGTCTCTCGACCTCCATTATCATCCCCTGTTTGAACACTCACAATTTTTGTGGCCTTTCAGAGAAGCCTACCGACTCAGCAAGTATGAAGACACTGCCGATATAGGTTTAATATGTTTTACTGGCAAACACTCAGAGCTGCTGACCTGTCTGACTCGCCAAAGGAGGTGTTAATCATAAGAAACTATTCTTGTAAAGTCTCAATAAAAGGTTGGCTCCAAAAAAAGTATTTCTCCAGCTTCGAAACTGCAAACTTGCAGGTGGTGTTTGGTTTTATGAATGTGTGTGGAACCTCAGCCTCATGGATGTCACATCACACTGTGAGGCATGACATTCTGCCAAGTGCCACTCCGTATCAAAGGGCTAATAATAGGGATTTGTCTCAACAGAGTTCACGGTTAAAGCTGAAGTAGAGAATCAGAGCGCAGTGAGCTAGCATCTCCTTCTGAGGACCACAGATAGAGACGTGAGAGACGCTTCCAACTGACCCCAAGTGTTTTGGATCAAAGTGGCAGGATTTCCTTCTTTCTGTCTCTCCTGCTCTGTTTTATGTTCACATAAACGGTACTTTTAAGTTGACTGGGTACTGTTTGATCCTAGACTCTCTCTGACTAAACAGACCATGTCCATATGTTTTGGTCTAGTTTCCAGTTCACAGTAAGGAAATGTAAAATCCATACTTTTCATTGACAAATCCATATATTGAGATTTTGATTAATCACTGTTATACTGCACACAAGATGAGATTATTACCTGCTATTAACTACGTAGAGTAGCCTAAAATTACACTCAAGTAAGAGCAGCGTTACTATAATTACTCAAGTAGAAGTAAAAAGTAGTCATCCAAAAAAATCACACAAGTAAAAGTAAAACAAGTATTTGGTTAAAAGTCTAAGTGACTGTTTGATCATAATGTCTGATTAATTGTAAAATAATGGGTATTTTATTTTCGACCAAAAACAAGTAGCACAAACTTCCAATCTCCAAACATATACCTACAGTCCAGTTGTTCTTTTGCTCTGTGTGTGAGTGAAACATGCTTGTATAAGAGGCCAGGGGTTCATCTTCTTTAGTTTAAACACTGGAGACAGTAGCCTCTGCCAATTTTTCATGTTTTTATTCCGTCTGCTACGCGTGAAGAGTTCGTAACGCTATGCCACCACAGTTTGTGTGTGGTCATGTGACTGCAAGGCTACATCTGATTGGTGAAACACAGTCATGTCGTAGATCCACTGGCAAAAATAAAGCATTAAATGTGTCCCACTCCCACTGTCCACAGTACAAAATAGTGTGACCTTTAAAATTTATGTTCTGCTACACACCTACCGTACTGTAGACATTTAACTTTATTAACAACATTCATTTCATTACATTCATTATGTCTCCCATTCGACTCCTTCAAAGCGTTTACCTGTGTGGTTGCCCTGACCACACAGACATCATCCTGATATACTGCTCATGTGTTTAAATCATGTTTTGGTGTTTTTTTTGCGCACTGCCTATCAGAGCTAGTTTACCGCACTGCTGCACTACCAACAGATGGCCATTACCATACTGTTGAGAACTCAAACCTGGGCTGGGACCTTTTCCCCTTTCTGCAAAAAAACTCAGCAACATTACTGCACTATAATATTAGCACTCTCTATAACATCCATAATGAATGTTCTCTCAACAGTAAAAAGAACCATTTATAGCACCATTATATTTATGAGCCGACCCTGCATTAGAGCTGATTTTGAGGCCTATTTCTCAGCAAAACAATTCCTCTCAAAGCTGTCTGGGAAACGGTGGCGCTGAAATGGGATTGAGGGGTTTTTGAAAGGTTTAGACTCATCTCTTTGATCAGATAAAAACATTTTGGTGAAACCCTGACACATCTGACATGCTCTGAGATCAGGAAGCATAAAATAGACAGAATAAAAGGACAAAAGAGAGGAAATATATAATATTACGATTTAAATGTTGATACAAGCCTTTTAAACATGACCCTAAAAGTTCATGCCACAGAGTGCTTTGCAAACAGGGCGAACTGAACTAGATGAGCTCCGATATCTCATATGATCTGTGCTGTTTAAAGGGCATCCGCAGAGTTTCAGTATGCCCCAACAACATTCCTTTAAGGGAGCCGTTGGCAGAAAATATTTGGCGGGGTGATCAGGCCACAGATGGAGGTTTGACACACAAACACAGACATTTTTTTTTTTTCTTTAGGGTGAATGTTTTGCATTTATTATTAACCACAACTTACCTTAGACTAAACTGTAGCACAGGATTTATAGTATTTGCATTTGTGTTGCTTTAAAAATGTTCATTCAGCTATAATCTAGTTCATTTGTTAAAAACATGGAGCTGTCAGTCTCTCATATATAGGAAAAAAACAAAATCTAAGTAGTTCAAGGCTGTGTATAGATTTTGTCATATTAAAACAGGAGTACTGATGAGTATTTCTACAAATATGAAAGGTTATACTTGTATACCAGTGTGGCTGTGTTTAATTGCTCACACATTTGCAGCACATTTCTGTTGAGTGCTGCTTGCCTGTTGTTAATCATTCTCTGAGTCATCTTGTTAAAATTATTTGCAGTCCAGATTCACTGAGTCACTGATTACCACCACTGTTTCTCAATCTCACATTCAATATTACACAAATGAGATGGGCTGTGGTTGTGTGGATTTACAATAATTGGGGGACATGATCACATACTGGCTGCTAATGACTTCACACGTTTTGACTCTCTCGCCCTGTGTGCTTTCTGTCCCGTGCTGTCAGGGTTCCGAGTGGCTCCGTGCTCTGAGTGCCGTCTAGTCCTTGGCCTGGCAGAAGTTGGGCTGAACATGAGCTCTGTGCTGTGAAGCCACTCAGCATCATAGGCACACATACAGTCCAAGTGTCTCTTTGAACAGATGGGGAGGAACTGGACAAGCATTATGGGTTCCCTCTTTGTAGGTTTTGCTTCACTTTAAAGAGGAACATGTTGAAAAAATCAAAGCTGGACATTGTTTTCTAAACAAAGCGCAGAAAAGCATAAAATTATTTGTTGTCTAATTTTGCTCACAATGTCATTTTCATTTTTTTTAAGGCCATCATTATCCGTTCCCAATTTTCTTTTCTTTTTTTTTGCTGTTCTTTAGTCAAAACCATTAAAAAAGATGTCAGACTGTTTATTACTAAACAGTATAGTTTTGTGTGAAGCAGTGAATGCAACACTGTAAACATAGCTTCTATATCCATATTTAAGTTACAAAAGTGTGTGTGTTTTTAAAGCAGCTATTTTATTGACATAATTCCAAAAAACCTTGACATTTAATGGTGGACAAAGATTCATGAGAGGTGGATACGGGATATATATTTATAGTACTACCAAGTCTTCAATTAAATTACTTAAAATGTTGTAAAAAGCCATTTTAAGGATGTTTTAACTCATTTACACAAATATATATTTTTCATGGATGTTCATGGTCCGTTTGTTCCTGTAAATAGACATGAAGAAGACAGTGGAAGTGTGAAATGAAGCCACTGGAGCTGTGTTAAATACCAGCACAAAATGTAGAGTGCATCATGGCATTACCTAGGGGCCACTGTGATGCCCCTCTCACCAGCACATGACAATTAGTTTCTAATTAGACAAATAAAATTTAGCACTATAGTAATCATGTACAGAGAATGATGCACCATAACTGAACTAGTGGTCGAATAAGACTTGCAGCATGAAGAAAAAAAACGCAACACAAACTTTCTTGAACAGCTCTGAAAAGTATTGCTCAGAATGAGACCAAATTACTGTTTCACCTTCTTTTCTATAGTGGGAGCAGCTGTACTGTATCCCTGAGGAAACTGTTCACTGCATGCGCCGTGAGCAGCGCTAGTGTATGCTACTGTACTGTCTTCTTCCCAGCTTGTCTTTGAAGGCAACATGGGGCTTCTGTATCTCACAAGACTTGGTGCAATACAACGTTTTCCTTTCAGGAATGTTTTTTTTGACTCAGTATTGTAGATGTGAGAACTTTTGCTTTATAGTACTATTTCAACTGGTTGGTTATAGAGCATGTGTGATCAATGATTTAAGCTCTGGCATCAGAGAGTTAATCAAGATAAATGCCATTGTGGAAAAACATTAACTAAGGCTTGTAATTTCTTTCTTTGCATAGCACTGTTTTCAAAACCCAAATCCATTTAGTGGTCCTAATTGGTCTAAGCCACTCAACTTTGGTTTGACGTATATATCACCTATAGCAAAGTTTTATTTTTTCATGTTCTACTCGAAGTGGACACTATAGCTGCTTTTAGACTTATGCAGTTTGTTGTAACACCAACTGCAGCTTCGGAAAATGGACACAAATGTTTTTTCTGCTAAACTATAGTAATAAGTAGAATTAGATATATTAGCTGTTGCATTAGACAAAAAGACTACTAATAATATTAATGTTTTTTTTTTATTCATTTGTTGGTGCTTTAGTGTAAAAAAGGCATTATTTAAAGGCTTTCTGTGCTTACAAACCAAGGGCTAGATTTTCATGATGTTATTTGCTTAGTAGATGGTGCACTCATTTTCAGTGCGTGTCCAGAGCTGGCGCATCGTTTAAAGAAACCCTAGACATGGTATAAACGGGAGGAGTTTATTTATTTATTTATTTTTTGATTGACCAGTCAAGTTGAATAGATGAAAGCACTGTGATATTTGGGACCACTGCAATTTTTTCTAGCAATCAGCATCTCTACAAGTATGGAAGCCATTTCATTCCAATGTCTGTTGAATCCCAACACAGGCACACCCTTATTCTACTGAATGAGCTGCTGATTAGGTGATCACCTGAACCGAATCTTATTTAAAAAGGAAAAGTATAAAAAACACACTTCTGTGGCCATCACTATCCTCTTGACAGTAAATTATCTAAATTACAATATTTTTATTTGGAATTTGGGTAAAATGTTGTTAGTTGTTTATAGAATAAAACAAAAATGTTAATTTTACCTAAACACATACCTATAAATAGTAAAACCAGGGAAATTGATAATTTTGAAATGGTCTCTTTATTTTTTCAGAGCTGTTTTTACAAGAAGCCAAATAACATGTATTTCACAAATAACAGCAGCTATTAATATACATTATTTTACACTAGTCTGATGTGTGTCATGTCTGAAAAATAAGCTAAATAAATGCACCCTAAAAATGGATGAGCTAGAGAATCAGATAGACACCGTCATTCAGACTCTTACTGCAAGAAGCGGTCTGGGCACGGAGCAGCTGCGTAAAGGTGAGTAAAGCCGAGAGCGTCCTAGAGGGCCATGAGGACAACACACTCTGTGAGAAGCTATATGGTTTTTGCATAAAAACAGCCGTTATGAGCCCGTTATGCGGTTAAACACGGTGTTCACTCGCTCTATCCTTTGATAAATCAGTCCTCAATGACAGTAAATACAAGAACAACAGTTTAGCAGCTATTTACTTTCCCGTTTGTCCCTCAGTCTCCACAATTATCCAGGATTGCTCTCATGCGTCTTATCACCTCAACACACTCCAGCGGTTAAACCCTGTTAACTGCACGCGTAAAAAAAAAAAAAGACCGCGCTGCTTTTTGTGGTGGACGCAGAGTTTAGTGTCTTGCTGTGGATGTGGGTGCACGGGGCTGAGATGAGACTCACTGAAGTCTCCAGCTCCAGGAAAGTGATGCTACTTTATTATTGTTTTATTTATAAATCTCAAATAGTGCGCTCCTTCGATGCCTTCAATACACGAGTCAAAACCCGACCTCAGAACGCCCTCAGCGGTGCACGGCGGCTCGTGCTCACGTGCGTCAGGTGGAAGATGACAAAACAGCCATGCTTCACTGACTATGAGCCTTTCACGGGCCCCAAGTATTTCCACACCCCATCTCTATGCCAATGTGGTCAGAATTGACTTTCAAAACTGGAAAAAATGGTTTAGGCTGTGAGTGAATTTCCAGCCTGACACCAGAATTGTCAGTAAATGGGGGCGCAACAAACCATTAAAACAGAAACTGCAATGTCAATTAAAACACACCAGCAGTGGACTGAGTCGGCTCTCTGTTACTATAATATAATTATTTTTTGTTTGTTTGTTTATTTATTTCGGTCAACACAAAGGAAAGAACAAAAAGAGTACAATATTTTCTCTTAAACACAACTTATATTGACTGACATTTACACATTACAAGTTATTTACCCTGATAAACTTTTTTTTATTATTCATTCCGTGCAATTGCAAACAAAGCATGAAGCGCTCTGTCAACTGTATTTTTACTTGTCTGGCGCTGGGCCTTTTTAGTGGTGCACTCATGTTTCATTAATTGGTATTTAATTATGATGTGTGAGTGTCTCATAATATCAAACCAATTTCTCTTTTTGATTTGTATTTTCTGCAGACTCAGACAGCACAAAACAACTGTAGCAAACAGGTACCAGAGCAATGTGAGGTCCCACCCAATGCAGTAAATTATTCTTTTATTTCCTTGTTTATCAGAAACAATACGTGAGAAGATTCATTTTTGAAAGCTTGTCTATGTATTCTCAGTATTTACCAATGAATATATTTTAGAATCACTCAGTTTTTTGCTTAAACTTGACAGAAACAGTTGGCAGAGGTGGAGAGAGAGAGAGGGGGTAAGCAATGGGTTCAAGCCAAGAATCTAACCTGCCCCGGCCGTATGGCGTGTGCACTGCTGACTGACACAATAAACCAAAGTTGTTCTCTCCAGAATGAATTGTAAAGTACAAGAAAACTAAAATCTTACAATACCCTTGTAACCATTAAGCTTTCACGACTTCCACAGTAAAATCTCTCATGCATGTGTGTAAGTAAATCATGTTTGGTTGTTGCAGTTGTTTTAACACTCAAATGAGGAATAATTTCTTATTTGAATGAGCTTCCAGCTTCTTAAAGTAAATGTTGGCAGCCTTATTTAAAGTGCAGGTCTTCTGATGTGTGCCTGGGGTTTATTGGTTGGCGGCTGTGCACTCTAGCCAATGTGGGACTGAGTCTGTCATGTCAGTGGTGGCTCTGAGGGCTTGTTTCTCTATGTTGATATTCAAGCCTGTATATTGGCAGCTCCCCTGGGGGTCTCCCAGCCGTTTTCTTGTACAGTACTGTGACCTTGTCTTCTCTCCCACACGTCACTGCGCCAGCTCCGCTTCCTCACGTCTTCACTCACGTTCACTATGGTTTATGCTAAGCTAGGCCCTACTGCAGCAGAACTAAACCTGCACTGCACTGATTTGATGCTGAGTAACTTACAACGTGAGTGAGAGCTTGTTTCATAAAAGCCCTGTGGAGCTGTGCAATACTCAAGAAGTCAGTTTTTAATTTCCTCTTCAATTAAATGATGGCGCCATTTAAGACGTGCAGAATCTGGAGATACCTATTTGAATCTTCAACACATCTTTTAAATAACAAATGAGATTGTAAAAATGAAGGTTTGTTCTAAAATGGAGCATTGTTAAAATGGTTGCCTAGCAACTTTTGGGCAGCAGAAACCTTTAAGAGTCCTAAAATGTTAAATCTGTGTGAGAAAAACTTTTTTTGGATGACAAATGATCTGCTGCATATGTTCTACACCAAGATTTTGGTAACAATCCAAATGTGTTGTTGTCAAGTGAGGCAAGTCAAAACAAAAAATATAATTTGACTTTCTTTTTTTTTTCCTCCTATTTTTCTGATTGCATTTGAATGTGGCTACATCAGAGTGGGAGCAATGCTAAGTGTCGGTCATGACGATGCCGCAGCCAAACTGTGCTACAAATAAACATTACCCTTTCTGTTGACAACGGTTCTTGCTCATTTTGGTTGTATTGCTTCAGACTGTTTTTACACCCGTTGTAGTACACCAGGGCAAAACGATCCATTTTACAGTGATACAATGCGTATGATTTGCTATAGATACGATGCGTTTGTGGATGATGCTCTGATAAAATCTTGTTGTTTATAACAATGACAATAATTGAATTGAATTGATAATGGTATTTTATGCCTACTACCACTTCTGCAATGTACAGTGTGGAAACTTTGGCTTTGAATTAGCTGTTTGCTAAAGTTCCCATGTGTCAATAACTTACTGGCCTGTTGACATTTTGCTTGGTGTGCTTGATTACCAGCAGCACTTGTCCATAATCCAGTGACTAAGTTATATGCTCTTACTAACTCTGCTCACTTCTTAATGCTGCTTGAAGAGATCCTCCCGCAGTGGTACTGTTCTGGATAGCTTTACTGAATTAACAGTGTTAATGACATAGCAACAGACTTCATTACGCCTTCAACCTCACAGCAAATGACAGTAGGTCAGAGAACAGCCAGACTCACATCTTTTGCAGTGCATGACCACACATACTAAAGCCATCACTTTAGACTAATGACAGAGCTCAGGGTTGTGTCCAGCTCTTGTCACGGACCTATAATATTCAGGGTCAGTGCAGTTCCTCCCCACTGTGAGGGAAGTAGAATGGAAAGTACAAGTTGATATATGCACAACTAAAGCACGTAAATATACAATGCCAAGGGAATTTTGAGGAATCTAATGTTTAATGAATATTATGCATTAGCTGTGATTAAATGTTGTAGATTCCAATGTTTGAGTGTAGTTTACCATTTGTCCATATTTACTAAGTATTAAAAAGGAATTACTGCATCTGGAACAATCATTTACCTGAAAAGCAAAGCCTTGAAACAATTTCTGTTTTCTCACTTGCAATCACATTCAGTGTCAATTAAATAAACCTCAACAGTCTCAATGGAGTCAATTCCTTCAAACCTGTAAATTTTTAATCTCTGCACAGCTCACTCATCATGTCATTAACGTGCAATAGGTTATGCTATGTCTGTAGCTTTAGTTTGTCTATATTTGACAAAATAAAAGGATATTTTATTTTAAAAATATTTTTTTAAATAAATGCATTATTGAAGACAGAAGATCTGCTCCCAATTGTCAATTGCTATATACTGTAATATCACAAATTATTAAAACATTTATTTTACAAAATTTATAATGCGTCCAACAACAACAAGCTTTTAACTTATTCTATAGCTATTTCTCCGTGCTGTATCATAATGAGATCAAAGTTTTGTTGAAGGCACTATCTGTGGTTGTGACAGTACAGCAGGTGTTTGGAGCTATAATGACATGCCAGGAAAGGGCAAACAATGTCCTGACAACGGCGAACAGCTGTTGTGGGGTGTGACACCTGTGTGCCCGCCCAGAGATACGCTGCACCTTGACGAAGCAAACTTCAATCAGACTTCGACACAACGACCAGAGACGTTGGTGCAAAATACTAACAGCATCTGTCACAGATCAGCACACTCGCCTCAGAGACATGATAAAGCATGGGTTTGAAGGGCAGATGAATGAATCTCAGCATCCATCCTCTCCATTCACTCCACAAGGTGAAAAACAGTCAGTCAGTGGCATCTGTCCGGGTTTGCATTTGTGCAACTGCCTCACTGGAACCTAGAGGCTGAGTGGAAGGCAGAGAAAATAACTCAAGACTCAATACCTTAGTTTTTATAACCTATAGCCTTGTGGGCTCAGTGGTAAAGCAGTTGTGCTGTAACCGGAAGGTTGGCAGTTTGAATTCCACTCTCCCCAGTTCATGCTGTCATTGTGTCATGGGCAAGACACTTAACCCACCCTGCCTCCTGGTGTATGAATGTGTGAGAATGTTTGGTAATGGTCGAAGAGGCTGTAGGTGCAAAATGGGTGCCACGTCGCCATCAGTCGGCCCCAGGGCCGCTGTGGCTACAGCTCACCACCTCCAGTGTGTGACTGTGTGCGAAATGAATAATGGACGGCCTGTAAGAAAAGTACTCTTCTTCTTCTTCTTCTTCTTCTTCTTCTTCTTCTTCTTCTTCTTCTTCTTCTTCTTCTTCTTCTTCTTCTTCTTCTTCTTCTTCTTCTTCTTCTTCTTCTTCTTCTTCTTCTTCTTCTTCTTCTTCTTCTTCTTCTTCTTCTTCTTCTTCTTCTTCTTCTTCTTCTTCTTCTTCTTCTTCTTCTTCTTCTTCTTCTTCTTCTTCTTCTTCTTCTTCTTCTTCTTCTTCTTCTTCTTCTTCTTCTTCTTCTTCTTCTTCTTCTTCTTCATTAACATTTTTCTATGTTACAATCTGACTTAAGCGTAATTGACCATGTACATAAGATATTCTGATCCAGACAGAGTTTGATTATGAATAAGATTATGAATAAGTTCAAGTGTTGCTTATATTTTATGCTCACTGGTTGCTTAGTGATTGTGAAGATTACCAGGTAGCTCTGTGTAGTTATAAATAAAGTTTCTTAGCAACAGAGAGTGTGTGTAGGTGTAAATAGACATTTATAATTTAAATTCTTGTTTTTATCACAATCGCTGTAGTGCTATTTGAGGCATGCTTAGGGGGGCATTCATTCTGATGCTTTTTGCTGCCATGGAAGCAGAGGGACAAAAAGGTTTTAAAAAGCGGGTAACACTGATAGTACAAGAAGCTGTGCATTGCTAAAACAGAGCCCCCACTCAATCATAGTGATCCTGAAGGCGCTCCTCTTTAGGCCTTTGTAGCTCTCCTGTGAGGCTTTCAAGTCCTTGCACAGCCGTACGCTCTTACCCCAAACTCTCTCCGAAGACTTTGAAAGCCTATTTGTGTTGAGAATGGCTTTGGGAATATACTTTAGTTTGCATATTTATTGCACTGTGGGTCAGAGTAGGAAGGAGACTGTGCTGTTAACAATGCTTCAATTCCTGGTAGGATTATTACAGATTGGTCATGTTTAGTCTCAAAATTCAAATAAGAAAATAGCATAACCCAGTGTTACTGATCTCATCTATTTAGAAATCCAAAAGGCCTAAAAAGCTCAGTTATAAATTGTCACTGACCCAAAACCACTCTACAATAAACTTGTCGATGTGGTGGAGACAGACCTGTCACTGTAAATTGATTCGGGGCATAAACTGCAGAGGTTTCTTGATTGAATCCTGTGTGCCGTGCCTTTTCTTTTCTCCTCCAGCTGTCTGTATCCTTTAGCCGTCTTTCTCTGGGGCTGACCAGCTCTGAAAAGCTCTCCTGAAAGCACTCGGATTATCAGCAACTGTGGTGAATTCATTCATCTTCACCAAAAGCTCTCCACCCACAGTGTCACGGGCGGATACCTCACACTCTAAGGCCGGAACATCTGTTATTTGGTTTTAAGCACGCACTTACCCATATGTCTCAAAGGAAGTCATTGATTCTGAAAGAAAAAAAGGAGATGGAAAAGGGAAATGGATTGGTCAGAGCTATGTTGAGTTGTTCTAACTTAAGGAACATTAGAGAAAGAAAATTGTGTTTACTGAACCACATTGCTAGATCTAATGTGTACTCGATCTAAAAAAGGTTTTACATTAATAATGTAAAGCATGTACTCTTTGCAATATGTGCATTTAGGAAGAATAGACACATCATCTGGTCTCTGTATGCCAGTGCTTCTGTTGTGAGGTTAGCTCAGTGTGTCAAGGCTCTTAATCTCGTGTCTTGGGACAATATGGTAATCAGGCAATTTCACACCACCTGCAAAAGGAAACTTATTGTTGTAATCCGGATTAGTGGCCAAACTAGCTGCTGTTTCTCACGGGAACTGAGTATGTCACATAACGAGGCATAAATGCGTGGAGCGGAAAAACAAAAGTGACATTGAATTTATGTTTCTCTCTTATACTACTCAAATGCACAGACACACCACTGTTTTTTTTGTTTTCTGCTGTACCATGTAGAACTGTGTGTCACAAAAGCCCGGTTCTAATTATGCTTTCCATTTCCCTCCTGTTTAAACGACTTTCTTCTCCTCTCATACTCAAGGGTCAAAGGTCGGCAGTGTTGGGTCAGAACATGGCCATTGTATTTATGGCCCCTCTCTCCGCCCTTTTTTAATGTATCAACACAAACAAGATACGATTGAGTATTCCATGACAAGGGGCATTTTTCACCCACTCCCACACCTTCCACTTTGTTACGCTGTTCAAGGTACAGTTGCTGTTTTCTGGCTTGTGAAAATAAATATCTAGAAAGGACACAGTGGTACTCCCAAAATACACTTTTTAAGTAGAGGACATTTTAAAGGACGGACTAAGACAAATGATTGAATAGTTTGCTCTTGAAAGTAAGAGATGATCAATTCTTCATAAGCCATGGGATTAACTTTTTATTAATGGAGTTCTGTCGTGTTTTAGCTCCCAATGGAATATTAATTATACAAACTTGAGCCCTTTTCACACAGGGAGTCTTTCCCAGCAATGTATATCTGTACTGGCAATTTACCGGGTGAGACCTATAGGGATATGACACGTTTATTGGATTATGTTGGACAACGCAAGAAGTAGCAGCTCAGACATGCCTCTCTTCATCACACCTGTTGCAACGTACGTTTAGCTCTGCCTGCAATGTTCTCTTAATGCCTCTCTTATTTTCACTGATATGATTTTTTGATTCTTGAATGTAATTAAAAAAAAATTCTTGTAGGGTTAAACAGTTAACGGTCCTGTATGTTACATTTGGTTTTGGTCCACCTTCTCCTTTGTGTTAACTTTGGCAGGTTAGAAGCTTATGGTCACATTAACAACCCCAACTGTTTTTTTTGGAACTCAAATGTTCTGCTTACAAGTAGCATGTGTGAATGGTGAAAACTACTGGTAATGTGTTTCAGGTAGTTTACTGGGAACCATGTGTGAAAGGAGTCTTCAAATACCAGCAGATCGGATATTGGTTACCTATGTATCTGGGCTTTTTGTCAGAATGCATGATGTCTTCATTAGTATCCTCTGATATCCTCTTTTAGGACAATGTTTTCATTTTATTGTATCTTTGCATCTTGTATTAGTGGTTTATTGATCTTCAGTATTCTAGACTTAAACATGACTGACTGGTTCTGACGCGCAAGGAAAGATACAAACCTTGTGATGTGCATTATATAAGCTTCTTATTACTTCAGATCTTGAGATCATAGCTATTGCTTTGGCTCCATTTTTATTGATCTCTTTTGATCGGTGAGTCCAGCTTCGCTAATCCCCTTGAGCTAACAAAGTCAAGTGCCGTTATCTCTGATCTGAGAGTTTTCTTGTTACTGCAAATCACATTTGAGTGGACAAGTTTATATATTCACAGATTTATGGGGGTCATAGAGACTTGCCAAGCAATGTTCTGGGTCAATGGCGTGTGATTGGATGTCATTTGGTCAGAATCTTGATGATATTAGCATGTGACCACAGACCGGCAATAATGATTATGTTGTGGTAGAATTTATGAGATCATAGCTTAAAAAATCCTCTTAACCCATCCCCCTAAATAGTGTTGAACTGAATATGCAGTCTATATATGCATTTATTTGCTAAACAACATTTACCACAAGGACAAACAGTATCTAGTTCACTCTTTCATGGTTTCAAAGTATTTTATGTACAGTTCATTTTCATGTACAAGTTTTTAACTTGCACAGCAGCTGAATTTTTGAGAAGATTTTTTATTTCACAAACTCACCGAAATCCATCTTTTCTCTAGCAGTGTTTTTTTCCAAACCGATGTTGTGGCAGTACAGGCAGTTATGGGTGTGTTTTAGATGAAACTGTAAACCATATGGCTTGTCCTGATAAAACGTAAAAAAGTAAAAGGCAATTACTTGCAGATGGTTTAGCCATTCACAAAGTATTCATCTTAATGTATCTGCTCTGATGTAAATAACTCAGATCTGAGTGATACTGAGCCAGTATCTTGGTCACGCAATCACTGAACACCTTTTTTATTGTGGGAAACCAGAGGAAACCCATTCAAAGTAAAACTTGCAAACTCCACACAGAAAGGCCCTGCCCTGGAAGTTATCAAATTCACGATCTTCCAGCTGTGATGCAACACCTCTAACCACCTTACCACTCTGCCACTAGAGACCTGCAGCGGGGGGGAAATCCTGTGGATCCGGCGGGACCCAACGCAAATCACATGGGCTCGGGCGGGAGCAGTTAAGGTGACTACACTTGTTGAATCGTAAAAACAACAATTAAGCCTGTAGCCCTATAATGAACAAAAACATAACTTATAGGCTATCCCAATTAACTCCTTTTCTGCTTCTGCTGCTCTCCGCAGCGCACCCTCAAACTGTGATAAAAGCCATCAATAAAAAATGTGAACCAGACAGAGTTTTTTTATGGCGTCAATACAGGGCAAAATTTATCGTAAACGAAAGGACGGAATTAAAACCTAGCCTTGAAAGCGTAAATAACATGGCTGAACCATGTTAGAGATATCCCGCATTTTGAAAAAGACTTGTGGCTACATTACAGTTCAGTGGATGACAAATGCTTATTGGAGGTAAGTGTATTAATGTTTTTGTTTTTTTTCACAATAAACAAACATCCAATTGTCACCGTCCAACCAGTGGTTAGGGCAAGAGATATGAATATGAATCATAGTTCAGCCAATAGGCGGTGAGCTCGCACCCCCTCAACACAGACTCATGAATAATTAATGAGTATTACCGTATTTTGCGCACGAAAAGACGCACCGCATCAAAAGGCGCACCTTCAATAAATGACGTATTTTAATTATTTTTACATATATAAGGCGCATCGCATCATAAGGCGCACCTTTAATAAAACGCTTCGCATAAGGCGCTAAAGTAGAGGCTGGAGTTACGGTGCGTTATGCATCCATTAGATGCATAACGCATCCATTAGATCAGGGTCGGGACACACAGTTCACACAGACAACAGCGCTGAACCAAACAGGTGACAGCGTCTTAGCAGAAGTGGAGCGCATTTCACTTTTCCTGCGTTTTACTCGTTTTTAATTAATTAAGTGCAAATAAATCTTGTGCTTATCAACGATTAGCGCCAATTTGTGATTTCAATAAATATACTTAAAATATTTTGGTCCTGTGGTGTGCCTCGTGTGTGCCTGACTGATGGATGCGTTATGCATCTAATGATTAGCAGTCAGATAGGTCAGTCGAACTTTATTAACAAGAAAACAAAACAACAAAGCAACAAGCAACAAGAACAATAATAACTCTGTAAACGTAAAGCTCACTTTCTCAGTTCCTTATCTAAAATCCCTCGAAAACTTCTTCTTCCGTGTCCGAATTGAACAGCTGGGCTATTGCGGCATCCAAAACGCCTGGCTCCGTCTTATCAAAGTCATCATTAACCGAGTCAGTGTCGCTGCTGTTGTCTGGCAGTTCGGTGACAATTCCTGCCTTCCTAAAAGCTCGGACCACAGTTGTGACTGATATACCAGCCCAGGCATTTACTATCCACTTGCAGATATTAGCATATGTCGTCCGGCGCTGTCTCCCCGTCTTGGTGAACGTGTGTTCGCCTTCGGTCATCCACTGCTCCCACGCAGTTCGCAGTCGAGCTTTGAATGCTCTGTTGACGCCAACATCGAGCGGCTGGAGTTCTTTTGTTAATCCACCCGGAATGACGGCGAGCACTGAATTAGTGTGCTTCACTTGTTTTTTGACATGCTCGGTGATATGTGCGCGCATGGAGTCATAGATCAATAGGGACGGAGCTGTGTGAAAAAAACCACCCGGTCTCTTCACATAAATTTCTCTCAACCACTCACTCATCTTTTCTTCATCCATCCATCCCTTCGAGTTAGCTTTTATGACAATGCCAGCTGGAAAGTTTTCTTTCGGCAAGGTCTTCCTCTTGAAAATAACCATGGGTGGAAGTTTGTGGCCATTAGCCTGGCAGGCGAGAACTACAGTGAAGGACGTTTTCTCATTCCCTGTGGTGCGAATATTCACCGTACGTGCTCCTGTTTTATCCACAGTGCGGTTTACAGGGATATCGAAGGTGAGTGGAACCTCGTCCATATTGATGATATGCTCTGGCTGGATCTTTTTTTCAGTTATCTTGTTTCTGCAGTATGTGCGGAAAGTGGCCAACTTTTCCTGATAATCAGCTGGTAGTTGTTGTGACACAGTAGTGCGCGTACGGATGGAGAGATGACGTCGTTTCATAAAACGGAAGCACCAAGAAGGACCGCCTCTGAATTCACTGATGTTATGTTCGCGAGCTAGCGCTATTGCCTTCATACGAATTGTGACTGTACTAACACTTCTGCTTGCTGCTCTTTGTTCAGCAACCCACTGTTCAACTTTGTCCTCTAACTGTGGCCATCTCGCTTTGTTCCCGCGGAAACTCTGTGTTGTCTTCTTTACTTGGCGGAGCTCATCCTCATACTTCCTCCACTTCCTCACCATTGATTCATTGATATTAAATTCTCTCGCTGCTGCTCTATTGCCGTGTTCTTGTGCGTGGCTTATCGCCTTGACTTTAAACTCAGCGTTGTACGCGTGTCTTTTGGTAGGAGCCATTTCAGGGTATTTACAAAAATATTAAAATGGAAATGAAACGCCAGTTTCCCGGTATCCCAGCATGCACTGCGCACTATTACGGGGGAAAATCGAGTCGCGGCTGCTTACCGTAACTGAGACCTGTATGCGTTTTAATACTGGGCCATATACAAGGCGCATTGTATTATTAGGCGCATGATCAGCTTTTGAAACGATTGAAGGCGTTTAGATGCGCCTAATCGTGCGGAAAATACGGTATTCCTATTCTTAACTTTTTGATTGTAAAAGCAAAGGATAAGTAGCATAAACATACTTAAAAAGCCTTTTACAATCATGGAAATATTTTTTTACGCTTTCAGTTACAATTCCATTTTTATTTACATTTCTCTGCTCACTTTTCTGAGCTGATGTTTACGCTTCTAGGTTTATGATTCCAATTCCTCTCTTTAGTTTACAATTGTGACCCCGTATTGACGCCATTCTCTTTTCTTTTTCTCCTCTTATTCAGACGAGGAAGAAGAAAACAGTTTAATTTGAGATTGCTTTGTTGTTCACATTGACATTGGCACATTTCTGTAGATTTTAGTTCATTGGAAAACACCAATTGTTTTGCATTAGCCTTAAAATATAAGCTTGGTTCCTTGATCTTGGTCAAGCTTTATTCTATGAATGGGAATGTCAAGGTTGACTTCAGACAGAAACGGTAAGACAGGCTTTGGGAATGGGCGGGACCAGGATTTAAAAGTCAGTCCCGCACAGGTCTCTGCCACCACATCAGATTGTTATAAAGCAACATTATGCATTGCAAGTCCAAAGATGGGAGTCATGCATGGATTATCTATCACTGCAAAAGTTTCATTTCATTGTTTCATTGTCTCTTGCCAAGTGTTCATCCAAATTTTGTGTGAAAAATATAAATGTAATTTAATGAAAGTTATCCATTTCTCTTCATGCACATGCAGGGAATGAACACATGCAAGTTTACCACAGTCACATTCAAATGAGCAAGTTTGTGAACCATGTGTGAGCTTACCACAAGTTAAGGCAGAGTGGGGGGAGGTGATTGATCCATAGGGTGGCCTGGTAGTGGGCCGTCTCGGCGGGAAATTGCAGGTAGATAAGTTGGCCACTCTACCCTCCATCCCATACCCGCTGCCTTTTCTGATTAGTGATGGTAAAAATTGACTTCCTGTCTGCTCACAGAATGATTGGTGAACATTTGGCGCACTAGATTTTACAACGCTGCGATGCTGGGTAGATTTAGCATTTCAAGCATCTTTCGGCCTCTGAGTGATGTTAGCTGCTCTTGTAAACAAAGGCAGAAGTGAAAGCTGCTGCAACACTTTTTCTCTCCATCTTTTTGAATGCTATTGAACTGGAAAAACTCCTGACTATTATTACTCTAGGGTCCTTAGGAATCTCAATTGGTTTTCTACAATACATTGCATATTTTGTTATCGGCTGTGCAAAGCTTTTAAAGAGGGTGGAAATGGTTTCTTGTGCTCATTTAAATTTTTCTTTTGCATTAAACAAAACATTTATCGATGGCAATGACAAACACCAAATATTACAACATTATACTTAAACATAATGTTGTATGGCTGTATAGAAATCCACATGATATTAGGACTGACAAGTACCTATAAACGAGGAACAAACCTTAAGAATTATATTATTCTAAGTGACCACTGATTGCTAGCACAACAAGCAAATAGTTCCATTTTCTAGGATTAGGGGTTTATTGACAATATTAACACACGGATTGACTCAAGATGACTTCTGAAAGTCAAGATTAGTCCAATATGTAATTACCAAAGATAAAGGAATGATGCCAGTACATGGTTCCCTAAAAATGTTAGAGAGAAACAGTGATGTATCAGACAAACACACTTTGGTCACGAGGCAGAAAAAGGTCAGAGTGAAGCATGGTGACAGAGTGGGGATTGTTATTGGGGACGAGCGAGGTGTTGACAGCAGGTTGCCTCTTCATATCACTTTTTCTCGCCTTGTCATGCATCAGTGTGGACGTTGGTGAAGAAGGACGCTGATTCACGCTGGCAGAAGTGGACCAGGGAAAAAGGCAGGAGACAAAATATAAGAGGGACCTAGATTGACTCTGAATGTGTGAAAAAGTGCCCTGCCAATAGAGGCTGTAAAACCTGAGCAACAGCGGGCACAAAGCCATAAGTCAGGATGTGACAGGTGAGGTGAGGATGTTCTTTCAGGATGGCTCCTGATCAAACCAATATTCATCCTTTAGTGGATGGTGGCAGGTAAGATTAATAGGATTCTAAATAGCTTTCTGGTACAAATGTAGCTTTGGGGAAAACGCTACAAAACCTCAAATTGGGAAATAAATGAGGGTTGACTTGTTTGATAACTCCTCCAGATGCTGTGTGCCTATAGCATCTAAAGAAACTTGACCGGCCTCCTGGGTAAAATGTACTGTAGCCTGTGCTTTAATAGAGCCCAGTTAGACTGAGTGGAGGCGGCAAAGCAAATGGCCCAGCAATAAGCCTAGTACACCTCAAAATAATAGTGGGTCTTTAATAGTATGGTAATGCAAGCTTAGTGGCAAACAAATTTAGACCAATAAAGTACATGTTTTTATATTTATAGCCTAAAAGTCTTATTGTGCCAAATTGTGAATTAGTAAATGTTTCCTATATGCCTATATGTCACTTAATGTTTGCCTTTGATGCTTCCCGACTTTCACCAAACTCAAATACACTTACTATTATCTTTTCATGAATTTGTTAACTAGTGATCAGCGATAGATTACATCAAGCTCTTGCTGCACACTGACTGATTTTCATATAACCACCTCAGGTAATTGAACATTGTGTGTTTTAGACTACGGTTACCATTGATGAAGAACCCACTGGGAGTATGATTGGGATGTGGTTCCATCAACCTGCCTTCTCATTGAAATCTTCAGACACGTCCTACCATCCTACATATACAGTGTGTTTGGAGCAGATAATAGACAGGCCGAAAGAGTATTGTCTCAGCTATCTTTTCTGATTTATCTTATCAAAATGTTTCCCTTCAAATTCTTATAGTTTCTTCCCTCCTTTGGTTCTCCTTTTTATGTGGGGCCATGCATCTCTTTTTGTATAAGACATTTGGATTCTATTAATAATTACCTTTGCTTATTTTATCAGCAGGCTTCAGGTTTTGTTGGAAACAGAGAAATCAATGAAGATGGTAGGATTTTGGGCAGACTTTAGTGATACTGCTGGCCATAAATGACAAAACTGTGATTTATTACTTGTTTGATCTGCTACAAAGTTGTGCAACAACCTATTGTATGACATATAATAACAACCCTGTTTTTAAGGATATCCAGTATTTTTCCTTAGAATTAAATGTTATTAAATGTTTGCTTCTTCAGTCTGACAATTAGCAGATTACTCTGTTTTGTATTCAACATTGAAATTTACTCAGAAATGCTAAGAAGACTGAGTGAGTGATTTTGTTCTATTTGTGTATTTCACAATTTCTAAGCTTGATAAATAAACCACTTTACTAAGTGCAATTTCTCAGATTAGAAACCAAAATATTTAGTATATTTTTAACTATCATAATAATTTTGTCTTAAGATTGCTGGAGGTAACTGTAGGTCTGAGTCTTGTTGTGATCAGTATTTTAGATGCATTCAGGCTCCCTGCTGTCAACACTGTCTGCATAGTTGACCTTATTGCCAGCAACTCTACTTTTGCCTCTAAAATATTAATCGTTCCTTGCTGTGTTGTATCCTTGCAGAGTGTAGATGTATTGTATGCCTTTATGAGAGAATGTATAGGAACAGTATGAATCAGAGATGCTGGCGTAGTTTACAAATGTGTAAATGATCCGCAGTAACACTTACCCTTGAAAAGTGAACAGAAGGAATAAAGAAATTTATTCCAAAAGTTGTTCTTCCGTCTGCACGCTCCCCTTCATTACCCTGCTTCTGTTGACTTCGACATTACCTTGAATTACAAACATTGTGTGTTAATATAGCGTATAATGTGACACTAAATATGCAGACCTGCACAGAGAAACACCTGATTTCACATCTGAGTGTCAAAGTGCCATCTGCGGGGTCACCTGGCAGACCTGATGGCACCGCGAGCGCTGGACAGAACAGAGTAAAGGGGAATAAGAGGTGAAGAGACGAATGAGGCGAGGTCAAACCACCACATAGATCTGTTTTGCTTGCACATGCAGGGTTCAACTTTTTTTCATTTAATACGGGACACACAAAGGGAGAAGTTTGTTGGAAAGAAAAAGAGGAAGGGGGAATAAATACATCAGCTTTAACCTATACAAAGCTGGCTCAGCAGAAGCTTTCCACGAAGCCTGAAAAATTAGAGTCTACTCAATCGATGAGTCACAATTATCTATGGCGACTGCTGCAAATCCTGTTTTATTGCACTGTATGTGTGATGATCATGAATTGTGTGGGCTTTTTTTTATCACATTGTTCAAAGCCTTCCATGAAAAATGCCAAAAATGTCTTATGTGAATCTATTAATCTGCTTCAGTGCCTTGCTGTCAAGAGTTATGTCAGAAATTAACACTGACAGAATGTTTCAAACGTGACAAAACTAAGAGAGGGCTTCTGTGTGACTTTGTGTGTGTTTGGGATTGAATGACAGCGTGTTTGTCACTGCGTTCCCACTCCATCGCTCTGGAGTGGCACCGCAGATGGATGTCTCTCATACGCTCCAGTGAGCATGCCAATTCACCAGCTTCAACAGATGCTAAATGCAGATATAAGCTGTAATTGCTATTTGCTTAACTGAGGGGATTGAAGATTCACTTCTTCATCCACTCCGTGTCCTGAAGAAAAACATCAACATCCAGCTCTGGCCTAAAGTGTGCTTCTTGTGTGCAAACTATTTTTCTTTGAAGATCATCAAAAAGAAAAAAAAAAGCCTCACAATCCTCACAGATGTTTTCAGATAAGGTGGTGTTTTATGCCAAAAAGCTGAACAAAGGCTGACCGCTCAGCCACTGACACATACAGACAGGTGCCATTGTAACCAGATAATCAATGATATTCAGTCAGTGGTCATTTTGTTGTTGCTCAGTGGCGCATGTCGGGCAACAAAGCAAGATGTTTGAAAGACACAGTACGTAATCACCTACTGTCACTTTAACATTCTCATATAAAATAAATACATTTACATTTACAGTCAATGCACAATGACTGCACTTTATGATGTATGTCAGGAAAGTAAAGTTTAGTAAATTATTTAGTCTCTAATAAAGCAGGTTTAGTTTTTTATATTTTAAGACACAAGTAAAAAGATTTGTCTTCCTTTAAGTCAATATCCTCTTATTCCCAAAAAGTGCTTTTCATTAGGGTGGCATACATTTAGACATTAGGTGAGCTTCTACAGCCAGTTTAGGCAGCTGAGGGAAAGTCTATAGATCTTTCAATGGCCATTAAGGTAAGATAAAGTGAAAAAGCATTATAGGTGACCTTCAAGTTTAATAGAGTCCTCCGGCCTCTGAATAGTCCCTCTTTTGTCAAATGACTGTATTGTATGGACCACTTTAGGCTCTTCTACATTTGCATGGTCTAACCGGTAGCGCTCCAGTGCTGGCAGTGGCCACGGCTCTGGAACAGTTGTCACACCTGGTTTGTGTGATCTCTGTTGTTAGGGTGACCTCTTGGTCTCTAAGCAACACACCTGTCTCATGTCTGATGGCCCCTGCAGGTGCACAATCATAGGTGTTGTTATGTACGTTGCCTGTGCACATTTGTCTGCTGCCTGTGCATTTATCCAGAAATGTATACAAGTTTACTGAGGCACATATGATATGAATTATTATACTGTGTATTGGAGCTATATTGGATGAATATAAAGTATTTCCAGGCTTATATATCCCCTTCAAACCCCTCAAGACATGGATGGTATTCCTGGTTGTCATTTTACTGACTCAGAATGCTTTGGAAATTTTTTCTCTTGGCCCTCCACCCCCAAAGACACACACACATGTAGACTACATAGAGACGGATACAAGACTAATCTCCCTCTCACAGTCTCTAATGGAAAGGATTCAGCCGAGTAGCTTTGGGAAAAAAGAAGAGAGTGTGAAGTGAGAGCACAGAATAGGAAAAGGAGGCTGTTGAGGGAGTGAGGACACAAAGACAAGAATAGTAAAATTAGTTTGTTCTGTATGCCTGGGGATCACACAGCCAGGAGAAGAAGCTATGGTAAGAAGGAGGGGGCAAAAGTTAAAACTCTACACGGGAAACTGAACCAAGCGGAAATGAGAAAGAGCTTACTAGCCTTATTTTATCCCCACTTGAAGCTGGAGGGAGAAACACTTTTTTGGAACTGATCCGCACCTACACAATCAGGGATTAATCCTTCTATCCTCGTGCAGTTTTCACACATGACAAGGGTCTGGCAGATTGATCCCACAGTAGAATAACATGTACAGAACATATGCTACATGTGGATCAAGCATATGCATTAATGCATAAATCCTAACAGTGCAGCAGCATGTCTCTCTAGATCAGACAGACTTATGTGCGATTGTGTGTGGATGCACTGCTGTATTTAGGAATGTGTGGGATGGAAGAGAGCAGGGAAGGTCACCAGGAAAAATGTAAAGGCCTCAAGTGAATCAGCCAATCCCAATGTTGGTTGATCTTTATGTTATATAAGAGCGCAACAATGTGTGGAGTTTTTTTTTTCACCTTTTGACACCTTATTTTTAAGTAATTAATATTAGGTCATGTATGCTTGAATAAAAGCTTGGGTCACAATGTATTATGCATGTTGCTGTTAGCTTAACAGGCATAATAACAACTCCCTAATACTTTGGTATGAGTAATGTTGTTGAATGCATACCGACAGGTTGATACGTGTGTTTGTGGTTCTGAGTACGCAGCTGTTGGATATACTGTATTTTAATTTATGTTATAAATGGCACAGCAAGTAATAAAAATTGTTTCCGCAGAATAATCATGAAATGTATTTAATTTAATTTATTTATTTAAGATGGATGTATTGACTACTGTGTGGTAAGGCTATTGTGAACATATTGTGATTCTACATCTGATGATCAGTTGATGGACAAAAAGATGACAATCACAGTTTGTGTGAGTCTTGTGTGTCTGTGTGTGTGTGCGTGCATTAGTGTGTGTGTGTGTGTGTGTGTGTGTGTGTGTGCGTGTCTGCGTGCATGTGTGTGTTCGTGCGTTAGTGTGTGTGCATGCCTGTGTGTGTGTTAGTGTGTGTTAGTGTGTGTGTGTGTTAGTGTGTGTGTGTTAGTGTGTGTGTGCGTGCGTGTGTGTGTGTGTGTGTGTGTCTGCGTGCATGTGTGTGATCGTGCGTTAGTGTGTGTGCATGCCTGTGTGTGTGTTAGTGTGTGTGTGTGTGTGTGTGTGTGCGTTAGTGTGTGTGTGTGTGCGTGCATTAGTGTGTGTGTTCGTGCGTTAGTGTGTGTGCATGCCTGTGTGTGTATTAGTGTGTGTGTGTGTGCGTTAGTGTGCGTGTGTGTGTGCGTGTGTTTGCGTTAGTGTGTGTGTGTGTGTGTGCGTGTTTGCGTGCATGTGTGTGCGTTAGTGTGTGTGTGTGTGTGTGCGTATGTGTGTGTGTGTTAGTGTGTGTGTGTGTGTGTGCATGCATGTGTGTGTGTGTGTGTTAGTGTGTGTGTGCGTGTGTGTGTGTGTGTTAGTGTGTGTGTGTGCGTTAGTGTGTGTGCTTGCGTGTGTGTGTGTTTGTCACTGCATATTTCAGTTGTCAGTGGCTCATTATCTCTCTGTCAAATGCAGTCAGAGCAGGCCTGGTCTGTCTCAGGATTCTTTGACAGAAAAAGCTAAAAACATTAGTGGAAGAGAAATGATTGGAAATGAGAACATGACATGAGCACAAACAGTACGAGTAAACAGTGTGCTGCATAATATATCTGTTGAAATACTTTTACTTACTTCATATTAAATTCTTATTGGTAAAATGGTAAATGTCTTGCGTTTATATAGCGTTTTTTGTACCCTTCTTCTCCCATAGCGCTTTACATGATGCTTCCATTCACACACATTCACACACATTCACACACATTCACACCTGGGGCATACAGAGAGGGGGCCTCCTTACACATGACGCTCACAGCCTTCTCCGACCACCATCTGTAATGCTTTGCATGTTGACCATTGTCCTGTAAAGTAGTTAGGTTTATTGTTTATTTAGTATTTGGTTTTACTCATTTTAAGGAGTGCCTCAGTGGCTCCACATAATCTCTCTCACTCCCGGTTTCCTGTCCATCTATAGTGTCACTATTGATTAGAATTATAAAACATGACTAAACTATGTCTAACATTCATTTGTTAGGGCTGAGGATGTTCGAGTCAGAACTCACAACCTTCTTGTTGTGAGGCAGGAGTGGTAATTATTAAAATTTATTTAAGTCATTAGTATATTAAATGGCTGTTACTTTTTTATTGTATTAATTCCTTTTCTTTTCTTGTCTTTTCTTTCCTGTTTGCTTGTACTGTGATCATTATCTGACATTTCAATGCTTTCATTTCACCTTCATTTGCTTTTCGGTTTACTTTGCTAAACTGCAGCTAATCTTCTTTTTTATGCTCCTTTATTAAGACATTTTATTTCATTGATTTGCAGATTACCATTACAGATATCTTGCTCTATAGATTTCTGTACATGTTCTCCTGCTGTGCCAGTGAACAGAAGGTGTTTAGTGTTTCTGCAGTATAGATTACAATATCTCTGCAGGTGGACAGATGCAGTGTGATTTACTCTAAAGACCGACAGAACACACTTACATGTCTGGATTACTCGCAGCTTGTCTGCATCTCAGGAATAGCATGTTCTGTATACGTTCCACTATACGCATTTAGTTATTCTTACAAGTTATTACATCAGCCATGCACAAACTGTGTGACTAGATATGTTTACATTTTAACTCAATATGCATCTGAGATTCTTAAAAGGCACACTGCGGATATAGACACAAACAGACCTTTAGTCACAGGAGTATAATTTTATCAAGCCAGAACAGATGTATTTCTGGCGTTCTGTCTTTCCTCTTTGGCTTTTGAATGGCTTTTGTTGCTGACCATGTTGTGACACACACAGGAAAATAGACACATATTGTCATAGATCCCCTGCAATAAGTGATCATATAGCTATAGTCTACGGCAGTATGATGGCGTATACTGTCTTAAACTGAAGTCATAGCAACAACTGTAACAATTGCACAAGAACCCTACATTTACACATTTAATAACATTTGATTTGGAGGAACATTTATAACCCACAAAATTCACCAAAAAGGTGTTGTAATACTTGCTGCACTACAATCTTATTTAACTTGTCAGACAACAGTTTTGTATTTGTATCTTTGGATGTTCATTCTTTGGAAATAAATGCATGCTTTATCACCTCTTCAATGACAATCAAAGGCTACATGACAAAAATGGGAAACTGTTGGCTCAACGGTATCACTTATAGGCGTATAGTATTGGGTGCAGCATGGGATATAATTTATATTTTTTATATAACATTTGGGTTAAGGTTCAAACAAATACAAATCTTGTGTGTATTCTCAAAAAAAGTTAACCTGGGTCTGGAAGGGATAAAGCAAAAAGGCATGCCTAGTGTATTTTGAGTTGTGATCAAACTGTGTTTGTTTATCACAGAGTTGGTAGTCAATGGGCGTCATGTTGCTCAGAAATCAATTCAAAAGGTTGAGGGGTTCAGATGATCTTTTCTCAGTGGCACTAAGCTGGGCTCTCATCTCAACTGCTTTCATCTGAAAATAAACAATGGCATTAGCTTCAATTATATTTTTGATAAGTCTGCCTTAGTTGAGAAATGGTAACTTTAAGAAAAGATAAATTTAAATGCTGAAGAATAGGTGCTACTTTTCTTAAGTCAAGCGTGCTAAAATCTTAATGATGTCTTTGTCAGTGTGTCCTAAATTCCTCACACCCAGATCTCATTAATGAACTTGTCTCTTCACACATGTCATCACTGTTCAGTGTGAATGCTGTGTGTGTGTACTGTCTGCACCAGAGAGAGTGAAAAGAAACAAGAATTTGGTTCAAAGTGGAGTGTATTTTATGTAACGCAGTAGATCAGAGAACAGAGCGTGACCTATTTTTAGGGCTCCACGGAGACAATGTTTCTGTTTGTGCACTGAATACCATGACTCCTGCTCTTGGTAAACACTACAAACCTTCAGAAAAGTTGAACCGTAGACCCGTAGAGGACTGACAAATGGCCTCTGCAGACAAGTCTCCTGTTGTATTAGGACATTATGTGATGCTTTATTGTAATTTTGCACATTTTAATGTATTAGTGAATTGTGTGTGTCTGAAATTAATTTACCACCATTAGTGTCGCTGAAATACAGAAATACACTATTTATATATGATCAGTGTCCCCCCTGGGACCAAAGCTAATAGATAAAAATACAACAAACAATAAAATAATAAAAGCCCAATCAACTAAAAGCTTGTCTAGATAAGTGTCTTCAGCTGTCTTCAGACACAAACTCATTTTATAAACTGTTCCAGTAAAGTGGTGTGCCACAAACTGCATTCACATCACTACTCGCAGTTATCATTATGTATAATAAAGTATAATTATAATCCCGTCACTTGTGCAGTGGTGCAAACCAGGGGCGCAACTACCCAGTGCTAGAGGGGTATACAGCATCAATTTTGCCCCATTCTCGGCCGACTCTGGTCTTTCTGTGAGGAGTCTGCATGTCCTCCACGTGTTACAGTGGGTTCTCTCCGGGTACTCTGGCTTCCTCCCACCGTCCAAAGACATGCATGTACAGGTTAATCAGCAACTCTAAAAGTGTCCCTAGTGAATGGATGTGAGAGTGAATGGTTGTCTGTCACTGTCTGTCTCTAAATGTTAGCCCTGCGACTAACTGGCCACTGTCCAGGGTGTACCCCGCCTCAGGCCCAAAGCTGCTTGGATAGGCTCCAGTCACCCGTGACTCCTAATGGGACTAAGCGGTAGAAAATAAATAAATGAATGAATGAATGAATGCTGCCTTATATTTTCCAGTTTTCAGCTCAGTAACCTCAGTTTTGCATATTAAGATAGCCTTAATTTAAACCCCATTTGGCTGCTACATTCCCAGTGTTAGCAAACGCTAACTACTCTGTTAACATGAATATTACAAGCCTCCAAGCACAGAGGTCTCACTTTAAATCCTACTTGTTGCCTGTTTATCAGCTGTCCCATACCCTGACATGCCATCTCCTTTTCCCTCTTTCTTTATTTTTTTTAGCCCCAAAGACAACTGTGTGCGTACAACTAACACATAACGTTACCTGCTCGCTCAGCACGCTCACAGCGCCCCCGCAAGCCACGCCCACTTGCGATATTCCAATAATTCTATTTATGGAATCTAATGAGGGCGCCTACTGTGGCCTGTTAGTCCTATAAAATGTTATATAATATTGAGGAAATACTGAAATGATTTAGAAACGCACAATGCTACATTTAGGAAATACCAAAGGTGCTTTTTGCGCCACTGGTGCAAACAGAAGTACAGGCAGTATAGGTGTATTGTAAACTAAATCATATACTTGCACTAGAATGCATTGATGTAGCCAGTCAAGTACAATATTCTGCACTACAGAAACACATCTTCCGGCTTGATCATCTCAATATTTTATCATATATTAAGGCCATTTCATGGACTTATTTACCCTGTGTGTTATTATGCCGTAGGCAGCTTTGAATACAGCAAATGTCTTTGCAGAATAACAGATATGGACTGTGAAACTGTGCCTGGTGATATGCATAGTTTTTATCTATCATCTTTCCACATTTCTATCCCACCACCTCTTCATCACTGTCTTCTCCTCCTTCACTTCCTTACTGCCTTCAGTTACATAAAGTGGTATTAAGGCCTGGCTGTGTGGGCCGCTCAGTGGAGGAGGGCCTTGCCACTTTTTGAGACTATCATTCACTAAGGAACCTCTACATTCGGCAGCATGAGTAAACCTACATGTCAAAGTGCGAGACTATTAATGAGCCCACTACATATTAACATTACAGTCCTTCTAGATTAAACGTTAGGGACTCAGTCGAGCTGAAAGTTGGTTTTACCTTCAAATCGATATTAAATTTAATCCTGGACCAAACGACCATGAGACTTGGTGACTAAGCTTAAAGTTTAATTCCTAGTTAGCACAATAATACAATAATAATAATAATTAAACATAACGGACTAATGATAGATCTGTTAAGGGTATGTTTGCCTGATTTTATCGAAAGTTCTAGAAAGATACCAGGGTCTGTCTGTTTGTTTCTTTGTCTGACCTTTGGTGTTAAGGCCAACACATACTCCGCAAGAACAAGAACAAAGTGACCAGGACTTTCCATTCTTCACAAAAAACTCAAGCGCAGAACTCCTCACTTTTCTGCATTAACCACGCCCACTTTAGATTTCTGACAAATCACACAATAGTTCTCGGACACCCACAAGAAAAATATTCTGCTCAGACAATGTGTCAAGAACAACCTGCAAGAACTCCAACACCAGGGTTAAAAGAACAAAATTACATAGTTTTGTTCTTGCCACCTCAAGAACAAGAACAAATTTCTTGTTTTTGCAGAGTATGTATTGCTCTTTACACCAACAGATTTGGCACACACCACCACTGCTGTTGCTCTGGTCAGGAATTGACTTTTAATTTGTGAAGGAAGGCCATTTCTTTGTAGCATTAGTGTCATATTATGCGCATAACAGACACGCAGATGTGGATAACTGATTGCTAAATGAGAACGTCTGGTTTGAAAACCTGTCTGTGGCTATCTCGATGAGACAGTGTCCAGGCCTAGATGAAGACACAGTGTTGCTATATAACTTAGACGAATTGCATTATTATCAGCACTTAACAGATGAAGAACATCCTTCAAACTAATCTCTGAGTTGTCACATTGGGACCATCCAGGGGTGGCACTAACTCACTGCAGATCAGCTTACAGCTAATGGCACGCCCACTTCAGCTTTAAGCCCACCAAAATCAACAACAGGGCTTTTTAGTTTTTAGTATGCATCAGAGTTTGTTCAGCTGTTAAGTCAAACTTTTACACCAAAGTCATTCACAAAGTTGTTTTTAGGATAATTTTTATTTCTTTATGCCTTTGGTAATTAAATTTTCTCCAGCACTTTGCTGCAGAGCAAAATCAATCAGCGCATCATGACTCATCACACAAATTCATGCAAAATCATTCACAGCAAAATTACGAAGTGGCAAGCATCTAACATTCCTTGTTGTCACTGTAGGCTAATAGTGCTCTCGTTCTGTCCTTCTCAGCCTTCCTTCAAGCCCTGTTCATGACCCAGAAAAAGTTTTCACAACAGCAACGAGTACTGCTTGTCCATTTGCCCTTGTGCGGGATTGAGAATCGGCTTTTTTTTAAATGCCTTACTTCTTTCAACATAACATTAGATTGTACATAAATATGGCTTACACCAATTTCTAAACTCAGTATGGTAAGTCAAGAATCTCATGAAAAAGTGGTCTTGAGATCAATTATCCATCCAGAAATTAAAGTGCATCTTTGCAACAGTAGATAAGTGTGTATATAGACAATCCATTTTACTGTGCCATATGGTTCTGTAACTAAAACAAATTGAGACTGTATGGGTTTACTGTATTTGTTAGGGAAAACTTTTTTTCCCATATGGGGCCTAAAGAGATTTAGACCGTTGTGTTTTATATGTTTTGTAGAATGCAAAGGGTCAGAGTGGATTAAATTGCCAAGCACAGCAACCTACTGTATCCAGAGTGGAAGCTAACGCGATGGATAACAAAAGTGTAGCACAGAGATAACACAGAAATTATTGAAAATGGAAAGGGGTGGATCAAAAGGAACAAATTGGTTTTGAACTGATCCTTTTTAACATTTACATTGTTTTGTTTTGTCTGGTGTAAAATGTCCCAGAAGTCATGCTGCTTTGAGCTTGAATCCTGATGAATCATAGAGATTATAATCTTTTTAGCAACCAATTACTGCCACTTAATTCTTCATGGTGTAATTAAACAACTTTCTGTCACTGACACAACTTATAATTGGTTTGAAATATTTTGCAATAGCTATGTAGAAAATAGCCAAAAAAAACTTTGACTTCGGTATGGACAAATCCTGGCCTGTCCTACTAATAAGCAGATCAGCTTTACACTGGGACTGGCTTAATTACTGATTCTTGGCTGACCTTGCTTTCTGAACTTAGCTTTAGAGCATTAATTGCGGCTCATCAATTTCTATGTTAATGAACACTAGGGGCGATGGGGAGGAGACAATTGTTTTCTGACAAAGTTGACATTCCCCAAGAGGAGAATGTGATTAAAAGGCTGTTAAGTAACCTTGTGTTGAGGGAAGTAAGTCCAATTCACTTTTTTTCTTTCTTTATAGTTGTCTCTTTAATCTTCCATACAGTCATTTACTATTCTCTGGTTCTTTGCTGCGTATTTGTCTTTTCAAATAACCCTCAGCTCTACAATGTATTTTTCATCAGTCCAACTGCTCTAGGAATTATTTTTTCCTACCTTCTCTTGCTATGCATTCCTTGGAAAATGCTGATTCTGCGCCAGTCTTTTGATTAAAAAGGAAAACCTCAACTGGGAATAATCAGGAAGGTCCCATGACAACTGATGTATAATTCAAGGTTGGACGAAGGGCTGTGATGAGACTGACTAATGATGTTGATGAGTGAATGATAACTTAATAACGCACATTCCTTTAACTTGAGCTGATGTCTTTTCTTAGGTCGTTAACATGAGTACCACATATTTACATAGATACAAAGTCATGCAGTAAATTTCTTTCAAGCACTTATAATTCTGTTTGTTTTACCTAAAATAACTACTGGCCATTTATTTCTCTTTTTAATTGTTTAAAACCCTTTTGCATAATTCCAAGAAGATTTGTTGGTGCCCTCTTGAGGGAATAATCTTGTTCCCTGTTGAAATATTTAGCACTAATCGGCACGCTTCGGAACGCGATAAATTTTATTCTCACAAAATCCCAGGACCAAGCAAAATAACAAGCCAGTGAAAATTCATAACATAAAATATAAAAACTGTGTAAAGCTACTGCAAGGAACTTACTGTTCCAAACAAGACAGTTTAAGACGGCACACTAAACAAATTGGTTCCAATCCAGTCACTATGGTAAAGAATATCTATACATCCTACGAGATAATAAAAACGGTGATGTATCCAAGCATCCCTGAAGCATTAGATTGCTTGTTTGTGTGAGCATTTTATTCGTTTTTCTTGTGTCTGATGTATATGTTGGCAGTGATGCAGAGAGAAGGGTTGGCGTTATGAGAAAACATTTTGACAAATGATACCGTAAACTGCCAATAAAGTGATTCTTGTTCTCAGGTTTGGATTTGGATTGTGTGCTTGGATTGTGGCTGGTTGTGTCGTGTGGGCACAGATGTGTCCGCCAGATGAGCAGGGTAAATGGCATCATCTCTACAATTACAGGAAGGTCAGGACCTGCTGTCACGGCAACCGCTTGGCATGGGTTTGGAAACTGCTTGGCACCAGCAACCTGCAGATTTCATAGACCTGCAATTAGGGCATGGGCATGTATCATTCAGCACACTCTGTGAAACATCTGCTTGTCTGAGGCTGGTGTGTGTGAAAACCAGTGAATGTTAATGTGTGTACCACAGTAAGATGGATTACAGCAAAGATGGACAAATGACAGGCAAAAAGAAAACAGACACCAATATGAATGTTGTTAGTCTGGAAAACACATTTATTAGCTGGAATGTGAGACTACAAAGAAACTACAACAAAGAAATGCAAAGGAATAAACTGCATCTTATTTCTCTTGTTTTCATCTCCCATCTTTGTTGCTGTCTCAGTGTTCTTGGTCAAGATGTGCAACACGTATCTGTCATGTTTGTTTTATAAAGTAAATCCTTAGATTTAAACAGTTTCTTAATGCTAATTAGATTTTCAAGGTAAAAAAAAAAAAAGCTCTAGGTTTTATTCTGTTTTTTACTGTTGAAGTAAATGTGGTTGTTGGAAGGCGCTATATACAGTGCCTTGCGAAAGTATTCGGCCCCCTTGAACTTTGCGACCTTTTGCTACATTTCAGGCTTCAAACATAAAGATATGAAACTGTAATTTTTTGTGAAGAATCAACAACAAGTGGGACACAATCATGAAGTGGAACGAAATTTATTGGATATTTCAAACTTTTTTAACAAATAAAAATCTGAAAAATTGGGCGTGCAAAATAATTCAGCCCCTTTACTTTCAGTGCAGCAAACTCTCTCCAGAAGTTCAGTGAGGATCTCTGAATGATCCAATGTTGACCTAAATGACTAATGATGATAAATGGAATCCACCTGTGTGTAATCAAGTCTCGTATAAATGCACCTGCACTGTGATAGTCTCAGAGGTCCGTTTAAAGCGCAGAGAGCATCATGAAGAACAAGGAACACACCAGGCAGGTCCGAGATACTGTTGTGGAGAAGTTTAAAGCCGGATTTGGATACAAAAAGATTTCCCAAGCTTTAAACATCCCAAGGAGCACTGTGCAAGCGATAATATTGAAATGGAAGGAGTATCAGACCAATGCAAATCTACCAAGACCTGGCCGTCCCTCTAAACTTTCAGCTCATACAAGGAGAAGACTGATCAGAGATGCAGCCAAGAGGCCCATGATCACTCTGGATGAACTGCAGAGATCTACAGCTGAGGTGGGAGACTCTGTCCATAGGAGGCGGCAGTAGCTCAGTGGTAGAGCGGCCGTCCTTCAACCGGAAGATAGTAGGTTCGATTCCCGCTTTCCCCACAGTTCATACTTTCGTTGTGTCCTTGGGCAAGACACTTAACCCACCTTGCCTCGTATGAATGTGTTAGAATGTTGATGGTGTTGGTCGGAGAGGCCGTAGGTGTCTCTGTCAGTCTGCCCCAGGGCAGCTGTGGCTACAGATGTAGCTTACTACCACCAGTGTGTGACTGTGGAGTGAATGAATAATTGATATGTAAAGCGTCCTTGAGCTCTGGAAAGGCGCTATATATATATATATATATATATATATATATATATATATATATATATATATATATATATATATATATATATATATATATATATATAGGACAACAATCAGTCGTATACTGCACAAATCTGGCCTTTATGGAAGAGTGGCAAGAAGAAAGCCATTTCTTAAAGATATCCATAAAAAAGTGTTGTTTAAAGTTTGCCACAAGACACCTGGGAGACACACCAAACATGTGGAAGAAGGTGCTCTGGTCAGATGAAACCAAAATCAAACTTTTTGGCAACAATGCAAAACGTTATGTTTGGCGTAAAAGCAACACAGCTCATCACCCTGAACACACCATCCCCACTGTCAAACATGGTGGTGGCAGCATCATGGTTTGGGTCTGCTTTTCTTCAGCAGGGACAGGGAAGATGGTTAAAATTGATGAGGAGATGGATGGAGCCAAATACAGGACCATTCTGGAAGAAAACCTGATGGAGTCTGCAAAAGACCTGAGACTGGGATGGAGATTTGTCTTTCAACAAGACAATGATCCAAAACATAAAGCAAAATCTACAATGGTTCACAAATAAACATATCCAGGTGTTAGAATGGCCAAGTCAAAGTCCAGACCTGAATCCAATCGAGAATCTGTGGAAAGAACTGAAAACTGCTGTTCACAAATGCTCTCCATCCAACCTCACTGAGCTCGAGGAGGAATGGGCAAAAATTTCAGTCTCTCGATGTGCAAAACTGATAGAGACATACCCCAAGCGACTTACAGCTGTAATCGCAGCAAAAGGTGGCGCTACAAAGTATTAAGTTAAAGGGGCTGAATAATTTTGCACGCCCAATTTTTCAGTTTTTTATTTGTTAAAAAAGTTTGAAATATCCAATAAATTTCGTTCCACTTCATGATTGTGTCCCACTTGTTGTTGATTCTTCACAAAAAATTACACTTTCATATCTTTATGTTTAAAGCCTGAAATGTGGCAAAAGGTCACAAAGTTCAAGGGGGTCGAATACTTTCGCAAGGCACTGTATAATAAATATTGACTGATTGATTGATTGAACTAATACTGTCTGCATATAAGATGATTTAGCTGATTACCATTTTTACCATACAGTGCAACAAATTAATTTGAAATATGCTGTTAAAATATGAACTAAGTTATTACAAATATTACAAATTTTAATCTAAAGCTTTTTAACCAAAGGGCAGAACAAATACTCCCGAGGAAACGATGTCCTATTGCTCCAAACTCATCTCTCCTCATTACTTTCTTTACTTACTTTCCTGTCTCCTCGGATATGACACAAGACTAAGACAGAATTAAGACGCAAGGGAAGGATGCAAGTGCAAAGCAAGGGTGCAAATAAAAGAATGAAAGACCTCTTGTGTTGATTTGGTCTTAAACAGCTTGTCACCAGCCAGAACTTCATGTACCAGCGAGGAGCTCAAGCCACAGAACAATTCACTGTGGGGTAGTTGCGGTCACTTGGAGAAAGTCCCCTAGTCATAATATTTTATGATTTGTTTACTTCAGTCCAAAATCTAGTTTCAAATGTCAGGGTAAATAAAACAACACTTCCATAACTTATCCTATTGTACATTCTACACATCAATAATCGAATCTAAAATGCTGTTTCTACGTGGAACTGCTACAGTGTTAGCTTGTCACAGAAGCTGATGTGCCGATTACTGAACAGAAGGAGCCTGGATGGACACCACAGCACAGCAGCAGTAAAAACAAAACATGTTTCTATGGCATTGCTCACTAATATATCCATTTCAAAATATCCACTGTCTATTCAGCTGAGTGGTGAGTTGTTTATTTTATTTTTATTTTTTGGAAGAAGAAGAGGAGGACTTAGTCAGAGCTGTAGCCTGTAGAACCGGTATACGTTGGACATAATGGTTATATCCACTGGTTTTAGAACAAACTGTAACGAGTGGATCTGAAATTGAGGAGGTGCAGATGGGACTGTGGCGTTGAATAAACAGACTTTATTGCACATATTGTTTTGCATACAGTAAACGTTACACTATAAGCAAAGGAAATGTTATTGAGCATAAGTGAGTTCACTGTGTTGGCCCAGCCCTCCACTAGAGTCCAATGTTCTAATGTGGCTCTTGGGGAAAAAGGATTGCCCACCCCTGCTCTAAAAGCTAAATTCAAATCCATATTCTGAATAACTACCTGTGTTCATGTGTGAGCTAGACACATAAAAATATCCCTCCCTTAAACAAAAAAGGAAAGCAGTGGTAATAAACAATTAGCATTTTAGTGTTTAGGCCAAAGTAACGTGCTAAGAATAATGTGTGTCTAAATATCTATATACTAAAAAGTGCCATTTTTGTTGTTAAAGGCTTTACTTCACGTTGTTTTGGAATAACAGCTGCTGATCTCTCCTTTGAGAAACAGTCTGTGTGTGCTTGGACTGGCACTGATACATGATGTTAATATAATAGAGGGTTGTGCTCTCAAGTGTGTGTTCTGTATACAATAAGAATCATATGTTGGCACGTCTAACAAGACTTATTTTGACTGGGATGGTATTGTTACAACAAAACAAACATTCAACACAAAGAAATGTCCTTATTTTGTGTCCCTTTGTGTCCCAAACAGTTTGTTGACACTTCTCATTGGTCCTGTTAGAACTTGAAGGTTCAATGGTATTAATACTAGAGCTGCTGGATTTGCCAGGTTCTTGAGTTATTGGATGAAGTTCACAGAAGCCCATAACGCTCAAGATGCAGAAGCAGAAATCGTTTAAGGAGAAAATACTAATTAAGCCTGTCCTACAAATACATGTCTTAGTTCTATTAATTTGTCTGGGTTTCTGTGGGACTAAAAGTAAATAATCTAATCATATTTTGATATTCAGCCATCTAAAACACATCGATAGTTGCCCTGACACTTGGACCTATACATTGCTCAGATACATTTGTCCTAATTTAGTGACATGGCTTTAATATTTCATTGAGCTTTCTAGGACTACCATTTGCTTTTTCGACACTGCCACGTCGTTATAAACTTCTCCTCACACCGGAGCGATCGCGCTGTATATATATGGACAGAATATAGTCCTTTCCTCTCATTCTTCTCTCTGAGCGTTTACTTGAGTTATATGCGTCTGCTGGAATTTCTCTCCCCCTCCGCCTCCCTTTCATGGCCTAATCGATTAGTGCAGATACGGCGTGTGTTAGGACCAACAGAGGACGGTGTGTGGTGCACTAGGACCAGGGAGAGAGGAAGAAACTGGGGGGAGAAAGGCATACTGCGCGTCGTGTGCATTTGCAACTACGGAGCGGAGCTGTGGAGGAAACCCCACGTCGGATCTGGCCATTATATCCATACATTTCTTTTCGCCGTCTCCACGGCGGCGAGGATACTCTCCAACAAGAGCGCCTGGGATGGTCCAGCGCACCGGCCAGGATTCGGATTTGAGCGTAAAAGTCGTCTGTCACAATTTTGAGTCCATCGTTTGACAGTGATACCCCGCTCTCTTCTTAAACACATGTCTGTATTTAACGCTTCTAGTTGTGTTTTTATCTTTTTATTCATCGTTTGTTTCGTTTCAAGCGCGCAAAGTGACATCTCCCTTGGAGAGACCTTGGTGCACTTCTGTTACATTCCGTTTGGATTTTAAACCGGACCGTTGGGCTGAATGGGTGATGCCACTAAATTACAGTCTATTAGTGGCTCGTTTTACCACAAGGTGTTCTGCTTATTAGTGACCTGGAGCTGTGATGCCCAAAGCCTTCCTCGCTGACTGACATACTACGTTTTTTGGAATTGAGTTGAAGGTAGGCCAGTTTTGTATCTTTGACAGTTTTTGCGTGCATGTTCTGACAAAGTTAACACATATCGGTTGAATTAACATATTGGCAATACATTGGATTGTATTTGAGGTTTCAGAAGCCAGGACTGTGGGCAGCTTAAAGGTAGAGAAGTTATGTGAATAAGATTTTGTCAGCTGGAAACGTAGGAATGACAGCGAGAGCCATCAAATGCATTGTCGTGGTTGTGTGTGTTGTATCATATTTGATATTTGCACATGAGCGCAATCCTTGTGAAAGCTGGAGAAGCCCTCTGCACTGCAGTCTCTCTCACACACATACACACACGCACCAAGCCGCCGGGCTCACTGGAGCTCACTAAGGAGAGGATTTAGATAAAGGTGCAAACCAAGCGGCAGCTCTCCCTGAAGGCAGTCTGGCAGTATAAGCCGTATTATGCGCACGATCCCGCCTTTATACTCAGAATATAGGCTACTTCTTGTACCAAGGCAACGATTTAACACCGGCTATAATACTACAATGTTTTAATGGTTGTGCCACAGTAACTTCTCCCTATCTTTGAGCGTTCACGTGTAGCGCTCACACTTATTGTTTTGATGTGACAGTCACGTTATCATTCCTCATGTGTTTAACTCCACTACAGTGAAACATGTGCACGTCATGTATGTGGATACTGTACTGTAGTAGTCTCCCACGGGAGCGCGCAGCGCGTTCTCTTGGGCGGAACTGTGCTGAATGCCGACGCAGGAATCTAACTGAATGAACTGATGAGATGTAAGACTCTAACACCCGAAACCATTTTCTAATTTTATGTCTGAATGGCTGTGCTACAAGCCATTGGTAGTTTTGTAGAAGCGGCTGTTGACTGGCTTAAACATGCGCTAAAATCTCTCATTACAACACAGTTTAACTACAATTACTGGTCCTGTCTTTTTGGTTGGTGTGTGCATTTAGGAACCCACGCGCTCTGCTGGCCAAAGCGCTGTTTTTTGTCAGGTGACCTATATCCCTCGGTTCTGGCAAGGATGACATGCCAGAGGCCAGCTGGAGGTGAGCCACTTCCCCAGTTCACGTTGTTAACCAGCCACAATGAAGTCCGTGCCTAGAGCTACGCTTCGTGAGTCGTTTGTTCGGTATAGTTTCGGATTAGCTCGTGCCAGAGTTAATGAGTCGTCAGAAGCGCGATGACGGGAGCTGTCCGTGGTGCTGAAACGCACTGCTCCTTTCTTTAACTCCCACGAGCCTGTCATCCTGAACTTATGGCATCATGAGTGAATTCATCATTGATTTATGTTCTGCATTTTTATCATAGTAAATCATTTAAATAAAGAAAGTAAGCCAGTCAACAGATGGACCAGTAATTGCATCCATTTATTACACCATCATAAATATTACGCTTCTATACTTCACTTTCAGGTCTTAATATTGTGACACTATTATTAGTTACTTTTTCAGGAATGTTGTCTAATGCCTTAATATTAGAATTTGGTTGGTTAAACTCTTGATTGGGAGAATGATTACACAGCACACAGCACTTACTGTGTTTTAAATGCACTAGCAGACACTTATAGAATCATGTAAAAAACAAATAACCCCGTTGGAGCTATAGGCCACTGTCTACATGCTTTTCTCTGGCCACTGAGCACAAAGCTGTCCACCGTAACACTATAAATCATCTGCTTTGAGTGTTTCAGTCAAGGGACTTGCTGCTGGAGTGTGTCTGCTTGTATCCTGTGTTGGTGATGAATGATAAGTGTGTTTTCCCCTTCCACTGATTAAATTAGACCACCCCTCAGACCCCCTGCTTTCCCCAAGAAGAACTCTAGGGCGATCCTGCGGCGAAGTGTATCAATAAACGGGTGGATGGAGTGTAAGTGGTGGTGTTGCTGCGGGCCGACAGCCGGTGCTGAGGCAGGGGGACATGCTTAGGGAAAGTCCTGCTGATCACACAGCAGATTGGGAGCCCTCAGTGCTAGCGTCTGTCGGTCCCTGCCGTGGGGGGAGAGAGAGGCAGGCACACAGTTGACCCAGAACTGCACCCTGGGTAAACTCCAGCTTCATTGTGCCACTAAATCTAGCTCAGTGTTGTATTATGAAGGGCTTGTCAGATCAACCTGGATCTGTAGAGAGGCAGGGTTGAAGAACTGCATGGGTAAACTCCAGCTTCATTGTGCCACTAAATCTAGCTCAGTGTTGTATTATGAAGGGCTTGTCAGATCAACCTGGATCTGTGCATCACTGGCTTTTATCTGATGCTGACCGACATGGCATGGCATTTTGATGGCTTTGTTTTGAAGGCTGCTAGCTTTGACGCAGACCCCCATGAGGCCACTGGCAGCTGAGCTCCCACTGTGGCAGATTGATATTTGTAATTTAAGGGAAGCTGTCACACAGCATCCTCCAGATGGAAAGAGCCGCAGAGGCATGCAGTCGATTAAACACGGTTTGTTTAGAAATAATAATTTTGATGTGGGAGCTGAGGATTCATTGGAGGCATATTGGCTCAAGGGTTCAAAATGTTCAATTATGCACAGATGCATACAGTCACATAATAATTATATGGAACAGAATGCAGTGCAGCATTCGTAAATGAAGGCTTTTAGCTTGTCTGTCATCTGAGACCCATTGGATGGGTCAGTGATTTGTGTCCTATGTGCAGATAGGTGGAGGGCAGGTTGAACAGCTAATTCATTACTTTAGCCTCAGGCCTGTTCTCTCAATCATATTGTTTTGATCATGCTCCTTGTAATTGATATTTTGAGAAGGGGCATGTTTATAAAGACCATCTCCTCCTTGTCACATTGATTGACAATAAAAGAGCAATAAGCAGCAGCACAGACAGATCATAGCTTGATTAACTGCCTTCAGAAGGCTCGAACAAGTGCAATAAATCAGGTTTCCATTTTCATTAAATAATAAGATAAATTAGTGAAACTATCTTGAGACTCTTTCCATATGAACCTACCGTGTGGATGGTTCATTGTGTTTGCTGCTGGGGAAGGCTTAAATAAATATGGTCAGGTCATCTTCTAATTCAGTATTTCTGTCTTCTTGCATCTTGTCCCAAAAAAGAGAGTGGCCCCCAACAGCTGTAATGGAATCATTCTCTCAGCTGTCACTTTGAATAGGTTCACTTCGAATTCTGGCTTTGACCCATGGGCAATGTGCAAAGGATGACATATAAATATTTCCATCGCCATATGGTTAAAAGCAGAAAAGGGTCATGAAAGAACCGTTGAGCTAAACAGTCAGAGTGACAGAGTAGTGTGGAAAAGATGAAAAGAAAAAAGTGTTTCAACGTCTCCTGAAGCTAAAACACTCGGGTCTGTTATTTTGTCGGCTGCAGTGATCTCTGTAGTGGTGCAATTAGTTCCTGCTTTACTGTTTTATAGAGGTGTGTGTGTGTGTGTGTGTGTGTGTGTGTGTGCGTGCGTGCATGCGTGTGTGTGTGTGTGTGTGTGTGTGTGTGTGTGCGTGCGTGCGTGTGTGTGTGTGTGTGTTTGTGCATGCGTGTGTGTGTGTGTGTGTGTGTGTGCGTGCGTGCGTGTGTGTGTGTGTGCCTAATCTCTGATACACACAGACCCGGTCAGTCCTGCACCTGACTCCAGCTGTGACCTGGCTCTTCTCTTCGTCGCTGGCATGCACCCACCCACACTTCCTCCTGCCACCCCCCCTCTTCCATCCTATCCTTCCTTTTCCCAACCTCCATCCACACACCGGGGCAATTCAGGCTGAGCAGGTTCTGCTTGAAGGAACTGGACACTTCCCAGTATGGCTCCACATTTCTGGTTGGATCCAAAATGCTCAAATGACACAGAAGTCTGTTCCAAATAGCATGGTGTGGACACCCACCGACATATTACGAGATTACATGTTGTTGTGTGTGCCCTCTTTTGATCACATCTTTAAAATTCACGCATAAATAGTTTTTTCTTTAAAACATTATAGACAACCTTAGCATAAACTTAAGAGCAGAGTTTATAAACACACTGGAGACATTGTTCCATATTTTACAGTTTTTCAATATAGAAAAAACTGAAGACTTACATTTTCTTTTTTTTTTTTTGACAAATGGAGACTATAAAAATATAAAAAACACATTCCAAAAAAGTGTCAAACATTTTCAAAAGCAGTTATATGCACATATATGTCTGGATGGAGAAACTAAAATAGTACAAAGAATTTGACTTTGACGATCTGTCACTTTTTTAGCCACTTTAATGGTTAAAACTTTAGCTTCCTTCAGTAACGATTGCCGTATAAGAGCACACACTCCAACTTACTGTCCCACAGTTGTTTCTGCTCACTGAAATGCCCATAATGAGACTTCATCTGGGGTAACGCTACTGTTCCCTGCAGAGCCTTTTCCTGTCTCTAAGACCCTCAGCAGCTGCTCAGTACAACCAATGCCGCGGTGGTTTAAGAACAATCAATAATGCTGTGGGATTCTTTCAGTTTGTGTGTAAACGTGTGTGTGTGTTCTGAGGTTTTCAATACAGTTTGGACAGTTAAAGTGTGGCTGTGTTGCAACCACAGGAGTATTATTGATAGATAAATATAAGCCACCACATCTCTGTAGTTTCTAAACACATCCAAATGGTTTTGATTAAAATATAGGGTTAAAATGCAGTAGTGGTTTTATTGTTATAATGTAACTATTGTGTTTTTTTAATTAAGGTATTTGTTTTTAACATTACTGTAATTAACAGAAACAATAAATTGTTCAAATGACAAGTAACTGAATTTTCTTTCACTGTAATTTATTTATGTGCCTTTAAAAAAATGACGGTACATGCCCTGGTTTTCTCTCTAGAGAGAAGTGTATCAATATATACATGTGTGCTGTCTGTTATAGCACAGTCTGTGCACAGTGTCCTAATTGGTCCTTGTTTTTGTGAGCCCCATTGTGTCTCAGTGGAGTGCACATGAGAGGCCGTGGATGGAAAGCTGAAGGTCAATGAAACATGCTTATGGACTGTACTTCACACACAGGAGAGCACAGCCTAGTGATGGTGTAAACAAAAGCACATGTTAAATTAAATATTTATTAATTCCCATTGTGCATCCATCCCAATTCACTGGAGCGTGTGTGCAAACTACAAACTTTTGGTTGGCTGCAACTATTGTTTGGTAACGCCCACAAGTTGCTCCCATTGATTCAGGTTACACAAAACCCAGAGAAGAGAGGAGTTTTCCACTTCTTTGCAGCTCTGTTACACTGATATACAGTTATACCTTCACTTTGGTAAGTTGCCATTTTTTTGTATTTTTGCAGTGCATGTTGTAAAGAGGGGAGTGTTTTGTCGCTTGAGATCTTAATGAGGAACTTTATTGCCATCGTTTTCAGGGTATGACTTGAATTGCTGGCTCACTTAATTTTCTCTATATCGCTCAAAGCACTTTTTACAGTTTAAGAGCCGAGGCCATCACTGCTGGGTGAATTGTCAGAATGGTAATAAAGTTCTTGGGCATTCTGTAAAATTCCAGAAAGGTTTGTTTTAAGTAGGAATGAGACTTTTTGCTTAATTGATTTCATTGGCTTTAGAAGAGGGTCAATCAACATTCCATTAAAAAAATAAAAATAATAAAATAAAGGAACAATGGCTTTCAGTTAAACCACTCTAGTTGTTCATGTTCTAGTTTGTTTAGCCATATTCCACATAATGGGATCTACACTTAAACCGTGGCATATGGCTTACTCTAGCTAACATAAAGCAGCTGCAATGTGAAAGATAGCATCAAGAAGCTGATTAAGAAACAACTGTACACATGATAGAGTGCTTTAAATACTATTTGGTTTGTGAAAATGATTAAACAACAGCAGCTTGTACCAGAATGTGCTGCATCCTACCAAACCCATACTTGCAGCTTGGACTTGTATTATATCCAGTATCTTTTGTATCTGTGGTAACCTTTTGAAACACCCTCTTTTCTTGCGCTTTCCTCTCCATTTCTTCCAGTTCTCTCTATTCCCAGCCTGTCCCCAGTCAAGCAGAGAATCGATTTTTAAACAGGCAAGACTCTGGGGACTGAGCAGAGGACCATTATTGGCCTCATTTAGGCTCCAGTGCCACCACGATGGCTTCTCTAGACAATAGAATAGACTGTGTCATGGATACCAAAGCGTAAATGCACATTTCAGCTGAAAACCGCTCGGGCCAGCATTTCCTGTCTTCAGGGAACTTAAAAAAAGAAAAAGAAAGAAAAAGCCTGTTGTTTGAGAGGATGGACTGCAGTGCATCCATACACTGCTAATGTAGGCACATATAGAAATGTATGGTATTTTTCCATGCTCCTCACGGCATGCCACCTTTCACTTTTATCAGTACTGTGGTTTTTGCGCAGCCTGCAACATATGGCAATCTGTTTCCACTGTAAGCGATGGCTTCTGATTCCTCATTGGCAGCTGTGCTCCTCTACGGCAGCTGTCAAGCAGCTCGAGTGTGCAGAGCGAGTAACTGTCCTCACTCTATCCAGGATTGAAATATTTCACGGAAGAACCATTTGCAGTCATAGTTCACTCTGTACAGCCATAGTTTGAAATAATGGAGATGAAAATCTCCTTCTGGACTCAGTTGAGGAGTTTTCACCTGTGTTGTCTTCATGTGTTGAAAAAAAACTCAAGTAGCATTTTCTGCAGAGGTTCTTTTAAGTTGGCTCCAGGTTAGTCATTAATTTAAAAATATATATAAATAAAAATACTTACAGTTTGTGTCCATATTTTTGCACGTGAAATAAAAGTCAGTGCCTATGTTGGATCTACTTGCGTCTATGATATACAGTGTTTTTACACATGCTGACAGATACCTCACAGACTGCCCACAAAGCACTCACACACTGTATTCAGTTACTGTACATTCACAGACTTGGGTATTGTCTTTTACAATAACCAAGGTCAGATATCTTGAGCTTAGAAAGGTTTGCGACCTACCACACTATAAAAGTCATTTTAATGTAAATACTAACCTTATCCTCCCATACAATGTTAGGGGTGGATGCCAGTTGTTTGAATCATTTGACTTTTGTGCTGTGTTTGAGATAGAGGGGCTTGAGTCCAGTGATGTATTGTATCTTCATAAAGCTTGATCTACTGTAAAGATTGCAGAGACGAGAGATGCCCCCTGGAGTCTGGAGCTGCTGCAGATGAGGACGATCAGCAGGTGGCTGAATGCAACTTGCAGATGAATCTCATGCTAGTGATGGTAGCTGTGGGATGACTGAAATGAAATGTAGTTATGAGCAGCAGTTTATTTCTGAATACATATTTAAACTTAGTACTGGAGTGATTGAGACTAGTGTTAAACACGGTCCACAGTGTTAAATAGCACAGTAAAGCATTGTGTGTTGGTGAGCCTGATTTTGGTGCTATGTTAGTGTTTGATTTGTTTGTCCGCGGTGGTCCAGTGTCCCCAGTGGGTAGTGTACACTAAGTGGGCGAGTAGTGCACCGGCCCTTGCTCTCCATCAACAGCAACATTGAATGGAAGCACGAGAGCATCTCTGTAGCCAGTCATCCTTGGACAGCTGACAATGGGCCCTGGTCACAGGGGATGAGGCTGCACAATCAACGACCACAGGAGAAAAACACTTGTCTGAACTCAGACCTTGCACTCAGCACTTAACATCTCTTCACTGGTCATGTGCTTTAGTTTGCTTTGATTTTTTTTTTTTTTAAATTAACCTACCTTGCTTGTTAACTCTCTGCACCTATGGCCAGCCTCTTGAGATTAACAGTAGCCTATGGTCAAAGTAGTCAGATGCATTTAACAAATGCTCACTCAGCCTACACCAAGTATATTTTTTATTCTGCTGCAGCCATTCAGATTACTGCCACAAAGTAGTCCTCCAGGGACCTGACTCACACTGTGACACATCTGGCAGAGCACAAACACAAAAACAAACACACATAAGCACACACGTGCCAGTTGCACAGATGCAGGGACAGGTTGCCATTCAAATGTGTACTGTATATGCAGTGCACTGTGCCATATGCTGCGAGAATCCTTTTTGACACAGTGACATATAAAACACCAATGGGTCACATTTGTTTGGTGAGTTCCCTCAGTTTTGGTTGTGTGTTAGACAACACAGAAAAATACACTAACAAAAAGAGAGAATATCTGACTGCACAAAAATGTTTTCACATTTTAATGTATTTCTCTATTGCTGTGTTTGACTCCATTCTTGATTTTGCTATGTAGAGAAGATTCACACTCTCATACTATAGCCACATCAATTATGAAGAGTTTTATACAAGAAAGTGGTGTACACAAATCTGTTAATCATAGTTTAATCTTGTAGCACCATCTCAAAAAAGCTGCATAATACATATTTAATTATCTGCTCATTATTCATGTAACAAACCAATGGTCACACTGTGATGCATATGTGAGAGAAAGTTTAAGATGTTGTTTTCAAAGCTACTAAAAATAGCGCTGTACTCACCTAGTTCTCTCTTCTTAAGCACTCATCTTCCTCAGCTTTTGATGAGAAATATACTTTGTTATAATTTGTTACAGTAAAAAAGAGACTAGAATTCACAAACACTATTCTGCAGTGTTGTAGTTCATCTTGTATTTATTTTAAGAAAGAAATCCTTTAACTAAACATATTGTTTAATTTATGTTTGCACATTTTCTCCTTTCTGGAGAAAGAGCCACTTCTAATGTAATAAAGGCTATAATGATATACTTTACCTTAGCCTTCAAATTGTATTAAATTCCTAAATCACATGATCTGTCATCCACAGCTTGCTGCGCCAAGATAGTGAAGCTTTCCTTCTGCATCAAGATGGCACAACTACAGTAACATTAACAGTGCTCGAGATCAATACTGTTTAGAATTTAACCTCAGCTTGTCATTTGGGAATCTTGGTCAAATAAAGCCTAACAATTACTTAAATATGAGAATTTAGAAAATATAGTAACTGACAAATAAATACAGCACACTGCAGTGGAAGAGGCCTAGCCACAAAAAGTGAGCAAGGTGATAATTGAAAAACATTAGGGGCAGGCGGCACAGACACAGCTATCCTGGGAGCTCCAGTCCCGTAACAGTGGCAGCAGACAGTACATTCCTGTGCTCCTTTGTTGGAGGTGAGTCAGCAGGCAGGGCAGGGCCACGGTAAAAAGCAGTGGGCAGACGGCGTGTGGGCTACAGTGTGTGACGATTTGTGCATGCTTCATGCATCGGTGAAGCGTGGATATCACGCCATGGCTCTGCATGCGCCTCTTCAAACACACCTGCTCCTGACGCCTCAGAGAAAAAAAAATCTTGGCTGCAGTTAATGACACGAGTAACGACTGTGGATTTAAAGGGTCGCTCAGTCCAAACACACCAAGGACAAGGTTTATAGCATGGCTTTCACTGTAAATTTGCACATTTGTTATTATTACAGTTCCACTTTTATTTCCCATGACATAGTAATGCTTTGAGACCGAACTTAAAAAACTTACTGTTACTTAAAAAATATCAAATATCAACATGATGGCCACATAACACAAGTGGCAGAACAAAATTCCCCTAAAGATTTTTTACATCTGAGTGGTGGTAAAGTATAACTTTAATTAACTTAATGTTTCACACTTAATTCTGGAAATCAAGGTAGTTAGGGTTGTGTGTACTGAGAACCTTATCAAGAGCAGTAAACCCAAACATAATGGCTCTATTACTTGATAGAAAATTATAATTACTTGATTGGAGCTTACTTCAGACCAAACTCAATTCCTTACATGGTTATAAAAAAATCTGCTTAAACTAGATCTTCAGAAAGTCATGGTAGACCTGGTTTGATGGTGTTTGTGTGGAGTTAGTCAGAGGAACAATAGTCGTCTGTTTCAAGATGGCATGTTGATGAAGTCATGGCTGGCAGGACCCATACCCACTGAGCTTGTAAAGGCATAACATCACGACGACACAGAGGAGGGGGACTGACGTTGTTCTGTTCAATTAGACTGTGACTGAGGCAGCAACAGCCTCTTCTAAAACCTGCCAATCATTGATTTAAGTTTAACCAAGCCAACAAAGGGTTTAATATTGCCCTGCATGAACACCAGGAAAAAAGTTTCATGGCAAATCCTCAGATGCTTAAAGTAGAGCAGTGACATGTTATGATAAACTATTTCACTATGCAAGGGAGTCAACAAGCACATTTTTCTTGCAGCAAGAATTTGACACCAAGCCAGCGAAGAATGAAGCAGCAGCCAGGGCTTGAGGACTGTGATTGAGGATTTTTACACAGAGTAGAAAGTCAGGTGTTTTCAGTTTGTTGTGAAATAGATTGTACAGTCAGTATTGTATTTCTGTACATAAGACATTCCCACTAGCATACCATTATGAAACTTTTTTTTTCACAATTATGCTATACTTTGGCAGTTTTAGGTTTGTGTGTAATGAAGGATACAACTGTTAGCCTAAAATCACCATCAAGAGTCTTGGACTTTGGAGACTACTCTTATTTGCTATGGGTCCACAGCTGCAACTAAAAACACACATTTAGATCCCACAGCGCTTATTGGCGGGCACTTTTTGAGGCCTTTTATTGGACATAGACATGCCAATCTCTCAACAGTGGCATTTGCCAGAATGCTATTGGCACTGCTGTGTTTATCAACTGAACTCACAAATGTGATGGAGTAGGAGAGAATGGCGTCTTTTCATAGAAGGTCTTGCGAGTGTCATGTAAACACGTCTTGAGAGAGGCTTCTTTCATTAACTATGCTAATCTGGAGCGCACGTGACTCACCGGAGAGTCCAGGATCTGTGCTGGCTCTGCTTCACTGTGTGAGAGAGTCTGTCTCTAAAGGCCAAGGTGCTTTTCTGCTTTCTAGTTCACTGGGTTGAATTGTTCAGTCCAGCTTTCTCCTTTTCATAAATAAAATATGTCCCTAGCTGTGACCTCTGGCTTACACTTATATTGTTTCACATGAGGACATAAGAGTTGTTAAGAAAGTACACTATGGCAATATGTGTGGACTTTGACATATATATTCTTAAATCTCCTAAACGTAAAATAACTCTCGGAGGTATGTTAATGATGTAAATATTTTGTATTGCTAAGAAATCTGTATTTATATAACAGGTGGTGTAACACTTGCAGTTCTTCGTGTGTGTATAAAAATATATACATTCAAGTTTAGGATTGGGGTGAAATAATAATCTGTGTGGGAAAAAAAAAACATTTAGGACTATCTTTTTCATAAACCATAAAAGTTGTATTGAACTTTATGTCTCACACCTTATATACTGGGTTGACTTTGTCCTCAGAGTTCACTATTAGGAGACCATTACTTCAATGTTGGATGGGTGGCACCCGTGCCAGTCACCAGGTGGTAATTCAAAATTCTCTTCAAAGGTGTTAAAATAATTATTGGGTTCAGATCACAAACGAGACGACGGAGATCGTACATGGTAAATGTAGGAATGGAAGACCGGTTTAATTCTGTGCAAGAATGAAACAAATCAGACACATGCAACAAAGGTACATGGTGATTTGCTTCACATGTTTACAACACATGAAGTTTTTATAGGTGAATATTATGCCCGCCTCTCAGCTCCAGGGGTGATGAGGTGACGTGTCAGTCATAGATATGAATACGTTTACATGTATATGCCACTAAGTGTACAGGACAGAGCGTCCGTGAACAGTGATTAGATGTAGTGCAAAGTGATGTCTTTGTCTTGTTTGGATTAGCATGGCACCGATAGGAGATACAGCTAAAGACATTAAGTCATTCTTTATGTGGATAAGCTTATGAACTGGAGCAGGAGTGAGAGCAAAAGGCCTTCCTATTTTTAATGACGTTGGCAATAGAAAGTGCTGTTTCTTACACATGTAATTATTTCTTTATTGATTAGTCAGCATCCTAGGAAATGGTTTTCAAGAAATATATCCATGCTGTGATAACCTGTCTCTAGCACTGATGAGAGAAAATCATTATCAGGAAGACCCCTGGGGGTTGGAGCCTGGTGTTTTGTTGTGAGCATGTATCCCTATGTGAGGTTTTACACAGTGCCACTCGTCTACAGCAACAACGATCTTATACCAACAATGACTGATAGTTCTCTCCTCCTCTTGTCCAGGCCTTGAGGACCGGGGGGGAAGATGAGACCTCCCAGCCCTCTGCTGATCCTGTTCTACATCACGCTGTCCAAGAACGTCAAGGTGGTTTCCAAAAGGGGCTCAGGTATTTACCTCACAATCACATACTTGTATAGATAATCTTTCTCATCTCATCATTGACCTGATTCATCAATTTAGAATAGTATATGTTCAACAGTATGATTGAGAGACAGTATGGGTATTTTTAGATGATTACTAGCCTTTAACTGTTTATTGCAACTTGTTTACTTGCATTTAATGGATAGGGTATGTAATTGTTACTGAAAATGTTTGCTTGTAAAGATGTATTTATAGTTCTACAGGTGAATCTTTGCACTGATGAGTGACTTTGTCTAAAGCAGCTTTTTCCTCTTTGCTGCTCTTATATGGTGACGGGCATGTGACTCAATAAAAAGATCTAAATTGTACTTGTGGAAGCAGAGTAGACCTGTCTGATGTGGGGAGACTGAAAGCCACCAAGTCAATTGATTCTTTAGTGCCAGGGGCAGACGGGGGTTAATATGAAAGTCATTTTGACACGAAATGGCAAATGGTGAACCTATGCAAAAGGTCAGCGTTCTACAATATAAAATATGAATGACTTAAAATATACTAAAAGTAATCCACAAAAAGAGTAGTCAAAGGTCATTTAAATGTGGACATATAATGTATATGCAAAAAAAATTCACAATATTTCTGACTAGTGTTATTCTTTACAATCTGTTTTTAGATTTTCAAGAGCCATGTCACTTTTTAGCTGAAAAAAAAAGTCAACATCCGCTGCACAAAAGCCTATCATGTAATATTTTAACTATGGAATCAAACATGACGTAAAATATAAACTTCTAGCCTAGAGTTCTCCAAGTTTTTTTGCTAATCTAAACTTTCAGTCAAACATGACATGATGATGTTAAAAGTGTGTAAAGATAAGTTTAAGACATTTGATTAAATACATGATAAACTTAATGCTAGGTATGTGTACTCTATATTTTCCTGCTGGCATTTGTGCATTTGTTCCTCACATGCTGCATTTTTATTCGTCAAACCGTTGTGTAGCAAGAGATGAGTGGGGATATCTAAAGACCTGACCTTTAACTAAGGGTTTGTATTGAAAGAATAACACTGGGTCGACACTGACACAAAGAGCAGAAGGCCAACTTATGAAAGAGTAATGCGCTGAGACTGCTGACAAGATGCTCACTGACACAGAATATAAACATGCCGAGACACAGGAAACAAAACACAACTTGTCAAAGTTAAGCTTATCATATGCTTAGACTCTAATCAATCATCTCTGCAGTCTGCTTAATGAAGGCCAGTCAAATACAATTGATTCAACAATATTACAGTTAAAACAATCCATTTCATAATTATTAGTGTGTATATATATATATACTGTAATGATGAGCTTTGTGTCTTTCTGTTGAATCCAGTAACGCAGTGGGTCTCTGCAGTCTGTTATCTGGCTTCATTGCTGTCTGTATTGATTGAGAGGCTCTGTGTTTGGCCCTATTGTTTATCCTTATGAATTGGGGTTATGTTGTTGCTTGTGTGATTTGCTGTTTGTGGCATCTATGTGTTGTTTTCGGTCCGTGGAGGATTTCCATATAGATCGGATCTAGGACAGCACATTGGATCACTCAAGTGGGTCCTCTGGGTCCTTCACTCAAATATCGATAGCAGTAAAGTCAATATTACCCCAAGCCGATGGGTCAAAGGTGATGAAGTGCCGGCAGGTAGTTCAGCTAATGGCTCTTTGAGAGGCTTCTCTGTCTCTCTCTAAGATTATGAATAGAGCCATGTGAGGAAACGGACAGGCTCACAAGTTATCTGTAGCTCAGCCCACTGTCCCCACAGAAATTTAGAACATGTAACTTTGGAGAATCACATTGTTATGTGTTTGAAAACAACATGTAGGCCTATGTCTTTTCACATTAGCTAAACTTCTAGTATTTCTTGGATACCTGTGAATGCATATTGACATATAGTGCTTTTTGTTGTTTGTTTTAGTGCAAGATTTCAATGTAACAAAACTTTTACAACTACAATGGGTAAGAATTTAGAAGTTGCTTTATTTGGTAAGATGCAAAAAGTCTTCAAAAAGCATAACCTGCTTCTTAACCTCTTGTAATGGTCCCTAACCTCGCCATTTGAAAAACATACTGTGCTTACACCTTACACAGTAAGCTGAGTTGAACACTAATCGGCATAAAAAGATGATTATAGTGAATGTTACACATAGGATTTCAGCTTAATTTAATTAACCACTGGTTTTCAAACGTGGAAAACAAATTTGAGCACAGTGGAGTATTTTACTATTGTTTTTCTACTGACTTCTTTTGTGCCTTGCTGCTGTAGTTGACAAATTGAACTGGCTATATGAGAAGTGTCTGCTTTGAACACAGTATGCAGCAGTAAAGATGATTAATTGTGGGATAAAGCCCCTGGTGGGTGATTGTTTTCTGGTTCAAAGGTTTGGGACATTTTTCTTCATGTGTCTGAGATAAAAAAGATGAAGCAGTTGGTCTGACCGCTATTATATTAACTTCAAATGACCATTTCTGACTTGTCAAATGTAGCAAGCAGCCAGGTATAGTGGTTATATTGTTGAGTGTAAAAATATAAACTTAAACAGAGCTTTTGTTTTCAATATTGTGTGCAACTGGTTTCATGTAGGAATACTTTATTATTTCTTCAGGTTTGTGTAAATACATGGGAATTTCATCGCACAACCTTGAGTAGCTATGGATAAAGGATCAGCTATGAGGACGTGATTAGCCCTCAAGAGGAACTGGATAAAGCTGCACTTCAATTGATTCCCCCCCCCTAGTTCCTAGTTGTATTCCTAGTTGTAGCTCTCTGAAATCCTATAATTATTCAATGTGGAGTCAGCTTGGGCCTGTATTACCTGAATTAATGAGTTTCAGAGAGGTGTAGAGGCTCCATGTGCCTCTTATTCCCTTATTGTTTGTGCCACACCTTTGCACTAGTTTTAATGGCCACTCAGCCACCATTGGATACAAATTGGACTGCATTGGGATATTTATTGTACAAGCTGTTTATATACTGGCCAGTTTGTTATACCTAGATGGTCCGGGTTGTGCTGCTGTTGTCCATTAGCCAGAATCTGCCGATCCTTGCTCTTATTGTGCTGTGTAAGTTGTACCTTGTGTATGAAATTGGAGATCTCCTGACGTCCCCTGGAACTAACGCCACAAGTTGTTTTTGTAGAAAATCTAGCTTGGTCTGGAAGTTATCAATTGTGAAATTAGTCTGTCTGATCCTTTCACACAAAAGGTGGGTTTGGACCAGGCGTAGGATGTTTTTAGCCCTGTGTTCCTTAACAGCAGAACTCAGGTGTAGGCTTTTGGGAATCAGCTTACTTTTGTCTGCATCGTAGGTTGAATCTAAGATGATTTCTATAGTCTGCCATGCTGGCCAAATTTGAGCCACAGGTCGCAGTATTGTTTGCTCTACTGCTGCAAATGAATGTTTGTAGACTGTGCTCAGTTTTTCCCCTCACCTCGGTGGGACAGCACAGCGACCAAGGCCGAGCTGACACTGCGTGAGATTTACTCCCAGGGACTTTAAGGATGACTCTGACAGAGACAAGCTGTCAGGCTCCATCCATCACAGTCCAATTGTGTGCATCTTGGGCCAGCTTGGCCCAGTCAGATCTGAGCAGGCCAGTTTCAGCCGCTCCGCTGGAGATAAGCCCGTATAGAAAGAAACTTTAATGGGCTGGGACAGGCCCTCTTTAGTGCTCACAAACACAATTACCAATTTGTGGCAGGCTCAAAGCCTTATTGAAGAATGTATTATGTGTGAGAACGTTTACCTAAATTATCACTGTATAATTTTAATTTGAAGTCACACCCACAAAGAGCACTAATTATGGAAAATACATCTTCTGACAGCTTGGTCTGAAGACAATAATTACAGTTTTTAGGATAAACTATGTTTCATTAACACAGTATTGAAGATTATGTTAAAAGGCTCCAAGCTCTAAATTTGGATAGGTAGAAAAATGCTTTTAACAAACCAAATGTTCCCTTACGATGAGAAGGTTAAACTGATGGCAATTGAACTAAATTAAATTTGATTTGATTTACTTACGGATGTGCTTTTTCATAACTATCTAAGGTTTAGACCACTTTAAGTTTGTAATTCAGTGAATATAAAGAATTAAATCAAATAACAAATCCCTCAACCAGTGAAAATTGCTAAAATATAATCTAAATGAATTGAAATGAAATGAATTAACCATCTGCCTTTCAGCTTTAAGCCACATATTATTTTAAGCTATTAATACTGGGATTAATTTATCAAATCAATATGTTCATTGGCCCCAGGTTTTCATGCTGCTGGCACATTGTACTCTGTTTCCATGGACACAGTGGTGGATCTTGATAATTGGTGATAAAAGTTAATTGTCCCGGAAGAGCTTCAGTCGTGAGTGTAGCCGCTTGGCGCTAGACTGCATGCTTCATACAGTACAGCTGTCTTTGTTAATTGTTAAGTTACATTAAAGATGTTTTCATGCATGTTGTATTTGCTCAAAACTATCGTAGCATCTCCCTTATTGGAAAGCTCTCATTTTGTTAAGTTAGCCATAAATCTTGTGCTAATTAGATGATTTAAGACCTGTGCTTTTTACAGTCCCCGTGTTAACTGCCACAGTGCCCTTCAAAACACAGTTTCATGCTCCAAAGCTACCTGAGGGTTCCCCCATTATTCAGTGCAGCACTGGGACACTTCCATTTGCTCTCCTCTGGTCAAAGGTTGCATGTAGTGTATCATCATGAGTTTGGCCCATGGGTCCAGCTAGTTTTGTCTGCTACCCACATTGTTTACCTGGATTTAAACAGGCAATAGCTTTGGTTATAACTTTCCCACAGCTCCAACTATGCATCGCCATCGCTGTTGTTGTTGCACCATTCCAAGACGTGAAATTAAACACAGCATGAACATTTTGTATATTTCCTTAATAGTGTTGAGGGCCACGCAAAGAACATCACTAAACACATCCAAGGCCTGCTGACTGGCCTGTTAGCTGGAGTAATGGCTTTTAAACACTGCCTGCAGGGATGAGTGCACATGGTGCAGTGGAAAACACAGCCTGCACTTAACTCAAACACACGAATGGGAACCTCTTTTTTCAACACCAGCCGAGGCACCATCGCAGTTAATTTGTAGACTACTTGTGTTTATTCAATTGCCCCTAAGGGTTTTATTGAACCCACATTATAGGTACAATGTAAATAATAGGGTAGTTCAGCAGCGGCAACTACTGGATTTCAATTTGATGAAATTGCTGCCTCTAACTCTTTAGTGTTTCCCGAGATTTGGTAAAATAATTATGATTTGTAAATAACCGTAGAAATGCCTGTCTGATCTAGCACAACAAAGTGCTGCTATAGTTCAAACTATTGTTATCTGGTTAATAGACTTTGCTTGTACAACCTGAGCTGCCCTTATTAAGTGATTTTAAAGAGTAAAAACAGAATGGACTTAAAGAGTGGAACCAGCTGTGATGTTGGTGTAATGTAGCGTAGTGTCCCATAAGCCACTGCTGTCAGCTCACTGTCTGATACGACAGAGCATTGCTGCCCAATGATCCCAGCAGCACAAGTCAAGGAAGTGAGCATGGCATTGTATTAATCTGAAGGTTTTGCCGTGTGTGACTTGTGATATGGCAACCTTGGCCTCTTGCTGTTTCTCTAAGGGGGGGATAAAAATGAGACAGCCAATATTAGATGACGCTGCAAAGTTGTGCTCCAAATCCCTGATAAGAGGCCGTCATGGATAACTGTAAATCTGACATGGGCCTAAGGCAGTGTGGGGAATGAAGTTCCATGGCACTGACGCTTGAATAACCTCACAATAAGTGCAGCATGGAAACACAAGTCATTGTGTTTCCGTGATTCACTTAATTTATTTGTCAAGGCGTGCTCTTCTCATTTCACAAATCATACTGGCACAATTTCTCCGACACTTCAAAACCCAAATGTGCCATTGTGTATGTTTGCTCTGTCAAGCAGATGAACAAAATGACATGCACAAATAAGATGTAGTGTGTCTACTTATCAAGCCCGTCTCATACACCCAGTCCTACACATACCAGTATCAAACATCAAATCCCCTAATTCCCAATGCAGGAATGTGCTATAATAGTTTATTGACAGCCACACTGACATTTGTGCATGTTATTTATGGCTGCAACCCACCTCAGGTTAAATGATGAAGTACACAGAACCTTAAATTTGGCATGTCTACAGTCATGCTCCTCATCTATTGGCTATGAGTGGTCCGAGACTACTTCTATGGCCAGTTGTTTTAGAGTTTTTTTTAAATATTCAACATATAACAGTGCAGTCAATGTCTTTGGTGCTTGTTTTCTAAGCGTAAGACACAAAGCAGGAAGTAAGCATATCACCAATAAGAGTGAACATTAGCCCAAAAGCCATGTATATGAAAGCAAGCTCACCCCAGGCAATGCAAATTTAAACTTCAGTTACAGTGTACATTTATGTTACATATACATCCACATGCATGTACCCAATGCAAAGCCCTGGATTTACTGTACACATGCTTCAACTTTTACTGGTGGCTTACAAAAAGCACTACAGAGGCTGTCTCAGTCTGGTCAATACTTCTCTCTCTAAATGATGAGGAATGGCCCACGTTGCAGTAACACTGTGGCTGGGAGATTGATCACATGCAGACTACTGAAGATTAAATGGCTTTCTTGTGGAGAGCCAGACTGCCCCTGGATGGTGCATTGAGTAGGTAGGCTCCTGATTTTTCTGCTCCAGTCACCACAGCTGCACAGCCTTGGGATAAGGCAGCTCTGATGCTATACTGAAGCATATTGCATCTTTTTTAACAAAAAAGACTGTATTATTCAGACTAGACACAAATTTCACCCTGATACAGTTGCATACAAAAGCTCAAGTTCTGGAGATTAGGCTCTTTTTTTTTTTTTTTTTAACTAGTCTGTAAGACTGCTCATTTGACCTTTTTTCACAAGTTGTTATCAGTAGGTTTTATTTTGTCATTACAAATGGAAGGTAGGCAAGGCAATTTTATTTAAATAGCACAATTCATACACTGGGTCATTCAAAGTCCTTTACAGTAATTAAAAAAAAATACATAAACAAGAATTAGAATAAGAAAAATAAAAAAATTAAAAGATGAAGAATGCACATAACAACACTTTCAGTTGTCTTTACTGAATGTAGGCTGAGCTAAAGAGGAATGTTTTTAACTTCTCCTTGAACATGGTTAAAGTTGAGGCTTTTATTTCATCTGAGGGACTGTTTGTTCTAACTCTGGGCACAAGAAGGAGGCCTAGCCCAGATGTTTTCACAAGAACTTGCAAACCTTAATGCTTGCTTGTTCACTTCACACTAATAAATACATTTGTGTCAAATAAAACTAAAGTTAGAGAATCATTAAGCTGACATTTGTTGTTTTGTTTTTGTTTTTTCAAAATGACATTGGTTTAACAAAATTATGTGGTAAAATTATTAATGAAAGCTATCCTGAGCTACAGCTTTACTTTACATATGGAAGCTTTCTTGATTGTGCTTTGACAATGATTTTAAATGCAGATGATTTCATCAGATGCCTTTCCAAAACCCAGAGGTTTGACCGCAGGCGGTGAAACTACAAAGACCAGCATTCTAGAAACCCCTTCAGGCCATTTAAACTACAATTACCCGCAGTCCTGTGTCATCTCCCAGTGTCAAAGTGATACGCCCTCGCTTTCTGTTGTTAGACCATCACAAGCACAAGCCTCACACATTGGAATAAACGCTCTCACACACTGTTCGTCTGCATCAACCATCCCTCATTAGGCAAAAACTTAGAAAAAATCTGCCTCATGCTGAGAACGTGGGGGAGGAAACTGAGTATGTCTCCAAATGCTAATGAGAGAAGGCTGCTTTAAGAGACTGCTTTGTCTTTGGGTGTATTCACCCTAGTATGTCAGTATTGTAGTTTTCTTTTTTTCTTGCAAAGGTAGGGCGAATTCTAAACAGTTATTTTTACATGTCATTAGTAGCCCAGTGCAGCCCCATCACCCTGACAACTACATCCCTTACTTTCCTTTCTTCTGCTTATCACCATAACAACTAATCTACCGTAAATAGTGCCATGTCCCTGTCTGCCTCTTTTCTTATTCTCTTTCCTTCACCAGTTCCGTTTTTTTCACTCTTCTTGTTTGGACTACGGCATCTCCTTTCCTTTTCTGTTCCCCCTATACTCCCTGTGTAGTTATTGTTGCTGCTCCAGAGTTCATCTTTTCTGTGCCACTGCAGATGTGGGTGGTTCTGGTGACTGCACAGTAACCTTTCTGCTGCTTCACATTGTCAAGTGCCTTAGCTCAGAAGGCAATCGATAAAAAAGAAGCCATAACAAGTTGTCCGCCAAACTTGCAAAGCTTGATTTTATCCTCTTTACTAAGTAGTTTTTCGACGTCTCTGCATACAGGAATGTGCTTGTGCAGTTGGATCGTTTGTATTTGATTTGCACGGTGGTGCTTCAGGATTGCTACACGCCTTTGAGTTTGACCTAAATGTGTTATTGACAGTGAGCCTGGCTTGACAACTTGATTGGCTACTATGCTCCTGGATTAACTTGCCAGCCTGGCAGGCTTTCACAATCTGCTCTGGGATTGACTTAACAGCCTGATCTGCTAAATGCAGTGTTATCCCAAGGTTGAGCACAAAAGCTCATAGGAATATTTGTAGGTGCGGAATTTAAGGTGACTAACCCCATTGTTTATTTTACTTAATTTTAACAGTGATTCGTGCATTATCACTTTTATTATATTATCACTTCCTTTCCGCAAGTTTCAATCTTTACATCAGCAGCACAAAGGAGGTCAAGCTCGTATACCTTTTACCCCACTGTTTCTGTTTCTTCACTCACGTCTTTGTATTTTTTTTCCCACTTTTGCAATGAGAATATTGATATCATCACTGCTTACAAACTAGTAGCTTGTAGTTAATGTTGGCTATTTCACAGGAATGATGCAGCAACGAGGCACAAATGTAAATAGAGTTGTAATATCACAACAAAAGTCTTTGATGCGTTAGTTTTGATTTCCAGCAGTCTCTCTTCCCTTTCCATTTCCCTTTTTCCCATACATGCGCTTCAGTGCCTTACGTTAGTAATGTTTTAACCAATGATAAAGGGCATTTTTGCCGCTAAAAATGCCATCCACTCTTGCTTTTTTTTCCCTCTTTCCCTCTCTCTGTGCCTTCATTAAGAGGTTGTCTCAAGCTACCCAGCTTAACGCTATTTACATTTTCATTATTCTAGCGTTACCAGGATAAAATGGCATGAAATCCAGCAGTGTTCAGAACATTAGACAAGCTTCATTCTCACAGCAAATGGATTTACATAAATAAGAAGGTTGATACATGGAAGCAAGGGGAGAAATGAGAACCTTTAAAATGGATCAAGTTGGAGTACAAGCACATGGGCAGAAGAAGACGTAAAGTGGTAAATGAGAGGGGATGTGTTGCCGTGTGTGGCTCTATAAAGTGGGCTCTGTGGGACTGACAGAGGTCTTCTGATCCACTGTGTGTAATCAATACAGCTCTGCATTCCCTCATTACTGGAGCAGACCTCACAGTGTTTACCATACAATGGGCTAGTGGGATCACACTCGCTTCATGTGCATTCACCGCTTTGTGTGCACTCAGGCATAATAAGGCACTTAAGTTCTTTCTGTGTTCTTTTGTTGTGGCTGATGCAATAGAGGTAGAGAATACAAACGTTTGTAATCAAACCATGTGTCACCACTCCAAATTATGTATGATTCTGTAGTGTCTAATACCAACATTTTAGTTTTACAACATTTCATTTGATATTTATATAACAACTTGTATCTATTGAGTTTATTCAAATGAGCTTCTTATGCAGCTGGATTTTGCTTCTTCACTTTGCAGGGCAGCAGCTTGAACAATTTTAGAATTGTTGCCAAAGCAGTTTCAATGGAAAGAGTTCCTAATGCTCTGACGCAGTACCCTCAGCTGAACAGAGACCTCCAATGTAACTTTCTTGGCCACTGGCTCCTGGCCCCTGACTCATGGCAAGAGATTATGTGAGTGAGGTGCTTTACACAACATTCCGCATATAAATAAGATGGGCCAACACACTGGACCCTACCAGAGTCATATTTGTACAAAATACACTAACATTACCCTACCATTTCAGAAAACGTGTTCTTTCTTTCAACCGTGCCATCTTGGACATCTCTACTTGTAAACAAATATAGCGCCTGCTGGCAGTGCAGTTGCACAAAGAGGAATCAGCGCCCTCTGCTGGCTAAAGGTTACGCAGGGCTGCTTTAAATATATGACACCTCAGGAATTGTTATTGCTTTTTCTAAACCTTCAGAGAAGAGAAAATTCTTTGTTTTATTCAAATGTAATTACAATGGAAAAGGATGTGAGATCAGATTTTTGGTTTATTAGTCTGTTTTTCTTTTTTGTGATGTATGCTCTATTAGGCCGAGAGCCAGACCCCTTTTCAAGGATGTTTTTTGCTACCTTTTTTTAACTATTTCTTTCTGCAAAAAAAGCCAGTCCAAGCTGACAAATTGGGGCAGTTTTCTATTTACAATTGATGCAGTAATTCCAATCACAAAGTGGTGGAATGTAAGGATTTATTGAGAGAATCTGTTTTTACAGATAATTATTTTTGTAAATAGAATAACACCAAGCCCAATAATGTTTTTTTTTTTCCTATCGTGTCAGGATACTTCTTGTAAGATTTCATAATTCTGTGACAGTTTATGTGACTGAGGCCCCTCATTATCCAGAGTCCTATAATGCCATCTGAACAGTGGCCCGTGAGACCAAACCGGGTCAGGTTGGAAAAAAAATATTATGAACTTGTAATGTACCAATGTATAGACTAACATAAAATAATAGTTATAAAAAGGTAGCAAAAAATATCCTATGGGAGGGGTCCGGCTCCCGGCCTATATAAAAGGTTATTGTGAACCACTTTATTCCTCTATGTGTCAGTCAGGCTCATGGTGGTGTATATGTGATTCATGGTGTTTTTTGTCCTGCTACTTCCTTTAGAATGCTAATGATAGACTTTGCCTCTGCGTCTTCTTCCTCAAGCTTAAGTCGTTTTCCTTCAAGGATAGTCTCAGCCAATCAGACATTTCCTGTTTCCTATTTTCACTTTCAGTCCACATTCCCTTCGAAACAGTGACCCTGAGACCTCGTCTTCAAAGCCTGAATGAAAGCAGACAATAATGAGAAAGACCTACTTTTTTCTTCTTTTACTGTTTATTTGAAAACTTTTCTTTAAAAAAACAATTTTAACATATACCTATGTCAAATTGTAGATTGATGTGAAAGATGTCAACGCTGCTAATAAAGGATTTAAAAACACAGACTTTTTGAAAATATTAGCATTTAGATGTTTAAATAGAAGCGACCCAACTGTTCTATCCACTGATCCAAATGGGATTCAGAATGTATGATGTTTTATGTCTATTGTTTTATTATTTTGTAACTTGAGTAGATTATAATGGAAAGTGAACATAATAACTCAGGGGCTTTGGCTTTTATAGACACATCTTCTTTTTTAATGAAAGGTAAATAACATGAACCCACAGACAAGAGGCGATCTGTTGTGTGCTGAAAGGCTGAGTACACAAAGCTGTGCTGCTCTCCAAACTCTGCTCTGTTTGAGCACACGGGTCAAAGGTCACTCCTTTTTACACACCGAAGATTGAGATGAGAGTTTGTGTGTCCTTGTAGGGGCTGGCTCTGTTTCCTGGTACTTCTTCGCCAACAGTAACTGTAAATATTAGTTGTCATGAGAATTTGAATACTTTTTTTCTCCAGTGTGAACGTTGTAGTGTACAATATTTTCTTTTTACAAGCTCGAAATAAAATCAGTCAATCAATCGATGATAAACTAGGTTAGAATATGGACAGTAGTAGTCTTGAGGATGTAAGCTCTTCACAAGAGCCCTTGTAAAGCTCAGTCCATGAATCGAGTCTATCTCCATAACCTACACTCTGCTTTCATTCATCAATAATTGAATGTGGAGATTTAAGCCAAATGAGCTGAATATGTTTGAAGCAGCTCAATGCCCTCTCTTTACTAATGGGCCTGGTTCTTTTGGGCAGATGTTTTATTGAAAAGAAACACTTTTAATTCACTTTACATTTTTGATGAGTGGTGTTATACTTAGATTATAGGCAAACAGATTTGCCTTCTTGAATAGATGGGAAAACTGTTGTACCAACTTAACGACAAACACCAAATGCTCTGGGGCTGAAGCACTTTCACTGCTGCTCATAGAGTGGAAAATTTCTGTTTTTGAAAGATTGTAAGAGACAGTAATGACCATAATTGCCTGCCAAGACTCATTCACATCCACAGCTCAATACGCTGCAGCTTGTATTTGCTCTCTTCTGGATACTGACTGTGTGGATCCTTTTTTCGCTCTATTTGAATTTCATGATGTTATTCTAAGCCCGTAAGGTAAATTTCATAGATGTACTTAAATGAAACCTTTTACATATTAACCTCTAGGTCTGTAGTATCTTCTATCAGTGTGTCCCTTCCCTGGTGCATTGTTGGCATGATGGAGCAACTCGCAGCTGTTGCGGTGTTGAGCAGAGTAGGGTACGGGCATGAATCCAGCCTCTTCAGCAACTGGATTAGCGGAGCAGCCATTAGCATCTGAACTCCTGTAATGTGACAATATGACAGGGATTATGCCATCTGAGGGGAGGATTCGAGCTGGAGAACAGAGCAGAACTGGGAGGCCGGCAGGTGGAAAGTTGTAACTGGGATGGCATTTTTTACAAGAAGTGTAAAATACCTGCAAAAAAATGAATGAATGAATGAATGAATGAAAAGCTTAAATCTCTGAATGTACACTATTAATATTAAATGTCATAATTTGATGGACCAAAGGCTCAGGGTGCACTGACTGTATTGACTACAACAGAAGTGTATTTGCTTCGGTGTGGGCAGCTCAGAGATCCATGCAGTGGAAATTGGGGGTTTGTCCGTGTCATCACCTGTCGAGCCCTTGTGTCTGATAATAAATTAGTCCAAGTCAGAGTCTTTGAGGCTTACAGAGTCCCGAGTCCTGAGCTCCAAAAGTGAGGCTGGTAACCCGACTCAAGTCCGAGTTCAGGACACGTGTAGCATTCTTAAAGAAGGCTCTAGAGTTGGACTGATTACAAGGACTGGCCAGTGACAGCTAATTGGTTACTTTCAGACATTAATTACATGTTAAGCACTAGCACTTTTCATTCTTCAGTTTGAATAATGACCAAAGTCACTTCCATGTAAAAGTCGAAGCTGTCATATATAATCTCTTTCTGTATGCAATTTAAACTGAGGTTATCAACTCTTTTAATTTTTTATTAATTTTTGAGTATATACAGTATGTGGTGGTAACAACATGTTACAACTACAATGTCAAAGCTAATAAATTACGAGGATGAGTAGATTCTTAGCTACAGTTAAGTGTGTCAGGTCCAGCCCGAGACAACCACCTGGCCGTTTGTTCATTCATCTCCTCTGCGACTCGCCCTCAGAGCTGACCCAGTACTAGCATGCAGCCGCTGGCCTGTTTCCCCGTATCCCTGCGGGCTCAAGTGCTTGTCACAGACAGAGCTGCATTTAGATACAATGCTCCATTACATCAATTATAAATATGAGGATGAAGGAGGAAGGCCAAATAGGATGGGACAGCTCACTCAAGAGAAGATGACAACGGTTGATGAGTGTGCTTGTGTATGCACGGTCTATGGACAAGGAAGGAATGTAAGTGCAAGGATGACATGAAAGTGAAGGACCATGGAACACTGAAGGATATTGACTTTAGTGGTTTTCTGCAATGATGGCAGCATTTAGGATCAGACTGACCCAGTTCCTGCAGAGACCATACATTTTAGATAATCCCTGAGGAGAACTGGGTTTGCACAGTCTGCCTGGCCTTGGCATGGTTTCTTATTGTAGCGTACAGCAAGTAGGAGCATGTCTGTAAAATGAGGCACTTAATGCTGTGTTAAAGAGAGGATATTCATTTTTGCTAAAGCATCGTCTATGCTTCCTTCTAGCTGGAGTGGTAATGTGGCGTCATGCGTCAGCCATTTAAATTATTACCTTTCCCACATTAATCCAGCCAGATGGTAATTGGCTCAATCAAGAGAATTAAAAGCCCGGGTAAGATGGAATAATTCAGCACACAGATCAAAAGAGGAGGAGAAGAAGAGGAGGAAAAAGACAGTGGTGGATGGACTGGGGGGGGAAATGCCAATATTAACCCTGCAGATGAAAACGTGAACACTGAAAGAAAAGAGGAGGCCGGCAAATAATTAAGCCAGAACATTAGCATATGAATGAAAATCTAAGTGTATGTGGGAATACAACATTGTGATACAAAAAATTTAGTTAAAGCACTCTGATTGAATATGGAGCTGTGGTAAGTAAAAGAAGTGTTACTGGATAGGTCTTTAGTTAACTTAACTGTATTAGGATGCATTTACATTCATAAAAGTTCTATTTGAAATGAATCTTCACTCACTGCTACTCTCTACAAACTCTTTACCTTGCATTAATGGCATTAATTTAATTAAATTTAGGCACAATTAACAATACAACTCCATTTACAGTAGTCTTTGGGAACAATTTGCAATGTTGAACTAAAACATTGTGGTCACATTCTGAAGTGGGTTTTAATATAAATAAGAAAAAATCCAAAGACCATTTTGTTTTGAAATTTGAACAAAATGTTGAATGGGGGCTTGTGGCTCTGGATTGGGACAGATGAATGCCCTGCCCACTGTCCTCAGACCACAAGATACACTTTAATATGCATATTTTGTTTTGCTGTAGCAATATTTTATTTAGTAAGCATTTTCTTCAAAGGGGTGCCAGTTCAGCCGGCTTAATAGACACGACAGCTTTACACACACATTAGGCTATCACAATATTAGCTAAATGGTTCGTGTAAGTAGCGGCCAACAGATTTTTATCTTGATGTGAGAAAACCAAAATCGGAGAACAGCTGTTTCCCAATTACCAATCAGAAAACAGGAAATTGAAAATCCAGAAATTACCATATTTTCATTTTGTTTTCATTCATTCATTTTCTACCGATTAGTCCCGTTAGTGGTCGCGGGTGACTGGAGCCTATCCCAGCAGCTTTGGGCCATGAGGTGGGGTACACCCTGGACAATGGCCAGTTAGTCGCAGGGCTGAAAATTAATATACTAAAATGAAAAATGAAAAAAATGGCCTTAATATAAGTTAATATACTAAAATAAAAAAATGAAATTCAACTGTATATGTAATATTGTGACAGGCTATGTAGCTAGACTACCAGTTAGCTTTGTGGCTACACTGAGAATTGGAGTGGGCTGTTGGTAGCCTCCCTCATCAGACCAGCAAGACTAGGACTGCAGAGGGCGGGGAAGCTTAGAACGGGGCAGGAGGGAATGCTGTCAAAGCAAAGAACGGTGGGTTGGCTGTAAAGAGGGAGTTCAATGCATCGTGACATGACAGCGGGCAGGGCACATTCACGGTCAGTGTATTTTTGGGTAATTGGATTTTCTTTTCAGAAACAGGTAAAATCAAAAGAAAAAAATAAAAGAATGAGTTGTTACTTGAAAAACATTTTTCTTTTTCATGGGCAAAGTGAATAAGAGACATTTCAAATAAAAAAAATAAAATCAAAATTGATTTTTTTTTTTACTGAGTAAGAGAGTGCCAAATGCAGTTTGTAGCACAATTTGACAGAACACTGGCAATCAAACAGTCAAGTGTAGAAAGACTGGTTTTGGAACTTTGGAAGGCTGTTTAAGGATTTATTTTGATTGCGTCAATCTCGCCTTATTTTTCTTTACTAGTAATCCTAAGGTCAAAGCCGGCCCACAACACTGAGAGTTAGATATGCCTGTGAAGAGCAGCTGCTGGCCCTCGGTCCCACTGGACTATGTCCCGTGATGGGGCTTACGACTCTGGAGCGGGAAGTGAATGTGCCCTGCCTGCTGTCCCTGAAAGCTGAGCGGTGGACAGGTGCGGAGGAGTCTCGTGCATCAGAAAATGTAGTGTGAACCTGCTGCAGATCGGCTGTAGGACTGGGCACTAAGAAATTAGCTCACTCTCTGACCCACTGCCCTTTGTGCTCCGAAAGCATGCCCCGTTCTGAGCTGCCCCAGACCGCTCTTGGCAGTCCGAGTCTTGCTGGTCTGATGAGGTACCAGTGTTTAAAAGGATTCTCCCAGTAGGTCTCCAGCGGGTAGCAGCTGCTCCAGACCCACTGTGCTCTTTACAGCCACACTTTATAGCTCTCGGTGTAGCCATGATAGCTACATAGACTATCACAATATTAAAAATCCATTTTTTCATTTTAGTTTATTAACTTAATATGAAATCAAATAATGGCTGTTTTTTTGTTTTCCAAATTTAATTTTCAAAACAAAAAACGGGTTGTGATTGCTAATCAGGAAACAACTGTTTTCCGATTTTGTTTTTCTCACATCAAGACACAAATCCGTTGGCCGCTTCATGAACCCTTTACACTGTGTATCAGTTGAATTAATTTCCCTTGGTTCCAAAAAGAAATGAGACTCTGAGAAAGAAAGTGACAGAAAATGTCTATACTATACAATGGATGACTCTACAACTGTATTTATGTAAATTTATGTAATGTACTGATGTAATTTTTCGCTGTGACAGGAGCACAGCAAAGGTCACAATAAAAAGCATGTGTAGGTGCTTTTTTTTTTTTTTTTTTTCATAATAATTAGTTTGTTAATCTTACATATTTTTATATTTTAATAACATTTCTTTGTATTAATATAAGACTTTTCTAAATAAGATCTTAGATGCACACATTCTGCATTCAGCTGGAAAAAGTGTTACTTCTTCTGGTAGTGTTTCATGTCTCACTATTATATCTATCCAAGCACAGTTGCGCCGTTTAGTAATTTTGTCTTTACGCTAAAGCTCTGGTTTTATCTTGCATTTGGAAACAGATGCAGAAACTGGAAGCCATTTGAGCTGAGCAGATGCTTTCATGTGTTCAGCTTTAGTTCCTCCAAGCATATCTGTATTAGCCTCACAGGAGTCTTCCTGTCGACTTAACTGGAGTCCCTGTTGTTCATTGCAGCCTGTCAGGATTTCATTTTTTTTCAATGGTAGTAGAGTCACATGGTCCCCCTGCTGTGTTCCCCTGGATGCTCTGCATAGTCCTACACAAAAAACTCCAGTGGAGATGTCTGCTCGTTCAAAGGACTATCCAGCTGGGCTAAGAGAAGATGCACAATAAACCAGATAAATACTCTATATAGAACACATAAACAGCTGCTAATCCACATAGGTTACGTAAGCCTTAATAAGTGACTGAGTATACGGATAAGCAGTTGATTGTTTTGTGAAATGTGGCCTTATTTATACAGTAGATGGCTTTTAACTTCAGCTTGTAATTACATTGCATCGTCTCCATCAGGATGTTTGCTTTTAATTGTGCTACGATTTTAACTTGAGTGAATAACTATATTCATAAAAGCATGCATAATATGGCATCCTCACAATATGACTTCATCTGCAAAGAAGAAAAAGGTTAAGCATTTTATGCATATTTAATATTTCAGACTGCACTCAGCATGCTCTTGTTGTTCCATTTCTAAATCTGCTAGCACAGACATGCCCCAAAATGTATTTTCTTTCTGCAAGTATCAGCATAAACTTGTGCTCAGACGTTAGTGTAACTTGTCAAATGTAATGGCTCATGAATTATGGACATGCTTCATACATCATCCTCGTGTTCACTCTGTCCCATGCACAAATCTGCATACAAGATTAGTTAAAGCTGCTTGACCTCTAACCAAGGGCATGATGGGTGGTGGGAAAAGGGGTGTGATGTGTGAGATGAGGCACTAAAAAATGAGTCAATTTCCTGCGGGGCTTATCAGAATAGTTTGACTGGTGTGGGAGCAGCAAGCGGGCGTCAGTTGTCAGGATTTAAACTTAGGGAGGAAATGAGACACTCGGGTGTGCTCTGAATATCCTACAATGATAGGCTAAAAGTGTGTGAGCAAGGGAGATAAAACCCATTTACTTATATTACAGCAGAAGGAATGTAAGCTGCAGTGGTATGGTTAGTATGTACTGTACAAATCATCCAAATACAAGTGGAGGGCTAATCTGTGGTGAAGTATTAGTGCCAAGCTTTTTCCCCATGTGTTTTGAATAGATCCAGTGCTTTAAAGGCCGCTGTGGCTGCATCAGACTGTCTGAATGACAGACACATCTTCCTCCCTTCATTAATCTCCATTTAGTTCTGCACTGGAGAGGAAAGATGGGGAGCGAGAGAGGGCAGAGGGGGGGAAATAGGGGTAGAGGAAGATTATAGATATGTCTAGCCATGAAATCAGAAAGAAGATGGAGGAAGGATGGGGCAGGAAAAGAAGCATTAAAAAGGCATACATAAAAAGGTGGATACGAAGAATATTAAAGGTTACTAATGGTGAGTATTATTCACAGTTATATTGATGAACCATGATTTATGTATCAAGCCATGATTTGAGGATCATACAATATATACATTTTTGCTTTAAAACACATACCTTTTGTTGCATATTTGTCTATTGTCCACTTGAACATTTTACTAATGGTACAAGAGAGACACCAGTTCAGTCTCTGGGTTTCCTCTTCCCTTTGCTAAACTAAAATAATACTTACAAGAATAGTAAGTATGTTATGCTGTATTAAAATGTATACAGTGACCTTTAGGACCTCCATGGGGCTGTTTTTAAATTAAAACTCATGTGGATGTAGACATAATTTAATTGCAATTGAATAGAACATGAAGTGTTGAATGTGGATCTGGGTGTGGGTTAAAATGTAGGTTTTTTTTTATTTTGAATTTCTACATGAACAAATAATTGTGCATATTAACTGATTTTGTAAAAGGACCAACCAACATTTTAGAGAATGTAGGGATATGCATTATACTATAATTAATCTAAACAAAATAAAGTTCAAAGTGTAAAGCAGAAGCATGTTGGTCTAGCCTGGCCGGCAGCGACTAACGCTTTTCCTATACCATAGAAAGAAGTTAGTCTGGGACCCTGTTGCTTGATTTCAATTTCAAGGGCGGGGTTTACAAGAAGAATGTCAACCAATCAGAGAAAGCGGACATGACACAAAAAAAGACAAAACCACACAGCCGTTTGTCAACAAGGAAGCTATGTAAGCACCGCTAGTTAACATGGCCAGCAGTAGAGCGGACATTAGAGAGGTTTCATCGTTTTTATACCTTTAAAACTGAAAGAAACTGCCTCTCACATGTTTTAGACTACTCACCGAGCAAAGTTACTTGTGTTTGACCAGCAAACCACACCCTGCTGAAGACGAACGGCTTGTGATTGGTCCGTCCACAAAATTGCCAAGAAAGGGATTTGCTATGAGTTGTTCCAACACTATGTTTGTACATTGTTGGTCCAAAATTGATAAGAAAACTGCTTTGATAAACCTTTTAATGCAGACTGTAGGTCTAAATTGGAGAAATATTGAAGCAGGAGAACGGCAGAAAGAGGGGAAAGGGAGCCCGCTGTTTGATCTTTAACAGAATTATTTTTCCCCGCTGTCCTTTTATTTATTAGATTTTTTGCCTCATATTTATTCATATGTAAATGCTGGCTGTGAGCCAGTGGAGAAACCATATTGGAGTGGAGAAGTATGCTGAGGCCACCCTGTGACTGAGCATCAGCAATACTTATGCAGCTACACAGTGGGTAATCCTGAAAGGATTTCTATGGACCTGCACAACCCCAACACAAAGCACTCTTTACAACTGCGTCATCATGGACTCTTATGGACTCAGATCTACAGTATACTAAACTAAAAATTTAACGCAACACTTTTTGTTTTGCCCCCGTTTTTTATGAGCTGAACTTTAGACTTTTTCTATGTCCACCAAAGGCCTTTTTCTCTCAAATATTGTTCACATACCTGTCCAAATCTGTTAGTGAGCCCTTTTCCTTTACGGAGATAATCCATCAACCTCACAGGTGTATCAAGATTCTAATTAGAGTGCATGATTATTGCACATGTGCCTTAGGCTGGCCACAATAAAAAGCTACTCTAAAATGTGCAGTTTCACTGTATAAGAGGGTCCAGGGGGTGTCCAAAAACCAGTCAGTATCTGGTGTGCCCACCATTTGCTTCACACAGTGTCACACATCTCCACAGTCTGACGACAAACTGCAGTCAGGTCGAGGCCCTGATGAGGACGACGAGCGCAGATGAGCTTCCCTGAGACAGTTTCTCACAGTTTGTGCAGAAATTCTTTGGTTGTGTAAACCGATTGTTGCAGCAGCTGTCCGGGTGGCTGGTCTCAGAGAATTTTGGTGGTGAAGATGCAGAATGAGGTGGTTCTGTGTGTATTGTGTAATATGTGGCTAACAGCTATCAAACAAGGCTTTTCCCATCTACAAAAGACCCTTGGACTCGGAATGAATGGATTTATAACTCATTTGTGAGCCAGCAGGTGAATCTGTCCATATCCGTGCGAAAAGACCAACTGCTTGCCCGCCCCAAATGATCCTTGATAACATTGCTGAGTTTGAAAGTGGCCTGTGGTATTAAAAAGGTTGGGGACCCCTGTTATAGAGGGATAGATTTCAATGTACTACTAAAGCTTCACTAGCCATTTGCATTTAACAGTGTATTAGATGTCAACATTATGACCCGTACTGTTTTTTTTTTCCAAACATTTACAAATATAGTCATCAGTAATAAGGTTAGGGTTAATATAAACTATAATTTAGTTTGTCCCCATGATGTGACATTAGAGTTTATGTGTTTTGCATTCTCCATTTTCATACTCATTATGGTAGTTAATATCTTAAAACCAAACCTACACTGGATTTGATGTTTTCCTCATTTAAAACCAAAAGTATCCGGGTCTCACTGAGATATTTAGAGTGGGTTTAAACTTCTCCTGAGCGCAAGGGTCTGGATTGTGTAGTGGATATTGATTTGGCCTTTTTCGCAGATTATACAGCCTTGCTCTGTCATCTTGTCAATAAGACCATCATTAGAGGGCTGTACACAATCTTTGTGACCTGCAGCTCAAACATAATTCTGCTATCTAGAATTTGGGCTGGTTAGAGGATGATGTCCATAGTATATTGATGCACAGGTCATTTACCAACTTCAACCAGCTTTTGACTAGGCTGTTTCTGAATATTGTAACCATATGTTCTATTCTTAACCTCCCATGTGGGATGTGCAAGATCATTCGGGTCACTAAGCATAAGCTGTAAGGGCCTCTGTGGTATAGTCACATGCCAGCTCTGTAAAAGATTCAGCATACATGTGCTGAATGTGGGAACAAACCCACATACAGTTGTGCTCATAAGTTTACATAACTTTTTTTTGCCAGTTTTGAGAATATGAAGTGTTTTTTTGTCAAACAACTGTGTTTACTCTTTTTAAATCATAATGACAACAGAAACTACCCAAATGAGCCTGATAAAAAGTTTACATACCCTGGTGATTTTGGCTTGATAACATGCACACAAGTTGACACAAACAGGTTTGAATGGCTACTAAAGGTAACCTTCCTCACCTGTGATCTGTTTGTTTGTAATCAGTGTGTGTTTAAAAGGTCAGTGAGTTTCTGGGCTCTGGCAGACCCTTGTATCTTTTATCCAGTGCTCCACTGATGTTTCTGTTTTCTGAGTCATGGGGAAAGCAAAAGTATTGTCAAAGGATCTGCGGGAAAAGGTAATTGAACAGTATGAAACAGGAACGGGAGATAAAAAGATATACAAGGAATTAAGAATGCCAATTAGCAGTGTTCAAATTCTAATAAAGAAGTAGAAAATGAGAAATTCTGTTAAACTTGTTTGGGATGCCAAGAAAAACCACAAATAATACAGGAAAGTGGTGTGGTTGTTTTTAAGATGCACAATAAGGAGGCACTTATAAAGTATGCACAATAAGGAGGAAGAAAAATGGGCTGCATGTTCGAGAAAGCCAATACTACGCAAATGCCACAATTCTTCCTGCTTACAATACGCCAAACAGCACAGAGACAAGCCTCAAAACTTCTGAAACAAAGTCATTTGGAGTGATGAGACCAAAATTTAACATTTTGGCCACAACCATAAATGTTACATTTGGAGAGGAGTCAATAAGGCCTGATGATACACCATTCCTACTGTGAAACATGGAGGTGGAGCTGATGTTTTGGGGATGTGTGAGCTACAAAGGCACAGGAAAAGATGAATGCAGCATATTATCAGAAAATACTGGAGGAAGATTTTGCACTCATCAGCTTGGAAGCTGCACATGGGACGTACTTGGTTGTTCCAACATGACAACGACCTAAAGCACATCAAGTCAAGGTTCTGGACTGGCCATCTCAGTCTCCTGACCTCAGTAACATTGAGCCACTCTGAAGAGATCTCAAACGTGCAGTTCATGCAAGACAGCCCAAGCATTTACAGGAACTGGAGGATTTTTGCCAAGAAGAATGGGCAGCTTTACCATCTAAAAAAAGTAAAGACCCTCATCCACAACTACCACAAAAGACTTCATGCTGTCATTGATGTTAAAGGTGGAAATACACCGTATTAAGAACTGGGGTATGTAAACTTTTTATCAGGGTCATTTGGTAAGTTTCTGTTGTCATTAAATCATATTCTCTGACAACTAACCAAAAAAATTAAATTTTCTGCCAGGGTATGTAAGCTTATGAGCACAACTGAACATACATATATATGCTGCTGTGTGACCTGTAGACCCATATAAGTGAGTTGTGGTATATCTCTACAAAGCAAATGTCTAACAGCATCACATTGTTAAGTCTATACACTGGTAAGTTACTGTATTGTATGCAGTGGCTGTGAGTCTCCCCTATACTGAGATGCCTAACCATTAGAGCAGCATTGTGTATTGTCTCGTAGGGCGCTCAGGGCCACAAAATACAATTAGATCCTTGTATTAAATATTTATTCCCACAACACCTACTGTGCACCAGAGAGGAGTCTTTACCCACTGTGCTCTTAAATATGAAAATGCTATTTAAAGAACGTGCCTGAGAGACTACCATTTCTCAGTCAGAGGTTGTGCCCTGGCTTTTGCGTTGTGCACAATAGCAAGTGCATGCTAATAGATGGACTCAGGGTCATTACTGTGTTGTATATTTATGTCAAATATATATTTTTTAAAAATATGTTTGAAATTAAGTTACTCAATATAAGCCTGACTCGCTCCAGTTATAGACAGATTTGGGGTTAGCTGTTCATAAAAGTTGAAGACTGTAAATACTTTGATTTGTATTGTGTGTTCACATGACAGTTTTTTCTTACTTGCTCCGGTTGTTGATGTTATGTGACATCCACATATCAGCACCGATTCAGAACTCAGGCAAATGGCATAGACAGGTGCACATGTACACACAGCTGTAAACTAGCCTCTCAGTGTCTCAGCAGCCACTGTGGGTGGATTAGCAGGTTAAAAGGATGGAGCAGTTTACACAAAAAACACACTTTGTGAGCCATAGTTCCTGTAATACAGACTTGAGAGCTATTCGTTACAGGTTGAACCATTTTGTTTTGTATGGCATGTAGTGTAGTGCCATGTAGTGCCATGCCTTATGCATGGCACTTTACAAATCATAAACTGCATTAATTTAATTAGCTCTATAGTTTCATCCCAAAGAAATAGAATATCATCAATAACATAAGATATGCTGGGTGCCACCTAGTGGCGGCCGCAGAATATGAATATTCCCACAAGGATTATAAAGAGCTAAAAAATACAAATTTTTGTATTGTGTACGTATATTGTACAGTATATATGTATACTATTCTGTCATGTGTATGTATGAGCTCCTACACACTGGGAGGATTACTGTAGATTTACATGGCCTGGTAACAATGAGCAGACCCACTCTAAGGACTTACACTCAATCACAATCGTAATGAGATGCTGCTAATTCTCATTTAAAGCTGCCACACAGGCACTGGCCGCCCTGCTTTCCAGAACAAACCACAGCGGAAAGAATCTATATGACAGCTTCATCTCATTCCCACTACAACATTCATTGTTTGCTGGCTTAAATGAGTTAACTTCTCCAGAGTAATTTGTGTCCCGCCACAGAGCAGTACATGGTAGCATCTGTGTCATTTGTCTCTAAAGTACCCACCCAAAGGCCCTTTTCTCTCCAGTGCTGCTTCTTGTTGGCAAAGCACTGAATAATTCAGCACTTTCAGATGTAAAGGAGATTGCTTTAATTCCTGCCTAGCAGGTTAATGCCTGGATTCAGTTACTGCATTAAATGCCGGCAGTCATTTACAAAGTCAGCACATAGGCAGGCACTGTAAATAAACACACACTGAACTAATATTTCAATGCATTTGTAGGTGTGTCACTGCATTTTATTGCTACAAGGTGGATGCCAATGTCATTTAGTGAAACCCTGACATTGAGACTGCAGCGCAAAGTGCAGTGCTGTGTTTGTTACATTTGCAGACTGGAACAGCTTCCTTTTCTGGCTCCTGCACAACGGCAAATGCACATTCATTTAGAGAAGAGCTTAATTGGGCTCTAAATTAGAGACAGAAATCTCTAGCTGCATAAATATTTTAGAGGAGTGCATCAGACAAGGCTGCCTATCTGCTGTTTCCACTTCTATGTGTTTCTCTTCAGTTGCTTACTGCATTCCCTTTCAAGCATACATGAATGCATGCTCACAAGCACGTCCTACTGCTGTATATGCAGATATAAACCTGGACAGTTCCTTTGGCCAATATAGAGGATAATACATATTTTTCTTTATACGTGTGCGCACAGAAGTTGTGGGATGTTGCAATTAAACACGATATTTAAAGTGGGTCAATACCATAATGGGCATAAGGTTTTTTTTTACATTATTAATGAAAGACGCTTCATGCTTCACGCTTGACTCGTCTTTAAAAAATCTTTCATCTTTACTCATTTATTTCCTTTCCTTTATGCAAGTAGTGTAATAAAAAACTTATGCACAAACAATATTCATTGATTTAATTTTAACCTGAGCACATTTTTCAATACTAGAAAAAATGCTGGTTGCTCTTTCTCTAATCTTATTGGACTTGCATGTTCTCCCTTTAGTAAAGACTCAATTACAACTTAATTAAGTCATAACAGTGGTAAAGGAAACGTGCTCAGTGTTAAAATTGGTGTCAAGTCAAAACTTGACAACAGGGGCCACAACATCTGCATGATGAACCTGGTCTACATTTCTTCCTAAGTGGTTGATATAAAAAAGAGGACACCATAAGACATTTATATTGTGCACTTTATATTGTTTATTACATAGTCTTGCAGAAAGTGGTTGTGCAGGAGACAACAATGGCAAGTAAGAACAGTAGACCAACTGTTCTTTAAAAAGTAAAATGTGTTGGTTCTGACTCAGTCAGAATTGATGCTCTCAGTCAATAAGCACCATCAAGTCATGTCAGTGCACTTTTTCCTCCCTCCCTCCCATCCTCCCTCCCTTCCTCTCATATCGTATGAGACCTTCATGGTAGTTTTGATAAAGGGCACACCAGTATATGTAAATATGTACTTGTGTGGTCATGTGGATGGTGCCCAGGTTATAGTTTAGAGTTGTATGCTGTATCCTCTGGCCTAAAGTGTCAGCTCTCACTATAGATCCATTAGGTATAGATGGATATATATTCAAGGGAGTAGAAGCTCCATAGAATAGATGTTTTTTATAATACTAAGGATGGATGGATAGATAATTGCTTTTGTCCCTCACCCCTTTTCCACTTGCCTGTACTGTTGGTCTTCTACATCATCTTGACTTAACATCAAAATCTCATTCAGGCATACACACATTTCTCTGTTTGTTCCTTTTTAATGCGGTTATTTTCTCCCTTTCCCTCATTCTTCATATCTTTGATAAAATAAACAAAAATCTCTTGTCTACCAACAAACAGAAAAACATTTAAATATATTACTGTGCCATGTTTTAAACATTAGATTATTTGCATCAAAATACAAATATATTTCATCTAAAGTTAAACACAGCAAATAAAATGTGAACATAGGGAAAGAGTGCTTTACAAAGACAACACACAGCTGTATACAGTATAGATGCATTATCAGTAGGTTGCTTGGTTCTTACATGAATAAATCATTCTAGTGTATTATGAAACATGGTAAATAATGCACACTGATCACCAAAGTAATCAGCTTGACAGTCCAGTAAAGCCAATGCACATATCTATAAATTTTGCATGCTTTGGCCTGTATTTCCATTAAACCCCTGAGGGTCGAGAACATGGAACACAAACACCTCTTGTTAATTCAAAATGGGCTCTTATGTGTGGGCCTATATACGCACTGGAGCTATCCTTGTTGCAAAGGTTATTGCAGTTCTCCACTGTAAGTAATAGAGGCCAAGGGAATCACTCACTATCAAGCCCTAAGGATATAAATCCCTGTGGCCCACTACACTTTTAAAGAGGCACTTAGTTTGGACAGGTTTTGAGTTGTGTGCTAAATTTTCCATTGCTTGGTTGAGTCGCTTAGTGTTCTTATTTAGGTTTTACTTTACACTACATGAAAAAATATGACAATCGTTGCATTTTTGTAAGGTAGTTTGTTCCTTTTCTCATCTATATAATTGACCTTATTGCTAGCTAGCATTTTTTGGTGAAGAACAAGGAGCCAGAGCACAAATCACGCTTTTGGAACCATTTTAGCGGTATGATCATAATTGGTGGCCGATTAATTACAGCCCTCTTACTAGGTCTTATTACATTTATTGGGCTTATATACAAAAAAAACTACTCTACAAAACTCCACAATCCATTTTATATGTGTTTGGATTACCTGATTATCCAGAGCAAATCCAACACCATTGTCTCGCCTCTTCCATTCTGTCTCCTCTTCTTTATTTTTATGTCTCAGGCCGCCAAGAGGCAAGTGACAGAGGAGCACAAGTGATAATGACTTGTCAAATTAGAAGCGATGGTACCTGCAGCGAGTGTAAACACGATTCGGAATGTTCGGGTGACATTTGCCGAGCCGTATTTCTACTGGGGGAGATTAGCAGAGTGACAGCTCAGCCTGAATCTCATAGATCACAGCTGCACAATAGAGCCACACACACACATATACAAACAAACAAACAGAAAAAAGGCTGGCATTTTAACACTACACAGCAGACGGACACATGCAACAACAAACATGGAGATTTCCCAACAGAGAAATATGCTCACAAACACTTTTGGGAATCTGAAAGGCTTCTTCTTGCCTTTTCCTATTCATTGTTAGGATTTCACGTAATGTGCCCACTCCTTGCTAGCTTGATGGATGTTGTGCACAGGCAGTCCTGACTTTATAACTTATGGGAAATGGATCTGCATGTGTTTCCATTTCCAGTAAATGGGCAATGACCGGCTTTTTACTTGTTAAAATATTAAGAAGCTGGTGTTTCTTAGCATTCTATTTTACGCATGGTTGTCTTGCAGAAGCCACAAACACCGCTGCTCATTTCCTAGCTTTGCCTATGAAATAAAAAGCCATTTACAAGGAACAATGTCCCGGCCGACCACCACATCTCCCCTCTATCCTGTCCTGTCGCCATGCTATTGGAGAGATACTATTGAGAGACGCTCGCACATCAATTTGGGGCTCAAATGACTTTCTCCAGCTGGCCAAATCCTGACAAGCTTTCTGTTCTGCTTAAAAAGAGCTCTTTATCGTCAAGAGAAAAGAAGAAAGGATGAGACAGAGAGAGAAGAAGAAGAAGAAGAGTGCAAAGTCAAAAAGCTAATGTCTCTGTGACACCCTTTCCCACACAACAGGGGAAATTTCTGTTCTATTATGGGTTCTGGTTAATTTGAAGTCAATTGCGTTGGAGTTATTAAAAGGATGTGAGATGTGCTGAACTTGGTCAAGGGCAAAAAAGGCCTGGTTTTAAAGTGAAACAAAAGAATAGAAACTGTCACCTTCAAAATGATATCATTAATATACAGTAGCTTTGAAATTGCATATTAGTGCACTCCTTTACTTTTGGATTGTTATTTGGCTTTTGTAAATAACTTCTTCTTTCATGCACCTCTACTTGGTATTGGTTTGGCAAATATAACAAAAACCTTTGTATATTGACAATAAAATGCTGTGTCACACCCAGGCTCAAACACTGAAAAACAACTATAAGTCACAAATTTAAATACCAATGACCCACAATGACGTTCATGTTTAAGACAACATAATACATTTAAATTTTGTCTTGACTGTCCTAATGTTAGCGTGATGGAAGTGAGAGAACATAACATAACATAGCGACACAGTTTCTCTTTGTGGGTATGTGTATTTTCACCAATAATAGACTTAAATGACTTAAATAACTCAATGGTCAGATTCAACAAACCTGTAGTCTACTTCTAAGTGCCAGCAGAGATGAAACAGCTTCTTTGTTTTTGTTTTTTTGTGAACTGTATTTGAGCATGCATTAGCTCTGTATAAAAATGTACAGCAATGTCTCACAAGAATCCTGTTGGTTAGAAATTAAAAAGCTACTAACAAGAAAGTTTTGTATGCTTGTAACTTAAGCTCACCTGCCGTTCTCATCTAAACCCCAACCCTGATCATTTCCCGTAAATCTCACCTTTGAGGATTTGCTAATTGTGGGTAGCTCTTTTATCTCTTTTAGCTCGAAGTTGTTTTTGAATCCACTGGGCCAATATGTATGCAAATGTCAGCATCTATCGTCCCAAATGAGTTCATTTCACTGTTGTTCCCAGTGCGTCTTTGCTGAAGACCTTGTGCACTTGCAGGTTCTCCGTGGTTTAATGTTACACTGATCCATAATAGGACAATTTGCTGTGTGTGGACAACAGATAACTGGAAGAATCAAAATAATGGTTGAAAAATACAAGCTTTACATTCATACATGTAGTAAACAGAAAACATAGAAAACAGTGTTGTATTTCCTTCATGGTATTAAAACATTGTAGACAAACATAACAATTGGCCTGTCTGTCTAGTCAAGTCACTCTGGCAGTGCTCAGTACTCGCTCCGTTTGTCTGCTTCGGCTTTAGTTTTTCTACTTGGGGCAGTTTTAGCAAAACAGGAACGGAAATGGAACTAACTTCATTTTCCAGTGGGTTTTATGGAGCTTCTATGAAGATGGGGTCTAATTTTTCCAAGATAGACAAATACAAAGAATGCAGTTTTACATTTTACACTCACTGACTGAAGTGTTCCCTTAGACACAATAACAAACACCATCAGTACAAATTTTTAATTAAATGAAAAACTTAATCACAAGACGTTACTGATCATACTGCACCATTGACTTTATTTAAAGATAAACAGATCCATGCTGCCCCCTACCATCTAGTAAGACAGAGGCAAGTGTCCTGGTCCAGATTTCCAGCTCCTGCTGTGTCAGGGTACAGCTTCATAGCCTTAGGTGTGGCCATCGTGATATTTTTTACTTTGCATATGCAGCCTTTAAACTGCACACATCAAAGTCATGCAAATTTTCAAATTGTTGTAAAATTATTTGGCGGCCATTTATGCAACTATGAAAGACTGATACTATGACTGAAACATTAATTTGCGGTTCATTTGCTTTGCTTTCACACAAGTTGGAATCACACGTTTTTTTTTAAGTATTGAATGAATTAAACAAAACAGTCAGATTTATACATAGTAAAATGACATTCCCTGTCTAACTGAGTAGCTTTTTGGTTAAACAGCAAAGGTGCTATATCACCTTATTTAGAAAGAAATTCTCATTTATGGCATGCATTTGCATATAAATGAACTATGGTAAATTGTTGGAGAGAGACAATGATTTGGGCATAGAAGAATGTAGAGTGGCTCCGCGCAGACAGATGGAGAAAGTCAAAAAGCAGAAAGTTTAAAGTTGTTCTTTATAGTTAATATATTATAGGCCCAGACCTAACAGTGTGAATGATACACATTGTTATTTTCATGCTACACCTTAAGTACTACAAGTATCCAACAAGTAAATCAGCTGTTTATCTCACATAAGCGATTTGTGACAATTTGTGTGTTTTTTTCAGCAACTGGCAAATATAATTTTTGAAGAAACAACTTGAGCTAGTAATAAAGATAATAAAGAGTACTTTGGCATTAGTCCAGTACTGTACTTTACAAACACTGACTCATTCACACTATGAGCTGGCCAGAAATAGCCAACAATATCGACTGTGACTACGCTAACACATTTTACTCATTTACTTATTTTACTGCCAACACTGCATCAGGCATATGTTTGCCTTGTCTTTTCTCCATTAAAAGGGTCTGTATTGTGACAAATGGGAACACAATTATTAATTATGAAAGCAGCATTGACCTATGTCTGCTTTTCAGAAACAGCTCCATTTAGAAGTGTCAGATAAAAATCTATGTGAATTCAAAGTCAATGCACAGAAGGGAACTTGTAGAGGAAGCGCTGGCTGTAGACAAAGCCGCTGATTTAGTGAAACAGCCCAGATTCTGCCGTTAAGTCTTGGCTATTTAGTTGTCTTTCAGTACAAAATCTTTTTTCGGCTATGGTCTTTTGTGGTATGCCCTTTATCATCATATCTGATTTTTGTGCAGCAAACAAGGGTGGCCCTGTATGTCATGTTACTGTTCAAAAGGCATTTCAGTGACTCCAGTGTTCCTGCTTACAGACGATGTGTGCTGTACAATCTGAAGGGAGGCTGATTTGGGAGATGGAGAGAGTCGTGATAGCTGGGTGGGTGTACTGAGGAAGAGAGCTAGAAAAATAGATAGAATAGATAGATAGGCAGATAAGTTATTAACAGCCCTTATCCACATACAGTATATAGATCATTGAATATCTCTGTGGCCTGCATGAACCCTCCCACCCACCCAACATCTGATAATTACACTTCATTATGAGAGCAGGTAGAGATGAGAGAAAGTGTGGCCGAGTAGTGAGGCTGCAGTGACACAACGAGACACATAGAAAAAGGATTGCAGGCTGGTATGAAAATTTTTGTGGAAGTATAATAGGGATTTGACCAGCCGATGATTCTCTCCTGTTTTTGCTGTTCTTTTTTTTTTCGCCGTTTTTTTGGTTTTTTGTGTGCTTTGTGCATGTTTGTAAAGAAATGTATTCTAGCTTACGGCTCTGTGTTTATTGCCTCAGTTTAGTCTCACACAAGAAGGAGGATGTAATACGGCCTCACATATACACATCTTTGGCTTAACAACCCACCAGTGGTGTTTTCTTCAACTGTCCAATATGTTAGGTGGTGTGGTGGCCGGCTTGAGGAGTTCTACAGTGAGATGACAGCCATGTTTGACGTGTCCATGTGGAGACAGACGTGACAGTATAGCTTTGCAACATCTGGGTGAACAGGATTACTACAAAAAGGTGCGAGGTCCCAAAGGTGCAGCAGGAACGGGTGAGCTCCAGGAGCCTGGATTTGTATGTCAGCAGAGAGAGTGAGAGGAGGGGACTGCAGTATTCCTCCAGTGGGAGGCATTGATTTTTCCAGCCCAGCTTGGGGATGTGGGAAATGTCAGCCTCTAATTGAGTTGATAAAACCGTTTTGAGTTTCAGACATAAATATGGCGTCGCCTACAAAAGACCACTGTGTGGACAAGTCCCAGTGGGGGGGCTGAAAGGAATAAAAGGGCCCTTTGTTGTGCTGTTGTGTTAACATGTGCATACACTTATCATGCAGCGTTTAAAATGCACAGTCAATGATATTTAAATGTTTAGACAGAATATGAGTTGCATTCCGCAGATGTGAAAGCCATTGACAGGAGTTTCATTGTGAATCTGGACACAAGCTTATCAGATTGAATGGTTTTGTTGTGGGCAGAAATGGACAGTGAGAGAGTGGCAGAGGTCATTTCCATTAGAAGTGCAGCCAGTGAATAAAGAATTGGCTGAATGAGGCCTGTGCTGTCAGAGCTGATTAGCAGATTGCTATGCAGAGAGAGCACATAACTTACCTGCTGCCCTCAATAGAAATCTCCTCCTAATATGAGTTTACCGACCATTTTCAGGGGTCAGAGGTTTTCTCTATTTAGTTTTTAAATTATCCATCATCCATGTTGTAAAATAGTTGTATGAAGTACCTTATGCATTTATTTTCTTAAGGCATACAAAGTTGCTTAACAATTGCAAAATCTAATTTAAATTTGTGACGCGTGCACATCAACCCATATGAGCCATTTTGTATCTATAGAGGCTCTTCTCTAATTATTAGTAGTGATAATGAGAATTTCACACATTACTCCTCACACATGCCTCTGCTTCGCTCACATTTGTATGTAGACACACACTCTTGTGGCAAAGCCTACTGTTAATTAACTGACATAATTAGGCAGGCAACCATTTGTATAGGGAGTGCACAGCCATGCACACACACTTAAAGTGAGACACACATTACTTCCCTGGTAATTAAGAGTATTAATTACAAGCATAGCAGTCCCTATGAGACTCTGTATCACTCACAGCCTGGCGCACAGCAGGGCTCTTATTACTTTATCTGTGCTCACTATCACTTCTCTCTTGGTCTTTGCGGTTACGTGTGCACACACATGTACTCCCAGATACACTCCTGCTGGATAAACAAATGGCGGCTAATTAGTCCCAGACTGATAGCTGGCTATAGGTTAACTTTTGGTGACCTGGAAGTTGAGAAAGTGCTTACTTAAAGAAAGATCTAAAGAGTGTCTGGGGCTGTGTTTGTGTCCTCAATTTTTGTTATGTTATTTTAGCAGCTTTGCTCTTGCATTGACTACTTGTGAGTTTAGTATATTATCTACAGATGATAATTTAACTGATGTTTGTGGGGCTCTCAAAGTCACTTCATTGAATGAATGAGTGTGTGTGAATGACAGTGGGTGATTTCCTCACCTGTCTGTTTTAGCACATTTGCATTTTTAAACACGTAGAATAAAAACACAACAATCAAAAAATAACCTCAAATGTCAAAATACTTGTTTAGATATTGCATCTACAAATTATCTGCAGAGGCGGCTGGCTTAGCCTGGCCATCTTAATTCATTTTTTTACATACAGAGAAATCAGTCTGGGATTGCAGGGTTTAAACAGGATTTTAAGGCAGGATCATGGGCGGAACTAGGGGCGGACTGGCAATACGGTGATACCGGGGAAATTCCCCGGTGGGTCAGTGAATTGGCCAGTTGGCTGTCACACGCGTATTCTATTTAGAACCCCAGTTCAATAAATCTGTGTCTCAAATGGGAAAAACCTTGCCCCAGATGCATACATGGGCTTGCATAACAAGTTTTTGCTAATTTATTAAATTCATTTGTGTACAAGCCTGACTGGCCAAATGTTGATCTTATAATAAAATAAAAATCATCTAATTTTTTTTATTTTATTAATGCATTTTTTTTAAAACTAACTTTCACAAAACAAAGCAGTTGACCAGGTGGGCCAGTCTGTCAGCATCTCCCGGGCCACTTTTACTCCCGAGTCCGCCCCTGGGCGCAGTGGCTCAGTGGTAGACCGATCGTCATACTGTCGTTGTGTCCATGGGCAAGACACTTCACCCACCTTGCCTCCAGTTTCACAGTACTGGTGTATGAATGTGTGAGAATGTAAAGGTGCACAAATTCTCACGCTCATTATGACGTGAAACCAAATCCTGCCTCCCTTGCTACGATTGGCCAAGAAGAAAGAGCCAGAGCAGAATACAGAGCTGATTGGACAATCCCAGACTGATTTCTCTGCCTGGCCAGGCTGTAGGTGGCTTTTATACCTTGGCCCAGTAGTGCACAATACAACAACATTAAAAAAAGCAAACACAAGCTCACAACACAATGACATTAAGCCACCACACAACAGACCACTAGAGAGCAGTGTTGATATTGAAACACCTAAATTTCACGCCACATGAAATAATGTGAGGGATGTGATCTAAATATATGTAAAATTTTTATGATTGCCCACTTAGCTGGAATGTTATCATTTCAATCATTGTCTTCTTAGGCAGGCATGTTTTGTCCCCTAACCCACCCTCGTTTCTGAGGCAAACACACTGCCCCCTAGTGGTCGGGAGCCTTTCCAGTGTGTTGCTTTTTGATGTCTTTGTGTTGTGAGTTTATGTTTGCTTTCTTTAATGCCAATGTATTTGAAAGACATTCACCCACAATGGAAAGCAAATTTTTTTAAAATTATGAATTATAATAAATCATTAAACATTATATGTTTTTAGTGTGTAACAATAGTCTTATTAAGATAGTATATTTTTATATAGTAATATATATAGCTATATATGCTCTTTTTCTATTTTTAACTACATTTTTATTCTTCTTCTGTTTTGTGCAGTTGATGGTTGTACTGACTGGTCGATAGACTACCTGAAGTACCAGGTGCTCCTGGGTGAGCCAGTTCGACTGAAGTGCGCTCTGTTTTATGGATACATAAGAGCCAACTACAGCCAGGCCCAGGGTGGGCCTCAGCCTCATGTGGTACCGCAGCTCAGGACTTGGGCACAGTGACTTTGAGGAGCCCATCTCATTTGATGGCGTGCGAATGAGCAAAGAAGAAGATTCCATCTGGTTCAGACCTGCAGACTTCCAGGACGTGGGTCTCTACTCCTGTGTGCTACGGTAATATCAAGAATGTGTGAGATGTTAGATAAGGCATTTATTGTAAAAATAAATGATTTATTTTTTCAATAATGCATATTATGTTGCTTAAAACTTCCTTCTACAACTTTTAACAAAAACTCAACAAATAATTACTTTCATGCAATACCACGTTTAGGCTAGCACTACCTTACAGCGACACTCATGTGATATTCCATTTAGACCACCTGGCAGTCTAGAACAAAACTACCTTAAACGTACAGAAACCCAAAACATGCTTAATTTACTATTTGTTAGTCAAAATAACTAGTTGTTACTCTCTCTCTATATTTTTTAAGTTAATACTGATAGCACATACGTAGTTTCATAACCATCTTTATTGTTATTTTAAGAACAAACAAATGATTGGAAACTAAAGCCAAATGACCAGAATAAGAGCATACACAATACTGTATATTAGTGAGCTATTACACACAGCCTCCTTATTCAAGATGCATAATTATGTAGCAGTAACTTATTAACCTTTACAGTGGAGAACATCCTTCTGTGAATGGCTCATTGCATCTCTTCATCTCAGAGAGTTTTTAATAAACCCGTTAAAGGCCTCTTAAAGACCCACAGATGCTTGGAGAATACATTGAGTGTGACTAAAGGAGAGTGTTTGTGCACAAAGATACCCAAGCCTATACTGCATTTCATTACTGCTCTCTGTAGGAATAAAAACATTGCACTTGCGCTCTTCTAATAAGCTTGCTATATTCATGTGTTTGACGTTGTACAACAAGGAGATGAAGAAGTAAAAAAGAAACCCTCAGGTGTGTGATTCTCTGCCCGTTAAGGGTGAGCTTTAGGGGATGGAAATCTTCTTCCAAACCGACTGCAAGTGATTTGCCACTTAGCAAAAATATATTGTTTTTTTGCAATGCAACCTATTGCAACTTAGATATCTAAAACATGGACACAGTATAGTATTAATTATTTTGTCTCCAGCTATGTCACTGCAACCCCCGAGCAATCTCAATCCCGTGGTCTTGTTGGGGTAGACTTGAGCACAGTTACATTTTATGGGCTATGGTCTCCAAAAAGACCACAAATTAGCAGTTAAAACACATAGAATTCAGAATTGAAAACCTGGCATTCTTTTATGCTGACTCATAGAGTGAGGTGTGCAGAAATGGCACACTGAATAATATGTGCTAAGAGATGATGACTGTACACCATGACTGAATTGATTTTTATTGTGCATCCATTACAAAATGTAAAGACTAGGTGGGCTAGTAGTGGGTGCAGTGAGGTCATTGTTTTATTTCAAACAATGCACCCAGAGTAAGACAACTTCATCCATGGACCTGCTCTTTGAGACTGTCCTGCATATAAAGCAGACCTTTTTATAACTCTGGACGCATTGTGTACTGTCTATAAATGTAGGTGGATTTCTCCAAGTTAGGTTGAGATTTTTATGAAAGCTCTCCAGATGTTTTCACTGAGAGATATGGAGGTGCATCGAATCATTGAAGTGTATGTCCTTCTGGCCCCGAGAATATGCACATGTTACGTTATCTTTGTCCTTCTCTGTCTTGAAATTTAAGTCTAATCGCCAGTTCTGTGTGAAGGTGACTTCATTTACATAGCAATCTCTCGGCTTTCTTTTGCCCGGCCTCTCTTTCCTCCTACATGCCATCTCTCATAGGGTGTGTATACCACGCTTCTGAATCCATCAATCTTACTTTTACTGCAATTCATGCACCATAGTCCCTCCATTTTTCATCGGATAGATAATTTTCTAATCACTCTGGTAATGAGACTGTGTCCTGCAGTGGGTTTAACCATGTACTGTATATTTCCCTTCTCTGATTATACCATCCAACACATGGTATAATCTGTGGAGAATTACAGCTATGGAAATAAAGCAGCTACACTCAAATAGAATGTGACAGACGTGAAAGACACCACAGCGCTGTGCGTCGGCCCCCAACTGTCCATCAATCAAACACCACCTCTTGACACTTTCCCACAATGCTATGGGGTGCCTGCTGTGAATATTTAACATGTAACCAAATTTCCCTTTGGTTCTCGGGGGACATTAATTGCTCATGTGTAGGACTGGTTCATTCTGTTCATTGTGTACTGGGTGTATTTGTTTGCATGGGTATGTCTGCATGTAAATGTAAATGTACTTCCTTTATATACCACTTTAAAACAACCCACAGGCGAACCAAAGTGCTTTACAGGAGCTGTACTGCATGTGGTATATAGTATTACTTTGTATGTTTACAAAAATATACTGTCCAACTTAGTAAGCCTTCCACCTAAAATCTTCCCACTCTATTTTCTCTAGATAGCACTGAGTCGATAATGTTAGCTATCAGCACTTACTTTTGCTTCCCACAGCATTTTCAAGATGTCCTTTGAGGCATCTTCTCTGTAGAAGAAGTATACAGTATCTTATTTTTTCATTCTCAGTATCTGTTCTCCCTCTGTGTCTGCTGTTAGCTCCTCTCTAGCTGTTGCCAATAGCTACATTAGTCTTTAAAACATGTGAGCGTGCACATGTGTGTCTGCATCTGTATTTTATGGCCCCTGGGGGTCAGAGGTGTTTATGCGAGTGAGGTGACTCCCTTATTGCTTCCATAACCGGAGTCGATCATATGAAACCCCGTCATTTATAGTGAATGGGAGCATCTGGCACGCTGTAAAAGCAATGTAGTGAAATGAAATCAAAGTCCTTATGGTCTGAGCATATAGGCTTCTTGTACAAGCAGTTGGACCCAACAAAAGATTACACTGACATCGGTTCCACTTGCCCCCATTTAGTTTTGGTCAAGGGTAGTTTTTTTTTTTTGTCTTGTTGGGTTTGTTAAAACTTGTTAAACATATTGCCTTGCCTCCCTGTATTTGTCTTTAATTAATAGTTCTTTTGAATTTTTCAATTAGTCAGAGAGACTAGATACTAGTTAGATAGTAGCAAGAGGTAGCTTTGCTAGGTCTCAACCAATTACAAAATCTGCACCATTAATCACATAATGCAAAAAATATATTCAAGTTGTTTGTATCACAATAACCCCATTCTGTCATCAGCAAACCCTAGAAAAGAAGTCATACTCTCTCTCTCTATCTACTGAAGCTATCAATCTGTCTGTCTGTCTGTCTATCTATATTATACTGTATATCAAGTCTTGGTATTGGGTCAGTCTTATCTTATCTTGGTCTTAATTTTGTGTTATGTCCTTTAAATTGGTCTTATCTTGGTCTCAATCTACTGTTTTTGGTTAGTGTGCTTTGTTGTGAGAATTGTAAGTATCCCACATCTCATCTCAACTCAGTAGATTGCTGTAGCTATACATATTAATAGTAATGATAAGTGTCTTTTAGGCTTTTGTTAGGGGGATGTAATCTCCCATGAGGAATACCACATTCTGGGAGGTTGCAGGGCATTTATTTCAGCTCTCAAATGATGATGATTGCAACAGCATTAATAAGAGAGACATGAGGAGACGGGCTTCACCTCTGCCTGTGAAGCATAGTGACAGTGACATGAGATCAGAGAGGATGGGACGGGGGGCGTTACTGGGGTAGTGCAGTAGGGGCATTGGGCTTGTTGTGATGACCAAGTTGCTTTTCTCTTTCTGTGTGTCATGAGTCCTTTTCAGTGTTTGTCCCTTCTCTGATTAGCATCCACAGCCCAGCTGACTCCCCCCATAAATCCAATAGTGGGTGCCTTGAGCGTGAGTCATTGACTTAGTTAAGCTGCTGAACATGTCATTATTGCTAACCCAGCAATGTTAAATGCAGTCTAAGGTGCAACTGAGCCAGGACTAATAAGTGATCAAAAAGTGTAAAAATAAAACATTACCTGTGGATATTTTTGGCTATTGAACAATACTGGAATCCTCAGTCCTTTTCTTGGTAGAAGAAATAATATAAAGTAGAGATGCACATTGGAAGAGTGTTTAGTGCCTCATCAAATCAAGTCTTTGTGTGAGGAGTCTGCATGTCCTCCCTGTGTTACCGTGGGTTCTCTCCAGGTACTTCGGCTTTCTCCTACCGTCCAAAGACGTGCATGTTTAGGTCAATTGGCAAATCTAAAGTGTCCCTAGTGAATGAATGTGAGAGTTTGTTGTTTGCAACTGTCTGTCTCTAAATGTTAGCTCTGCGACTAACTGGCCATTCTCCAGGGTGTACCCCACCTAGGGGCCAAAGCTGCTGGGATAAACTCTAACGGGACTAAGTTTAAAGACTTGTAACTGATTTTTAAGGCATTTCATTATGTTAAAAACAAAAGTCTATTGACTCTAAGCAAAGTTTAAAACAGCAACTTTTACATGTTGTGTTTTCTGTCCACAGGAACTCCACATACTGCATGAAGGTCTCTATGTCTCTAACTGTGGCAGAAAATGACACAAACCTGTGCTATAACACCAACATGAGACGAATGGAAAAGGCTGAGCTTAGTAAGAGCAAAAACATCACCTGTCCCAACATAGAAGACTATGTGGAACCAGGCAAAGAGCTGGATATCACATGGCACAAGGTGGGCAAGTTTGTTTGTTGTATGATTATAAAAAACACTCTGTATCATTAAGCACACCTGTACTAAAGGTTGTTGTTTTTTTAACACTGTTTTAATAGAAAACTAATAAGGGGATTGTCTTTATAGTTATAAAACCGATAAATATGGTTAAATATTTTAATGGTCTAGCTCATGTCATCAGATTGTGAATGAAAGCAAACACATTACATTAACATGTTTGCATTATTTTGGGTTACTGCAAGAGCAATCAAAGAAGAAAAATAATGAATAGAAGCCAACTGCAAAAATGGCTTTTGTTAGGATCCTGCATCCTTTCCCTCTGCCCTGTGGAATGAGTGGGTGTCCTCCAAATGCTCCTTGTCCCTGATGTTTATTCAGTGTACACCTTTCCCTTGATGTCACCTGGCTATTTCTTGCCTCTTCCCGGGTCAGCTACAGATGCGGACAATAAAGTGCATCCCAGTCAGGCCCAACTAATCAGAGGTAGATTAGCAGTTGATTAGCCTGACCTCTAGGTTTTTCCAGAATTCAATTATGGCCTGGGTAATGACTGGGAGTGCTGGAACCCATAGTTATTTGGACGACTGCAGAGCCACAATGATTGAATTTGAAGGTTGCCGTAAGCAATGGTGGAATAGGATACACTGTGCCATCCTCATAGGACTGGAAAGAGGATCATGCCACAGAGCTGCTCCTTGAGCCTGCACACTCCAATACACAAATACCAACATGACACAGACACACTTATTTTGCCCATAGAGACCTCTGTAAATAACACTGCACGTCCTCTGTGGCCTTGACAGATTATTGAAAGGAGAATATTCTGTTCAGTGCAATAAATCTTAATCAGATAAGGAGGATAGTGGATAAGTCTTCATTTTAAGACATGAAGTTTATTCAGGTAATTGCATCCACATTCTGAATGCTCTATGACATTTTATACACTTTGTGAAAAGCTCATGGGCATTGGTGGCCATGTGTCCAGATCCTGCCACTTTCTTTAGAATATGATTTGATGTATTTGTCAATTTTACTCTAATAATATGGGCTTTGAGTAACCTGTGTGTCCTGATTTAATGTGTAGGAATGTCGTCCGAAGCAATGGCGTGCCAACATTATCCATAAAGGAAGCAATCTGACTTTTGAGGAGGTAACAGAAGATGACATTGGAAATTACACCTGTGAAGTCCAGTTTGGTGGCTTTTTGGTGAGAAGGACGACAGAACTCACAGTTACTGGTAAGTCTCAAAACCTAATGTGTGTTTTATACCTTTATCACTAGTTTACCAAAAGTTCAGTTTGTGCGCTATCGAGCGTATTCACACAAGGAGCAACAGTGAACCTGTGTGTTAACCTGTGTGTAAACATTACATTCGATCCAAGTTAGTCTAATTAACAGCATCTAAACATAATTACTTTATTCCGGAGTTCAGCACTCTTACTAAAATAATCTGTAATGACCAGATATCTGCCCTGTGCTTTCACATCAGGCACAAACTAATCCGACCTGTCAATCCTTGCTGGTTTGTTCTCTTTGCGCAATGGGTTCAGCTTTTGTAAAAATACCACACAATGTCTGTAAAATATAGGGTGGAAAACACAAAATAATGCATAAAAATACCAGAAACTAGAAACTTAAATTAACACATTTTAAATAATTTTACACAAATGAGGGTTTTTGTTATTGTTTTTTTGGTCTTTCCTCTCTGTTGCCACTTCTCTTTGTGAGATAAAAGTATAACAACGACTCACTTGGAGCTTTGATAAAAATGCACTATAAAAGTGCTACAATTTTTGATGCTTAAGTAAAAGCTGGCATGTGATAATAGCTCTATCCATACTCGACACACTCTGTAGAGAATACTGCAGTGACATCCCGCTGCTGTGTTAATTGCTGGGGGAAGTAGAATGCTGTGGTCTGGCCTCGATCCCTTCTCTCTAGCTCAGCACTTTGCAGCCAACCAAGCTGCGTTGAAATATTTAAGGCTATAGGCTAAACCCCTTCACACAGAAAGTTAAAGAGCCAGGACCAAGGTCAAAAGATTTACAGTACTCTGTTTCTATCCATCCCTTTCACACAGCTGCAAGGTGAGCATACTAGCAGTAAATGTGCTCATTTGTTCTTTTTCAGTGTGAGTGGAATCCAGACTAGTGGTCAAGGATTGAGTGTGTTTAGCCATGGTGATCTAGCTGGTCAATAGCTCTGATTAAGATTAATGGAAGGGTCACATAAAAGGAAAAAGTTAAATGGCGCCAAACAGAAGTAAAAGTAGTCATCTAAGGGACTTTAATAACAATTAGGTATTAGTGATTGTCCAAGTTACTTTTGATTATTTGCACAAAAATGTAAATAAAAGTCATCTGATAGAGATAGATAAACATATAGCAGGAAGATTTATCTTTATTAATTTTCGACTGTGTATTATACATGCCATGGTGGGCTGACATTAAGGCGGACAATACCCAGTTAATTGCAACAATTTTAAATAAACTATAAAATAAGGATGCATTTTCATTTAATGTGTTGTTTGAGCACAGGTACAATGTGCTCAATGTGAAATCTATTATTACAGATGCCATTGTAAAGGCAATTAAATGAATGTAGTTACAAGTAGTTACTACCACCTCTGAAATTATTGTAATTCTAATTTATTCTTTTTAAATTAATACACAGTTTTACTAACTAAGCATTGTTGTGTATATTTTCCTTAGCTTCCTCATTCAGTGCTTGACTTTTTTAAATTATATTATTATTTTATTTTATTATTTTCACATTATTAGAATAATAACAAAATCATAAACAAAACATGGCGTGTGGGAGAAAGTTGCTATAGGGCTTAAACCAAGTACTGTATATCTGCACATTTGGCTGCAGCTCATTTTGAGAAATCACTCTTCACATCAACATATAAAAGTATCATACATCTTATTATATAAATATAAATAAAATACACATCTCAAAAATTAACATACAAAACCTATATCCTACACCTCAACTTAACACATATCAAATATTTAGTAATTTCTTTATTTAAAAATCTTTCTTATTTTATTAGTACACATTAATGAGTTATTATGACTTAATTTGTTTTCAACATATACATGGAGAGCAATGGTTTTCTAAGTTTATTTTTTTACAAATTACCAGTTAAATTACTAAGATAATACTTTTAAAGTGAGCACAATTTCTGTAGCCGTTCTCGTGTGCGATGCTGTGTGGATGTCTGTAAATCCAGTCCATGGCTCTTCCCTTGTTAGACTGTTACTATGACCCCAATGTTCTGTAATGACAGTGGCCATTAAACTTTATTGGGTGATAAATGTATTGTATAGCTCATGTACCTAATACGGAGAATGAAAAAGAAAATGGACAGAGATAAAATGCCTCTTCACACTGTTTATCTGTCCATGTTGCATTATATCCATAACTGCGTTGTTATGTAAGCGGTTTTTCACATTTCATAGTAATCATTACACCATTAATATATGTAAAAATAATTAATTGTGGGACATAAAATTATTTAATAATGCCGTATAGTTTGTGTATCCATTTTTTGGATCACACATTCACACCAGAAGTCTGAGGTAGATTCATGTTCTCTATAATGAAACATCAATAAGTCATCAAAATAGAAAAAGTCATTTTATCTGACACTGAGATTGTGATGCTCTGCTGCTTTAATCCAACAGAGAAATGTGTGGAGCCTGGAGTATGTTTGTTTAGTGCCATGTGCAAGATAAAATCATTTACATAAAGTACATCTCCAATATGAAAATAATGTTCTGCACTCCCTGTGTGGTTGACCCTTCTCTCCAATATTTTATTTGAAAAACTGTTACTTGATTATTTGTGGGACTGTTTTGAAAAAATACACCAATTCAATCTCACAAACTCTGCAGCTATTCCTATAAAAATGTGTCTGTGCTTTATCACTAGACCATTTTGCCCTATTATAATAGCAGTTAAGCAGCTATTCTTTAAAGCTGTAGTATCCCACTAGAACAGTTGGGCTCATTCAGGCCCTAGGCTCATTTCCTTTAATAAACCTACACATCATCATCCCCTCAAGTGGGCGTGAGATTATCCACATTTTATCACATCCTGTAAAAAACAGCATTGCCTATACCGCAAGCATAAAAGGAAAAAGTGTGAGATGTGAGGGCTAATGTTGTAGTTTTGTTTGATAGTGCAAAAGGATGAATGAGGTCATTAAGTTTAACTGATCTTAAATATGGAGCAATAGACACTGGCCTCTAGCATGACCCACTGTGCTGCATCATGCACATGCACCTGCATCTTCTGCTCTCACTGGGTTGCAATATGTAACAGTCCTCATTAGAAGCTGTAAAAGGAGCATTATGTAACATGAGGTCAGCAATGTGATAGAGGTTAACTATGGGCATAAACATGGGCATGTCAACCCTTAATCAAGGGTTGACACTCGGCAGGTTAATAGAAATGGAGAAAACATTGACCTTTTCCCCTCATTCAATGACTTGATGTCAGAGTGCCTTGAAAGTTTCATTTTGTTTAGAGCGTATGGGTTTCTAATGTATGCCTATGCAGAAAAATAAATTAGGTGAAGTTCTTATATAAACATCTGGAAAGATTCTCTCTCTGTGGATTGTAACCATAGCTCTCCCATTTGGGTATTGTAAACTTTTTATAATTAAATCTTAGCTGCAGCAGGTTTGATATTTACAAGCCTGAGGAATAGCACAGTCAAATCAGTCTTCTCACATTTCAGTTTGTAGGTATATATTTTGCCACAGTGTAAGACCTACACCAAATTTGTAGATGGCAGTTAGCCACGTGAGACTCTGCAGTTTCAGACTGAAAAACATGTAAATGTCCGACTTATTGATCAATTGCCAAATATAAAAGGGATCTTATAGCAAAACAAAAGCGTTTAGATAGACTTACACTATAGTTAAACAAATGTAACTTAACTTTAGTTAAGATATTGATATTTATACTTTGGCGCTGTGCCAAAGTATATCTGCAACAGTAATATAACATTTATTCTGTATTCTGACTCCACAATCCTATCACACAGTTTTGATGGTCCTCCTAGGGCTCATACTAGCACTATGATTTTATGCTGCAAAATTGTAATAGCAAATAAAAGCTGCATTCAGCCAATGTATGGAGCTCCCTCTGTGTTCTTTATGCAGCAAAAATGATACTGACTAGACAAAGATATAGAGAAGAAGGAAGTGAAAGAGACCGATAACAGCGAAGCAGAGAGAGGGAATGTGTCAGAAAGAATGAAAAAGACAAAGAGGTGGCTTCTACTGTATCTTATCTGTGTTTGTTGCCAGTGTATCCTAGCAGAAACAGTGTGTCCAGGACTATAAACACACTATTATCCTGGTGTTTATCACCGTGCACATTACCGTTTGCCTCTGTCGGGCTTACTGTAATGGAGTCGTTTGGTTTGATGGATGCCTCAGGCATGGGTTTCTATCTATCGCTTGTATTATACCTCAGTCTCCATCCGCACACTGAAGAAATGTCTGTGTGCACATTCAGCAGAGCCTGTAAGCATGGTGATTGAGGTTATAGCCAATGTAAATGTACCATTTGGCACTGTGAATTGGAGGTGCAGAGGGCAAGAGGAAAAGGAGGGGAGGAGGAGCAATAGTCTACAACAACTCATGTGTATCATCCACAAGAAAGAAGAGATTCTCCAGAAACTAGACATGTACCATATGCAGTTTTTGGGGGGAGAGACAATGAGAAAATGGACTTGAGCCAGAATCGAACTCAAGTCCCTCACATGTGTGGTATGCGCTCTACCAGGTGAGCCACTAGGGTGACTCAAGCTAATCCGAATTTTTAACATTTGGGCCAATGAAACACAAAAGCTGGCTGCCAGACACTCACTCAGAGGCAACCTCTACTTGTCCACAAGCAAATGGTTGATTTGTCTATTACTGTATAATGCAAAGATTGTTTACCTTGGTTAACAGAGATGGTTTATAATAAAAACTACTGTGACTCCCACAGTCATGGAAAGAGATTCAAGCAGCACATGCAAAGATGTCAGCAAAGGCATAGTGAAAATAGCTTTGCAGACTTCTTTCATATAATAATTAACAATGGCAAAATAGTTCCAAACTGTTACACCTACTTATTGTTTTTTTATCTTTCACATTTAAATTAAATGTAATCAACATAATATTAATAAAAATCAATTGTCAGTAGGTTTCAGAAAAGGACCCAATCTGTTTGATAGATTAAAGATGGACATTTTTCAGCCAAATATAATAATAAAAAAAATAATAAAAACACAACATGCTGTAAAAATGTCTTAATCTGTGTTTTTGAAACCTTGACTGCCCCAGCTAATCCATTCCAACATAGGGACACCAGCATGCATACAGTAACTTGTACTGTAAATGTGTGTATGAAGAGTTGTTGTGAGGTGCAGTCAAAAGATCCTTCAATAGGGTCACCTTCACGAAGCATGAAGACTTGACAGCCCTTATAAAATGTTACAGCCTGTGCTCACAAAACAGTGTGCATGTCTTTGTGTGGTCGTATTTATTTTGTCTAGGCTTTAGCTGGAGTTACACCTGACCAGCTTGTGTAATATCACTGGATGCTGTAACTGCAGGAAAGCAACACCAGGAAAGAGAACAGCGGTGTCCACACCTCCCCCGTGTCTTCCCCTGCTTGGTTTATCACACCAAAGCTGACCAGATAGATAGAGAGACAGCGATTAGTGGTGATATTATCCTAGAGACTAGGGAGAGGAGAAACAAGTAAGGGGAGATAACAGGTGTGGGGGAGAAAATAAGATAGTTTTGCTCTTAACTGAAACCGTCTAAGACTATACAATGTCTCAGGCACACTTGAATAGATCAAGCCTGTGCCATCTGCTGTGCACTCAATGACAGAGCCTTATCAAAGAAAAATAAAGTATTTATCTTATCTTAAACACTTAAACACTTAAACACCGCCCCAGCTGCATATGTGTCCTTGGGGATCACATGATGAAATCACACCTGAGGTAAGTGTTACTCCGGGGCCTCACTTTTCCTGACTCCTTTTCTTACCCACATTTAAGACACACAGGTAGACACCCGGGTACAGACACTTACATCAGTCATGTCAAAGTGGACACATTAAAGACCTGTGTAGCTGTGGTATAAGTACAAAATAGAGCATTGCTGTCATAACTCATCTGTTCAACAACACAGACTCTAAGCCTCTCTTCTGTATGGGACAGGTTGGAGCAGTGTATGGAGCATTACTAATGTTAAGTTTGGTTTAAACATTAACAATGTAATTAATGTATTTCACTTACAGAAGGCACATCTGATCATCTCATGTCAAAGTAATTTTGTATGTTATTTATAACAAGAGACCACACAGCCATTATTATGCACATAAGAGATTATGCTAGTGGTTTCTAGTTCAGTTGGTCACATATTTAAGAATGGAAAGAATCAGGGAAAAAACATAGCCTTTTAAAAAGCACAGGCTTTTAATTTATTGATGATCTGAATTACTCATAAAACGGTGGTAAAGCAGTAAAGGGTGGAGCAGAATGGCTCATTAGTTTAAGGTCAGCCATAACTCGCTTTCATTAACTAATCTCTCACGCTGTGTGTCTTCGTTAGCCACCCCTAACCTCGTCCCCACCTCCTCTTTCCAACTCTCTTCATCAAAATTCACCAGCTGTCCTCCTAGTCTCCTGGCAGGCCCGGGTTCACTTTGTTTTAATTCAATTTAAATTGTCATCAATCTGTATGTGACAAATGAAATTTACATCCTGCACAATTCATCTTTTCTGACCTATACCACTCCACCCACACGCAGATCCTTAATCTCTTATTATTATCATTATCTGGGCATATGGGTCGGCACTACAGCACAAGTAAAGTTAAAATCATAATTCTATGTTTTGTAGCCTTTTGAAGTGTAGGTCAATAATTAAACAGCTCAAAGGAGCAACTCTGTACATCTGGTGCTTTTATTTTATGAGACAATAAAATATTGACTTTTAATATAAATCCTCAGTTTCACTGGTAATCTCTTCAGCCACCTCATATTTGAAAAATAACCAGTACTATGTAGACAACATCATTGTGTTTTCTGTCTCTTATTTGTTTGTATTTGTCTAAGCCACTTGATTGGGTAGTTCTATTGCAAACAACTTGATCTGACAGATACAGTATTTTTCCCAGTGCTAATGTTTTAAATGCTGCTGGAACAAGGCCGCCACAGAGTTTCACATAAATTACCCACATTAGTACTATATTCAGTTGAATCATTTTTCTATCATGGAGACAACATACAGTAACTGCGTTTGCTTTAGCAGCTAGTAAGTGTTTGATTTGAGAAGTAGTAACATTTACAACCCAGTTTAAGTCTTGTAGATGTCCTCTGATTCTCAGCCAGTGTTCTACCTCAATATAATCATTAATAAATTTTGCGGTCACTTTGACAATAATTCTACAATGGCAATGCTTGTCTGACTTTTGTACTCTTCTTGTTCTTTCTGCCAGGTTTCCAGTAGTAATTGGCCCCCTACTTTCTGACACACCTCCCCTCGCAGCCAGCCTTCTTGTGTATTCTAACTTTGGGTTTCTGTGGTTGCTGTCTGAACAGAAGGAAGAGGCTGTAAGTTGTGTTATGATCAGAACAGTGTTGGCTGAAGGTCACTGAGGCGGCTCTAAATAACCCACTCATTATACAATGTCCTTAAGAAAAGAACACTCCAGAAAGCCCTCCTACCAATTAAAAGATAAGAAAATGACCATTAACCATCACAAGGGAAGGTGACGGAAAGTAGAAAGGTTGTCAGGCATTTCATCTCACTGCCACAGCCCATAGACACATTTTTCATTTAAAAAATTATATTTAAAAAAAAAGGCTGTAATGGCCTATCCAAGCCGTGGGACATGGGGCACACATGCACAACAGGACTCAAATGTGGCCTACAACTATTCTGAAGAAAAACATGGAGACCATTTTACCATAAAGTCATGAACTACTGTATGTACTACAATCTTCATATCTGAAGTATGGGCTAATGATCTCATAGAAATTATCCCAAGTTCTTGACACTGGACACTTTTCTGTAGTCAGTTGGATGTGCTAGACGAGGTAAGATTATTATTTTTATAAAATGTTTATAAATCATGTAGTCTATGAGGAGTACTAAGAGTTGTAGAAATAGAGCGCAGAAACATTTTAATAACACTAGTCCACTAAAAAGCCAAGTCCAAATCCAAGTCTGGGATACTGGGTAGCAGTAGCTCAGTGGTAGAGCGGTCGTCCTATAATCGGAAGGTTGGTGGTTGGATTCCTGCTCTCCCTGGTTCATACTGTTGTTGTGTCCTTGGGCAAGATACAGCCCTCCTTGCCTCCAGTGCCACAGTACTGGTGTATGACCGTGTGTGACTGTAGAGGTGAGTTTGGTGGTGGTGGGAGAAGGCTGAGTATGGCAGCCCCCCTCTCTGTCTGCCCCAGGTGTGAATGTGTGTGAATCGGGTAAATGGAAGCATCATGTATAGCGCTTTGGGTGTCCGAGAAGGGCAAAAAAAGCACCATATTTTCCCATTTTGTATTGTTCTAGAGGGCCATAGGTGTTGTGTTCTATATAATCTTACCTATGTAATAAAACAAGTGTATTAGCAGTTGTATTTCTTTCAGTGTAGTACATTATAGACTTTAAAATGAAATTGTGGAATTGTGGAAAAATGTTTACAAGGACATAATCTTCCATTCATTCATTCTACCAGTTCATCTGAGGGTTTGTCCTTGTGTGTGATTTAAATTCATATATATATATATTCTACACCTCTGAACTATATTTCCAGAAATGGAATCAAGTCTGCAAGAAAATGATGGTGCAATTCTTATTCTCTTTGCCTGGCATTACCTTTATATTCAGTGACTGTCCACTGTCAATTCACTGCTTGAACATATCCATGTTTTGTCTTCATCTCCACACACCTGTGCATTGCTGTGTGTGTTAACTCACTCCACCCCCACTTCCCAGCTGTGATGAATAAATGGCACAATTTCCTTCCACCTGTTCCACCCTGGAGCCACTTGCCACTTTGGTCACACAGTCGTAAGTCACTGGAGCTGTCACAGTAGAGGCTACGCAGATTCAAAACTACAAAAAGAGAGATAAGAGATGAAGTTTTACCAGGAGCACTTAAGCACCTTCCTTTACAGTAGCAGTGATATGGTGATGACTAGTTAAGTGACATGTACCAGCAGGTATTTAGTCTGACAGTGTGGGTGTCATCATGTTAATGAATATCTCTGATCAGAACATGCACCTTTCTCCCTAGTCAGAGTCAAAAATGTTGAATGAATGTCCTTTTCATAGTCCATTACGTAAGGATACTTTTATTGTAAAGTTCTACAATGGGTAGAAGTCTTACCTGTAGTTTTCTAGAGAAATGTGTTGCTACGTGAAAAAGAACCACATTATTTTCAAAGTAGACTTACTCAAAGGTAGACTAAATCCTGAGTTTTTAGCAAAATGATATGAGGTGTCATATCACTTTTTACTCCAACTTTTAGTCTTCTCCAAATGTAAACCTTCATACAGGACCTCTTCACGCCCTCCCACCATCAGATTTCTTTGGTTGTCATTTAGTACATGGGGAAATAGACAGGTAATTACTCTGTAATAGGAGTCTTTTTTTTGTCTATTCAGTTTCTTTATATTGCCTCCCACAAAGCACTTAGTGTCTTTCACCAGCTCTCACCAGTCATTTTCTAAATCCCTTGAATTACACTATTTAGAGCAAGAAGAGATCTTGGACAATCATGTAGTGTAGCAGCCTGGACAGTACATTTATAATGTTGTCTTATTCTTGCAGTTGTTTTATCAGTGTACATCTGAAGGATTCCCAGTGACCTCTCTACCTTTCAGAACAGATCTTGGAGACTTTCAGTAGGAAGAGGCTTCCCTTTTTATTAGTCAAGAATAGACTAATAGAATAGAATATCTATTAGTGAATGCAGAATGCTGTGCAGAATGGGATTGCTGATTTTCTTCAGTCATCTGCCGTGCCATTATACTATTCAAATAAACTGGTGATGCTCTTTTTGTCAATCACTCAACCGCACTATTGTGAGCTGCAACACAAAAAACATTGCTTTCTAGGCCCAGTTTATTTAACTTGTTTTTTAATTAAATGTTTTATTCACCCCGTATAAAGCAAAGACTAAACTCTTTTTAAAATGTGATGCAATAAAGCAAAAATCAATCCAGTCACTGAGTAATTGTCTTACTCTTTGACACATCTGCCCATTACAAATGGGGATTAAGTTTCTCAATAGACATGTTTGGGGATTCAATTTTTGAATGTGCTAATGTGAGATTTATTAACTTATGAGTTGCTATGACAAGCATATAATATGTATGTACAAATTCCATTAAAAGAAACATTTATATAATAATTTAATGTAATAAAAAAAAAGGCAAAAAGACATTGTTGTTTTATTGTAATTTCAGAAACATCTGCTCAACTCTTCATCTGCACTAATGATGGGCTTGGGGCTGAGTGTCACAGATGATGGTGACATAGTCTGCCACATTGAAGCATATTCTTTGTTTTAATCTATTTGTGTCCAGAAAAGCAACCCAATGTGATCCTTTGATGGAACGACGTCTGTTAAATGATTAATTCAAACGACTCATGTCTTTCTTTCATAGAAGAATATTTGTTTACTAATGAGCTGCAGTTCATGCAAGGATGGCCTTAATTCTAAAAAGACTGCACTTTTCATGTGTTGATTTGACTGAATGCTTCAGTGTGTTTTTTTGCTGCTGTAATGTTGAATGCAGAAGGCAGATGCATTCTGAGGCGCTCCACAAATGTGTTGCAGACTTCTCTTTCACAACCGTGTCTCTTGGCATCTGGGGCATCTTACTAGGATAACATGTTACATAATTGGCACCAAATTAACACTCAATTAAGCGAGCCGTGTAGAGAAGGTGGGGACAGGCTGTCAGAGGATTTATAAATCACATTGGGACTGCTAACTCCACCTGCGTATGAGAACTCCAGACATGCACATCCTCATACATATACAGTTAGTTTAAATCATTACATTGTTTCTAAATCTCCAGCACTGGATGAGTACACAGATAACGTCTAAGAGAAAGGCAAGAAGCTTATCCAAACTCATGAGCTAAATACATTTTTGTTTTGTGTAAATAAGTTCTGTTTGCAGTCCAACATCTTTGTTGTTGTAGCTGCATATTTTCTCTCTAGCGTCCCTTATGAAGAGACACAATTAACATCCAATCATGGCACAGCAGTCCCAGCTGCACTGATTATTCCTTTATTATGCTGCCATGAGATAAGACTGAAACATTGCACGCTTAAGGAGCAATTTATCTTTTTCTTTTCCTTTTTTTTTCAAAAGATTGAGCACAAAAATTATAGCTGATAGTACATCAGTTTGTTAACAAACCTATTGCCTCGGCCCTTCCTTTCTTTTAGTGCACATCAAAAATGACTAATAGATTTTTAATAGTTTTATTCTGTTTTGAATAAACTATAGTCTTTTCTCAGGCAGTTTGCTGTATGAATTTTCTTTTCTTGATTGGCTGAAGGCTGTTGGTTTGTAGTTACATTCATCTCCAGATTGTTTTAGAGGGGCATAGGTTTAGGATTACCTTTAACCTAGTAGTTACCTAGTAACCTACCAGTTTGTAGACAGGTAAAGTGCTAAAAGTGTAGGAACCTTCAAAAAGTGAGCGTGCAATAAAAATATATACAATCTTAAGAGAGATTTAAATCACTGAGCTCTGGTTTAAACACACACACAGGTTTGCAGAATTAAGTTTAATAATTAACTTGACACATTGGGGACGGCCTAAAGGAGAAGATGAGCTGGATCATTGACCAAACACCACAGTTTATGGTACAGGTCTTTTTGTCACTTCAGCATTGTGTCACTTCAAGCCTCGGTGTTTCCTTTCCTTTGCCATCTTTTGAAGTTAACAGGTGTTTGTAGTCCAAATAAGATATGCAGAACATTTTAGTGCAAAGTTGTTTATAGAGAATATAGTAGCTGCTACTCTCATTTAGCAGAGGTGTATTGTGTTGTATATTCTACTGTATTTGAGGATTTACGATGCAGTATGTGAAACTGTCAACCTCAGCCAAATGTATACAAACTTAATGTCTTTACTGCATCTACTTGCATCTAAATTTACAGTCTAAAAAAAGCTGCTACCCACATTTGCCAAAGCCACCGGTCGCCATGGAAATTGATATGGTGGTACTATGGGTTTGTCTACGTTGTCCAACTGGAATAAAAAGTGGCTTTATCCTGAAACAAAGAGGTGGCTTAGGAAAGCTTTGCAGCCCTCTGGAACTTCCCTTTACTGTATTTATGAGACGACAATGAATTAAGTGCCGTAGAATTGAACAACCAAAAAAGACGGCCAATCACCATTCACTTCCGGTCTTCTTGTTGCTGGTAACTGAACCCCTAACCCATTGTTTCTAATGTACAATTTTATATGCATTATATATAGCAACATAGTCTAGCTACACTGTTTCTATCTTTTTATTTCTGCTCACGTGTATTCTAATTGTTGCTTGATGCGTGACCAAAAATACAGGCTTTTTTTAAACGCATTTAACCTGGACTTCCAAAGGGAGGTCAAAGCACTCATTTGTGTTTATTTTCATGAGCTTTAATTTAAAAGCACTTGCAGGAGGCCAGAGGGGTTTAAATTGTGTTTACCTACATGCAGCATGCAAAGTTTTACAAAATGAATTCAAGACTTCCATATGCTTCTCCCAACCACAGCAGTTAAACATGTACTTTCACAGTGCATCAACACAATTAATGCTTTGGCTAAAATAACACACTGGAAACTATACTTCTGTAGTGTTATTAATCTACCCCTACAATATTAAGCAAAATAAATCAGAAAGTATGAATTACCATGACACCGGCATAGTCTGGCCATATCCCTGTCCCACAGTGCCATAATGAGGTACGATGAGTCAGTAGCACTAAGGAAATGCATGTGGAGGTGATGGATTGGGTCCAGATGGTCACCGGCACTGAGTGTTAGCACTTCTTAACACCACTCCAAAGATACACTGCTAACAACATAAATGTAGTCTTTGGTGCTGATTCCACACTGTTGTATTGTAATGGCAATGACTTGTTAACAATTTCACATTTAGCACGTGGTTTACAGTTTTTACTAACCACTCAGAGCTGAACAGTGACAAGAAATGTTGCCTCACGTGAACTGGTTCTTGTCAAGGCTGGCAGTGATGGAGGCCCTCTTCTTCTGTGGAGGCTCAGCACAGTCTAATGGCCGCTCATCAATTCCTCCTGTCCAGGGAAGTGGGTGTCATGACTCCTGTAACTACTTCTGACAAGAGTGATGAAGCACTTGTTCAAGTTGTAAGATTGCAAGTTTGAAACCTTTCGATATAAATCTGAGTGGAGCAAAAGAACACGGGGAGGGAAAAGACGGTTGAGACATGACTGAAAGAGCAGCGATGGTTTAGACATAACAGATCGGAGTGAGGGATGGGAGGGGGTGAGGGTGAATGAAGCTAATGATCGCCATCTGTCTTCGGCTGGGAGAGCATCATTGGACTTTTGGAATAAGGGGAAGCAAACAAAAACAGGAATTTGCAGATCTGGCCCTATTATACGAATGGCTTCAGTGGATCTTTGGATGGTGCGGGTGGAATAGGGCAAAGAGACAGTTGAGTGTGTTGCTTGTTTCACTCTAATGATTGCTGCTCTTCAGTGAGAGGGGTTTTTTGTATACTTACTATCTGCCAGAGTCCACATTGGGAAATATGTTAGCCAAGTTTGTGCATGTGCTTAGGGGCTCACATGAGAGCTCTATTGGAAGATGGTCTGGCGTAATAGTTACAGGCTGACTGTATCTTCAGCTGTTCGTATTGATTACAGTGTTTTTCCTTGCAGCAGGTAGGAGTTATACCTAAGACTAAAAGCTCACATGTGGTGTAAGTAAAGGGCAAGCCATTTATAAACTGCAAAGAGCTACCTGTTCCAAGAAAAAACTATGGGTTATCTAAGAATGTTGAGCAAGATTGCAATTCTAGCAAATCAATCTCTACATGGTTAAAATATGTTTTTATTTTTATTTTTTCTTCATATATAAATAAACACAAATTGTTCTAAGTGAGATGAAAAAAATCATTTACACTGAGGAAATTGCCCCTGGTGACAATCAATTCTCACTGGTTGAGTAACTCTTCTTCTTATTGATTATTTAGCAGACAATTTGAAAAACTTTGTACAGACAGTAGAGCAAAGTATTACAATTCATTCAAGACCATAAAAACAAACATACTAACACACTCCAATAAATTAAAATGCACATATATATATATATATATATATATATATATATATAAATTAAACTATACAAATGCTGAGGGATACACTGTGTTCTCGATTTAATGTAGTTCCTCCCACAAGGGACATGTTTTGACTCATGAATTTTTAAGAAGGAATTGCTATCAATGGGAAAGTTAAAGGTCGACAAGTCAATAGTTTCTCCCACAGTGCAGCAGACTGTGGGTAATGGAGACTTTATGGCCATTTTAATAAAGCTGCCCTACACAGTTTCTCAAAAGCAATGCAGAAATTACATCATGTATTTTTCTTTTTTTTTTCCAATTTGCCATGAGGTAAACAGAAGTAGAAGTCAGTGACCCTTGAAAAGACATTGAAACTGCAGGACCAATGTGAATGTGCCTGTTAGAGGTACAGTATGTGGTTTGTGATAGTGTCAAAGATCTTCCCACCAGCCACTCCTCATTCTTCATCCACTTTGTTATCTCTATTGCACCTATCTCTCTTCTCTCACCACTCAACAATACTACCTGACTTTCTTTTCCATCTTTATTTCTTCAACTGTATTTCCAACCAACGTTAAATTGTCATGTTCACCAGCTGCTCATAGCGCCCAGACATTTAAACTTTGACTTACAGGCTTTCAATATCTGTGTTATATAACCAGCCCTGAACATGTGGGCTACTTAAGCAGAGATGGCAAGGCAACATGTCAAACCCATAGATTGTATAAATATGGATGATATCCGCCCATTGGTCCCCTATTCACCAATATTGTCATTACGAATGGGCAATAAAATGGCCGTTACATCCGGGCTTTTTCCATAGTAAAACAATAGTTTTTAGATAGCATAAACAAACATATTAATCAAAAATTCCCCCCCCCCCCAGAGTTGTCATGTAATAAAAACTTAGCTCTAGAGACCGGAGCCATCGTTTGTACCAGGCTGTAAACATGAGTTTTACTCTTGTAAAGTCGCCATTGGGTTTCTCCTTATGTTTCCGCTTTTGGAGCCTGCCCTCTGGTGGACGGAGGTATATCGCTGTATTTCACTGTAAAATCACCGTATGGCGGCGCCCTTACACGAGGACCATTTTAGAGGTTCCATGGGAGAGGCTTGGTCAAACCCCAAGAATCAAAAGTGGCTTCATTTTTTGCAAAAGAATTAATAAAAATACTTTGACACAACAATATCGTCTCTGTGTGATCGGCTGTACCCATGTACCCCCCATACTCAAATAAGTAAGTAGAGCTGATGGTGTTAAGACTGCCATGGCGACAGGTCAATGGAAGCTCCTGAAGCAGATGGTCAGTGCAATGACCAGCTGTGTATCTGCTGCTCTTAGCTCTGGACGTTTCACTTCAGGTGCTATGTTGGCAATGCACATCTGGGCAAGACTGGGATTCATCCACGGAGAGAATGGGGGCTTCCAGTGGGATTTCACCCTGTACACTTTGCTGTGAGTGAGCCAGGAGTGTTAATCCGGCCCCTCAGGTGTATATCCACCTGCTATGGCTTTTTATCCTGCAGTTAGCACGTTGGCTTACTCTGACCGTGGAACAGAATGAACAGCAGGCCATGAGGGCATCCCTTTGAATAGCCCATGGAGATTGACACTGATATGGTGACTAATCCTCTGCCATTGCCAAGTGAAGGCCAAGCACTGTTTCATGACGGTCAGATATTTTTGTGGCATGTCTCCTTTGTGAATACCTGGCCTTTTAGCCATATCTGCATAAGCTCTACACATGCTAGACATTCTTTCACAAGGAATGGCCTTGTTGAGATGGACCCCTGGGTTTTCATATCAGAGGCACACAGAAAGGCCTGCTTTATTATGGTCATACAGGTGCGGCTACAAGGTGTAACATGTGTAAATGGTTGTTTGGGTTGCAATAGAATAGAAGCACTGGCCTGCTTTCTTTACTGTGTACCCATCGTCTGTGAGCTGGGCCCTAATGAAGAAAACTGCAGTGTACACTGTAGCCACTGGGGGATTATTAAAGTCCTGCAATATTATCCCAGATACACTAGCCACGCACACATGCATACCCACAGAGTACACACCAATTTGCAGAACAGAGTTATAAAATAGTAAGCTTTACTATAGAACAAGTTCGTGATACCACTGGAACAATGATGACAAAATGTTTAAATGTATTGTGAGAAAGCCACAGTTCTAAATGGAAAAAAGAATACTGCTCTGGCATGTTATTTAGAAGAAGTGTACAAACTGATAAACAAGCTAGATGTGAGTGGTACACTATGAGTTCTAGTTTAGATTGTAGGAAGTATGGTCATACATGTGGTGTACAAATTAATAAAGAGACAGAAAAAGATAATGTTAAACACAAACTTAAAAATGGCCCCTTTGAGCAAGCACTATTTTTTTCCACTTCAGATCCAGCAAAGCTCCTGCATGTGGTCACAAACACCACCTGTTCACAGGAATTTACACTTAACAGCCTCAAAGCCACCTCTCTTTGAGGACATCCTATATGCATGGGTGCACAGGCGTACGCAGTGGTTTGGAACATAAAAACATGCTGATTTAATAGGTCTGACCACGGACACATTGGCCCATTGGTCCTTGTTTTGCTACTTTTATTTTTTTCTGATCCTGTGGTTTATGCTCAGGTTTGCCATGGGAACATCAGATCATAGATCACATGCCACTTTGGCCAAACACTGTGAAGCACATGCTTTGCAGATGGAATTCCAATGTTGGAGAACAATTTTAGTGCACAAGTTCAAGTCATTTATTTATTGAAACTGCCTAATGTAATAAGAACTCAACCATTTTCCTAATATTTCAAGTTAAATACAAGTACTTGTGAACATGCATAATTACTACAATTTTCCCTCTTCAGCACAGTGGGGAGTGTTCTATCTGGAGGACACCTCTGACAGTTTTCTGCTCACCTCTTCTCATTTGCAGTCACTAGTACCTTGCAAACAAAAGACTCTTCATTAATTTCAAACACTCACACGTTCCATGACTGCTTAATTGAACAACTTCCTGGGAACAGTGCGAGTTATTCTATCAACCTGCGCAAAAAATACAATCCTATATGAGAGTCTGCAAAAACAAATTAAGGCCCGTTTTGCAAGATTCCTTTTAAGTGGAGACTAATACTTTATAGCTGTGAGAAGACACTCAAATGTTTGTCATATGGTGCTTTTTTGTACTCTTCTTGGGCACCCAATGCACTTTACATGATGCTTACATTCTGCAGGTTCACACCTGGGACAGACTGAGAGGGAGACTGTCATACACACGACACTCACAGCCCTCTCGCACCACAACCAAACTCACCTCTACAATCACACATACATTCATACACCAGAGCTGGAGCACTGGATGCAAGGTGGTGTCTTGCCCTAGGCAGTGTTAATTTTGACAAGAAATTTTAATTCAGTTTAAGGCTTATTCTTTTGACTGAAATTATTTTTAGTTTTAGTCTCGTTTTATCTTATTTGTTTTAGTTATAGTAATAAATTTAGTTGACTAAAATAAAAAAGTAAAATTATGAGGTAAGAACTTTTGACCTTCTGTATCAGACATAAGACTATACTTTCTTAGAATTGAGATTGAGATGTGCAAACATATTTCAAACTGTTTATTTCAACACAACTGCCTTTTTGAAAAAAAGACTTTCTGTCTATTTTAATATAAACAAAAAGATATCAATGTGTATCAAAGAGATGCAAAATACACATTGACAGCTTATTTTAAATTAAATTAAATAAATAAATAAATGTGCAATTGTCAAAAGGTCCTTACAGCCCAAGAAAGCTAATTAATAATAATAATAAACGTAATCTCCCAAACCATCTTTGAACTTAAATAAAGTGCATTGAACAGGAGGATATTTCTTATGCTACATAAACACTGGTATCATAAACATTTTCAGGAAAGCGCTTCGTGCTAATGAACACTTTCCTCTTGTGAGTTCACCTGTGACACTGAATACTCTTTCTGCAAAAGCTTGAGAAGCTGACATTGCCAAAAGATCTAATGCTAACACTTTGTTGCTCTGTCATCTCCATGCGCCTCCAGTTAGCTTCTCGGCACCGCCGCGTAACAACAAGGCACGCTAAGATTGGCTTTCTTGACTCATCCCACCCGTTCCACTTCATCTTTCCCTTCTTCTAACTGGTTTTTGTCTCATCTTTTATTGGTTGACAAAAATGTCAGTCTATTTAGTCATCGTTTTAGCCATTATAAAGTCTTTTTTATTTAGTTTAGTTTTTTTTTCATCCGCATCAAACCTTTGTTGACAAAATATTTTTGTCATAGTTTTTATTCAACAAAATTAACACTGGCCCAAGGACACAATATTATAAACTGTGGAGAGCGGGAATCGAACCACCAACCTTCCGGTTATAGGACGACTGAGCCACACCGCCCCCGTATCCATATGTTTATAATATATTTTGATGTATTTTTTTGCAGCCCAACTTCTGACGATGCAAAGTAATGTTAATTTTGTAATAAAGAGCTTGTTAAAGTTTTTACCAGGTGGCAATGCAATCAAAGTTCCAAACCAAAGTTTACATTTTTTTTTCTATAACCATTTCTAGTTTTATACATTCAGTCTTTCATTTTCTACCACTTCACTTTTTGCAATTTATAATAACCAGTTTGCTGCCACCAGGATTGATTACATTACATTTATCTTTCACCATTATTTTTCAGTAGTTCTATATGTGACATGTGACAATGGACTGGAAGATAAATCACTGGCCTATTGCAGCCGTATTTATGACCCAGAATCCACTCCTGTTGCTTTGATGTTAAAGTATTTTAGCTTTGCCAGCGGCAGTGCTCTTGGAGAGCACAACAGTGCTTCTCAGTAGAAAGCGTGATGTGGTTCGGGATGAATAGAACTGCTTTTATTAGCTTCCTCCAGATGACACCGTAGAACTCTTCGTTCATCTTCTCTCATGTGGGAAATGGTAGGCCTCAGAATTGAATTCAGTATACTTAGAGGTGACTTTATAAGGGAATCATACAGGATGGTTATTGCACCATCAGGACTGTAATGAAAGCAGCTCAAAGGTGACAACTGTACAGAAGAAGGTCACTGTTAATATATGGTGATCTCCCGCTGTCTGTTATAGCAGTCTGCCAGCCATGGAGGAGAGGAGTCAGACTTAAGGAACAGGAGCTTAGTAATCTTGCGAGACTCACAAGAACTTTGTGTTTGCCCAAATCAGCAACCGTTTTCTAGCTTATATGCTGCTCTGTGAACCAGGTTCTTATGGGGCGCAGTGGCTCAGTGGTAGAGCGATCTTCTTTCAACCAGAAGGTAGGTGGTTAGATTCCGCTCTTCTCACAGTTCATACTGTTGTTGTGTCCTTGGGCAAGACACTTAACCCACCTTGCCTCAAGTGGTGTTCCAGCTAGTGAATAATAGCTTAATGTAAGTCGCTTTAAATGAAAGCGTCAACTAAAAAATTTAAAAAATGTAACACTGTTGAATGTAAGTTGCTTTGGATAAAAGCGTCTGCTAAATGACTAAATGTAAATGACTAAGGACAACATGCCTTTGAGTTTTTACCGTCATTATGAATATAATAATATTATTGCCCACCAAACACACCATTTCTTCATTTTTTTCTCTTTTTTTTCACCTTTGTGCAACAGATTATTGCCCTCTTCAAAAAACCACCAACAAAGTGGAAGATGAACATAAAAAGCCCAGTGATCCAAGTGTCTCTGCTCCATTCTTAATTCATTAATTTGCTGTTTCCTCTCAGTAACTCAGCCAGAATAATCCATCTGGAAAGTCCACTGAGCTTTTCTGCCACCAAGCAGAAGTGAGACTGTGGATGAGTGATCACAAAGCCACACTGTCCAACTCTGGTCTGCATTTGATTTAGTCTACTGCATCAATCTATAGTTATTCCATGTGTCAAATCATTAAGATCCCACCCTATTTGTGACCACATTAAACATACTGAGTGACGGAAATGGTCTTTTAGAGATACAGTGTGCTTATTTGATTCAAGCCATTTTGCTGAAGCAACTTACCGCAAACCCATAAACGTTTTACAGTGAATCCTTGGTCTCAGAGCATACATTTTGCAAAAGCAGTATAGCCATCTCATAAACACAGAAAATCCTAATGGCTTTGCATTCTATGTCATGCTGGTTCAGCTGCTGGTACGTATATTGTGCCTGTTTAATTTGTTTGTAGCAGTTTGCAGTAGTAACGTAAAAGGATGTAACATTTACAGCTCAACTAATATACAGCATTTGCATCATCCCCCTATTGAACTGTGACGTAGTATTGCCATAAAACAGTTAAGATATTGAGAGATGTTCAGATGTGAGTGTAGCATGACAAAAATGAGCAAGGAGCATGCTATTACAAGGGTTTCACCCCTTTCAGTTGTACTCTGCCTCCTATCCCTACTCTGTGTTACAACATCTGCTTTCTCTCCTCTCCAATAAGCCACTTGCTCATTAGTTTGCCCAGTTCATAATTAGCTATAGGATCACCCATTGTGTAATTATGTAAAGCAGTTTGATATGTAATTAAAATGGTATCAGTATGGAGAGTAATTTGTGCTGTGTGATTACCTATTAACAGTGCAAACAGTCGTGGCTAAAGGCCCGTGACCGCCCCTCTCGTAGATGACACTGCGCTTGTGTGTGACAGACAAATCTGAGCAACACCACATCAAATACTACGAAACTTTGTATGGCTTACTGACATTATTCAAGACAGCTTGAACCAAACAGATACTGCACAGTCACAGTTTATGGCTTGTTTTTATATTGTTTTTTTTTTATTTTTTGTCTAGACACTTATTTAGGAGTAATTGCATTTTCACACGGGATTCATTTCATCTGAATGAACACACACTTTTGGATAAAGTCCTAATCTTCCACAGCTGAGAATAAACTTTTACCACGCACTGTTAATTCACCTATTGGTTAACTTACTCATGCACAAAAAACTAAAAAGATGTTAGCTGTACAAAACTACCACATCTTTTCTATAGTGAACTTTGTAAAGGTTTGTTAGCAGACTACAATGTCTTGTGTACTTACGGAAACACAAACTTGAAAATGACACTCAGCAAATGACCCAAGCACGATTTAAACCCGGGTCTGCATATTTGGAAAGCGTTCTGGCGACTGAGTTAAGGGAGCCCCCCCAACACTAATCATTTTGATAACCCAACAAAAACAAATTGTTTGATTGTTTGAGCTAATGATGAAACATAAAAAAGCATCTGAATCATTTCTTGTAACCAGCATGAGGTTGTCTTATTCTCAAATGAATCCTTTAGCAAACCCGGACCACACACCGTGAGTTAGCCTGCAGACACTCAAAGGGTTGCTCCTTCCAGATACAAACAGTGAAACAGAGTAAGGCTTTCAAACAGCTTGTTAGAGGGGTCTTTATAATAGGGTTAAAAAGGAGGGCTTGTGAGGACACACTAAGGAAATGTTTTTAAAAAAAAAGCGCTGGGCCTGAATAAGCTGCAATTGCAAATTCACCACAAAATAATTAGAGGTGGCTGAAAGGTCTGTTGTTGGGAGTCGCCTTTGTCATATTCAATAAAGGCTTTTTTCATTCATGGCTGCTTTGGGAGGTGCTGAACTAGATTGTACTATACAGTCAGATTCATTAATATTGGGTCATCGACACAATTCTAATCTTTTTGAAATGAAACGAACAAGATGTGCTTTAACTGCAGACTTTTAGCTTTAATTTGAAGGTATTTACATCCAAATCAGGTGAACGGTGTAGGAATTACAACAGTTTTTATATGTGCCTTCCACTTTTTAAGGGACCAAAAAGTCTGCAGGTTAAGCACATCTTGTTTATTTCATTTCATTTCCATAGTGGTGGTGTATAGAGCCAAAAAGATTAGAAGTGTATCGATGTCCCAATATTTATGGACCTGACTGTATATACTTTAAAGCATTGTTTAGCTTAGCACATATAGTCAAAGGTCATAGCATTTAGTGATTGCACTTTATACTTTATGTTAATAAATGCTTGGTGATGTTGTGTGCATTTTTAAATAAAGCCAGGCCAAGGTCTATGATAATATCAAACAAGTAAATGCAGCAGAATAATATGGGTTATAACAAGCTTTAAAGTGCCTCAATTTTCTCTCATGATGTAATGCACAGCAAGAAAAAGACTGTGCCTTAGGCATGAATGGATCAGTGAATGTACTAAAATTTGAAGTGAGTGGTAAAATTAGTGGAGGAAAAATATGTGTGCAACTTTATAATTGGATGATAATTATACAGTGAAAGCCAAGGGATACAGATTGACTAGTTATAGTTTTAGCATTTATAAAAGGGCGACATATAAGTTCATATTAGGTCAAAGCTTTTTTTCTTTTTAAATTGATTGATTAACTAGAAACTAGAAACACTCACTACTATGTTTCCGTTTGTTTTAATCCAAAGGGTATCATTTCAACTTGCAGGATAAACACTGGTATCGGAGAAGGCATTAAAAAGATAACATCAAGCTCTGCAGTTTATGCATATTTATGGCCTTACACAACTCCAACGCTCAAGGTATATGATGGAACATGACAAAAAGTAAAAAGCAGTTTTTGTTAAAGTGAATGGATACTTAAACTAACATCTCATATCAAATGCAGACAAGAACTCTCCATTTCTGCTCCAGTGTTTTACTGTTTAGTCATGTGTTCCAAACCTTTCAGAACATACAAATGCTTTTAACAACACTAAACTGTAGTGTCCCATGAGGAGGGGCTTCAGCGGCAGGTTTGACATTCACCGTATGGATGATTAGTATCATTAGCAAATCAGCTGCTCCCCTCTCACTCAGACACATACAAGATCTACGATGGCTCTTCAAATACACACCTAACATTTATGCAAATTGAATGGTGTCTTCTTCTTGGCAAACCAATGTTTAATTTATCATTAGAAGTAGGTCAAATGAATAGAGCCCAAGGTCTATAGATACACTAGAGCTTGTATCTGCAAAGAGTGGAAAATGGGGACTGACTACTGACTTTTTACAGTTTTTCTTTTAGATACTGTTGTGCTTTTGTCCAAATGCTGACAACATTTGTAAAAGAGGAAGCATAGTCAACCAAGTAAAATGAACTGCTTGTCATACTCATTGCATTGTGTTTTCTCTTTTTTGCAGCTCCTCTGACCGACAAGCCGCCAAAAATCCTGTTTCCTTCTGAAAACAAGATTAGCACCATGGAGCTACAGCTAGGTAAGAGCATCAGAGGATTTCCTCCGGCTGCAGTTTGTTGAGTTTGTGTCATTTCCAAATGACAGGAAACGAATGACTTTTCAAATCCTCTCCAACACACCTTCAGGCATTTGAGGCAGATTGATGATGACACTTTTATTTGCTTGAGAAACAGCAAAAAAAAAACAATCGTAAGTGTGTTTTTGGGTTTATGCAAATAGAGAGTGCTAATGTCCCTGGGCTGTTTTGTCAACAATAGATGGCCCATATGGTGCCAAGGATCCATACACTGCCTTGCCACATGGAGAGGCGGCTGCTCGTGCTCGCCGCTGTTTGTCTTCTTTGACGTGGGGTCATGACAGGCCTACATTGTGTGTGTGTTTGTGCATGCGTGAGTTTATGCCTGAGTTTTTCCACTGACAGCATATTGCTTGATTTCTGGGCACAGTCAACTGTCCACATGGTGCTCAGTGCTTTGTGAATGGCTAATTCATCTGTCATAGTGAGGCCGATCGGATGCGACCGTTCGGAGTTCCAGGAACAAGCGGAGGAGTGTGAAAAAAGACTACGGGCAGCAGGGATAGAGACAAAAGCTCTAATGACTCACACAAAGGTTACCTTTTGTCTTTTGTCTTTAGCAATTTAAATCCAGGTACTTGACTGGAAATTCATGCAGGCTGAGCAAGAGTGAGAAATTACTGCTGTTGATAAACTGACAAACATGTCTACAGCTCCCTCAACCTACACCTGAACTCTTTCTCCTGACTATTGACTTGTAATTGTAATTATCATTGACTTGTATGAGCGCAGTGGCTCAGTGGTAGAGTGGTTGTCCCTCATCCGGAAGGTTGGTGGTTCGATTCCCGCTCTCCCAACAGTTCATAGTGTTTTTGTGTCCTCCAGTGGTGTTCCAGGTGTAACACTGGTGAATTGAAGCTTAATGTAAGTCGCTTTGGATAAAAGTGTCTGCTAAATGAATAAATAAAAATGAATATTAAGAATCTGCTTTAGCAAATACAGTAAGTATTGTTTGTACCTAAACTCCCAAGCTACATGGTTGACTTGTTGCAGTTGTATGTGCCCTTTATTACATTATCTGCAATGCCTTCAATTCTGTTCTTATTGTTATTGCTAATATATTCAGTGTGAAATATATATAGTTTAACATTCTGAGAATGTGGTTCTTTATGTGCATATTTTCCTATAAATATGTCTATTTCAGACCATGAAAATATTTACCTAAGTAATAACAAATGTTGATGTTTCTATGGAAAAGTAAAGCCAAATTATTACATAGCACTATTTGTGTATACGCCCCACTGTTCAAAACCTACTGCCAAAGTTTCTTATCACAAGCTACATTCCTTAAACCCTGGAAAAGATCTACCAGTCTAGTTTTCTTTGATGCCACTGAAACTACAATATGCTGAAGGCATTGGTATTGACATTTTAGCCAGTGATGCCAAAAAAGTGTTGCCAGCTGAAGCTTTAAGCTTCACTGGCCTCAAACTTTCACAGTTGATGAATGGATCTCTTGTGAAGTCTAGGACTGTATAGAAACACACATGGATTTTTTTTCAAGAATAGTAGGGTTAACATCTGTTATGATATCATGACCCCAATTGCCAGATACAGAGCTAGGTGTGTAACAATTGGGAAACACAAGAGTTTTATTTATTTATTCTGCTCTTCCTTAATATTTGTTGAGTCATGCCCTAAGCAGCTTTATGGCGGCCTGTGGCAGATTTATAGTGTCCAGAATGTGCAGAGAGAAAGAGAGGTTGGTACCTCATGGCAAGTGGGAGATAGAAAGAGATGGAATCCAGTCGAGGCCGTTGAATGGGCAGTAAAATGCGAGCTGTAAGCAAAGAGATAAATCTGCAACACTGCTGGGAAACACAGCCCTACTTTATCTCCCCAGCCGCTGAAAACCAAGCGCTTCACAAGACAGCTGCACAGCACAACATAGGCTTACGAGCATAAATAAAACACACATGCTACATAAAAGCACACTGAAGATGCACTACTTGGGTACAACAAAATACAAAAGAACGGTGTAGGGAGGAGGGAAGCAAAGATTGTAAAAAGAAAGGGAAAGGGAGTAAGTGGGAGCATGGGACAAGATTAGACAGAGACGGATGATGAGCGAATGGAGACAACGATATCAGAGACACTTCAGCAGAGTGGTCTTATCTGTGTGTCCCCTACCACCACTCCTTTGGTTGTCTTGTCACTTTTTGCCAAAAAGCCAGAATCCCATGTTGTCAGTCTAAATTGCTGCTATACTGCCACTGTGCTGCTGTCATTGCAGTTCTACAAAGGGGGCCTGCTGGGAGCCCCCCTTCAGAAATGAGCATGCATTCTGAAAGCAGGCTTGTCAAATATAACTTTTGGACAACTTGGCCGTTTTATTGTAGTTTACTGTTGTGACAAAAGTGGACTTGTGTACAACTCTTGACTTTTTTCTGATTTGTTTTTCTTTGTTTCTATTTAGTTTTACTGCAGCCCCCCAGTGGTTGTGTTTGTGTAGTGTAGAATTTATTGTCGACAATGCTGAATCTAAATTGGGACCCTTCCATAGTCACGAAGATCTGTTTATTCCTAGTATAAATTTAATTTCTGGACATAATTTTCTAATGATATTCTTGTTAATGAAAATATATTTTCCTGTAAAATACTAATTTTCCATGTCTGTTTTTTATTATATGTAGGTAACACTGTAAATTCACAACCAATACCATCTCACACTGCTGAGTTAGTTCAGATGGAATTGTTATAACATCTGGGCTATCTTTACCTAACTGTTTATCTTTTCTGTGTTATGTTATAATGTTATAAATATGCAATGTTGCACTGGTGTATGAATGTGTGTGAATGTTGCTCTGGTGTATAAATGTGTGTGAATGTTGCTCTGGTTTATGAACGTGTGAGATGTTGCTCTGGTGTATGAACGTGTGAGATGTTGCTCTGGTTTATGAACGTGTGTGAATGTTGCTCTGGTGTAAGAACGTGTGAGATGTTGCTCTGGTGTATAATTGTGTGTGGATGTTGCTCTGGTGTATAAACGTGTGAGATGTTGCTCTGGTGTATGAACGTGTGTGAATGTTGCTCTGGTGTATGAATGTGTGTGAATGTTGCTCTGGTGTAAGAACGTGTGAGATGTTGCTCTGGTGTATGAATGTGTGAATGTTGCTCTGGTGTATGAATGTGTGTGAATGTTGCTCTGGTGTATGAACGTGTGTGAATGTTGCTCTGGTGTATGAATGTGTGATGTTGCTCTGGTGTATGAACGTGTGTGAGATGTTGCTCTGGTGTATGAATGTGTGAATGTTGCTCTGGTGTATGAACGTGTGAGATGTTGCTCTGGTGTAAGAACGTGTGAGATGTTGCTCTGGTGTATGAATGTGTGAATGTTGCTCTGGTGTATGAACGTGTGAGATGTTGCTCTGGTGTATGAATGTGTGTGAGATGTTGCTCTGGTGTATGAATGTGTGAATGTTGCTCTGGTGTATGAACATGTGAGATGTTGCTCTGGTGTATGAACGTGTGTGAATGTTGCTCTGGTGTATGAATGTGTGTGAATGTTGCTTTGGTGTATAATTGTGTGTGGATGTTGCTCTGGTGTATAAACGTGTGAGATGTTGCTCTGGTGTATGAACTTGTGTGAATGTTGCTCTGGTGTATGAATGAGTGAGAATGTTGCACTGGTGTATGAATGTGTGTGAATGTTGCTCTGGTGTATGAATGTGTGTGAATGTTGCTCTGGTGTATGAATGTGTGAATGTTGCTCTGGTGTATGAATGTGTGGATGTTGCTCTGGTGTATGAATGTGTGAATGTTGCTCTGGTGTATGAACGTGTGAGATGTTGCTCTGGTGTAAGAACGTGTGAGATGTTGCTCTGGTGTATGAATGTGTGTGAATGTTGCTCTGGTGTATGAATGTGTGAGATGTTGCTCTGGTGTATGAACGTGTGTGAATGTTGCTCTGGTGTATGAATGTGTGTGAATGTTGCTCTGGTGTATAAACTTGTGAGATGTTGATCTGGTGTATGAACTTGTGTGAATGTTGCTCTGGTGTATGAATGTGTGTGAATGTTGCTCTGGTGTATGAATGTGTGTGAATGTTGCTCTGGTGTATGAATGTGTGTGAATGTTGCTCTGGTGTATGAATGTGTGAATGTTGCTCTGGTGTATGAACTTGTGTGAATGTTGCTCTGGTGTATGAATGTGTGAATGTTGCACTGGTTTATGAACGTGTGAGATGTTGCTCTGGTGTATGAACGTGTGTGAATGTTGCTCTGGTGTATGAACTTGTGTGAATGTTGCTCTGGTGTATGAATGTGTGAATGTTGCTCTGGTGTATGAACGTGTGAGATGTTGCTCTGGTGTATGAATGTGTGTGAATGTTGCTCTGGTGTATGAATGTGTGTGAATGTTGCTCTGGTGTATGAACGTGTGTGAATGTTGCTCTGGTGTATGAACGTGTGAATGTTGCTCTGGTGTATAATTGTGTGTGGATGTTGCTCTGGTGTATAAACGTGTGAGATGTTGATCTGGTGTATGAACTTGTGTGAATGTTGCTCTGGTGTATGAATGTGTGAATGTTGCTCTGGTGTATGAATGTGTGAATGTTGCTCTGAATGTGTGTGAATGTTGCTCTGGTGTATGAATGTGTGTGAATGTTGCTCTGGTGTATGAATGTGTGTGAATGTTGCTCTGATGTATGAATGTGTGTGAATGTTGCTCTGGTGTATGAACGCGTGTGAATGTTGCTCTGGTGTATGAACGTGTGTGAATGTTGCACGGGTTTATGAATGTGTGAGATGTTGCTCTGATGTATGAATGTGTGTGAATGTTGCTCTGGTGTATGAACGCGTGTGAATGTTGCTCTGGTGTATGAACGTGTGTGAATGTTGCTCGGTTGTATGAATGTGTGAGATGTTGCTCTGGTGTATGAATGTGTGTGAATGTTGCTCTGGTGTATGAATGTGTGAATGTTGCTCTTTATGAATGTGTGTGAATGTTGCTCTGGTGTATGAATGTGTGTGAATGTTGCTCTGGTGTATGAATGTGTGTGAATGTTGCTCTGGTGTATGAATGTGTGAATGTTGCACGGGTTTATGAATGTGTGTGAATGTTGCTCTGGTGTATGAATGTGTGTGAATGTTGCTCTGGTGTATGAATGTGTGTGAATGTTGCTCTGGTGTATAAATGTGTGTGAATGTTGCTCTAGTGTATGAACGTGTGAATGTTGCTCTGGTGTATGAAATGTGTGTGAATGTTGCTCTGGTGTATGAATGTGTGTGAATGTTGCTCTGGTGTATGAACGTGTGTGAATGTTGCTCTGGTGTATGAACGTGTGAATGTTGCTCTGGTGTATGAATGTGTGTGAATGTTGCTCTGGTGTATAAATGTGTGAATGTTGCTCTGGTGTATGAAAGTGTGTGAATGTTGCTCTGGTGTATGAACGTGTGTGAATGTTGCTCTGGTGTATGAACGTGTGTGAATGTTGCTCTAGTGTATGAACGTGTGTGAATGTTGCTCTGGTGTATAAATGTGTGTGAATGTTGCTCTGGTGTATGAATGTGTGTGAATGTTGCTCTGGTGTATGAATGTGTGTGAATGTTGCTCTGGTGTATGAATGTGTGTGAATGTTGCTCTGGTGTATGAATGTGTGTGAATGTTGCTCTGGTGTATAAATGTGTGTGAATGTTGCTCTGGTGTATAAACGTGTGTGAATGTTGCTCTGGTGTATGAACGTGTGTGAATGTTGCTCTGGTGTATGAATGTGTGAGAATGTTGCACTGGAAGGATTAGACTTCCACTGCACATTTGTATTCCTGAGGTGCTTGACGTGCTGGTGTCTCATACACACCCCTTGTGCTACTGTGCACTTTAACTGCAGGATAATTATAACAAATTGTGGGATTTACTGTCCCTCAAAGGCAACAACAATAAAAACGATTTTCAACAATTATTTTTCAGTGTAGTATTTTCATCCAGTCTGCTTCAGGTGGTACACACAATCTTTAGTGTGCAGACCATTTTAACCTTCTGCTACAGAATGACACTCAAATATGCTGACATTTCAGAATCCCCTGGTGTTTTAGCAATGATTTTTGACAACCTCAGACAAATTGACAATGTGGAAATTGCCCTGAAAAGACTACAGTTATATCTCTTTATACTGTATGTTAACTCTAACACTCAATCTAGTAATGCTTCTCTGCTGGACACCAAACTGAGACAAGTTGTTTTCAATTCCTTAAGATTGCTGTTGTCAGCAAATACACTGTACATTCAGAAGATTTGTTGGGTTCATTCTGGGTAAAGTTTGAGGAAAAATGGAGCTAACCTATAATAAATCAAAAGCCTTTTTTATTTTATTTTTTGGAACTGCTGTTTCAGTATTCCACGTAACAATCCCTGACTCATGATTTTCCATGTTTTGTCTGCTTCCATGTTCCATGTAGCTTTCACATACCACCCTTATCTTTGCTTACTGTATTTTGTCCTGATAATCATCCAAAGGCATGTTTCTACTGAGGTGTACAGCACGGATTGGGTCAGCCCTGTGTCTGCACGGTGCTGTATGTTTCTGACATTTTGGGGATTAATCATATAATGCCATAAATGATGCCCATATTTAATGCAATATAGCAAATACAATGTCTCACAAAGCAAGAGCCATACAACGCAGTCTAAAACTGCGTTCTTGTATTTATTGTGTGTATTTATTCTTGCATTCTTGTAATTATTTTGTGTTCCTTCTTTTGATGGCCATTTTTTTTAGTATCTTTCCATCATTAGACTGCTGTGTTTAAGCCCATCCTTTGGAAAATGGCCCAGGCTGATGAAATCAAAAACCGAGGGGTTTCCAAAGTTGTTTGTTATGGTATTGTTTGCACTTTTTTTGGTGCAATAGTATTAAAACAAGGTCATTTCCTGAAAAACACTTCTCTTTTCAATACTCTGCAGACAACACTTTTTCAAACCATTTGTAATACAGCATTATAAAAATGCTGGTGTTTGGCTGACGCTATGTTATTTAGTAGCTGTTAAATTTTGTACCAATTTGCTGTTTTTTGCTCAGCGCTATTCCTCAATTACATTGTGATTTAGGAAATGCTACCATGCTACAAAAAATAATAATAATCCGAAGTACGAATGGTCACATTGCTGAATATTAGTTTACTCTCTAATGGTAATGTCATTAATAGATTTTTATATATCCTAAGATGGATAAGAGACATACAACGTAAATGTCTGTCTGTAAAGGTCACACTCCAAACATAGTGCATCATTTCTCTTGTATTTGTCTTCATTTAATTTGGTCCTGGTCCTGCAGCACAATGACCGTACGTTAAGTAACTCACAGCCAGTACTATGGCTAGCGAGTGTGACAGCCAAACAAAGCTAAATGTTTAAGTGTGTGAACGGTCGTCATTAATCACAGAGTCTGGAGCTGAGAGCGTGAGTCTGGGCTATGATAAATGAACTGGGGGCGCCTCTGCACATGCCGAACAAGGAATAAGAGAAAGGAGGAGGGAATATACAAAAAGGAAAAGATGCAGAGGAGAGACCCACTGTGTGTCACCCACAGCTGCTTGTTTATTTCTGCCTGAACATTAGTACCACAATAAACTATTTCCTTCCACACACACACAGCAACCATTTCTTTGCGTACATGTGTCTTCCACCTTGTCTACATGGGAAGAATAGTGGTATAAGAAACTGTCAGGTCAGCTATTTATGGTCCTATGAAGCCAGTTTGGCAGACTAAGTGGTTGTGAATACTAATTTCTTATATCAGATTATTTTAAATGCCTGAAATGGCAGCCAGAAATGTGCAGTTCTAAAGATATTTGCAGCATAAAACATTTTATCCAAAAGAGATGTAAACAGATTCTCTGCTTGTGTGCATGAAATAAAAGACTGGCTTCATTCAAATTTTCTAAAACTTAACATGGACAAAACTGAGATTATTTTCACTGGACCTTCATCACTCACTAATAAAATTCCTACTAACCTCACCTGTGATGGCTCTTCTATCAAACCATCTACTACTGTTAAAAATCTTGGTGTAATTTTTGATTCCACTCTATCTTTCCACTCTCACATTAAATCCATCACTAAATTGGCATTCTTTCATCTACGTCGTATCGCTCAGCTCCGTCCCTTTATCAGCATCTCAGATGCTGAAATTGTCATCCATGCATTTGTCACCTCACGTCTTGATTATTGCAATGCACTTTTCATTGGCCTACCAGCTAGCTCCATTTCCAAATTACAATACATTCAAAACTCTGCTGCCAGACTACTCACCCACACCAAGCGCTCTGCACATATTTCCCCAATTCTGCACGATCTTCACTGGCTTCCTGTGGCTTACCGTATTAAATTCAAAATTCTCCTTCTCGCTTTTAAGTCTCTTCACGGCCTTGCTCCCCCCTACCTCTGTAACCTGCTTCTCCCCTACACACACACAGCAGCGCTCTTTACGATCCGCTGATTCCAGCCTTCTCGTTGTCCCTCGGCATCGCCTTGCTTCAATGGGGGGCAGATCATTCAGTGTTATTGCGCCCAAAATGTGGAACTCTCTCCCCCTATCACTCCGTTTAGTTAACACCATCTCTGAATTTAAATCCATGCTCAAAACACACCTATTCTCTGAATGTTACAGTTCTTAGTGGGTTTTTTATTTTATTTTATTTTTTTTTTCTCACTTACTGTACTTGAACTCTCATTTGCCTGTTGTTGTCCTGTCTGCTCTCTTTGTCAATTGTCCTTATTGTTGTTTGTTTATTGTAAAGCGTCCTTGAGCTCTGGAAAGGCGCTATATAAATAAAACTTATTATTATTTATTATTATTATTAAACAGGGTAATACTTGTGTAAACTGGTGTAACTGGTAAATCAGGGTCCAGGCAAGATTTATTTAATACTAGGGCTGTCAAATTATTAAAATATTGAATTGCATAATCCATAGTTAACTCACTCAAATTAATCTGATTGTTTAATTTGTTTTAAATGTCCTCTTAAAAGCATATTTTGCAGTTTTTACTTTGCTTATTAGAAAAGAGGTCAGAAATGTTAAAACTGTTTTATAGAAAGTTTCTTTTTGTAACACTATCCAGAAAAGCTTCCATTCTGAATAAAAATATCAAACTCAAGCCCAAAGAGCACACCATTGGGCATAATGAATTACGACTAACAACGGAGTGTCAAACTTTCAAACTAAAAAATTTAATGAATAGCTGAAAAAAACTGACCAATGTTCAGTAGCTATCCATTTAGCTCTAGCTGATGAAAGTTAGTGGTTGAGCTGTTCAGGGGTTTTTACTGCAGACTATCCAGTCAGCTTTTGGCGAGGGGGGCTGAGCCAGGGCCTCTATATTAGCGGTGTGTTTAACCAGCAGCCAGGGGCGCAACTACCCAGTCCAGGCGTGCAGCAACAATTTTGGCATGGCTTTAAAAATAAACTTGCCATTCATAAGACTCTTTTTGTCCATGTCTGCTTTATGAATGAATGCTAACTAAGGCCCCTACGTTTGCTGGAACTTGACCCATACATGGATACACATGGCAGTCTCAATCATCTACATAAATACATTATAGAAAGACAATAGGACCTGAATGGGACACAGACTTTATAGAGTCAACCCTTACTTCTGAGTTCCACGGGCCTATCTTTACCGTACGCTAACACAACCTACATTTCTGTCACATTTCAGCTTTGGGTTGTCTCTAAAGATAGCTGATTTAGATAATGGTAGCTTTAGACATGGCTTCTGTCTGAAGCTCACACTTACTGACAGGTAATCAAAGAGAAGGGGCGCCCCAGTCATCCCTGCATCACTCTGATTTGAACACAACGAGGCCAGACATGAGGAAGAAGAGGCTGACATAATGAAAGGTTCAATGTTTTCACAAACTGCTCTGTCATGGTCTTCAGCCAGCTGCTGCCACTTCCGCTTGGTCATGCTGTTAACACCCACAGACAAGAATAGACTGAGATTCAAGGCAACACATTGGCACCGCAATTAAAAGTTTTGTTCATTCAAATTTGTCTGCTCATTTTAAATGTGGCTCTGGAGCTTTTTTCCAAGGAACACTTGAGAACAACAACACCTGCTATATATTTTTTAAATATGGTTCACGTCTATTTGTATTAATGACTTAAGTCCAAGTCGCCATCTGTCTGGTAATAATAAACTTTTGGGTGACTGACAGCAACTTTGAATGACTGAACGCAGTCCAGGGTTTTTATAATGCATAAACATAAAAAAAATCTTGACTTGACAAAGATTTTATATCGATTGCATCCTAATAACGCTTTCCATTGTGTAATTTGGTATTAATGCCACAGGCTGCGAACTTCAATAACCTGACTGCATCATTTGACCTCAAGCGGGTTTCCACACGGCAACCCACAAGTCTGGTAATCAACTAGATCTTATCTACATAAGATACTGCTCCACTCGGCACACTCAGGTCAACTTGCACACTTCTGATCATTTCTTCATAACTCTCGACCTTGACCTAACTTCTCCAGACACTGCAATTGTTTTACCGCTGGTCACTTTCCGACGCAACCTGCGTACACTCAGTCCCTCCCACTTTTCCTCTGCTGTCTCTTCTGCACTCCCCTCTTCTGAGGAGCTCTCTCTTTTAAACACAAACAACGCTACCGACACTCTGTGCTCCACGCTTACATCCTGCTTGGACAACTTATGCCCTCTTACATCTAGACCAGCCCGTACATCCTCGTCTGCCCCCTGGTTATCCGATGTTCTGCGCGAGCACCGCGCCAGCCTCCGGTTAGCTGAGAGAAAATGGAGCAAGTCAAAAGATCCTACTAACCTCTGTATCTACCAGGCTCTCCTCTCTATTTTCTCTGCTGATGTTATCTCTGCAAAAACTGTCTACTACCATTCTAGGTTAATCACCTTCATCGGATTTAACAGCTGATGATTTCGGGTCTTTCTTTGTAAAGAAAACGACCGCCATCAGCAGTCAGTTCTCTGCGCCACCACCTGTCGAGCTCATTCAGACCCCTGATATTTACATTTTTACATTTAGTCATTTACAGTGTTGTGCAAGTTACTTCCAAACTGTAAATGTAATACTTTACCTTACAATATTACTGTCTCAGAATTGTAATACATCACATTACTCCTGTATTACTTTTGAGTTACTTTCACAAAAATAACTACAAGGTAGAACGTAAAATTCTAAAATGACAAAATGTAATACAGAGCATTTTACATCCAGTAGAAGGCAATTTGATAATGACTGTGGGCTATCCAGGCTACTAACAATATAGCATATAATTGGCAAAGTGAAGGCTCAAGACAAGAAAGGATGACAGACAAAATCACAAATGATTAAAGTCTGTTAAAAGTATGGTAGAGGTAAAATTATTATCTGGCAATATCCGTGAATAGCTTGGGTCTATTAATATTAGACACAACATAAGTTCTTTCGGTTTTACACAAAGGTTGCATTTGACTATAACGTTCTTTTTGTCCTTATCTCTGACAAATTCAAAGTAATGAGCACACGTCCACCTCGTGAATGTACAGTCGTCTTCTGCCATCTTCATTAGCCGCTTTTCCACTGGCAAGTGCGACTCGCAAGCACAGCAGGGGCAGAAATCATGCCTCGCGCCACTCCTGTAAAACCCGCCTTTACTGGACTATGTCACGCAATAACAAAGTTACACCAACAAGAGGGAGATTAATGAAATCTCGCGGTCTCGCAAAGGTTTTTTTTTTTTTTTGTAACGCAAGCTTTGCTGAAAATGTACCGAGTGAAATATTACTGAAAATTAATTAGTAATTCCTTACACTACTGTGTTACAGGAAAAAGTAATAAATTACTGTAATGCATTACTTTTGTAATGCGTTACTCCCAACACTGGTCATTTAGCAGACGCTTTTATCCAAAGCAACTTTTTTTTAAAGATGGCTACAGAATCTGCTGATCTTGTAGCAGCAGGAAGATCATTCCACCAATGTGGAACAGAGCCAGAGAAGGTAAGCGAGAGTGATTTTTTACCTTTTTGGGACGGTACCACCAGACGTTGTTCATTTGCAGAGCGCAGGGATTTGGTAGGAACATAGGTCTGTATTAGTGAGTGAAGATATGAGGGTGCAGAACCAGTGGTGGTCTTGTAGGCCAAGAGCATAGCTTTGAACTTGATGCGGGCGTCAACCGGGAGCCAGTGTAACCTAATGAATAGAGGAGTTACATGTGCTCTCTTCGGTTCATTAAAGACCGCTCTTGCCGCTGCATTCTGGATCAGCTGCAGAGGTTTGGTTGTGCAGGCAGGGAGTCCAGCCAGTAGAGCATTGCAATAATCCAGTTTGGACAAGACAAGAGCCTGGACTAGAATTTGCGTAGAGTGCTCTGATAGGAAAGGTCTAATTTTCCTAATGTTGTAGAGGATGAATCTACAGGACCGGGTGGTGCTGGCGACATGACTTGTGAAGTTTAGCTGATCATCAATTACCACTCCCAGATTTCTGGCAGTGATGGACGGTGTAATGGTTGATGGGCCTAGTTGAATGGAGAGGTTGTGGTGGGTCTTTGGATTGGCCGGAATCACAAGCAGTTCTGTTTTTGCAAGGTTCAGCTGCAGGTGATGGTCCTTCATCCAAAGTGAGATGTCACTCAGACATTACAGAGACCTCGTTTCTTCAGGATACTCTGAATGACCTACTCGAGAGGTAAGACTTGAACCATTGCAACGCCATTCCAGAGACACCCATCGCCTTGAGAGAAGACAGGAGAATGTGATGATTAACAGTGTCAAAAGCAGCAGACAGATCCAGTAAGATGAGTACAGATGACTTGGATAGGTCATTTAGAGTATCCTGGAGAAACAAGGTCTCTGAATCCCAACATCTCAATACAGGGGTTCTACAGGGCTCAGTGCTTGGACTGCTACTCTTTTCCATATACATGACATCCCTTGGTTCTGTCATCCAGAAGCATGGCTTTTCTTATCAATGCTATGCAGATGACACTCAACTCCACCTGTCATTTCAACCTGACGATCCGACGGTCTCTGCTCGCGTCTCGGCATGTCTGAGTGACATCTCACTTTGGATGAAGGACCATCACCTGCAGCTGAACCTTGCAAAAACAGAACTGCTTGTGATTCCGGCCAATCCACATCCTCTCCATTCAACTAGGCCCATCAACCATTACACCGTCCAGCTCTGCCAGAAATCTGGGAGTGGTAATTGATGATCAACTAAACTTCACAAGTCATGTCGCCAGCACCACCCGGTCCTGTAGATTCATCCTCTACAACATTAGGAAAATTAGACCTTTCCTATCAGAGCACTCTGGACAAGACAAGAGCCTGGACTAGAATTTGCGTAAACTGAATTATTGCAATGCTCTACTGGCTGGACTCCCTGCCTGCACAACCAAACCTCTGCAGCTGATCCAGAATGCAGCAGCAAGAGTAGTCTTTAAAGAACCAAAGAGAGCGCACGTAACTCCTCTCTTTATTAGGCTACACTGGCTCCCGGTTGACGCCCGCATCAAGTTCAAAGCTATGCTCTTGGCCTACAAGACCACCACTGGTTCTGCACCCTCATATCTTCACTCGCTAATACAGACCTACGTTCTTACCAGATCCCTGTGCTCTGCAAATGAACAACGTCTGGTGGTACCATCCCAAAAAGGTAAAAAATCACTCTCACGTACCTTCTCTGGCTCTGTTCCACATTGGTGGAATGATCTACCTGCTGCTACAAGATCAGCAGATTCTGTAGCCATCTTTAAAAAACGCCTGAAAACACATCTCTTCCGTCAACACCTGACTGAAAAACACTGAGTTCTACTTCCTTTCTATCAATTCCTTTCTTCAAAAAAAAAAAAAATCTCTTATCCTTAGCTTTGTATACAGTGCTGGGTTTTAACTGACTAGTTTTTTGTGCACTTATGCTTTTTGCTACCTTGTGTTGTTAAAATTGCTTCCATTATTTTTCCTCACTTGTAAGTCGCTTTGGATAAAAGCGTCTGCTAAATGACTAAATGTAAATGTAAATGTAATTTCATTTTACCACTTAGAAATTAATTCAGGTCATTTCTGTCAACATTAGTCGAGGAAACTAAGGCAAATATGTATCAAATTCGCATGGTACTGGTTCTTCATAATGAATTGTTTGATGAAGTGACTAGGAAGGATACGTACAGGAAAAAGTGAAGGTAAAATGGGGAGGGCACTGGTGCTGGAATGACACGCATGAACAGCAAAGCGAGCAAGGGAAAAGACGGCTTTGCCATTCACTTTGAAGCTTGCTCCACTTCTGTCTGTCTTACGTAACAGAAAATTGAAGAAAAACAACTGCCAAAAACCAGACAGGGCTTAGAGGAACAAACAGGCAGCCTTAACATTCCAAACTTAAATACTGTACTACTTGCTTGCTGTAAAAAAGACTTCCTGTCAGAGCCACCATGTCATGGAGCTGTCATATCATTACAAAAAAGCCCAGTTATTAACTACAATGAGGATCAGGCACAACACCATCGTCTCATAGAAAAAATGGAACTTGGGCTTGAGCTATACTTCATACATCTGCCACTACAAATCTGAGATGCATGGACTTTCTAATCATAATTAATGCCTGTGTAAAAATAATAATTAAAATTGCATTCTATCAAGTTACAAATTGCTAATAATAATAATGCCAATGTTAAAATGTTACCATCAAACAGAAATTAAGAGAAGGAAAACCTCTATGGAATAGTTAAAACTTTTATTTTATTTATTTATTTATTTATTTTTTAATCAGCCTTTTGTTGTGTAAGTGTCACATGCCAAATACATAGGTCAAAAGTCATTCTGGATAAGCAAATCTTTAGCTTAATTTTAAACTGAGCTATATCACTGATGTGTAAATCAATGGGAAGCATGTTTTTTCTGGAGTCTAGGACACTGAAAGACTGTTGAATGAGTTCAAAACAACAACGAAAGTTTATGAAGTGAATGACCCTGTTTCACAAAGGAGGTTGAACCAACTCAGAGTATAAATCTTAACTCTGAGTTATCCTAGTCAGACCGGCCCAACTTAGAGTTTACTGTTTCAGAAAACAAGTTTAGAGTTAGTTCGGTCAACTGAGTTGGTTCACTCTGAGTTTCAGGGAGCCAAGGGAGGAAGGTCATCATCAATGGAGCCAAAAAAAGAGAATTCACCACGGCAATGTTAATCAAACAGCGGCTGCCATGTTAGAGGAGAGTAAAGTCATGTGACTATGAAATTTCAATTAAAGAAGTGAAGAGTTTTAGCTACACAAGTGATTTAATTGGTAAACAGTAGGCAATTTTTTTAATGACCTACATTTACAGTATATCAGTGCTGCTTTGAGTGCAAATAACTAACTGTGTAACTGATAAAATGCATACTGCTCCAAAAGAACTGTATCATAATATATTAATATAAATGCCATCTATTTAAGAAAACATCAGAATCTTGTAGTTGATCAAAGTTATTAATAATAACATTAATAATGGATTACATTTAGGTTGTGCTTCTCTCCCAAGGAACCACAGGACTCAAAGCGCTCACAGGCCATTATTCATTCACTCCACAGTCACACACTGGGGGTGGTAAGCTACAGTCTGTAGCCACAGCTGCCCTGAGGCAGACTGTCGGAGAAGTGGCAGCCATTTTACACCTATGGCCTTTCCGACCACCACCACTCACACCAGTGCTGTGGCAGTTCATATGCGATGATTTGTCATTTAAATTAAAATGTAAGGTGTATTCACAGTTTCCCTGTAAATGAGGAAACAAATCATCCAATCAAAGAGCTCCTTCAGGCACAGCAGAGTAGGAGACTGGGTTAGAGGAATAAAACCTGCCACACACCAGGTTAGGTTTACAACCTACTTACTGAGTTAGGTTTCCTCAGTAACTGAATCAGAGTTTAGAGTTACTCTCTCTGAACTCTCTCTTTCTAAGGTTAAAATAGTGGACTTAACCTGCTTCTTAAAACAGGGCCAATGTGATGTAAAATGTTTGTCAACAGATAAGCAAACTCTTCTCTCTCAAACTAAAGGTGAAAGAGAAAGATTAACATTAAGTGCATATTTTTATGTATGTGTTTTTTATTTATTATTCTGTAATATATGTGCTTGCACAGAAACTAGTTATTGATAGATTATAGAAAGAAAAGTAGGATTTGAGGACAGTGACGAGGATGAGAGACAAAAGACCACTCTGAGGATATAAGCCCAGCCTGTCAATGCTCTCTGCTCATCATTGTTTGGAGAGCACTGTTTATGTAGTGATGACCCCGACCGAGGGGCTTCACCTTTACACAGCAGCAGCAAGCACTGTGGCACTTAGGCGAAAATCTTGAACAGCACTGTTCTCTTCTTGGTCTTCTGTTACTTTTTATGACAATCAATCTTCATGATGTCACTATCGCCCACAGCAGCCAATGTTGCTATGGAGATCAGTAGATCTGCGCTGAACTGCAACCTCGGGGAGAGTTGTGGCGTGGATGTGTTTGTATGTATGTGAATTGTGTGCACGACTCATCTTTAATTCCCATCTGCAATCTGCATAGTTTTACTTTGTATCATTAGACTAGCCATAATATAAAGACAGCTGCCATATGCTAATGAGGAAAAAATCAAATTGCTTGAAAATATATGAATTTGACACAATTCTCACTTTCGTGTGAAAAGCCTTATGGCTATTTTAACCTCTGTTTCACTTCCCTCTTTCCTTCCACTTGTAACTACAACCTTCAACTCCTGAAGTGTGTTATTAGTATTTAACAATGGCATTTTAACTACTAGCTTTACTTTCCTTAATAACTACCTTCTGTGGTAATAATTACTCCCTTTAACAAAAGGGGATTTCAAGGCAGTGTGCAGCTGGGATTGGGAACAAGTCCCCCGTTGGATATTTAGGTATATGGTGCTGATCACAAGCTATGCAGACCACCGTCAGTCGTTATTGTGGCTATTGTTTATTTTTAAGGGAAGACAGACCAAATCAAGATCATCATTCATCAACCCTTTTTAAAATATGAAAATTCCTATATATAAAAATATAATATACAGTATTATCAATCATTTATGTTGCTCTCCTCCAAAAGCTTTAAAATCAAAAAATTAACTTTAAAAAATTTGCTTTAACTGTTTTATTTCTGTATTACTCATCTATTTAGACCAAGGGTGTCCAACCTTTTATTCTCAGAGAGCTACTTTTACAAAATAAAAACGGCAGAGATCTACTTGTGTTTGTAACATGTATTGTCAAAGCTTATTTCAACACAAACAAAATTAATTTTGTTTTGCCAGAACATTAACCCTAGACCTTTACAAAATGTTGGTGTCCACAACTCACATTTTGCCATAAAACATAACAAAATACATTTACTTCATCTGCATGTGCATTTTGTAAATGTAAATGCACTTATTTCCTGTGTATCTCACTCTTTAAATTAAAAACATAAATGCTGTCAAAACTAAACTGCACAGATACTTGTGTATTCAGTCACTTGACTGGCACTGATGGAGCCAACAAGAGAGGTGTAGCCTCAGGTTTACTCTTATGAACGTATTTAAATGTTCATCTGTCAATTTGCTTCTGAACTTTTATGGTTGCCTTAATCTTGCAAATCTTGCAAATTCTGCCCTTGTGTTTTCACACTTACTAAAATGCATCTAAATGCTGCTTCTTCTCCTATTGTCACTCACTTTTGTATTTGTGCACTCCTCTCTCCTTCTCCTCTCCCTCCGTCCTGTTCAGAGCACATGTGTATAAGCGCACACCCGCCCTCTCTGCTTAATGGTATGATCCTTGTCTATCCTCACATGACTGGTTACACAGCAACATGTGACATCCAGTCCACTCACTACAGGAAGTACCTGTATAGTGAAGATCATTCTGCCCAGTATTAGTTTACAAAAATAAATAAATAAAATAAAACTCCTATTGTTTACTACCGGTATCTTGCGAGCGGCGTGCAAGACCACTAATTTAGACATTGAAAAGCCAGAACCATTCAAACCACATGCTTACATCTTCACTAACATTACAACATTAGTGTAGTATTTGAGATCAGCTCAATGGATGTGTAATTGATATTTTACATTTGCACCTCCACCCTCACATGGCTAGTATAGGCATTATTCTAAAATGTAGGTGTGGTGTGCACATTTGGTGTTTTGGAAGACCTGCCTTTGCATTGTGACCGACAAAAAGCAGGTCATTGTCAAAACACTATTTTATGCAACAGTGTTTAATGAATGAGTCCAGTGCATAATGAAGGAGATGATACCTACATAGTTTAAATGAAAAAGTATTTGAGAATGTGGTCCATCCATCCAGGTATTAGACTGGGCTTGTAGTGTTGGCACTTTGACTGTTCCCTAGTATTTGGTGTCAGGTAGTGTGGTGATGACTCACATTGATGAGTTTTTAAAATGCTCTTATTATAAGAGCATACAAGATTATATTATACAACAATTCAACAAATAGAAATATGTTTTTGGTATACTGGGATGTAAATTAGGATTGTAAATGTAGTAAATAAAATTAATAATGGATTAAATGAATTGATTAACTATTATGATAATCTCTGGGTTTTTGTTTGTTTTGTTTTTTCTCTTCTGTTTAGTGAATGGAACTTATATGAGTTTTGTTGTTTTGTTTTTATTTATAGCACTTTTATTTAAATGTTAAAATGGTTAGCTGCAATAAGTCTCGATTTCAGCCTAAAACTCTTTTGGTCAGTGTTTTATATTTAATGTAAGTATTCTGTTTTTTTGTTTATTTTTTGACCTGAATCCTCTGCCAGAGAGGGTTGGGAGGGTCTGGAAGGTGTTCATGGAGGCCACAGACGGAGTGGCGCAGTCTATAAAAATGCAATTGTATAGCTCTGTTGTGGTGTAGAAGTTGAGACATAAGGCAATGGCTCACATTTCTACTCTCATTTATGGTGATGAGCAGTGGATCATGCCAAAAAGAACAAGGTATTAGAGACATGCAGCTGAAATTAGTTTCCTCTGTGGGGTTAGGAGACTCCAATGTGACACTGAAGTTAGTTGTACGTTCATTGGTGAGAATCAGTTCCAGTCTTCACTGCACACGTAAGTCAAGAGTTACAGTATTTAGATTCTAATGTACTTCAGTCAACAGTTTGTAGTACACTTACCTTTTTTTATCAATAAAACTACAGTAGCAGAATTTGGGTTGATTATTTGCTATATACAAACTGCTCCATAATATTATACAGTATAATTAATAATGAAATGGGAGTAACCAAGCCAACAAAATAAACATTATGGTTTAATCTAAAGTCATGCTATTTATTTTAAGACTTAACCATTCTAATAATATCCCAACTTAAATACCATGCTAATAGCATGGCCTTTTCAACAGCCAAAGGAACCTCACTCCGCTAACTTGTTACTATATTAATGTTCTTTCAACTCCATGGACATATTTCTTCTTTTAGTCATTGCCTTTCTGATCGCATGCATTCCTCTATTAGAGATAACACGACCTTTGGTGTGTTGGCAGTTCCACATGTGACCTTTAAAAGTGAAACAGACTGCAAACAGCTGTGTATTGAGTGGAGCATAATGTAGGGCTAAAGTGGCCACCTTGATCAGGTTCAGTCATAGAGAGCCATTATAAGTCTTTGTTCTGAACTGGAAAATGAGAAAATTAGTCACCTTTACGTATATACACAAGTGTAGCCGAGCTTACAAGGACTGTTCTGACCTCGCCTCTTGTTCTCGGCAGGAGAACACGCTCACCAGATTATGCTGTGTTTGACAAGTAATCTGTCACTTCCACTCTGTCTTGCTGTTTTTCCTCATCTCATTCTTTGCCGCTCATTGGTTTCAGATTTCAGATTTCTGCCCTTATTTTCTTGCTTCACCTGAAAAGAAATATAAATTTTGTGTTTTTTTCAGATTCATGTGAAATTTCTGTTTTAGACCAAATCCAATTCTTGATATTGTCGGCTGCTCATTGCATTTAGATGTTTAATGCATTTTAGTTTTATTCCTTACCATTATCATGTTTTTCACATACAAATATAAAGTTTATGCTCATTCATGCATCCATGGGTGACCAGAGACATACTCTTCCTCTTTCTTTTTAAGTTGAAAACAAAGCACTTACTTATTTTCAATGAAAGTAGCTCACTGGCGGATATGTTATGTGGCCCACAGAGCAGACACACTATTGCCTTCTGGCATGTGGGTCCTACAACCCCGTTCCTTGGACCTGTAAATAAACAAGGAAAATATTTCCCAGTTGGGTACTACAACATGTGACATTTATTTTGATTGTTTCTGTGTCTCTGGAGTGATATAGTCTTAGTGAGAATGTGTAGCGCAGCGCTGTAGGAAAGTACAGAATGATAATGATACCCTACAGGAAAAGTTCCAGTCATGCAGCGATAATCATTTCTACAGGATTAAGTCCTGACCCACATCGGCCCAACATATTAGTATTCAGAGAGAGTACTGCGGCACACAAGACTCCAAACCAGCAGCTGATAGGATAGCAGTAAGGAAGGGAAGTGGGAGAAGGAGACGAAGAGGGAATAACAACAGATGCAAAACTTTATTAATATGACAGTGATTTTTAACAAGTGAATTCTTTATGGAAAGATGAGATGGATCAAGACAATTATAAAACAACAATATCTATAATGGAATTCTTCAGATTTATCACCACCTCAAGTTGTCAGTGGCGCAATAGAATATTTGATGGCACAATATCTTGTTGCAATTACAAAGTTTAGCAAACAGCTTTTCAGTGGGCCTCTGCTTTGGATCTTTCACTCCCATTTGCATTTGTGGTGGGTGTGAGCGTGCAGCAGATGGGCTGTTGGAAATAAAGAAAACACTGAACCACTGGCCCACTCAAAACTGGCCGCTATTAAGAGGAAATTGTGCATTTTCTTTATGAAAATGTGTATTCATCTTTTTATCCTGAGATTCAACATCTGTAAAATTTTGTTTACAAAGAGCTCCAAAGTTGTCCATAATTAATGATGTATTATCTTTTCAGATACCTATTGCTATTATGAGCTTTCTGTTTGCAAAACTTAAAATTGAATAGTATTTTCTACAGGTGCACGTGGCAGAGTGGTTAGCACTCCTGCCTCACAGCAAGAAGGTCGTGAGTTCAAAACCCGGCCGACTCAAACATTCTCGGCCGACTCCGGTCTTTCTGTGAGGAGTCTGCATGTCCTCCACGTGTTACCGTGGGTTCTCTCCGGGTACTCCGGCCTCCTCCCACCGTCCAAAGACATGCATGTATAGGTTAATTGGCAACTCTAAAGTGTCCCTAGTGAATGAATGTGAGAGTGAATGGTTGTCTGTCACTGTCTATGTCTAAATGTCAGCCCTGCGACTAACTGGCCACTGTCCAGGGTGTACCCCGCCTCAGGCCCAAAGATGCTGGGATAGGCTCCAGTCACCCACGACCCCTAACAGGACAAAGTGGTAGAAAATGAATGAATGATGAGTGTTTTCTATTTAAATGATATCATTATCCCACTTTTTTGTGGATAAGACCTAGCATAACAAAAAACAAAAGTGATAGACACACTATTTTATGTTGAGGTAATATATCAGGTCCTTGCTTCCATTTCTACAATGACTAACATTAATTACATACACAGTTTGTATGCTGTGACATGTTTTCATTGGGCTTCAGTGCTAATTAATATTTAAGGACAGTGGCGAGCTGTGATATAAACTTCCATGTTTTTGTGTGTTGAGCTGCTGAAAAGAGAGATTCATTAGAACAAGTCGAACTGGGCTGATGCCACAAGGTCATGCACAGTTGTAAGTTGTGCAATGCTAATGCAACGTAGCGATGGTATTGCTTTCTTTCTGTTTTAGAAGGATCTCCTTCTAAAATAAATGAAACATTTAACATACTACCTCCTAGGTATAAAAGGTTTATTATGGCTTGTGTATGTTTCAGAGTATATTTCAGGGCCACTTGCCTCTGAAATGAATTACCACACTGACTCACTGGTATTGTCTGCCTCTTCATAGAATCAATTAGAGGCTAGCATACAGCACCGTGTCTGTTGTCACACAGAGAATAATCGCTTACACTTTCCCCAAACCCAGTGGACCATGGGCAGATCTGGCTTATTGTATATTTTAACGATGGGAAGCTACTTATTCATCATTTAGAGATTGTCTACTGTGATAGGTGTGTGTTGGTTTGTGTGCAAGGTTGACTTTAGATGCAGATGTTTTTTTTTTCAGAATCACATTGTATGCTTATGTTGCACACTGCATTCCTGCTCAGCATAAAATACATAATACATTTGTCAGGCGTGAATGCATATGATACATTTTGCTTTGTGCTCATTGGATTAGACATCCAAAAGTCATATTTGTATAATGTATGTGTAAGCAATCATGCAGCTGCATCTCTAATTTAAATGTTCTTGTTTACATAATTAAAAGCTTTTTTTTTTCTTTGCTTGTGGATAAACTCATAGAAGATAAGGTGAAGTTTTCCATTTTTCTAGAAACCAGAGCCCTAGCTGTATTATTTTATAGTAATGATCCTCCGGGACAAAAACAGAAAAGTAAAAATACGATTTGAGATAATGTATTTTGCAGTCGTTTTGTTTCTTTCTGTCAAATATATGCAGAAGATGTCACTCTGGGGCAATATAAAGAGTATAAAACAATGGTCAAAGTGACTGAAAAATCTTTTGAAAAGTCCTTTGAAAAGATTTGTCGACATGCAAGATCATATATCCAGTAAATGCATATGCAAATACACACACAAATTACAGTGTTGTTCTCACATCATTTTAGTAATTAACATCCTGGCGCTCCCTCATCACCGCTGTGATTGGCTGTGCCTCATCCTTGAGAAACGGTCTGTGGTGAAATTATCTCTGTGCAAGGCGAGTACCAGAGGACATCATCAGCATGTGTTACTGTGTAAACATTTGTGTTTTCCCCAGTGTCCTTCTGTCCCCTTGTCTCCAACTCAAGTCATGTGTCAACCTCCATTTAGATTTATCAACACAACGGCGTCCTGGGGCTCATGGCTTAATGGGGACTTTTGCAAATGCCTGGACATGCACTCACTGGTCAGGAATAAACAGAATAAAATGTGCAGTATAAAGAAACAAAAAGAGCATCTCTCCTAGGGATGTAAACTGTGATGTGTTGCAGTGAGATAAAAGAGAATTTGTAAATTAATTCCTCAGATGTGTTATTCTCCAGACAGAGTATGTGCATAAAGCGCCAAGTAAAGCTCCAGAGGCCAAGCACAAAATTCTTTTTTTAACTTGTTAGTTGTATTTTATGAATATAGAATTTTCCTACAAAAACAAAAAGGTAGAACATATGGCATTTTCACAGTCATCTTATTATTAGCTAGTGTACTTGAGTGCAGCTCTGACAGAGCTGCTCATGTGATGTCAGCTCAACAGTAATAATAAACACAACTGAGACAGCAAGTGTTGCTAATAGCAACTAAAACAGTTGATGATAAATTAGCATCCAACGCCATGATACTGTTTATCTGATTATGATCCTACTGTTTTCATTTTCACATTTACAAACATACTTAGTTTTCCACTTACTACATAAAAGATGGGGGTTTATTAAATAATGGCCTATTTGTGCACTAACTCTACCTTTGGCTTCTGCCTGGTGCTTGTGAGTGTCTAGTCTGATGGCAGTAAATCGTTAAATATGACTTTTCTTAGAACTTTCTTCCACAAAATTCACCTGCTCCCCAGGAAGTTACTTCAACTAAAACAAGGAGAATTACAAATTATTTGCGAAAAATCATTTGTGCAGGAGTGGGACAGTTTAAGGTAATATTGTGATTAGTGGGTTTGTGCCTGTGGCCAGTCCATTCCTGACGCTCCTCATCAAATTATGCAGTTTAACACTCAAAAGTTACCATTCAATTGTTCCCATCTCTCTCTACTTTTTCCATTTTTTCTAGCTGGTTGCATTTATTTCCCGGTCTGGCCAGTATTTGCAGAGGGCAAAGTGTGCTGCCTTCCTCGAGTCTTTTAGAGAGCAATGTTTAGAAGCATGGCACCCAGTGTCATAGAGGGAACACTTCATTCTCTTTGGTTTCATTTTGTCCATAAAAGGAGATTTCACATGACTCTACAGTGGTGGGAAAAGCAAGTCCCCTAACGCTCTGGCAAAAAATGAAAGGAGCATAAAAGCAAAGGAGAATGGAGCCTGCAGCGCTGATAAGACTACAGTAACAAAGACACTTTGTAAGAGAACAAGTGGCTGGAGTTTCTTAGTGACTGAGTTACACTTTGCTCAAGTGCGGAAAGGTCACTGAGGCAAAAGTTCACAACATTCAAAAGCTGGAGTGTTTTGAGGAATCCCTATAATGAAGAAAGTCAAACTGAAACAAAATGGGCAAAAGGAATTTGATGAATAGACAGAAAGCTTTTTGTATTTTGTGAATAGAATTACGGAAGAAATTGAGGGCTGCTTATTTTGCTCATTATGTCTTCTTCAAGGGAAAAAGGGCCCTCCACATGGGCCCTAAATCTATTATGTCATCCAAATGGGACAAGAATCTGACAATTAGAGACATTAGAAAAGACAATGGCGAGGGCACAAATACCTGCTCTCAAAGGTCGTCATTTTTATTGGTAATTAAAGGCTTACATTTCCCTGTCACATTATTGTGAACAAATACTTTGAAGAAGCAGGATTCTCCTCCGTTAAATGCTCTCAGTCTTGTGATGGTAATTACAGGCTTTCCTCTTGAGATGAGGGACATATTAGATCAGCAATGACGCCAAAATGGGGGCGTGGGTTCCAACTTATTATTATTATTATTTTTTTAGAACAGCATACGATGTACATTAAGCTGAAGCAGAGATGCTTCTACTAGACTATAGCCTAATAGCTAATTTCTAACCAAATCCCTCCCTTTGACTTTTGAGACGCCTCCAATATCTTCCCCTCCCCAAACTGCACTTCAGCACAATGCAGGGGAGAAAGTTCTCAGTTTGGCCTTTTGTCATGGTTCTACTTCAGCTCACTGTTATGTCATCAAGTCAAGCATAATTATCCTGTATCTAAAACTGGGAAAATGTCTCAAACAAAATGCCTTACTCTTAATACTGTACACAGTACTTGCGTTGTTACCATAGATTGTAAATAAATGTGGATATTATCCGCCCATTGGTGCCCTATTCGCCTATATTGTCATTACAAATGGGCAATAAAATGGCAGTTACATCCGGGCTTTTCGGCTTTTACTCCATAGTAAAACAATAGTTTTTATATAGCATAAACAGACATATGTTTATGCTGTTTATACCCCCAGAGTGGTCACGTAGTAAAAACCTAGCTCTAGAGACCGGAGCCATCTTTTGTACCAGGCTGTAAACATGAGTTTTACACTTGTAAAGTCGCCATTGGGTTTCTCCTTATATTTCCGCTTTTGGAGCCTGCCCTCTGGTCGACGGAGGTATATCGCTGTATTTCACTGTAAAATCACCGTATGGCGGCGCCCTTACACAAGGACCATTTTAGAGGTTCCATGGGAGAGGCTTGGTTGTTACTTTGGGTCCTGACAAAGCATGCTGAGCTGCTCCTACCCAGTGCACAGTAGGCGTTGTCATGGTAACCTGCAGGCCGCTGAAGGAAAAGGGGATGTTGACAGACAGGATTGGACTTTCTGAGCACCTTGCACAGTGATACAACTGAAAAAAACACACATCTGCTTTAGAGGATGGACAAGACTAATCTTTGTAGGATCAGATTTTAAAATGTGTAGAATACATAAATATAAAGAAATGTAGAAAGTGTTGAAGGTGATTGTCGGAAATGATGTGCAAACTCATCATCAAATGTTTTCTGAACTTTCAAGATATTAGATATATATTTCCAGCCCAGGCTCTTCTTTATTATTCTGCTCGTGAGAAGTGACATTTTCAGAGAGAATAAACTGTGCAGTAGTAAAGAAAATAGCTTGCAAACCCAAACATGTGCAGAGTGCACTGCAAATGACTTATTTAAAAAGTTGCCGTATTTGAAAGGCGTGTTGCATACTGAGAGAAACCCTAATCAACAAAGTAAAGCACTGCCAAGGTATTAAAAGAACACAGCAAGTGCCATGTGTTTCTATGGAATGAAGTCAAAAATCCAATAATATTGCACTCACTGTGTGTGAGTTAGTTAGTTAGTTAGTTACACATGTATTAGTAGACCAGCCACTTTTTCATGCCATTTGATACATATTGCCACAATTTTTAAAATGGATGAGGCTTTAAAGCACTTGTTTAGGTTTATAGAGATACTATAACTTGAATCTACGCAGGAATCTGACTCAACATTACATTACACTCTTAAACACTCAATTGTAAAAAAGCTCTTATAGGAATGTGTTGATCTGGTGCATATTTTTGTCACTGTGCAGCTGTGTGCAAGAACTATATAGAGCCCATAGTTTGTTATGCCACATGTGCATTTGGTACTTTCTTCACTGCATCTTTCCATCCATTTTTAACCCCACAGATTGATCTAATTCTTTTCTCTGTGATAAATAAACCCAAGCACAGACACTTAACGGTATAGTTCTAATAAAAAACAATGTCAAATCAATCAGAAATAAATCCATCGGCAGTTTGAGATAGCTTGCCGTGTGTCTATTTGTCGCTTGTCTATTTTCTTCCCTTGCCAGATCGATGTGCAGAAAAAGGATTCTACGCTGCCATGTACACTTTTTCGTGCTTGTTTCACACCTTGTGGGGTAGAATCATGACTGACAGGATCGCTATCAGATCTTCCTGCTGTTAGCTCTCCACAAGATACCTTCATACAAGCATCATTTCTCTCTGCCACACACACGGGCACTGCCATTTTAATTACAGCCCTAAAGTGTAAAAACACAAAAGTTGTAAGAGATAGCATATCAAAGGAAATTATCTCTAGTTAGATAAAGGTATCTTGTTTATGGTTATAAATTTGTTGTCTTAGTGTTTATGAAATAAGAAAATGTAATTTATAATGTGCTCAGTTGTAGCATCCAATGGGCTTATGTGGTGTTTGAGAACAGGTCTGCCAAATGTAAACAAGAGTAAATAGATTTTCACAACAGGAATATAATTGTTGTGTTAGAAACAGAGTGACAGGAGGCTAACATTATGCAACGCAATATAGAAATGTCCTGCCAAACATTTGACTTGGCAATGTCCAGCTTTTATTTTGATACCTTTAATTTATTTGTTTGCTTTTGACATAATGACTTGCAGTTGTATTGTGTTAGTGCAGATACTAAATAAGTGTTGTAGTCAGCGTACCTCAATAAGACCAGGACAAAGCCCAAAAAAAAGACCAAGACCTGGTGAAAGAGACAGGGAGATGTAATATTTTGGATTCTGACATAAGATTACAATGTGTTCATTAACAACCCAGTTTGAGAGGCTAAAAGTCTTGGTCTGGTACAAGTTCAAGTTGCAGAAGCTGCTGTCTCTGTATGTTGAAGTTCACTCCACAGATTGCTTTAGAGTATGGTGAGAGTTCATCGTGTAAAAGCTGTTGTCACATCCATCTGCTGGTTGTGAATCTGAGACTGGACATTTTAGTGGCATAACAACTCCTGAGCAGCCATATCCCTCAAACATCCCACAGCACAACATAGAGCTATATAGAGGTATAGAGCAATTTTGCTTCTGAAACCACATGTTTTCAAAAGAGAAGCATTACTTTAACCAGAACCTGAGTTACTGCACCCAGAGGTTTCCTTTAGAAACCTCATAAATTGGGTGATTACACAAAAAGGAACACCACGCCCTAAAACATGATGTGATGAGATGTGAAGAGGAGCCTGCTTCTTAAAAGTGGTGTAAAATATTTACTGCTTTTTACCCAAATGTGTGTATTTCTAGTTACTTTTCCCATCTTCTTTCAATGGTTAGTGTGATGTTTTTAAGCATAGTCTCTGTTTGTCTGTTATTATTTAATAATTACTATTCTGACATGTAAGGTGTTGTTTTGAGGTTACACTCAGTTATTTATCCTGCCTGTTAAAGCAAGTGGATTTCTCAAATGAATTTAACTGTTTAAGTGGTGCATAAACTCACTTGAGACACTTTACTTTTCCTTTTATTATATTATGTTAATAATATTTAAAACACCTGCCTGTGTCTGTACTAAATTCCTTTTTAATCTGTTCTCTATATGCTCAGGAAGCCTGTAAAAAATAAAAAGATTATTTTAGAATGTGGAAACAGAGACAGAGACACTGTAGTGTCTTGAAAACGAGGAGATCGTCAGCTTGTGCTGAAGACCGAAAAGTCTTATTAAACATCAAAAACACTCTGTGATCATAGCTTATTCAAAACATGCTTATTCTACAAATAAAACATGGCGGTAACTATCACACAAAGAGCAGTGTGGATCAATGCTGTGCTGAACCGTGGCTGAAAGAGAAAGACTACTGAGTGAACTGGAGGAGAAATAGATATGACAGAGCAGACAGCTGAGTGACGTGCACGTGTGTGTGTCTGTTGGATATAATTATGTTAGTATGCACATGGGTTTATTGTCTTTTCTGGCTGTCTGGTCATTCTTCGAGCCTTCTGTCTATCGATCTGTCACTCTTGTCGGCTGCTTTGTGCATCTGCGCCGAATGTGGACAGCATCTGCACAGTATTTTCTGTGCAGCATTTGTTCTACTCTTCTCTAGCTTGAAAAGTATTTTTCCATCTATCTAGCTGTCTGCTCTGTGAAGCCCAATTATCCCAAATACCGTGAAATCAGCTAAACATACTCCGAGAAGCGAGGCCAATCGGATGCTTGACCCGTTTTAACACACTTCCTTTTATAGCTCATCATTCTCACTCAGCCACACTCTGCAGTATGGAATATACTTCTTCATCAGTTCATTAATTCAGCCTCTTAAAACACAGAAGATCCCATTTTAAACGTTTGATTAATTTCCCGATGCTGTTTGAAAATAGTTCATCCTTGTGTACCTCTATGCACTATATTTGCTATAGTAACACTAACCCTACCATTCAGTAAAAACACTTGCCATGTTCTCAATGTGATGCCTTCTATTGGCAAAATGCAAAAATGTAGAGCAATGTCACTTTTATCTGTCAGCTTTGTCATAAACAGTCCATTTCATTGCTTTTTGCAGCTGAAGAAAAATGACCTATCTAAGAAAAGGGATTAGCTGTTGTTACTGTGTCCTCCATGACCTATCATCTGCACTATACGCCACTTATAATTAAGTTCAGGTGCTCTTCCTGCAAGTTGTGGGAGAGAAGAATAATCATTTTCTCTTCAGTGAGACTTTGAGCAGAAAGAAAGGGAAGGGTGGGTCTTAAGTCTTAGTCAGTGTGGGGGATTTTCACACACCTTTCTCTCCAAGTCACAGGGACACAAATAAACAGATAATTAGAAGTTTTTTGTTTTTTTTTACAAGTTACACTGGTATAGTTCAGTTACTACTTCTTCATTTTCTAGTTTTTTATGTTGATTATGTTGAACTCCTTGCTGTGCCCTGAAGCTTTTAGAATCACAATGACAGAGACAACTCTCAAATCCATTCTTTCTGTTTGCTTGCCCAATACTTGTAGTTCTTTTTTTTTAGTTTGCACCTCATTTGTCCAGCTCTATCAACATACGCACAAGATAACCAAAGGTACAGGGCATTGTATGAGTTGAATAAAGTGCTTCCTGACATAGAAAAGTAATTGTTGCCGTTTTGATTTTGTGGCCTGGTTAATTTGATCCCACCAGCTGATGCATCTGAATCCTGGGTTAAGCATAATCTGTTATTGCAGCTGCCAATCATCTGCCAACTGAACAACAACTCAACAAAATAAAAAAATAAAAAATAAAAAAGCCAAAAGTTGAAAATAATCTTTAGTGAACTCCCACCTGCATGACCATTACAGCTTTATTTTACAATAATACAACAAGAGATGTTTGAACGTCAAGTGTTGCATTTGGATGAGAATGAGCCTGCGTGTGGCCTTCAACAGTTTCCTGTGATACCCATGGAGCTCAGTGGAGACTACCCGCCCCCCCCGCAGCACCATGACATTCCCGGTTTGCAGCAAAACAATTTGAGTGCCTCTTTTACAACCAGACTACTATAATGTGCTGGGCGTGTATTTGCACTTGATCTAAAGTGATTTGTGGCATTGTCAGAGCTGCTTCATGTGTGTAATGGCACACAGGAGCCGCTACTTTGTAGATACAACATGTAGCCTTTGTAGAGGCCAGCTGTGCACAAATACCAGGCTGGGAGTGGCTGTTGAACTTTAAAAATGTCAGCCACTGCCCCTCACAAACAGTACTATCAGTGCAGTCCTGGGTGCCCTTCGTTCATGTGCGTCTTAAAACTTTCATTGTGCTCAGTGTGAGCTACTGAAGTCCCCTTTGAAGCAGTGTCCAGGCTGGAGGCAGAAGGAGCGCAGAGGACACATTCCCTTGGTTCAAACACAAACGGTGGTTCAATGGTAACCTTGTCAGTTCTGCTCCAGTGTCCGGAGAGTGACAGAAAGACAAGAAGGTGCTGTGACCAAGGGCTTCTATAGAATAGACAAGAACAATACCAAATGTACATAGACTTTGTTTTGAATGTCTTGGAGAGTTTTTAAAGTAAATTACTTTTCTGTTCATGACGGTGTGGTCATAAACCATGTTTAACCATATACATAAACTGACACAGCATCAACTCTAGGATGTGAAGTAGTTTATCTTTCCTCTATTGCAAGCAGTACACTTTAATCCCTGCCTACTCATTTTTACCTGCAAGGCAAGTTAAAGCCAAGCAGCAACTGTGTAAAGTTTTGCACGTAGTGACTTTGACAAGTGCTTCCACTTTTTATCGCTGTTTATTAAACTTCCATTGATTAGATACATTGATGTTATTCCTCTACTGCTCAGCTTTGTAATTTGATCAGTCAGGTCTGCAGACATGGTTATTCCCTCAAGGAAACTAATGAATAGTAGTATCAGTTTGTCTCTCCCATGCCACTTTTCCTATGATCACAATTCCTGCTGTGACACACGTGTATGCTTTCATTTTCTTTCTCCAAATCATTTTCTGCACAATCCAGACTACTGTTTGTGTTGCATAATGGGTCTCTGTGGCGTTTCCTTGCTGCGGAATACGCTTCGATGAGACGCAGTGTGTAATTGCCCCTCGGGCCATTGCAGAGAAATGCAAAATATATATGTGTACAAATATGGCAACAATGCTCGTTAGCATCAGATATACAGTAAAACATGTTTCATGGGCAAAAGGTCTCACATGAATGGTAAAGAACATAATACTAATCAACTCACACCATTTATGGTTTCTATTAAATTAACTTTTCTGCAGTCAGAATTTTTCTTTTGTTGTATTTTTTTTATTCTTGTGGCATCACGCTGGTTTTATTATATCAGTCCTCTGAACAAAGGACCCATTGACTCCTAAGTGACAGTAACTCTTCTTCCACATATTAACTCTGGGCGAACAGCAGTTGTTGACTCCTAACCTTCCTTCATGGCCGCCAGCAGCTGTAAATAAAATAATGTTATTGTGAGCCACCCCTCACATCCCCTCATTTTCTCTCCCGATCTCAAGGGGGCCTTTGTAAAGCTCTTGAGTGCCCTCATGTGTTCAGTATATGTGCTTGTTTTTACATTTCCTGTTTGACCTCTGCGTTTGACTCTGTGGGAAAAGTCTGTTTTAATTACAGCTGCACTCTGGCCTCAGATGAAGGGGCATGCTTGACTCGGGGTAGTTATAAAAGTAAACTATAAAGGGGTAAAGCTCAGTCTTGTGTGTTTTGTCTTTGCAGGCGGCACTCTGAACTTGACTTGCAGAGCATTTTTTGGCTACAGCGGCGATGCAGTGCCAATCATCTACTGGATGAAGGGAGAGAAGTTTGTAGAAGATTTGGACGAAGAGAGAGTCCAGGAGAGTGATATCAAGTAAGAAGCACACTCAAGCACCTGAGATCTTTACTTGTCATTGCACTAAATACAATAAAAATACACTTTTACTGTTTTAGGTGATTAACTTAAGAATGGAAATGATAAACCACACATTTCAAAAATCCTTCTTCAAAAGCTACTATTAGTTTAAATTGTTTACTGGTCTTTACCATGCAGACACTTATTATTACTCATTAGTCATTATAAATATTTATTTGGGCACTTTTAGTTTCATTAAGCATAATAAACATTCCAACCGCCAGAGGGACTTTGTATATTACCATTGTCTCTTATTGCAGTAAGATATAATGATAAAAATAAATAATGCTAATGTAATTGTAATAAGACTGTAGCATAAGATGCATACATGTTTTAATATTCTCCATGGCCATAATGATATAACCTGTGACATTCTGAGCCTTACAGTGCAGTATACAACATTTACAAATTTTTCTACCTATTTTAGACTAGTTACTCATTCATATTAACCATGCTCTACACTAATACCTGTATAATAAAATGAAATGGCTATCCCTTGCATTTTCAGCACAAGTAAGAAGCAAGGGTTGTATCTTTCGTTTCCACTCTCACTGTCTGGTGTAACATTTTAATATTCTTTCCAACACAAGCCTCACTTTTCATACCTGAGAAGATATTCCAAACAAACCCATCTCTGTGTCATTTTATTTTTCCTGCTGCTTGTGTAACACACATTTAAACAAGTCCCTCTCCTGGTCGGTGTGCATGTTTCCCATTAGGACTGTTTGGAGAGGCTGCAGCTCTAGGGAGACGAGCCTGTCAGATGGTTAACAACCGCCATTTTTCACACCGCTGCCACTATCGCTATCTCCCTCAGCTGCACCCACCTATAGCGGCATGCAGATGGGCCACAGGGAGGTGGGGAGGGGGCAGACAGGAAAGGAATAGGAAGAGTCAGAAAAAAATGCAAAGTATTTATTGGAAATGTCTTCTTTCTCCATTCGTCATTACTCCTCGACCCTAGGATTTCCACGCTCACAAGCAAAAGGGGGTTTTATTCAATAATTCATACAGCTATTATAGTTCGATAATGTGCCGTATGTCATCTTCTCCTCTCCTGCCTCTTCTGCTGCTTCTACCCAGAGAGTTTTGACCCAGTCATTGTCTTGGTTTGTGCTTCCACACTGTCAGGCACAGATATGGCCAGGATAAAGAAACAATAGGAGAGTCCAAAAACTGACCAAAGTGCAATAAACCTGCAGCCTACATGGATCTTTTTACACAACGCAGTAGGCAGAGCTTTATACCTCTGGTCTGTACCACCAAGCCCACACGTACACACTTTTAGATTTCTTACTAATGGTACCAAACCTGACTTTAGAAAAAGAGTAGGAACTCATAGCTTAGGCTGAGAGTTTCTGCAGGAATCTGTTTACTCCGGAGCATATTGATTTGGAGGAGTTCATTTCTATGGTAACCCAGGTCCATAAATTCTCATTTGTGAAGCAACAGGACCAGGCTTTTTGTTGTTATCATAGCTCGCATGACTGGACATGAGCATAAGATGCACAGATAAATTAGCAAAACAAATCCAGCTCAGCTTAAAAAGAGGTGGTGGGAGGTGATCGATATTTTATTGAGTGTATTCAATGGGAATACACTGTAAAAAAGTTCTCTAATGAACCAGTGTATGACTAAAAAGCCCCTACAGACACAAGTGTTGTTTTAAAAAGTCTAAGCGTAATATTTTTACAGTTACAGTGCTGGTCTCAGGGTCTGTCTTCATTAGAAATCTATGTTCATTTTCTAAACGGTAGAAATCACCTGCTAAGTTGTTTATAAAGTCAGAAGTTCACAGGCCATTAAGATCAGCAAATTTTCATATTATTATATATTCATGCTATGTTCAGAAATGTTGGCTTTTTGCTCAATTCTTCTACTTCATGTACATATGGATTATCTAAATTTATAAGCAGCCCATAACAGAAGTGATGAACTGCTAATAAAACATGCAGCTATCTTCCAGGTCCTTTTTCCATCACTGTGAAGCCCAAATTTAACTTTGGTGGTCATTATCTATCTGGTTGTTCGCCATTAAATGTGCCGGCTCGTCGTTTGTGATAATATAAAGAGTCAGGCTTCAAAGTACCCAGATCTCCCAAGAGAGTTATGAATTATTCCCGTACCTCCTTCTTGCTGTGCGCCAACCTCCTGAAACATTCCACTGCAGCTAAAAAAAAAAAAAAAAGACTGATAAATATCCTCATTGCCAGCCACTAATCATTAAAGCCCATAATACACTTTCAAATACTAATTCCAAATCTCCTCAACATGCTGTCCTCATGTGCAGTTTATCAGTTTGAAGGAGTGAGTCGAGAGATGCTTGAGAGTCATTACACTCCTACTTCTCCTTCTGTACCTCACACATGCCTCACACACGCAGAGGATGATACACAAAAATGCATGCACAAATAGAAACAATCAGGATTCTCATTTACAGGTTGTTGTCTCCCATGTATCACTTGTGCTGTAAAAGTGGGCTAAGTAGTGTGTATTAGGTTTGAGGGAACATTGTCTCCCCATTCTCCCCTCCATCAGGCTCAAGCAGCCCAGCGGGGGGACACTCATTTACTTTATGGAATATTACTTTCTCTCCTTCCTTCCCCGTTACCATGGCAGCCGCTATAAAAAGATTTTCTCATCGCCATTATTTGATTTCCCCTCCCGCACACTCCGAGGAAGAGCCCTTATTGATTTTCATTTCTCATATGTTTTAGAGAAAAGAATTAACATAGCGTGAAGTACTTACAGTAGCACAAAAAGGGGAGGAGGTGGGGGGCATTCACATGTCGTTGTGGTACGGCAACATAAGTGTGGCCATTTTCCCGCTCAGCCAACAACAGGGTGGTTTTTGAAGTCCCATTACATAATGCACAGAAGCTTGCCGTTGCATTTATATCCTACATTCATGGTCCTTTTTTATATATGTAATGACAAAGCATGAAATTCTTTGTCTTGCAGGGTTGTCAGGGAGCATCTTGGTGAACAGGAAGTGGTCATCTCCTTGACAATTGACACACTTGAGGAGGAGGACATGGGCAATTATTCATGCTTTGTTGAAAATGGCAACGGCCGCCGACATTCTACCGTCCAGATCTTCAGACAGCGTAAGACCTCTATTGCTACTGTGAACATCAACAGATTTTTTTTCTTTTTTTTACTGTACAAGCTGTAACTCCAACTTTCACACTGAACTCTATACTATAGCTGCTACAGTTATACGTCCTCGTTAAAACTATATGAAGGATAACATTTTCAAAGGCCATGGTATTCCATCACTCAAATGGGAATATTCCAGTGTGGTTATTTTGAGAGAATGCAGGCTTCAAATCTTTTGTAGATTTATGTTTTTTTATGATTGGAGTAATAAAGCTAAAAAAGATATTCTTTAAAAAGAATGCACATTTTTTAACTGAAGTGGCCTTTACTAAATCTAGTATGATAATAGACTTTCCCCAGCAACCTTAAAAGCTGGGGTAAGCAATTTTATGTCCTTGTTTACTGAAATCCATAGTAACTTTTGAGTATATAGTCTGAGCTGGTCTTACTAACTCTATGACAGACGACAGGCAAAAAGCCTTTTGGGGTCATTTAAGAAAACTATGTGAAGAAGAAGGAGGTCATGTTGAAGTGCTGTGTCATTGTGCGCCAATGAAACTTATCAAATTCTTTAAAAGAGAACGTGGCATTGTGACGAGAATGTTTAGTTAGTCCACCAAAAGGACTATTTTAAAATTCTGCCTGCTTCAGTGTGTTTCGATGTAGCATTTTCACATCTTTTGTTTTATGCTTGCATTGGCAGTCTCCATTCGTTTGTTTTCTTTCACAGTTCCCGAGCTCTTTCTTTTAATTTGTCTAAAGCTATTTGCACACACTGGCTGTCACCCTTAAAGACTCACAGTTTGATGGCTCTTTAAACAGCAAATTGGTCTTTTTTGCCTCTCACTGTCGACCACTGAGTTTTCCTTACAATTACATTCTGAAGTCTCCACGTGTCCGTCACCAAGCTTTAATCTGTGTCTCAGTTAACAGCTTCTGGAGACGAGTCCCTTTCCGTGTGAGAGCTCTCCATTTATCTCAAAAGCTGAGGAGGGACACTCAACATACTTCATACACTAGCTTTTTCTCCTACATTATTCTAATGTTTATTTCATGTATCCCTTTCCCACAATGCATCACTCATAAGCCCTGCAGCAGATCTATGCCTGTCTCTGCAGGCTTCCCTCTTCATAAGGAAAAGAGAAACATGAAAAGGAAAAAGTAGGATGGAAACAGTGGTTAAAGACAGCTCAGAGTAGTGGTTATCTAAGCTAATTAGTGGGAAATAAACTACATATGAGAGGAGTTTATCAATGTGTGAGTACAACAGGGAAAACATTATACAGTAGTCTAATATTCAGCCTGGTGCATTTTGGAAGAGAAAAGTGTAGATAGAGATACAGTATATATCACTGTTGTGCACATAATCTGCGATAGAATAGTGGTTACATTGCCGTTGTCATGGTAGCTGTGCAGTGTTGCGGCTCACAGTGACAGAGATATAAGGTGAACCTGTTCTGGCAGAGCCAACCAGGTAAATGCTGCTTTAATACACAACATAAGTCATCCTCCCTTGAACTTTGTCTCTGGGGAGATAGAGATGAGATAATAGAGGAGAAAAATGACTAAAGGAAAAGAGCTGGAGAGAGGAGAGTGAGCAGACATATAGAAGGAGAGTCAGTGAGATAAGTACTCTAGTTTTAAATATGCTTCAATCAAATCCAAGTCCAAAGATTTTCCCACTGTGGAAGGCAGCCAAAGTACAGCGCTGTGTCACTGCCGCAATGCTCCAAAAGAAATCAAGGCAGTTTCTCATTATCTCTTATTTTTCTTGTGTGTCCTTATATTCTTCTCTAAACTTAAGTCTCCTCCCACTCAAGGTTAATGCAGGTCTGTTTTTAAAGGGACACTTCAGTGTGTTTTAAAACATTTATTAATGTATGTATGATAAACGGCATAGAAGAAACACAGACAGACAAAGATATAAAATGTTTAATTGTTGGGGTGCTTTGGTGGATGTTTTGATTTCTCTAGCCACTTTTGTAAAATTGGGCCCCAAAATACAACTTATATTATGTCACTATTGCTCCAAGATTTCATGATGGCATTTCCAATCAATATTTTTAGGTTTTATTCATGTCTAACATTGCTCACAAGCCACATCCATGACAGCGCTTTTATGTTACAATTTCTTATTTGAATCACTTTCTTGGGGGTTGTCATGAATATTTGACAACCCTGCCTATCCCTGGTCGACCAAATTAAAATGTGATTGTACTGTATGTAAATCTCACCATTGCCTTGCCTGTGTGTGTTTCTCAGCAGAGTTGATGTACACTGTGGAGCTGGCAGGAGGCCTCGGAGCCATTTTGCTGTTACTCATCTTCTTCATCTCCCTCTACAAGTGCTACAAGATCGAGTTGATGCTTTGCTATAGGAGGCACTTTGGCAGCGAGGATGTAGATGGAGGTAAAGAATCCTCTCCCCCTTTCAGCCTCCTGAACCCTGTGTGTTTTTTTTTTATTCAAAGGGACTCATAAAGTCTGGATTAGTTGATTTATCTTTCAGAGCCTCTGTCCTTGCAGATGCGGTGCTATCTCAATGACAGCAGACCATTTTTCTGCCTCTCGTTCTCCCCTTCTGGTTGTTGCTGTAATGACATGCGTGATTGTGTAGGTGCAGCAGGCGCATAGGGAAAAGCCAAGACAGATTTTCAATTTGTTTCCCATTTAAAAAGAGATCAGTCTCAATATGTCACAGGATGAGGTGTCCACCTTCTCTAGTTTGAGGCAGAATAGCCATATATCTATTAGTCTAGAGTAGTCAGGCTTGAAGCTCTGTCCCTGTTTGACGAACAGAACAGTTTTTACTGCAGAATTTAGTTCTTCAGTGTATCATTTCTCTGTCTCTCCCTTTGTATTTCCACTCAGCGCTGTCCCCTCAAAAGTCTGGTGAACTCATTTTTGAATCATTGGATTGTTTCTACAGTAGCATGAATTATCTATTACACACTGTTTTGTTGACTCACTTCCACATGATTAAGTCACACTATCTGGGACAAGTGATAAAAAGCTGTTTTTGATTCCCCCGACTTTGCTAGGTGCTTAATTTGCAGGGCTGGTTGCTAATTTAAAAGCCTTGTTTGATGTTTTGGATCCTATTGAGCTCAGCCCTTCCAGTGAGTTTCAAACACATTCCTCTTTCCCCACTTCTTATTCCAGTTTCTACACAGTGTAATGACTAGGACTTGAACATGTCACCACTTCTGTTTTGTGTTTGTTTTTTTAATTACTGTTGTCAGTTTTCTGTTCGTCCCATTGTCCCCTGGGGAATTCCATTAAAAGTGGGAATAGCTTCAATCACGCTTTGGATATTTTTGTATCAATCCAATTTTACTTATATTTCTTAGTTAGGCATAAAGTACATAGACAACCCTGCACACAATCCTGGATTTACGTTTTCCTGAGATACAACACTTTAAATTTTAGCATTTTTTTTTCATAGATAACAAAGACTATGACGCATACTTGTCCTACACCAAAGTGGACCCAGACCAGTGGAGCCAAGAGACTAGAGAGGAGGAGCGCTTTGCCCTAGAGATCCTCCCAGACGTCCTGGAGAAACATTATGGCTACAAAGTCTTCATTCCAGATCGAGACCTCATTCCAACAGGAAGTAAGTAGTGACGCAGGCAACTTTTTTTTAGCAACACTGTTCTTTACGCTGTCAAATACATCTGTCACTGTTTTGTGTAGTGTTATCTTCATTGTCACTTTTTGTGTTTTGTGTAAGGCATCAGTGAGGTTTTCATTTTGAGTGGAAATTTAGTGCTGTTCTCCCAGAGAAAATGAAACAAACTTTCACACTGACGTTGCACACAGATATCAGAATATAGTTCATACCACATGCTGCAATCTGATATTGACGAAATGCATCAAGTTTTGTCCAAGCATTAATATATTCCATCGGAACATATTCTCATGCCTGCTAACTCTGTTCAGTAGTCCTTCTGTACCACAGCGGTGCACAGCGTGCTCTAGTTAGAAGTGATGTGGTGTTTGTACTGTAGGTTTCATGAGGAACAGATAAAACGCAAACACACATCCAAGTTGGGCCAGACAGAATTAAACATCAGTGGGAAATGCATGAAGCCTCTGAGCCCTGCTGACTGAGCTGCCTCTTCCTTTAATCAAAAGAAAATTGCCGCCAGCATCAGCGCCAAGCAAGAATCATTGTAGATGAATGTCCAATCAGGGAAACATGGTATCTGATTAATCGTACGTGAGATAAAAGATGAGCGAGAGAAGACACTTTTTACCTCTGTGTTGAGTATGTTTCTTTGTCTGTTCTGTTCAGTGTTCCTTCTGTGACTTCAATGTGAAAATGTTTATGTTTAGGTCTCACCAATGAGCATTACCAGGATGACACACGGCTTTTCGGAGGTACTTGTCCTCAGTCTTTTCCCCTTGTATCAGCTGCTGTCAATTTTCTGCTCCTCTCTGTGGGGACCATCTAAAGCATTAGGTTAATGTCAAATAGACTGCCTCTTGACCTATAATACAGCTTTATTACTCATTGGATCCTATCCTCAGACATTAAATGCAGCACCTCTTCTGGTGTATTGAATAACCTCAGTATAAGTTTGCTTGACACCACACTTAAGTCAACACATTTAATATACACAGTGTGCACACCTTTAGATACAGGAAGTGACAGCAGAGCTGACACCTGTCATTGTCTTGTGTTGGTTTCTGTGTCTCCATCACCGTTCACCATGTTGCTCGTTACCTTTAAAGGAGATAAGCAGTGTATAATGTACTTATCCATTGTTACTGTGTTACCTGCAGTCAGTTGCCATTGGATCTTAATTTTGGACAGCAGGCTGGTGAACTAACTATTAACTCAATATAGCTGAGTCGTGCTGTGGATTGTGTCAGAGGTTTAGACTTTGCACACCCAAATGCTGCTCTAATCCACAGTAATATTTTGTTAAGCTTTTCTCTCAGTATCCTGGTCTGTTAAGGCCTTTTTGGCCTACTGTAGGTAATACACTAATGAAGGATAAGTAGTCTATAAAAGTTTCATTGGAAATTTCTGAGTCACTACTTCAAAGAAGCAGGCCCAAACACTGGATTTATATAATTTAAAATAATTTCCATATTTTTCTGTTGCTGCAGCCTACATAGAAGATGTGGCACGCTGTGTAGACCAGAGCAAGCGACTCATTATTGTTATGACCCCAAACTATGTTGTTCGGCGAGGCTGGAGCATCTTCGAGCTGGAGACCCGGCTGAGGAATATGTTGGTGACTGGTGAGATCAAGGTTATTCTGATTGAGTGCGCTGAGCTGCGCGGTATCATGAACTATCAGGAAGTGGAGGCTCTCAAGCATACTATTAAAACCCTCACTGTCATCAAGTGGCGTGGCCCCAAGAGCAACAAGCTCAGCTCTAAGTTCTGGAAGCAGCTGCAGTACGAAATGCCATTCAGGCGCACTGAGTCCATGCTCAGTCATGAGCCGGCGCTAGACGTTAGCGAGCAGGGCCCATTTGGAGAGCTGCAGACCGTCAGCCATCTCCATGGCAGCAGCCACCTCAACAGCCATGGCCACCGCTCACCCAGAGCTGCGCTCGTCCTTCCACAACACCTACCACACCACCATGCGGCAGAAACACTACTACCGCAGCTATGAGTTTGACATTCCCCCAGGAGGGACCCTGCCACCCCTGTCCTCTCTAGGGAACCAGCACACCTACTGCAACATCCCACTGACACTGCTCAATGGACAGAGGCCCCCGGGAAAGAGTCGAGAGCACAGTCTGGAAGAGGCGCATGCCAACAATGCCATGCTCCCTCTGCTCCCACGAGAAACCAGCATCTCCAGCGTCATCTGGTAGAAGTGGTAGACTCTGCAGTCGAAAACTGGTCAAGGGTCAAGCGTGAAGAGTCGTTATAAAGACTGTTACGCCAGAAAGAGAGCCTTTTGGGTTCATTCTGAGTAGTGAGGTTGGAAACAACTGTTTGTGGACTTGTCTTTTTTAAGTGGACAGCACCTGTGTGACAGGTGAAGTTTTCTATGTGGAACTAACTGTAGATGTTTCACACTGTTTCATCAAAACTATGAATATGGACAATGAGTTAGGAACTAAGACAATGGCAGTTGTGCACACTAATATGATTACATCTCCATGTGCATACATTTTAACAAAAGGAAAACAGGGTTCTGTACATATAGTATTTCAATTTATTTGTAGCATCAGTGTTTTCCTCTTTTGTTTTTTATTTTCCAGTCATATTTGTTGCCTTCTCTATTGTAGAACTTTGCTTTAACTTGTTACACAGAGTTGTATATTTTTACTGTCTATTTTTTGTTGTTTTTGTTTGTTTGTTCTTTCTGAAGCCAATATGTCATCAAGTGTAATTGCACTTTTTCATATTTTTTTAACTTTGTGTAGTTTACAAGAACTTAAACACCTTTGGAATTGCCTGGACATTACTTGTGAAAGGTGTATGTGGTTTCAAATGAATCTCTCTTTAAAAAAATCATAGAATATGCAAAAAGAAGGAGGAGCTGGCAATGTGACCCATTCTGTGGGACCCAGTCGGAGGAGCGATTGGGAGGCAGTGCTAGTCTTCTCCAATCACACAGACTGGCAAATCTCCCTCTACAGCTTCATATTTTTTATTGAAACAAGCAGCCCTGCTGTTTTAGAGTGATAGTGAAATGCCTCACCTTAAAAAGAAATCTGTAGATTATTTTAAAAAAGAAGTCTATTTTTATAACAGAAAAAGTTTGCTTGAGAAGTCATACTTATTTGCATTTCATCAACCATGGAAAGGGGTTTGTGTATGTGTAATGCTGGTTTTGTACACTTGCAATGTGACTTTGGTTTGTTAAGAGATTATGGTGGCATTTGAGACCCAAACAAAGAGATATGTCCTCTACTCTTTTAGATTCAAATCCAGATTTTTGATTTGACCAACCTATTCCTATCCTTCTCATCCCTTTGGTTTATATGGATAGTTCATGTTTAAGGAAAGAAATGAATACATTTGTGTTTTGAGACTTTTTCAATATATTTGAAGGTGTGATTTTTGAGTATGCATAGCAAATAGATATGTATTCTATATAATATAGATATTTATATAAATATATAAACACAATTTTCACTTGGAAAGAAATGTCTATCTTTATAGAAACACAATCATTATCAGTTGTCCTTACTTTCTCACTGCACATTAAAACATTGATTTTCTTTTGATGTTTTTCTTCTGCGTCCTTGTCCGTTTACTGTCAGCAAAACAAACAGAATGCATTACACTTTAATAATGAGATTACATTCAAATATTCATTAGTCTATGTGACCTATTTAGTGGACTAAAAAGAAAGACTACTGACAGAAAAAATTAAATTGGTGTTTTTGGCTGAAATGTCTGGCTCAGTGAAAGTTACACAAATCATCTTCCACAACTAGTGGTAAGATGCATCCCACCCTCTCTGAACTACACTGCGCTGTGCCCCTCCTGCAGCTAAACACTTCAACTTGATGCACAATGGTCCCACTGACTGCACACGGTAAATAACTACAGGTTTACTGCACTAAAGACGATTTAATACATGTAAAGAAATGCAATAACCAGGAAAAGTGACAAAATGGTTCGTATTGGATGAACTGGGTGCAGTCAGTGGTGGACGAAGTACACAAACCAAGTACTTGAGTTAAAGTACAGATACACTAGGTAAAATATTACTTCAGTAAAATCCAAAGTACTCCCTTTTAGCTTTCACTTGAGTAAAAGTACAAAAGTATTTGCCTTCAAATGTACTTAAGTATCCAAGTACTATCATTTATTATGGCTATAATGCCCTTATAATTTTTGTCAGTCTCTTACTTAAAATAATTTAATATGCTTTTTGCATGTCATAGATGCAATTGATTTCAATAAATCTAGTGATATATTTAAAAATTATTCTTAAAGTAGATCACTACAGAGCCTCAGACATGACATGCAGGGGAAAAATAAGCTAAATTGTGCGCATGATTTACTAATTTGTTCCCTCGAGTTTCAAAATCATGCACAGAATTTATAAATCGAGGAAGCGGAATAGTAATAGTAATAGTGCGCACATTTTAGAAAATCAATCTAGGGGAAAACACAGTAATGTTAAATCCTGCACAATATTTTTTTTCTTGCATGCCATGTGCAGGGCTCTGTACATCAGTCTTTGGAAGCTGAATTTAATTTATATTTTACCAAAAGTGTTAACATCAATCGACGGTCATTTCACTAACGTTAACTTAAACACAATGGTGCGAGCTACTGTTAGATTACTCAATAAAAAATGACCACCAGAATGAAAATGGCTTACCTCAATGTGTTTCCTAAGATTGGAAGGAGAATTCCAGTACAAAGAAATTTTACAGTTCCGAGGCAGTCAAAGAAGGCCGTTGAAAATGAAGGACTCGTTTTTCTTTTCAACGACTTCAAAATAACACCTCAAATAAGGCCACGGATGTTGTGGCACTGGCACTTTAGATTCAGGAGTTTGTGATTGTTCCATCCTAATGAAGAGTGAAGACAATCGGCACTCTCAGAATGATATGTTGTTGCACTGACGCACTAAATAAGCGGTAACCAGAGTTACCAGACCAAGTTCAAAACCGAGCGCACTGTATCCTGATTGGTGGTTTGCTGCGTGATTGCCCTCTTCAGTTTTTTTTTTCTATCCACTCAGAAATAAAAAGGAACGACTAATTTTGCAAAATGTAATAGAGTAAAAAGTCAGATATTTGACTTTGAAATGTAGTGAAGTTAAAGTAAAAAGTATCCCCGAATGGAAATACTTAGTAAAGTACAGATACTGGAAAAAACTACTTAAGTACTTATAACGAATTACATTTACTTCGTTACTGTCCACCACTGACTGGGTGTATTGTTTATGTTGTTTCCTGTCTATTCACTGCCATCTATCTTACAGACAAGGAAATACTACTGTTACATGTAGTTGCTCAAAGCCACGGAGACTTATTTGATGTCTGCTTTTGCTTGGCAACATAAACACAGCAGCAGTTGAGAGCTGCCAAACAGTGCCATCTCCTGGGGATTACCCCAACCTACAAGGGATGTTTGTGATTGAACGCTGGTAAACACAGAAATATTACTGTTTCTCCGACAGTCCCACGGGAGGACACAGAAAAAGAGAAACTGGGGCGAGGCATAAAAAAATCACGGGGACACAGTGTGAGAGTAAAAGTCAGACAAGAAAAGAAGCTAAAAAACAAAAGCAGACTGGGGGCATTTTGTTGGTGTAAAAATAGTTTAAAGGAACCACTGGGATTTTGTTTGACCCTGGTTCTTTGAATACAAATGCCTCTTATGTGTGAACTACACAGACTGTTGGGTCTTGGCAACCCCCCACCAGACAGCTGGAGTTTTATTAACAGACACTGGATTAATAGACTCTTTATTACCCAGAGCAATTAAGGACTTAATTGGAGGGAAAATAAGCCCCATGGAGAAGGAAAGGGAACAGCAGACAGACACGAATAAGTGTATCTTCACTTTAATGCACCGTCCACCCTGGCGTAAAGATAGGCCAAGTGAGATTATGCATTTCTGTGGACGTCTATTTAGACCACATGGGGGAGTAGGAGAGTTGCTAATAATCTTTTCAACCAAGCGCCCAACTCATATCTGTGGTTTCCAAATACTTTTGATTTCTTAATTGGAATCATCATTTGTTGTTTATGTTTAACAGACTCAAATCAAAGCATAACTTTTGAGGAGGACACTTTGTAGGGCTTTACACTAAGTCCTTGTTACATGGTGGCTTTATGTGTCTGAGTTTACGTGGTACAAAAATGTATATCAGAAATGAACACACTGTGCTGAAAGTGAACGTGCTATCACACATTTGATGACCGGTTCCCTCCTGTTTTCTTGAGCTGTTTTCAGTCATGCAGGCTACTGATATATGGATGTGCCTCAATATGATGTAACAACTAGTCATTTAATGCTTCAGAGGTTACTCCAACAGTACCTTCTCTCAAATATCCCTCCAACCTTTAGCACGTCCCATGTAAATATGAAGTAGTAACTTTCAGGTCAGGATATTTTGTTAAAATGAGCCACGCCATGTACTGCTGGGACAGAGCACACTCACAGGTACATGCCTTTTATGAAGTTATTTAACTTCTAGAGGCAGGACTGCAGTCTCCAGGCACTATAGGTTTTATTCAGTCATTTCCTAAAGATAGACCACTGTGCAGGTCATGAATTATGGTACAAAAATAAATCTTTGAAGATGCATTATGTTTCCCTGGATGTACTGAAAGATAGCAGTATGTCCTACTACAGTATATAAAGTGCTAGCTTTGCAGTTTTTGGAGATGTTTTTCAGTGAGTCACTCTTGCAGGTACTCTCTGCAGAATTGCAATGAGGAAATAGTTTAGTACAGGTATACAATCCCAAAAGGCCAAGTCTGCACACGTTTGGAGAAAGCATTTAGGACCACTGCCAAATGTGGCGTTCTGTTGCACTCTGGTGGTCTATCCTGGCATTACACTGCTAGAATCCTGCTATTTCCGAGAACGGACTTCTACAAGTCTTTGTCAATAAGTTACGTTATCTCCTAAAATGCTTGTGTTTCAGTAGGAAGTGTGTCAATGTTGATATACACATGTAGAAACCACGTTTAGGATAATTTTATTATAAAAAATAGTTGATATAAAAACAATAAGTTATGAATTCCAGCAGCTGCTTTGTTTTTTCCTTTTTAAAAGGTCCCCCATCCTCTCCATTTTCTCTTTTCAAGCACACACACACACACTTTAGAGTCTGTCAAGATCAATCACATGTCAATTCACCCTAACTTCCCAAACAATGAGTCCACTTTATCCCGTGAATCTTCTACTTTCCATAAAACATTTCCATGAGCACTTCCTCGATGTTCACGGCCCCTATGACTGGTCTGAAAAAGAGCTGGGCGACCACCGGCGGACTGATGGCTCTCAGCATGGACAGGGCAATAAGTAGTTTGGCGAAGCGTGTGGTGTCCTCACGGTGGACCAACCTCACATGCTCATTCAGAGCCTGGTGCGCCTCGCGCCGCAAGGACTGGATATATTGGAGGCAACGCAGACCCTCCAGATCTGTAAGAAGAGAAAGTATTACAGTGAAAAATAGACAAGAGGGGAAAGAGAGGTCCAGTGTGTAATTGTGCCCATTTAGATATTTTTACAGCGCTCAAAACTCAGAATCCTCATTCCAAAAGAGCAGTCAAACTGTGAAACGACCATGGCTTTAATAGTATAGCCTAATAGTCAGTAGTAGTGATCCTATCAGGTAGGCCTATAAACATGTATAGCAGCGTTAGAGAGTCAAAGTTATCTAGGCCTACTTTAAATTGTGATATTTCTAAACCATAAGACCCTGGTGTCGACACATACAGTAGCTCACATTAGGCACGTCCAGCGTAGCCTAATGCATTTAATGTGGTCTACAAAAAAGTCAGCCCTAAGTCTAACATTTGTGTTAAATAACTTTGACAGTCATTTCTGAATCCCTGACCCACCTGGATTAAACAGAACAGCGCCCTTCAAATACGCGTACTCCTTGGTGCTGATATCCACACTCCAACACGTTTTTAGAAAGGTTTTAATGGCTTCGATATCCACCACCGAGACCCCGGCCAAGGCCCTGCTCTGCCCCGCCAGCAGCTCGCTTTGCCGTTCGGGCACTCCAGTGAGGATCCGCTGCAGCATGCTTGGCTCCACCGTCTCCGTGGTTTCAAAGTCCACGCGGTCCTGCGCCAGCCCCAACACGAGCAGTGGAGCCCATCCACTGCGGATGAGCACCAGCTGGTCATCCTCTGGCAGCTCTCGAAAGCAGGGAACGTTTTTCACGAAGCGCAGAGTCTTAACTAGAACCGAGGACGCCGCTTTGCAGGTGACCTGCGGGGCCCGGAGCACCCCGCGGCGGCGCGTGGAGCCGCACGAGCATGGCTGTAGCGAGGATGGGGCAGCGGTGGACAAGGTGGTCCTATGGAACAAGTGTTGCGCTGCTTGTTGTTGTAGATGGGGTTGTTCCGGGGTGATGGCGAGGCTGTCACTCTTCAGTATGTTGTAGAGGATACTGTTGTTGTTTCGGGTGCTGGCGCCCCGACAGTGGCAGCCATCCAGCGCGGCCATGGCCTCTTCTACATGGGCAGCGAGCTGCAGCGCGCCCCGCTGGTTCTGTCAAAGCGCCGGAGGTCAGACACAGAAGCTGGTAGCGCTGTTTTCTCTCAGTCCTGATAGCCCCGGAGTGAAGGGCGGTGCGTTTATACTAACTCCCGTTTGTCCCCGCACTTTAAGACTAATACACAGTCTGCATATGCCGCCTCCCAGACTCAGGCACCTCCTCCTCACCACCTCCTTGTTCCCAGTCCACCTGACGACGCATGAGGTAAGCTACTGTGAGCAATAGACTCGTTATTATTTTCACCTGTCACCATAAATCAAAGAAAATCACAGTTTTTCTTAACCTATGGTTCATTTCAATGTTTATTGTGACCCAGCCTATTGTTATTGTCCTCTGAGTTGATTTTAAAATACTTTAATTAATTTAACTACTTTAAGCTAATTTGGCAAAAAATATTGTTAGGAATGAATGAATTAAGTAATTAGGAAATGCTAGAGAGTTAGGCTTACTCTCTAGTCTCTAATCTATATTAGCCTACACCTGCAGCCAGATGATTCATAACTCCTATCCCAACAACTAGCTTTGATAACAACAGGTTTGTGCCATGGTTGGATGTCAAATTTAGTTAGTTAGTTAGTTAGTTCTAGTCAGTTAGTTAAACTGTTTAACAGTTTGTATGGGAAGCTGTGAGAGTCAGAAAAAACTGAGGAAAAAGCAGATAAGAATTCAGTATTCACTTCTAATCCCAGCATCACCTTGACTCTGTGGCAGTGCTGTTTATCAAGAATCTGCCGGTAAAAAATATAGGACACGGATGGATCTGAAGGCTTAATTATTTTACGGACAATTTATATGATTTTCTATTAGAAAGAAGTAGGAAGAGCTGAGCTGTGAAGGCCAGTCTCCAACCTTGACTCGGACACACTGATATTGATTTAACCGTGAAAACAGGAGCTGGTGAATTATGATGTCATGACTCAATGCTCTCCTCATCCTCTGTCACTGAAGGAGGATGTAGAGCGAGAGAAGGAGGCAGCGGAAAGCAGAGGTCAGAGAAGGAAAGACTGAAACCGGCAGGCCGGGAAGAATGCAATGAATTTGAAGTTTCTTTTAATTATCTTCTCACTAGAATCACAGGTTAGAGTTAATAGCCTTGTGGACAATGGGAGTGGAGTGATTACAAAGTCATTTCTATTGTAGGAAGAAGACAAATGAGTTTCACAGAAGTACTTACAAATACAGGCCAAAGGTTCAGAGTAGCTTAGCTGGCCTATATGTGTTATCAGGGCTTTTACAGAAGGCAGTCTTTGATGTGCTGAAAAGCTGACCGAGAGTGCATGGCCACATTCATGGAATTGCAGTAACTAGGACCTGTGTGTCCCTCGCTCTGTAAGCTTTGAAGGACAGGGCTGTGAATGAAGTCAGGATGAAAAAACTTTTGCAGCAGTGCTACAACATTGTTCAGAGGCCGAATGTCTTTGTATTGATTTAGCTGAGAGAGAAAACAGAAAGATTTTTCACATGTTTATATCAAGGACAACCACGGGATAAACAGCCTTCACTCAGCCCGTCTCTTCTGCTGCTCAAGGCCTAGCAGTGCAGGTTATAAAAATCCTTCCGTCTCAAGGAGAGATTACATTATGTCTTGTTGCAAAAGCACAGAGCTGAAAAGACACAGTGCTTTGTCCCTTTTTGTTTTGAAAAAGCCTCCTCTTCTTCACTTGTTCATTAAAAAATGTACAAAATGTATTTTGTGTGTTTATCCACTTATTATGTTGTGCCAAACCAACGGAAAGACTGCAGTTGCAGTAGTTAGCTCTGTTTTGCTTTCAAATGTGAGATTCTTTGTTTGTCTGTGTCTTTTTCAGGGCTTTTTTAAACTTTGCATTAAATATTACTAACTGCATAGCACTTTCTGCCTCGCAACAGGAAGGTTGTGGGTTCAACTGCCTTGCTGTGAGGAGTCTGCATGTGCCCCTTGTGTTACCATGGGTTTTCTCCGGGTACTCCAGCTTCCTCCCACCGCCCAAAGACGTGTATGTTTAAATAAATTTTAAATGACCCCTATAGTGAATGAATGTGAATGTGAATGGTTGTCACTGTCTGTGTCTAAGTGTCAGCCCTGCGACTGGGATAGGCTCTACCGCCCTGAGACCCCTACTGGGAGCAGAACTATAGACTGCACAAAAGTAGTGCAGAACAAATATACACCTCCTTTTAATGTAATTATTTCATTTTGGTGCCAACTGTAAAAGTGTATTGTTTTTAGTTTTCTTTGATACAGAGCAGACTTTTTCTCTGGCCCAGAGCCTGCTGGGTCTGGTCCCACTTTAAAAGGGGTCAGCTTGTAGCATGAAGCTCTCTCACAGTGCTATAATGTTGTATACTTAGGTGCGCAACTTTGATAGGTTTGATGTGCTTATTTTCTTGATATAAGCTTTCAAAATTTTTTATTCATTTAAACAAGAGCAACACATTACATTTATTCTGCCTGCTGTTATTGGTTAATGACTCTGATCCACTATCCAAAACTTTGTTTTAACTTACTGTCATTTATATTATACTAGTGCTTGACATAAATGCTGTAATACTCACTGTACACAGCCTTCAGCTTTGTGTCTGGTGCTAAAAATCTAGAGCAAGGTCACTCCCAAAGCAGCTACTTAGACAGACGCAGGTCATGGGAAAGTATTAGAATTAGTCACTAAAGTGAAAAGCAAAGTTAGTTAAATGCCAATGAAGAATTAGGTTGTAAAAGTTTTTATTTTATTTTATCAAAGAAAAATGCACTTGTGCGTCATTCCTTCCTTTAACATTCAATTAAATTAAATAAACTTCTTTTTCCTCATAAATTATCTTCACAACTAACTACTTGAAAACTTCAAGCAAACGCATATTTCAATAAAGCAGTATTGTTTTGTGCTTTTGCAACAGTAAGCATTTCCCGAAGGCTGGTCACACTAATGAAATCCTGAGGTTGCCGTGACCCAAAAAGACAGCTCTTTGGCACATTCAGCTGAACTGTCCTTGAAACACAAGTGTAGAGAAAAAAGACAAAGCTCTTTTATTTTTTTTAAACCAAACACATGGGGCTCAGACACCCACAGACACTCCAAGACAGGTCTCAGAAACTTGAGAAGACAACTTTGTATAATTCAAGGCTCAGCATTAAACGGCTCCCATGGAAAAGTCTTGTTGTTTGTTGATTTGTTGGGCGCTCTTCTGGCGGTTGCTATGGTGACTGCCTCCATTTTCTCTCTGTGGCTGCTCTCATAAAGAACTGTGTCCTTGTCTCTATAATAGTTACAAATTGAATACTGCACTTTCCAAGGACTCATGTCACCAACTTACAGCAGAGTGAAAGAGTGTGTGTGTATGTTTTTGTGCTGGAAGGAAGGAGACAAGTTTGCTTTATATGTGCTGGATAAATGCAAGGTAAAATGTACAGACTTTCTGATAGATTTTATATATTTTCTGAATCAAATAAGAAAAAAAAGTGGTAATGCAACCATAGCCTAATAATGTGAGCAGAAACAAAAGCCCAAAAACATGATAAAGTTTTAATTTTGAATGGAGCCTTAATGTGCTCACTTTAAGCTGTAATAGAGTTTTTGTATTAAACTAGCTTTCCCTGACAAATACAGGATATATAAGAGTTGGGATTGGAACAGAGATTTATGTGGAGAAATGTTGTCTTTATTTTACTGTGCTTTATTGTGGTAAAGAAAAGGGCAAGGTTCAAGCTCCACTTTAGGACTAAAGCCGTAATGACAGTGAGCAACTGGTATGAGCTATAAAGTGAGCAGGCAACAGTAAACCTATAAATTCCCTGAGCAATAAGATGCAACTGACTTTTTACAAAACTTGTAATCAATTTCAACCTCTTTTTATGTTTTTATTAAGCTAATCCTTACTTAAAATATTTACACATCCTAAACCTGTCTTTGCATCTTTCAATAATACGTTTAAACTTTATCAACCCACTTTTGCATCCCGACCAAGTTGAGAATATATTTTTTGTCATCTTGCTGAGTGTCATAAAAAAACTGAAAGAGTAATCGTCACAGTTAAGTAGTAACAGTAGGAGCTCATTTCTAGTTTAACCTGGCCATGGCTCAGGCATATTGTGTGAACCTTTTACTAAAGCTGGGCAACAGTGAGCAGCCACACAACGCTTGTCTTGTAACAGTGTTCAAGGCTCGTACATAAACACAAGGGCAGCCACTTATAGCAAACACAGGAGCAGACATGCAGCTTTTAGGCCACACCAGATTATTTGGTAATCATAACATTAGCTTGCTGCTCATTTCAGATCAAACTGTGCTTTACATGTGTGCATTCATTGTTTTTGAACTGTTCTGAGTAGGATTGTTATTATAAATAATGACGGTCTACACATGATTCCATTTTTTTCAAGACTGTATAAACATTCTAACTTTCCTTTAGAGATAGAGTGAGGAGCTCGGTCACTCGGGAGGAGCTCAGAGTAGAGCTGCTGCTCCTCCACATTGAGAAGAGCCAGCTGAGGTGGCTTGGGCATCTGTTTTGGATGCCTCCTGGACGCCTTCCGGGCGCGTCCCACCGAAAGGAGGGACAGGGAAGACCTAAGACACGCTGGAGTGTCTCTCGGCTGGCCTGGGAACGCCTCAGTATTACCCTGGAAGAGCTGGAGGAAGTGTCTATGGATGGATGGACATTAAAGTACCATTCTCTTATTGAGTCCAAACATCTCAACCGCTCTGAGCGGTTTTTTTTACCAGATCATTTCATGAGAGAATGAATGGATTCTATGTTTTAAGACAAAAGATCTTATTCTATTTGTGAAATAAAAACGTAATAATTGCATTTGTCATTAGCCTCCACTTTTTATATAGCTTTAATGGTAACTTGATCCAGCATAAGCCAATCAATTTTGAGGGCTTTGTTGCTGAAATCCTTCTGTGGGTGGATGAGCTGCAGTGACCATCCTCTGGGGCACAATGCCCCAAACTGCACCTCTAGGGAGTCTTGAGTGGTGCCAGACTGTCAAGCTGCCAACATGTGACACCTGTATCCTGTACAGCTGATATTGTTTTATATTGTATTCTGTTTAGACACCAGTCCCACATAAGGACAATCAAAAGAAAACCTAAAGTTGACCCTTTATCAAAAGCATTTAACAGAATTTGTTATAATCGACCATTATTTAAATAAGATTTCTGTCTTTCCCCAAATACCCTTTAATTAAAACTGATTGACATGATGCCAGGTAGTTCTAATTACAGTGTGATTTTAAAGCTCGAGCATGCCAGTTAAATGAGCAGGAGCCAGGAGAGGCGGGACACTACAGTTGTAATGTCCTTGTTGCAGATAAATTGTCTGGTGAACAAATGCCATTGGGACATGAGCTAATTAGCCAAGGTTGAGTGGGACCCGGGGGAGAGTGGGGCATGCCAAGGTCAAACTTTTGAGTCTGTGTGCACGTGTGCTACCATAACACAACAATTCCCCCTTTGCCACAATGATGACTTGGTTGAGCCTCTGCACCGCTTCTAAGCGCCACACACTTGGACTATAACTGCTTAACAGAGCTGCCAAAAGGCCACAGAGGATTTACTATGCACAAGTGTCATAAAAATACAGTTAGGCACAACAGCTATTACAATGCAGATTGCATATCCTGCTGGACATAAATATCCCATTTTCCACCTTCGCTCGTCTTTCCCCTATGTGCCCTTGCTTATCTGTTTATCTTATTCAAATGTATGTCACACCATAAAATAATGCTCCTTTTTCATATGCTGGAAATACACGTAAGCAGTCCTGAGTGAATTATGAAATACTGTAGCTGTGAGACAATATTTATGTCCCTTCTATCTGGTTCTTTATTGGTCTCACTGTGCCTACTGTATGAATATTTTGCCTAACAGCATATCGAGGACAGGGTCATGTTTGCATAAGAAGGTAAATTATGACAATAATAACAATGTCAGCATGCCAGGAAGAGACATGGGGGAGGTGAGGTTGAAGGGTAGGCTTTAAAACAGGGGACAGCTCACATGTGCTTCCAAGATAGTGGTTAAATTAAAAAATAAAGATAACACTCAACACTCAGGAGGAATAACAAAACCAGCAAAACTGGCTTTTTGTTTAGATGTGTTAAAACAATATTCTTGAAGAGTTAAGACTGAAGAGTGACTATATTTTTTCCAATATAGTATCTGCATATAACCAAAGAGAATAAACATAACTTTTTTCATTATTAATGTTTTTCATTCCTTTGAGTAAAGACTCATTACTTTAGTGAGATACAAACTTTTCATCAGAGCAGTGAGTCAGACCATCTCTCTTTGTCGCTATAATACTTGTGTGCATCAATAAAGCCTTGAAAAATGGAAAGAAATTTCAATGACACTATGTTAGCAGAGCATTTAGCACTCCGGCCTCACAGCAGGAGGGTCCCCAGTCACCTGTAACAGAAGAAACAATGAAAGGCATCATTAAGACTTGACTTTGTGATGTCTGTGTCAATCATTCAACTGCTGCAGTTTACTTGAATAAATATCCACAAGAATTTCTTCTGTTGCATCTTAGTGCTCTTAATTGTTGTTTCTAGACATTATTTTTTATTATTTCCAATCATACATGTCTTTTTTGTCTATTGTCTATTTATCGATTTATCTTGCTTAACAAGACATACTGCCTACTTTTCTGTATCTCTCTGTACCTGTATCATTTTTTTTCTTTCTATACATGTTTGCTTTTGCCAAGGCCAGCTGCTTTACGAATTGCTAGTTGAGCTCCGTAAACCCTCTGTTAATGGGAGGCTGATTTGTCTCTGTATCTTTTTAACAAGTTCTAAAGCATTCATTTGACTTTAATATATTACACAAACCCTTTTGTCCTTTACTTCCGTATGTTCTTAATCATCTACAGAGAACTATTCAGCTTCAGTAGCCTGGGGATGGATAATGAAGTTGTACGGAGAGCAAGGGATGGAACCATTATTGATCAGTTCCAATCAGTTTGTATTATCAGTTTCAGGCTGTCCACACATTCAAAAACATGGAAACAGGTGCGCTACCAGGTTTAATTTGAAAATCTAAAAGCCTAATGATACTCACAGATTTATTAATTAATTTATTTTTATTTCTTTGTATTTAAAAATGTCTCAAAAATGTCTCAAACTCATTCTGACTTTAATCTCAGAACTCAATCCTCAATTTTATTTTATTTTTTTAAGTGGCCCTAATCCTCTTCTGTAAGAAGGGGCTGAACCTGTTGTTTGCAGATGGGTAAGAGAATTTACTCTTACTTGGCACACTTAAACACCGTGGTGACATGCAAACAAGTACTAAGGGAAAACAATGTTAATTGTTTTGATAAATGTTCAGCACTTTTCATTTCAAGTTTGTCTTCATATCAAAACACATTCTTTGCAGTATGATTACTATTGCAAGAAATACAAGACTTTTCCTAGAAAGATTACAGAATAAGCTTTTTACAGTTCTCACATTCCATATTTTGCAGAACAAGCTCAAAACCTCCCAAAAAACATTTTTCTTGTAATGCATGAAGCATGTGAATCAATAAAAGCATGTCCATGTGGTTGTCATCCATTTTCACATGTTCGCTGTTGTGTGCTTTGATATACTGTATAGTCATGTATTACCATGTATGTTCACAGCGCTTTAAAAGCCAGATCGCGCTGCCCTGCTGTCTTTCAAGGTCTGCCTCTGTCTGCTCTACCTCACCCAAGGTCAGCCGCTCCGCTGCTAGCTCTACGCTAACCTTGAGCAGCTAACTGACCAGGAAATGTGTGCTCTCCTGTTCTACCACCTACATGTCCCAGTGCCAGTCACCACTGGCAAGGCACTGTCATTAAATGTTAGAACTACGTGGACAGCAGGTCAGCCCGCTCCATGTAATCTGAAGGACGCACCGGCTCTCAAGGCTGTGTGAGGATTTAGAAGGACAAACTGGAGTCCTGAATAAATGTTAATTGAACTAGCCAAAGACTGAAATGCTTCCACTTGTGTGTTTGAGTGCTTTGGGTTTGCTGGGTTTACTTGTCTACATTAGTCCTTTACTAAAATTCAATTTTCCATTTCCATCATTTATAATATATATTTAGACACTTCACATTTACGGTATGAATGCTTTCTACTAATTGCTAGACCAAGGGTAAATCTAGGGATAGAAACATAAGTATGACTAACCAAGGACTTAAACCAGGCCTAAACCAAGATTAAAACCAGACCTTATCTAGGAACAAGGGTTCACTGAACAATTGAAGCTTAAGACTATAAGTCTATAAATAATAAAAAATATATATTTCCCTCTCATTGCCCTAGGGTTGTTTCAAATAATACTGTGATCTAATTTAAACTCAGGATATGTATAAATTCAACTCTAAACATGCAGCCTATGATAAGGGCTCCAGTAGTAGTGCCACACAATGACCTCATGACACACATTTGCAAACAACAGAGACCTTCAGGCAAACCACAGCAGTTTAACATAGAACAAAGAAACAAGTCTAAATTTAGCACAAACGTTCCAAGTCAACCAAAGCTTATTTTTCTTCCTGCATTGTTTGCAGACGGGTTCAGTTTTGTTAGGAAGCCTAACAGCACAGTGCAAAGGAAATGACTTTAGGTAAACAATAATTCAAAATCAGACCTAGGACAGAATAGAGCTTCTAAAGTAACATTCACATAAAAGAAAATGTCTTCAGTAGACCTTCAATAAAATCTACAGCTATCTTTTTTAAACAGTGAACTCTTTCCAAAGTTATTTAACATTGGCGCGCAGTGGCTCAGGTGGTAGAGCAGTCATCCCATAACTGGAAGGTTGGTAGTTAGATTCCCGCTCTCCCCAGTTCATACTGTCAATGTGTCCTTGAGCAAGACACTTAACCCACCTTGCTGCTAGTGTCTGTGGCACTGCTGTATGAATGTGTGAGAATGTTTTGAGGTGCAAGATGGCTGCCACAACTCCACCACCAGTGTGTGACTGTGGAGTGAATGAGTAATGGACTTTGTAAAGCGCTTTGAGTGCCTTGAAGAGTGCTATATAAATCCATTCCATTATTACTATTGTTATATAGCAACTCAACAACACTAGCTGATTTTCCAGAAAGTAAAATTTAAGAAACGTTGAGCCGTGTGAGGAAGTTTACAGGAAGTGCTCTAAGTAGACGGCAGCAATGTCCACATTCCAGTGTGTTTCTGTGGTGATACAACATCAATAGGACTCTAAGAGAGTCACTTGCACAAGTGTCCATCAAATGTGGAATATACCAAGGAGATGCTCTGTCCCCACTGCTGTTCTGCATAGGCCTGAACCCCCTCAGCCAAATAATCGACAAGACTGGCTATGGATACCGACTCAGGAATGGGGCCACCATCAGTCACCTCCTCTACATGGATGACATCAAGCTATACACTAAGAGTGAGCGGGACATCGACTCACTGATCCACACCACCAGGATCTACAGCTCTGACATTGCAATGTCATTCAGGCTTGAGAAGTGTAGCTGAATGGTGACAAAGAGAGGGAAGGTAGTCCACACAGAAGGGGTCTCACTCCCAGAAGGAAAAATAACAGACATTGAGGATGGCTACAAGTATCTTGGAATACCACAGGCAAATGGCTACCCCGAAGAGATAACAAGGAAAACAGCAACTGCCAAATACCTCCAACGAGTAAGGCAAGTCCTAAGAAGTCAGCTCAATGGCAAGAACAAGGCCCAGGCAATAAACAGCTACGCCCTGCCAGTGATCAGATACCCTGCAGGAATAATAAGGTGGCCAAAGGAAGAGATACAGACCACAGATGTTAAGACACGAAAGCTCCTCACCATGCATGGAGGGTTCCATCCCAAATCCAGCATCCTGAGACTGTACGCTAGCCGTAAAGAAGGCGGCCGTGGACTAGTGAGTGTGAGAGCCACTATCCAGGATGAAACATCCAAGATCCACAAGTACATTAAAGATAAGGCTACAACAGATGACGTGCTCAGTGAATGTCTCAGGCAATGGGGGAACAGAGGAAGAGGTGCTGGACGAGGGACCATCATGGGAGGACAAACCCCTACATGGGATGTACCACCGGAACATAACTGAAGTGGCTGATATCAAGAAACCCTACCAATGGCTAGAACGGGCCGGACTGAAGGACAGCACAGAGGCACTCATCACGGCTGCACAGGAGCAGGCCCTGAGCACCAGAGCAATAGAGGCCCAAATCTACCACACCAGACAAGACCCAAGGTGTAGGCTGTGCAAACAGGCCCCTGAGACAATCCAACACTTAACTGCAGGGTGTAAGATGCTGGCAGGGGAAGCATACATGGAGCACCATAACCAAGTGGCTGGCATAGTGTACAGGAACATCTGCACGGAGTACGGACTGGAAACCCAGAGGTCAAAGTGGGAAACACCTCCAAAGGTGGTAGAGAATGACCGAGCCAAGATCCTGTGGGACTTCCAGATTCAGACTGACAGAATGGTAATGGCGAACCAACCAGACATTGTGGTGGTGGACAAACAGCAGAGGAAAGCCGTTGTGGTTGACGTGGCAATACCAAGTGATGGCAACATCAGGAAAAAGGAACATGAGAAACAAGAGAAATACCAAGGATACTCTACTCAGAGAAGAGCTGGAAAAGGCTTGGAAGGGGAAGGCGACAGTTGTACCCGTGGTCATCGGAACACTCGGGGCAGTGACCCCCAAACTGGTGGAATGGTTGCAGCAGATCCCTGGAAGAACACCAGAATCTCGGTCCAGAAAAGTGCAGTACTAGGAACAGCAAAGATACTGCGCAGAACCCTCAAGCTCCCAGGGTTCTGGTAGAGGACCCGAGCTCGAAGGATGAGACCACCCGCGGAGGGTGAAGGACAAAGTTATATATATATACTTGTGGTCAGATTTAAAGACTTGAGAGAGTTATACAAACTACACTAATGTTAGTGTGTCTTTAATACAAGAGAAACATCTTTATTATAAGCACTTTACAATGCACAACAGGCTATACTGTCGTGTCTGTTAACATTACTCCCAAAAATATCTATGACTCATGTAAATAGCAGTAATGTTGTTGAACCACAATACTCCAGTACCACAGTCTCCAGTTTGACCAGTTCAGTTCAGAAAATGTAGCAACCTGACTATGATAACATGAATCAGAAATTTACCAAAAAGTGGATCAGAATCACTTACCCCACCTTTAAATGTTCTTTGTCAGCAGACCTTGACAAAAAGTTTTTAAATCACACTGTCACAAACATAGGAGAAATATATAAGTAATCAGTATGTGACTGTTCCAATTAACAAGGCTACACACTAAAAGCTTTTTTAAATAAAGGCAAGCCACAGAGTGCTGCAGAGCATTAAAACCACAATAGTTACAGTGTATCCGAGACCTTGGCTTTGATATGAAATCTTGTAGCCTTGCCTCTACCGCCCTCCATGTTAAAAGCTCTTTGTGACAAGGAAATTACTTTATGAACCTTTGAAAGACCCTCCAACACTTCAACCTTCTTGTTAGCTTCATTGCTAGACCATGAGAGAAGTGTATTTTTATTTGTCCAATTCTTTCTTTTTTTTTTTAAACTACTGCCATTCGTTTCATCAGCTTCTGTCCCTGGTCTTATTACATGGATTGTCCTTGATCTTTTGAACTTAGTCTCAGTTTTACTATATTGTATATTGTGTGTACTGCAGAGAAAATAAGAATGTCTTCAATTTTTCAAAGGTGTTAATGAGTATTTTTTTATGTGATCTGTAATTTATTAAGCTTTGTAAATTAATATTCACAGGCTCTGTGTGATGCTGACGGCTGGTTTTAAACAATTCTTAACCTCTTTGGAAACAAGAGGTCTGTTTTTCATTTTTCCAAGGTCTGTGTAAATCAGTTTGTTTGAATATGGTGGCATTGGGTGAATCATATTTATGAGTGTGTTTTTGTTTAGCTCTGTTAGGTTTGGTTCCTTTAACGTGTACCTGGAATGTTCAATCCAGATCTAGGCAGAAATACCAAACATGTGTCTCGGCGGCCTTGAGACTTCACAGGAGTCCGACTGCGGTGCTCAGCTCAGTAAACACAGTTTCCTCCTGTGGCTTTTTGTTTGGAAAGGAAACAAGGAAGCTGATCAAACACTGGCTCAGAAGGCCACTGCTGCAGTGAGCTGGAAGAGAGTCGCGGCTGTTAAATAGAGGGAAACGTGAAAAATAACATGTCACTTCAGGGGTGTAAATCCACCGCTTTGTGGCCCTGCTGTGTTGTGTACATCATTTGTACAAGTGCTGTATATTCCCTGAATAAATCACACAATGCAGATATCTTTATCTGGAGGATGGCTGCGCAGCACAGGATCTGTGGTAAAAGCGGTGTGTGCCTGGCTGCTTGCAGATTTACTACTTGCAATGAAATCATAGATCAGGAGTAGCCAGATGATAGGAAGAATTAGCTGAATGAATGAAAGTGTGAAAGTCACTGGGGTTAATAAGTTAAGTGATAAGGCCTCTCCCTTGTGAGTCTTTATTTAAATGCAGACCTTGTGTGAAGCATTTGCTCTAGTGTGTGATGATACATCTGGACAATGTCAAAAAATAAAATAAAATGTGCCACTGAGAAGTGACTTTTAGACAAAATGTTTTAGATTTTAAGTGCATTGATTTCTTCAAAGAGTTTATACAGTAAATATAGTCTGTAATATAGAGATGGATAGATGAGACTGCAAGTCAGTTTAAATAATAACGCTCTTTGGGGGAAGAGTACAGTGTGATGAGTGACAACCTCAGAAAACATCCTTGGCCATTCGCAAAACTTTCTTACCACCACTGACACTGGTAATTACTTCAGAGTCACCATGAACCACTATGACACTCCTGCACTGATTTTTACATGTAGCTATACAGAGCGCAGTAGAACAGAGTAAGCATACCTAGCAGCAATGGGACAAATATGTCCTATTATATTATCACAATATTGTCCTATTTGTCCCATAAAAATAAATATTTTTAGAATATTTTGATTAATGCAACCAGAGATATTTGCCTTTAAACCATGGCTTACTACAGAAATTGATCAATTGTTTGTATGATTTGTAATTTGCTTTACATATGTTATCCAAATTTGAGAGTATGTCAGCGAGGCCCCATGGAAGTCTGGAGTCTCTAGAAGTGCCTCTAAATGTACCATATACTGTAGTGTTACATGGAATGTTATGATAAGGGGGAAGCTTCATTTTGATGTTGCCTTTTTTTATTTATTTGTTACCTGTAGTTTATGTTGCAATAATAAATGTTAGAGACTGAAAAAACACAATTTATGGAATTTAGTTGTGATTATGATAGATGTTTTATTCAAATCTAAAAAAAAAACTAAAGGTAGCATTAATGTTTACAGGGAGTAGAAACCTCAAAATATCAGTTCCTGTCTGGTCACGGCTCCTCTCACACAAGACAACTATTTAACTCTATGTGGAATACAGGTAAAGAGCTTGCACCAGACATTTTTCAATGGCCAATGAAATGATGCCAATAGTTTTCATGTCTCTTTATTTTCCATTAGCTCCTCTGTGAATGGCGCCCCCTCATTTGAGATCTGCAGAAACGGCGTGCTTATCTCACTGGACTGCATATTGCTTGCCACTCGCAGCAGGCAGCTCAGTACCATGTCTTTGGCCACACCGGCCCCCAGGTTTCCTTCTCGACTTAGTTGTAAAGTGATCTGATCCAGACTTGTCAACACCTGCTCTGAACCCAACAGGGAACACATGGGACCTGAGTTTGCATCATCCTTGGCCATGTTCTCCATCATGTACTGCTGGTAGAGATCTTGAAGCTTCTGCTCCAGATAGTGATTGAGAAGGGAGTTGGAGAATGGTCCCTCGCGCCCCTGGAGTAAGAAGCTTCGGTCCCTTCCGCTGCCCTGTCTCCAGTGATTAGAGCTTCGTCTTTGTGGAAACAAAAGCCCGCCTTGGGACATCTTTCCTGGTAGGGACTCTTCCACAGGGGGAAGGACATCAAATGACTGGAGAAAAGGACCGACGGTTTTAAGTTTGTCAGTACAGAAGTCTCCATCCTTGGCTGACAGAGGAAGAACCTGGTCACCGCCAATATGGAGGTCGCTGTAATTTTGGCAGATGCTCTGACAGAAGGAAGGGACCAGAAAGGGGCCTTCACTGACTGATTGAAACTGAGCTGGAATCTCAATCTCAGGCGAGATTTCTCTGTCCGGCCAGGCTGTCTCCACATCTAAGGGTTGCAGCAGAGAAATGTACTGATTCATTGAAACTCCCGTGGTTTTCAATATGTCAGTCCGATCTGGGGAGCCGTGCTGAATGGGCAAAATCTGTCTGGAGGTGTCTGGAGAAGCTGCACTGGGGACAGCCTTCTGAGGAGAGTCAAGTTCTTCCATTTCACCATAGGTCATTCTCAATAATCTGCCCTCACAAAGCATGGCTGAAAAAAGGAGGTAAAGTTCAGAAGGTGAGTACAACAATCAAAGAACCTCACAAAAGAAATACAATGCTTAGGTTAGATTGTCTTACCTTTAAACAGTATCAGTCTCAAACACTGCTTCACCTCAGTCTATTATTCCGTACATGTGCAAGCAGTACATGAATAATCAAAGCTCTTTAGTTTACTGATGTGCCAACTAAAGCATGAGGGGAATGTTTTATACTACTTAAAGAGGAAGTAGGATTTTGAATTTTTCATTCTTCCCTTTTTTGTGTACTGAGATTTGCAGCTGTGATTATGTGCAGATAAATTTAACATCAACAGGTTTATCTAAATATTTTTGGTATGTTTGTACATATTTTGCCATATCTCTTTTGGGTAGGCATAATCAGATATTGCAGTTAGGCAGACGTCAGTTTACCTGAAGGCAATGGGCCTACTTATGTTACGACTACTAAGTGCTACCTGTTACACATTAAGTAGCAGACTAAAAGATGGAGTTTAAAGTGTTGGAGAGCTTATGTAGCAATCAGTAAAATGAAACCCCTACATTGTGTTTATCAGTGAAAGAAGCAGGTGAGTTTCAGATTACACAAAAAGCAGAATAGAAAGTGTCCTATATAGTCACAATAAAAGTAAAGTCCTGCGCAGAGTCTGACAATGGTTTTGAAGAAATTCATTGTTTGTATGGATGGTTCTTACAATGCTTTCATGGTTAGGAAAGAAGAAGTGTGATTTACTCTGATGTTATACAACTCATTGGTTCCTTCTAGAAATTGTAGCCACTCTTTATAGGTAGCACACAGTCATCAATATACTTACATGCTCAAGGACCAAAACACTTTATTTTAATTTGGCCAAAGTTAAGTCTCTCTTCTCTTTTGATTTGCTCCTTCAACTGTTTTGAAAGTGTTGAAACTTTCCATCTTTAATATTTATGTAAGGAAGCTTTCTGAGCTCAAAGCCCCTTGTGTGTAAATGTCTGACTTCAGATGAGCCCTTTATTCAGACTTCTTCCTCCAAGGGAACCCTAACAATGAAAGCGCATGAAACATGAGAGGAGGTGCTTCATTATTAATTGGGCATGGAGAGTGGGACAGACATTGCACATATGTGAAGTTTTGAATTACTTCTGGAATATGCCCCAATTCAAAGGTCAAAATATCATAATAGAATGATGCTGTTTTGGATGTTTAGTTAAGGCCTAGTAAAATTAAATGAGTGCAGTTATTCGTTTTCTGGTTAAGCTAAGTCTAAGGTCCAATATCAAGATTTGCCATGGCTCTGTTGACTGAAGGCACTTAGTTTTCAATTGATCATAGCTATTTAGTCTAAAAAGCAACTTGTATGAGTCAGGATAATCGAAACAGCGCTAAGCCTATGCTCTGAAGTAATGACTGTACACAGTGTAGAGTTACAACCTGTTGCCACAGCACTGTTGCTCAGCAACACCAGATAACATTGAAGAAATGGTGAGATCAGGTTAGACGAGGGGCTTTTGCTTTGTGTTTCAACAGAGGAGCAGTTGGACTATTTCAGTACCTTGGACAGTGGCAAGACTAAAGTTTTGTAATTTTAACCTGTTTAGGTTTTTCAAGAAGCTATGGATGTGGGCCTCAGATACTTTTGGAATTACAAGGAGCAGCATGTGTTCATGAAAGACTAGAGGGATGTTCAGGAAGTTCCACAATGTGTTCCGTCCCAACCATCATGCTCAAAGAAACCGCAATGCTAGGGGAGGTGGTGGTCTCCGATCAGAGGACGACTACCATAATGCGTGCACCGTCAGACTAGTGCGCAGTACGTCTATGCTAGTGGTGGGAGAGAGGACTCAAACAGCTGCAGGGCCCACATTAAAGAGGAGCAAAAGCACAGTGAGTATTGAGTCCACTTTGTACTATTACCAAAGACAAGAGGACCAGATCTGGCTCTACTCCCAGAACCAGAATTGTCTGGAGTATCTCGAAGCACTGGTGGCTTTGAGGAGACAGTACATCAAGAGTCTGTGTGACCTGAAAACGCAAGATACCAATGACCAGTCCACAGTCTCCTCCAAAAAAAAGTCTGCTCCTCTACCACCTAAAATCGAAGAGCAGGTAAGAGTGTGCATATTATATCAAAGTTCAAAGTTTACATGTTATCAAGTCACTTCTTTGTAAATGCAGAGAGCCAGAGCAAAGCCGCCTGCTCCCCCAGTCTCCAGTGAGGAGGACTCTCTGCAGTTCTTTGACGATGTCATTGCAAGTTGTGCTGATGAGCCTCGTCCCAAACCTTATGTGGATGATGGACACGCAGATGTGGACTTCATAGGTAAAGCCTTAGAAAGTTATTAAGCACCTAAATCTTAATCTACATTTTAATCACCATAATATTCTGGTTGGAGATTAATGGGCCTAATTGTCATGCATGTGAATATCACTTTTTTTTTTTATCTTAAATGGTTCTTTAGAGAGAAAACAATAAAGTTTCCACTTAAATGCAAAGTAATATGGATGGATTACTTTAACTAAATATGAATTAATCAATAAAATAAAGTTTTTTTTCTCAGTTTAGGACTTGTATTCACATTGAACATTTATGCAGAAATATTTATTATTTAATCAATTAGGGTAGTGTGTGGTAGCTCACCATATCACCGTCTCTTGATATGTGACATGACTCACCATGCACTGCCCAGAGTCCAAAATAGACAAAAGACATGAGTAATTTATTAATAATTGCACCTGTGATTTCAGTTTCTACGTTAAAGTATCAGTGTATTATTATTGTATTACAGAAATTATACACCTAGTTTGAATGGAATGTTTTTCATGGTTTTGACAGTGGCATCAAGCTCAGCAGAACATGACATCCACTCCAACTGGGTGCTGCGCATGCCTCGGGTGCCAGATGACACAAAGCAGAACGCAGCTCAAACCTGTGCCAACAAAGGTGTCTCAAAGAAAAAGAACTCAAACGGATCCACAAGCAGCAGACTGAGGCTTCAGAGGAACCCAATCCATCTTCCGAAAGTGGTGGGGAGCGCGTTCCAGACTATGCGGCTCAAACCCAAATCAAAGAAGCCGTGACATCTTGAAGACATTTGAAATCCCTGTCATGCCAGATGTAACACTAAAGTACAATTTATTTCCACAGATCATGTGAGGGACTTTTAAAACAAACATGAATTGATAACCTTCAATAAATGTTTTTTTTTTTAACAGTCCATAAATTCCCCGCCTCATTTGAACATTTCTAATGTGGCTAATGAAAAACAAATATCTGTATGTAGCTTATTTATAAGAGGAATTCTTTCTATTAAAGAATACAGTAAAACTTTGAATGTACTTCTACTTGTCATTAGCAGTACTTTGACACTTATGTTGAAAGCATTTTTTCTCTTGAAGTGTGTGTTTAACTCAATTAAATGCAAGAAATGCAGATTTTTTTTTAGTTGTGACAGGTTACACATACTGTATAACAGGCATTTAACAATGCCTTTTCGCTGAAGACTGGTCAAAAGATAAAATTTCTCAGTTTACTCAATGAATAAGGATTTCACTTAATGGTAAGGTCACAATACAGTAGTTAGTGCCAGTCTGAAGGCTAAATTGTTTGTATAGTTTAAAACTATTCAGTGAATTACTTATGCAGAAAATATTACTTTAAGCTTGAAATCTTGACTCACTAAACTACATGGGAATACTTGAGTGATAAAGGATTTGCTCATAATTGTATTCTTGTCCTGTTTTGTTGAGTATAACTGGGCATGCTTTTAAAGGAATTACCTCAAGTTCAGATTCTTGAAAAACAGATGTTTTTGATAATTTTCTATGAACCTATTTGTGTGGCAAATCTAACTTATTTTATTTGTGAAGAGTTATTTTGAAAACATTTATATTCAGTTCCCTAAAAGAACAGATCAACTCATACAAAATGAATACCTTTTCTTTATTACAATGTTGTAATACACAAAAGCAAAATAAACAATTATTTTTTTTCTGCTTTCACCTTGGGACTAAAAAACGATGACATAGTCTTCATGCCGCTCTTGTCCACTTTTGCCAGAGTTTTCTGAGCAGCTGTCATCTTCTTTGATGGCTAGAATAAAAGGGGAAAATGAGTTTGATAATAGTGTGGCCTTGCACAAACACAGTAGCATTTATTACATATCAGACGCATCAATTCAAGAAAAAGGATTATAGAATGTAAGGCCCTTTGACCAAAATATACTCTTAGGACAAAGCCTAGTCTAGAGAATTCAGATTATATACAAGAACTACACTGACAATGACTCAAGGTCTTTCAACAATGGCTCCAGAGGTAAGAGGAAACAATAAACATTCTACCTATTGGCATATAACCAAACCAGTTATCTAAATCTTTAAATTAGGTTTAGTCTATTTAGGCAGACGTCAAAATAATAAACTCACTTTCCGCGCAAAGTCTGCACTGTTGAATTTGGTGTAGTCCTCTCCAGCATCCACAGGTTTGTCAGATAGTTTCCGTTTCTGTCAGACGAGGAAGTAAGAAATGCTTTACATAACAAAGATTCCCACACTTTCTTTTGAAGAAACAAACCCAACGATGCTAATAAATTAAAAGTTAAATCCATGCAAAAACATGGCAATACAGTGTGAGGTGGAGGACTACAGAGATTGTGCACTGTGGTTTTCATCCCATAACCAAAGAGAAAGAAGAGTATACACACTTAACTAACACCTTGCATGCATTACAACATACCTTTGAGGGAGGCTCTGCCTCTTTTGGGCTTGTTAGTTCTGGTAACCTGTAAAAATTAAGGTGATGACTAACACTGCATCAGTAATTTCAGACTTAAAATTGTTCTTGAACTTACTGCAAGTGTTTGAGGAGGGCTTTGCTCAAGTCTTCACTAATGTATTCCGAAATTAGGCCATGAGCATATCTGATGTAGTCCTCTGCATCAAAGAAGACAAAACTTAATTTGAGCTTGAGAGTGTTTTTTTTTTTTTTGACAAAAAAATAAATAGTATTCTATGATTTCATGACATACTAAAATGCACTCTATTACTGCCATCTCCTGGTTAATATCATAAATGCAAAAAAAAAAAAAATGTAACCGATACAAATTTAGTTCAAGTTTAAGTCTGTACCCTCATGGTAGTCTGACTCAGTCTTCACTCGAACGTATGTTGTTGATTTCACACCTTCTCCAACTGAAATATTTTTTTTCTTGAGAACAATGACTGTTCTGTCAACCTAAAAACAACCATGCACAAATTGATACATATATATCCACAAATGTTACAATGTCTATATAGCATATTACCTTCTTCTTTAACCAGTCTAATGTTTGCTCTTGACTGTAGCGATAATATTTCCGACTTCCCACCTCTTGAAATGTGTAAAACAAACATTAAAATTATACTAATATCATTGTAACATTAATTATTAGATAATATTGATGGACACCTTTTTCCTCTGCAATATGGTGTAGGGAGGTCAGTGAACGTAAACTGCTTAGCAGTCTGGAACAAGCTGGGAAATTCTCATCAACTAAAACTTGCTCCACAGGCTGGAACTTCTCCTGTGCATAATCATACAGCATTTTGGTTTAGTACATAGATTATAGGTAGGACATGATGTTCATATAAAATTGTATTGCAATAGAGCTCTCTGTTCTGTTCTTGCAAAATCAAGGTGTGAATAACCTATTGTCATATTGATATCATCAAATTGCCATACCTCTCTACCAGCATTAATCAAATAGGGCAGCAGAAGATAAAGAGGATCCACAGCTGTGATAAAGAGAAGTCTCCCATCTGTTTCAAAACAGCACATAAACTGATTTAGATAATTGTTCAAACTCATTTGACCACTGGCATTTAATTCAGCAAAGCCACAAACCTTGCTGTACAGTTTGACCAATAAACCAGCTGTGACAGTCTTCTTCAAAGGCTTTGACTTCATAAAGCTCTGTATCACCACTGTTCATCAAATAAAGAGATGCTGCATCTGTAAATTAACAAAATGAGTAGCATTTACTATTTTGTTTTAGCAGCGGGATTCACAAGGCTCTTTACAACAAAAAAGAATGATTAAAGAATGTCAACAAAGGAGTGCTTGTGTATTAAAGTTGATTAACAAAGTCATTAGTAACATAATAATAGTATATATTATAAAGTTAAGCAATGTTGCTTGATTTGTGTGAACATTATCCGAACCTGTGCGCGGATTCCTTAGTTTCACAAAACATGGATCGGTGTCGTGCTTCTTTGTGTCAACAACCGAGTCTGAAAAATTATATTAAAGGGTTTAACTGTAGCTCTGCTCGGTAGCAGGATGACATGCGGAACATCACAAGGTACTTCAGAAATGACAGTCAATAAGGTATTTGCCGCATGTTAGCACAGTTAGCTCAAGTTAGCTTAGTCTTAACAACACTGTGTTACCCTACCTGCAGCAATGACAACCCAGCTGTCATTTTGAACATTGGGCGTCCGCTTCTTTTTAGATGCCATAGCTGTTTGGGGCTAAAACAAAGTGCTGGCTAAACACACTATGGCTACTTTTTACGGAGGACTTGACGTGAGCTTAGAAAAGGCGCCTCTCTGCGCACGCTTCCTGCTGATACCACGCAGGAGAAAACACTGAGAAATGCAAGAATAGACAATGGCAAAATCAGCTAATGCCAGACTAATTTAGTTTTAAACGAGCAATTTGTGGGTTTTCAAATTATTTGTTTGATTATGTGCCAACATAAAGTCAGAATGTTACCAAAAAATGTCCCAGTAAAAGACGTGAGTTTCATATCTCCACTTTCGTTTCGGTGGGATGGACTGCTCCGGAGGTGACGTCATATATCGTTGTAGTTTATGATTGTGCCCGCTAGAGGTCGACCGACCACCGTATAAATAACTAGGCAGTCGAGTTGGCGGTGCTAAATGGGTATATTCATCCCTCGTACGATTATCTAAAAATGAAGAATTTTAATTTTCTACTGACCCCAACAGACATCCAATAGGATTTGATGCTCTCAAGTGCAGGGTGTTTTGTGACTATAGTTGTCCTTTGGCACAGTGTTTGGAGCAGATCGGGGGTCCATCTGTCTATAGTCCTCTGTAAAGGCCTCAGTCTCCTCTCTCTCTTTCTCAGGATATGACACTGTGACTCCCAGTTGGTTTTCAATGAGTCACTTGTTGTCTTTTTTTCCCTATCACAGTGTTTGTGTTGCGTAGGTGTGCAAATCAAACTGTGCAGAATGAATTTGTAAATGTATCTTGCTCATTAAATGGTGAAAGCTGGATCATCAATTCAGGTTCATAGGGTCATTCTCATATAAGATATAGCTTACTATTGATTGGTGTGTATTTTTTCACAGGAAGGCGCTGCTGTGAGGGTGCATCAAGTGTTCAGAAGACAAGATGCAGCTACTGTATATATAAAAAACTACATGGCACAAGGTGACACTTATAATTGCTTGTTCTGTAACAGAGTTGCTGTCTCATTTCTCCAGATTTGAGCAGCCTATGCATTGGACAGTTTTAAACACAGACTTTAGCCCTTCTTGTAATCACATAGATTTATGTTGTTGAAGTTTGTGGCAAAGCAAGCGTGGGTGAGATGTCTGTGAATTACTTGTTTTATGGTTCTCAGGAGTATCATACACAACAGTATGTGCTGCTAAACAAAATATTCCATGAAAGCTCTTTCCTTTTAGGATGCTTGAGGGAATGTCTGTGTTTCTGACTGACAGAGAGAACAACAACGGTCTTTCTCATACATTGGACCACAGACAACCCCAGAGATCCCAGTCTTCTGTCCCCAGCATGCAGACCAGAACAAAGCAAGTCCAAATATAGGCCCCGATAGGTCTTCGAAAATCAAGAGTTCAAGAGCCCTCCATCTTTTTACAGAGAACCAAAAACCCATCAGTTATACAGCAACAAAAAGAATTACTGCAACCAATGTCTCCCCTAAGCTCTCTCTTCCTTGTGTAATTTACTCAAAACAAAATCAAAAGTTTGATATTTTTGTTAGAAATAAGATGATTCCAATGAACCTTTCTTTGTAGGTTGGAGTTCATTACAACCAGCAGGCTGCAGACAGTTGGTCACACTCTACTGGTCACATTGAACAGTCTATGGTCCTATCCATCTCTGTGGCCTCATTTACGGTGGTCTGGTGCAGGATGACTGGGTACAGCTTATTGACTCAGCCCCAAGCTGTCCTGTCACCATGGTGTCCTGTAAAAATGTGTATTTCTCACTTTTATAATCTCCGAAATATATTAAGAAAACTGTCAGTTCAAGAGCATACATATTTATCACAGTGTACTTTTAACTGTTGTAGCTACAATACAAAGCACGTTATTAATAGAAAATCAACGGTGCCTCTTTTTCTGTACAGATGCAGACTGTTACTTTCACAGCTGTTAAAGACACATTGCCATTTTGAATTTGCTTCAGATGGAAACTCCATCTTCAGCTTCAGGAGGTAATGTACACATCGATGAACTCTTAGGAGACACACGCATACACACATTTGCTGCATAAAAACAGATGTGGAGAGAATTCCCCTTGGCAGCAGAAGGCTTTGAGTCATCATCTGGGATTCCCTTCCTCTCTCTTCCAAATATGGGTGGGATTGTGAGAACGGGAGGCACAATGTGGAACCCCTCATGATGTCAGAGCGCAGCGAGCCTCTTGCTGACTGGAAATGTACAGGAAGGAATGTCGGGAACGCAGCAATTACTGAATGTTATCCACTCATGCATGTTTGTCAGTGTTGCTTGCATATCTCATGTGCAGCCGAGACATTCAGTTAAACACAAAGCACTTTTTGTCCTCACTTGGGAGAGATTTTTTCCCGTAATGTCTTGTTCCCCCACCCCACATGATGGTGACTCCTCATTCCCAGCATCACTGCTCTGTGTGAGGCCTCTGCTGCACTGGTATTTCCTCTTTCCTTCATAATGGTGCTGCATGGTGAGACTAACCTAACTGTTTGTGTCATTTTGAAAACTTTATTTTGATTGCAAATTCACTTTGAATGCCTTTATAGGCTACATCCTGACACAAATTAGCTTTAAAACAGTTATTTATATTGTAAGTTGGGTAGTTTGTTGTTTAATGACTTACTATACAATAAGCTTTTGAAGTTCTATGGATAAAGCTGGCAGTCACTGCCAAAACCATCGTATTCAATGAGCATGTCAGCCACTGTCATTGTTTATGAGGAAAAAATTGAGGTCTATGGAAATGATCAGGTGGTTGACTATAATCTAAATGTTAGTGGAAATTATATTGTAGTTTTCAGACAGAAAAAGCAATAATGGGGTTGTTCACTAAACATAATAACCCTTTTGATACTTCCTACTGCAGAGCCTTATAGGTGCCTCACATCAAGTTTGAATTTATTTCTTCACCAAACAATAATAATGTAGCACCACAATGGCTTAAAGCACACAATACAACGGTGTGAGGTTGTCATTATTAACTTATTTGCAGACTAGATTTAATTTCAATTATTGTTTTCTACTCTTCAATTGTCATTCCCTTACTAAAGGAAGAAAACACTGCATTGCATGATGTCTGTGGGGTTTGGGGTACAAAATCTTTGATGTACCAATGATGCCTGCCTGCCTGTCTCTCTGTTCGTCCCCTCTTTACTCTTTCCCACCGAGTAGGTGCCACAATGCACCATCCCAGACCCTAATTATTGTTTACTGGGATGAGTCTAACTCGCTGCTGGCCCCTCTCTCCCTAACGCTTTCTCCATTTACCAAGAACCAGAGATGATGCGGTAATTACATCTGCCGACTGTTGGTCCGCCGCAGACGGCTCCACAAGTCTTTCTGCTCGGACAGAAATTAGAGACTGCTCAGTGGATGTCTAAGGCTGTAATTAGAATATATCCATCTTTAAAACATGATTGTTTATTTGTTTATTTATGAGACCCCGTGGTTCCACCAGGATTTACTGCCACTGCTTTCTGAAGTTCATGTCAGCAGATCCACCACCAAAGTCTTTATCGTGAGAGAATGGGAGTGAATATTGTTGCTGTGGCTCAGGAGGTAGAGCAGGTTGTCCGATAACTGGAGGGTTAGTAGTTTGATCCTGGCTCCCCCAGATTATTCTATTGTTGTGTCCATGGGCAAAACACCACCTTGCCATAGCACTCGTGTTTGACTGAGTTAGTGTGATTGAAGGTGGTGTGTTTGGTGTGGTCAGAGAGGTCGTTTGTACGTTTGTCCTGTCTGCCCCAAGTAGTTTACCAGGGGTGAATGGATGAATGGAAGCATGATGTAAATTGCTTCGAAGGTCCAAGAAAGTTAGAAAAAGCACCATATAGATGCATGACATTTACCATTGTAGCAGTTGATATTCATTACAGTTACAGGAATATTCATTGTATTTTATTGCCAATATACTTATCCATTCAGATTTGGCAGGAATTGAAGCACTGCAAACCTTTGGTCTACAAGAAGCATGTATGAAGTTTTTATTAAAATTAATACACTAAAGGTTATAGCTTAAAGACAAAATTGTTAACTTTTTTAGCAACTTTTCAAATCTATTATTTCAGTGTGAGACTTGCCACTAATAACGCCAAAACATTTATTGTACATGCATTGTTAGTTTCCCCTCATAAAAATCATCAACAAGATATATGTTACCCATTTTAACCTAAAGGGATTCTGCACTTGGATTATGAGCTAAGTTGTATGTGGAGCCTAAGGAAGTTTTAAAAATCACATGCAAATGCTATATTTCCTACTAAAATTAAATTCTGCTTGATTTGAGTTTCCCTACAGGAATAAAAAACATATTTTGGGGAACAAAGAGGGTCAGAGTGGTTGCTTGCTATTTGTGTGTGTGTTGTGGAGTGACTCTGCAGTGACATATAGCAGACACACGTGAGCTGGACCTCTGACTTACCTCACAAGATGAATTGACCAGAAGCTTCACGAAATTAATAAACAGTGTTTTAGTGAAATTGTTCCCAAGATGGATCTATGCTTTTATGTCAAAACTGTCATGTTCCACTAAACTAGAATGGCTTTCACCATTTTATTGCATGAGACACAATGCACACAATCAATTAATATTGACATATTTTTATTTTTTAATGACCAAAATAATTAGCAAATACCTATATAGACAAGAAAAGGATTGATAGTCCAATGACTTTACTAGTTGTGATTGGATGGACAAAAATGAACGTAATTACAGTAGGTGATTCAGGTTGTGAATGATTTCCTCATTACAGCTTTAGCTGTCATAACCATGACTTCAGAGTTTGACTATTGACAAGAACTTCAACCTAAATGCTCAAACCAAAGGTTTTCATCTCCATAGTACCATTGGCGATTACTCATCGACTAGCTCCAGTCTTTCAGTCTGCAATTTGTCCTTGGCTTTTGGAATGAACCAGGCAAGTGTAATGTAATAATGAAAAAGCCAAGCCTGTGAATCTGGCAGTGTGATGTCATCACTATGAGACACTCGTGTGATATCATGATTATGAGGTAATGGCGGGAGTGGTATGTAAGTTTATGACTTTGGCACACGCTCAGTTTACAGTCAGCGGACTGCACCAGGCTACTAATGAGAATAGATGGCCTGCCTCAAGCTACGTACCATGTGTGCAAGGAGATGTGTTCCTGCTATGATAAAGCAATGCTTTTGACTAAATGATAGTCTAGAAGCTCAACGCTAATAACCCACAGGTTTAAAATGGAAGACAGCAACAAAGGCAATAAATTTGGCTTTAATGTGACTCAAGAAGCTCAGACAATGAGCAGCCGCTCTTTGGATGATTAACGTGAATCTAGTGAATCAGTTTAAGCAATTCCCAGTGACTTGTTCAAGTTGAGGGAGCTTATTTCCAGATGGGCTTGTCGTGGTTGGTGGTATTCCTTTAAGTGTTACTTTTTCCAAGCATTATAGTGTGACTGGACCATGGTTATTTTTATGTAATGCTTTTCTTTCTGTGGTCCTATTTGTGGTTGCCAATTAACTAAGCAATCTTGTTACTATTGCTTAGTTATTATTAACTATTATTAGTTATTATTAACTAAGCAATAGTTTTTATTATTATTACTATTTTAACTGCTATTAAGTAAGTGCAAATATAATGTATAGTATGTAGTATGTATACAATAGCCTACGTGTAAATACTAATGTGCTGCTTCACATGTATTTTTGCTGCAAAGACGGAAATTAGCTGTTATTTATTTTTATTATTAATCAGTAGTACAACTTGGTGCCAATAAGCCATTCATTCTAATTTTCCAATTAATTTGGCTGTTGAGTTTGGTCTTTCACTCCGGAACTGTGACCCGCTGCTGCCTTGTCAATTACTGTGATTTAGAAGTGAAAGTGTGACCTCACCCAAAAGATCACATGTGCCAAAGTCACCCTGCAGAAATGACATCATGTATAATGATGTCATCCCAGCATCGCAGACCCTCTCCCATTCCCACCTAAATGCTTTTAGCTTGGCTGCACACACACACATTCACTCACACACATGCTTGTGCCCACACATAAAATCCTACAGCAGAGCCTCACCCAACGCAACACACGTCGTGATATAAACAAGACAAATACACAACAGATGCAGTAAGAATGATTTGGCCTCATGACAAATAGAGCAATACTACAGACCTAAAAATGCCTAATAATTAGCTTGTAAACGGTTTGTGACAGAAGCCAGCTTTATTCTGTAGGAAAAGGCCACTTTACCAGACTATAATCATACAAAGTCTATTTTTAAAAGACCAAAATAAACCACAACGTTAATTCTGTCTACTTTGCTTGTGTTAGTCACCAAACAAACTGTGAAAATGTGTGGTGTTTTAAAGAATAGTTCTTGTTTATTGAGTGATTTTACTGAACTTTTCTCATCATTCCTTTTTGACATAGATTGGCTGTTTTTATTATTACTTTTTACAGAGCACTATGGGTCAGATTTTCGAGATTATGCGACCATTATGGCTGCACTGTTTATTCTGCTTAACCCCTTCGAGCCTTCTACCCCACCTCTCGTACACACTCCCTCCGGCTCTGTGCCCAACACCTGACCTTAGTAAATACGTGGCTAATTTGAAGCATGTGGCGGCAAATTGGAAACACTGCGCTTTTAAAACTGTGGACTTTTCTTTTGCACATGCTAATTCCTCCCAGGAGATCCCATCAGATGTAATGACCCAAACATGTCAACGTCAGGGTGACACTTGGGGGTTAGTAGAAGGGTTTTTCAAAGAGCAGCTGAAGGGCAGATGGGAGAGTGAAAGTGGGTGGGTTTTTAAAGGGAGTAATTCATTAGAGTCGCTCCTTAATAAAACAGCCCTGGTGCTTCTTTTACTGTCTCACTCTTTATCTGCCATTTACTTTTACACACACACACACACCTCCTCCACACAGGTGGAAAGTCTCCTGGTCCAGGGAAAGCTGAATGCTCATAGGACAACAGGTGCAAACATGGCAGGAGTGCATTTGAACTTGTGTGTTGAGTGCATTCACATTAGACTACACAAAGAGAAAAAGAGTGGACTGCTTGCCCAGGCCCATTTGCAGTAAGCCCCGTCCTAGAACATTACAGCAGCAAAAGGCCGCCATAAAACCTCTGTAGTGTAGGGAATCAAACATAGAAAGCATTGACTGAAATAGTTCTAGTTAAAATCAGAAAGCGTAGAAGCTGGGGTGGGCGTGGGTTGTCAGCTGGAGTCAGATTGAGAAGTGTCTGAATATAATCTAGTGAGCAAAATTTGATTTGATGGCACTACAAGAAGTTTTTTCCCCTTAATTTTAGATGCTTTTAAGGTTGTCAAAAGTTATTACACTAGTTCAAAAGTGGGGTCAACTGGGGTCAATTGGCACAGATTATTAACGCTAGATCCACCACAGAGTAAACTTGTATTTTTAAATGTATGTGACTTTGTTGATATAAACCTTGACATCTAGTTTTATCATTTGTCTAGTGTATTTTGAAATAAATAATTATGACCCTGGCACTTTTTATCATTGTACAAAAGGTGTACAATGATAAAGAATGTAAGAATAGCATTAGTTACATATTGTTGGAAGTATAGACAAAAAGCTTCCCTTATATCTATATTCCCTGTGGATTTGGCATTAAACCAAGGTTCCTGGTTTACAACAATCTGGAGGATCTCCATGTGCTTCCTTGTAGGTCTAAATTTAGCGCCGGTCTCCTCTGGAGGCCTGAGCAGGTGGAGGTGACAGGGTTCTGGCCTACGCTCACAGGACAGACTGGTGAACTCCATGCCCATGGCCCAGGACCCCACAATCTTGTCATAGAACTGATAATGACATTCCTACAAAATTGCAAACACACCCTTAAAAAATGAAGCTGCTGGATTTATCCGCATCTTATTACTAACATACATAATCCCAAACTGGAAACAACTTGCCTCAGACTCCAAAACCACTTATCAAAACTCCTCTGCACCACCACATGAAAACCTCTAACCATGCCTCAATATTTTAAGACTCAAAACATGTCATTTGAGATCGGCCTTTGTGGGTACACAGTCTCACAAGGCATGGTATTGTCCGCACACTGAAATGAAAGCACAACACGTCATTATTTTACCTTTCCTTTTGCATGGCTGCAATATCCCTCCACACATGATGTCTACCCATGGCCTTTCCTTATTTCAGAAACTTGCTGATCCCCATATTGCGGGCCCATTCACCAGGATGACATCATCGGCTCAAACCATGCCAACTGTGCTCACTAAAGCCCAGGCTTGTTTTAGTGTGGGAGTGCCTCCGCTGCACTGAGACTCACATGAAAGACAAAAGTGAAAATATCAATTAGTCATGGTAAAAAAGTTGAGAGTCCTGCTTGTCACCGGTAAGTATTTGTAAAAAAAAATGAATCACTACTACATCTTTTTTTTTGTAAGCTTAGTGTGCTCTGAGGTGAGTCTAAATCTAAACTCGGGACTGTACTGGCACTTTATTTGAAACGGAAATTGTAAAGTAAGAAGAGCAAAGTAACCACTCTGACTTGTGGGAGTCTGGCTGTATTAGCTGACTTTCACTTAAGCCCTATATAATTTGTTTATGCTCAGCCAAGTCAGCAGACAGCCCCTGATGCTAATAACTTTGCATCCCATCCTGCTTTCTTCTGGGCTGAGATTACATGTGGCAGAGTTTACAACTTGTGAGTAGAATGAATTCAGAATGACTTAAGTAAATGTACTGAGGTGAATTTATGCTAAGATAAGAGGTGTCTGTCAAAGACATTGGTACCAGACTGTAAAAATCTGAAGTATAAAACTGCTAGGAACAGACAAAGAAGCCAAACAGAACAAGACGCTCAGTGCTCCTTTGTGTGCTGCTTTACTCTTAATGACAGTGTGTGTCTGGGCTTTGTGGTGTTGTGCTAGCAGCTACGTTAAACTCACTTGTCCATTTGAGCCCATCCCTTTCTTACACTGTTTACCACCCGTTTAGTTTTTAACACCATTGCACTTTTAAGACAAGCAATCCTCAGTCTTAATGCGCCTAGGTCTCCCATACTGAGTGATACTCAGAGTGCTGTGTGCTAACACTGCACTTTGGCCAAGGGTTTTGTGGGTATCGCGGCTGAGTGTCAAGCAGCACCTTCTCTCTGAGGAGAGCAGCAGAGGGAAAGCAGCGGGAGAAGAAAGCACACACAAACACACACACCGCATGGTGATGTCATTCAGAATGACATCATCCTGTGGAGTGGAGCCAAGGGACCTGATGGGTTAGCATCCTCCAGCGAGTTAAAGAGAGAGAGACAGAGATGGGGAGTTGTAAAGAAAGGAAGAACAAGAAAGTGTTAAAGAGGCGATGACTGAGATCTGTCATTCTTTCATTTACAGTTTACTCTATGATTGTGGCTGATTGTCATTTGATTAAAAAGGGTTTGTCCTGGTTTAAGCCATGGTTTTAGACCTGGAGGTACACCTGCTCTAGTCCTAGCCATGGCTTTACTCCTTAGTTTGCACACCAAGCCTATTTTATTCTCAGTTTAGGTGTTAACTATTAACATGTTTTGTTTCTGTTTACACCTAGTTGAGTTTTGGGTTTAGTCATGGTTTTAGCATAGTTTTGCATTGTCAAAGTTCAGTCTGGTTCATTCATTGCTTTAAATCTGCCTTAAGTCCTTGGTTTTGTCCTGGTTTAGTTTTCAGTTTAGGCCTATTTTAATATAAATGTGAATGATTCACCTAAAATAAATCACTTTCACTCTTTTAAAAAATACTGACTGTTTTGATTTTGTTAAAGGTTCATATATGTGCATTGCTTCTGCACTGCCCTAAAAGAATACCAGGATTACAGCTTTGTTTTAGTCTTCCAATCTCCCATTAGGACTACTTGCTTTGTGTCCAGTTGCAGGTGTTTCAGTCCAGAGGGAAGTCTGTGTGAGTGGAGCCAAAGTGCAACGTGAGCGCATGACAATCAATACCGGTCAACTAATAGAAACACTACTATGACACCAGCTAATATTCACTATGAGCCTAGGCTTCATGCACACCAACATATTAACACAAGGACCTAAAAGGTTACAAATGGACGGACTCTAAGACTCGCGTCTCAGTGTGCTTCCATTGTTCTCCACTTGGCTGTGCTGTGCTCCACTCTGTGCTCCCAGCATGCCTGCCATCTGAAACCAGACACCTATGGGCAAGCATCCTGACAGAGAAGTACACCTTTCATTATCTAGAGCTGTGGCCATGATGAGGCTAATCCACCAACACTCATGGGCTGTCTTCGCTTTAGTTAATCATACCTGTGATTATTATGTCCCATTTTATAGTATCTCTATTCAGAACTACCAGAATCACTCACTGTTTCCTTCCAACACAGTATATTGATAGATAAAAGCTGGTGTGTTTAACCATGATGATTCAGTCTTCCTTATCGCACACTGCTGTTAGTGTTGAACTGACTCAACAGTCTAAATAGAGAGGCATGTAGTGTGGGACAGATAGGAAGGGAGTGATGGTGCGCTGGTTGTGATGAGATGATGTGAGGGTGTGAGTCCACACAATAGAGAAAAAAATGTGGTCAGGAAAAAAATAACGTGAATCACAAGACCAAGCTGTGAAATGCTCTTTTTGTCTCCTCTGAGACACAGCCACATGCAAAGATGTACCTATAGTTTGTATTGTAAAAAGGGTTGCCAGTTACGTGTTAAAAAGTGTATTTTTTAAGACTGGGGAAGTGTAGGAAAAGGGGCATAGTTAGGTTAATTCCAGTTCAAATAGGAGTAGTAAAAACTGCTTTACTTTTTACCTTTGACAAGCAACAATGTTCAGAATAAACTGATGATTTATAAATTTAAATATATTGCAGATATAGTACCCTGCATGGTCCATTGTAAACATCTTTTACTTGTTTTTGTTTCTGAGATTTTTACAACACAACTATTCTGGTCATATGTGGTGTATGCCTTGTCACCAGCCACTCTTCCCGTCATTCTTTCTTTTCTCTCCGGTGTTAAAGCTTGGGCACCGGTATACTCCTACTCTCTTCCGAGCTTAGTCATAGGCCTCACTATCTGGAGCCATCCAAAAAATGATATGTTTGGTCACTTCCTTATGTTTCTCGCTCTCTCCCGCGCTCTCTCTCTGCATGCTTTTTATCACTATTGCACACACACACAGAGTGGACATGCAAATAGCACGGAGAGCAAGAGGGAAACAGCATTTAGCTTCTCTCCATATTATCCGGTTCTCCAGGTTGACTCTGCATGCAGTAATGTAATGTTAAGCCTTTGTACAACAACAAAAAGGGAGTATATACTGTGGTCATTAGCCATTGTGTGTAGGTTTTCTGTTGGAAATGTGTTTGGGTCAAGTCGCTAAGTTACCTGTTGATTTCTATTGTGCCAATACACCGAGTAGGACAGGGCATTGAAGTTATCACAGGAGCACTTGCCGTCCCTATAGACATCAGCCCAGAAGTGCTCAATGAATATGGGACACCTTTTGTGTGTGTAAGCATGCTCCAGTGAGGTCTTCTGTGTATGTGACTTCCTGTCAGCTTGTGTCAGTTACTGCTAGCTGCATTACGTAACCATACACTGGTCAGAAGATAATGAGTTCACACTTGTGCGTATGTATGTAACATGGCTTCAACAGGATAACAGGGACATATATGGATTTCTTTCTTTGTTCTAAATAGATGTCCTACCACTCTTATTACATATATAAGTCTAACTATTTTGCCAGGTTCATGATTAATTGCTTATGGAGAGAACTGGTTAAGTGTTATTTTGTTGGAATATTGCAGCATAGATTTTAGAAAGGCCCTAAATCCAAAATGATGGAAAATTTGAAATTGTAACGTACAGGTGCAGTTCAATATCATACACTATGACACACAATGCCAATTTAATGTCCTATAAAAGGGACTGTTGACTGGTTGAATGTTTTGTCATACCGAGAATTTCTGAAGGTGACGGGGTCAAAGAGTATGGGGGCGATGTGGTGGGTTTCAGGGAAGGGTTTCATAATGCTTTCTGCCCACTCCTCCAAACTCAATGGTTTATTAAAAGGGACAAATAGGTCAAATAGTGTCTAATTATCCCTCAATCAAGGACAAGGATTTTCTTTATCTTGATTTCCCCCCTCCTCTGCTTTTTTTAAATTTTATTGTTGTGTTTGACAGAGCAGCATCGTTCCAACTCACCGACCATCAGTGCCCTGAGTTGACCTAGTTCTGCTCTGGAGGCAGGGTGCTGCAGGACAGGCCTCGGCTACTGTCTCCCTTCTCCAGGCCTGGCCAGAGCACTGCTCAAAAACAAACAAAAGAACTTTGTATAGCCAGGTATTAAGTTGAATGTTAAGTATCTGTCACACTGATGAGCTTGTTGTGATGTCTAAAGGAATGTTGTATAAACTTTCTTTTGTTCTGGTTTTTGAATGTGGCCTTTTGTTAAGGTATGACATTAATGTTTTTTCAAATAACAAACGAATTCCACTTGTGACATTGTGATTTAGTTGTGAAATATGGCTGTATCAGTGTATCATCAAAGGCATTAGAAACACACAAATTTTTTTTGACTCATATATAGCCTCCCACACAATATGACCTTTCAGTGACTGCTTATATTCTAAATATCTCAATAATATCCAAGGTGCTACATTAGCTATCCTTCTTTTCACACCGTTTCAGATTCATAACTGACAGCAATGCTTAAAAACATTTGGTAAAAGTTTGAAAGAAGTGATTATCGTGGTCTGTTCCTCACAACTGTCTCATATTATAGATAAACGCTCACACATATTTATTTCTAATTGCCAGTGTGTGTGTTACGTTTTGACCATGCTTTCTTTCTAATCCTGTTTTCCTGATCAACTGTGAAGAACGAACATTTAAACGTGTGTGTGTTGTAATTTATCAGCACCTTCGCGGCCATTTGACAAGTACTCAACCCCCACGAAACACCGCAAATCTGACAAGAAAAAGTGGCGAAGAGAGAAATTCAAAGAAAATTGTTGTATCACTCTTATGGAGTCTCGTTTTTGTCAGTGACCTTTAAGGAGGAACCGCAGCCCATCAGATTATTGCGCTTGATTACTGTGTCTTCTTTGCATTCTGACTGTGCACCGGCCCACACATCGGGCAAATATTCAAATACTCATGCAGGCTGCAAAACTGCACGCGTGACACTCCCATTACTCACACATTTTCAGTTGTTTAGGGTCCTTTTGTACAAACAAAACAGCACTCGCCAACCTCTGTAACAGAAATCTCTATTGTCTGCTAAATGTTTAAAGCATATTGGCATTTCTTTCCACCAAAATATAAAAAACTTGTAATGCCTTTAATGTTTCTTCACAACACAATATGAGCAAGATTCCCTCATATATCCAAATATTCATCAATACTTGACGGCCGTATTTATTCTTGATCAATTTATTGCAAATATAAGTAAATCTGATCAGTACGACATTTGGCACGTTTGAAATAATCTCTGATCCCTGATCCATGCAGTGATAAACATGTTTATCACACATTATCTTGTGTTTGAAACCTACATCCAATCCCCTAGACACCGGGTTTAACGGGGAAATAACCCAAAGCAACTAAAGCGAACTGATACCAGCCTCCACAGTCTTTTTCTCAGCACCTGCAGTCTCCAAATGCAAAAGCCGTGCCTTTCCAAAAACTACTACTTTATTCATCGTGTATCACGTGTTTAAACATTAGACAACAAAGTGTTATACAAGTGAGACATGTTTTTTGCATGCTTCCAGTCACACTTTCCCTATCTGACCATAATTTAAAACAATCTGCCGAAGCCCTTTACAGACACCGATGGTTAATTTTGTTGGGAGGGATTTAAGAAGTGTCAAGACTGAATGACACTGCAGGCCGTTGGTAAAGGCCGCGTGCACGTCAGAGATAATATGCACAGTTTGAGAAAGAGAGGGGTGGAAACCCTGGAAGTGAATTTACAGTTTTAAAACGATCTTCTCTTTTGCAAACTTTTAGTCACAGCCTCCAGTTTGTAAAGGACAAACGTGTCTTCAAGGACATCTTGATCATTAGGCAGTGGTCCACACACCTGCATTTAGGATATAGCCTGAGTGTGGATGGAGAGCAGTGCGTCTTGGTAGTGACTTCATTGACACCAGCAGCTTCCTGATGCAATGCAACTGTAACAGCGTGAGGGAAAACGGGGAGATCACCTTTTTATCCGATGAACCGAGATGATCCTATTTCTGCATAGTAAGCCGTCTCAGCTCTGTAAACTCTCCTCGCTTCCACGAACAGTGCAGTGGATTGTCTACAACACCATTTCCAAAGTCTAATTCGTTCTAGCGACTTGTTGCGTGCCCCTGCTGCTCTTATCATAAAGCAAAAAAATGAACAATTAGAAAGCCTGTGATAAATGTCTAGACTGTCTTTCCATCTCAGCTTGACAACATGCGTGAAAATAAAGTTTTTGGGTCATCCGACATCTGCAAGAGACGTAGAGTCACCTGTCAGGGAAAGGAGCAAATTGAACTCTTCTTTAAAGCGGTGTCTTTGTACTCCAGATCAGATGGATGATGATTGAGAAGCGGAGAGTAACGCGTTACTGAGCGTCGTTACCGCCCAGCACCGAGTGATAGCGAAGTGGCATTGTTTATCAGAGACGAGTCTGTCTGTGTAAACGCGTAACGGCGGGCTTTCGTGAAAAGAAGTAAACAGCCTTTCACGCGTCTACTTGTCAATACTCGTGTAACAACACGAACCCACTCGGACTATGCAAATGCGTCTTACGCACGCACGAAGCGCACGGACCTCATCTGCTTGGATTGTGCCGCTTCCCTGTCCCACTTGAACGGAATGCAAACACGTAAGCTGTGCTGACTTTATCACGGATTTGGACGAGGTATTTTCACCGTGTTAATGGTCAGCCGTGTGAACTATACGCTGTGGCTTTACGCTGCGCTCTGGTGTGTTTTTTCCTCCTCTCTCCGCCGCTCCGCCTCCCCCCCTCTTTGCAACATTGACGCAACCAAAAAAACACTGGAACAAAAGAAACAACTTCCTTGAAGCTTTGCTGAAACTGCACTTACTCGGAGGAGAACGGATAGAAGCTTGTTTTCAACTTGCCTCGGATGGAATTTGTCGAGGAGGTGAGGTTGTCACCAGCGGACCGGCTTCTCCCAGCGACACATTCACACACAGAGAGAAAGATGCATTGGAAAACACCAGCCTGTCCTGTAAGTGCCATTAAACAGTCAGGGGAGTCATCGCAACTTTCGCTGTGTGACCTCGCCACTAGTTTGTCGTGTAGTTATTGTGAAAAAGTAGTGTAATTCAGTGGAGTGTAGCCATACAAAGTCGCTTTATTGTAGCACAGCTGTTGAAGTCTTAGACGAGAGTATAAGTTAAAGCCGACTGTTTTCGGTGTGGGGTGATGTCGTCGATGTATAGGCTAGCCTAAATGTTGTCTTTCCTATGACAACTTTGTATGCTGCTCCTTGCGAGTCATTTGGCTGCCTGTCATTGTAAAACATTATCGAAGAAGGGTGAGACAATTAAGGTTAGACGTGTGCGAGAGCTAAAAAGATAGCCTAAGTGTGGTGCGTTGACAACACGGGCAGTTTATTATTGTTATTCATGCAGCAGCTTTGAGCAGTCGCCGGTCGAGAGAACATCCCACTGATCGAGAAACAAGCCTCAACACGACTCCACTCGAGTTTTTATTTCAAAGACACGATGTGGTTAGTGTAAGGCGTTGTGTTTAACTTTTAGTTAAGGTGTCAGCCGCAGTTTGGGCGGACTATCACTCTTGCTTTGTCGCGTCGGTGTTTTCACTGCACGAACAAAGGGTTGGATGGAGTAGTCGGCTCGACACAGAGTCGGTGCGAGGCGGGCTGTTTACAATAATAACACGGGCGGGGCGACGTCAGGCGAGCGACAGCGGCTGCAGCCAATGAGAAGGCAAGTGAGCGATCAGCAACACGCTATATTTGGAAAGTGGTTACATCATCGAGGTACAACAGTGCAGTATGGAGGGAGGGACTTCCGCTGGAATTGTCATTTTGTAGTCCAGAAACAGGACAATGAAGAGATTAGTTCTGTTTTTGGAACCCTCCTGTAGTTTTTAGTGAATAGATATAGGCATTAAAAGACAATACAGGCTAGTTACTACCAGTTTGTTATCATCTTCTTTTAAGCAATCACCTAGGCCTAAACCGTTAAAAAAAGAGATAGGCATGACCTTATGGAAATTAAAACATGCATATATTTCTATTACACACTATTAACATTTTTTGTTAAACAAAGACAAGTAGCCTATATGTCCACTGTGAGTTTAAAGAGAGAGTCTTTAAAGCAATAGCTATATAATGAGGCACACAGTTGAATTTACTGACAATTGGGTGTTTCTCTCATCACCCTATGATTGTTAAACTGTTATACATTGAGCATCCGATCCAGTTTGTGCATTTAAACCAAAACAAAACCACAACTCAATAACTAAACTGATTTCTTCACACAAATATTGTTATTACAGTGTAAACTGAGTGTTCCTATATGAAACGTTGACAGTCTTGGATCCATTTGTTAATTATATCTGAAGATTAAGTGGTGAGAACACCCATAATATTGCTTTAGCCAAAAAAAACATGTAAAAAAAAACCAGATTGAGTAAGGCTTTCTCTGCTGGCCTAGGAAAAGTTTTACAGTATTTGATTATGACATCTGTAGTGTAATAATAACCTAATCATTTTCATCCTTACCACATCTGTCATGCTTCTATAGTAAACCTGTAAGTCTTTTGCCTTTCTCCAAATGTTAAAGTTTGTTGCTTTTTAAAACATGCTGGATTTAAATCTTTTTTGCCAAGCTTTGTCCAAACATCTTCACCCAGCTTGCCTTCTCTGTTACTTAAAGCAACATTTAGCCCACTATGCAGCCTGAAAATCATTTCAACAATATTAATAATACATTAAAATAATTCCTTGACACGAAACAAAGAACCTAACCTGTCTTTTAAAGGCAAAGTGCACCAGGTGTGACAGCTATTGATATTATAGCCACTATTTGAGATGCAGGGCACGCTACCGTCTTGTGAGATCTTGCCAGAACATGTCACATTAAAGCCAATTTACATTATAACTATGATATTTATAGAATATGTATGAAGCAGTAACAGTCCCATGCAAGTTACGCATCAGCATTTGCCTCCTTAAGTCTTAAAGTGAGTACATTGCCTAAAAGGTTACGTAGTGTTGCTTTAACATACTCAAGTCTTCCCTCCAATTGCTTGTTTGTTCTTCATGTATTGTAATTTATGCATTATACACAAAATATATCTTTGCACGAGGTCTCCTTGTGGTGTAAGATCTTAACCTGCCAACCAAGCATGTGATTGTGCAGGAGTAACACTTTAATAATTTCTTCCATTAAACAATTTATTATTGTTTTAAGTTATGTTTTGAAAGTAGTATTTATGTGTGTGTTTGTGTGTGCACACTTCTATATGTCACCAGGGGGCTGACATGAACACCTTGTGCTAAAAAGAGGTCAGAGGTTGCTGTTGTGTTTTCAGGGTGACCTGCTAGTGACTATTAGCCATTGATAAATGTGATGTCCCACAAGTGTGCGGGTTGCACTCCTTTAAAGGGGGAGGTGTTATAACACGCCCCACACTAACCTCACAGCCAACCCCACCTCAACTTGTTCATACACACATGCAAACACACACTCTGTCCTGCTGACAGGAGCACAAGGGGGCAGCTGCTACAGATGTCTCAGAGAGAGGGGGAGGGTAAGTGAGGAGACATCAATGGACAAGCTCTCTCTCTCATATGTTCTCACTGGGCCTCATTGTATTCTCTAAAGACCAAGACGAAAGAGTGGGCCATGTTAATAAAGTGAGCGTATAGTCTGTAATACTTTTGTGTAACACTGCTGCTCATGCTAACTCTTGATTTGTAGGTTACTTGTATCAATAAACCTTAGTGTATTTAACAAACTTGCAACAAACTTGTAACTGAATTTGCTTTTATTGTTTAAATGTTTTCTTTTAAACACTTTGTGAAAACAGAGAATGATCATGTGGCTTAACTCTAAATTGTTAATATATTCATTTGTATTGTCTAATTTAAGTCTGGGATGCATAATTTCACCCAAAACCCAACAACAACTCCTTGTTGTACCTTGTGTTCAGTCCAAAGCTGGTGAAGCTGCATTTGCTTATTATGCTCCAAAAAAATGGAACTCACTTCCAGATATAAGGTATAGAAATGCTAGGTATAAAAATGCAATAACAATAACCTCTTTTAAAAGTAGACTCAAAACACACCTTTTCTCACTTGTTTATTAACTACAACTGTAAAACATTGGTTCATGTTGTACATATGTTGTTTATTTTGTTTGTTTGTTTCATTTCTTTTTCCTTATAAGTTTGTTCTTAGCTACAACTTTTCTTCTTCTTCTTTTTCTTCATTTTCTTCTTCTTCTTCGTTAAAAATAATGTGCTAGTGCTATTTTGCAGATAGAAAAAAAGCTGTAGATTATAAATATTTCTTGTGCAGAAGTACTTCTCTTTTGTTTAATTAATCTTTAACCTTTGACACCCAAAATTAGGTTTTCTTCAAACCTCTAGGTTACATTCTGTGTTTAGTTGCTAATCCACTTTAAACTAATTTTCATTTAATGTGATGCAGCCCCATGTTTTGAGATGGTGTGAAGGCCATCTTTTGGGTCACATGAAAAAGAAGAAAGACAAAAAAATCCGTAAAACTCCTCCCTGAATGAGAAGCAGCTGAGTGTAACAGCCAGCCATGCATGCAAGCCATCTAACATTAAATCAAATTACATTGAACCAAAACTGCCCCACCACGGCAACTTTGCAACCAAGCTAGCTTGCTGTGGCCAAACACCATGAGATACTTGACAGTACTGCTCTTGTTCAGCCTGTCCACGGCACAAGGGAGAGCCCTCCACTGTCTCAAACCTCCTAATAAAGAGATGCATTATGATGTGATTTCATTTGGGCCTGCAAAAACCTAATGTGGATAGCAGAGCAGCCGGAGTAGCATGGTTCATTTGTGTAGTGACATGTGACTTGTGTTTTTGTGAGTCATAAGGATCTCCTGCCTAATGGAAGGCAGTGTGTGCTCATGTGACAGTGACACAATGCAGGATGAACTCTATAGTATTCATTAGAGCTTGGCTACTGCTTGGCAAGACTACTAACCTCACGCATCGTTCTACTTAACATAGGCTAAAGCAAATATTAGTTAATGTCAGAAATAAATGGCTTGGTTGGCTACTTTGTATACTAAATGGTAAAGCCAGGGTGTCTGATTGTATGCACTGGCTTATGAAGTAGGCCTATCTGCACCATCATGGTCTTCTGAATGGTCATGGTGGTGTTTTTGCTGGCTCATCCCTGCCTCTCCACATGCCTATTTAACAACACAGAGCTCCTCCTTACTGGCTTCCTGTCCAAACCAGTTTATCTGTAAACAAGTGTGTTTTTTTCCTCTCCGCCCCATTGTCCACACTACACCAGAATGCATACACAATGGGCGCACTCTCTTTCTTCCAGTATGCTCCAATATTAAAAAAAAAAATACACTTGCCTATGAAAGTAGTTGCTACTGTCAAGTGAATGTTATTTATTGTGATTATGTGAGCATTGGGATGAAATGGCTGTCTTTGCTTATCTTGTTTGAGGTACACCATGCTACAGGAGATGTGATAACACCAGGGACATTGCTGCAGATCTCAACCCGCTTTGGTTATTCCTTGTGCATTATATAGTAAAATTGTCTTGTGTTGCCGTCTAACCTTGCATCCGGAAGAGGCTTCATGACCACAGATGTGGCTAAGACTAGTGTATGGATTTGAAAGGGGTGGAAACATGAATTGCTTCATAGCCTTTTATTCTAACATTACAATAGTCCATAGCCCACACTAGGCCTGCGATTACTCTGCTGTTAGTAAGAAAGTTAGGCTTTGGATCCTAGCTATTAGCTTTCCAGATGTATTATTTTGTAGACCAGTGTTTGGAACCAGCATTTACAAATACCAAATGAATCACAGCCTTTTAGTGTTGTTTTGCTCATGTTAGGTGTCATAGTGTTGCTTGTTTAGGGCTTATTTTGTTTGTGTTTACCATGTGTATAGTCTACTTTTGTTGTGTAATTTGCCTTGCTTTAGCAAACAACCACATTTTCCAACAAGGTATTTTTCTTAAAATGCAACCAGACATGGAAAACAATATAGCCAACTAATAAAAACAGTGACTAGTTAGGCTACTCAAAGAAAATATAGATAATAGCAATTCACACTTAGGCCTGACTCACTGTTTAGGGATCACTGTTATAGGCTGCATTCTTTTTAGAATAATTTCAGGATCTAAACATTTTAGACTTAGGACATGCTGGTTAATAGGCAATTAGTTAACTTTAGCCTACTGAGAACCTTCCAACGAGTTTCAATGAGAACTTACCAACGAGTGGTTAGGCCCCTTTTAAATGCGCCATTAATAAATGATTTGCTAAAAGCATAGTTTACCGGTTATAAAAGCACTTAGTATTTGTATAAAGCACTATCGTGAACATGAACGCTTATAGTTCCCTTGTTGAGATTAATGTAAACGTTACTGAAAGCTACTAAGCATGTAAAGAGTTAATTTCCCTCTCTGCGGAGCTCTGCGTGGGCTCCGAGATCATTCGAGAGTGCATTCTCAGCATCCAATCAGCGGCCCGGAGTCCACTTCGCATACAGCCAATCAAGGCAATGGGAGGCTCTATCGAATTTGAATGAGGAGTGTATCTTTTCGGCGCCATTTTCGAGTGAGCTGCGATTGCCTCAGCAGCTGCGGTGAGAGGATGCTGCGAACAAGCTGCCGCTGAGGCGAGGGACAAGCCGAGCGCTCAAAATTAAACTGCGCTTTAATTGAAGGGGAACGCTTAATTTATGCCACAGCACAGGTAATTTTGCACAAGTTGATTTGAGTCGGGCATTGTGGATATACTGGACGCGTGGATACCTGAATTAAGACAGACCGACGGTGGCGGGGGAGCCATTTGGCCAGCTTTTGCCAGTACTTCTCTTGCGTTAGCCTGTTAGCTTAGCCTGCTAGCGCATATCACTGTTTTTCTGACTTTGCTGCGCTGTAAAAATCTGCACAATCAGCGCTCCGTTTTACCTGGGTAAGGCGGGCTTTTGCGGAAAAAACTAATAAAATCGTTTGTTGAGAGTGTTAGAGGTGATTAACTTGGAAGCTGTTTATGAAAGTTTGAGTATGATAGACAATTTTTTTTGCATTTGAGCCGAGTTTTTGAGCGGGAGGTGCAAAAGCCGAGCAGCAGAGAGATACAGTGGGCAGTGTCAACAAATGTACAGGGAGATTGCACAGGCTTAGGAGGGAAAATTACAGTGAGAAAATGCGGTAGGCATCGTTTATTTCCAATTAATGTAGTTTAACCAGGCTTTAAGCTTTATCATAGATTTCTGGACATGAATATGTCTTGTAGGCAGGGCTGTGTGTGAGGCAGACAGACGGTAAGCCGTTGTCAGATATGCCATAATATAAAGGTTTTTCCCTCTTGTTTGCTGTGATGTGCCTTTTTAGACTGCCAAGTGACAGTTGATTGGAAGATTTATATAAATAGCTGTCATAGCTTTTGTGTCTTGTCTGAATTTTTTTGTGGAAAAAAAAGTTAGATGAGTATGGCTTTGAGCCAATTGACTAAAGTTATAGGTAATAAACTTTTGATGACGCATTAACTTTAGAAACACAATTTCAGACACGTGACTGATATATCTAACGCCATTGCCTTGATATTATGACATTAATGAATAATAGAAGAAAAATGAACTTAAGAAAGAGTCGCTTAGTTATATGTTGTATTCTTTGAGACTTGTTTTTTCGAGTTTGTCGTGGAGACTAGTGTGTTCTCGTTATGGTAGCTAACATAACATAATACTTGATGAGGTGTGATATTTTAGCCTATTCCGAGCTCACCACGACTGGACGAGTGGCCTATAGAAAGGGAGAAGAAAAGAGAGGCTCCATATAATTGTGCGTCTAAACCCGCCCCTTGTACTTCCTTCTAAGTAGAGATCGGTTTAATGTGTTACATAATGTAATAAGACGTTTCTATCTTTTTATTGCATTTTTAAAAGTCATGTACTACTGACTTTTAGGAAAAAATAATATCTGGCTTGAATAGAGACGTGTGAAAAGACATATGGCCAGTTTGTCTCCCTTTACCACAGGCTTACCACATCTGTTAACTAGTAGTAGACTTGTTTTTTTCCCCCTAACATTTTCACCAAATAATTCACTGTTTAGGCATGCTTTATCATTAATGACCTAAAAACTAGTCAGTTATTGCTACAGGAGATACACTTAAAATAATTTGTAAAAAAGGGTTATTTTGTTGAGACCATATACATCTATAGTGTGTTAGAATGAATTAATATATTTGTCATAAAATCTGCAAATGATAGATGAGATAAAATATTTACACCACATCGAGGTGTCTGACTGAAAAGTGGGTGTATAAAACGCAAGTAGCTGTAAGTTTTTTTTTTATGTTTTTTTTTCTTCTTTTGTGAACCACATGAGCTTCACATGAAGAACAAATTATAATTATATAGTCCAAATGAACTTTGATCTAAAAAGTATAATAAAATTATATTCTTTACATGAGGTACTATTTTTCAGCTAACAGTGGAGAAAGTGAGACAGATTCATTTTATTCAGCTGTTTATAAAGCGAAAAATGTATTGAAGACAGGCTGTGACATGTCTTTTTAAATGGTACACACAGAATATACATTTAAATGCCTTTTTGAGATGCAGTGGTAAAATGTACCCTAGCTGGAGGGAATTATATTAAAATTTTATTTTGTAAAGTATTCAAAAATACTTTGTGTGAGGCAGTGACATCTTGTAGTCAGTCACAATGGCACCTGCAGTGTTTCAGCACTGGTCATCTGCATACTTGGTATCGTGACCCACACAACTTTAATTTAGAAACTTATGTAGCAAGAGAAACCTGTTATAGGGGGCCATTATTAGCCTTTGATATGTCTATAAATTTATTTACAGTGAAGTTTGTTCAAATCTGTAAGCACCTGAAGTTTCAAATTTATTTTGTACATCACAATTGCCAGTGTGAGATCAGTGTATTTGTAAAAGTTTTAAGTGTGCTTGTATCAAATGCTACAGGTCCATATATCTGTTCTTTGGTATTTGCTTGTCCTTGTCTTTCTCAGGCACCGTTCTGCTGTTTCAGACTGTTAGCATGACATTCTGTGACTCATCATTCTGTCTTCTTGGACCCCTCCAGCAAAATGGGCTCCCACCCCCATTTCCTGGTGAAACTGTGCCTCTTGTACTTGCTCACATGTGTTGTAGCCAGGCTGCAGAGAACCCCCACCCTTCTCTTCCTCTTTTCTGCACCACTCAGCACAAACTTTATAATATTCAAATTTGCTTTGACGAGCATAGGTTTTCATGGGTCCTGTTGGTCATTTTCCAGAAATTAGTTTTGGTTGCAGTTTGCGGGTCAGAGATTCATTAGAAGTTGTCATATGATTTTTGACTCCATTTTTCTCTTAAACATAAAGGTTACAATGTGTTTTTAAAAAGTGACATTTGCACTTGTCTTTATGAATTGTTAAATCATGTTTGCGTGGTAGAATTATTTTTAATTTTTTTAAATAAATTTTAGGGCTAACTGATGACAGCAGGTCAGGGCATGTGTGCACCAGGTTTGCATATTTGCTACAAACATTCCTTACAGTGGCTTTGCATAAAGTGGACAGGTGGTACACATGACAGTCCACTTTTTAATTTTAATTAAAATGTTAGAAGATTTGTATGTTAATATAATGTGATCACATTTTTAAATAATGTCGCCAGTGTGCTTAGTGACCACAGTGTATGTTGTATTTTGTGCAGCCAGAAAACACAAATTTGCAGAAGTAATGTACTGCAATAGTGTACACATTTATGACAGTATTACTGATTTTAATAGTTTTATTTTCTTACACATCTCCCATATGTGTAAATCACTGTTTTATTAAAAGTATTTTTATTTATTTTTAGTTGATATTTATGGACTGTTATGTATGTTCGGGAAAAAAACAATTACCAAGAGCATTGCTGGTGAATTTAATAGTTGTGTGTACAGAGAGATTCTGAGCCTTTTTCTGTCACACTGCCTTTTTTTTTTTTTTCATCCGGGATGCTAGAGTAAAGGTTAATTATTAAGCATTTTTTCAGAACAACGTACAATACACTGCAATGCCACACAATACTGAGGCTTATTGGATTCACATTGATATTTAAGAAAGCCTAACCTGGTAACCAGGTTCACACCATGTCCACTGCCCCAGATGGTCAGTGTAAAATATGCTAAACCAGACATGCCAACTGTATTATTGCCCTCTTTACAATATCTAATGTAAAAAATAAAAATAAAAGGTTAATAAAATATATTTTTATATAAAAAATATATATATATATTTTTATATAACATACATACTACAAATTGTATTTGAAACCTGGAACACAGGAGGGTAATTTTCCATACACTGTTAGGCTGTTTGGAAAAGCCTAAAGATTATATTAATAACACTAAGCTATAATTATTTGGAAAAAATTCTAAATATGAGCTGTAACCATTGTAAGATTACAGTACACCTTGATTGGTTCATTTTCTAATTTTTATCATTACAATCAGGGGTCATCATTAGCTATCATATTTGGAAAGCCTCTTTACCACGCAGTAGACTTAATTCTGCTGATGTTTTTTTTTTTTAAGCAATTATTTTTTTAAACACTGAACTTGTGTGATAAGGGCATGTGTGTGCAGAAAATGTACATAGACTGTCTGTAATTGGTGCGTGAGTATGGGTGTGCCTTTTAGCTCTCACACCAGCTCTGCTTCTTCCTCTTTTTCCCTCTTGTGTACGTGCATGCTCAAGTACTCATCAAATCAGGTCCTGTTTAACCCTTACTGTTGTGACACTTGCAGTTACATTTGGTGGCTCGGTTGTACATTCGTCATTTGAACTCATTGAAACATTTCCTGCTCAGTGCCTCCTTTGGGTTTGTCCTGTTGGTAAAGTATAACTTTGTTTGAAAAAGTGCTGCTTGGTCTGCATCCTGTTTTTTCCTGCACTGTCTGTGGCAATAAGAGGAAGCTTGAGACCAGATTAGTACTATAAGGTCATTTGACTTATATATTATATACTATATACTGATAAAAGGGAAATGCAATTGTGTCACACACACTTTGTATTAACTTAAATTCTTATCTGGTAACTTTTTTTAAATAAAATCTTGCCCTGCACAAAATTGTAAAACAGTATCTTTATTTTTTGTACATAATTTATTTTATTTTTTTGCTACCCTGCTAGTATTGACAGTTATTTACATTGCTCATTAAAAGATTACCCAATATAATACACTAGAGCAGATCTGTTTTTGTGAAGTGTGAGGTGGTGGGTTTGTTCCTGCTTTATTCTGACTAATGTGTAGTTGTGTACTGACCAAGTCAATGCTAATACATTTGCCTTTAAGGTTCTCAAATGCTGTAACATATGTCTAAGTGTCTTAAAATATGAATGGGAAACTGCATCTTCGGTGTTATTGTGCTCTAAGTAGTTAATGGGGTAAATATTTGCAGCCTTTTGTAATTGTCTGAACAGTTTTTCTTAGTTTTTCAATGAATAATGCAAAATGTTTATATAAAAAAATAGGTGTTTTTGTCCCAGAGCTTCCTTGATTGGTGCATCCACTTGCATATGTGTGTAACTGAAGAGGCCGATCGGAGCACTTGACTTGGGCTGCTGACGGGTCCTCATGTCCATGTCCTTGTAGCCCCTGTAGGGTGTGTGTGGGAGGGGGTCACTTGATCTTCGACCCTGGGGTCAGGTGACTCTTACAGGCCATTGAACGAGGAGCAAGTGTCATAGGAATGGGTTAAGAAAGGCTGAGCAGTGACTGTGACATGTCTGGGCATGCTTCCCTAAAGGAGAAAGAAAAATGGGATAGGTTCGAGTCATTGATGTGAAAACTCATGAAAACGTTCTACTGAGAGAGACACAACCTACCTGTATAGTCTTTTTTTATTTTTTTACACACAGGATTATCTGATCCTTGCCCAAAGAAAAGGTATGAGCAATATGATTTAAACTTATAAACATTCATAACTATAAGTTTAACTGCCCAGTTATTGTTAATCCAATTTGCAGTTTTCTGAATTTTTATGACCTAATAATGCTCCAAATATTGTTTTTTTATTTTGGTAATATGGTGTAGTAAAATATAACAAGTGTCTTGAAACTATAGGAAGATGTGTAGTTTAATAATACAAAATGTTCTCAAATGTATCATGAATTCCAGTGTGTTAAAGTGTATAAGTAATGGTTATGTAACGTAAATGTTGAGGTCCCCTTATTGAAATGGTTAACTGATTACTCTCATTTTTCTATTTTGGTGATTAAATGCCTCAAACACAAATTTTTAACCTGGTTTTGGCAGGTGGCATGGTTGTACATCTTTTGAATTTTAGCTTTTTTATTTTTCTCCGTTGGCCCCCCTGACTCGGTCAGGTGTGTGTTGTCACTGGCAGCATTATTGTACCTGCACTTTGCCTGTGTTTTATTTTATTTATTTTTTTCCCTGCCTTTATCTTGACAAAAACATAGTAAATGGTCCAACGCACTTTATAGAAACATGAAAAAAAATCAACAGGCAGTGGGACATTACAGTTTTTACTGTATCAAAGCCTTAGAAAAATCAGTCTGTTAAAAGCTACTTGTGGTCTTGTAAATTAAAAACTCCCATGAATTGCTCAAATATCAACTGTATACTTTTATAGGTGTTTGTTAGTGATTTATCCTGGCTAATACACATGGCACCTGAAGATTTAACATGTTAGATGTGGATTCTTATGAAATAATTTCTTAATAACAAGTGTTTATGGTGTCTTAGCAAATTGCAAATGACGATCATTGCATGAGTTTCCTGTGTCTGCCACTTTGCTTTTCCTCATGAAAGTAACACAAATGTAAAAGGACTACACTGACCAGCTTTTCCCCTGCCCAAATAAATAATGTGGCTTTTTTGCAAAATTATATCAGAAGATGTCTATTTCAGACCGTGGGCATAATTACAGGTCCATTGAGACCTCTAGTGGCTACACAATAGCTGGAGCCAGTGTTTTAAAGGATAATTGTCTGCTTTCTCCAAATCATGTAACCTTACAAAAATCTTCACTGCTGCATGTTTACATGAGATTAAAGGCAAACATTTACCCGTTTACTCCACCGCTGAGGATATGAATCATTGCTGACAGTAATAAGTGCCAAGAAGAGGAGAATTATAGTGCTAATGTTAATAAATGTGTGATTGTGAGTGTCATAAATGTCTCACCTCAGAGGTGAGTTTTAACACTTATTTTGTGTATGTGTGCCAATTGTGTGGACATTGGATGCCTGCTCTTTTCAAGATTTTATTTTCACCAGTCATTTATGGTATTCTAATTTTTCTTTTTGGTTCACAGTGGGGTACAATGAATTAGATAATACAGATGCTGCCCCTGACAAGCTGCCAATTTGTTGAGACAAAGTTGGTTTGTTCAACAAACCTTTTTTAAAGCAGTTTACTGCAACCCTATGTGAATTTCGACCAAAATCTGATTTTTAATGATACTTTGACCAAAGTGCTCCGAAAGAACACATAAAAGAGCTGTTCATTAGCTGTGTGGCAGTATAGAGCTGTCACTTTTTACAGCTTGCACAGCCATCTTTTAATTGTGGTGTAGTCATCTGTAGGCAAACAATACTCTTGGACTTCACTTTTCTGGTAATTGTTGTTTGAACCTGTTTTTCTCATTAATTTTTTTATTGATATTGAATACATTCTCTCCCTCCCTCCCCCTCTTTTTTTTTCTTGTTTCAGATGGTGAACCTGAAATAATGAAGACATCTTGTGGCTTCTAGCAACATTTACAACAATGAAAATATGGACAAAGCAAATCCAAGAAGATTGAAATAAATTAAAGTCAGTTCTTGGGATGCTGTAGCAGCACGGAATGGTTTGTGGGATACACTGAGATGCAGGCCATACCGTGCTGCAGCAGTAGAGCGGGAAAATACGACGAGCAGGACAGCAACTCTTACTGAAATATGTGTATTTCTTAACCAATTTTTTTGACAAACTAGTTTCACTTGCTTTCATTTGGAGCTGGTCGCCTTACTGTAGCAGCACGTAAATATTGGAGTTACAACTATTAGCGAAGCCTCCAGTATTACCCGTGCTGCTGAAGCAAAGCTGATCACTGACATAACGCTGCTTAGCGTCAAGATAACAGACCTTGATCTTTTAATCTATTACTGTAACCATCGCTAAACGAGTCTCTGGGTGCTATCTATACACAGTGAAATGTGAAAAGTTGTCCTGAAAGTCCATCATTAAACATAATGGTATGTCTACTTTATTTTTGTTAAATAAGATAATAAATTTGCTGCTATATATTTGTTGAACTTGTTTCTTTTTCGGCTCATTGTCTCGATTTCTTAATTATCAATTTTGTTACTAAGAACCAAATTATCAGGCCTGTTTTTGAGCACAATGTGTTAAACATTTTACTATATTTTATTTTAGAAAACATGTCACGTTGAAATTAATAAAATGTTGACTGGTATTGCGGCCACAGACCCTTTATTTAAGGAACTTTGCACGCGTCACTGTGATATTTCTTTAGGACCACGATAATTCTCTTACCCACAGGACAAACTATTTTGGCCTTAGACAAAACGGGAGAAGAGGTGTGCAGGTCGGCACGTCGAAGATTAATTACGTGGATTAATAATTAGCAGTTATACACAATCAGTATCTAAGTAGGCCTACGGGTGCACATATATATTTTTGGCACTACATTTCGTCACTAGGCCCTAAGCTGATATTTTGCTTTGCAGGCTGTCCTCCTTCCTCTTGGCCTCATAGGCCCTTTTTTTATTTATTTTTTTAAAGACCATTTGGGACCCGCACGGTTTATTTGTGAATTAGTCTCTAAAAATATAGGTCTTTGACAATGTAGAACCTACATTTTCTCTGCGACTGCATGTATTTTATCCAAAACACGTTATTGAAGTTTTATTTTGAACATCTCAACGTAGGCTAGTTGTAGGCTAATATCCAGGCCTTCTATTAATTACTGTGGTAGCCTGGATCATGTTTGCTTTTGGAACACAGAATGTAGGCCTAGTAAATTTTTATATGATTTGTGAATGGGATTATTTTACACAAATCGAAGTAGGCCTAATCCAAAATGTTCACAGGCCTTTCTCTTTTAAGATACATTATGGCTGCGTCACAGCCTCTAAATGTGAGGCCTTTATCTTTACCAGTGCCAGTTCATTTTCGTGAACATTTGCTGTGGCTATTTATCTTTGATATTTACTTATTTTTCTTGTGGGTGTTTGATGCGATTAATCTGCTTTTGTCTGTCGTGTAGATAGCCTACATTTCAGTTTCTTTATCAGTAATAATGGCTAATAATGAATTAAGCCACAATTTTCCCCCCTCAAAGACAAGCTAAAAGTATTATTTGCGAGAAAGTTCAGATTTTTTCATCCCGCTACGTGCGCACAGCGTGAACGGAGTACCTGTTTGTCTAGAGGGGAGGATGGTGCGATTAAATTCATCCCAAGTCATTTGTCATGGGAATTTGGGCACATAGAGGATAAAAGTATCTGAGCTACACCCGAGGACTCCAAGATCTACCGCTGCATTATAGTGGTCTGACCGTGGAACTTTTACCCATATCTTTTAGTTCTTTACATTTCCCAGACGCGCATCGAGGTCTTTAAAATATTAATACAGCAGCACTTGTCATCTTATCTTTGCCTTGCAACATAATTCTCTCTATAGGCTTAGGCTATATGCATGCAATGACGCAAATCCTGGGAGATTAATTCTGGTAGACTAGGCATACATTATTTTCTAGTGTCTTGCTTTTCAATTATTACAGAGAAACCTTTGGATGACGGACTTAAGCGCATTTGTCCTGTTTGCGTTGACCCATTTTTTGAAAACTGCTCTTGGCCGTGCACAAGAGGAGCGCCTAATAGTCTAAAATAAAATTAAAAGGCGTATTTGCAGACGTGTCTGCAAATTGTGTTTTAGATTTGACAACAGGAAACCATAAACGCGTTTGTACAGAAAATGCAACCTTTCCAACAAATGAGTCAAACGTGAATAAATCTGCCAACACATGACTAACCTACGTTTTATTATGAACAACGGATCATTGATTTCATCAGACGACTCACTTTCAAATCTATGTTGTCACTCGCTGCATGCTACACGGGCCTGTTACGCAACAATAACCTTGAGGAGGATGCAGCATCACTGTGATGCGCTGGCTGTGCAGTAAAAGACCGGTGATTGTAGGCTTATACAGCACATCATCTTTATGGCAAATTCTCGAGTCTGCCTTTTGAACGTTGTAAACAAGGACACGCATGAAGTGGTACTGTTTATCAAATTTATTTTGTAAATTATCTTAAACACGTATAAAATGACCATAATGTAGTGTAGGTTGTACAAATGTAAAAATTATGAATGTAAATGAATTGGAATATAGCCTATAGTCTGCTTTTAAATGATTGCATGGCTTCAATTACAGGGAAGCTTTGACCAAAAAAGAGCTACAAAAATTTATCCCGATAACATCTCAGGCGTCTCTCAGTCCTCCTAGCACTCACTGGTAAAAGCTATTAAAAAAGTTGACAATTGAGTCTATTACATTGATGATAAATTGCTGGCCGGGAATCATTAAACTCGTGGACACTGCAGCCAGGTCGCGCACATACACGGCGCTGTGAGTAAGATGCGAGGTGGCCGCACTGAACAGCGGTTCAAAGCGGAGCTGCGCAGAGGCTGCGAAGACGTGCGTGGACAGCAGCAGGGCCACGGTCACTGACAGAAACAAAAACAAAGCCATCCCTCTGGGAGGTGTCACCCGGGAGCCTCTCGATCTGTAGGAGACCCCCTCGTGAGGCACGCTGATCTTGTCCACCTCTCTGAGCCTCAACGAGTCCCACTTTTTTACATCAAAATTACACGCAGGAGGCCCTATGTCCATTTCTTTACAAGAAGGAAGCGGGGTTTCTCTGAGGACCCTAAACTTTTCACGGAACTCCTGCATCTGCTGCAGGAAGCACAGGGGGTCAGAGATGCTCTTGAAAGACTCTGCCATGCTTAGCGCACGCTCCTGCTCCTCCAGCGCTGCGCTCAGCCTCGTGATGTCCGGGTCGTACGCCTGCATCACCACCAGCTTTAGTGTCTCCAGGTCAGACAGGATCTCGTTCTTTTTACACTCGATGGCGCTGATGAGTTTGTCAAAGTAGTCAGTCACTTTCTCTGCGTCTCTGCCCACAGACTGGAGCGCTTTCTTCCTACCTGCCTGCAGAGTCTCCAGGCAGGACAGGATGTCGGCGCTCTGCCAGCTCTCCACGCCATGCAGCAGCTCCTCAAACGCTTCCTTTTCCCGCTCATAAGCATTCTCCAAAGAACTAAACCTATGCCCCCTGTGCTCGTCTGTCGTTGCGCAGAAGCCACAGATGAGTTTCGAGTCCGTGGAACAGAATATGTTAAGTGGTTGCCCATAGTGCTGTTTACAAGCAGACATTTTAGGGAAGCCTCTGATTTTGTTGTATTTCTCCACTATTCCTCGCAAAGAGTAGTTGATTTGGAGGCTGCTTGCTCCGTTGTGAGGGGTCTCTTTGCGGCAGGTGGGACATTTGAATGGTGTCCTGAAAACAGAACCTCTGTTTCCCTCCAACAGACCTTCCAGGCATTTCTTGCAAAAGCTGTGAGAGCAAAGCAGTACCCGAGGGTCCTCGAAGAGACAGCAGCAGATTGGGCACGTAAGTTCCTCCTCCAACTGCTCCATGACGCCCTGCAAACACAGCACCAACCTGTCAAATGTCCGCCTAATTAAAACAATCACTTGTCAGTAAAACACCCGACATATACACACCCACAGAGAAATATGCTGCCCTATAAGAGAGCAAAGCCAACTAACTACGAAAATAAAGCATCGCAAAGGATACAGATAATGCAGTTGTTCCCGCTGATTCTCAAATATCCCAATCCTGAAAGTGCAACTGAATCTTACTGTCTGTGCGTACGTATAAGAACGAGCGGTAAAATATTGGCACCAGCTCTGCCACAGGCATCCAATTCTTCTTCAGCCCCACCATTCTGACATCTCCCTGTGTCCAGTGGTTCTGGTCTTTAAATAAAACTAGCGTAGTCAAACCAGTCCGTTATTAATCGATAGAAATGGTGCACACCCAGCTGCAGCACGTTTTCTCTCAGCTCTCTATTGAAGAGTTGCATGACGGTGCTAAACTGAGTGGAGACCTAAATTACCAACGTCTAATCGATAAAGTGGAACTTGTTGGAGATAAACAGACTTCGCTTATGCGGTCTTCTTGTTGGCAAGGCACTGACAGAAGGTTGTGACAGATTTTGCAAGCCCATAGTAACATGCAACTACTGGACCAAAAGAATCACTCACCAGCTGCTGAGACGCACTGTGCAACGCAATCATGGCGCTTGTTGCTGTGCAGACTTCACCCTTTTCCGGGTAAAGAGTTAACCCTCTCACTGACACGCGAAGCATTTGACAGCAATTATTTATCTTTTCAAAAGCAGGGGAAACTGACATTAGAAATCCATGGATGAACGCTTTAAAGGCTATTGCGTTTTAGGGGTAAATCGCCTGGTTAACTTTGAGCTTTGTTGTGTTTACGTTTTATTCTCTGCTGTTCATTTACAGAGGATCCCTGACAGTGGCATGGGGGAGGGGCTGTTGCTATGCAAAACATTACAGCGTGAAAAACTGTCAACTAGGCTTTAGACCTGCTTTGGCATCAACGGTTTTCTACTGCCCCACTTTAGCCACTTGCTTGGTTACTTGGTAGCCTAATATATGCTTCATGTGCTTGTATACCCTACATTGATGCTGTAATGTAGGCTATACAAGCACATTGAACCAACACGACTATCAACAAATCATGGACTATCTCTATGTTGTTACGTAAGTAGAACATATACTGGGCAGTAAAAATAAAGATAAATGAAGATATGGACATAAAAATAAGCCTAATTATCCAGCTTGTTATGATACCAAATACCATTTACAATCATAGATTTGATACTACAAACTTGTTTAAGTTATCGCTGGTTATGTAACACCGATACCCAATAGTTACTAAGTCACGTGTAAAATTTTGACCTTGATTTTCTTCCCTTGTTTCCATGCCATCAGGAGCACACTGCCTGTCTTGCTGCTGTGATTGGATATAGTGGGACAGCAGCAGCTTAGGCAGACTAAGTTTGGCCGCCGGGTGTCGCTGCAGTTGTATTTAGCCGTTGATGTACTCTGTCTTGTCTCACAGAATGAGTCAACATCCGGTTGTTTAATGTGCGAGCTGGAATGGCTGCGATGTTTACGTGTTGTCTAGGCTGCTGCGGAGATGCTGGCGCGGGGCATATTCCCCTTAAAGAAATGCCTATCGTTCAGTTAGACACTCACCACATGGGTTAGTAATCTCGTTATTTATTGAGTTATCAAACACAAGCAGTTGTCGCCCAAACTGATGTTTTGCTACTTCCGCTATTAGCATTTGGTAACGGAGGCTACTTTTGTTACGACTGTTGACACTGTTCACATGCTTCGTTCACATTGACACGAAAATTTAGGTATAACAAATAGTTAAATCAACAGTTATTGAAAACGTAGTTGGCTAGCTACACGTAGCAAATGCAAAACCAAATTTCTAGTTGATGCTCTAGCAAGTATTTAAATGGCAAACGTAAATCTCACAAACACAGATATGCATTGGTCTGACAGAATTTGCATTAAACAGTAACCTTTGAAATAAGACCTACTTGTTTCACCGTGTAAACCATTTTACGAGGCATGACTTCTTAAGTGGAGATGATGGTTATATGATACGAAAGGTTGTTTTCACAACTTCTCGTGATACTCCCATCGTTATTTGATGAATACCGAATCCCCTCGTATTCAACATCTGTTCTACTTTCATGGTAGCAGGTTCTGATGACACAATCCAATCAAGTTACTGTAGCCCAATGTATGTGGCTGTAGGCTAAAACTTGACTAGATCCAGGAGCCTATCTGAATATTTACCGTTATTTATTATTATTATTTTTCAGCGTAAAGGGCCTAAAGTAATTATACTTCAGATCTGCAAACTGTTAAATTTGGCTATATTGTTGCTATTTTACAGGCACAGATGTTGTTGTTGTCAAAAGTGGCCGGAGGATATGTGGCACTGGAGGATGTCTGGCCAGTGCTCCTTTGCACCAAAACAAGAGTTATTTTGAGTTTAAAATCCAGTCCACAGGTAAGTCATTTTGAATGGAATTTAACCGTATTACATATCCCTTTCTGTCTTTTACAGTAACAAAATTACTATTTTTATTATTCTTGGTTTTGGTATAGCATAGTACATAATTCTTGGTACTATGACAAAACTCAAATTAATTCCCCTACACCTACAGTCATGGAATATAACAAAAGAAGGAGTTGAATTCTGGCATGAGTTAACTGCTTCTTGTTTTGTTTAGGTGTGTGGGGGATTGGTGTGGCCACACAAAAAGTGAATCTCAACCAAGTCCCATTGGGCAGAGACATAAACAGCTTAGTCCTGAGGAATGATGGGACTGTATTCCACAATAACGAAGAGAAGAATCGTCTACCAGCAAACAGCATTCCTCAAGAGGGTGACATTGTGGTAAGTTGTTAACCTTTATCAATGATACCACTTTAACAAATCCATTCTCTTTTTTGGGTGAAAATATGTTGTATCAAAATTTCTGGTTTCTAGAATTTACACTGCATTTAATTTGACTTTGACTCTTGCCTTTTATACAGACTAGAAACACACAAGCTGAATGTAAAACATTCATTACAGTAAATCATCAGGAGAAATATATACGTGTAATGTAGGGTGGAAATCTGACTTATCAGAGATCTGTCGAAACTACAGGGTTAAACTCTGAAACAAAAATGCAATGTCACTTTTATTTTTTGTCCTCAGGGTGTCACATATGACCATGTGGAACTGAATTTATACCTGAATGGAAAAAACATGCATTGTCCTGCCTCAGGCATCCGAGGCACTGTATATCCCGTTGTTTATGGTAAGTTTGTTTAAAACATAAACTATACTTGCCTTATCCCAAGCACTGTGCTAAAAGATTAGATTAGCAACAATAATCAATAACATTTTATTCCACTAGAGGGCTGTATTTCCATACTTTATTTTGATTGTTCAGATGATGATAACGTATAACTAATATGTTTAAATACTGTTTCACAATGTTTATGTATGAAATATCTAATTTTAAACTTCATTGTTTTCAGTGGATGACAGTGCCATCTTAGATTGCCAGTTTGGTGACTTCTATCACACACCTCCACAAGGATTTGAGAAGATCCTATTTGAACAACAGATTTTTTGAAACACCTTTGCTTCAGCTTCTATTTACATGTTGATGTCTTTTTTTTCCATATCTGAAAGCAACCTATGTGACAGTTTGATTTTGATTGGATAATGTAATTGTATGAGACTCAATTGGTCCTTCTGTTACTCTAGATTATTGTGTTTTTCAAGGTAGACTCTAATAGCATGAATATTGAGTTCTAATGTCAGGCTCGCTATGGATGTGCTCAGTTTGTGCTGATAAACTTTATATTGTAAACTTACCAACAGGTGTTCGTCATAGTGCCCTGTAAAAATGGATGCACTTTCAGTTGCAGCTTACAGTCTCAATTCATGTTAATTTGGGGGGGTGTGGTTGCAATGAGGGGAAAAAAAATCAGGATCAGAAGCCATGTTGCATATTGATTTATCCCAATATAATCTAACAACAATATGGATAACTTTCCATTTTTATTTATTTAAATTACAAGATGCAGCATTATTCTCTTACAGGTTAAAGGTTAACATTAACTTTGCATTGCCTTTAACTAAACATAAATGGCTATATCATTTCATAATATTCTTAGGTGTTAGTTTTATTTTAATAACTAGAATCATTTATGGAGGTATATGTTCAAATATTATTTTTAAATCTAATTTCTGAACAACCCTAAATGTTTGTCTTAAAAATTCCACAAATTATTAAATCTTACGATTCTTTATTGTTGCTAATTGGCGTTTTTAGTTCATGGCAATCTTTGTATTATTCTAGCATATCGTTCGATCTGAGTTGTGACATAAAATGTTTTAATGTTTGTCTTTGATTGCACTAATAATAGTGTACAAGTAAAACCAAAAATTGAGTTGTAATAAACATTTTGTGTCGTGCAGCTTCCTCTTTGTACTTTTTTACTCTTTTTATCATTTTATTACACCAAGTCACTTGCTGAGTTTGTCTCAATTTCCAAACCGAAACCAAAAAGTGACGGCATACATTTTATTATTACTTGAATGCCCGTGTCGAGGAGGGCATCCCATGCAGGAGGTAACCCCGCCTCACGCTCTGCTCCTCCCCACCGCTGCCGCCTCCTCCTCTGGAGCAGCTCAGGAGCCTTGCCTCGTCTTTCACGGAGGAGATCCCCAAAGCCGGAGTAAGAGCCAAACCCCGTACAGCTATGGCAGAAAACGCCGGCTTAGAAAATCATCGCATTAAGAGCTTTAAAAATAAAGGACGAGATGTCGAGGTGAGTTTACATGTAAATGTGTGTGTGGTTTAGTGTTATGGAGAAAACTGCAGACTTTGGGCCTCGTTGGGGAGCCCGGCCCCGGCTACAGCTGGCTAGTTAGCTAGCAAGAGTTCGCCATCAAAGTGCTCCATAAGATAGCTTATTATTATACCTCTTTTCAGAATGGTATTGATTGGATAATTGACACTGGAGTCTTCCATGGGTAATGTCTGCCAACATATAATTGCAATTTTATTTGAAGTAAGAGAATTATAAAATGCCGATGGGTCTGTCACTGCCAACTAGCGATAGCATGTTTAGCTATGCTAGGTTGTAGGATGGGCACCGGGTTTAGCAAGGCAGGCCTTGACCGGCAACATTATTCTCACATTTGCTATGTTTGAAGACCAGTGTTAGATAATAAGTGTTATGCAAGGACCACTTAAGCATAAACTCATTAGTGAAACATTGTCTCGTAATAATGCGTGGTTTATCACTCAAACCAAGCATTGCCCCTCCTTGCTCGCTAGCTTTGCCAGCCACTGAGCTAGCTTGTAATGTCAGGTGAAGAGGCTCAAGTGGGTTGTAGGCTGACATTTAACAGCATGGCAACGGTGCCATAATCCGATAAAATATTTAACCAATCACATTTAAAAACTCTTGAATAACTGTATTGTGAGTAAGGCATATTTGTAACACATTTTATTAGGTTTATTGATATAACAATCTAATTGACAGCAGATTTAAGGTGTAGCTTATCAGCTTTTTGTCTGCTTTTATTTTGTAGATGTTTTAATGCTTACACCTATATTTGAATAAAATTGACTATGGTCAAATCTACATGCCTATGATTTCAGTGCAATATTTGAACAACAGGGTTGAACAGAAAAGAAAAATGTTTTCTGCTGTGATCTGTTTAAAGGGTAACCCAAGATAATCCTTAGACAAAGGTATGTCTAATAATTGCCTTTGTTCATAAAAGTTTCAACAGTAACTCCCTAAAAAGTAAAAACAAATGCTGGTGTTGTTTTGAAACTTGGTGTCGGTGTGAAAAGCACATGGCTACTATGGCAGACGGATTTTGCCAAGTGCATTCCTGATGCTATTTCAGGCATCTTGGATGTCTGACCTGGATCTTCCTAAGAGCCACTGCTTGAGTTTTCATAAATGGATGACTCAGACCACAGCAGAACAAAATGCCAGTTTGAGTTTTACTTATGTAGGTCAGTCATAACAGATTGTGCTTGATTTCAGACATCATTAGGAGCAGCTTTGAATGGAAAAGCAGCAGAGCCTCACATGCTGTTGGTCATAATCTCTCTCATAGTTTTTTGTTTATCATATATGGTTTGGTCATACCTTGTACCTTGCATCTATATATGTACATCACAAACAGTTGCCTATATTTAAGCTAATGCCAAAACATTGCAATATTCTGAAAATTTAGTTATGCAAAACTTGTATAGTTATTAATCATTTTTTGGCTGTTTATTTTTCAGCAGTTTATTTAGTCTTCGTAATGTTGTTTTGCGGTCTTTGGGGGAAACCTTTCTGTTCTGCTAGTCTTCCAACTTATGACTTGTGGTGCAGATTATGTAAGAAGCTATTTAGGAAGGCAATATGAACCTCTTCCAACAGTCACAAGATCTGAGATACATACACTTCAAGTATAGAAAAGTGATTTTTTTTGCCTCTATTAAACTTATTTTAATTTTGAATCTGTTGCTGGTATTGTAGTTTATACATTATTAAAGCATTTTTACTCTGATGATTGCTGGGCTATGTCCTTTATTTTTGTTTATGTCTGTGTAACACATTTATTCATGTGCTGTGCAAATCACAACACTGGATACGCAAGAAGGACTCCTGCATAAAAGAAACATTTTTTTAATTCTTTCTGTTGCAGACTATGCGAAGACATCGGAATGAGGTGACAGTTGAGCTGCGAAAGGTGAGACCTGAATAAATTTACATTTTGTCTATTTGAGTTGTTCACAAGCTTCACAGCACTTATTTCCCTTTGGCAAAACATGTCTCGTATTGTTTGTGACCAACAAGATGTTTTTATTAATTGCGAGTACGTCAAGTAGACGTAGTGTTACAATGCAGAGTAGTTTTGTCTACCACAGTTTATTAGAAATTTTCTTTAAAGCCACACATGAGCAAAGCAACTGTCCACAATCTGAGAGGACTGACACATGTGAGTGTTAAATCATAGCGAGTCAATGCTGTGAAGTGCTGAGGTGTCTAAAGTCTAGCAAATTCCAGCTATCCAAATGAGAGCTGCCCTGCGCTAGATGATTAGTCACCAGTGACGCACAGCAGCATGATGAACAGGAATGTAGGGCAAGGGAATCTCCTCCTACCACTGACACAACTTCTGTGAACGGTGGAATGTATGGTCTCTCTGTAAAGCAAGTTGCAGGAGTCTGAAGGTACAATAAGCATGCGTTTGCTCTGATCATTTTGCCTTGTGGTAGATTTAACAATGCTGTACAATGTAAAACTTTTTGTAAAGGAGAGAGTTTTTGTTGTATGTTTAGATTCACCGTATAAGAATTTATACATTTATTTATTAGTTGTTTTAGTTCCTCTACTCATTGCCTTTGTCACGTTGTGCTTGTCAGAATAAACGAGATGAACATCTACTGAAGAAGAGAAATGTCCCTCAGGAGGAGAGTCTGGAGGACTCTGACGTCGACTCAGACTTCAAAGGAGTAAGTGGATGTGTAGGCAAGTGCTTGAGCAACAGAGCAACAGTTAGTCTAGACTAATATATGGCCAGGATTGAATAAGACAAGTTTAGCATACATTTACTGGGTTCAAATATAAGAACTAATAACCATATGATTTTTTTTAAGAAGCATTGTTGGTTCATAATGGATTGGAAATATAATAACATCCACATAGTAAATTAAAGGGATACACTTGTATACATTTATATACAAAAATTCCAAGCTGATCTATACAATACAATCACAAGAGCTTGTTGTAAATAAAATAAATGTGCATAATATAAGAGGTATTGAATATTAAATGGGATGCAAATAACTTTGTAGTTTAAAACACTAGTTATTATCTCACATTCTTTAGTAGTTTGTCCTTTAGTTTAGTAGATTTAAAATAAATAAATCACTGTGTTTTTTGTACACAATCATCTGCTATGTTGTGATGCTGAAAAAATGCTAGCTACAGAAATATACTAACACAATTTTTAACTTTTTTGTGTTCTAAGAGTTCTCATATCTTTGAATTTTTCTTTGTGCAGCAAAATGTTACGCTTGATGCCATCTTACAGGTCAGACTTTAAACCCTATGTAAATTCACAATAGTCAGTATTAATGACTCGTTAATGCCCTTATTTTGTCCCTGTTTGATTTAACACTGTTATGGGCCTTGTGTCTTAAGAATGCTACAAGTGACAATGCAGTCATCCAACTCAGTGCTGTGCAGGCCGCAAGGTGGGTAACTGAAAACATTACATCAAACACAATTGGTACAGAAATAAAATTGTAAAAATAACACTCATGTTTTTCTCTCACCCTCTAGAAAATTGCTCTCAAGTGACAGAAATCCTCCCATTGACGACTTGATAAAGTCTGGTATCTTGCCTATTTTAGTCAAATGCCTGGAAAGGGATGACAAGTAAGTTTGTTTCTTAACCAGTTTCTCCTTTATCTGTTCTTGGAGATCGAATTTAGTATACGTTACTGCATAACCACATTACACTCTGCATTCTAAGTTGTTTTAGTTAAAGTAAGGCAATCATTTATCTAGAGTCTTGGAAGCACAATTAGTGAGGCATTCCTGTCTCAGAGTTGTTGGGTACAGAGGCAGAGGGAATAGCATATACACAAAACAAATCTGAAACTACATTTTTGAATTAGAGATGTTGGGACAAAAATATATTTTCCTTACAGGCTTGTTGGGTCATGAAGACAACCACACCTTTACTACTTTGCATCCTAGCTACAGTTCAATATATTACATAACAAAATTACCACTTTTTGTCATGTTCTTCTCGCAGTGGGTGGTGTAATAATCCAAGTTTTTCTTGTGAATTAATTTTTACTCATTTTAAGTTCAAATAATGTCTTTAGAGATTGTGTTCTAACTGGTTTTATTTCTTTTGCAGCCCATCTCTTCAGTTTGAGGCAGCTTGGGCTCTAACCAACATTGCATCTGGGACATCAGCACAGACTCAAGCTGTGGTGAAATCCAGTAAGTTGGTTCCACACTGCTTCTATGGTTTGTCATTTTGTTAGATCTTATCAGATTTTGTTGCTGTGTAGTGGTGCTCTATTATTCTCTACATGACATGAATTTACAATATCACTAGTTCACTGTACATTTTGTTTCGCTCTGCATCTACCCTACTCTTCGACACCGGCAGCTTATTTCTCGTTCCTGATTGGTCAGTGTCCATGTTTCTGTCGTCTATCTGCAAACTAAGCAGCCTAAGTTTCCGCTGTGATCTTCGAGAGAGAACGTGAACCATTGTCTTGGTACCAAAAACCCAGGGTTAACCCTGAACTTACCTTGCTAACCTCCTGATCCAGCTTCATAGTACAGGGCCCCACTGTCTTGTTTTTGCCTTTTTGTTTCGTTAAGGTTTAGATAACGTGTCGTGTTGGGTTAGAGTGGTGTGTCGGCAGCTTCTACAGCTCTGTACAGGATTGACCTGCACGGCACTGTGTTATGGTTGACCATCCTTATGAGTTGCATTGTGTTCTTTTTGAAGTTGTACATAAACAGTTATAAACGCATGCATACTGTGTGTCTGATTGATTCAAACGCTCCACTACAGCTACACTACATTCCCGTCCCCAAAAAACCCAAAATCACTGGACTAAATGACTACAGACTTGTCGTTCTCACGTCTGTTGTCATGAAGTCATTTGAAAGACTGGTGTTGGCCCACCTGAAGGACATTACTGGACCCTTGCTGGATCCTTTTCAATTTGCCTACAGAGCAAACAGGTCTGTGGATGATGCAGTCAACATTGGACTGCATTACATCCTGCAACATCTCGACAGACCTAGGACTTATGCAAGGATCCTATTTGTGGACTTTAGTTCGGCCTTGACCCAGCTCTCCATACCATCCTCAATATGTCAGTGGATCTCCAGCTTCCTGACAGACCGGCAGCAGCGAGTGAGACTGGGTAAACTCACATCAAAAACTCTCACAATCAGCACTGGCGCCCCCCAGGGGTGCGGTCTCTCCCCACTGCTCTTCTCCCTGTACACCAATGACTGCACTTCAAAAGACCCCTCTGTCAAGCTCCTGAAATTTGCAGATGACACCACTGTCATCGGCCTCATCCAGAACGGTGACGAGTCTGCTTACAGACTGGAGGTTGTGCGGTTATAACAACCTTGAGCTGAACGCGCTCAAAACGGTGGAGATGATAGTGGACTTCAGGAGGAACAGTCCATCACTCCCCCCACTCACCATCATGAACAGCACTGTGGATGCAGTGGAGTCATTCAGGTTCCTGGGCACTACCATCTCTCAGGACCTGAAGTGGGACAATCGCATTGACTCCAATGTGAAAAAGGCTCAGCACAGACTGTACTTACTTCGTCAGCTGAGGAAGTTCAAACTGCCACAGGAGCTGCTGATTCAGTTCTACTCGGCTGTCATTGAGTCTGTTTTGTGCACTTCCATCACTGTCTGGTTTGGTCAGCTACCAAATCAGACATCGGGAGACTGCAACGTACCATCCGAACTGCAGAGAGGATTATTAGTGTCCACCTGCCAACCCTACAGGACCTGCACTCTTCCAGAGTGAGGCAGAGAGCGGGTAAAATCATCACAGACTCCACTCACCCCGGACACCTCTTGTTTGAACTGTTATCGTCAGCACGCCGTCTCCGATCACAGGCCACTAGAACATCTAGGCATAGGAACAGTTTCTTCCCACAGGCCATTTCCCTCTTGAACAGTTAACCCCCAACCCCCACCAAGGCAAATGCCTGTAAGTGCAATTACTCCCACTGTATAGTGCAATATCTCCTAAACTCAGGGAATTATTTATATTTATTCCTTCACCCAAATACTGTAAAAGCTCATTATCTGTCTTTTCTGACTAAACCTAACCGTGACCTTATACTGTTTATATTTTTTCTATTGTATTTGTATTGTTTATGTGCACTGGAAGCTTCAGCACCAAAACAAATTCCCTGTGTGTGTAAGCACACTTGTCAATAAAGCTCTTTCTGATTCTGATTCTGATTGAATGTTGTGTTTCCAGATGCCGTGCCCCTCTTCCTGCGATTGCTACACTCTCCTCATCAGAACGTATGTGAACAGGCTGTCTGGGCTTTAGGAAACATTATAGGTAACATTTGAATAACTTGACTGCATTCAACAGCTGCATTGAATGTGATTTAATGTTGCTGACCTATGCCATTACATCCATAGGTGATGGTCCCCAATGCAGAGACTATGTTATTTCCCTGGGTGTCGTCAAGCCCCTCCTTTCTTTCATCAATCCATCTATTCCAATTACATTTCTTCGAAACGTTACTTGGGTCATTGTTAATCTCTGCCGCAACAAAGATCCACCACCACCCATGGAAACTGTTCAAGAGGTGAAGGTGTAGATTTTGTGCATCTATTCTGCTGTTTCTATGCTAGTGTCTTCTAATTATAAAGGCAACCTCTTCTTTCCCCACAGATTCTGCCTGCTCTCTGTGTGCTAATATACCACACAGATATAAATGTAAGTGCAGTGGGGACTGAACAGCAACCAGTGCTGATTTGTTATATCAGTTTAAGACATTTTTTGGTTAAATTATAAATAACGCCTGGCGATTTATGTCTCTAATTTATAGATTTTAGTAGACACAGTGTGGGCTCTTTCTTATCTGACGGACGGTGGCAATGAGCAGATACAGATGGTCATAGACTCTGGGGTTGTTCCATTTCTTGTGCCTCTCCTCAGCCATCAAGAGGTCAAAGTTCAGGTAACTCTTATCAGCTTTTTGAATTTTATTAAATGATGTGTATAGTTAAATTAGCAAAGTTACATGTACAGTTGTATTTTGTATTTACTTCCAGACTGCAGCATTGAGGGCAGTTGGAAATATTGTGACAGGAACAGACGAGCAGACACAGGTTGTGCTCAACTGTGATGTCCTCTCACACTTCCCTAACCTCCTCACGCACCCTAAAGAAAAAATCAACAAGGTACTGCAGTATTTGATTTTCTTTTATTTATTTTTTTTAACAACATGCTTGCAAATTACAAAAACATGTTAAGTTTGTGCTAATAAATCATATTTTATGTGATTTGTAGGAAGCAGTTTGGTTCCTCTCCAACATTACAGCTGGCAATCAGCAGCAGGTTCAAGCTGTTATTGATGCTGGACTAATTCCTATGATCATTCACCAACTGGCCAAGGTTTGTGCACAAGCAACTTTCTAAAACTGTTCTCTTTTTTTTTTTATACAGGCAGTTTTATCTTTTATCTTAATTGTATCCATACTTTGGTAAACTTGGTATTGTATAATCTATATTTAGTTATTATTTTAAACATTCTGTGTTTATTTTATTTTTTATATATATATATTTAGCAAATCTAAAATTGCCCCGGATTTTCAGTTTGTCAGTTGTAGTAACAGCTTGTATCTCTACAGGGTGACTTTGGCACTCAAAAAGAGGCAGCATGGGCCATCAGCAACCTCACCATCAGTGGCCGAAAAGATCAGGTGAGTGTCTGAAGGTGTAATAATTCACATGAGTTATAGGCTAAACCTGCATATCAAATTATATAATCTAGTTGATATCAATAATGAATACATATACTACTTATTCTAGTATACTTGTAGTATACTTATTGTTCACGGTTGTTTATGTCTCATTTAAGTTGATTTTGCTTGCTTATAACCATGTACCTGTGTTGTAAACAAGTATGAATGTGGTGTATGTGTGGGTTTGTGTAGGTGGAGTTCTTGGTGGAACAAAACGTTATCCCACCGTTTTGTAACCTGCTGTCAGTGAAGGACTCCCAGGTGGTGCAGGTCGTCCTGGACGGCCTGAAGAATATTCTTATCATGGCAGGAGATGAAGCTAGCACTATTGCTGAGATCATTGAGGAGTGCGGTGGTCAGTACATAATTAATTATGATTTACACTTGTGTCTTAGTCTGCACTTTATAATGCTAGATTTGGAGTTATTGCGTTATTGTTTTTACATTGTGTTTGTTCTTGGAAGTGTTTTCTGTAATAGACCTCTATTTACTGAGGATTAACAGTGATTGTTTTTTTCTGTCAGGTTTGGAGAAAATAGAAAATCTGCAACAGCATGAAAATGAGGATATCTACAAACTAGCCTTTGAGATTATTGATCAGTACTTTTCAGGAGATGATGTAAGTAAACAATTGGTTTGTTTGCCCCTTCTGTGTGCTGTTTATTATTGTCACTGTAATAATTTCTGGTGGTGACATTTCCAGATTGATGAAGATCCCAGTCTGGTCCCTGAAACCTCTCAAGGAGGAACCTTCACATTTGACCCAGCCACCAACATGCAAACAAAAGAGTTCAATTTCTAAAAAGCCAGGATGTTTGGTCCAACCAGCTCCTCGGGTACTCTGTGTTCACCCTAGACATTCATCCATCTATCCTAAAACCTGGCAACCTGGTACAGAAGGATATACTTAGCTTCTCTTCAACATGGAAATTTACCACTGAAGGATCTACTTACCCCCACCTCTGCACGGGGTGTATTTTCTATCTTTTTTCCTTTTTTTTTTTTTTAAATAGTCCTTCACAGAACAAAGCATCCTCACAGAAGAGTGGGTACCATCACTATCTAGCAAACTGCATCAGGAGGATTGTCCATATCCTCTGCCAGTGCTTCTAAATATACACAACATGAAAAGCAGAAGGAAAAAAAAAAATCCTCCACTTCAAGTATTACCTGCCACATGCTACAAGTCTTCACCAAGTTTAAAAAGTCACATTTACTGGCACAATATACACACCTTTTTTTGAAACTTAAACTTTGTGTGCATACTTCTGTTTGATGCCATCATATCACTTATGGGAAAGAAATACTGCTGTTTGTTTGTGGTTTATTTTTGTGCTTTCCCTCCCCTGGATTGTCCTCTGGTGTTCTCTCACTCACACTGACATACAAATGCACGGTTCACATAGTCACAGAGATTGTTGATGGCCGGGTACCCCGATAACCCTCTCTTTCTGAGTTTAAAAGAGTTACTCCCAGGGCTAAGCCATGATTAAGCATGGACCCCCACTGTCCTCCCAGGAGGGTCTGAGGGCGGGTGAAAGGGCTCCAAGGCGAAATGAGGACAAACTGACCGACGGGACTTTTGACTCAATGACGTCATTTTTTATTTTTTTAAGTGTGATTTCTGTTGAATTTCCCCCAAAAAAATCAAAGTGTGAAGAAAATGCCATATTTTCTCTCCAACTGCTCAACGGGTTTATTGCCTGCTCTTGATTCAGCAAAAGAATTTGTTTTTTATGGATGTGAAAACCTGTGACTGGAGGAACTACCTGTGGATATAGATACAGGTGATTTAAGCGAACACAGATTTACTTGGGAAAAAAACATCTGTAATGTTTATTTTCCCCTTTTTTGCAGTTTGAGCTTGATCATATACCAAGAGCAAGTGAGCAATCCATACTCCCCTGTAATGTGAAACTTGAAAAAGGGGGGTGGGAGGGTTTGACCAAAAAAAAGTTGAACTCAAACTGACCTTAACTTATCTGACTTAGAGCTTATTTTAAATCATTGCTTTTAAATAATCTGTGTTTGATTTCTGCTCATGTTTCAGTCTCTTCTGGTTAAGTCTGTGAAGCTTCCATCAGGAAATTTTTTTTTTTAATTTTTCCCCCCTCCGGTCTTATGCACACGTCTTTGAGGCCTATTGATGTCTGCCTGCAGAAAGGGACCTATACTCATCAAAGACTAAACATATATCAAAGAGTAAAGGGCCTAATCTTTTCTGTACCAAACTACTTTTGATGAAGAGGTCACATGTCATCACCAATTTGAATAATTGTAAAAAAAGTGTGATGTGTATCTCTTCTTGTCATCTAAGGAATATATAAATATATTTACATAAAGCCTGTACAAAGCTGCTGCAGCTGACAGTCATTGGATGGACAATAATCTTACTGTCAACAATGGCTGGGGAGTTTTTTTGTTGAAGCAATATTTTCTTTTGTTTTTATTATTGAATGCATATGTAATGTGATGATATGCTGATTAACTGAAACAGGCTCTGTTTCCTATTTGTAGTGGTGACGGGCTATTGATATTGTGCCGTCCCATGTCCCAGTTGGTGTTAGGATTTGGGTTAGAGGTGGCAAACTACAAGCTGAGCCCATGCCCTGGTCTTGAAGACTTGATAATCCTCTTGTTGCCTGCTAACTACTGAGAGAGGGTCAGGCTGGGGTTTTAAATATTGGGTGAGTTGCTCTGTATAGCCCAGGCTACTTTTTGGGACTAGCTGTTTATTACTGAACAAAGCTATAGAGGGTGTACAGTCATAAAATAGCAGACTAGACCGAGCCACTTTAAAGATATACAATTTTGTTGTCTTGTATCTAAATTGGATACAAGCTTATGTTTGTTGCAAGATTTTTACTTGCTAATGAAAAGTTGTTTTAAATAAAATAATAGGAGAAAAGCAACAGACAGCGTTTTGGCCTCTGATTGTTTATATCTTTTTATAAATTTTAGATTGAATTATTCTCTTTAAGGTGGCTCATTGATGCTTTCAACTCTTGTGCATATTAAAGAAAAGAATGAGTTGAAAATCATTGTGCCTTTTTGTTTTTCATTTTAAACGTTTTTGTTTTGATTTAATAAACAATTCTTTAAGTATCTGAAGAACACTGAAATGGGGATTGTACAGTAATATATGGTCTCCCTGAAGTTAGAGGTGTACCATGGGAATGGTCTATGCCGCTCTCTGCTGTTGAGAGTCTCTTCTAAACCTATTCACTGAACTTTGTAACACACCATTTCTATCACTCATTACCCCTAAAATGCTACAGATATCATTGCCATAAGTCAGGGGATTCTTACATCATTTCCTCATTGTCCTTTGGACATGATTTGTGGTTCATTCAAAATAAACTTGCTGTTTAGCTGTTTGGTCCTTGGTGCTTTCAAGTGTTGTGATTAACACAAAATATGGTTAAATACAATACCTTAGAGAAAGTTGCTGTTGTCTTATGTAATGTTCCTCAGTTATGTACTCAGGAGATGACTCTTCTGCTCCTCTCAAGTCATTTCAGTTTTTAAAGATGTATTTAGTTTGTCAAGTTTCTTGATGTTGGAGTCGTATACACCGAACCCTCATCAATTCTTTATTTTTTTATATTGCAACATAATTCTTTTGTTGAAACAAATATTACACATTGATGCGTGTCTGATAACTTAAACAGATTTGTAAGTTTTGTATTGAACTTTTGATGATCAGCATACATTGTTTCCAAGAATGTGTTACAAAAATAAGGCATCCTAGTAAATAATTAACACTATTTAACCTTGATAAACTTGACCTATGTTTACAACACAGAAACGCCACAATAGGTCAGACTACATATTTATAAATTTGCTTTAATGATTGGAGGACATAAAATAGGTCACGTCAGACTAAAAGATATGTTACACAGCTGAACATCTGATTGAGAAGCCAAATAAATGCAATGAAAAGTAATGTAGGCTTTTTGCAGGTGAATATCAAGGCACAGAAGTTATAGCCTACTGTGTTTAATATCATTGCATATACAGCTCTGGAAAAAATTAAGAGACCACTTCAAAATTATAAGTTTCTCTGGTTTTACTAATTATAGGTATGTATGGGTAAAATTAACATTAACGTTTTATTCTATGAAATAGTGACAACATTTTTCCCAAATTCCAAATAAAAATATTGTAATTTAGAGGATTTATTTGCAAGAGGATAGTGATGACCACAAAAGTGTTTTTTTTTTTTTTTTTTTATATATACTTTTCCTTATTAAATAAGATTTGGTTCAGGTGATCGCCTAATCAGCAGCTCATTCAGTAGAATAAGGGTGTGCCTGTGTTGGGATTAAACAGACATTGAAATAGAATGGTTTCCATACTTGTAGAGATGCTGATTGCTAGCAAAAATTGTTGCAGCCTTCACACAATGGTGCCAACAAGTAGTGTCGCTCTATTACTTTTGGCTATTTGGTCACGTGGTGTTGTTTTTGTAGCATTTACTTCCGCAAATAAACGCCATACAAGTTCGTGTGAGGTTTCATTAGAAAGTGACAACGCGGGTTGTTGCCGTCCGTGCTGGGGCCATTCATGGATAGAGAGACGCCGTCATACACATGCTAATCAGCAAAAGCTACTAACAGGTGCGTTCAACCCAGACCCAGACAATTATTGGGCAACTTCTTAAGTGATTTTAAAACCATTTACTTCCGCGTCTCGTTAAAAACAAGTTAAATTACATTAGGGTTTTCCTAACGATGAGTCTAGTAGCAACTCCAATGGGTTTATTCGTTGTGTCAGCCGGACAATTTGCTGAATAATGCATTTCTAACAATGGGCCACATTAGCCTGCGTGCTAGCATTTCTAATTCAATAGTGGTTAGTAAGAAGTAGGCTACACCGTATTGGAAACTACTTTGTTCTTTTGGTGGAAAGAAAGTCCACAATAAAGGCAGAATATCGCCAATTATATGGTACAATATACATTGTGCCTTTTTAAAAACAGTGGTCATATTTGTATTAAATTAAAATCCTTCATTGGCTGTTTTTAACAATACAATGAATCAATTTAGAACACATCTTTCAGTAAACAACCTGAAACTATAGCCTACTGCCTACGTATCTGTTGTACTTTCATTTTCTAATGACTTAAGCCATAAATGCTAAAGCTAAAGTAATTTAGCTCCTTCAATTGCAATACTTTGTTTAGCTTCTCCTGGCTGTTTCTAACAGAAACTGCTGCATCAATTTGTGGTAAAGCACCTGTCAGTAGCAACCACAAACACGTTTTAATTCTTCATTTTTAAGTTATCTTCTTTAACAAATTATTGTTGTTGAATGCTGTCTGTGATCTCTTTTAGCACCACTATTGCTTTAGTAAGGAAAACACACCATGTGTTCCAAGCTCTAGGCTAAACACATTGTGGACGTCACTGTTAATAAATTATGTTGTATTTATACAGACAAAAACTGCTTATGGTTTGAAGCTCTGTCCACCCTGTGCCCTTACGGCAGACTCCAAGTAGCGTCATTATGGTGGATGTAACCAAATGGCCCATCTTCAGCCTGATGAGTCCACAGGAGCTGTCTTCAATACGGAAAGCATGTGTTTTTGGAACTTCTGCAAATGAAGCTATCTACATCACTAATGACGATGAGGTAAATGTTCTGATAAAAACTGGTTATGGGGTAATTGTATTATTTCTATTTATTGTGAATTACAGTTGTGCTCATAAGTTAACCTACCCTTGCAGAATGTGATTTTTATTTTTTATTTTTTTGGCCATTTTTCAGAGAATATGAAAACCCCAAAAACTTTTACTCTCATAGTAACCATAGAAGCCATGCCATGTGTTTTAAAACAACTGTGTTTACTCTGTTTAAATCATAATGACAACAGAAACTACCCAAATGACCCTGATACATACCCCAGGTCTTATTGCCTTGTATTTCCACCTTTTAACATCAATGACAGCTTGAAGTCTTTTGTGGTAGTTGTGGATGAGGCTCTTTATTTTCTCGGATGGTAAAGCTGCCCATTCTTCTTGGCAAAAAGCCTCCAGTTCCTGTAAATCTTGGGCTGTCTTGCATGAACTGCACTTTTGAGATCTCCCCAGAGTGGCTCAATGATATTGAGGTCAGGAGACTGAGATGGCCGGTCCAGAACATTCACTTTATGCTGCTATAGCCAATGACAGGTCGAATTGGCCTTGAGCTTTGGATTGTTGTCATGTTGGAACGTCCAAGTACGTTCATGCACAGCTTCCGGGCTGATGAGTGCAAATTTTCCTCCATTATTTGCTGATAACATGCTGCATTCATCTTTTACATTTACATTTAGTCATTTAGCAGATGCTTTTATCCAAAGCGACTTACAAGTGAGGATAACAATGGAAGCAATTTTAACAACACAAGGTACAAAAAGCATAAGTGCACAAAAAACTAGTCAGTTTAAACCCAGCGCTAAGGATAAGAGAATTTTTTTTTTTTTATTTAAGAAAGGAATCGATAGAAAGGAAGTAGAACTCAGTGTTTGTCAGTCAGGTGTTGACGGAAGAGATGTGTTTTCAGGCGTTTTTTAAAGATGGCTACAGAATCTGCTGATCTTGTAGCAGCAGGTAGATCATTCCACCAATGTGGAACAGAGCCAGAGAAGGTACGTGAGAGTGATTTTTTTTTACCTTTTTGGGACGGTACCACCAGACGTTGTTCATTTGCAGAGCGCAGGGATCTGGTAGGAACGTAGGTCTGTATTAGTGAGTGAAGATATGAGGGTGCAGAACCAGTGGTGGTCTTGTAGGCCAAGAGCATAGCGTTGAACTTGATGCGGGCGTCAATCGGGAGCCAGTGTAACCTAATGAATAGAGGAGTTACGTGCCTTTGTAGCTCACACATCCCCAAAACATCAGCTATCCACCTCCATGTTTTACAGTAGGAATGGTGTACCTTTCATCATAGAGTTATAGGTTTTAAGGGTTGTCTCTGTCCTGTTTGGCGTATTTTAAGCGGGATGCGTTGTGGCATTTGCGTCGTAATGGCTTTCTTCTGGCAACTCGACCATGCAGCCAATTTTTCTTCAAGTGCCTCCTTATTGTGCATGTTTAAACAGCCACACCACCCTTTTTCAGAAAGTCCTGTATTTCAAGTTATTTGTGGGTTTTGTGGCTGAAATTTTGGTTGGTCTACCTGACCTTGGTTTGGATTCAACAGAATTTATCATTTTGAACACTGCCTATTGGCATTCTCAATTCTTTGAATAACTTTGTATATCCTTTTCCTGTTTTATACAGTTCAATTAACTTTTCCTTTTGACGATTCTTTTGCTTTTCCCATGACTTAGAATACAGTGTAGTCAGTGCAGCACTGGATGAAAGGTCAGTCAGGAGCCTAGAAACTCACTGACCTTTTATACACACACACATTACAATTACAAACAAACATATCACAAGTGAGGATGGTTACCTTTAGTAGCCATTCAAACCTGTTTGTGTCAACTTGTGTGCATGTTATCAGGCCAAAATCACCAGGGTATGTAAACTAATGTTTAATCTGTACATGTCAGAATTCTTGTTTAAAGGTGGGGTGTGAAGTTTTGGTGTCAGTTAATGGCAAAAAGGCAGATTGCAATTGCAGACCTCCTGTTTTTTTGGACAGCTATGGTGCCCTAGGGGAAATTGCTGTTCTCTATGAACAAACCCGGTGCAAACCCCTGTGCTTATAAAAAAAACGAGTGAGCTTCTCCTCCAGCTGTGCTCATTTTCGTCTGCTCTGGACAGTTGTAGAATTGAAAGTAATGGAACTAAAATGGGTTATGGATTTATATACTGATGTGATTTATACAATTGTGAAAATTTTTTGACTGATTTCAGTTTTTGATCTTTATTTTATTTTTATTTTATTTGATCTTATATTCTTTATACTTTCTTTTTTTTTTTTTTTTTTTGAGGGCAATGACACAAATTATAAAAAATCTGGAGGTCAGATATTCACTTATCTTTTATGCTGGTCTTTACTCTTTTTTTATTTTTTCTTTATTTATTTTTTTGGTTATAAAAGACATGAAACAAATATTTAAGTCAAATTAAGCGTAATTTTATGTTGTGTACTTTGGAGCCTCTTAACTTTTTTTTTATATACTGAGCATTGTGTAAATACAAGTTTAGTACTATCAGCCCTCTTGTATCAGCACTGGTCAGAGTCTGGTGCTTGTATGTCAGCCGTTATGATGTTGATATGCTAGATTTATTTATATTAGTACACCACTTTTGCTCTTTTTGTCTTTAACTTTTTGATCTTTTTGCATTCAGGTGTATGTGGTTGGCTTGAACTGCAGTAACTGTCTGGGAACAGGAGACAGTTTGAGCACCATTGTTCCTAAGAAACTGGATTTCCTGAGTGGTAGAAAGGTGGCCCGCTTAAGCTATGGCAGTGGACCTCACATCCTACTGACCACTGAAGGTATCTGCACAAACTAAGTAATCCATATTCTCTGAGAAAATATTATGTAATTGACTAACCTTTTTTTTTTTTTGTTTTGTTTTTTAGATGGTGAGCTGTTTGCCTGGGGCCATAATGGCTACAGTCAACTGGGAAATGGGACAACCAACCAAGGAGTTTCTCCAGTTCTTGTGTCTGCCCACCTGCTCAATAAGAAGGTCACAGAAGTGGCCTGTGGTTCCCACCATTCAATGGCGTTGACTGACTCTGGAGAAGTATGTGTGAATAAAATGAGCTACCTCAGCAGTATTTAAGCCTATGTGACAGGATTTCATTGTTATTTAAGCTTGGAAATTCAAACCGACTTGTATAACAGATTATTTCAATTTCAGTGAGTATTTTATTCGAGGGAATGTTCACACCAACCTCAAATGTGGCCCATATTAGGCTAAACTCAATTGTAAAAAAAGTCAAATATATATACATATCAAGCTCTTTTTTTCTATGTTGTGTTTTAAGCATGTACAATGCTTTCATTTACTACAAGTAACTGCTCCAAAAAATCAGATTTAAGCCTTTTTTCTTTCAGTGTGGACATGGCCTTTAACTTGTCACAATGAAGCCAACAATGCAATGTTTTTTTTTTGCAGTAAGAAGCTTTTTTTTTTTTTTTGCTAAATGCACAAGGAATGCTGTTAAGCTTCTTTCTGTTGGTATTTAGTTGACAACATTTTCTATGATTTATTTTTATATAGTTTTTAGTTTTGGCAGCATAGCTAAGACAATAGAAAGTTTAATAACTTGATTGAATATTTTTTTTTTTTGGTCAGGTCTATGCATGGGGCTACAATAATTGTGGACAAGTGGGCTCAGGCTCCACAGCAAACCAGCCCACTCCTCGCCGAGTGTCTAGCTGCCTGCAAAATAAGGTGGCTGTCAGTATTGTCTGTGGTCAGACCTCTTCACTGGCAGTAGTGGACAATGGAGAGGTAAAGGTCTAATTATTTTTTTTTTCTTGTGTTCTCTCCATCATTCAGCCTAAACACAGTGTTGCTTTTCTTATGCAGGTGTATGGTTGGGGCTATAATGGAAATGGACAACTCGGACTGGGAAATAACGGGAACCAGCTAACACCATGTCGTTTAATAGCACTGCAGGGTTTGTGTGTGCAACAGGTATTTTAATCTGTAGCTGAAAAAGCTATAGGCTTTTTGTTAAATGCTACCTTCAATCTCTGTATTCATTTTTAATTTACGGAGATGTTTAGACAAATCCAAAAATTTGCTCTTACATTTGTTTACAAGACTTTTTGACTGGGTAATATAATTTTGTAAATTCAGTTCTTTCTCTCTCCAGATCGTCTCAGGCTATGCTCATTCCCTGGCCCTCACAGATGAAGGGTTGCTCTATGCCTGGGGTGCCAACACGTACGGACAGCTGGGCACAGGCAACAAGAGCAACCAGCTGAGTCCAGTTCAGATTATGACGGAGAAAGAGAGGTTAGAAATCCATAGGCACTAATACATTCATTCAAGTTACGTAATGCCTCTTTAAATAGAAAAAAAAACTTTTCCCTCTTTTATTTGACAGAATTGTAGAGATTGCTGCTTGTCACTCCACACATACATCAGCTGCTAAGACCCAAAGTGGTCAAGTGTATATGTGGGGCCAGTGCCGGGGCCAGTCCATAGTGCTGCCCCACCTCACCCACTTCACCTGCACTGATGATGTCTTTGCATGCTTTGCGACTCCTTCAGTAATGTGGAGACTTCTTTTCATGGGTAAGATTAAGGACTTCCACATAAAACTTGCAATTGACAACAAATAAATTGGGATCCTAGTAAAAGCAAAAGAACAGTTACACAATAAAAAACAAAGTTTTTATTGTGTTTTTGTTTTTTTATATGTATTATGTTAGACATTTTTATTTATTACAAAATAGTGACAGATAATGTTGATTTCCCAGTTATTTACAGCAATTAGATAGTAAACATTTTCCATTAGCATATGATTTTTGTTTTACTAGAATGGTTCTTCTTCAAATTTAATACACCACTGTTTAATAGGTAGTCGGTGTGTTAAAGAATTTTCTGTTTTAAAAAAAAAATAATATATTAAAAATAAATAAATAAAATATTAAAGTATTGTTTGTTATATTGTTTGTTCTGTATTTTCTCCAGAACATGAAGCTTTCTTGACTGTGGCCCAGTCTCTGAAAAAGGAGTTTGATAACCCAGAGACATCTGACCTCAAGTTTTGTGTGGAGGGCAAATTTATTTATGTGCACAAAGCAGTTCTCAAAATCAGGTCAGAGGCCCACACTAGCTGTCATTACATGTAAGATATTATAAACAAACCGGTAAAACTATTTTTCCTTCCAGATGTGAACACTTCAGATCCATGTTTCAATCCCATTGGAACGAAGACTTGAAGGAGGTGATTGAAATAGACCAGTTCTCCTACCCAGTCTACCGAGCTTTTCTGGAGTTCCTCTACACAGACAATGTGGATCTGTCTCCTGAAGATGCCATTGGTCAGACTTAACTCCTCAAATATGTCTTTATGCTAGACGTTTTCGAAGGAATACCAATATGTGTCGTTTGTGCATTAGGGCTTCTGGATCTGGCCACTTCATACTGTGAAAATCGCCTCAAACGTTTGTGTCAACATATAATAAAAAGGGGAATAACAGTGGAAAACGCTTTCTCGCTTCTGTCTGCAGCAGTGCGTTATGATGCAGAGGTAATTCCCAGATAACTGTGCAGACTGTTTATTTCAGTCTTTTATTTTATTTGACTTTTTTTATTTAGGACCTGGAAGAGTTCTGCTTCAAGTTTTGTGTGAATCACCTGACTGAAGTGACCCAGACTGCAGCTTTCTGGCAAATTGATGGTAACCTGCTAAAAGACTTCATATGTCGAGCCAGTCGTTGTGGGGCATTTAAGAACTGACTGATACTCAACAACTTCACCCCCTTTTAAGCTCCAATGACCTCTGACCATTTGGCTTAATGTCCTTCCTATTCACAACTAATGTGAGATGGATGAGTTGTGCATACATCATTATCATGGACTGTTGTGTGACTTGTTCACCACTGTGCCTGTGTTTTATGAACAGGAGACAAATAATTGAAGTGCTTGGAACATGAAGCATAGTAATTTGTTTTTCTGTTTTAAGACAGGCCTAGTCCTTTTTGAAAATTACTTGTTATCAATCATGAGTTGTTTGGATGTGCCATCTGGATTTATGACTTCTGTTTTAGGCTTGGATACAAAATTTGCACATGTCTAAATACATTGGTTTGAAGATAGGGTAGTGACAATGATTAGATTTTGAGCAGTGATCTGTCCAGACTCAGGTCTTGAACTGTTACAAATGTATATAGGATACACAGTGCATATTGTACAGGTAATTACAATTAAATGTATAGTCTTTTTAGCATAGAATGTTTTCTACAGTATTACAGGCTCCTAAATGACTGATATTTTAACATCTGATGGCTTTTTAGTTTGTAAACCCTTGATGTATTTTAAAAATGTCATTACATTATTACAGACCCCCTGATGCCCATTAGGAAAGTGATTAAAGCCTGAGTTCAAATGTTTTTGTATTTAAGTTCATCAGCAGTGTTCATGGGTGTGGAGGAAAAGATTTCACAAGTCTGATTAAAAAAAGGAAATGTAATTGCAATGATTCACAAGTAAAGCATGAGTTTTAACAAGACTAAAACCTCATTTTGTCTGACCCATGAGCCCTCTTCTGGTGATTTCATTACATTAGCTGTATCATACTGTATTATTTAATTTCAGTAAATCAGTGCATCATGTTAAAAAAAAAGAGTGAATTCAGTATAGTTTAAGACAGTCACAAGTATAAAAAACATCTGCAAAAATAACCTGAATTAACTGCAAAGATTAAATGTTTTTCGTAAAACAATGGTAAACATGATTGCGACAATACAATTCTGTGTGTTTGGTCCTATCCAGGGGGATCTCAATCCTTTTAAATGGTGATACATGCTCTTATAATAAATCATCTCTTGAGTAATGAGACCACCTTGTTTAAGGCCACTGCAGCCTGTTGCATCTCCATTTGTTTCTTTTGCAAAGCTGATGGAACAATAACAAATATTACAATCTGATATAAAAATAAACATAGCTGGTAAAACAATAATACTTAACATAGTGAGTTCATTTTACCTTTTTGTTGTTTCACCACAAGCTCTGCTAGTTTTCCAGAAGCCATCATTACTTTTAAAGCCACATCACAATCTGCTGGAAATTTGCACAGCTCAGTTTGTGACAGCAAGTAATAGTGGCACAGTTTTCCCATTTTACCTTGCTGGCTGGCCTCTTCAGACTTAATTCGGTTGTAGATATCCGTCATGTCGTTGATAAAATCGTTGAAGATTGCTTGTGTACATCCAGCAGTGTTGCAGCCTTTCCAAAAACTTGTAGAGTCAATGCTAAACACTTTGTCAGAATGCAAAGGATTAATACTAGTCCCTAATAAAAAAAAAAAAAAGTATCACTCTTTGTATAACCTCATTGATCAATGTATTTACCTTTGACATTGAGAAAAACATTTTGTCTGAGTTTATACCTTCACTTCAAATAGACACTTTACCTTCTTGAGGTGTAACTGCATGATTTGTTGATGTGTTTATCTGAGTTGGCAGAAGACTATCACTGTCAAGACTATCAGAGTCTGAATCCTTGAAAGCATACAATATATGAAAGCTGCTGAGTTTGCTTACTGCTGATCATAAAACACTATAAAAATTAGTAAGTAAGTAATAATAGGGCTACTGTTGATTTTTGTAACTCACTGAATGATCAACTGAAGCATCTATATTCCCATTTTTGTTCTTGTCCTCTTTTGGATTACCTAAAAGAATTGCAAGATCTTTAAACCAACTTATATACCAGTCATGGTGTTATGTTCTGTAAGTGTTGACATATCATACCTGAACCTGACCCAGCTATCGCAGAGTCTTTTCTTTTAATAAAAATACATAAAAGTGAACAACTGTCATTTTACTCTAAATCCCAAGATAATTTTTGTGAGTACATACCTGTTTAACTGAAGTTCATAGTGATGTGAATGATATGGAAAAAAACAAAAACACTGAATATAAATACTGATATTTATCGTTTAGTTCCTCTTAATAAATCAAAAATTGGACTAACCAGTTTATCTGGTGCAGAGCTGGCACTTTCCTCCATGTCTGACTCCAATGGCGCAAACCTGGCTACTTCATCAGCACTGACATCTATAGACACAAAATCACAAGGTTTTGGAGTCCATAGTTTATTGTAAAGTGACTTAATATAAAAATGCAAGTTATACATTATATTTCACCTGAGTTTCTTGAATCATTGGATGTTTTTCTTTTCCAGCGTTTAGCCACATTCTCTTCCCGTCTATGACACACACAAACAGACCGGATACCAAACAACCTGACTTTTTTTAAGTAACATGAAGTTAAACAAATGAGAGGCACTTACTGGTCACTAAAATCCAACTGTCTCTGTTCCAAAAGCATAAACATAAATATCAAAATGAGCAGTGATCCAAAACGTACATCTTTTAAAAAACTTCTCAGTTTATGTAGTACCTTGGAGTGAGGTAAGTAGGTGCTGGATGAGTTTGAATCCTCATCAGACTGCCCCATTTCTAAAAGAACCAAAATAAAAATTTACATTTACATTATTAAATTAATTGATTCAGTTATTTTGAATGAATAAGTCATTTGTTTACCGTATGATGAAGATGCATGTGTTTTAAAATATGATCTGAAACATGAATTGCTATTACAACTTGGGCAGACATTTTTATCTAATAAGCATAGTAAAAAAAAAAAGTACTGTCAACAAAATATAAACTCACATTCGAGAACCCTCCGTATTTTCACAGGCAAGACAAGACACCTGAAGAAGAAAACGTAAGGATGGGTTATGTGAAGTTTTTTAGTTCAAACCTTAGATCATCTGGCCTCATTTAAATTTGTATACCTGATTTTCTGTGCTGTTTTCAGAAGCATTGCTTTCTGTTCGTAATGACAAGAAATATAGTATCGTTTTAAAAGGTCAGTTATAAAGACAACGAAGCACATGCAAAAAATGGCAGTGACCACTTACTCATTTTTTTTTGATAGTGTCTAAGGCAGTACAACCTTGAAAAAAAGTTAATGTTAGTTGCGTTTTTAAAAACATTTTCTTCATGTTTAAATTTACCCATAACTGCCGCTCTTTTTGTCCACTCTGGTTTTAGCTCCTTCTTGAATAGCACATGGGTAATGGTAGGATTTCTTGCACCGTTTGACTTCACAGCCCACAGTGGCACCCTTTTTCTTACACCTGCTGCAGATCTGAAGCAAATGAAAGCAAGAATGATAATATTGTTGATTTTTTTCACCAGTCTGCCTTCATGGTAAGCTCAGACACAATTAGATATAAAACTTATGTCTGTGTGGCTAGGCCTGAAAAAAACCTTTAGTGATAACAGGTTCCTTGACCTGAATTGACTCTGATGCTCCCTCTCTCTTCTTTCTCTCACACAAGCACTGACTGTAAACAAAACCCACTCTTTTCACTTTTCTCTCCCACTGCTGAAAGTGACATTTTCTTACCAGCCTGCTTCCACGTTTCACTTCGGTCATCACATCTTTAGCAGAAAAACCAAACAGGTCATCAAACTGTGGGGACTCCCGACAAAAAAGGCCAGAGGAATATAACTATAACACAAAAACCTACATTTAAATGAATGTTTAAAAGTTACTCCATGTCAAAAGTGTCAAACTTTAACTGGTGAATTATCATGTAAGCTTTCATGCTTTGATCTAGAAATTATTTCATTGACCAATTTGTTTTTTTTGGAAATGAGTAAATAAAAGGCCTATACATATACATGTCATAACCCTAATGCACTATAGACACGTCTATAGTAACGCAAGATAACATTGGTCCAGCTTTTAATGATTTAGGCTAGGTTGTTGCCTTTAGCCATCACTTCCATCACACAAACAAGTTTATTAAGTTAGTAATAGCCTCCAAGTTACAAAGCAATGACGGCAGTTTCCATTTTGTAGCGCTACACTAGTCTACTAGCCACTTCAACTAAAAGATGTGCGCGCCATTTGAGATGAGACAATTTGAACGTATTTTCCACTTCATTAATTCAAATCAATGAATCAAGTCCAAAGCATATCCGACCACACCGCTCAGTGGCTGTTACGATATAAACTTTGGGTCCTTGTATGTCAGATGTTTCTATACAAGTGGTACCGATGTATGTTTTAACGTTAATTGGTTTGCTAAAAAATCTTACCAGACAATTTTGATGAGCAGTAACTGAGTTTTTAGTTGATAAAGCCCCAGTTATTCGATTCTCTTCGGACCTTTGGCATAGTATACACACTACTTTGTGACCGTTGGCCATTTTCCTGACTAATATTGCCTATAACCTGCATGTGTTTTCCTAAAGTAAGCGTTTATAGTTTGTACTAGTTTTATATGCCATCATTGGTACTAGCTAGCAACGAAATACACCCCGATTCTCTCCAAATGTCACAGCCACAGCTAGACTTTGGTCGAGATGCCAGACTTTACAACAACCCCCCCTTGCGACTTATAACTTATGAGAAAAGTTTTACTAACCTACACATCGAGCGAAAAAAGGACATAGCTGTCCAAGTGGTTGTCTTTGGAGAAATCTCCTAAAATTTGCTACTGATGTAATCTACATATAATCAAAAGAGGTTGTGGCTTACAGTTTCAGTTTTCTAGGTTACTTAAAAATATATTTATATTATTTCAAAACTGGCAACCCACGTATACAGTCTCAGTTTCGTTTCCTGAAAAACGTAATTTGCGCTGGCCCTCTTAGTAATACAAGGACGAGTATTACACAAATCACAAAAACAAATGCGATATTACAAGTGATTTATGTAAAAAAAAAAGAAAACAAAAAGAGTCACAAAGTAGTGACATCACCATACTTAATTTACAATATAGCATTTCGATAACAAATATTTCATGACATACATGAACATTATCTACATTCAACACAATCACCCCGAAGGGAATAAGTTACAGTGACCTCTAGTTCACCTTAACGCAAACATTTTAAGACTGTATCTTACTTGATCCACAAAGTTTAAACGATCAGGCTATTAGAGACCAAACGGAGCAGCTGGTGGTGAAATAAAGTGAGAGTTATGACAAAGAATCTATAGACAGACATTAACAATCTGAACATAACAATTAAAATCAAGGTGTGAAATGTTTAATTCCTACAAATAAATAAAACATGTAAAATATTTTAGATATTAAAAAAATCTAATTCTAAATGGGCCAGAAACATTATATCTCTATTAGGCCTATAGTATTTGCAGTAACAGTAAAATTAATTCCTGTGTAAGTTATTGCAGACAGACACAAACTAACAGGCAGAAGGTTGGCTGACTTTTAACACCAATAGATCAGTCCAGTCCTGCTGGCCCTTTCATACATCTATGATATTATAATTACACACATCATTGTAAATTGGAGAACCGGGTGTATGACTTCATGATTCTGTGACAGAACTGGATTGTATCAAGTTAATCTTACTGCAAATCTAAGACCTGGTAGATTTTTCTTGAAATCTTATAGTCCATGGATTAAAAAAAAAAAAAAAAATACAAAGAAATACCTTCTCTTGTGAACATTTGACAACAATGCACTGGTACAAATGTTGGCAATATAGCACAGACAGTTACACAGTGCTAGCATTCAAAAGGGCCATTTGGTTGAGAAGAAAGTGCTTAAGAGTTCAAGGTTTATTTTCAGAGAAAGTTGTGTATGTCTCGCTGCAACTGGACGATGTACTGAGGTTACCGGAGCCACTGCCTTCTGTTAGGAGCACAAATTAAAAAAAAAAAAAAAAAGGGATTAAAAATGTATATGTGGTGCTTTGTAATTTGTAATAATTACTTTCTTTTTAGGATTTTAAGTTTGAATACCTGAGCTGGTAAGGGATTGGCATGACTTGGATTTTCTAATGAGGGTTAAAAGATTGGAAGCAGCGAGCCAACCCTCCTTTGATGTGCTAAGATTGCGAACATACCTATGAAACACAAATCAATTTAAGGCTTGAATAAACTCATATCAATGCAAAAGTATTTTAAAAAGCATACCACTGTTTGTCTTCTCTCTCTTTGACCAGCTGGACCACGTCTCCACTTCTCAAACACAGATCCTGAGTGTCATCCCTTTCGTAATCACTTGTCACTGTATATTTGCCAGCAGACTGTAGATGCACAAACATAAACAACAACAAAAATAATAATGACCCAAAAAAGATAATTACACATATGTAAATTTCCACTTAAAGAAGGTTCCTTGAAATAGATTAACCCACCAGCTTCTTGTCATTGTTATCTTCTGTGTCCGAATTTAGAGGATCCTCGGCACTGGAATATCCATCATGCTCTTCTGAGGTGTTCAGTGACATAGAAGGCTTGTTCCAGCCTAAAAGGACAGAAAGACATATGTTGTGTAGTTGATGGCATTTTTTTAAGTTTAGGTGTGCAGTTAAAGATTTACTAGACCAGATGAATGGAAGAAACTACACACCAAGAGAACAAGGGATATTTGCCACAACCTGCAGATCACCCATGCAATTCTATATCTGACGGCCTTTGTGATTTTCAAACTGAGAGGAACATTTGGATAAGAGAAAGTGAGATAGAAAACTGTGGGAGAACTAGATAGTTTTAAAGACTGTAGCAGCTCGGGCCTATGTACCTCTCCATTTTGTGTGCAAGACACTAGTGGTGCTGAACCACTTGGATCTGTTCAGGTGAAAGGGAGGGGGACCTGCATCTGAAGAGCAGCAAGCAATAGAAACAGCCATTCATCACCCTGCAGCAGCTACAGCTTAAATATGTTGGCTTTGCAAAGGCAATATGAATAATTTCACATGTATGAACACAGCTTTAAAGTTCACCCACTGTCAAAGAGCAAAAATATATTCACTCCCAGTCTCACACAGAAGAGCAATCAATTATTTTTTAGTAGTTACCTTTGAAGCCAAAAGGTGTGGGATCACTTTGTCGTTTCGTCTTGTGATCGGGGCTTGTAGGGGATCCTGCCAGTGAGAAAGACCATCATAAAAACAAGAACTTTAGAAGCAGCCTTTTACAAATCAAAGGCATTTCAAATCAGCTACATTACAAAAAAGTAAGAAAGATGACAAGACAGATACAGCGGGTTCATCTATCTATCTATCAGAAGTGTCTAAACACAAAGATGTTGTAACTGATTTGACTTTTAACATTAATGACAATCCAACAGACAGGGTTGAAAACAACAGGGTCTGACATTGAGTAATACCTGGAAGTGGGAGGATCATCATGGGTAAAGTAAAACTTTTATCATCAGAGGCTGAAAAGTCTGTAAAGGGAAGCATGCAATATTTGACCTACTAACCAAATGTAGTATTAATACATAAATATAGTACCTTCTGTAACTACAGTATTTCTATTCTTTAGCTTGAAACCAAAAATAACCTACATTTACCTTTCTGGGCTTTGAGGTTACTAAAGCCCTGTAAAGTAAAGCGCTTTTTAGCAACAGCCGCTCTGTCTGAGGTAGGACTTATCACAGGCTCATCTGAGTAAGAGGAAAAACAAAGGGGAAGACAGACAGAAGATTATAGGATGGTATTTAGAAAGAGGAAAAAGAAAAAGTTATGCAATCATACCACACGGCAACAGCTTTTTACAAACCTTTTCCAGCAGGTTTTGGTGAAAAACAGTTGGCATCAGGGCTGCTTGGTTCTGCTTTCTTCTCTTCTCCCTTTTTCATGGACCTCTGTCCAGTCTTAAATGGGCTGTGAGTATAATTTAAAGAGTTAATATATCAACTATAAAAACTTAAATATAGCGATAACATAGACCCTATATAAATGATAAGGTAAGGAATACATTAATGTCCCAATTGGGGAAATTTGACTTGGGCAAGTGGAGCTGCAACAACCAACACAACATGACAATAATAATAAAGACGTTATGTTTAAAAAAAAAAAAACAGTGAGACATAAAAACACAAGTTAAGAGACAAGCTGTAGAACCAGATGCCAATAAATATAACTCAAATGGACAAAATATAAAAGTAGGTCTAAAGTGCTTGTTGAAGTCATAAGTGTTGCTTGTGTTTCCATTTGGACTAACCTATGGCTCACTGCTCCACCAGAGACAGGAGGAAACTGGAAAACTGGGTCTGGTGCCCTCTGCTGGTTGGCTTCTGAACAAACACATTAAAAGTTTTTTACAGATATCACATATTTTTTACAATTTGACCCTGAGGCTTTAATATTAGTCATATGATTAATATTCAGAAGTGGAAGTAGTGCCCCCCTCTGTACCTCTGTATGCCTGCAGCTGAGTTGTCAGAACCTTCCTGATCTCATTCACCCAGACAGTCTTCAGTTCAGTAGTGGGGGCCTGAGAGAATGCAATCATATTTTAAAAAATCTTCATTAAAAAGGACGGGATACAAATTTTACAGTCAAGGCAGCAATCAAACATAGACACAAATTAATATCCAATCATCTGTAATACAAAAAGTAATACCTGCACAATGTAGACCTCTTCTCTGGAGCTGGACCAGATTTCAAACTTCTTGTTGTCCCCCTTGGCATTTTCAGTGATGCCAATGGCATTCATCTGGTAAACAATACAGTGAAGAAATTATAAATATGGTGGAAAAAAATACAAGACAGAAAAAAAACACACTTTAACAAAAGAACTTACACTAAGAGACTGTTTGAAACTGTAAGAGGGGGCTTTCTCATAGCCTTCTCCATTCTCCTCTCTTCGTTTGCAAAAGAGAAGGGCCTTCTCATGGAGGAAGAGGTGTCTCTGCATGGGCTTGAACCGGGCCAGATCCTTAACCTTGGCATGGCCTTTCTTATGCTCTGTCCACACACTAAATGAGCCCTGCATCAGTAGTTTGCCCAAATCGCTCAGACTGCCCTGTAAAAAAAGTAGGTAAATTGCTTTTACTTATCAATTCTTATAAACTTTTTGGGTTAAAATTCAAATTTACAGTCGGTGATCCCCTTTAAAAGAACCTGGTGAGTAAGTTAAATACTGTATGTTACCTCATATCCTGTAATGGCAATGAGGTGCATGGAGTCATTGACAGCCTTAAGGATGCCCAAGATGGAGGTCAGCGCTTCCTGTAGGGCATCTGCTCCCTCGCAGCCCTTACTATACTTTAACATTTCCTGAGATCATAGAAATATTCACACCAGCTTGTGAGTGGAAGCGAGTGCAGGGGTGCCCTTTTATACTAGTAGTTTTACAAAGTAAGTTTGATACCTTCAGTAGCAGTTGATATTTGGTAATCCTTTGAACTGGTTTAAGCAGATAAGAATCCAAGCCCAGTTTATGTTCCAACTTTTTCTGACACTCCTAGCCCAACATATAAAACAAGCTAAATTAAAATCATACAATGGAACACTTGCTTCAACATAAAAGTGAAACATTTATGTTTACCTGGAAAAAGGCACAGTCTGAGCACTGTCTCCAGAGGCTTTCAGAACGAGGCTTGTTGTGACAGTACTTCTCATAGATCTGTAAGTCTCCCATCTATAGAAAAACAACAATTCATAAGGAAAAATAAATAAATAAAATGAAATTAAAAAAATAAAAAGATTCACTTACTCGTTCTAGAAAACACCTTCCAACCACCTCTGGGCAGTCAGTGTACAGCTCCAGTTCCCTTAGGAAAGTCCTAAATGCAACAAAGACAAATGTTCTATAAATAAAACAATGGGATACCTTAGTCCTGTACTGTTGCAGTGATGTTAAGTTGCACTGCAGTTATAATAAATGGCTGGCAGGTGGCGCTCATGCACCTCTTGTGGAAGTGGTAGATCTCTGGCATGTTGCCGAACAAAATTTCCTTTTTGTTTTGTAAAGGAGCAGGGATGAGGTGGGCCATTGCAGGATTATCCATTTCAGAGGCATATCCCTGTAACACACAAAATATAATTATTTATTTATGACTACTTAAGGAAATATTAAAAATGTCAAAAGGGGGTGTGGAATAAATACCTGTAGAACACAAAGCAGTTCTTCTACATAGGCTCTCTCAGTTTCTAGAAGCTCATTCATTACATGCCTTCAGGCAGAGGGGAAATAAAATCACAAAAAGTAAGATACACCAGAAAAAAAATAGATGAAGTTAAGATGAAAAGATTGTTTTCACACAGGTCTTCTGTTGTGTAATTTGATTATAGATGAAGGGTTTGCAGTCCATCCTTTACCTCCTGAGCACTGCCAGGTTCTCCTCCTCCTCTGACAGAGAGGTGTGTCTGCTGCTGCTGTCTCCATTCAGCAGCTGGCTGTTTCCCTGAGGGATCGACACAAGAAAATGTATATTTACCAAAAACAACAAGTTTTATAGACAAAGCTTCTAATTCAAACAAATTAATGAAACCCCACACTCACTGTTTCACAGATGATACTACTGCAGGAGTCCACCTCAGAGATTTTCTCCTGCTGTGCTCTGTGGGCTGTGGCAAAGAACAGACAATTATTATAAACAAATAGTGTAGTTACTTTTTTTGAGTGGAATAGTGTTTGTAAAGGGACTGACCAGGGGAGCTGAGCGGGGATTTGATGAAGGCCTCTGGTCTAGGGGCTACTGGCTGAACAGGCCTGGTCTGTTTGGCGGCCAGCTTCTTCAGACTAACCCGTCTTTTGTCAAACATGTCCTGCATGGACTTCTGCTTCTGGAAGACCTTCTCCACTTGGTCCTTTAAACATAAAAAATAGCAGGATTTACTACCCTTCATACAATAACTTGTACTTCTTAACAATTTTAGTGTATAATGAATTATATATATAATATAATAATTGTATATTGTATAAGCACTATTAATTTTTTTTTAAATAAATATATTGTTGGTGTTAATCTGACACTTAAAATGTAAAATATAATACAGCTAGATTTTATATTTCATTCATTAATTCACACAGAGGTATTTGCTTTAGTATAAGCACATGATAACCATTTAATAGATTTTCTTTAATTACTAGACTTTTTTTTTGCTTACTTTCTCTTATATTTTCATATCCTTTTGTCAATTTTGGAGTGAGTGCAAATTGTCTTCAAGTAAAACTTATAAAGTATACATCAATTATGTACTGAAAGTATGTATACTGTTGTAGTTTCATTTCCTACTGCTTTGCTTTAGCCCAAGACAAGTAACCTTTTGAGATTATAAAGTAGATTTAAATTTGACATAATCTCCAGAAATGTTTTTAAGTGATACAGATAGTTCTTACTCTTAACTGCTGGTTAAGAACAGTCTCATATTCACTCCATATGTAACTGAGGTCTGTCAATTGATTCTGTCCTGCATTGTCCAAGTGACGCTCTAGTTCCTGCAACGCTATCTCCGCCCCCTCGTGCGACTGACACTTGTCCACAGGCTGGGACGCCAGCAAGTATATTCCCTCGTCGCACCACTTAGACGCCTGCCGGAAAACAGAGAAAAAAGGAAATAAGAAACAATAACAAAAGGTTTGTATTTGGATTTTTGCATTAAGCTCTTACCCTCTCTAAATGGTGATGTAGCTCCAGTGCTTTGAGGAGATGGTCTTTCTTGGCTCTAAGGCTGCTGGACACATCCTCACTGGCTGATCTGAGGTCTGTGCATTTTGGCTGTATAGAGTCCTCAGAATAGTGAGAGTTTTGGATCAGCTCATCACCCTCATGGGCCAAAGCTGAAGCCTTGTCCAGAACCTCCTGAATATGTGGAAGTTGAATAGTTACCAATGCAATTTTTTCTTATGCTGGAGAAAATGCTCTATCATATTTCAAATCATAACAGCAGACACATAAACAATTTGTAGAAGGTTGATGTGACTTACACAGACTTTCTTCTCATAGGAGGTGAGTTCACTGAAGATATGGTCAGCGTGTGCAGGGCTAATCCCCACCTCAGAAAAGGTCACAAGCTTCTCAGACACATGATCCAGCAGAGCCCTCACCTGAGGCAGAAGCACCACAGTCATTTTCAGTCAAGTCATTAAAAAAAAGTCAGATAACATGTGGTGTTGAGGGGAGCTATCCCGCTGCAGCTCACCTCTTTGTAGTTATGCTTAAAGTGGCACAGCTGGAGACACTGCTCTAGTTTGGTCTGATGCCTCAGCCAGAACTCATCAAAAGCCCTTTCTGTCTCATCCAGCTGAGAGAGCAGTCTGGTAGCAGAGGAGAAAGACCAGCAAGGGATGTTTTTTATTGGGACTGTTTTAAATACAATGCTGAATGACTAAAAACTAAAAACTTTGCCGGTTTTTAATCAGACCGTGTTGGCTGGCTGTCAACCGTTTTAATAATCACTGAGTACTAGTGAAATGCAAACTGATGTAAAACTTAAGAGTAAAAAAACATGTAAATTATGAAGCATTGGGTTATAAAATACACAAGAACATGACATTTTAAACTAATTTATTTGTATCATCCTAGTGGGGAAATTCATAGTTGGCAGCCACACCAGGGCACCTAGCATGTTATATTTATAATATCTTTTTATGTTGATGGGAGAAACCGGTGTACCCGGAGGAAGCACATCCAAGCACATGGAGAACATGCGAACTCCACCCAAAAAGGTCCCGTCCGACCTGAAATTTGACTTTAGCATCAAGTAATACTACATTTATCTGTGTGTTTTCCATTTTTCTTATAATATTTGTTTGTGTATTTTCTTACCTTTGCACTGTGGCCAGGTTCTCCAGCTCATCCTGGTTCATATTGTGGTCAGAGTCCCGCACCACAGGCTCATTGATGCTCTCTAGAAGCTGTCTGCCGTGTTCCAAAGACACAAGCAGATCCTCCTGCACACACACCACAGTACAAAGAATTTAATACACATGCTCCATACCATATATGCAGGACACATACAGAATTAAAGTGACTTCAGGGTTACCTTCATTTGTTTTTTCTTGCTGGTGTGTGTGCTGAGCAGGATTGTTGTGGCCTGGATTTCATTTGGGAGTTCAGTTTCAGCCAACTCCATTCCAAATGACTGAAGGATCTGTGCCATTTTCTTTACCATCAAAGCAAAGCTCTCAATAGCCTGATGTAAACACACAAGACATAGTGAAGCATGTACTCATTAAGTAAATTAAAGTGTTGAATTGTCTGATTGGTCAGGCTACTCCTGCTGACATTACTGAGTAGAAATATGTATAAATATGTTGAATTATCTGTTCATACGGTGCGGTGAGAGATCCATTTCTCATGACAGTATTCCTGCGTCCCCTCTAGTTCCTGCGTCAGCTGGGACCGGTCAATGTAGGAGTGGAGCTCAGTTAAAGAGCTCAGCATGATAACCTACAGACGACAGACACATTGATACAAATCATATACATATACAATAAAGATCCATTATATTTATGGCCCATAAGAGACAGAAGCACGCACCGGCACCTTCATTTTAAACTCATCTTTGTTCATCTTGAAAAGGATGTCTGACAGTGTGCGCTGCAGGAGGGTGGTGGGCCTCAAAACCAGAACCAGCTGAAGGTTCCCTGGGAAGGCGCCCTAAAAAAATATATATTAACATTATCATTTTTGCTATAAAATTGACTTTAAAAAGTAGTCTATTCAGCTGGACATCATCATTTACCTGTCTATCTGCTGTTGGGGAACTCTCAACACATTCAAACCCAGGAGAGAAGCAGTGGGGGACTGTCCAGTTACTGTCCAAGATACTTCTATGTACAGTATATACTGCCCATACAGTATATGCCATGTGTGTTTATTATCAGTTTAGGTACATAATAATTTAGGGAAAGCTTTATGCACAAACTAGCATATATTTATATGTAGTAACATTATGAGACATTTTAATTTCTGCCATTGTAATCTTACATAGACCAGAGACAAGATGATTGTTTTAAAGCACTTGATGGAAATACAGGGTTTATACATCTCTAATTAGATAATAGCAATAAAAGGCTGCTTCACCTGACGAGATGGTAGTTTCCTCAGGGTATTAAAGAGCACTGTTCAACATTGGACTGGTTGGGCAAACTCTCAATGTGTTTTGTGGATCTGGAGAAGGCATTCAACTGTGTCCCTCGTGGCGCCCTGTGGGGGGTGCTCTGGGAGTATGGGGTCCGGGGCCCTTTGCTAAGTGCCGTCTGGTCCCGGTACGACCCGGAGCAGGAGCTTGGTTCGCATTGCCGGCAGTAAGTCAGACCTGTTCCCAGTGCATGTTCGACTCCGGCAGGGCTGCCCTTTGTCACCGGTCCTGTTCATTATTTTTATGGACAGGATTTCTAGGCGCAGCCAGGGGCCGGAGGGAGTCTGGTTTGGGGACCACAGGATCTCGTCTCTGCTTTTTGCAGATGATGTTGTCCTGTTGGCTCCATCAAGCCAGGACCTTCAGTGTGCACTGGGACGGTTTGCAGAGTGTGAAGCGGCTGGGATGAGGATCAGCACCTCCAGTTCTCAGTCGGAAAAGGGTGGCTTGTCCCCTTCAGGTTGGTGGAGAGATCCTGCCTCAAGTGGAGGAGTTCAAGTATCTTGGGGTCTTGTTCACGAGTGAGGGAAGGAGGGAGCGAGAGATTGACAGACAGATCGGTGCAGCTTCTGCAGTGATGCGGTCTATGTACCGGTCTGTCGTGGTGAAGAAGGAGCTGAGCTGTAAGGCAAAGCTCTCGATTTACCGGTCAACCTACGCTCCTACTCTCACCTATGGTCATGACGACATGAGGACATGAGGAGCTTTGGGTCATGACCGAAAGAACAAGATCCCGGATACAAATGGCCGAAATGAGCTTTCTCCGCAGGGTGGCGGGGCTCTCCCTTAGAGATAGGGGGAGGAGCTTGGTCACTCGGGAGGAGCTCAAAGTAGAGCTACTGCTCCTCCACATCGAGAGGAGCCAGCTGAGATGGCTCGGGCATCTGTTTCGGGTGCCTTCTGGACGCCTCCCTAGGGAGGTGTTTCGGGCATGTCCCACAGGGAGGAGACCCCGGGGAAGGCCTAGGACACGCTGGAGAGACTATGTCTCTCGGCTGGCCTGGGAACGCCTCGGTATCCCCCCGGAAGAGCTGGAGGAAGTGTCTGGGGAGAGGGAAGTCTGGGCAGCTCTGCTTAGACTGCTGCCCCTGCGACCCGGCCCCGGATAAGCGGTAGAAGATGGATGGATGGATGGCTGGATGGATGTTCAACATTGTTTATTATGCCCCACTTTATTTGCACTCTTAATAGAATGAATAAAGTATACATTGTTTGTATACATTCACTATGTAAACAAATGGAAATTGGAAGGCACACTTTTTGGAAATTAGGCACTTCACATGAAAAAAAATTGCACATTGTTTGTATATGCATGTAAATAAAAAACAATGACCTCTTTCTCAATAAAAAAAACCAACAAACAAACAACAAAAAATTCTAACGCACATTTACTGGATTTCCTCAAATGTGAGCTTTGCATGTTTTTGTGCAGCTTAGCTGTGTGGCCTCTGGTGGTCACGGACATGGTCTAATTATTTTCTGGCCTTTGTTCTTTGTCAGATATGGACTTGAATGTGAATCCACACAAAAGCTAGAAGAGCAGCAAAGGGAGGGAGGAGGGTTTACTTAAGGGACAGGCCTAATATCACCACAGACTTGTCTATAAAAACACTTCCTGTGTGGCAAACATACAGAAATATTCCCTGAATAAAGAACTAGAAAATACTTGGATCAGTCAGCTGTTAATAAAACTTATCGTAAAACAATACTCATCCCTGTAAGACACACACTGCTTGAAAACTGCCAGCTTTCATCACTGGCCCTTTAGCAGCTCTGCTGAATCACCCATAGACCCATTATTACAGGGAGGACTGACTGCTCCATATTACTGCGCTGTCAGTCTGTTGAGCCACCCTTGTGGGATTAATAAAACTTGATTTAATTTGAAAGGAATAAGTGGTTTCTACAGAACCCTAGAGACTGTAGACGATACTCAACAGTTCTCAGTTTTGGCATCTTACAGCAACATTATCTTGAACATTAGAATTACAATCTGTGTACAAGCCACAAAATCATGTTTTTCCTGCCTTTATTAAGAAGAGTAAATAGTATACATATTAAATTACAAACATGAAAATTTGAATAGATTTGTATTTTTTTTTTATTTAGTTTAGTTTGTTTAAATTATTAAAACAATGTGTCTGTGACAAAGTAAAAGGAATATTGCTGTGTTTATCATTATTTGCACACATGGCAAGCTTCAATGCTGATTGGACAAGATTAAGCTGTGCTCATATAAACCTCCCGGGCTGGTGTATATATTATGGACGCACATAGCCACACAAATACAGTTACAAAAATGGTAGATGTGTACATCAAAACTTACAGCAATTCGAAGCAGGGTTCCCTTGACGGCAGCCCATTTGTCTTGTCGTCGATCAATGACCAGAATAAAACCCACTCCTGCTGGGGACAAGCTGCAACACAAAAACATACAGTAGCAGTCACAAAACAGACATTAATTTAACAATTGCAGACTTTATGAGTTAAAGGAAGCACCAAGCTCAAGGAGACACAACATGCTGCTAGTTTTCAGTGGCTGTCTGAACAGTGAACGTACGGAGATACTAAGCTATTGTTCGCAGCTTGCTTTTTGTTATGCTCTTTATCTCCTCAGACAGCTGGTGCAGGCCATAAAAGGATATGCTGGGGTGCACCTCCAGATTTCTTGGCCATCAGTCTCTAGCCCCTGTTCTTTGCCTGATCCCTGTTTCTCTGTACTCTTCCATCCAAGAGAGAGAGAGAAAAAGGTAGGATATACAGATACAAAAAAGTGAGCTTTAGGACAGGTTACAGAGGAGCACCTTAAAAACAGAAATATCCAGGTAGACACCAGAAACGCTCCATCATCTTGCAGCCTTCACCCTCAACAATTCACTGCACAAACTGATTAAAAGAAAAGCCTCGAGACCTTGCACGCTACATGAGAAGTGTATTTGAGCATGGGCTCCCCCCCGTATTCTAATTATCCAATCAAATAATAGCAGCAGCCAGATCAGCCTATTATATACTGGCTGTGAAGTGATGAGCAGCACCAGTACCCAGTCAGCACACCTTTATTTTACAGGGGAGGGGCAGCATCCAAGAGAGCATGGCTGAATTATTAAAGAAAACACACAATTGGCTGTTGAAATCTCATTCCCAAAGAAAAAAAACAAAAAAACAACAAGAGCGAGACAAGCACTTTCTTGTCTTTAAGAGATTTAAAATGACCATCAAAGAAAAAACAGGAGTGTCTGCTAATGCTTCTTTAATAATAATAATAATAATAATAATAATAATAATAATGTATAAAATAAATGGTTTAACGATAGAAAGAAGTTAAAATAACTACATGGTGTGTGTGTGTATATATTTATATTTACTTATTTAATTTTAGGTAGTAATCATTGTTGAAGGTCACCAAACGCAGATGTTGAACAGTGGCCTTAGGCTTTAGGCTGTATGTGCTCTGTTAGGGGTGTGTTTCCCTCAGGTAGCTTTAGCCATCTGTTTGTGTCTGCAACAGCTTGAGGCATGACCCCTTAATCACTGGCTGACCATCTATCTATTATAAGCACCAAGAGAAAATAGTGGATATTAAACTGACTCAGAATCCCTTAAATAAATGATATATTGTACACACATCGTAGAATTATTTGTTTGTGTAAATGCTTTTTTATAACTCTGTTTAAGTCCACAGAAATTTAATGCAATTTGAAAATTATTTTAAAACAAAAAATGGGTAAAGTGGTGTCCTTTCTCCTTTTAACAATGTCTCTTGGTCTAACCAGGTACCCAGACACCTCCAGAAGGTCTTCCTTACTGATAGATCATGTCTTAATGGTAGAACCTTACAGCAATAAGCATTTCAGCCAATACACCTGTCCCATATCTCTGTGCCTACTGCCCTCAGTATACTACAGTATACTATAAGCTGAGCAATATTCTATGTCAAAATGTAAGTACATAGAATGTAGTGTACAGAAACACACAGATGAATGAAAGAGTCATGCAGAAAGCACATGACAAGCAGCTTAGTGATAACATGTGCTTCAGTCATTGGGGTGCTTACCTGGGGACACTGGTCAAGTAGGTAAGCACATTGTGAAATTCTCTGTCTGTGATCTCTCCAAATGTGGGGAATTCTGGAAAGACAATGATTGGGCTGCCATTGTCACCTCTACCTCCTACAAAATAAATAAATATATATACACACAATGGTTAGCAATAGTAAGGCTTTGAGATATTATGTATACAGTATCAATAGCAGGAACCACTACTCATTCAAACTGCATTTGCAATTAATTCATTTAATTTGTCAGTAGTACTAAAATAAAGGCTACCACTGGGTGGCAGTATGAAAAACCTATTGAAAATGTGATGCAGTACCACTATGCTGCGGCATCCATCTCAACTTAGACTTAATATCAGATCTGAAAATATAACAAAGTAAAAAATTATACGTTTAGATAAAGCCTTGACAAAGAGGACCATTACTAACAACATGCTGGCTGTAAATGGCCACATTGTAAACCCGCTTTACTTGACCCACAGTCTAACGCACCAAAACTGTACACACATACAAGCACTATGCCACTCTCTGTGATGCTCCGTCAGCGCCTGCGACCAGAATTTCAATCTCTGCCTTTTTTCCTTCTCTTGTCGCTATAGCAACAGCCCGTGCACAGTCATGCTTTCAACTTCTGCTTAGATCTACGGCTGCAAAATGGTTCCCATCTGCTGCTGAGCACCAAGGTCAGCTGCACCACTCACATGAGAACAGTTCTATGTTTATTATGATTGCAACTAGAAAAGCACAGATCAGATAATAGGTAAATTGAATGAGAATAACAGGTAAAAGAGGAAATGAATGGAGAAGACATTTGAATATCAAATTGTAGGAACCACCCAAACATCAAGTGGAAAACTAAAGTGTCAGTGTCTCCCATTTTGATCTATTGGATTAATCATTAAACAGTAAATAATAAAAATAAAGAACAGACAGACAGGAACACAAAAGGTACCTGAGAGGAAGGCGAAGCACTTCCTGAGGTCAGGTGTGATGTCAGCAGCGCGGAGAGGACTACTATCAAGTTGCATGATCTCATCTGAAATACAGGGAAAAAACATCAGTAGCAGACTATTCTTGTCAAATATAATAAGCCAAATACTTGTTACACAGTGATTTGACAAAATAAACCATTGTGATATTTTTTGCATAATTAAGTACAGCTACATATTTTAAGTAACCTTTTTACTCTTCCAATACGTAAAATCTTAGATATTTCCAATATCCCAAAAGTTAGTTTAACTCTGCTATATAGCTTTGACATCACACATTTTACAAATATTAGAAATAAAATGCAAAGAAATACTTTTGTGAGGCAAATGAATACTTCTAAGTGAAGAATATAACCAAATATCCAATGCAAAGTCATACATGATGTAAATAGCGACAGTATTTAAGTAATTTTGTTTGTGTAGTTTTGTTAATACAATATTGACTTTCTCTCTTGGTCAACTTGGTTATTTGCTTTCAGTTCTCCTGAGGACATTTACAGCAAGCGTCTACATTATTTTCAAACCACAAAAAACATCATCTGAACCTGAAAAGTTCTTAATTCTTATATTGATCTACTTAGAACAGAAGTGGTAATAGCTATAGCGTCACTAGACTGAGGAGTGCTGTACAATACTGTCCTGCAAGAAGTAGGTCGCATGCAGGGCTGCATAATAAATAAAATATAAAAAATAACACTAAAATGAAGATATGCAATATTTGAATGATGCAATATTTGAACAATGCAATATCTGAACGCTCATTTATGTAGGAAAAAGAAATATAATGCTCTGGACTAACTCATCAAGGCAGGAGCTAAATCAGTAACAAAGATTATTATCATCAAAGACTACTAGAACTAAACCAGGTGTAAACAGGTCTAAACTGGGGCTAAATATAGGAATGAACCGGGTCTAAAGCAAGTCTATAAAATAAATGAGTATAGTCTTATCACTGGACTCACTAAGCGAGCTGTAAGACAGCTGCAGTACAAACAGAACACTGCTGCTTAAGTCCTGACTGAGACCAGAAAGTACGACCATATTAGTCCTGTCCTCAGGTCTCAACACTGGCTTCCTGTCTCTCAGAGGATAGAGTTTAAAGCAGCTCTGCTTGTGTATAAGGCTATCCATGGCTCAGCGCCAAAGTACATCACTGACATGTTAGTCCCATATGAACCATCTCGGACTCTGATGGTCAGGGTCAGGACTAAACACGGTCAGGGAGTGTTTTAGTTTCATGCAGCTAAAATCTGGAACAGTCTTCCAGAGGAAGTGAGACAGGCCTCTACTCTGACAATGTTCAAGTCCAGGCTGGTTCTGTTTGTAATTTATTTTATTGATAATTGTATTTGTGCTTTTAACCTATCTATCTCTTTGAATTGCTGTTTGTATTAATTGTGCTGTATAAATAAACTTGCCTTGCGATAGTCATTCATTGCGATACAAATATTGCAATCGATAATATTGCGAGAACAACACATTTGCAATATATTGTGCAGCCCTAGTAGCATGGATGTCCTTGATACCATTTTCAAAAATCTAAATGTTCTCCACAGAAGCTTGTTTTTAGTCAATTATCTGATCTGATCCATCAAACACGTAAAAACTTACTGTTATGTTGTGTTAATGTTCACAAAAGCAGTCAACGCAAAACACTGCATAAGTATTGCTGAACCAACAAAAACATCACAACAACAAAAACCTATACTTTTCCAAGAACATTTGGCACTGTACCTGTGTAGTGACATCTGGCAGAGCAATGACACCAGCCTCAGAGCCATTTGCTGGGGCTGACAACTGGGTTTTTCATTAGATCAAAAAGACATGTCCCATTTTCCTTCTTTACCTTCGTTAAGCTGATTGTCACTTTACAAACACTCCCCTTTTACCTCAGACCTTCCAAGTTAAACAAACCAACAGTGACTCTCTGTAAGGCTGGGAAACCTATCAGGTGACTTGGCCTTGGGCTGTCGTTACACTCTCTCAAACAGATACTCAAACATACAGTATAAACTGTTTGGACACAAGATAAAAACAAGAGTAACAGGTCTCTTTGGTATTTCCAGGGTTCTTACATGGCTTATTTTAAAACCTTGCAGATGGGGCCAAGAAGAGTTGTGTCAGAAACTAAACATCATCTTGTGCTTTAAATAATCAATATGGTTTTTGGTCTGTGCAAGCCAATTAAAATAACAAGCTGTTCTTAGGCCTGTTCTGGGTTTGCTTAGGCAAGTTTACAAAGTAAAAGTCAGATGATATATAGGCTGCATTCTTTGTTAATTGCAGTTATAACTTCACATTAGCTGACAGACACCAAAACAGCGTATGATTACTATTTGTGTGTTTATGTAATGTATTATAAACTATCTTCATAATAAAACATGAGTTACAATATTTCAAGTTGAATGAATATTATATCGTTGGAAAATAAACAATTAACTAGGTCATTTCTGTCCTTTTCTATCACTACTTTAGCTGCAGATACTATAAACATGTTCGATACATAATATTTGTTATTGCACAAATATGGACCTCAAGTGAAATGGAAATGCTTTTCTGAGACTGCCCATGCAGGTTCTATTACCAGATAAGTTTGGTGATACAAAGCATCACAATTTCTCTTTTTAACTTAACCTGAAGCAAGGGTGTGAAAACCAACACAATCCTTTAAATCAAGCCAGGCATGTCGAAAAGACAGAGATAAATGAACAAACTGTGGTGTTTAGAATGTGCCAAAGGATTGCGGCTTTGTTGAAAAAGGTCAGTTATTGCCCAAGGAGATCGGACACAAAGCTCTGTCCGTCCATCTGCTGAGCGCTCACAGGCACGCTCCAAATGGACTCAAGTTTACACAGACACCATCAGTTTCCTCTTTCGGAGCCAGCCTCAGTCAAACAGCCACGCCTTGCCCCCAGCAACTCCCACACGTATCAGCCCCCAGCCAGCAATAGCTGCACTTTGTTTCTAAAAGAGAGGCTATTCTGTTACTGAAAAATCCCCCCGAAAAATTGTCGGATTTCAGTTTCACTCACTTTATTACACAATACCTACACACATTTTCCCAGATTTCCCCTTACTGTTTCCTTTCAATCTCTTTTCCTCTTACTTCCACTGATCTTTGGGGCCCTCAGGCAGTCTAAATAGAAAATTCCACTGTATTATGACACAAAAAGACAATTTTTGATCTTTCATTGTTTTTGACTCATCGAGTAGTATCGATGATGTCCCAGAATTGCTTTGCCGTTAAACTTTTTTTTTGAATGGAAAATAACTACTCAAAACTTCCATATCATTCAAGTGGCTCAGGTTACATAAGCTATTCACAAAATGGGGTTTATGTTAAAAGGAGAGCCATTAATATACACATGCAACACACAGCGGTGTTTCTTTATGTAGTGCAGCCCTATTGCTCTATGTCCTTCCATGCCACCCGTAAACACACTCTTATACAAACCACCTGCTGCTCTAGACTCTAATGTTCTTTAAAAGGCTTAACGGTGAGGATTAATGTCCACTGGCGCTCACGTTTGAGGACGACCTGTGAAACATTAGTGGGTCACTGTCACACACCTGGACCGCCTGCTACTACTGACACAGATTAAACAAGTCAACTGCACATGACTGCAAACAGGGCCAAAAACAATTTGTTACTGAATGCATTTAAATCATCTTCATAAGAAACCTGAAATACAATAACAATGGCTAAATTCTGGATAAGCTAGAGTTAGAGTAAATGTTAAAAGGGGCCCATCAATAATAGTGGGGGAGGACAGCAAGACAAGTGAGGGGCTAAAGTGTCATGGTCATGTGAGAAGCAATGGCTGAGATAAAGCACTCTGTCAAGCAGCAGCAACGTTTCAGTTCTGTCAAATTCTGTTAAACCGACTCTTCATGACATTTGGAGCTTTTTGTCATGTTGCTGTATGATTTGATGGCACACTGCTACTTTAATATTGCATCTTTAATTGTGTTGCCCATACCTAGTGACAAGTCTGGTGTACTGGCCTTGTGAGATATTAAATCAATCAGAAAATATCAATGTGTATAATATGCAATGACAACATATAGATAAAACAATAGTGTATTTTTTTCTCAAGCAAACACTGCACCTGTTAAGAATCACATTTGTATATTTGATGGCTAACAGAGGCCATTGTGCATTTGTTAGGCAAATTTACAGTTAATTTGTGCAATAGTTAAAAAAAATAAATAAAAGAACTACACTGTGCAACCCAAAAAAAATTCAAGAAAAGAAAATACTGCACCAGGGTTCTAGCAAGGTAAACTTGTGATAGGTCAATAGCTACAAGGTGGAAGTCAAGCTGTAATCAAAATGCAAAAATATGAAGCATAAAAGGGGAAGAAAAAAAAACAAAACAAACAAAAATAAGAATAAAACCTGTCACATACCACACAGCCAGTGGCAGCAGCGGGAAAATCTGTAGTATCTTTTCACCTCCTGCATCGAGATCCTCATGTGTGTCCCACTCTCCTCCACCGGCTGTAAACAAACATCTAGTGTCCCCACAGTGGCTTTCCACCCTTCACTTTGATTATCAGCATTTAATGGTCCTGAACAGGAGTCCATCTGACTTCCCTCTTGAGCTTCTGTCTCTTCACTTTGTGACTCACAAAAGAGTATAGAGTCAAACCAGTCCATCTCTTCTCCTTGGCTCAGCTGTCCTGTTAGTGGTCCTATGAGCTCTGAATCCATGCAAACCCCTGAGTCCAGCTCAACATCCTCTTCTATGATAAAATCTGTGTCTCCTGCTCCCATCATGCTTCCACAAATGGTGTCCTCCTCACTCATGTAAGTCTTGCTCCATGCAACTCTTGTCAAAGTATCACAACAGTACCTCTCCTTTCATTGTGACCCTACCTTTCCTCTGGCTATGGTTCTGTGTCAGGCGGTAGGGGCTGAACAGCCTGCAGCAGGTCGCTCACTAACTGCAAGGCCTTTCTTTTTTCAAACCTCGGGTTACCTTTTCCTGTATACAAAAGCAACAGTGTGGCACACAGCTCCACCTCTCAGCCCACCCAAACCCCACCCCTAAAAAAAACACTAACCTGAATATATTTAAAACAATCCAGTTATAAAATAGTATATGAGGCAAATTAATGTTAGTTATGTCATTTTGGTTATGCCCTCCTGCCAGTACTTTTACATATAACCACAATGCAGGGTTCCTATGCACCTTACCTCAAAGTACAAAGCCTCCATTCTAACCAGCCTATTCACTGTCTGCATCTCCATTTAACCATTCACAGACTGTATCCATTCAAAGCCTCTATTCTTGTTTACAACACTCAAAAGACCCCATTATTACAAACTAGTGAAAGGCCTAATTCTAATGAGACCACTCAAAGACTGACACTGTTCCTTAACAGAACACGACAATTTAGATCCACTGTCATTGAGCTAAAAAAAATTTAAGCTAACAGACAACTTACTGTGTCCGATTTAGCCAGCATCTCTGGAAATTGTTCAATGGTTTTGCATAAGCTGTTTGTTTGAATGGCATGTGTATTTGTTATAAACCAGTTGTAAGAAGGTGACATTAAATGTCTGATTTATGACAAACAAACTGAGAGACTGCCTAAATCCATTAGGTTACAAATCTGTGCAGTTTCATGTCAAACTAAACCAAAGACCACCACCAGTCTTAGTTAGGGGTAGATGATTTATTGTGTTTTTCCAAGGACAGTGGGTGAGTACTGGGACCTGCAAAGCAACTGCAGCAGAAAACTGCTGAGGCTTATGATACATTTAAAGATCCAGTGAAATGAACGGCCAGAAAAAAATGCATCTATATGACTTTTGTATGCACAAACACAAAAGTCATATAAAACAAGAAATAGTTTTCACATCCATGCTTTGTTATCCATTATTTCTTTCAAGTTTGAATTTAGTTATGTTCATTTTCTTCAAATCACAAATTTGTCATAAAGATCCACAGACTTTCTGATTTTACACAACCCATTAAACAAAAAGGATTGTTTATTGCTTCATGGCCTAATGGAACAATTACTCAAGGACAAAGTTTATTCTCATAAACAAGCTAAAAGTTGTGCTGATGGCTTTAACAGCGATGGAAGGAAGGGACAGGAAGACCCTCTTCTGTTCCAAGCATGACCAAAATGAAAACTGTTCCATATACACACTGTGTGTCACATATAAAACAATGCTAAACAGTTATTTACAGTTGTATATACTGTATATCAATAAGATGAAGCACAACATCCTACTAATGTGCACACACACACAGGCTGTCTCCTGACTCACGTGACTTGAGTGGCACCATCGGCATCCCGCTGTCCCATGGAGTAGAACTAGTCCTGTGTTTCCTCCCTCTGATCATTTCTCTGTACGATTGCAAAGACCTGGGAAAGTCCTTTTACAAAAAAATAAGGTCTCCAGTAGCCTGGCTCATTGGCCACAAACTTGAAAGCTCAGCAGCTTTGATCAGCAGTTTTCACCCCTTCGTACCTAGTTAGGACTAGTTCACTGTCCGGGTGCTATGTGCCCATTTCTAATCTGCAGAAGAGTCTCTTACTGCTAAGGGAAATCTCAGTGCAGCTGCCAGAATCTTTGTGTTGGAAACTGAGGCATCTGTTAAAGTTGATACACATTCCCACACACACACAAAAACACAACCAGCCCAGTTGAGGAGAGAAAGGGAAGCCTCAAAGGAGTGAGCCCAGCTCTGGGCGTCATTCCCCGTGGAAACAAGCCAAGGATTTTATCAGAAATATATATTAAAACACTACAAACTAATACAAAATAAATCAAAAATAAATTAGGGTATTCCATGCAGGATTGACAATATCATTAGCCAATAAGAGAAATTTGCTTTGAAACCAACAAAAGTGGAAAGTCAATTCAAGTCAGTCTACAGCCCTGTATTATCAATAAACAACAAAGATTAAAAGATGTTTTTTTTTCCTACAATGTCCCATAAGACATTCACATTTCACAAGAATTAGTCTGTCTTACCATCCCACTCTTTCCAAGAGTTCTTGCGGCTGGCAGGGCTGAAGGGGAAAGGAGAGGCCAGTCCCGAAATGTCCAAGTTTTGGATCAACTGACTGAGCCGGTTCACAATCCTGTAGGATGTCTCGCCTCCCTCTCGCAGAATCTCATGCAGAGACATGGGAGCAGTGGCTGGTTTCACAGACTCAAACGCACTCTATCATCCAGAAGAAGCAATCACTGGACCTGCAAAGCTCAGCTGCACACTAATAGCCTCCGCGTGCAGCCCACAGGCTCTCATCCTGAGAGGGGACGTCTGCACCAGTGGCAAACAACACAAGCCGAGCGTCCTCTGCAGAGCCACATCGAGGACTTTAGGATACAGCAGAGTGTGTACTCCAGGGAGAAATTGAAAAAGCTGAGTCACTGTCTGCACAAGCTTGTAAACCTATACTGTTCACAACAAAGGCAAGAATGCACACACAAACACCAATTCTGTAACTACTAACAGAAACTACCAATGGCTTATTAGAGAAGCATAGGTGTCAAAGTAAGTGTAAGAGGGGGAGGAGTGTAGGGCAGCAGGTGGAACACAAATCCCCTTCTGCTGCGCAGGCTAATAATATTTCCCCCACTCTTTAACACATCAACCCTTTTTGTTTATTTCAATCTACATTTATCTGTATTTTTCATAGGTTCTCTCAGTACAAGGCGTGAAAGATACATACAAAGATCCTCATTGCTAAATATCTTTACATTGCAGCAAAAGGCCAGAAAAGGTTTGGTTGTGTTGACATTGAGTCCTATTTGAAGATTGAAGAACTTTTTTTTTTTTTTGAAGATTTCAGTATATCCATGTGAGAGTTTTGTTGTGTTGTCTGGCAATGAAAAGCTTCAGTTTAAGAGCTGAATCTCACACATACTGATGAGGCAGAACCTTGCCACAAAGCAACCTCATATTGAATGAAAACCTTACTTAACCACAGTAATTCAACAATGATACAACTGCAGTCACACTGTTTTTTTTTTAAATAAAGTATGCATTTAGAAGGTGCTGGATGGACAACACACAGTACTCAGACTGGCCATATGCATGTTTCTGTTTGGGTCTGAGACAAAAGGTGACATGCCAGATTCATCTGCTCTTTCTCGAGGGATGCGTAAACAGAATGTCCCACAGCAAGAGCAAAAATCAAACTTATCGACTTAAGAAATCTTTGGTGTGGACCACTCTAGGCAATTAAGATCAAGCACATTTACCTTTTAAGCTTTTTTTCCCAATAGAAGGGCTTGTGTAGCAACATTTAGGTAATATGTTAACAGTGGCTGACAATAGGTAAGTCACACTTTAGTTATTATTATATGCTTTTTGTCTATCATCATGATATTATTTCCTATCATACCAAAACTATGCATTGTACCACATTTTTGGTTTATTTGTTTATGTTAATGACCTCAGGAAACCTTAGACACTCTATAAAAAGCATGTTGAGAGGACAAATATCAATTTATTTGTATGTTTTGTAAAAATTGCCACTTAGGATCCGTGAGCAAGAATAATCAATATGTTAGACAATAAACTTTCATTCTCCTCAAGTTATAGGCTTAAATAAACCTTCACACAAATGTGTCAACAAAGTTGCACGCTTCACAGGCTTACAACTGGATATAGCCTTCTTGGGGACACTGTCTCTTTGAATCAGTGAGAAGTAGGTCAATTGCACAGTTAGAGAGTCACAAAGAGACTGTCTATGATTAGGCATGTAACACTCAGTCATTGATTAATGGACTGGGTAGTGTGTTCAGCCTTTTGGTCTATATATTGAAATATCAGTTTCAGTCAGAGATGATAATTATGTCTGAAGCTGAGGTTCAAAAGGTCTCTTCACTCTACACGCAAAAAACAACTGCAATAAAGCTAAACTACAAAGTGCAATAATTTCAACCAACAGTAAAAATGCTTATCAGAGTTTAGATTTTAGCACAGTATTTAGAGGTTATTTGTTAATGCAGTGCCAAAACATGAATAATGCAACACTATCGTATTTTACATATAATACAAACCATTTAAATGGGTTGTGCATGTGCTCCAAGTTCTCCAGCAACTTCCTTTTTAGCTCTGGACTAAACATTGTAACACTGGATCCTTTTCAAACTTAGTCCACTAGACTTTGTTTTGCCCAGTCTCTCTTCCTCACTCTCTCTTCCTCTCTGCTGTCTTGTGTGATCAGCATTACTCACTACTCTGAGCCGATTACTGCTTTCACCCTACAGCCCCAGCACATCCCTGCTGCCTCACACTATTTATTATATATATATATATATATTTTGCACTTGTAGCAATGACTATGTCTGCAAATGTGTCAGGGCTATGTGCAGATCCTACATCCATTTCATAGCTGCAGTTCAGTTTCTCCATTTTGGCCACTGATGACCCCTGTTCCTTATCCACCCACTGACAGTTGCTGTACGCAGGCATTTTCTTCTGGTGAGAAAGACATGTATAGCCCATTGAGCTGTATAAATAGCTTCAGAGAGCCAGGAAAAGCATTTGCATTGCACATCATATGGTACTGATTTAAATAGATGATGTGTTAATACATTTGTAAATAGAGAAATGATATTTAACAAACCAAAAGCTACACTGTCAAGCGTTCTTTGCTGCTGTGCATTTATGCTTGAGTGGCAGTATGTTAGTAGCGAGCAGATTAAATTAAAACTCGATAAATGGATCAAAAATGGGAGGAAAGCAAACATGATCCTGTCAAAGAAATCAGTTTTAAATGAAAGATAAAACAGACATGCAAGAGCAATAAAGAGATAATCACTGTCTAGAGATGGTTATTTGTATGACCATCATAATTCCTTGTTGCATATTTGTGAAGCAAATATACACAGCAACAAGGAAGCAATAGGGAATAGGTTTCACTGGATCTACTTTTAGTGTAAGAGGCCCCCGGCCTAAGATTGTAGAAGTAATATGCCTAGTGGTGTATAAGATATGGGTCACTGTGTCTCCTCTTTCTGTTCTCAACATCGATTTGAAAATACAAACCTCAAACTGTTTAGGGTGGATCAAATAATATGGGTCAATATTTTATCTCATAGAAAAAGTGTGAAGCCTAACCCTTGCAGGGCTTACGGTAACACGTCAACGCAATTAAAACTGGAGGCCTGTGATATTTAACCAAGCCGAGTTTTGCCTGGAGACCATAAAGAAACACTCACAACCATGCAAAATAAAAAAACACATCAACAAAAGTGTACATTGTTATTGTCACCCACCTATGGTTTTGCTAACAGTTCTCAGTCTCTCCAGCAGTTCCCCTACAGCCATGTCCTGCGTCTTCATCCACAGGATCAACCTCCAGAGGGACAGTGGAAGTCCAGCTGTCCAGGCAACAGACGCTTTCACAGGAAGAAGAGACAGCTTGCCTGCTTTTTCCTAAATGCTGCTACGAAGACTAGATCCTGGAGTAGAAAATGAAAATGAGGGAATGCAACAAGATAAACTAGACTTGTAGTGATAACGACGAAGTGTACCTTACAGCAGAGGGGGCGTGTGTTGCAGCACTGCAACAATGCTTGATGAGAAATGAACGCTTTCAGGGATGCTGCGTAGATGGATGTTGCTGGAAAAGCTGCTGCCGTGACAGCCCCAGTGGATTCATGCGCAGAGGAAATCCACCAATGGAGAAGATGAGGAAATGAAGCAGGAGGCAGCCTTATTCACACATGCATGCGTTTGCCTCAGTGCTGATGATGCTGCAGACCAGTGCAGACCTGGCAGACAGAGAGGGGAGGGGAAATGAAGGTCAGCCGTGCATTTTCCCCACAAACGGAAAATCCTGTAGTGACATCCAGTGTAAGGAAAAGACATAGCATCATAAAAGATTCTCATGTAGATGACAGTCTGCTTGTACTGCACGATGGATTAGGTTACACTGCCCCCGTGTGGTGAAAAATATCACCTACCGATGAAAAGTAGGCGTAACATCACCGATTGTTTCTTCTCATTTTTGTTCCGTTTTGATCAGATCTTTGCCACAGTGTGTAAATAATAGTCTATATGACCAATTGCAACATTTGAAAGCAGTTTTATCACATCTTGTTTTTTGGAATCACGCATTTTATCTCCTTAAAATTTAGATATTTAAGTGGGCTAAATCAACTATAGTCTAATATTTGAACTTAAAAACGAAATAATGGTTTCTGAAACTCATAAATTAGCCATTTTAAGTGTGATGAAAAAATTATCCATTTAAAATGGAGGTATATTAGCTTACCACGCGGTTTGTCAGGCGGTAGTTCTCTTCTCGTGCTTACATCGTCAACTAAAAACGGAATTGTTATAAAGTTATTAAGCGACTATTTTTGTGGTGGGACTCATGCCGTCTTCTTTACTGTTCAAAAACAGCTAAGTTTGACACTGCATAATGGTAAAACTCATTTCTTAGCAGCCATTGCGCCCTCTTATCTGTAGTAGCCGCGTTTTAATGAACTTTCAAAATAGTTTCCCCTTTTCTTAAAGTCAAAAGTAATGCATTGCACGTATACAGCCTTAGACTTTCCTTCCTGAATCCTGAGCTTGCCTTTTACTAATTTGACAGGTGTGCTGCCCGCTCCTGCTGCAGTCGTGTGGATGTTCACATGACCCGGACAACAGGAAGACCGACATGTGGCTCATACTCAGACACAAAATCATTTCAATATTATACAAATATACATATAGTGTTGTATTATAACTCAAGTTTATAATTAATTTGAGACAAGAGCTTTTGCAAGTGAATAGGAAAGCATCATCATAGCCTACGGTTTTTAGTTTTTCTTTATTACAAGCAGAATGACAATACAGTGCTTCACTCTCATTTGCTACAGACAGGCTGAAAAAAGTAAACAAATGAACTTTAGATCTTATATCCTTACCCCAAAAAAAAACAGTCTCAAGACCTGTTTATTAATACATACAGACAATGCTGTACTGAAGGTATATGACACTTGACATTTCAGACCTTTGCCAAGCCCAGAATTGACCGGATGAGCACCTGCTGATGGACTTGGAAAAGCAGTTTGACATTCTGTTCAGCATTAAAAGGCTGGTGCAATAAAAAACATTTCACAGAGGCTGACACTTACAGACAGTTCATTCCTGGTTAAGTTCTTTTGGTCACTTTTTCTCACCTATTACAATCTCTTCTTTAAAAAATAACTTGTGAGAAAGAGTGAACACTTAAAAACTCTGACTCCTTTTTAAGGGGGTAACCAATCTGATGACAAAGTGCAGTGTGTAATATCTAGTGGTAAATCTCTATTTACAATTATGTTGCTCTTATTTTGGTTAAAACTTGAACAGACATTTGTACACAGTTCAAATATAGACTTCTCTCTGGGATACAAAAATAGCAAAATCAAATATTCACACAAAAATAAACAATACCACTGAACACAAAAAGACTAGATGTAGTGAAAGGTTGAGCTGCACAATATTCTGCTAAACTAAAAAGAAGAACAATTTTCTAGTAGTAATGTCACTGAATTAAAATGTAGTTTTTATGGCAACAGCACAGTGAAGTGGGGCATTGTACGGCAAGCACTAAGGCCTTCCTTTAAGCCTACTGAGGTCAGGACGTTGATCCCGCAAGACAAAGAAACTTGTGAGTTTTCAGTTGAATAAAACCACTCCAGGCCTGTATCCAAACTGATAAACTATCTATGCTCAGTAAAAGAAAAAAAGAAACCCATACTTAGTCCTCTATACATGTGGCAAGATGGTGATTATATATAAAAAAAATAAATAAAAATGCTTCAGAGTTAGACATTCAAACGACAAAAAAAGGTTTATCCAAAGAGAGCTACATTCTTCAAGTGATGGACAAATCAGTTTAACATTCTATTTTGATTGTGACATCGCCTTTTCAAGTCTTCCTCTTACCACCCGACTACAACACCCCCTTTTCACTAAAATATATTTAAAAAATTAAAGTTACATCCATACAACAGTGACTGCCATTGATAAATTGTTGCAAGGGTACACAAAAACATATTGAAAAATGCAACACAGACAAAACATGACAATAGCATTCCCACAGACCTTTGCATAACACAGAAAGAGCATGACAGCAAACAAACAAGCACAATGCAACAGCCAAGAAAAGCACGTCATGTAGGACATCCATAAGCAAAATCTCCATTGGTTCCCGAATTCTGGGGCAGTGTACCATTTTAGTGCTACCCTACCACCAGTTACTCACAAAGCTGTTGTTACTCAGTGCGGCCACAAGGAGGCAGGAGTAGATACAGTTAGGAAAAGAAATGAGTGTGTTCTTTGATGAACAAGGTCTGGGGTGGAGGCGGAAACAATAGATGAACATGCAGCCAAGATTTAACATGCTACGTTGGCAGCTAAGCAAACAATCATCATAATAAACAGTAAGTAGATGTCGTGGACAAATTGTAACAAATATAGAGGTATGTGGGCTCTGAGGTCCCGAACATGTTGAGAAATATCACCTACTGAAAATACTGTATTTATGTATGTATGTATGAATTAAGGCAGGGTGGCTAAAATACTGCACATCCCTCGAGATTTCCCCTTTTATCTCCTTCAGCTAATGAGCGTGTTTGTGTCTAAGGCTTTGTTTTTTTCACCTTTCTCCTTTGGCTCCTAGCCTGCTGTTGTGAGGTACCTGTAAGGCAAAGGTGTGTCACTCACAAACAAACTTACTAACAAACTTACACCACAGGCAAATCCATGCAAGCAAGCATCCACACACACATTCATGCACACACTCACAAGCACACGTAAAGGGCTGAAACTTAAGGACTGCCCTTACTTGGCCAGACCACATACTGTACATTTAAACGCCTAAAAAGTAGTGAAGGAACAGGCAAGGACGTGACTGAAAACAAGAACAAGAAATACAAAAACGTCCAACTGTTTACATGTTAAACAGGAGAGCTCTGCAGTGCAAGAAAAACGCACTTTTAAACAAGTTTCTCCTTTGATCAGAGCAGATAAACTAGTTGTTTTACAAATTTGTGGTAAAAATTTTGATGAAAAACCGACATCAAAAAAAGAAAAAAGTCACCAAAGTATGTGAATATGTGTAGGGTTGTCTAATACGATGTAGCCCAGAAAATGCACATGGTGACGGAGCATGGAGGTTCCATGCTTTGGATGTTGTGAACTTGATGTATGGTATCCTTGTTCCTTGAGATGTAGAACTTGGTCGCACATTTTGTATGAAGCCCAGAAGACCAACATACACATTTTCAGCGTTTATGCTCATACAGTAGTCTCTGGCCCTGGAGCGTAGTGGGCAAAACCTGCCCCAGACAGACGAAACCAGTAGGGGCTGAGAGCATACAGGTCTGCCCCTCCACGATCCGTCAAGTGGGTCAGTATTTTTGGTGGAAGGGGATCAGACATGCAGAGTGACAAGGCCTCTGCACCGCTAAGGTGGAGGTGAGAGGAGTTTGCACTCGTGCTTTTGTAGGATCGGCGCGAAGCCAGTGGAGTCAACTCAGCCACAACACCCAGCACCAACTTCTCGTGGTCCTACAGAAAGACGGAGAGAGAGAGAGAAAACAGTCATGATAAAATCCACAGCAGAACAATAGATAAGGATACAAAGAGAATAGCAGCATGCCCACCACAACACAGGTATTTTTTTTGAGAAAAATAAAAAGATGAGAAGGGTTTAACTTGAACAGCAAAGAAATTATTCAGAAAGTTTGAATCTGTTTTAAAACAAATACAGTTATATTTCCCATCTACTCTAGATCCAAGTTTACTGTTAATATTAGAGAAAAAAATTTACGTTCTGAATATTTCCTTCATGGTTAATGGTAATTTTGGTAATTGGTTAGACATGCACATGAACAGAGCATAGCACGTGTTATTCCATCTAAAAGACACTAGATGTCATCGGTGCTTTTTATACTGCACTTCTCGTATACTTTAGGTCTATGTATGTGTTTAGATTTTAAAGCATGCATGGATCTTATAAAATAATGTATTTGCTTTAAAAAATATGTTACTGTCATAAAACATGAAAACACCACCTATTATTTAAAATGCAACTTTCCAATTTATCTTAATGCACTGTGCAGAGCTAAAAGGTGCAGAACCTACATTACAAAGGGTTACGCAGGGTCGTTAAGCAGCCTGGGCCCAATAATGAAAGGATCAAAGTTCACATAACCATATCAAGTTAATTCCCATGTCAGAAGCAACAAGAAGCCAAGCATGCATTAAAAACATCAGAAATAGTAGAAATAACTAAAGCCTGAAGTTTTTTGAAAGAAAATCTCTTATGCAGATGCTATTTCAAAGCACAGCCCCCAAAGCTCAGCCTCAGCCCAACAGCAAGCCCCATACAGAGGAGAACAGCAGGAAGCAGCTCTAAAAACCCCACTTCCAACTGTCAAAGCCCTCTGTGCGGTTACCATGGCAACCTCGGGCCAGTAACGGGGTGTATCTAGGGTTTGCGGAGAGGGGTGCTGTGGCAGTGTGACATCATGGAGTCATAGGTCCTAGCAGCTTTGCCTCCACTGCATTCTTCACAGGTCCTATCAAGATGCAGAGGGTCCCCCTCAGTGCCTGCCCTCCACCAACAAGGCCAGGGGCCATAAAGTCATCCAGGCCCCCCGCTGTTCTTACCCTCTGTGGATGATTATAAAGAAAGGTATTCATGAAAGCTAATCAAATGCTGTCTTCAGATCAACAGTATGATTTTAAACTATTTTAACCACATTTGATTTCTTTGGGTCTGAGGTTAAGCACTGCTGTTTTCTGACTCAAGTTATATTAAATGTTGGCCTGCTCAATAACTATATACAGAATGCGGTAATTATCTTGGTGAACACCTTCTTTTGGGACAAAGTAAAACAATAATGATTTACATTTTTTTATACGACTGTAAAAGTAGATCAGTAAAAGAGAACCATCAGCCATTGTGCTGTATTTTCAGTTTTGTGTTTAAAACCCCACCACATAAAAAAAAAAAAAATCTTATTCTGTAATGATTATAGGTGTCAAAATGTTTATATTGTTTGTTTTAAGTGAATTCAATTCAAATTCAGTTGACAAACTGTACTAACCATACAATGATGAAAATCAACAACACAGTCACAATCACAAATGTACATCAAATGAAACATTAAAATACATAACAGACTTTGTTTAGGTCTGGAAAAATAATGAGAGGATTGTGGATTTAGTTTAGATTTTTTGCATACTGCAACATGAATAGGACTGTACTTGTTATGTTAAAGTCCAAATTTTACACCAAGTCATGCCATCATTCATGCAGAGACAAGAGCTTAAAATAGAGAGTCACCTCCTCTTCCTGCTTCTTGTTTGTCGGGGCCAATCAGAAACTCATTCTGCTGGAGGACTGAGATAGCATGAAGATGGTGGACGGCTCCACGGTAAGGCACGGACGAGTGGACTGCAGTTACCACCAAAGAGCGAGCACAGTGGACAGAGTCACAGGCACACAACAGCAGTGAGGAAGGAAGAAGATGTAGATGGTAATGGTGAGATTGGAGTAAGAAAAAATAGGAAGGAAGTAGTGAAGACAGGCAATAAAAGGGGAAAGAAGCAAAGAATAACGACGTGAATTTGGATAATGGGGGTCCGTTAGGAAGAGGTGGGGAGAAAAAAAAAGAAGAAAAAGCAAAGCAGGAAGAAATTTTTCAGAGCTTTCCATTATTTTCTACTGATATAAAGCTTGTTTCATAGGAAGGTGAAGCCAAGCCACAGGAAACAAAAGGTCAAACCAAATAATGCTGGAAGATACAGTATTAGCCAGATAGTCTTCTGATATGATTGTGAAGAGTGACGCTCATGTGTCTCTCATACCTCGTAAAGATAATCAATACCAAACATACTTTACAAGTGTGTTTTGTTAAGTGATATGAACTACTATTTTATTATTAAAAATGAAAAGCAATTCTTCATGTGATTGATTTAGCAAAGGATTTCTTAATCAAAAAATAAAATTAACCAAAAGCTTAATCATAGACAAAGTCCGGTTATAGCTGTCTTACCTGTGCACGCTCAGTAGCTGTAGGACACATAGCCCTACAGAGGACCTTCTTGATGACATCTGGCAGCAAGCTGATTGTAATGAGCAAGATAATGCTGAGCCAGGCTGGACCACTAGAGAGCATCTGCATGAACACATAGTACATCCTCTGGTAGTTAAGGAATGGCCTGAACAGGATACAAAAAGAAGACATAGACAGTCTGATCAGAATTATCAATTTATCAGGCTATTAGATGCTAGAGAAAACAAAAATATACCAAATGATGCCTCCCCAGAGAAGAGAGAAGATGACGTAAAACAGTAATGACCCCCAGATGACAAAATGATTGATCCAGGTCCAGTGGTGGGTATCCAAGGCAAGCTAAACACAGAGAACATATATACACAGTAAACACTCACACAGTCAATAAAGTCAATGCCAGTGCCTTTAGGCTTTTATTATTGTGCAAACCGAGCTGCCAGTGAAGCCAATCATTTATGTAACAGCCTAGTTAACATGTGAGCTCATTCATTCATACTTCAGCCCACAAATAGAGTAATGAAGGGAGCAATTCACATTTCATCTTCAAACATGTTTGGCAACATACTTTGAGCGTCACGGTGAACACCAGCACAGTGAAGACTAAAGTCCCAAATGTCCAGTTCCCAAACATCTGCAAAAGAAAAATACATAAATTGGTTACAAATCATCCAGCATTAGATATGAGGCTATTTATTTATTGTAGCATTTACTTTTAATTAAGTGTTTGATATGTGTGTAAGTAGTTTAAATCTCTGCAAAAACAAGCTCTGTGAATGCATTTGCTGTGACATTGATTGTATATACACATAAACACATACTCAAAAAATAATAATCCACACACACACACAGAAATACAAACAGATGTTGAATCACAATCTAGAATGTTTACTAGTATTATTTCTACTACAACAAAACAGAAAGATAATGTGGGGAGGGTCTAAGGTTCCCACTATGTCAGTGGAGTTGTACAGATCAGGAGCTAGTGCAGGATTCAGGGCGTTAGAGAGATTAGGAGGAATAATGTCGTGGAAAACGTCACATTGGAATGAAAGGGCATGAGTGATGACGATTGAGACAGGATGGATGCCGATGAAAGGTTCAAACAGAAAACTTAAACGGTGCAACAGATCAAAAAGAGTGTAAAAGAAAGAGCTGACAGAGAGGGAGAAAGGCTTACCATCTGCGTGTTGGTGGTCATAAGCTAAAGAAGCAAAATAAAGAGAGAGGAAGCAAAAGAGAAAAGGGGAAGAAAAGAGAAAAGAATCAGGACCAAAATAAATTCCAGGATGTTTCAACTTAAAAAACAGGACCAAAAGCAATCAAAACAGTTGACATGATACAAATTAACAATACAGAGAAAGATGCTATAGTGTTGTAGATATGAATGGTATTCTACTGCATGTTGTTGACCTAAAGGAGTGCTGCAGAACAAAATCTTAAGTGTTAAAAATCCACAGCATCTGTAAAAAACTGATTCTAATGGAGATTGATAAAGTTTCTTCATATTTCTTTATTTTTGTGTTTTTGTGTTTGTTGTGACCCCGCAAAATACAGTAGTGGCTGTTTCTCTATATTTACAAATTGTAAAGCTATGGCTTACCTGGCCATTGCTGGTGAATGTGGTGTTGTCAAATAGAAAGTAGGCACCAAAGAAGAAGATAACAGCGTCAAACACTCCCAGGCATGTCCAGTAAAGAAAGACGGGCCAGCGGAGAAGAGAGTTCTTTGCTATGTCCCTAAAAGAAATAGAAAATTACTCTGTTAGATGACGTAAAAAAGTTTCATCAATTTGTCATAAAAACAATAAAAAAATGTTGCTTTGGTACTCACCTGTACAACGATGGGTCCCTCTTCAGAGTCTCTATGGATACATGCTTCTCCACAAGGCTGTACAAGAGGATGGGCAGCGAGGTGAAGCTGATGTTATACAGCGTTAGGTACGCTGTGTCATACAAAGGCTAAGGAGAGAAAACAAATCCCAAGATATCATCAACATAAAGAACTTAAATATTTAGACCTCCTTGAAGCAAATCATAGCTGTTACTCTGAATGAGTTTCCAAATTAAACTAGCAACAAACACAAAATGTATTCTGAGCAATGTGCACAAAAAGCCTAACCATAACATACGTATTACATTGACTAAATCGTGACACTTACTTGCTGGGAAAACCCACAGAAGAACTGATACAGAAACTGTGGAAATATGAAGCATACATTCTGAAAAAAATAAATAAAAAGGCGATTAGTTTGTAAAAAAGTGTGAAGAGGTTTGAAGTCTAAAAATGCTACTATCCACACATTTCTGTTTATACTGTGACGGTATGCTATAAGCTCACTGAGTGGGCTGTTAAATGGAATCAGTTGGCAGGGCACTGTTTGTTTGGAAGCCGCCCACACAGATCATAGGAGCCACAAATCCAGGAGTGAATGCTGCACAGGGGATTCATGAATCCAGTAATCTGTCAGAGTAGCTCTATAATCAGATTCTTTGCAACTCAGTGTTTAACTAGGATTACAATACAGTGCTATATGTGAGCAATACATACTGTATGAGCCGGGAAAACGCAAGGTCTCTTGTCTAATACCTTGTAGAAGAAGTACTGAACAAGTTCAGCTATTCGGATGTAGTAGTAATGGCCATGTACAAGGAGTATCTTCTTCAGGTGCTTGAACTTTGGGATGGCATAATCACTGTTCCTTGCTGCCTGTCGGCCTTCTTTACCCATGATGCCTTAAAGGAAAAAAAAAATCTGTTAACACATTTTTATCTATTGCTGGTGAATATAGTGCTGTCAAATAGAAAGTAGGCAAAGAAAGTATACAATAAATACAGAGAGAGATCAGCTTTACCAATGCCCACATGTGCTTCAAGGATCATGCTGACATCATTGGCGCCATCACCAATGGCAAGAGTTATAGGGTGCTCCTTAGAAGCTTTTATCAGCTTCACAATCTGTGCAAACAAAACACACATTTATTATTTTTAGTTTGAGCTTTCAAAGATTTGTGTAATTAAAGCTATTGTCTTACCTGTGCTTTCTGCAGCGGTGCCATCCGACAGCAGAGAACAGCGCTGCAGTTGCGGCAGATGTCTAAAAAGATCTCTCTGTAGTTGCCAGTGCCCTCTTGGTTGGCCTTTAGAACTGCAGAAAGTGTTGCCCCATCAATGATCAGGCCAAAGTCCAGGCAGTCTACCAACAAGCTGGATCAAAACATTACAGAGTGATCACAGTTTGATAAAACTGAGAGACATACAGTAGATGATGGTATGTGGTTTTTTGAACATTGCAAAATACCCAGAAATAGAGCGCTGTCTGAGAACAGTCCTGTTTAGTTCGAACAGAACATCGTGCAGACTCTGCTCTTCAGTTCGTTTCTTGGTCAGCTCCAGAATCTGGGTGCTGCGACGAAAAAGCTTGCTAGCATAGCAGGTTGCTGCTGCCGTCTCCATCTTGTCGCCCGTTAGGACCCAAACTTTCATCCCAGCCTTGTGCAGTGATTCAATGGTGTCTGCAGCTTTCTCCTGGAGCCTGTGCATCAATAAGTCAATAGTGATTTCAGCCTCCAGTGCAGTAGGTTAAAGCATCCATCAAAACTTCAATCAGTCAGTTGCCTACTGGTGACAACTCGTCAATGTCATGACCACCCCTGAGCACTAACCCTTGCCACTTTTTCAATCAGACTGTTCCAATGGTTAGTAAAACCATTTCATGGGTTAATATCTTTTTTTACTTAGACATAATATTACATGGCACAAAGTGACCTAAAGATCTTTCTGACAGTACTTTTAGGGTCATTATTGTTTCAGAGTTGTGGCCTTGCTACACTGTTTTGCTCATTTTGTTTCTTCCTTGTCTTTCACTTTAGTGACCAACCTGTCCTCCACGGCTGTAGCCCCCAAAAGCACAAAGTCTCTTTCGATGATGTCATAGGCTTGTGCCAGCCTCTGCTCTCTGTCCTGCAGGGCCAGCTTGGCTTTTGTCAGGTGATGACACGCCTCCTGGTATTCAGATTCTGACAGGCTTTTATAGGCGACGCACAGAGTCCGCAGCCCTTCCTGGTGATACAGCACAGTGACAGAAGGACATCAGTGCTTTTTTAAATAATGTAAAACTACAATGAGTGTAGAGTTAGTTTGACAATATTAATAACAAAATGACAAACTGAACCTTTTATCTTTTAATATTAGACTATACCCATATTTACTAAACTTGTTATGTGCACTTACTACAGCGTTTTGCTCCACACGGGCTTTGACCTGCTCCACTTTCCCAGACACCACCCGTGGAAATATGGATGAGTCTGCGCCTTTACAGAACAGCAGGTAGTCTCCTAAAGCACATCAAGTAAACATTTTAGACCAACTCAAAAGAGTGGATGTCTAATGAGAGATTTCTCAGCATCTTACCTGAGCTGGATTTGACAATGACACTCATTCTTCTCCTTACAGAGTCAAAGTTCAGCACATGTAAAAGCTCAAACCTGGAAAAAAAAAGTTTAAATTGAACTTGTTTAGAAAAAGGAATTGTATAATTGTGTTATCTCTCACTTTTACAAGTTTAAGATAAACTAAAGGCATATATTTTGATGGTTCAAAGTTTGTGATACACTGATACATTTGTATTCATATTACCAGTTTCTCTGTACATTCCCAACAAAAACAACCCAGTTGTGCCATTCTATTTAAATCTTCAACATATGCTAAATGTACTGTACCTCCCCCTCCTCCACCTCCACTGTTTCCTTAAATAGCTCACTATTGACAGGCCACTGCTGAGAGGGATGCAGTAGTGGGAGTTGTATAAAGACACAGACGAAACCATTAAACAATCTAACCACACATATTTAATAGAGACCAGCTGCCATTTTATTCTGACAGACCACTTTCTTATGTTTGCATTTTTTTGTAACACAATCAAAAAGCTGCTTCTTTTCAGGAGGCAGATGGCATATAACCACAACTCCATAATTAAAAATGATTACCTCTTCATTCACAGTGGTGAACCACAAAAGACACTCAACAGACCAACCTTTCAATCTCGTCATCTTTGTTGAGAATCTCCATGTGGTTGTCTCTCAGGCGCAAATAGGTGTAGCCCAGCCTGGCAAGGAGAATTGTAGAAAAGAAGATGCATTTTAAGGTAAACTGACATAAAAATACAGTGTCACTTAGATGGAAAATATAGGGAGAGTCTAAGTGTTGCTACTGTATCAAACCAAAAAGAGCAATGGGTGACAAAGTATTTTAATACAGTATAGCATGATTCTATACCATAATTACATGAACTTTTTTGAAAACGTTGGCAGTGTAAAAAATAATAAGACAACAAAGTTATTTTGAAAACAGAATGTCTACCTTTTCATTCCTTCCACTAAAGCCACTTCATCTGGTGACGAGGAGATGTAGAAGGAGGTAGGCCTGCCCTGGTGGATGCCCCTTTTAATGCTGTCCACCGTCTCCTCCTCCTTCACCTGCACCGTGTGGCAGAGGCAGAGTGCTCGGAAAAACAAGTCCTCGTGTTCCTACAGACGCAGGCACACAGTCAGCCTTGCATTCAAATCCTCTCAGACACACAAAAGTGCATTGTTTTTAACATTTGTCTTTCAAACACTTTTGCCGACTGTCAGTTAACTCTCTGAGATATTTGATCCTAGATCTCGGTTAGATTTTAATATAGTATTTTTAGCTACGTACAGTATATCCATTACTTATTTTGAGCAGACCTTTTCTTTCTGTTTAAAATTGGATCCAAGTCCTGATGCTTACTCTGCACTATTCTTTTATTCAATTTGTAAAAAAACACCACAAATGCAAGGCTCATCATTTTTTGTGCACCAGAGAATTCCTTTCTGTGCAAGCCTAACTAATAAAATCTATTAGTTTTACAGAACTTTTAATCTCAAATGCAGTGAGCTATATCAATACTTCTGAAAAAGTAAGAGACACATTCTGAAATGTTCCAGGTATATTTCATGCTTTTATGCTTTATAACAGATGCTTACTCTCCGGTAACCTCCAGGAGATGAATCAATCATGTCAATACTGGAGGCAGCGCTGAGGATTTGGCCGTTACAGATGGCATGTGGGATGTAGACGTTTCCATCTACACAGCATTCGATAAACTCCATGTTGTTTTCAGTCAGAGTGCCCGTCTTATCAGTAAACACATACTCCACCTGGGAGGTAAGCAAGAGAGCACGGCGATAACTCCACATGCACATCTGAAAGCTGCTTACTGTGCGTTCGCATATACACACCTGGCCGAGCTCTTCATTCAGATCAGAAGTGTTCACCTGTGCACCTTCTCCCAGTTCTTCGTCAAACATCTCCTCATCCCAGGTAATGAAATAGGAGCCCAGGAACTTCTGCATCTCTACTGTCACATACATTGACACTGGAATGATGTAATTAAACAGGACCATGAAGGCCAGGAAGTCTGTGAAAGCACGAATAACCTGACAACAGAAAGTCAACAATCAGCCAGTGTACTAAGAGAAATACCTACGGGGATACATGAATATGAGCTAATACAATCAAAGATGAACAAACCACATGTCTCTGACGCTCATTTTCCGTCCTGTGGTTGTACCATGGTTCATCTCTGTCAGGAGACCACTGCCAGGCGTACTTTAAGAGTGTGTTAATCACCGCTTTACTTATCAAGATGCACAGATAGACTATTAAGAAAGCATTCATTGACCTGCAGAGTAGAAGTAGAAATGTCAAGAAAACATGTGAAACAAATGCATATTGTAACAAGTTTAATTTAAACCATAAGGCAAAGAAGATTGAGCCTACTTTTCCACAGCTGAGCGCTTTTGAGATTTGGACTGGTAATTTAGTGCCATCTTAGTCTCCATACCAGTGTAGACTGCAACAGCTGAGGGAGGAAAAACAAATGCAAATGACATGATCCTTTCATTTATACGTTTATAGAAAAAACGTACCATAAATATGTTGTGTGTTCTTCAGTGTGGCTCCTCTTAGAAGTAAGTTTTCAGCTCCAAGTGGTCTAGAAAGTTAAAAGGATAATTGTTTTTGTTGCTACCTCGGAGTAACACCATAAAATATATAAAAAAGGTCATTCAGTAAGCACAAAACTTACCTAGCCACTGGCTCGTCTTTGTCCTTGTAGATATTGATGCGTCCCACAAATCTAAGAACAGAAATGTTCAATTAGGAGATGGCCATAAAGGAAGAACATGTCATATGCCTGATGGCTGAACAAAGATGATCGCGTATCACACTCACTTGTAGAGGTCAGGCTGTGGTTGTTCACATTCAATAGTGGCATGTAGAGAATCCACCTCCTGCTCCGTTCTAAAGGCCATGGTATCTGGTACAGCATAATAGGTCTGGAGGAGAAGAAGAAGACAACAGAGGAAAATGTCACCCCACCGCCACTAATGAGAGCAGGGTTCATGGGACTGTTCAACCTGGCTTCCAGCAGGTTTTTAAATGACTGAGAGAAGACGGGCAGACAGGCAAGACAGAGAGCTGCTTCCCAGGTCAGCTATAGACGACATGCTGAAAAGATGGCCACATCAGGGGGCTTGCCCGGGGCTATAAGGACAGAGGCTGCAGTCTATAGGCTGCAGTGTTGTGTGAGTGACATTGATGAACATTACCAGAGATGCCAAGATGAATGTGTGTCACCTTTACTATTGTCCATTATGTTCATAAATCTATGCATGGTTACCACATGAGCTGAATAATTAATCATTTTTGTCACTAATTTATAATCATGAACCCTTAATTTGTGCTGTAAAAACAGATAGATAGATAGATAGCTGCTCCTTAGGATGCTCTTGAGGATTAAATAATAAACAAAATTTCTAAACACATTTGTGGGTATTTAGGCAAACAAAAGATTAAAAACCTCATGACAATAAATTTTAAAGAGCTGATGGATTTATCAGTGTTTTGGGTATTGTTAAATTAATTGTATGTTATTATGAGTAACCAGTGTTAGGTATCATTTGATGTAATTATGTGCAATATTTGATAAAACATGTTTTATATGTAGATTTCCAAATGTGGTGAATACAAGTTTATCAAAAATGTGTATATATGCTGGCACCTTGTGACTGGACTCCCCATCAAGGCTGGCTGTGGTGACATAGCAGGTCCCATCATGTCGACTGGAGGATAGCAGGATGAGGTCACAGGGGAACGTCTCATCCTTCCTCACCATGACAATATCCCCCACCTGGCAAAGCAACAGTCACATAAAAAAAAAAACATAAGGGCTTTGAGCTCAATAATAAATGAGCAGTACCTTCACTAGATATTTAAGGAAACACAGACAGTCAAAACCTGCTCATCCTTTCATACACCATCCTTTTTTCCCCCAAAGGATTGAGAAGTTGCATAACGGATTATATGAGTGGAGCAGCTTTAGCTCTGTTAAATCCTATCTCCACGGTGACCAAACACATGACACACACTCTGAGTTTGCATGATTAATATATTCATCATTATTCCTGCTGTCTTTCCACTCTAATCCCTTCTGTTTGATCTTGAATACTGAGAAACCTTGGTACAGAAAATGACAGAAAGAAAAACAGAGGGTGCGAGAAAACCAGGGCATATATTTAACCTATAAGAAGCAGAGAAAGGCACTGCTACAGCAACCTGCACTAACCCTCAGCATCTCACTGTCTCTGCTCATTTGACAGAAGCAGCACACACAGCAGAAACCTGCACCTATTATATACCACAGACATAAAGGTGAAGCTAGTCTAAAATGGACCAAATCTATAGTTCTGCATAAAAGCTGAGTTAAACACGTGCATTATGCATTCTCACAAGCCTAGTTTCATTCATGGGAAGCCAATATGAGATCGACACACCATAGCCTCCAGATGGAAAGTAACTTCTACAAAATTCTGACTCAGTCGGATGCACCTTATGGCTACAATGTTTGGACAACATTATATTTAACACTAATGGTTATAATACTGGTAACACTAAAGGTATTAATTATCAAAATCCATAGTGTCAATGTTAAACTACACAATATATATATATAAAACTTTGTCCTTCACCCTCCGCGGGTGGTCTCTCATCCTTCGAGCTCGGGTCCTCTACCAGAACCCTGGGAGCTTGAGGGTTCTGCGCAGTATCTTTGCTGTTCCTAGTACTGCACTTTTCTGGACCGAGATGTCTGGTGTTCTTCCAGGGATCTGCTGTAGCCACTCTTCCAGTTTGGGGGTTACTGCCCCGAGTGCTCCGATGACCACAGGCACCACTGTCGCTTTCACCTTCCAAGCCTTTTCCAGCTCTTCTCTGAGGCCTTGGTATTTCTCTAGTTTCTCATGTTCCTTTTTTCCTGATGTTGCAATCACTTGGTACTGCAACGTCAACCACAACGGCCTTCCTCTGCTGTTTGTCCACCACCACAATGTCTGGTTGGTTTGCCATTACCATTCTGTCAGTCTGAATCTGGAAGTCCCACAGGATCTTGGCTCGGTCGTTCTCTATCACCTTTGGAGGTGTTTCCCACTTTGACCTCGGGTTTCCAGTCCATACTCCGTACAGATGTTCCTGTACACTATGCCAGCCACTTGGTTATGGCGCTCCATGTATGCTTTCCCTGCCAGCATCTTACACCCTGCAGTTAAGTGTTGGATTGTCTCAGGGGCCTGTTTGCACAGCCTACACCTTGGGTCTTGTCTGGTGTGGTAGATTTGGGCCTCTATTGCTCTGGTGCTCAAGGCCTGCTCCTGTGCAGCCATGATGAGTGCCTCTGTGCTGTCCTTCAGTCCGGCCCGTTCTAGCCATTGGTAGGATTTCTTGATATCAGCCACTTCAGTTATGTTCGGTGGTACATCCCATGTAGGGTTTGTCCTCCCATGATGGTCCCTCCTCCAGCTCCTCTTCCTCTGTTCCCCATTGCCTGAGACATTCACTGAGCACGTCATCTGTTGGGGCCTTATCTTTGATGTACTTGTGGATCTTGGATGTTTCATCCTGGATAGTGGCTCTCACACTCACTAGTCCACGGCCGCCTTCTTTACGGCTAGCGTACAGTCTCAGGGTGCTGGATTTGGGGTGGAACCCTCCATGCATGGTGAGGAGCTTTCGTGTCTTAACGTCTATCTCTTCCTTTGGCCACCTTATTATTCCCGCAGGGTATCTGATCACTGGCAGGGCGTAGCTGTTTATTGCCCGTGCCTTGTTCTTGCCATTGAGCTGACTTCTTAGGACTTGCCTTACTCGTTGGAGGTATTTGGCAGTTGCTGTTTTCCTTGTTACCTCTTCGAGGTTGCCATTTGCCTGTGGTATTCCAAGGTACTTGTAACCATCCTCAATGTCTGCTATTGTTCCTTCTGGGAGTGAGACCCCTTCTGTGTGGACTACCTTCCCTCTCTTCGTCACCATTCGACTACACTTCTCAAGCCCGAATGACATCCTAATGTCAGAGCTGTAGATCCTGGTGGTGTGGATCAGTGAGTCGATGTCCCGCTCACTCTTAGCGTATAGCTTGATGTCATCCATGTAGAGGAGGTGACTGATGGTGGCCCCATTCCTGAGTCGGTATCCATAGCCAGTCTTGTCGATTATTTGGCTGAGGGGTTCAGGCCTATGCAGAACAGCAGTGGGGATAGAGCATCTCCTTGGTATATGCCACATTTGATGGATACTTGTGCAAGTGGCTTGCCATTGGCCTCAAGGGTGGTTTTCCACAGCCTCATTGAGTTTGCAATGAAGTCTCTTAGAGTCCCTGTTGATGTTGTACATCTCCAAGCATTCAGTGATCCATGTGTGTGGCATTGAGTCATATGCTTTCTTGTAATCAATCCAGGCAGTGCACAGGTTGGTGTGTCGGGTTCTGCAGTCTTGGGTGACTGTTCTGTCAACCAGGAGTTGGTGTTTAGCTCCTCTGGTTTCTTTGCGATGCCCTTCTGTGCTTTGCTCATGTATTGATCCATGTGCCCACTTATCTTAGCCGCAATGATGCCTGACATGAGCTTCCATGTTGTGGAGAGACAGGTTATTGGCCGATAGTTGGATGGGACTGTACCCTTTGTGGGATCCTTCAGGATCAGGATTGTACGCCCTTCGGTAAGCCATTCAGGGTGCGTCCATCCCTTAGCAGCTGGTTCATTTGTGCTGCAAGGCGCTCGTGGAGTGCAGTGAGCTTCTTTAGCCAGTAGGTGTGGATACTGTCAGGGCCCGGTAATGTCCAGTTTTTCATACCTGAGAGTCTTTCTTGGATGTCTGCCGCTGTGATGGTAACTGGATTCTGTTCAGGAGGTTGCTGTGGTCCTCTCTCAGAGCCACCAGCCACTGTGCATCGCTGTTGTGTGATGCCTCCTCTCCCATATACTTTTCCAGTATTGTTCAGTTTCCAGCCTTGGAGGGTCTGCTCTGCTGTTATTACCCTGCCATTGAGCGTACACTTTTGCAGGTTGAGTTGTGAACAGCCGGTTTATTCTTCTGGCTTCGTTCTCTCTCGTGTACCTCGTTAGGCGGCTGGCCAAGGCTTGGAGCCTTTGTTTGGCAGTTTCAAGTGCTTCAGGTATGGGCATCTGGTTGTACCTCTTGGGTACCTGTTTTCTCATTGCACCTTTCTTGGTCTCTGTCAGTTGGCTTACTTCTACGTGTCTGCTTGATCTTAGCCTCCAGCCTTTGTTTGCATGGTGGGTACTGTTTCTCATGGCTCCCATGGTTGCTCTTATAGCCAAGCATCTCGAGGATCACTGCTGCGGAGGTGTATAGCAGCTCATTGGTTTCAGTGATGGATGTGGTAGGGATCGCACTCAATGCTGCATTCACATCTTCTAGGAGACTTTCTGATGGTACTTCACTTAGCCGTTGTAATTGGCGTCGGGGTTGCCTTGCATTCATTCTCGCCATGATCTTGTCTTTCAGGTCAGTCGCTGCCTCGTTCAGCGTTATTTCAATTGTTGGGGCTTCATACCCAATCTCCGGTTGGGGAGCACCTGTTGGCTCCCCTCTGACCTTGCGTCCTGGCTCCCCCTTGCCGTAGCATTTTTTGTGTTGTATCTCGTCAATCTCAAGTTGTGATAGCAGCTGCCGCTTGTGGATGTTGGAACACTGAGCTACTAGTTGCTTCGATGTAAGCCTGGATTGTGGGTTTCGTAGTAACCATTCATCCCACATTCTCTTCATGTAACCCCTCTGACTAGGGTTACTGGAGTAGTAGCATTCCAACAGAGCCTTGTTATCGCATCTCGCCCATCTCCGTCTTGTTCCAGTAGCCCATTTGTCAAGTTGCTCTGGTTCCCCAACACCTGACGCAGACCTTGTTTGGCCGGGCGACGTCTGATCCGGCATCTCATAGCATTTATTGTATATATATATATATGTGGTGGTGGACAAACAGCAGAGGAAGGCCGTTGTGGTTGACGTTGCAGTACCAAGTGATTGCAACATCAGGAAAAAGGAACATGAGAAACTAGAGAAATACCAAGGCCTAAGAGAAGAGCTGGAAAAGGCTTGGAAGGTGAAAGCGACAGTGGTGCCTGTGGTCATCGGAGCACTCAGGGCAGTAACCCCCAAACTGGAAGAGTGGCTACAGCAGATCCCTGGAAGAACACCAGACATCTCGGTCCAGAAAAGTGCAGTACTAGGAACAGCAAAGATACTGCGCAGAACCCTCAAGCTCCCAGGCCTCTGGTAGAGGACCCTGAGCTCGAAGGATGAGAGACCACCCGCGGAGGGTGAAGGACAAAGTTTTTTTTATATATTATATATATATATACATACATACATACAAGAATATACAATATTCTTATACTGAATATTTATACTGAAGATCACAGTCTAAACATCAGTGAAAGCTGCACAGTGGCAGTTTAAAGCTTTTACATTACGTTCAGCTTTTTGTTTTAAAATAATCATACTTGTCTATGGAAGTGCTTTTTAGGAAGATTAAAATGGCTGTTTTGGAGGTTAGTTTGAATTCAGAGAAGCAAACACATCTTTGAGAATAGTAACATAAACATTAACATGTTATAGATAACATTTCAGTTTATTTGATCCAAGTCATATATTTTAATATTAATCTAGTGTATTAATCTTGCTAAACAAATGTCATAAAAAACAAAAAAATTAACAGCGCTTCTTATCATTAAAAAAAATAGAAAGTGTTTTTACGCAATAAAAAACATTGGGATTATCACTGGCCATTTTCAAGAATTAGACAGAGCCATTGGGCCATACACTGATCTCTGTTGCATCAGTGTGACATAAGAGAGCATCAGCAGATGATGACAGAACATCTGAATTGATGAAACATCAGTCTCTTTTCTGCGCCATGGGACTCAATGATAGTGCACAAGGGTACTTTGATTGTTTCTCTACTACTGTTGCAGGCCCATTATTTGGTGGACAAAGAGGGCCACAGAGGGACATGTATGTGGGAGAGTTAAAGAAGAGGTGTTACTGTTGCAGCAATACAACAGTGATGCTTTTTGGCCTCAGGTGCCATACCACTCTAATGAGGCTGTTCTTACCCGTAACTTGTGACTTTGTGTCCTCACCCCCTTCCCCTGCTGCACCACGTCCACTGGACATTCATTTATAGAGCAGTCAGCCTTGTGTCTGAGCCAGTCCTCGTAGCCCTGAGAGAGTTGGAGCAAAAGAGAAAATCAGCAAAGAAGAAAATGAGAAAATAGATTATTCTGAAGTGTGAATTGGGGCCAAGGCATAGCTAAAGATCAAGAGAGAGGGAGTGGTAAAAATCATACACTGTAATTAACTAGCATCACGCTTCACAAGCTTAGTGACCTGCTTCCTGGATTTGTAGCCAATACATCAATATTTAAGATTTATATCCCCGTAAAACTCAGGCTTCTTCTGCCAGAATAGGTCCATCTATCACCAATAGTACCCCATCCCTTAGTACCGGGACACGGGAGAGAAGATGCATCTCCTAAGGGGCACGGGACACTCAGCTAGACCGATTAACAGAGGACACTATTCATTATCATATTTCTCACACCACCAGACATTTTCAGAGGCCTGTCCTTTGGCTGAGAGAGGAATGTGTATATACAGATAATAGAGCAGCCCACTGGTGGACTGGAGTGTGTATTTGGGAATGGAAGAGAATGAAGCGCAGGAAATGTGAGCAATTTGTGTGTGTCCTACCTGTTTTATGGCGGTGACAGTAATAACAAAGAAGAGGGGCAGGCCGCTGGTGACTGGGCTGGTGGGGGTGTCAATGATAAGCTGTAAGGGACAGAGAAAAAGTGGAAGGTTAAAAGGAAAAGGCAAAAAGGTAGCCAAATAAACAGTGATGAGTATAACTTATCATCAAAGTAGTAATATATTTTCAAGGATGACCTAAACTTCATAAAATATAATAATAATATAAAACATAGTCCATTAAACACAGAACAAAACATAACATTTTGATTGAATTCATCTGATTCTAGTCTGGAGTGCTTCTGCTATGTACATCAACGTATATTCCAGAACATAATATACAAAAAATAAAACAGCTGGTGTTTCCCAGTTTATCAGTGCATTTGTTGTATTCAAATACCCCAATTAACTTTTTGGTTGAAATCTCACCTGAACCAGAAATATCAACAAGAAGTAGAAGTTAGCGATTCTTCTAAACTGCTCAAACAAGTTCTTGGGGATGAAGTTCCAGAAAGTATACTGTGGACAGAAAAACAATGAAAATATTAATCAGACAAATAAAAGAGGCTCATTATGACCATCCTTGTGGGGTGAGAAATGTGATGCACAGCTTTCAGACAAAAGGACAGAAAATGTGTCCCTAAAGTTAAAGCCAGATACATAATAATTTAGCACAAATGCAAATAAAAGAATGTTCCAGACTGGGGTTCGACTTGCTCACCTTGGAGGAGACAATGCGGTTGTCAGGGTAACGCTGAGGGATGTAGGCCTCAGCTCCTGGTGGGGGTTCTTTATGCCCAATGTACACTGTGCGACTGTCCAGCCAGTTCTCCTCCCCCACACACTGCCAGAGAGATATAAATAGCATTACAGGTAGCAATAAAAATGGGTTAACACGCTGTTCAACTTTGGAGGCATGTTCACTCTAAACGTATAACCTAGTTGTTATGATCACTTGCTTTTACTATAACAGCAATATTATATATATTTTTTTGTCTCAAGTAGAGTTTAAGAAAGAAGGATGTTTGCATAACTGATGAAACTGTGCAGTCAAGATGAAATGTTACACAAACATCCTGCAGACACTTCAGCACTGACTGAAGGATAAGTGTGTATTTTTTATTTATCTTTTTACTTCCAGGACCTGTCTGCAGTCTGTATTTTTTTATTTTGTTTATTCAATGTCTTGAAAATAAAATAATAGGTGGATATTGACTCATACGTTCACAACTCTCCATCTCTGCTCATCTGTCACCTACAGAATATTACATCTAAGTACCTCCTCAGGGACTAACAAAGTGCATTCTGGGAGTTTCGCACAGCAAAATATTTTTCCAAGGTGTCCTTCATTAAAGAGTACAGAGAAGAGTATTCAGCTGTTTGTTTCTTCTGGATTGGCTTCTTCAGTAGCTCCTCTGATCGTAGAGGGCAGTGCCGTTGGCAGAGCAGGCCGCCTGACACAGGGCAAAGTAAAAGTGTTGACCATTAGCAGAAAAGTTCTGGAACAAGCAGTTCACTGGGAGCGCTTCACTGCTTTAAATGCCCTCAACATTTTGGCTGAGGTGCAGCTCATTACTGCCAGAACCTTTAATACATTAGGACCAAAGTTTAAACTAGTGCCCTACAGCAAGATTAAACAGGAACAAATCAATCCTTCTTTGGGGAAATCTATGGCAGAGTAACCTGTGCAAGTGTGGCTTGACGAAATGTTGCCAAACATAGTAACAGTGATCAACAAGCACTTGGCAGGAAGGCAAAAATAGATATTCAGCCAACAGTGTCAACAGGCTTGAGACCCCTCCAAAACACCAGTGGGTTGGCAGGACCCCGGGAAATACAGTGAAATAAAACGAGAGATAGAAAATGATGAATGGAACTCAAGCAGGAAAAGAACAAACTAATAAAATGACTGCAAAAAATAATAATAAAATGGCTGCAAGAAAGGTAGCTGTTATGGTATGGTAGCCTTTAACATAAGAAAGTAAATAGGATAGGCTAACTTAAACTACCATTGTGACAATCAATCCCTCTATGGGCTGTGAATCCCAATGATTTCAATCACACCTACACCAAACGTTTGTGGCAGTGACTGGGATATGATTTCTCCCAGGCCTCTTATCCTTCTATATTCCAATTCAGTACTTTCATCGCTAGATTTTCTGATATGGTCATACTTCTGTGTGTTCTGTTTCCTCCCTTTTGTTCCTAATATCTCTTGGCAGCGCGTGTCACACTCTCGCAGTGCGACAGTGGGAGAGAGAAATGGAGAACGATGCAGAGAGATTGCATTGTGGTTTGTAGTTATCTGATCATTAATCCTCACTGATCCGTATCAACCCCGGTTCCACAGTTCCCTCTTCACTGCGCTGCTCCATCAAACAAAGTGGCTGGCTGGTTGCAGGACACCGAGGCTTTGTCTTTATTAACAAACAGGGAAATAGGCCCCGAGCAAAGACGCTGCTCTTACATCTTCATCAATCATCAACGGGAGATGACAGGCCTGTGTAGGGTTTGATAACAGTACATGTCTTACCCCTAGTTATTTTTACTTTAGCCACTGTAAGTGTAGAAAAATATGTTAAGTTAGGCAATCTCAATGGTTTTGATGTCTAGGTAAATGGGGCATGAGCAAATGTTAACAGTTGCTATCATAATATAATAGTGGCAGCTAGGGGTGCGAATCTTTCAGTGTCTAGCAATTTGATTCAATGACAATTTTTGGGGTCACAAATCGATTCAGAATTGATTTTCAATTCAATACAATTTTCAATTCAGGGTCTCTGAATGCAACTTTTGCTAAGAAAATTGTTTGAAAATTTTGTGATAAGATGAAAAGACAATTTTAACCAAACATTTTGTTTAGTTTCTGCCAGTACCAAATCTTTATATCAAGTTTATATCCATACAAAAATAGAATTGTGCATGTATTAACTGGTTGAAATTAGCTGCCATCAAGTATGGTACAAAAAATAAATTCTGTAGCAAAAATTCATTTTTTTCTTTCTGAATTTAATCGGAATCTTTAAGGCTTAGAATCAAAACTCTGTAATGAATCAATTTTTTTCTAAGTTTGCATGTTTTCTCCATGCTTGGGTGGGTTTCCTCCAGGTACTCCAGTTTCCCCCACCAACATCCAAACATGCAGGGCACCCCCTAGTGGTGGCTGCCGACAGTGAATTTCCCAATGAGGACAATAAAGTGATAATAATAAAGAATATATTAATGCTGCTCTTGTTTAATTATAGTTTAATTTGACATACAGTCTATTTTAGATTATCTTATATTAGATTTGTTTTTAATTTAATTTTTGTTCTGGCCAGGTTGGCTTCTTGTGTGTGTGGGATACTGCTGCTCTACTGTACTGTGCTTTTTCAAAATGCAATTTCACCACTGCAGGACAAATAAAGGCTTATCCTATCTTATCTTAATAGCTTTAAAATAACTTAAAGCCTGGTCTGGCACTGAGTACTTAAGCATTTAAAGGCTTTAAAAGAGCTTCTTGATTAAGTAGGTAGCCGCCACTAATCAGACATGATATACACATGCCCTCTTCATCATGAAACCCCCCCTACCAGTAACAAAAGGTGTAATGAAATTGAAAAGTCATAAAACGGCCAGATTAAACAGTTTGTGTTTCATCCCACCTCCTGCTATATTGCACATTGAGCCTGTATCCCTATGTAATGGGGAAAAAGCGTAATTACACAACACGCATAGGCAGGACCGGCAGCAACATATGTTGGCGTTTTTAAATTATGTTTTTAGTTATGAAAGCTTTTTAACAGGTAAGCAGCGCAGAATGATAATTACATTAAGTACTTTAACAGTTTATTATGCTTCAGAAACTCGAAACCTTTTGAATGACTTATCTACTGGAACAACCTCATGAAACTTGATAATAGCAATAAAGTGATCCCATTATGAAGCATTGCCATTAAAGAGATTAGAACTTGATTGGTGTTCAATTGAAATATGGGACTATGGAACTTTTGTTTAAAAATTCACTCTCTCTTTGACAGTCAATACAATTTTCAATAAATCACAATACTAATAATAAAAACAATACAATATACAGAAAGGCAGCAAAAAAGGCAATTTTGTCAAAAATGTCAGGAATAACAAGAACATTTATATTTAACGCGGTCGCCGAGCCAACTTTAAAACGTAATTTGACAGTACACCTTTGTCTATGTTTAGTAATACATGAAATGTACTGCACCAATTTTTCTCAAACTCCCTAAGGTTGGGTACAGGCCAGGGCTAATTTGTTACATTTTGGAGGAGAGCCATAAAAGGCTGCAATATTTACTTAGCTACCATTATGTCTCAGGAAAATTATGTAATGGAGTTATTTTTTTATTAGATCTCCATTTCCACATTGGCCCATCATTTTACGACCACTGCCACTACGACAGCCTGGTTTGTATGACTAATGAATACAGGAAAAAGATCAAAGTTGTTTTAATTTGTATTGTTATAGCCTGCGCTTCGTATCCCACTCGACTTGCCGAGAACCAACTCTTATGTAAGTCTTTAATCCAGCTGTGCTACATCGCTCCACTCCCTCCCCTCCCTCCCCTCCCACCATTGTGATCGTCATCCTGAAAAATACTCGTTCTCATTTTGCCTACATTTTTTACGTTGAAAGCATTAAAACGGTTTCCTATAAAGTAAATGCCTGTCCCCGGGGGTCAGCTGCAGGAAATAAAATCAGTGTAATGAGCCAGCATTCTGATAGATTTGCCGTATTCTCTGAAGCAGACACGGGCCAGCAGGCAAGGCTTGGCCAGAGCACAAATGCAGTGTGTTTTTGTCACCTACAAACTCTGCCTGTCCACTGGGGCCCAATCACAGAGGGGAGTAAGGACAGGAATAGACTGACTGCCCTTAACCATTTGTAGCAGGAAGCACTAATGTGGCAAACAGTAAACCAGGAGACTACACTTGGGCTTTCAACACAAGCCAAAGAGAGTTGTGAAGTTGATGGAAACCCTTCAAAAGCTCTTCCGCACTCAGGGACTTAATGGCACCCAAAAGATCAAAGACAGCCCCTTCTCTTTAATCTGCCGAGATTGTGAGAGGTTTAAGCAGGCATAATAGCTATACATTCATAAGATGGGCTATGAGGCAAAGGGTCGAGAGGGGACAAGGATAGCAGAAGCTTGGAAGGAGACAGCAATGGCAGCAATGCTGATAGCAATCAAAATAACAAGTGGCTGTTTAGGGAGGGGCAAAAAGGGCAACTGGTTTGCATTTCAAACCACTATAGTATTTTTAAATGAACATAAGCCTCACATACAAAGCAATTTTTCTCAATTTGACTTTAGCCTTATGACAGTTTTACACTTTGCACAAGTCACGCTAGCACCATTTTTGCCAGATGACAGAAGGCAAGTGCCCACTGTCCACTTCCCCCAGAACTCCCGCTGACACTATTATTAGCACATGAGAGAAGAGAGGCCAAGAGAGGGGCGTAGATACAGTGGGCACAAACAACACGTGTATGCTCATCCTTTTACAGATAAATCATGCGCTAGACAAAGCTGCTTTCTGTGATTCCAGCCCATACTGTGTGATAATGCATGAAGGTGTAAGCATTCTTTTCAGTCAGCAGATTTAAAAAAAAAAAAGGTCCTGAACAGATTTAGATTATTACGCAACGACAAAACGTCCCATATAAACTCCATGACACAGTACTTTCACTGAAAAAGCTATTTGTGGTAGTTATTATAGTAGAAATAATTTAGCGTGTTAAGCATAAAAGAAAATACAGCATTTTGACTTTGACTATAAAAAACTTTGAGTAAATCAAAATAAATACACACACATTATTTGACCAACTCAATTTATTCCTGACAGACTACTGTGAAGTGGTTGTGGTTAAGAGCCTAAAGTAATGAGGTAAGTGTATTTATCATTAGTTCATGTCAGATTGTGAAAATCCACTTTATTAAGCCTAAAGTTTTGACTGTGTGAAAATTCTCACAAAAACACATCAAGGATACAAAGTCAAAACTGGTAATGGGTGACATACTGTAGAACTTGTGTTGCTTTGATGGCTGAGGAGAACTTATCTACAGCACTTTGTTTTCAGATTGTTCAAACTAAAGGAGGCGGTAACCTTGATGAGAATTTACAGTGTCTGTACTGCGTGATGTAATATTTGTCCTTCTCTGTCGCTCGTTACAAGAGCAGCTGCTAAGAATATGGTGAGGTTAATAGGTTTTACAAAAGGCAATGAGGGCCCAAGTGTACATCACCCATCCTTCTCATTCCAAATCAATATCTAGAGAATTGAATTAATGATTAATCTCTTCTCTACTTAATCATGCTGCAAAGCTGGGCAAAGGGGGAATGCTGGACAAGAGGTGAGAAATGAGGAGTATGTTGAATGACCCTGTCCTCTCTCCTCCACTCTTCTTTTGCCTCAGTCAAAGATCTGATTTCCCCTGATATTAGCGCTACTGGAACATTTCTCAAAGTCCCTGCAGCCACTGCCTGCTGCAAATACAAACACACACCACATTTTACACCAAAAAGTCTAAAAGATACAGATACAAGGGACAGTTATTCGGCATCACCTGAGCAAGAATTAAGGTCATGTAAAAGGGTCCCAGACTGTGGCAGATGTGCTCATACTTCATCAGGCTTGTCACCACTAGTTCCAACAAGACAATTTTTCTTCTAATTGACTGCCCACCAACCAGCTGCTTCCTGTCCTGGCAGATAGTTATTGCTCATGGCACTAGCCCATTAAGACCAGTAACACATCTGCACTATGGCTGGGCAATATGACATCAAATCTATATTACAATAAAAACATTTTTCATTGATAGCAATAAAAAAAAATCCCCCCATATTTTACGGACAGTGTACTGCTTTTTAAATAACCTGGGACATTTTTCTGAAAAGTAGATATTTGAAATAAGCTGGGGTAAAGTCATTCAATGAACTCTCTCAACACAAGAACACATGCTAAAGACAGAGTAAACAACAGCCAAAAGGTCATATTTGACTATTGAAAAGGTAGTCCTGTTGAACCAGTACAACTTTTGTCAGTCTTGTCAGGTGAGCTGACTGCAGCAGAGTTGTAGTACTGCCATTTGTTTCCTGTGCTGGACAGGGACAGTGGAAACCATGAGAGTTTAGTATGCATTTCATGTTGTGGCCTACTAAAACAAGCTAAGTGGGACAGCCAATTCACCAGTCATCACGGCATATCCAACCACTGGCAAATTCCCTATTGAACTTCACAAAAACATTGCACAGCCATTAGTCAATGGCCTGCCAAAACAGTTCTAATGAAATGTTTCTCACAGTCGGCCTATAACACTGCATGGTCAAAATACACCCACCAACCATGGACGTGGCAACTTCTAGTGTAGAATAAGATCAAATACAGAGATGTGCATAGTGCACAGAGCTACAGTTGCGACTGTGTTGACAGACGGTCTCTTACGTATCTGCTGATGAGATTCCGTAGACGGCTGAAATCCATCCTTTCGACAGCGGCGACAAGCCGTGCAACAGAGACGTTGAGCTTTCCGTAGGTCTTCGTAAACGCTACCTAATGTGGACTTTTCCACTAGTATCCATCGCTCACTGCCACCGCCGCTGCCGCATCTGTGATAGCGAGGGGTAGCAGCCTCTCAGTCGCCTCCTCTGATTTCATGGCATCCCTGAGAAGAGCCATGAAGCGACACACAGCGAATACAAGCCACACTCCACTGACTACATTTCAGAAGATCACTGACCCAAGTCAAACCACTTTGCCTTTTCGTTGTTTTAAATGAGGTTCCCTGTGGTTTAATCAGTTTTATCCTCGCATAAAACGGTCCCCCATGGTGTCTATGTTTAAGCGGTGGCCCTCTGTTTAGTGGCGAACGTCCACTCACAGCGCGCAGCCCTGAGACGCCGCGCATGCGCATAACATTTTCTGTGGTGTGATTTTGTTTCTGCTCCACCGGCGCCTTCAGAAACCTTATAGTAAATGAAAAACAAGACTTATCAAAAGCATTGATGTAAGAAATGAGGGCATATAAAGTGTCAAATATGTTGTCCAAAATACTCCAGGCTACTTTGTTGTCAGTTAATTTTGTTTATACCTGTCTTAATTTGCTTATTGCCTTTCCTCTTAGTTTTCCTTAATGGTTTATTTAGTGATCAAAACTAAATAATCCATTACCTGTATTACATTAGTATATAAAAGATGCCCATACTGCTTAAACATATGCCTCTCAAAACACAATTGATTTTTGGATTTAGAAATACCCTTTATTTCTACATGTAAGTTAAATATAATTAAAGTTCTTAAGTCCAGCACTTAAGTGTCCATATTTACTTTCCCTTTCACAATGGTGCTAGTGTTTTACAGGGTTTGCTTGTTGCACTAATATTTTTTAACCTTTGAGTATATTTAGACAGAGGCATTTGACATCTTCCAAATGTCAGAGACCCGTTAGCATCTTTCTACTACACACACACACACACACACACACACACACACACACACACACACACACACACACAAATATACTCATGTCATGTGAGACTTGACTGACCACACTCAACTGTTCCTTGACGCAATAATTCAGCTGTCATTTTTACATTTTTACACTGACTCAGTCACCTGGTTTTGGAAGAAAGAAAATCTAAACTTGGCTTCTTATCCTTCCGAGGCAAGCAAGGACCACTGGGGCGTCACATTTAGCCTAGACATTTCATTTGTGGACTTATGACATTCAATTAGGACAGACAATATTAATAATGCATAGACATAAAGCACTTTCTACTCTGACCTACTAATGCATGACACAGCAGCTGTTTACGTCCCTCCAGTCTCTATAGGGCACTAGTGTTTAATGAAGAGTGGCTTACTGGACACATTACAGCATGGCCTCTGATTATGAGGTGTGTCAACTGTAAAAAACATGTGGAGATTTTTTTTTATTATTCATTTAGGAATTCATTCATTCATTCATTTTCTACTGGTTAATCCTGTTAGGGGTCACGGGTGACTGGAGCCTATCTCAGCAGCTTTGGGCCTGAGGCAGGGTTCACCCTGGACAGTGGCCAGTTAGTTGCAGGGCTGTCAACCATTCACTCTCACATTCATTCACTATAGGGAAACTTTAGATGTGCCAATTAACCTGTACATGCATGTCTTTGGACGGTGGAAGGAAGCCGAAGTACCCGGAGAGAACCCACGGTAACACGTGGAGGACATGCAGACTCCTCACAGAAAGACCGGAGGTGGCTGAGGATGTTTTGAGTCGGCCGGGTTTTGAACTCACAACCTTCTTGCTCTGAGCGCAACCCACCTGCATTTATGAATATTCAATATAAAATAAATAGGGTTAACAGACATGCAGGTTAATGCAGCACTGTGCTTAGTTTGCTGCAGAAGTTTATCATGCTGCTAATTTCATTATCACATACAGTAGTTGAATGATTATCAGGAGGAACTGAGTCATTGTTTATTCCCTCTGACTGTCTTAGTGTGGGCCAGGGGTAGACACATGTGGGACACTTGATTATTTTCCCCATGATTCCATTTCTAGGCAATGCCAAATGTGGTTTACATGTATTAATGGTTTAGCTTCAGTATATTTTAAATAGCATTAATTTAGCAAAAACAATACATCACATATTATGCCAACCTCAAGGCATCCCTTTGCAAGTTCTTGTGCAGGGTCTATTTTGTATTGATTATTTGATTACCTAAACATAGTAATAATAAAAGATTGTAATTAAAATAGATGGAGCGTAAAGACACTTTATATGAAGAAAAAAAAATGGCACGTTCTAACATATTGTCTGAACATTTAAAATAATGTAGGATAGAACATGGTGTTTTTTTGTAGCCTGACTTACTGGACTAACAGATTAAAAGCAGTGCGTGTCTCTCCCTCTTAATGATCCTTAATGAACCTATTTGCTTTGCAGGCATGTTTCTGGATGTTGAGGCCTGTTTCACTCTGTCCTATTCATGTATTGTTTATTTATTAGAGCTCCTGTTGCAGTGTAGTAGCTGACTCTGTACTACTGTCAGCACGAACAGTGGATCCTGTTTTGCTACAGATGTGCATTCGTGCCGTATCAACTTTCTCGAGGCAAGCATATAGACTACATGTGGATATATGAGACACAGCCACAGTTAACAAGCTATGCATCCAAGACTTTGATAAATACAAACAGCAATACAGTTGATAGACTTTTTTACTATTAGATATAATTGCAAAAATCTGAAAAATATGCATTTGAAGATTAAAGCAGTGTAGTCCAGTCACGTAACGGAGATGTGACAAAATAGTTGTAAAATGTACACTCATTAAGTTTACTGGTGTTGTTGCTGCAGACATGAAGATACTAAATATAAATCCATGGCGCCATCTAGTGCTGAGTGTGTAGAATCACAGCAGATGTGTCCTAAACGCATAGCTACATAGTTCTTTTGCTCAGTGCTCTGTTGGTGTAGATTCAGGTAATTTGGCAGCTAATTAATTGCTTTGATTAGTTGTAATTGGAGGACCACTGCAGCATGAGTTTACCCTCTATCACGGGAAAACAAATGTAACAGAAGGCACCAATTAGGCCTATAGTGTTTAGCCTACTGTTAATTAATACGTGAAGCTTCAACAGTTATATTAGGCTGATTTGTTGTTCCTTGAGTGAATTAGTATTGGAGTGTGCGAATAAGTAAACCTCTGAATGTGTGTGTTTGTGCCCCACAGCCAACGTCAAAGGTGACTAAAAGTAGCCCGCAGCTTTCAGACGGAGACCGTGTGAGTAATCGGCGCGCATTCCTCAGGACGCCAGTTACCTCTGCGTAAATATAATAGGTGTGTTTTTGTCTCTGGCGGTGCTGATGTGCGTCACATGGCTCCCAACTGCATGCCCAGCGCGGCTGCCAAGAGAGGGGCTTAAACCTGCGTCTGGAGATGGGAGCTGTGGAGATCCCAGGGAACGTATGCTTGGCACCGTGAAATAGGATTTGGGAAGGGCCGAAGCAATGAAGCGAGAGGCAGAAGAGCAACTGCCAAGTCCTCTCTACGGATTTGGTGCCCCCCTCCTCACCCCGTCAACATATTCACATGTGTAGACTAGGAGAGAAAGAGTGAGGGGGATTGTGGATAGGCAGGCAAAGAAAAGGGAAAAGCAGTGAAGGGGAGTATAATAGGAAGAACGGTGTTTGGAGCTGAACACAGCTAGTGAAGTCAGAAAGACAGTGACCTGAACATGTGTACAACTCTTACCGCGGTCTAATCCTGCAAGAGCTTTAGCAGGTGCCCTGTGCCACACTGTGTAAACATGGTTACATATCAGAATTGTTAGATTGCCATATACAGGGATTTGCTTTGGAGCAAATGCTAGAAAAAAGTTTTTTTCTAAACGAATTTACAAAAAAATATATACACTGATGAAAATATGAAGGACGATTTTTTTCAGTCCAGATAAAGTGCACAGTTGAGGTGTGTAAAGTATTGTTCAGGCAAACAGCACATATACAATCACATGTGCTCCTCTCTGAAGACCCTCCTTTAAAAGCACAATAAAAAGAACTGTTAGAAATAATGTGGGAAAATCAAAAGACAGGACTATTCAAGGAGGTGAGTGATTTTCTGCCTGTTGTTGTCAAGGCCTGTAGCCACAAGAACCTCTAATGTACCCTCTCCTAAAAAAACAACAAACACTATCAAATAGCAGAAAATAGCCCTATCATAATCATCTTTTTCTCTCACATGGCCAAAAACAAATATCTAATTGAAATAGATGGCTTTAGCTGCTCAAAGACCAGGGGAAAACATGTTGGCTTAACCTATGAGAAACAAATGAGTCATCAAGAGAAGCTAAAATAATTCAGAAAAACAAGATTAATTTAAGTGAACGCTTCTTGGTATTTATATCAATCTTGCGTCAACATCACCAAAATCAGTCCTGCAACTTTGAAGTCGAAACTTTTCCTTTTGATTTCACATTTCCTCCCATCCTTGTGCTATAAATGCCCTATGTTGCCCCTCCTCAAATGATTTACCCCTTTTTACTTTTGTACAAAAGGAGGACTTGCGCAATTTGGCCATTACTCATTTTATTGCTGGTGGCTGCAAACCGAGGCTTGGCTCCATTCCTCGGGGGTAATTGGAAACTGCAGGTGTGAGAGGGCACATTAGCATACACAAGCCTTGCACAGCATTCAGCTTCAGCCCTAATGGCAGCATGAAAAATACATCTATCACACTAATGCTGAAGAGATGGATGTGTACTTAAGTTACACCACAGAGACCAGTCATAAAATGTGGATCTCCTGTGGAGTCCGTGGGCTTGGGCACTATTTTTTAAAGGGTGTATTTGTGTTTACCAGAGACTTAGAGAGTGAAGGCGAAGTGACAAAATGTAGCACCGAGCATTAGTTGTGTGCACCAATGTCAAGAAAAGGCTCTTGGGCCGTGTGCCTACGGGACCAAGGTCATGTATTGTCAATTAAATACTATTATTGTAGACCCATTTACACAATGTCCTGCCTCAGATATAGCAGGTGCTGCATATTTAAGCATCTGTTTTGCATTTGTGCCAAGCTAAAGAATGAAAGTGTTCTAAATAAGGCATTGTATCAATTCTTAAGCTTCGACTCTGATAATGTAGATTTTATATTTTATTCTTTATATTGTTTTACAGCAGTAGAGTTAAAAAAACAAATTAAAAAATCACACTTAGCATGCAGCCTATATCCCTCAGAGTCATTATGAGGAATGTCTTTGTAATCATTACACATTTGCTTTTGGAATCTTTACATCTTTTTTTAAATGTATATAATGTCTGTCTGTCTCCAACACTGCTTATGTTTGTTACTGTGTAATTTGTAATCCTGCAAATGCACACCTCGCTAACTGTATTTTCTAATTGGAATGCATGCAGACAAATCAGACATCTAAAATTACACGATAGATTTCTGTGCATTGACTGTTCACTTTAATCACAGACCGAAAAAAATCCAAATTCATGGGTCATTAATCCGGTACAAATAGTATTTGTATGAGTAATGAAGGCATATTAAAACGTTTAATAATAGCAGCGTTATAGGGTAATCCAATTGGTCAGGTAATCAGGAGATATTTTGATACCAGAACTAAGAGAGCTTAAGTGTGATGGTGGAACACTTCATCAACCAAAAAGAGAAATTTGAAGCATTTAACGAATTTCTTTTTTGGGGGGTGGAGTAATGACACATTGGGACCCCGTGCTGTGCATGCATAGGCCTGTGCCCCTTCATGTCGCAAACCATAGTTATGTGTTATTACCATATTCACACACACAGAATGGTGAGGTCTTTCTTTGTCCCGTCTGCACTTTGCAGTCTCTCTCGTCTATGGAAGAGTGTTGGAACAGCTTGTTAAACACTGACATCCATTGACTCCTGGACCCCCCGCAGAGTACATCTCAGTTGTTAGGGGCTCCTGGGAGTGAACCAGCCATCACTCTACTTCTTCAAAAAAATAAAAATAAAAAAGGCCTATAGTTACCTCACACTGGCAGCTACAAACGGTCTCATACAGTATACATGTGCACTGTAAACATATACACGGACGAGTGGATAAAACATGTTATTATATGAGATTATCCTTTAAATTATGGGACTATTTGTTATTTCCCTTTGAAATTATCTGAATTATCCTAATATACTTGAGTATTTGGATATAACAGTATGACATTGATGTACTGCATTATAAATTGATCAATAGGACATATCCTGGGCGGGCCACTGTTATGTTCAAGGTAATTTTGTGTGACCCCTGGCTCGATGTCGGACAGTATTCCAACCGTATCACAAATTCTCAAGTTCACACCTTTTTGTTCATCCCACCCAAATCTCTGGTGGCTCACAGTGCAGATGCTAAAGAGCAGGTTTCACTTCCTGTCCTCTGAGAATTCACAGATATTTCCTGGTTTCAGTTTTGGGTTTTGATGTATGCGTATCACTGACATGTTTTCAGACTGGCGGCTAATACACCAGATGTTGCTTTTGTACAAGAGAGGCAGCAGGTGTCTGTTTCACACTGTAGAGTCTTTCACTTAAAATACTGTATTCTTCATTATGCTGCATGAATTAAACAAAGAGGCTTTGCTCAAAGGGACAGTACAAGATTTTGTTTAATTTTGTTTAATTTTACAACCTCATCCAATTAAAATATGCTATAACACAACTCAATACTCAATACTACCTGTTTTTGGCTGGTCCAATTTACACCATTTAGTTCCATGTCTTACACTAAGATTTTTGTCATACCACGACGACGAAGTGCTTTTAACACTGTTAAAACATTAAGAAGATACACTGTCTCTATAATTGCCCTCTTAAAGGCAGCTGTGAGTATGAGTGTGTGTGTTTAGCTCACAGGAGGTCAGGACTCTTCTGTGCTGACTGACTGTGAAGAATTATTTTGGGATTAAGGGTGTCTCGGTTACTGGGGCGAGATGATAATCGCAGTGGCTGTCCTCTGATCTCAGGGAGGATAGGGGCGTCAATCAAATTGTAGACACTCAGAGATGAGAGGAGCTGCTGCTGTGAGTGCGTCACAGGTGCCGCTGTTTGTTTTTACCCACAAACACAGGCGTAGGTGTTCTGAGTGAGTCACCTGATAACTAAAAGGTTGATTACATTTTCTCTTTCAGCAGCTCAGTGAATTTGTGGAACTAGACGGCAGGCCTGACTCCTGCCCTGCCTCCAGATGGTCCCTGTGGAGAGAGGGTGATTATCTGGCCCATCTGAGCCAGGGAACCTGAGAGTGTTGATGTTGGGTGGGCAGTGTGGTGCCACGCCAAGCCTCATGTCCCCAGGAGCCTGAATACGATCCCCTTTACCTGCCCCCTGTCTCTGGTCCTGCTCCCTCCTCCTCTGCTCCACCACCGGCTAGACTTACTGCACCCCCCTTCCCCTCCATCGCTCCCGTCGCCGCCCTGGGATAAGCTTTCTTCCACCTGACAAGGTTTGGCCTGGATCACTGGAATACCTGGACAGGTAGCTCGGCTCAGGGAGGTGTCAAGTGAATGTGCAAGTGCTTTGTCTGGGGGCCATGGAAACAGAAATAAGAAAAAATAGGGAAGACATAAAAAGATAAAAAGCAGAAAATAAGACAGTTTTACTTAATGGATGATAAATGGTAGGAAGGCATTATCATTAAAAAGTTAGCATTTTGTTGGCCTTTTTGATTTAAAGGAAGTAATAATAATAACAATAATTCACCAAGCTGCCAGATAGGAGTGCAGCGAGCAACATTGGATTGTTGTGAACTTGGCAGAGCCACTCTGTTCCAAAGTCCTCTTTAATAATCTCATGAATAAATAACAAGGGGTCACCAGTTCTGTTAATAAGGTCTTCCACGTTTTGATTTTCATACTACCCATCCTCTTCATCGCTCCGTCTTTCTGCTAATTAGGCCAAGTCTTGGGTTTCTTCCGTCATGTGTGATGTGACTTTATCAAAGCCACCGGTCTCAGTTCAGGGTACAGTGTGCAGCCACACTAACCACCACACACAATCAGATGAGAGATCCTACATCAGTCTAAGATGTTGTTAAAATGCAGCTCAAAAAGCAAACACTCCAACGTGTTTCTGTGTTTCCTAACATAGACCCATCTAAATGAGTACCACTCGAGTTTGAGCACAGCGCACATTTGACAGAAGTTCATTTTCTTCAAACCTGACTCCAGGCTCAGAGTTATTCACATATACCATGTGTGGCCTGTATTTGTCAAGGGAGTTTACTTGCATGTTAAGTCAAGATTCTCAATAACCTTACCTTTCACAATGCTACTCTCTAGTTTGTAACCCTGTAGCCACTTAATCGTCACTTGAACTTCACCTTGGGTTGGGTTAATTACCCGCTTTTATTTTAAAAACTCAACATTTATTTGAATAGACACTTAAACGGTTGGCCATTCCACATTTTTTTTCAGAATATATGTCATGTGGGGTACTTTTTATTTGGGCTACAGACACATTTTTATGGCTTCATGATTTATGCCAACAGACGTGGTTAAATAAAAATGATTGGCAAAGCACTTATGGTATTTTTGATACAAAACTCGAATAGTTTTGAATTTTAGTTTCTAGTTCTGGAGTTTAGGTTAGATCTACTGCCATTTATACTTGGCTTGATAATAACCAACTGCATAACATAAATTTACAATTAGCCCTTTCAGTTCACAGTCTCATGCACACATGTCCATAGTCCTATTTCTAGTCTTCTCTTTTTATAAACACTACAAACTAAACAATCTTGCATTTTATGCCTTAAATAAAACCTTTTTCAAAACCTTTTTTTCTTTCTTTGAAGCAAATTTGTGGGTAAAAAAATATAAAAAGAGTATGACTAATATTTTCAACAGTTAGTATTATAAACGGCAGTGGTCAAGCTGTGAGGAAAAAGTCGCACCTGGTAATTGCAGCAACACCCACTGACCCATGCGCAACACGGTTCGCCGCACTCCTTGACTACATGTAAGAAAATTGCTTGATAGTTAGTGCATTATTGTTTCAGGGAACACCGAGAGGTTGCTTTACTTGGCCCTGGGTGGCATCATTAACACAGCCTGAGTAACACGTTTAAATCAGATGGCATTGTCACAGGTGTAACCACTGCTGTTCATGCATGTGATTAATGTCCCCTTTTTTTGATTAATTTCCCATGTTGGCTAAGAAGCCCTCGCATTCGTGATTAATGAACCTGCAGACTAATGTAATGTTCTGGTGATTTGGATTGTGCCTTGAAATACAGTTGGCCACAGTCAGGTCAGAACGGAGGAAATCACAAACAATAAACGTCTCCATGTCTAAACCCATTCGAGTCCCCTGCCTGTTTGTCTGAAAGGATAAGGGACAGAAACAAAACAAGCCACATAGCACACAAGATAATGTCACATATGGAATTGAAATTTTCAGAAAGAATTACAGCTAAGAAATGTGCTTAAAAATTCTGCCTTATTGTGTGTATTACTTAAAGAATATATGGGAAGGAGACAGCATTTTTAGTTAAAGAAGGATAACCTATAAACCTCAGCCTGTTACATCTGCGTGGGTTTAAAAGAAACCTTTGCAACTGTTTTTCTTATTATATTCATATTTTTTGGGCCTTTTTGCCTTTATTAGTTAGGAGAGTAGATAGACAGGAAACCGGGTGAGAGAGAGGGGTTATGACACTGGACAAATGACTCAAGCTGGAATCAAACCCAGGTCTCCCTATACTGTGTGCTGTACCAGGTGAGCCATTGAGATGCCCCCTTTGCAACCGTTTTTGAGTTCAAGTAAGTGCAGCTAAGCACAGAGGCTGACTCATAAATCCACCTAGTCCAGTAGTGTCTGTCTCAAAAACATGGTAAAGGTGGCACAAGACGCAGCCAACCACAGCCCCACACTCCCCTCTTAAGAGAACAGGCAGGGAAAGGTTACTTACACTCACAGTTGACCTTTTGATGTCAAAGTCAATATTTTTTTCAACCCCCCCTCAGTGCTGTCAGAGACAGAGGACACAGGGCTCTGTAATTAGCTGCTTGACCCTGGGGTTGGGTTTGCTTGACCCCAGCAGCAGTGAAGCGCCCATCTAGCCTGATGAGATGAGTACTTCGGAGGGATCAGTGCTTGTTGAAAGATAGCTGCCTCTGTACCTTCAGCCAAAGCAGTCCGACTAGTCAAGGCCAGTCACAGGAGCCCAGCTGCCGAGGCTGGACAGCGTCACAAACACCTGTCTCAGCAGAGTACAAACATCCAGACACACGCTTCTCAGTGTCTACAGACAGCAGGGCAGGTTGGACTATACCTGCCACCATTCAGGGAGACGGGGAGGAGGAGGAGGGGGGGGGGCTGAGGGGTAACTCGACCCAGGTAGGGTAAGGAGAGGGGAGGGAAGTGGAGGGGAGGGGAGGGAGGAGCACTGTTGGCTTTTGGTCAAGTGCCTTGTATTCCACAAACAGGCCGCATCTAGTTACACTCCACCTGAGAAGCTGAGCCCGAGGAAAGGATACAAAGAGAAGCATGTGGACTGTGTCCCTGTGGTGCACCTTCATTCACTAATAGAGATTTCACTCTCACAACATGCCATCGGATTTACTGCAGGTTAATGGTTACTTTAATTTATGCCCTTTACTGTAAACAGTCCATTGCCATTAGTTTTGATTGTTTATTGTTATTTCTAAATAGCTGAAATTTGGCTGGCCCTCGGGTACAGCTGCCCACTACTCTAAATAGGATGACCACCCATTGGAATATATTAAATGCAAAGAATAGTTTGACCTATGAGGAAAGTATTAAATCTGTTCACATGCAGCAGTGTCGCTCGGATTTATGAGGTGGTTAAAAAAATGAACATGCACGCTATCCTTAGAGCATTAAACTGCAAGACAAAACTGGTTCCAGTGAGGATCAATAGTTTCCTGAATCTGAAGTTTACAAAGGACAGATGTATGTCACTCAACTGTCATTAAGTTAAACTCTATGGAGAATGTGGGGACAACGCTCAATAGTGTCCTATCATTGCCAATTTAAAGATATGGAAGGTGTTTCTTTTGAGGGCAACACTAAGGCTAGGAGTTGGGTATTAAGAGATTTAGTGAAGTCAGTTCAGTTTGTTTTCTTTTCCACAAATATGAAAAGCCTTGGTAGCTTACAATATGAAGGAGCTGATAATGGATAAATGTGGCTTAGCTTCCTGTACCACTGGCTGCAGCTAATTAAAAAAGCAGAAAGTGGAAGAAAGGGAGAGAGTGTCATCAAGGACACTCCGGGAGACGTACACCTGAGACGCACATTCAGCGCCGCTCGGGGCACATATGACCTGAACACCGGCGCTGTTTGAAGTCGTGACAGGGGAGAAAGAGAGACAACAGTGTCTGCCGCTCACACTGTTGCCTTGGGGGAATAAAGAAACGCAGTAATAACACTAGAGAAGCAGGAGCCGTAGAACAAGAGTGAGATTGAACAGAAATGGGATAAAGAAATGTTTAGTAGAGGCTATGTTCCCACAGTATAGGGAAAGTGGTCCAGATATGACCCTCATTCACTAAATGAGATCCCAATGTCAGCTGATAGTGGTCCTAAAGTGAACAAAGAAATCACGAAATCAAGTTAGTTAACCAAATTTTTTCAACAATTTCAATTATCCATTGTCATACATTGGCAAAGTATGAAATTAACTTTAAACTAAAAGACATCAAAGTTTTCACAGTTGCAGCCACTTTCGAGGGTGGTGTGAACGTGGCCTTACAGAGACGAGAAGTTAAACTGGCCTTGCAATGGACATAATTTAGTCCTATCCCACATTCCTTGCACCCTCTGTACCTCTGTACATAAACTGTTCCTACCATCTCTCAGTCGTCTAACCCTCTGCTGTTATTCCTCCTTCTTTCCCCTGTTTCTTTGTCTTTCTCGTGCCGGTTGGAAATCTGCAAGGCTTGCTCATCGGCGCCAGCCTCTGTTAATCCCCTCCCAAAGCACCTTAGCAACGCTAGGAATTTAGAGATGCTAAAAAAAAAACAAAAAAACACATGACGACAACAACTGTTCTTAACACTGGGCTCATATTGGCAAGAGTGGCCACATCTTGAGACGTGTGTGTGTTTTCCATAAGTAGTTCAGAACAATCTGGAAGGGTGTGATAACCAAGGATCTCTCAGGAGCGCGCGTGCTTGTTTGAATGCATGCGCAGCAAGGGGGAGTGGGCGCTTATGTGATATAGTTCCTATAACAGCGGCAACCTGGTAATCACTGCATGTAGTCACCTGAGATGCTCATTATCTGGGCCCAGTACATGTTGTGTCTGTACCTTAACACAAGCCGTCTTTGTGTGGTTGGTACACACCTGTCAATGATGGAGAATGAAATAAAACTCATCACAAAAGCAGTGAAATTACTTATGTTATAATGGAATCCAACTTTGACGTTGGACAAATGTGTAGCTGCAAAAACACAATCAATAAAGCGAGGTTACAACACTCCTAGCAATTATGCCATCAGTTATTTTCCAGTTTTCACACAGTTTGCCCCCTCCTCCTTCTCCCACTCTTTCAGTCTCCAAAATCAATTACTTAGGGGCAATGCTAAAATAATTGAGGGCGCATGGAGGCCTTGAAAGTGTGACATGGTTTAAAATATATAGAAAAAGTCAGAGTAACTTCTATCACTTTGTAAATGCTCCCGAAAATAACGGCACGTTACAAGGAAAAAATATTTAAGGCAGGAGTTTATTTCTATTGAATCAAGACGAGTCCATAAAGTCCCTAAAGGACCTAATGCAATCAACATTTTAAAGCTGTAGTTTATAGTCATGCAAACATTAGGTTGAAACATTAAAAGATTCCCGAAAACACTGCACGGTACAGAGTATTGAATTTTCAAAAACGTATTAGTATCTCTAGTGATGCTTTGGTCTTTGTTTAAGGATTGGTCAAACATAAATAAATACACCCAGTGCCATCCAAATATTCATTACAGGCATTTCGACAGATTGCACAAATCTGAAAATGCGGCGGATTCTTGGAAAACATGCCAACTGAGGGACTAAGAGTATTAAGACAGAGAAGCTGGCTCTAGTGAGTCAGGAAGGGGGGCGGTGGCTGCTGTTGTACACTGCCGCTTGTTTCCTTTTTTTTTTTTTTTTTTTATTGCTGAGATGAGTAAAAACGCCTGGCCTGTTTTTGTTACCACTGATCCTCAGGCGAAAGAAAATAAAATATCCTTTGTGAAATGGGACACTCCACTTTCCGACAAACATAGGGCAATAGGAGAAAGGTGTGGGGGTAATTAAGGGGTTTACAGAAGGACGTGTCACAAAGGAGAGAGTGAATGGAGTAAATTTGGGGCTCTGACTGGCGCTGACATTTTCCAAAAGGTCTTTTCTTGGCCCACAGCAGTAGCAGCAGCAGCAGCAGCAGCAGCTCTTCGGGTGCTCGTCGTAATGACGGCTTGCCAGCAGAAGAGACGAGGCACTATCTGTTAATCATAGGCCCATCGGTGATCCATGTCCACCGGTGAGATCTGTGATGGACACTTTTCTGCAGGAGAGGGACAGGAGGAGATGGACAAAGAGAAGATATTGATTTGTAGAGTTATCAAATGTCAAACGTGGATAAAGAAAGACACAACACAATGTAAAAAAACATTTCTAATTTATCTTTATAGTTCAAAAAATTGTGGACATGTTTACAGTAGAAATCTTGCTGGTAAACTGTAAGGGCCAAAAATTCTGTGTCATTATTAAGCACTAACCCGGCTCTCAGTATGTATCAGCAACTTTATCTTTGTTTTTGACACTGCAAGTAAATATAACTTGTATATAGCTAATATTTTGATTTGGGGTGTTGACATCACTTACTATTACAGATTACACTGCTCATAAATGAGATTGTGTCGGGAGCTGATCTTGGTCCTGAAGAGAAGCATATTAGTAAAAAATACAACACCATAACTTTGTCTGAAAGTGAGTTTTAATTATGTATCTAATTGTAGTGCGCTACTTTTAGCCTTTTCAAATACAGAGGTTTTACCAAGTGCTTTGAAGCTGGTGTTGGGTGCATTGAAATCTATAAGAAGTTAAGAGCCGGGTCTAAAACAACCAAACTATGGAGTTCTGTTTGGAAAGATGTCCTTTAGGTGCTCTTCAGTTTAGGGATCTCTCCCAATCATCTAAAGAGCAGAATGCCGAGTCGAGCAAAAGTGTAAAGTGATCAAAAAGCCTTTCTGAAATCATGGCTATTTTGTTTAGAACTGCAAAAGCGTCTCAGCCCTTAGGCCTTCATTGGGGCCAGATGGTTGCCAGAAACCCATTTTAATACCTTTTGGCAACGCAACTTGAAAATACTTCACGAGTGAATGAACGGGGCAGATTTTAAGCATGTAACTTGTAACTTGTAACATGTAATTTAAACATATGCAGACATAAGAATATCAAACATTAGCTTTAATAGTTTAATGAAGTTTCCACTGAGACCTCAGCAGTGATCTCTAAAATCTCTTTTTGCCTTTCATTTGTTTTTTCAATGTGTACATTTAAAATTACTATATCAATAAATTATCATTATTGTATCATTCTGAGTAACATGACACTGCCAAACACTGGTGGGTGGTCCAAATGGCTGAATACCTAATAGCCATAAGGTTATCATTCAATTACAAATGAATTAAATGTATCCCACAGTCTGATAGCTGTCTAATGTCTAATGGCTCCGGAAACAAATTGAGAAGCTTAAAACCATTAAGACAGATTCATCCCAAGCCCTCGCTGTGACTTACACATCCTTCACATGTTCAAATCGGACTCATCTAAACAACGTGGATTTGCAGCACAGCAGGTCAAAGGTCACACAGTTCAAACAGCTATCAGGACGCTGCAGGTTGCAGGAGGCAGCGTAAAACCGCTGTTTTTTATCTGCACTTTTTGACCCCTCATTAACCCCTATCGGGACCACTCGGAGAATTATCACCTGCCACAGACACACGGAAAGTCTTTAGAGCATCTAGTGGGTTTAAGGACATAGGGGCTGCTGCAGGTGCATCCAGTGAGCATCAGAGAAAACGGTATGCCCCTCCTAAAGAACTGTGTATAAATGAGCTGTGTTTAGCTGTTTTTTGGAGCATTTAACAATACACTTCTGCTTATGGTACTGCACTTACGTCTATTTGAGATGGGAAAAAAACGGTCAAAGGGGCCAGGGTAATGACTCTATAAACTATTCCTGTAAAGTCTCAATGTTAAGTAAATAATTCACAACCTCTCCTGTTTGCTTTCAGTCGGCACACTAACATAGTTCAACCTTTTTTTAGTTCAAAACATTCTGAAATATAATTAAATAATTGAAAGTTAAATATATAGAAATAAGAGTCATCAAATTATACTGAAAATGTTATTGTGTTGGAGAAAGCTCAGATGAATAGAAATACGTTATGTCACTTTGTACCCCTAGGTCAGGGGGGGTGCAATTACAGTCCCTAAGGGCCACATTTGAACATGGTACTCTGGTGGAGGGCGGGGCAATACGATGAACTCACTTATGCTCAATGAGAACACATATATTTTGCTTATAGTTTAAAGATTGAACTATAGGCCACATGTGCAATAAAGACATGTATATTCAATGTACTCTAAAACCACTGAAAACTATCTCTTGCTGAGAGTAGAGATGCTAGCTTTAGGAAAGGTTGTTTCCGTTTGGAGCATGTTGTGCAGTGGACTGATTACTGCCGAATATTGAATTTAATTTTTTAATAAATTATTAGTAAATGATTGATTAAACATCCCATTGAGCCGCTTGTGGCCCCTGGGTCTTAGTTTGCCCACCACTGCCCTAAGTGGAGAGTGAGCAATTGCAGCAATTGGCACCTGGCACAAGAACAAAATTGGAACAGAAATGGTTATAAACAAATTTATTGAAAAAAATGTAAGGAGCAGGACACTCACATTGTAAGAGTGGACAGAGACAAAATGGTTTTATAGAGTTTCCCCAGATGTTAGTGGAAAACTACATTTCTCTCCTCTGCTGTCACATGAAGGCTTTTTTTAAATTCCAAGCATTACTTAAGTTTGTATTGTTGTATGGAAAGAAGGCTTTAATAACACATATGCTTCATACTCGTACTTACTGAGTGGAGTATGTGCTCTTTATGGTGTATGTTGTTCCACTGTTACTCAGTATTTTTTTTAAACCATATTATCTTTAAATCTATTGCTTTTTGATAAGAAGCTTTTAATACATTTAGTGATGTGACTCATTGTATGAGGTAAGCTAAACCAATTAATGTTTCAAAAAGTAGTACAATAATAATTGCTCATAAAAACCAGTTTAAATACTAAAGTATTTGATTAATAAATCAGCTGCAACAATAGTTTGAGTAACATTATAGCTAAAATAAAGAACATTTTTGTTTAGCTTGTGTTTTTGTCAGTTTCTACATCCATAGGCCTATTTTTAGTGCTGTTGTAGGATCATAGAAATTGCTTTGATAAGTGCAACTGTACAATAAACGAGGATAATAACTGCATAATAACTACAGATGTAAAACCTAGGCTATAAAAGCCAGTCATTTTCCTTTAATGGTGCTGTCATATGTAGGAAAGCCACAGCTTGAGTGAATAAACAGTTTGTTTCCAAAGCAACCATGATGTTTTATAGAACTAAATAGCAAAGACAAATAGCTCCGCCAGAACATTTGGAAAAATGTTGCAAGATGAACAAAATACCTTTTGACACCACAGACAGGTGTAAACATGTTTGCATTGTGTCTATAGAGTGTATTTTTTTTTATTAAAATCTCCACTAATCAAATATCCAGGAGCAAAAGGAAGAGTTTGAAGAGAACTGTGACTAGTATAATCTAAACTGAATTCATAATTTCTAAAAAAAAGTATTATCTCCATGAATCATGAACACAACCGACAACATTTGAACCAATGCTGAGGAGATGTTTCTATGTGCTCACTGCTCTTAACAAAACACACACACACACACACACACACACACACACACACACACACACACACACACACACACACACACACACACACACACACACACACACACACACACACACACACACTCCACAATTGTATAACTGCATGTCTCTTATGGCCAATTACATATATTTCCCTCAGTCAATTCATGCATTGATTGTTGTATAAACATAGAAAGAGTCAACTTAACTATTCTTTACAATCAGTAAAATAGCAGATCATAAAAGCCCATTAATCAAAGTTGGTAGTTTGCTCAAGCTTTTGACTGAGTGCAATAAATACAAATATTTATGGAGCTAGTACACTGAGATGTCCTGGGGAAATGTTTTAAACAATGGCAGTCCAGTGAACTGTTCCAGCTGTTAATGTGCATTACACTTTATCTGGATTTCACATTTTAGGCATAGATTAGGTAATATATTTTGTGTTAGTTTGATTTTATTGTATGTGCTACCACTTTTAGTTGGGTTGGCTAACAATAAAATGCAATGATGACAGCAGACTCTGACACAAAGATAAATTGTTTGAGGACATGGGATCTGTCCAGTGTCAGATAATATTATTTACACAATATTTCACTTAAGGTTCTCTATAGTCATCTATTTACCATAGCAGCTTTATAATTGTTATGGTGACAGTAATATTCAGTTACTGAGTATCTTTAACCTGCTGCTAATGGTCAAACAGCCCCCAACACACAATGCAAGATCAGGAACTACACTGATTAGATGTTTTTCAGCTTTCAGTAAAATGGTGCACTTTGAAGGCAAAAAGATTGTCATAAGACGATTGGCTACTGTAAATAATGAAATGACCGGTTCAGGATTGTGATCTGATGATATCACATAATTTCTTTTGTGTCTAACTGATGACTGAGGACTGAATTAAATCAAATTATTAATTGTAATGGACAGGTTTTGTGGGAAACAGGAACCCTGGCCTCATGTGGTCCCCATCCTGCCTAGAGTCTCTGTCTTTTCAGGGTGATGGACAGTCAGGTGGTCGTCCTTCACGCCCCCAGACCCTTGTCACCTCTCGCCCCATTCTCCTCGTCTCCCCTCTTCAGCCTCCTGTGGCGCCGCTGGTTTTGTGTGGTCCCACTCACTGTCCCGTCACTCCCGTTTTCTCGCGGCTCTGACGGCTCGAGCCTCGCACCTGCATCGCTCCCAGGTCCCTCTACACAGGAATGCGCTGGGGCTTGTAATCGCCTTTGTGGCGGGCCATTGAGTTGTGTTCGGCTGAGTGAAACTTCCCAACCTCACAGCGCGCTGGCCGTTGAATGGGGCTCAGCGTGGGGCGCCTCTCCAAACCGCGGCCGCTGCCAAATTCCTACAGTGGCGCTTCACAATCAGTCCCACACAGGCCCCGTCCAGCGCCAGGCGCGAGGCAGAGGAGGGGGCACATGGAACACGCTCAATTCCGAACTGAACATTCCGACTGGAGATATTTCAGGTCGAGATAGACGCAGAGCTTGTTTGGGAGAGATTTGGCCAAACAATCTGTTTGTATTACTCTCTCGCCTCTTGTCACTTCCGACAAGAGAGAACTCTGGGAAATAAAACGAAAAATCACGGAAGCGTTGGTGAAGCTGGAAAAAGTTTGAAAATGAATCAATTTGTGGTGAGTTTGTTGCAGTGCAGCGCCGTGCAGTGGTGCATTGTGGGCAGATAGGCAGGATTAAGAGGCAGCAAGATTGTTCAACATGTCAACGTGTAATTGCACGATAAGGCCCTTCCGAGGAATCCATTGGCCCCGTTGCTTGCTCTATTCTGCGCTAATCTCGCTCGGCACATTCGCTCTGTGCAATCTGTCTCCATAATCTTCTGTGACAGAGGCGCGCGAGAAGCAGCTTGGTAATTTTTTTGGGAGGAGGAGGGAGCACAAGGAGGAAATATGCAGAGGCGTGATAAAGTGACGCTAATTATCCCCATTTAGGACAGCAGTGCAAGGGATCGGGGCTTTACAGCAGCAGTGCGCGTCGCTGATGGCCTCGTGCACCGCGTATCGCTGGCTACAAGATAAGAGACCCGCGCGCTGGTGAGATTTATTGGCCGGTCAGCTGCACACTCGCGCGCGTGCACACGTGCACACGATTACAGCGCCTGTGTACAGCCCGCACATAGCCAGTGTCACCTCGAGGTGCCATTTGTTCGGGGTAAATTTGGCAGAACGCGCGTCTTTTGGACCGCGATGCGCGTGACGCGCTCCGCCTCTTGCGCTTTCACCGCTAATCCGCGCCTCTTCGCATCAGCTGATCAAAAGGAAATGCGCACAGCACGCGAGCAGACTTTGGAGCAGTGTAGAGACCTGTCCCAGGATGCACTTCTCCTCTGACTTCAGGAATCTCACTCTTTTGTTCCTCTGCTTTTGTTTACATGAACGATGCGAGGCCAAACAAAGTAATGTTATATTTTAAGCAGGACATGTACACTGCATATTTACATTACGTGCAAATACAGCAGAGGCCTGTAATAATGACTTATGATCACAAGGGTCTGATGCTTATGAAAACAAGTTCAATTTATTTAAGGTTGTGTTTTTAAAAAGGCCCCATGTCCATTGTTAGAATTGAAATAAGTCACGGTCAGGAGTGTGTCCAGTCGGAGCAACGGGTAAAGCTACTGTGTCCCCTTTAAAAAAAAAAAAATGACCATCTATTTGTTGGAACTGAGATTTACTTTTCACACTTGTATGAGGCTATCATTTTCTCTGTTATTGCTCTTACTTCTGTGACCCTCTCAGGTGACAAACCGGTTAGTAAAAGACACAGAAGCCCGAGTTAAAGGTTAGCCGCGCAAAACATAATGTGTTCATTTTCCTTTAACATTAGAAAAGTTAATTCTGTTTAGAAACAAGTTATTATTGCCCTGACCCAATAACAGGTGTAAAACATCTCAGTTTCTCAGTCACACATCAGTTCAGACTTCAGAGGTAGGTTAAAGAAAAAAGGCTCCAGATGAAGAACACATTTAAAAACTACACTAAGTAATTTGATTTGTTTATGGGCATAAACATTAGGCCTACTAAATGTTATAATTTTATTACTGGTGTAAAAATATTATTTTGTATGGTAATTATATTTTTATAATGTTATAAAAATCAACACTACGTAAAAGTAATACTGTTTTCATCATAAAATAGACATTTAGGCTACAACAAATCAAATTTTAAACGATAGTGTCGTTATACACAGTTTAAATTTACTGTCTGTGGCACACACGTTTCCAATATTAATACTTTAATTAGTATCATTTCTTTTCAGTAGTTAAATGATTCGTTGAATTTATATAAAAACAGGAGGGACAACTACACACACACACGCGCGCACACACACACACACACCGTTTATGTCAATCAGAATATTATCAAATAAAATTCTTACACAAATGTGGGTCATCACTGCGGCCTCTGTTAAATATCCAACCGGTCACCGGTTATTCGGGATTTTCCCTGATTCATGTCTCTAAAATTAATAAACACTTTAAATCAACAGATATTACACTTTATATTACAGCCAACCTTTTAGGGGAGTCTTATGCCTTGACCCATTTTACGCACAATTACGCACAAAGAAAAAAGCCATTTAAAGCTTGTGTCCAGCAGCGGTAAGGACTTTTAAAAGCAATGAAGCCTGGTGTCAGTGTAAACTCCTGTAAACAGTCTGACAGTAATCACTCTAGGGCCATTCTTAAGAATCAAAGCAACATCTTGTGAAATTTATTCAATTTTCTTCATTGCAATACCAGCTTTTCACTCGCGGAAAAGCATTTCATTTACAACAGTAGTTGCCCGTCATCTTTTAAAATATTAAAATTATTCACAATTTACAATAATTAGTGTTACAATAAAAAGAGATGATTTAATTAAGACACAGGCTTCTGGAAAATAAACACAGGTGTTAAAGGAATGTCTGTCCCATTTCTTTTAAAGCACTTTTCTTATCATTATGACACGTTTCTCATTATCAATAACTTACAAGTAACCCCTGCCCCCCAAACAAATTATGAACCAAAGCCCCCGTAGCTGCGTCAGCCTCAACTCAGACTGAAGAATGACAAAAAGATGAGCACAATAAGCAATAAGTCAGCGTTTTTAGAACTCCACTGGGGCTCGTCAAAGGAGCCGTGAATATGATTTAGCCTCATTTACAGTCCATAAACATTCTGTACAAAATGCAGGTAGCGGCGGGATCGGCCGGTTTAGGAAAAGAGGTAAGTATTTGGTTCTGTGCAGTTCTTCACTGCGTCCTAAATATGTGTTAGAGGCACCGTCCCGTTCACTCCCGCCGCGGCGCTCTGGTAGTGCTGCGGAAGGGCGTGCAGTCTACTCTGCATGGACGGCTCACCGGGTTCGCTCCCGGGCAGGTACATGCTTATCATCTCCCTCAAGTCTCCAGGACAAGGACCACGCGTGTGCGCGCTGCTCACCGGTGGGCTCACGCTTGGCTCGGACTTGACCAGAGAGCCCAGCGCGCCCATGGCAGAGGAGGACTGGTGCTGCGCGCTGTACGTGATGCCGCCGTAGCCGGACGGCGAGGCGCTCATGTAGCTCTGAGAGTTCGAGATGGGACTGTACTGCAACGCGCTCATGTCGTAACGGTGCATGGGCTGAGGGTTGTGCGCGTGGTGGTGATGTGAATGCGCGTGGTGGTGATGGTGGTGCGCGCCGCTGCCTGGGTGCTGGCTGTAGGCGAGCTGTGCCTCCTGCATCATTGCAGCGGCAGCTGCGGCCGCAGCCACCTGTCCCGAGTACGCACCGTTTGCCCAGCCATTCACGTGCGCGTAGCTGGACCCGGAGCCACCATGACCCCCTGGACTCTCTAACCTCTGGCCGACTCCCGACGAGGCCATGCCGACCCCCGCACCAGGACCGGACAGCAGCCCCCCCGCCAGGGAGTACTTGTCTTTCTTCAGTAGCGTCTTGGTCTTCCTGCGCGGCCGGTACTTGTAGTCCGGGTGCTCCTTCATGTGCATGGCCCGCAGCCGCTTGGCCTCGTCAATGAACGGCCGCTTCTCGGCCTCGGACATCACTTTCCACTCGGCGCCCAGCCGTTTGCTGATCTCGGAGTTGTGCATCTTGGGGTTCTCTTGAGCCATCTTCCGGCGCTGGCCGCGGGACCACACCATAAAAGCGTTCATCGGTCTCTTCACGCGCTCCTGGCTCACCTTGGAGCCACCAGTCGGTCCCGTCTGCCCCGTGTTTGTGTTCGTTTGGGGGCCGGGGGAGTGGAGGTCCGTTTCCATCATCATGCTATACATTCACCTGCCTTTAAACTTCGCCACCTACAGAGAAAAAAGTCTGCTTCGAGACTAGAGGCGCACGGAGACGGGTGTGCACAGAAGGACTGCCTCAAAACAGTTTCTAAACCACGTTGTTTAAGTCAAAATTAATCCAAATGGTCACAAATGTTCTCCAGCGTGTCTTCCTGCTGCTTCACATCCACTGTGAGAGAATGCGAGCTGGAGCCACTTTCCGTGTCGCAGTTAAGAAGTTGCTTGAAGCGGCGGCCATATGATGCGCACTGACAGCGGTTAAATGAGCCACGAACGGCCAATGGGGCTTTAGGAACGGACTGATTTGCATGGCGTTTGGTCAGGTGACTAAGAGAGCTCATAGGAAGAGCACACCGGAGGAGGAGGAGAAGGAGGAGTGTCAATCCCACAAATAGCAGAGAGACATCATCAGAGACTTGAACTAAACCAAAATAACTGCGATGTGTTAGATTTACGGAGCGCGCGAAAAGGCCGAGGAGGTCTGGGATTAAAACGACTCAAATATGATTCACACTGCTGCTGAAATCACAAGCGTTGACACGAGCTGAGGGGTTTTTAAAACTCTCTGAACGTTTTGAATCGTCACGTTTATCTTTTCTCTCTGACCTGTGTGATTAATCTATACTTTAAGAGCACACTCTAAACAGTGTGTTTACGTAGATAAGATGAATAAATGAATGCCCCTAAGCTTACTTACTGCCGTCTGCTGGCGATGCTGATCACATCCTGGTGGCTTGTTAAATTGGATGTAGAAGTGTCGTGTTTGTGATGGAGTTGATAAATCCTGCCAGTTGTGTTAAACTCTTGTCAAGTATCACATTTGTAAACCTTCACTATGTAAAGCGTCCTTACCTCGACGCATATATAATCCACATTTCACAGCTGACCTCCTCTGAAAAGCTCAATCAACCTCTAATTGAAAGGGATAACGAAATACCACTTCCCGCGGCGAGACTAACGATGTAATCACTCAATTCTATTCACTCTATGATGTTTTTATTTTAATTAGAGCTTAGCGGGACACAGTCGTATGTTTGGGGGCCCGAGGGAGCGGGATCACAGGACGGATCTGGATCTGCTAATAGGGTTAACACAGTGGTCAATGCACGCGCCCATCAGAGGCTACGGCCGCATCTTTAGGCCTCACATCACGTCATGAAGAGGAACAATGAAAAGGAAGCTGGGAGAATAACAGCACTCACTCTGCCTCCTTATCAGGTGAAGAAAAGCTCCGACCGAAAACAAAAATGTTTGAAAAAACGTAAACTGTCATGTTTTAATGAATTAGTTTAGAGCAATTAGACTTAATTACAAGCGAATACTGTGGGCATTTCCACTTTATAATAACAACATACGTGAAAAAGAGATAAAAAAATTAATAAAAAAAAGTTATTTTCCCTTTTGCCATCATTGTGTCATTTAAAAACGTCACTTTAAAAGTCAATAAATAATGGGGAAAAAAATGAATGGCTGTATTAATATAAAATAAATAATGTGAATGCGAAAATAAATTCAGAGTAGGACTAAATGGAAACACATCGCTGTCAGGGATTTTATTGAATTATCTGAGTTAGTGCGTTTATCTAACACTACTCTTTAACAAAACTCTGCGGCGCCAAGGGTCAGCGCAAGAAGTAGCTCTCCGAATAAAATCTTAGGCTGGTGGAGGAGGGATAGCCTAGATCCTCGGAGACGCACACAGTTTGTGCGTAAAAAAACAAAAAATGTCCTTTCAACAAAAAAAAAAAAAAAAAAAGAGAGAAAGTTGCCCATCTCCTGGAGAGAAAAGAGTGAAGGCGTTGTTTAATTATTTAAGGGTGTCGCAGAGAGGAAGCACCTGTCTTACAGCCTCATTCCACACACCCCAAATTTCATTAGGAGCCCCCCTCCTCTTTCCCATCTTACACCTGCTTCCCCCGCCTGTTGAACATGATGTAACCGAAATACTGACATCCACAACGCACTCAAATAATGCACTGCTGGTTTTAAAAATTACAAACCGCGCAACATAATCTATTTTAAAGTTATTACACCAAAACGTGTGCGCATTCTGGCAAAAATCTGAGAAAAATCAAAGGGCTCCGTTGCGAGGACAACTGTTGCACTGCGCGTTACTGCTCTGCGTCCGGGTCCCGCTATAATCCAGAGAAACCACCGCCTGCAGCCACTAAACACATCCACTGAAGTCAAGTGCGCACAGCCGCTCAGAAATATACGCACCGCTTTACAAGACATTTTACACTTTTTTCAGCAAACTATTTACAATACATTTTACGCACAAGGTATACCTTCAAGTTGCCAGTAAATGGAGCTCTCATATGCATATGCAGACTTACGCATGTTTCCCTCGTTTCGTCTGATCCAGTGCATGTGGTGTGATTTGTCCCTCCACACAGCTAAAGCCGTCCTAAGCTTCGTGTAAGACCGCTATTCCCGCTACTCTGTGGCCGCTTCGAGTCGAGTGCCAAGGCCGTGGCTGCCCAGTGCCCAAACCCACCACTCAACACACACTGAGGGTTAGAGACGAGAAGAAATGACATTTATTATACACTCTAAAAAGAGACAATTCCAACTTATTGTTTCTCTCTCTGCTTCTAACATAATGAAGCGTCTTTTGTGTGGCGCAGAACAATACCAAACAAGTATTCTAATAAATAGCCACTTTTTTTTGGCTCTCCAGGATGAATGGGCTGGAGCGGCGGGGTTCTGAAAGGCAGCTGTGCCGCATTCGGGGAGGAGGGGCGACGGCTTGGCAAGGAGCCCGCCCCCCCTCCCCTTCCCCTCTCCCCTCGTCTCCTCCTGGATACCGACTCCCATTTCTGATCCGGGAGCAGAAAGGGATGTGAGGAGAGGAGCATTTGGGTTTAGGGAGGTATCGACTTTACGGGATTTTAGAACATAGAGTGTTTTTTTTTCTAACGTGAGCCCTAAACAAAGTCTGCAGTGGGAAGTCCATAGCAGCCAGTTTGATGGGCTTATATGACCAGTAAATGTATGGGATACCGTTTTTATTTAACTCGCTGTGGGCTGCAACATGGCCATTTAACTTCCTTTCAATCCAACCATATAGATCCACAATGAAGATCTGGCAAAAACCTAGTATCACTGTGCCAACAGAAAATCCCTTTCTGTGTTAAACTTCTTATTTTGTCTCACCAATGTCTCCATATATCAGTGGGGTCCAATTAATATAGCATTCCTCCTTAACATTTAAACCATACAAACACCTTCAGTGTCTTAAGAATGTTATTGCCTGCATTCCATTGTTTGATATCTTTTTGATATTTCTGCAGTTTGTCAAAATGAAATAACTGAGAAATTTCAGTTACATCTTTTAGCGTTTAGCAATCCCAGGCATTTTCTTTTAGGAAGGCAAAATATATATATTAAAAAAATTTGCACCTTGCAACTTATTATAAAATGTATAGTTTCAGACATTTGTCGCTCTATGAACACAACTTTACCCCAGCTCCTCTCACTCACACGGTTCGTCCCGGGTGTGGATGCCTCCCTCTTTTTTCCCATGCCTTTATTTTTCCTCACCTCGACTGAGGGTGTAAGAACAGCGTGATATTGGACTTTAAAAATCCAATTGAAATTCAACAGACCATGTATGATCAATGTAATCGAATGTTCTCCTTTATATTTCAAACATACACCATCACATCAGTTCACTATTAACAGCTGAGTTTACTTGCATTTCTCATCATAACTTGATTAACAACTTGTTACGAGTTACCTCTCTTGGTTTTGTGATACAGTGCTGCTAATTTGCAAACTTGCTAAATTCTCAGCATTGAAACTCTTGTATTTAGCAGCGGTCTTACTGCTTCCCAACACTTTAAAAGGTAAGGTTCCCATTGTTTAAAAATACAAGAGGGATGATTTAATGCAGTAAGAAGTCTTTCAAAAATGTTGTGTTTTTGTCATATGACATATAATTAACCAATGATGTTTAACCAATCTATTAATCCACTTGCTTGCTTTCCAGTAAAAGAGCTGGCCCTGTTGCACTTCCCTAATGCACCCTGGAGTGTGTCACAACATCAAATACACATGAACTCCACAAGCAGGGGATTGACACAAAGTGGTAAAGCTAAGTAAAAGGCCATGTGAAGACTATTAGATGGGAGAGAGACCGACCGAAAGATCAGGTCGGGGTTCAGGCCTAAAAGCATTCAGGGAAGAGTGAGCCAATTGGCTAAAAGCAGAGGTCTTAACGCTCTTCGTACAGACGCTCTCCAATGCACAAATCTTCCTAATACCACACTCAGAAATATAGCATCGTCAAAACTTACATCCACAAAATGATCAAACTGAAACTCTTTACTCCAAGATGCACAGTTCATTTAATTTCAAAATAATTCATTTTAGCCAAAAGCACAACAAAACATTTGTATAATATAAATGCGGTAAGTGCATTTACTATATTGATATTTTTATCTCATTGTGTTGTAATCCAAAATAAATCAGCTGTTGTATCATGGACGTTACCTTAAAAGAAACTAATAGTAAACAGCAGAGTGCTTTGCGCTCTTTGTGAGTTTTTAAAGCAAAAATGGTAACCCCAAACTGCCAAACTAGAAGAGTGCATTTTTGACAGACAGAGCATAACATGCCGTTCAAAAGTAGGGCACTCTTGTCTACGAGCAATTTGTTCTTTTGTTGCGCCATGTGCTCTATTTTCATTTTCTTCTTTTGGTAAAAATGGTGAGAGAAGAGCATATAAGGGCTTGATGGAGTGGTGAGTCAGAGACAATATGACACGAACAAGTGAGAATGAGGGAAGAAATCAAGAGAGTGAGGGAGCGACGCGAGACCAGGGAGGCCAATGTCAATCCCACGGCAAACAGCAGTAGATAATCATGGGCTTTAGCAAAACACTGTGTCCATAATGCTATTACCCAGGATTACCTACTCCAGCAGAGCCGCCGAGACGCTCTTCACAATGTGCCACAGACCTTTCAGATAATCATCTTATCACAGATGACAAACCCAGAAGAAACATCCCATTATTGAAGAAGGGGGAGAAATCTGCAGCCTGTTTAGATGAAGACATATTGTAAGCCTAAATTATTTGAGTGGAAAAATATCAGAGTTTGAAATTAACCAGCATCTTCCCCACTCTTGTTCAGTTTAATTTTCCCAGAATCTCTTTTCTCCCCCAATTAGACACAAGATTTTACACATTGTTCGGCTTATCAATTAGCCATAACACCTTCCCCTCTGTTTGCTCTAATGGTTTTAACAGTCACCAGTTGCAACTCTTAGAGGTGCTGTGCTAATGGTGTCGCCACGGCGATAGAGTCACACGGAAAAGGAAGAAGGAGGAGAGGAGAGGAGAGGGGGGAGTCAGCTCTCCCGAACACATCTCTAATTAGAGCTCACAGCCAGTCATTACTGATGTAATAGGGTGTAACGCTAATGGCTATCAGGCGAGCCCCCACAAACAACAGAGGGGGCTTCTTGTAAGGTGAGAGGAGCAGAAAATTTATGGAAGAGAAAAAAAATGAAAGATTGATGCTAGAAGGCAAGGAGGGGGTGTAGAGTGTCAGAAGGTGCACCAAGCAGAGAGGGTTTTTAAAAGTACAGTAGTCAGACAAGGTCAGGGCCCATTAATGGAAAATGTCTCACTGATGATGGTTAAATCTGTCATTTTAGTAACTGGGCAAATATAAAGATTGACAAGAAAAAAACGACTGGGAATTAAGAAGCAGACGAGGGGCCGACTGGTTCAGGAAAGGCACCGGAGACAGAGTCTAGCACTCTGGCACTTAGACTTGTTAGTGCTGATGCACTCAGCAGCCTATTCTACCAGCGATACATGTTTTTACACTTTTTAGTAAATTGCAGTTGCTGGTGAGAAACGAAGTGACGGATGGCAAGGTAAAGGAGGTGATGACAGAAAACTAGTTTCAGGAGAAAAGTGAGTGAATAGGTGTCTCTCTGAGAGGAAAACAGAAGAGCTGAACGCTATTTCACACAGTATCCCAACCAAAGAGTTAAAGAGGATTCGATGCCAAAGAAAGGTGACATTGTTGATGTGTTTACAGGCTCGAGTTCTAGTGTCAACAAGAAATGAAGAATGAAAGGCTTGGGTTGCAGAAGCACAATGTTTGTGGTCAATTTGAGATTTTAACAATTACAAGAACGTTGATGAACAAGACGTTGGGAGAGCTGTCGACTGGTAAACAGTTTTTAGAAAAGCCTCAGTTTTAACTTTGTTGTCAAAGCTTCAGTCATTATTTGTTTTACCTTTCACCTGTTGCTTCAAACTATCAAAAGAAGCTGTTACAACGTGTAATATAATAAAATAGTCTTCGAATTACTCTTACTTAAATACCAGACATGCCATTCCATTGAGGTCAGTATGTTGTATTACAGAGACAGACAGAAAATGCTGTCCAGAGTGACCTGTTATAGCCCCTTCAAGCTGATGTTTTTTTAGGTGCATATTTTTTGTCTCCTGTATTCTGTGTGATGTATATCTGTTTTTTTTGCTGTGTGAGTGAAACTTGGAACTTTCCTAGTTGGTTCAACAAAATGGTTGGGAGCCAATGTTTCATCTTGTAATGTAGCCATGTATTTGGAAACTGTGGAGGTAAACACTACAGAGAGGAAATAAACCACTGAGTTTGACATCTACATTATATGATTTAAAATGTACTGGTGTATATAAAGCTCTCCTAATGTCTTTTAAAGCATATTGTGAGAGGATGTTTTTACTGGCAGCTAGCCATTCCAAATATTGACTCTGTATTGACGCTATTAAAGGCATAAAACTTAGGTTACCGGGGATGTTTCACAGAAATTGGTTTGTATTGTGCAAGGGTCGCTACTGAGGCAACACAGGTGTAATGCAATTCAAAGGGGGCAAATTGGGTGCAACCTTTTTTATGCGCAAAATGCAAAATTGCAAGCATTCATCGTGACATGCAAATTAAGAAAGTGTGTTTCCACTAAAGACAGGATGCTCGGAGGATTGCTGCATGTCTTAACCTATTGTGTGGTTGATCTAGCTGTGGTGTGGCCTTTGGGGGAGCAGCAGGACTTCAGGGGGCGACTGCGTTTCTGAACTCAGCCTTGGAAGGCGTGCGGCGCGGCTTGTTTCCCAGATGTGGGGGTGTGGGTGCTGCTCGGTCACTTCACTGTAGTCCTTCTCCCAGAATTTAAAATAAGGTCACTCCCCGGGAGGGCCCAAGTCAAAGCTATCCTTCTTCGTGTGCCCTTTAACTCTCCTCATCTCCACCTCCACAAATCTTAACTCTTCACCTATATCCTCTCTTTCGTTTGTTTATCCCATGCTATATTCAGACCATGTTTAAAACCACAGAAGAACACTGCGATTAGTTGTTACATGCTGTCCTCAAGCTTGTTTTTTTGCTTGTTTTTGTCCGTCTGTCTGAAAGAGGGGCGTCCGGTAATGCCATTGGGCCTCAAAACTCTAATTTGATTGGAGAAATGAATTTTATGGATTAGCAGAACAATGAAACAGAAATGGCATCGTTAGGAGATAAGGCAGGTAATAAGTGTATTAAAGCTTCAACTGTGTGTCTGGAGCAGCACAGATGCATATCCAATAGGAGGCAGAGTGAGCAGGACAATAACACACTATTCTTATGCTAATCAAGGGAACCATTAATGTTTACATTCAAAATCAGGCCTTCCATAGAAATGCATTCACTCCCGGCTAAACTAGGATAATTAGTTCCCTCTTAAACCCATATTCCATTAACTCAGGTGAATCCATCTGAGTTTCATCAAATTTCTGCTTCATTTTGCATGATAATGCAATTTAAAAGCAAATGACATATTCAGACTCGTCAGTCAAGAGAAAATGAGCGTCTATGGGAAAATAATAGATGTGTAAAAGGCTTCTTGTTTTATTTTATACATATCTAAATATTTAAAAGTCTTTGCCATAATTCAGTGTGACCGATTTAAGTATAAATTCATCTTTAACAGTAAACAGCTTATTGCAGATTAGTGACTGATGTATTGAAGGCTCACTGTGGCTTTCCTGCACACTTTGTATAAGTGACACCTTATATTATGATGTCACCCTGATGTTGAGAGGATGCCACTGACAGCAGCCTTCATTTCCTCATTGAAGGGCTCTGATTCTGTACAGACCCCAGATCCTCATTGGAATAACACACAGCCATGATCAGGCAGCAGCTCTCTGCTGATTAGCTCTGGGTTGTGAGACAAACAAATGTAAATTAATGTCCATCCCAATCACACCATTTTATGTGATGTGTGGCACAAGACTCTACAAAAACACTTAACATAAATATCTCTTACAAACAAGGTTTATCTGGCCCAGCCTTACAAATCTAATTCCACTGGTATATTTTTGATTCTCACTCATAGTAATTCAAAAATAGGCAAGGCAATTTTATTTATACACTGGGTAACTCAAAGTGCTTTACAGGAATAAAATACAAGATTTAGATTAAGAAACATTAGAAAAATTAAAAGAAGAGTGCAGATAAATGTAGGCGGAGCTAAAGAGGAAGGTTTTTAACCTCCCCTTGAACATTGTTAAAGTTGAGGCTTGTTTTACTTCATCTGGGAGGCTGTTCCAGGTTTTTGCTGCATGAAACTTAAACGCTGCTTCACCCTGTTTAGTTCTAACTCTGGGCACGAGTAGAAGGCCTGTCCCAGATGTTCTCAGAGTCCGAGGAGGTTCATAAGGAACTAGCATGTCAGAAATACATTCTGGTGCTAAACCATTAAGAGACTTGTAAACCAGCAGTGCTGTTATAAAGTCTATTCTCTGAGCAACAGGAAGCCAGTGCAGAGATTTTAAAACTGGTTGTACTTCCTGGTTTTGGTTAAAACCCGAGCAGCTGCGTTCTGAATAAGCTGCAGCTGTCTTAACCCTCGTTTTGAGGGTAAATACATTACATATCGACTGTTGAGATTTGATGTAGTTAACTGTTCATAGAGTTGGTTAATGAGAACAACAGGGCTTTGTTTATTTATTTCAGTCAGCAACAAATGATATAAACAACCATATTTTGGTTTATCCTTTTCCACTCTGCACTGCCGCTGTAAGTCCCACTCGCTGACCTCTGTGTGCATCATACGTGTTTAACACTGAAGACATATTGGAATTCTATTCTAATTATACCATTATAAAATTGGTTTGGGTTAGGCTGGAAATTGTTTTGGATGGTTTAGGCTCAGTCATGAAAGCGCTTTAGTGAAGGTTAGAAAACTGCTCTACCTCAGCTCTAAAAAGATGATCCATTCACTAAACATCTAGCCCTAATGATAGTTAAAGTTGTTATAATCACGCTGTAAAATATTTGGAAATATATTTTTTGCTGAAATCATATTACACTAGTTTAATGTAACATACCATTATAATTCTTTTCCTTGGCCACACAATATACTGTACCTACCTACCTACCTTAAATATGCACATGCAGAGTTTAAAAACACAAACCTCAAATAGTTCAACCCTGAAGCCCAAACAGAAAAGTTGGCACCCGTAATCTGAATGTTTTTGTGACAAACTTACACATACGTATACTGTACATTGTCATATTATGCAGCTGTAATATTTTACATATGCCCTGTGGGGAAAATCCTAGTGATTTGTGTGGCTAGGTACCTTCACATGTCTCACTCACTGGAGCACACACATCGGCACACACCGCGTGTAATGGATAGGAGCTGGCTGAGGGCGTCTGTCAGGGGCGACTGTTCTAATCAGAGCAGTGGGGAGAGAGATAAAGGAGAAAATAATGAGTGTGGCATCAGGCCTTTCATAGCGCAACAAAAGGCCACGGGATCAGATAGACACACACAATGTGGAGAGGAGAGGTAGGGAGGAGAGAAAGAGCGAGGGAAGGATGGGAAGAGGCAGAAGGATGGACGGCCAGGAATGAGTTTGCTAATAAGCCTCGTAACGCTGTAGGTGCTGTAGGCAACGGTAGGCGCCTTTAGACTTAGATCTGGTCTCTCACTCATGACATCAGACATGGAAGAAGGAGGTTTCTATGACAACATCAATAAGTTTTTGGAGTAGATTATAAACATCTTGCATACACAGGCTTCCATTTCACCCGAAAAAAAGAAAATACTCAGCCGGCCTCATGCCCTCTTTCTTCCGGCTGATTAGTGCTGCTTCATTTGCCGTGCATGTGATAATTTCCAGTTTGATTATTAATGCTTAATTTACCCAGATTACACTCCTTTGATTATTAATGCCTAATTTAGCCTGATGACTCCGATCATTAGACAGTGCCCAAACTGAAAGCAAACAACCTTAGTGGTCTTCCAATGTGGCCATACAGCCTCTTCTCCAGATAATGATACTGTTGAGAGGAGCCAGCGGGCCTCGGGAGTGTGTTAAGTCAATGCCCACGTTTTTTTACCCAAACTCCCATCAAACTTTAAAGAGAAAAGAAATACTAATTAGAAACTGCAAGCTAGGAGAAATGAGCAGGCAGAAAATCCTATTCAGAGACTTAATGAGCTTGTCGAAGCTGAATAATTGATTTCTAATTCTAGCCTGCAGCTGTTGACCCAACCAGGGAGTGTTTTGAATGAAGCTGAAATATGTTGCGCTCTGACTTGGCACTGTTGGCTTTCGAGTAGTGGAGCTGCTACAAGAAAACTCCTGTGTTTTACCCCACACTTTTATTTACACCAACATTTATACACATAATTAGTTGGTTTTGGTGCGTGAACAAAACTGTCACCCGTAATTCCCTTGACAACTTAATCCTCCTTCAGATCTTGTTTAATATTTTACAAAGGACACAATTTAATAAAAGCCCGTTTGATTTCCATGTGAGTGAGGTAAACCGCCTCAAACCGTTGGGGACTTGGGTGCATATCAGATTGTAGGTGTTTTACGTTTGGCTCATTTGCTGCGGAGTGATTCTTTGTTGCCCCAGCGTGGATGATCGTATCCTGGGGGCTCCCGGAGCAGAGCAGGCACAGAGCACCCTGTGTGTGAACCACAGCCGCCCAGCGTCCCTGTAAGATGACCTCATGGAAAATAGGTCTAATTATTGCTGTGACAGCCCATGCTATCATATTCTGGCAGATCAGTCACTACATAGGGAGGGGGGGAAGAAAAATTAACAGAAATATATACCGCCGTGCCACCAACCCCCCCTAAACTAAGCCCATTTATTTTTAATACCCTAATCAGCAGGTCCCAATAGGGGTTTGGCTCCTACTCAGCTGCACAGACGAGCACAGGTGAGTACAGGTGAGGCAGGACAGGGAGACCAGAGAAAATGCCGACACCGTAACATTCATTCCAAAGTTCCAAAGTATAACGCCCTGGAAATTTAAATAGCAGACTCAAAAAGGGGGCACCAAAACGTGGCAATTACAAGATCCAGAGCTTAAGGTGGACAGCGGTGATTAGCTGAACTACTGTCCCTCTCCTGAAGCCACAGTCATTAGGGCCGGATCATTATATGATAGATTTCAGGTCCATTTTCCCAGTTTTTGTTCCCAGAGTCTGCATTTCCAGAGACACCCTGGGAATGGGACACACTACACCAATAACTACCTCCGTGAGAAAACATGCATGGGGAAGTTGTCTGTGGATCAGCGGATGATGCTCAGGTCTGTGGCTGCTACCGATCAGGTGGTCACGGTAAACTAGCCTGTAACAGTATTTGACTAAAATCTACAGGACTGTTTCTGGTTTCAGAGCCCAACCGGGTAACATAAGACAAAAAGATAAAACTATTCCTCTGATGAATATTCATTACAGTATAATTGAATTACAGGTTGCTTTGGAATGAACTTTTATATATATATATATTGGGTAGATTCTTTTAGGGGAAATTTTTCAGCTTCTCTGTAATACATTAAACTAAAGGAGAATTATGAAGAAAGAAATAACGCTTCAGTCAGCTGTGAATAAAACATCAATCACGCACAATCAAACAATGTGATGTACTAATAATGAGATTAATTCCACTGATTAACTAAATTGGCTCTTCATTTGTTGTTTGTGATTGTGTGTCTTTGCATGCATGGCTTTTATGGTTTTGAGAAAAGAATACAGGAGTAGCCCTTGTAACTCCACCGTGCCCTGCACCCCCAGCCCCTCTCGCTGTCACTGGCCATGTGTAGTGTGTAATAGGCACTGACAGTCGTCGTGCAGGTCAGTAACCCTATGGCCCTGTCTAATTGAGGCTAAGGATCCCGGCTTGTCCTGCCATCTATAATTAACCACATCATCTGCGGCCGTATGAAAGATTCAGCTGGACTGGGAGTGGCCGACACCTGATCTCGCTGTTAGAGTTTAGCGGATAAATGCATGTGTGTTCTGGGATGGCTGTAGCCACAGTGACTTGTGAGCATCTTTTGATTCATCTGAAATTTTCATATATAACAATGAAAGTTTACAATGCTTTTTTGTATTAATATTACAGTTAAATACTTGTAAAGGTGAGAAATGCAAAGCTTTGAGGCTTGTTCTTTGGCCACCAGATTACTTTTTGACAAATAAAATTGTTTCAGAATGGCTGACACTTTGCTGGGCTAGAAGAAAGACACAGAACTCTCAGGTCAAAGTGTTGGAACACTATGGATCCTGCAGCAACTTCATTTTTCCATCTTTAGATGATTACAATCTTTACAACATTGATAAAATGTGATCAATGAATTTCTTTCACTAGACTTATTTAATGATAACACAATATACTATTACAGAGTGCACATGCAGTTTAGTGCTTGTGTGTGGGACTTGCTTTCTGGGACAAAAAACATTCTACACTTTACTATGTTTCCCATCACACCTCACACCAGTCATACCAACACTAACTGTGTTCATCCCAAGTACACTGTATATCCATGAGCGACGCTGGCTAGAGAATTTGATGTCTTTGAAGTGTCACAAACAATACTATACCCTAATGCTAACATCTTATTTGACTATTTTTACCTGACACAGCCATATTTCTGAATGCACACTTTGAGACGAGGATTGAAATAGCTTGAAATAGTAACAGAGGACTTTAGTGTGCACACTTGACAGGCTTATGCACACTGAAGAGCACAAAAGCGTTGATGCAAGCCACTTAAGAAAAACCCATAGTATGAGCCTATAAAATCCTAAAACCCTCCTTGTTCCTCCTCCTGTCCCTGGTTTGATCTTTGGCGTGACAGAAACTTGAAGTGTACTCTGCCCTCTTCAAACACCTTGGCTCTGCTCCCCCCCGATCCTCCCCGATTTGCTCAGCTCTCCCAGTCCCAAGCCTTACCCCACTCAGCTCCTCTCTTTTTCCTGTCGATGCCTTTGAAATACAGCTTTGAAAAAAAAAAGAAAATGCTGCTTTTTGAATTAATGAATCATTTTTCGCCAGGTGTCGTTGGGGATGGGGTGCGGGGGTGAGGGGGCAGAGGGGAGGGAGCGAGGGCTAATAAATACAGAGTGGAGAGACTATCACCCACCACCCCCACCACCCCCACCCAGCTCACTCCCACAACCCTCCACCTCCCAGCCGTAGATGAAAGGCCTGGCTCGTTCCTGTACCTTTAATTTAAAGCTGAAAAGGAAAACGAGAGCGGGGGTGCAAAACACGCTTATGAATATGGAGAAAATTGAATGAGAACTGTCCCTTTGAATAAATCCGTATGAATGTCCCTTGGCCTTGTGGGGAGAAAGGTCACAGGAGACCCTTGGATATACAGCTGGAGAGCAGCTTGATGGACTACGCCATACTAAGCGCGTGTCCTTGTTGCGAATATGCAGATGTTTGGAGCAGTTCTTGTTCATTGCTCCTGTATTTAATTATTGGTGTTTGAGCATAACTTCCTTACTCTGAAAAAGTGATCACTGTTTTAAAGCCTCACCAGGTGCTACTCTGAGATTCATTCTAGTGGCCTTGGACATAAAAGCATGTGTATAATTTTGGCCAGTAGCAGGGACACTATATAAAACTAAAATCTTATGTATATTTGCAAGCTGTGTTGTTAGAAATCATACCGTTAAACCGGGCAGGGTGATATTTGTTTTAGTGAGAAAAATGGTTCAAACACATTATAGCATATTGCAATAAGAGTGATCTGTGAATAGGCTTTGCTATTGAGGATTTTTATAAATGACTTTGTATGGCACTCACATACAAAGGGCTCTGCTCCCTTCAATGGCAGGTTGGTCCACACAACTCCAACTTCAGTCAACACTGACTCAATGGCGGCAGAAAAATCCCTTGGAGAAAGTGCCAACACAAACATAACTCAAAAAAGAAGTGTGCTTATAAAGGCAATGCCTTCACGCAAAGCTTTACCACAATTTGACTCTAGAATTTATTGCTTGTTGCAGAATACAAGACCACTAGTTTTTCTAAAGAAGACATAACCTTGATCATGCCTTTGATTTACGGATTATAAGCAAACTTTATATAGCGCTTCATGAACTTATAGAGCTGCATAAAAACAACGTCATTACTCAACTAGTGCACATAAGAGGGCTAGTTGATAAAGAGAAAATGAATTCACTTTCTTTTACTTATTCCTATTAGGGGTCGCAAGTGACCGAAACCTATCCCGGAACTTTAGGCCTTTGGACAATGGCCAGTTTGTCACAGGCCTGACCCTTAGAGACAGACACTAACAGACAACCTTTCACTCTCTCTCTCACATTCATGCACCGACTGACCTACATACATGTCTTTGGGCGGTGGGAGGAAGCCGGAGTACCCGGAGAGAACCAATGGTTTTACATGTAGGACATGCAGACTCGGAGTTGGCCAGCCGGGGATCAAACTCATAACCTTGCTGTGAAAAGGCACTTACCTAGTCACTATGTGCTATGCAATAGACCTCAAGCACTGCCACAGAATAAGAGAGAAAATACATTTGTCATGATTGAAATTGTGCTTTTCTTTTACCACCTCATGTTTTCTTCATTGTGCATTGAGCTACTCATAAATAACACTGGGCATGACACTATGCATTCAGCAAACCACCACTCAAATGAAAACAATATCCTTAAGGGAGATTTGCCAATTTCAGTACTGGTATAACAATATTAAAAGTACATAAGACACAATGCATAACCAGCCACTTGTCCTCGATGCCCAGTCCCACAGCTTATCACAAATGATTAAATATCTGTAAATATGACAGGGAGCCGGAGGAGGCTTCAGGGACGTGTACAGCAAGAACTCATCGTTTGGAGGTTGTCTCTATAGCTCAGTCTTCTCGCTTTTGTTAGAGGAAGGAAGGGGAGAATAGAATCCACAACTACTTTGGTGAACAAGCAGACACTGACTGACACTCATGAGTTAAATGCTAATTGAAGGCAGCAGAGGGTTGGATGCGAGTTCTGAGAGCCCAGTCTGAATGGCACACGGCCTTGGACTGAGGACACCACAACAGAAGGAGCTAAAAGCAGTGTGTGTACTCTCACTACTCGTAGATGCAACACGTTTATTGTTGACAGATATATAGATGGATTTTATTTACGGACGCACATAAACACACATGTATATTTCACCCGTAAACAAAAACATAAAGGAATTTGCCTCGTCAGTTTCAAAGCTGTCTAAAAATCTAAAAATGTTAGAAATGAGCCACAGTTGTAGATAACATTACAACTGAATAACTCGAGCTTTATCCAGTCAAATCCTACCAAAAGTTGTTCAAAATTAACCTGCACATAAGATGAAATTAGGTTCTAATGGGTTCACAACACAGTGTTTATGAAGAACGCATGTGTTAGAGTAATCAGTGTTTAAGGCTACACAAATTAAAAATAAAAGGCTATGGCAGCTTTTTCAACTTTTGGTATGTTTAGCCATCTTCAGTCTAGACGATGGCAGAGCACTTTTTATTGTCATTGTCAGCCGTTCACTCTTACTCGAAGCTTCCACAGACATCCCGATGGGCAATAGTCAAGAGGAGGTAACAGTACATCAGAAGTACAGCCTCGTGCACAGTGTACAAAGACGAGGCATGGGTCAGGCTAGACTAATTAGTTTTCCAGCAGAGCATAATTGAGACTATTTTACAGCATAATGTTTCGAGCTACGGACCTTGGCCTTAACACAGAGAAATAAAATCTTTTTACCTTTCATCTCTCACCTTCACAGCTTTACTCCAAATTTACTCTGACATTCCTCACCTTCTTCCTCACGCTGTTCAGTCACCACTATATACTATACAACAAACATATAGGGGGACATTAATATACGTTTCAGAAAGACAAGGACAAGAGACTGGTATGCGCAACAACTAAACAGTGAATTGCATTAAATGTTTCGAGTATTGACCACCAAGGCTGTATGTATCTACAACACAGTACATTTGTTATAGGAGCAGCAGAAGTTTACGTGATTAAAATGGAGTAGAAATAATAGAGTTTTATATTGGGTAAGGCTTGTTTCAGGGCCATGCACCTCTCAATGATGTTCTAATTACAAGCTTATCAGACAGGAAGGACTCAGGTGCTGAAAAACCATTCAGAGAGGGAAATCTGTGGCTGACAGTGTCAGGAAGGCCATGTCAGCCAGCCTCAATGGCTAATGAACAAACGCAAGTATTCTCTTTGAAATTCATTATTATCGACACATTGAATGAATTCCAGGTCCTTCTGCTTGTTGTTTCTAGAATATTATCCCCCCATCAGGCTGTCAATCACCCCAGCCCCAACACGCTCCTATCTGCCGACACAAACAAGGATGCACACTGTTCAGCCCACACAAACATCCATCCACCCAAACAAGCCACACCACATACCCACTGAAAATCAGATCAGCTAATTAAGACGTGACGGCTGAGTGGGAAGTCAACTCAAACAGGGCTGGACAGATGTCTCACTCCGGTGACCTCAAAAGGGAAATAAAGAACACAAGGCCATGTAATGTGATTTAGATATAATGCTTCCAGGTTAGGGGTGATGGCTAGACTGCTGGGCAGGGGGAGAGCAGCCGACAAGCGTGTAACTAACCATGACGGATGGCAATTCAATGGACTGCCCACTCTAGAAACTTTCAGCAAGATAAATGACGTGGCTAAACACCATGCAAGCTCCAACAGAAGATTCACTTACAGAATATTTAACGCAAGTATAGACTAAAATTGAGTCAGACAAGACATTATTGTGAGGAAAGCAATGGTGTGACTAAAGAAAAGATGGTCAAAACTGTCCACAGAAAGTTTAATACAGATAATTTGTATTGGGAATTTATCTGCTAGTACCAGTTATGACCAGTATTTACTGCGTAGCAGTCCTCACTAGCAGGCTTTATTCTTTTGGTTTAAAAGCAAAACACACCGCATGGACTCGAGAAAATGACTGAATGTGATAAAGGGACAAAAACCTAAAATGAGCTCTTAAAATAAGCAGGTGAATGTGAACGGACTTAAAGAAGGTGGTGGCAAAGTAGCGACTGAAGGCAAGGAGGGGTTTAAACATTTCACCCATTATGCTCCCACTCTCTGAGAAATTAATAGGAGAAATTAGCAAAGCAATTACCACTTTTAATTGGAATAATTCTTCTGGCCTTGTCACAGCTGCATCCGGAGGTATACGCTGAACCTTCCATGTACATGTCTCTTTCACCCTTTCACAACCTCTATTATTATTCTCACAAATTTCCATGGACCTCTTTTAGCCTTTGACACCCAAGCTATCTGAGGGTGAACTGCTGTCAGACTCAGATAGATTATTATCTGCTGTTAGTATCTCACCCTCGCTGCCTTACACAGCCGCAGTGCACCTCCATCACTTCTCCTCTCCCATTTCTGACACAGGGAAACAATGGTGCAGCCATTTGTGACAGAGGAAATGGTTGTAATTAACTAATGAGCTTTAATACAGTGAGCACGATCTGTAGCCTCTTTAGCACATACTGTATGTGATTGATCCATTTGCTTTTCAGTGAGATATGCTCCTTAGCGGTAGGAGTGCACAGTATATCTATTATTATGCAGTTTACCTAAAAACAGGGATAATCAATGTTGTCTGATTACTAAACATTACATTTAACTCTAGACTACATTCATTTTTGTGTCTTTTTTTACTATTCAATTGTTACATTGTAGTGCAACAAAAGGAAAGTGACCCTAAAGATATTATTATTACAAATATCATCTTATCAATAGTATGCATCTCTTAGTTTACACAACCCATAAAATATAACAAAATTAGAACAATTACTGTAACAAAATCAGACTTCTAAAATCCTCTATAGTCCCAAACACTGTTTCTTAACACTAATTTTGTAAAGATTCATTGATTACATTGATCCCTGGGTGTTTCACTGACCGTGCAGTCAAACTGTATTTTCCACATGGACAAGAGAGATGGGAGCATCTGTTGACCCTGATAGCTTTGACTTATTTGACTTTTACTGACACAGAAAGATGGGAGCCTGTGCTGAAGCCTTTCAGATACGTTTAGCCACAATACGTTAACACTGGTTTGTAGCAGTGATTCCCTCCGGGGCCACTCCACAAGAATGTCCTGCCCTGATGGGCTGATGGGAATCAGAGGAAATCAATAAGCAATGATAGACTTCTGCTGTCCACTCAGCTAATCCTGTTAGTGATAGCTGTGGATTTAATCGAATGGTTGCACACACTACGGACACTCAGACAAGTGTATGGTTGATCACACACCAGCAGCAAGTAACCCTATAACATTCTTCAGGATAAGATCTGGGGATGTTTGGTACACTCTAGGCTGTCATTTTGTTGAAACAAGCAGCTTTGAGAACTGATTCATCCAGCTGTTAAAGGAGATTCTGTCAATGTAATAATTCTTTGCTTATAGTCCAAGTTGGACCATTTTCATTGGAGCTAAAGAGACTCGATTTGTCCCTATGATCATTCGATAAAGGATCTCTTTTTTGATATGGAGATCAGTACAACGCAAAACAGTGTATGGGAAGCTGAGCAGAAATGGACTACCTTTGAAATGATCTTCTCTCACATGCAGTATACATATCAAAGTGGCATAAACCCTGATAACCACACTCAATACTCCAGCTCACATATGTAGCAGAGTATGTCTGGGTTAATACTGTAACCCCTCTCCTATGAATGAATAGATATTATAAAAGCCGGCCCCAGTGGCACATGTTTAAAGGTACATTAAGAGAGCACATCAATTGTAGATGACATAATCCCCAGCCCTCTTTTCAGTCGCTTTCTCACTTCCTTAATCTCTCCGTTCTTTAACCCTCATCTTCTAAGAGGCTGAAAGCTCCCTTCATCTTGTCCTCAAGCTAGCACAGAAACCGCAAGCTGCCTGGGGAGAGAGCACAAGAAGAGGTATTACTGAAGTCTGATTAAATTAACACTGTGATGCAGATTTTTCTTTTTTGCCTTTTGCGCTTTTATCAAACTGTGTGGCGTCTTTGAAAATTAGAGAAACTTGTTACACGAGGAAACTATTTTTGCATGTGCATAGGGTTTAATTAATTACTGAAGCATATGCTATTAACAGTGTCCATGGCTTGGGATTCATAGGGGTCTTTGATAAAATCCTAAATAAATAAATAATTCAAGATAGTTATTAAAGGCTAGAGTGTAACCTCCCTGTGACCTCCAGCCTCAACTGCTCTCCTCAAAGCAGAGTGGAACCATCCCCTGTAGAAGGTCTGTAATTACAAGGTTCCTACGCCCAAATAACACAAGGTTTACATAACTCCTGCATGAGCTGCTTATTATTCACAAACTATCCTTGCTACCTTTGTTTCTCCTTTTTTAACACTAAACTGTGAGATACATCCAACATAGGTTCACTTAAGAAAAGTTCACTTTTCAAAGCTAATGCTGCATTTGCCTCCTTCACACACATCCCTGTTCAGACACTGATTAAGTTCAATCTGTTTGAAGCTAATTAATCATTTCTATTGTGTCTATTATTGTTAAATAAAAGGTGCTTAGTTGACACTAATTCATTCTTTGTAGCACCCCTCGTTTTGTGTGATCAGTACAATATGCCAACAACAAAGAGAATGTAGCTCTTAAAAGAATATTAACTGTATTGAAATTGGACATTAACCAAGACATTATATAAGATGATGGTAGAAAGGGAGCTGGCTGAAAACATATTCATTTAATGTGAACTGTGACAGAAATAGTTTTCTATAGGCTTAAACCAGAACATCCAAAGTTTAGCATTAGTTCAGTCTACAAATATATTCACCTCAGCATTTCTGGCACTCGCTTGTATCACATTCAATTCTCATTTATAAAAAAAATTACCACCATATGGAAATTGTGCAATTTTAATACTTTTAGCCATTCAGTGCCTGAACCATTGCCATTGTCCTGCCTCTTCTTCATTGACCCCATCCTGCCAACACCCATCTGCTCCAACAAGGTGATGTTTATCTCCAGCAGGAGGAAATTAAAGCCTTGCTTCATGAGCTGCAGATATGCAAATCTTATACAGTGCAAATAGATTGCAGAGCTCCTCAGCGGACAGTGTATAAGGGGCCACCCATTAAATTCCACTGATTTGAAATCAAGACATGTGGAACTATAAGAAATGCATATGGGTTTCCAAATTCATGAAGGTAGGATTTTATTATGTTTACAGATGAAAAAATAACTAAAAAGTCAATATAAAAATTAGGATTACTGTTTATTACTTTTGAGAGCTTCATGTGGTTTAATAAGTCTAGTTTCAGTGGGGCACATCTGTTGAATGACAGGTGAACGCTTATCTCAGACTCTGACAAACACTGCATGGATATATGTTCCTCTGATATCACCTCTACATGGGGTACTAGTTTTCTTGAACCCACAAAATTGGAAAGTAATAGTGGCCATGCAAAACGGCTTGCATTGGAGTATGTAATTTTGATATGCATTAGTGTTATTATCCGGCACGGTGTATGGGATGTTTCCTTGTGTGATTGCAGGGCTGACTTGTATTGTGGGAGGAAAGCAGACAGAAGGAGATAGTATTAAACATGTCCTTGCCATTCCAATCTGTCTGCATGTTTCTCTTTATCATTTTGCAGTTTCTATCCACTTACGCTATAATTAAGTTTCCTGACCCCTGCCTTGCAGCCTTAACTAGACATTGGGAAATATACAGCCACTGCAGATCTCTTAGCCTGATGTGCTCACACCCTCCCACCTCCCTCTCTTGTCTCCTTCCCATTTCAGAAAATCTCTCTCTGCCGGCGCCTCTTTCTTTCACCCAGTCTCTATGGCACTGTAATGAAATAAGAATTATTAATCGAGTAATTGTGTGGAACACATTAGTTTGCATTGAAATTCTCACTCTCATTTTCGATGCTTGATTATCCGGCTATTGGGCAGACGCCGCTGCCTCCCTTTACCTCTCACACCTACCCACAACACTCCAAACACATGCCCACACAAGGCTAGATCTCACTAGCCTAAATGGCATAATCTCTCGCTCTTTGTGTGTTGTTTGCATCACAGCAGATGATTGGCGTGTGCGGTCCCAGTGGTGTGGGGAGGTTCCACTTTAACCTATTTGAGGGAAAAGGCCAAAGAGACAGAAAGTAACCCCTAGTATGCCTTTCAAAAACATCAGACCTGGCATTCATCATATAAACGTTGCTTCAATCATAATTAGTCTAATTAATTTAAATCAGCGTTGGATGCCGATCTAAATGCAGTGACAACACAAAATGAACATCCAGCCTGCAGCACATAGTCGTTCCCATAGTGTAACACACCCTCGTAGGATTAGAGCAGAAGAATAGGGGGATTATTATTTCATGACCTTTCAATCCGCTGCCTGTCAGGTTGAACTAAAGCCATATATGCTGCTGGAGGACTAATCTCCTTCTCCTTTTGTGTCCGCAAGGGATGTGTCATTTCTTTATCCCCTCTATCCAGATTTACTCCATAAAATAAACTTCCTAGCCTGATCTGATAAGAAGCCATCTCCTTACCAGGATAAGGCTGTGGTGCCTCGCCTCCCTGCTTCCCCTGTAGCCGTATTTTTTTTTTTTTTTTTTTTGGGTGTCAGATAACTCAGACGAGGATGGGAAAAGTCAGGAAATGCCACTTTGTCTGTCTGGGAGCAGGTGACAACAGAAAAACGACAGAGACTTGATTAGAAAACACCCTCCTCCCCCGACTAACACACTCATCTCTCTCTCGTTCTAAAAAAACCCCACAAAATCACACATATTATCAAAACTGGCCAGGTAGTGTGGGAAACACAAATAAATTGATATTTGCACATACAATCCAGTTGGTCTGAATGTACTTGAGGCTGTCTTTGTTATCGTCATATCTTAATTACTGGTAAGTCATCACTGATCCAGCTGTCAGTTTGATTGAGCCACAGCCATGATCTCCAGATCTCACGCCCGTCTTCCCATCTTGCCCCCTTTCTCCTTAACGGCAGGCTGTTTGTAAATGTAATTTTTTAATGGACATGAGTCACAGTTTAGCCGCTTGCTTAAAGCCTCCAGAAAGAGCAGGGCTATGGGGAGCATAATAATACATTCTCTTTTTATAAAACATGCACTCTGCTGTTGCCTAAAGGTCGTAGCCTACAGGTGGCAGAAAAGAGTATTATTATAGGCCTGGATCAACAAAGCAGTGGTTTACAACTTAGTCTGCCACAGATGAAAAAAAAAAAAAAAAGATTTGGAAGGAGACACAATTGATCTTTCACCTAAAGAGTAAAATAAATAAAAAATAAAAACAACACTGCCACCACATGTGACTGTGCCATTTTATAATGTAGGCCTAAACCACAACAAAATCGAAGTTGCAACCAGGAGAAGAGCATGAATAGCCTAATTACAGTCAGGGCCCTTATTAGCCACGCTCCACTATGCCTAGTAGCATATGGCAAATAAAATACTCCCGAAAAAACTGCAGACACATACACGTGGGCCAAACATTAAATAACAAAAATAAAATAAATAAATGCTCTGAGAGAAAACAATCACGCTGCAAAACAATCAGCGCCAGAGTCATTTAGAGCAATTAAATGCGTGTAAGAAAATGGAGAAGACCTGTTGCTAAAGAAAAAGAGAAAATATATTTTTTGTATTTTAAAGTGTGAAAAGGTGATTTAACATAGAGCTAGTCCATTTGAGAAGCTTACTTTATTTATGATTAGCATGGTTTAATTTAGCATAAATAGGCTACCTTATGTTCAGTTCAGATAATATAGCCTATTGTATTGTTTTCTTCGTTTATCAGACTGGTGAGACAATTCTATGCTCACAAATCTGACTAAATTAGCCCTTGTTTCATATCCACACTGGATATTGCCCCACACCTCAGTCCTCCGCGGACGCACCTCAAAGCACCCTCCATTCTTCTTCTACGCCTTTGATTTAAGTCCGCTGTTTCTTCTTCGCTTGTTCGCTTGGTCCAACTCTACGCGGCATCATTGACCTGAACAGCACGAGGCAACAGCGTTTGTCTCCACAACAGGACCCCCTCAGAAATAGCGACTTCAGGTTTTTTTTTTTTTAAACGTCTGCCACAATTGAAAGGCAGGTGCGTTTTTCTGAAAGCACAGGCTATTTACAATCACGGTGTCATCAATGTGGTTAAAAATAAAATTTTGCAAACTTGACGGAAAATGAAAAAAACATATCAAGGCTTAGTAAAAAAAAAAAAAAATACAACAACAACGACCCGACGTCTTTTTAAAATGTCAGTGGTAATGGTGATATGAATCTGGAGGATGCAGGGAGGACTTTGGTGAAAAGTGACTAATTACCCCGTGGACAGACCTGATAGTGGTGAATAATTAGATTTACACAAAAGACACTGAACTAGCATCTGAATAACAAGAGCAACAATTTCAATAGAAATTTTAATTTGATTTTGGATGCGATTTATAAAAAGAGAAAGGGAATAAGGAAGCATCTTACAAAAAAAGGAAAAAATGGGGGTAAAACAACATACAGTCCAAAAAAGCTTTAGCCTAATCACAATGTATGTGTAGCCTATGATTTAATTCGTTTGGGCCTGAACATAGACGAGGATTGGCTAGACTAAATATTTAAAGAATGAAAAAGACCCATCTGTTACAAAACTCTTAAGGGTGTAGGCCATAATTATTCTAAAATATTCTTGAAGGCCTCTACTTGAATGTTTAATTAAGCCCCCCAAAAAAGAAAATGTTGATATATTAGATAAAATAAAAGCTAACTAAAAACTCATAGTAAGGCCATTTATATATATATATATAGATATTTTTTAAAAAATCTTGCAGACGTACACAATTCTTGAATATAATGCCAAAACCCAGCAATTCCAGTGTTTAATTGTAATGTCAAAAACCGTATGTGCAGAGATAAAAATGTTCAACAGCAAAAATGTGAAAATGTATCTATCCTACAAAATATAAAAATTTTAAAAAGCATTTTTGAATTCCATACGAGGTTTAGATGGCATATGCTAAGTATGTAGGCCATTCTCCATGCAAATACCGAGAGAGTGCTTTAGAAGATTAGAAGATAGACACAGAGCCCATAGTGGGCTGAGAGGAGTGGGCTCTTCTCCAAGACTGTGTCCTATCTCCTCGGGACTGGAAAAAGCATCCTAATCCGTTACCTTTCATAGTGATCTAAAGCCGATTTAAAACTGTCACTAGCCTAGTTTGTGTTTATTTCATGTTCATCTCCAGCTCAAGGCGATACGCTGCACACCCACTTATGACATATGCGTATGTGTGTGTTTGAGAGAAACAGAGCAGGCTGAATAAAGGAGGAGGAGAGACGTGGTGATGCAGCTCCAACTGACCAGCAGTATGTACCTATGCTTATGATAGGCCTGCCTACAGTAATTATTACAATTGTCCTTGAATGTTTCCAGAGCATGGGTCCTCTTATTTCACATGTTTAAAATGTCTCCAAAATACACGCTCCCACTTTAACAAAAAGTCCAGAGCATGATGAGCATGAACTGTCTGTCTCACATCACACCAACACTGAAAAACACAGCACGCACATTAACACATACTGACCGCTGAGCCAGCAGGCCTATTGCAGACCACCTTCCTTTCTTTCCCCTCCTGCTTCTCAAGGCCTTACTGTATTATTCTGTAAGCAGCAAGAGCCCAGCATTGACAGAGCTAATCACTGGCAGCAAGGGCTCTCTCTCTCGCACACATATACACGCACAGACACAGAATGATTGACACACAATGGCAGCAAATCTATGCAGTGCCCCCCTGTCTTGCTTTATGCTCTCTCCCGGAGCTGAAAAGACAAGGGGGGAGGTTAGTGTGTGTGCTGTATAACTCTGTGTGGAAACAGTGTGTGTGTGTGTGTGTGTGTGATGGGGGGTTATACAAAGTGATGTCCAACAAACTGAGGCAGAGCCAGAAGAGAAGTGAAGACGGTAAAGATGAGCTTGTGACTAACGCTGTTGCTAACCCTTCTCCTAATCCCCCGCTCTGTCAGGTGCAGCAGCCAATCTGGAGAGCGTCTCAGGCCCTCTCATATGAATATGATCCCTGCGCTGGCTCAAGCCCAGACAACCACTGATCCTGTTATCATCTCGCTGAAGACACAGAGGAAAAAGAGAAGCAGAGACAGGCACAAACAGCCCATGTCGGCTCTTTATTGCATTCCACCAGGATTGTCAGTCCAAAGGTCTCCTCCAATAAAGAGGTCACTTATATCAGTGGATATGAAACTCAGGCCATAGCTCAGATTTGACAAAAATCTTTAGATAGGTCGGATAAAAGTCAAAGTGTTTAGAATCTCTCAACTTCAAAACTGTAAGTACACTTTTAGTTTTGTCCACATAACCTTGTCATTCATAGAGTAAATCTGAGCCGGTTTTAGGATGATATTGCATTTTGTACATTGCAGCTGCCTACAAAAGTGATATAGTTTATGATTATAAATAAATAGTAAACAATATATATATATATACGATTTTAAGGTTTTGGTGAATCAGCATCAGATAATAAACAGCATAAAATGCGTTTTACTACAGACACTGGTGCTGCAGAGTGACATTTATTTCTTAGTATTGCCTGTTTATCATATTTGTAATTCAGCATATTAAAAAGCATTAAAAGCCCCATCTCCAAACTTGAACTATTTTGAGGTAGCGAAACCTGTCGTTTATCTGGGTGGCATGTGCTGGTTGCCCGAAGTGACAGAAAGCTGTGTGGTTAATTAAAGAGTGGACAGCACTCCAAACTGCACTCACACACTCCTGTTATTGTCATAAGCACCACTCCTTCAACACAACCCCTCAAGAGTCATTTGCCTCTGTTTCTTAGGACGTGGAGGGCCTGGCTGTGCCCTCGCGGACCCTGAAGCACACTCTCAGTCTCTCATGGACATGTGCATGTGTAGATGCAGCATAGGCTCATCCAGATAGCCAACAGATAACACTTTCAATCCACTTTGATGTTATCGTCTTTCCTTTCAGAAAGAAATATGAACCTGTCACACGGGGCATGCAACAGATTTGTTACATAGTTCTACAGTAGATAAAAGCAACAATAGGGGCTAAGGCCTTGTGCCCTCTGCATGCAGAGTTAGCTGGACTGCAGCACTAATCAGTTGGGATCACATCTGTCCTGACAGCAGCTGCATCACTGTTTAGAAGAGCTGCCAGCGTGAGAAACACACAGGTCGATTTCCCTTTCTCCCAGGACAGAGTGGGTGTTTTTCACATTCATTTCTTCTTTCTCTGAGCTTTTCTTTGAGCTAGCCAATTAACCTGGGAGCAGGGCACTAATGAGTTCCCTCTGGTGGCTCTGCACCTCTCAATGGACAAGAGGGAAGAAAAGCAAGGCAGCGGAAGAGGAATGGGTCAGGCTGGGATTGCACCAGGCTGCAGGTGGGAGTGGGGCAGACATGGCAAAAGTAGGGCTAAGAGACTGTCGAGAAGGGGTGAAAGAGGAAAGAGGGGTGACGACACAAGGTTTGGGGGCACAGAAATATGGGACAGGTTGATGCAAGAGAGGGACCATGCTGCTCGCTATCCAGTCGGCCACTACGGGCCTATCACCAAGACATTGTCAGCCAGACAATGGGCTTATCAGCCTCCTTTTCACACCAGTCTGATTAACTGGGAGGAATGGGAGAAAGAGGAGGGGAAGAATAAGGGCATGTCCTTGTTCCAGCCCAGTAAATGTCAGGGAATGGGCCAGTCACTGGGACTATAGACTTATGAAATAAGCATACATCATTGTGGGAATGGGACTCTTTAAAGCCATACTTGCTCACATTGTGTTACCAACGGAAGGAGGATCAGCAGTAATAAATCTACAAGCTGTGTAAATGTATCTCACGCACCAGATTAGCAAGGTGTTGATAAGCACCTTTAAGCACCATTAGCTAAATATGTGGGTCTTATCTGTCACATAAACAGAGGCAATTCAAGAACTGTTACAAACAAACAGCCTTGGCTTGATATTATGCTATTTTTTTCTTTCATTTGTACAGAAATGTTGACTGTATTTATCCAATAAAACACACACACACACATAAAAACAATAATTTCAACAAACCTGTGAATGTTAGGTGAGTCCTTCTGTCGTTTACAAAAGTATTTGAGCTTATAAACCACAGAAAATAATCTAATCACAATGATCCTATTTGTACAATGTCATGAAAAAATACAGTATACTGATACTGATCTGTTCCTACTGTCACATTTGGCAATTTAAAGCTTTGTAAATAAAAGGACCAACTAATGACCAAGAGTCTTCAGCTGAAATGGTTTGTGTCAATCTCCAATTAGTCTTCCATATTGATCCTGGTATGTTTGTTTACATACTCTCTGGATCCCATTTATGCGGCCTTGACAGCCATCTGTCAGACGAGAGGCAAGAGGTGACAGAGCACAGACTGATTTACAATGTAAAGGTGCATGGAAAACTTCCCATTAGTAACAAGTAGTGCTAAATGTAGAGGAGATCTTTTTAGATGTTGTGCTTTAAATATTAAAGGTTAATGCTGTTTTCTAAAAAGACCTAATCCAATGAATCTGTAAAAGCTTACATTCTCAATGCTCAATAAGCACATTTAAAAGAGTGTTGTACAAAAATGCTCGCAGCAACAAGTGGGTATACTCTTCTTGCTATTCATATTCCTTCCTTTTTCTCATTTCTAGAAAGGGTGCAGTAATTAGAAGCTAGACCAGGTGGAAGTACACAGCTCAAGAGGCCGGCACTTGCTCACCCTCTCCTCCACAGGAAGATGCAACGAGGAGTAGAAGAGGGTGGCTGAAGAGCAGAGAGGCCCAGAAGAATACTTGGAGGAAGAAATGGGGGATAGGGAGGGCGGCGGCCAGGCTTGGGAGCATATTGGGTCAAAGAAAATAAAACATGTCATTTAGCCAAAGAAAGAAGATGAGAGCCTCATACATGACAAGGGGGGCTAGGGCTGGGATGGCTGGGCGAGGTGATGGGGAGGTGCAGGCGAGGTTAGCTGTTAAATAAGGTGGGGGTCATAAGAGAGGGGGAGGATGCCCACCGTGATACAAATGAGGTCTGCAGGCAGGGGGGCCACCCACAGTACAACTTGGCCAACAAAGCTGCTTCTGTCTTGGCCTCCCTCCTCCACAGACCTCCTTGAGTGGGCAGGATTCCATTAGCAGGCTGTAGAACCTGGGGTCTATTCAGCGCCTGGCCAGTCCTGATGCACTGCCGCTGTGGACACATACACAGACAGGCAAGTACGCACACTCAAGCGCACACACACAGTACTGCTAATTAATCCTCAGATTACCCAGCCAATTATTGCCACACTTGTACTAATTAGAAATTATTTAAAGCATTTCCCAATTAGGGTTTACATGCTTAGTTGGGCAAGAATCTGCTTCAGTAAAACTCACAGTTTTAAAGCGGGAAAATCCACTGCCTTGTTCATATATATATTTTCCTGTCACACACAATTCTGGGTCTGCACTAATCAGGCTGCTGGAGCGAGTCCCTCAGTTAGGACGAGGGGGGACGAGGACAGACAAGAGCAGGAAAGAAATAAAACAACAAAAGACATGCTCCTTCAGTGCAGCAGCAATACTGTAGGTCGCTCTTGTTAAGGCTGGGGACAGTGATTAGAAGAGGCCACAATACAACCTGCCAGGAAACACATGCCAATTAGGTTACCAGGAGAACCACAGGCTCTCATTGCTATGGGAAACCCACTAGTCCCAGCACCGCACACATACACACTGGCAACTTGGGCTCTATCCACTACCTTCTCAACCCTTTGATTATCACATGGATAAGGAAAGAGAAGCTAGATCAAGAATGGGGCAAAAGGTTATGGCAAAGGCTAATAGACACTAACCCTGGGGATCAAAAGTTGGATGTTATGGTGGATTAACTTTAAAAATCCTGCAGTGGATTACAAGTGTGCCTAGTATTGGGCCTTAACTGAGACAATGACAGGGGGCGGGATGCAGGAAAACAGACAGGCTGGGTAGGATAACAGAGGCGGGACTCAGGGGGCATTATTAGTGAAGAGAATTACAAGCTCATCCATGGGTGACATGTAAGCCTGAGCAACACACTCAAATGTTTACAACATTGATATTTGCTCATCTCTGATGTTATCAAGCCTCAATGTAATACTCACGCTTTTGTTCTGATTCGTGCGGCAACACTCACCATGTCTACAGATGCAATAACCAAGAAGCAGATAGCAGCGGCACAATGTTCCAGCCATGTTGTCCTGAGGAGCAGTGACATGACCCAGCCAGAGGAGAGAATATTTGCTGTGATGTGATGGCTGAGATGTTGATTAATGTGCACGGTCCCTGTTATTAAATAAACAGGGTGAATACACAAAATATATTGAATAAATTAAAGCCATCTCCTCTGCAACATCCAGCTCATTAGAATGCATGAGGAAATGATGTTCTGATTGCGACAAGAGTCACTCATTAAGCTGTGTTTGTCCCCTGCCAGAGCACCACTCCCCCCCTCTGCCCCAAAACACTTACCCCAAATGCCTGCCACACACTCCACACCAAGTCCCTCCCTTTTGCACTGCTCTCCTGCTAAAAGCCCCCTGACTTAACATCACCCCTTCCCAACGGACGTCACCAACCAACCACTAACCCTCTTTTCACCTCGTACCCCCTTCCCACACTTCGCACAGCCTTCGTTTTCCACAGCTTCCTCCTCCCTCTCCTCTGCTGGGATCTGTGTCATCATTTTAATTAATTTCTAATCAGGCGAGAGTAAACTAATCAGGGGAGGCGTTAAACAATGACAGTGCTGGCTGCTCAGCCTCACGCTGGGGGCCGCCAGGCTGTTATGAATGCCGAGAGGAGCCGCACGTTGATAAACAAGTCAGAGCCGACCAGACTATCTGCACCAATCTCCTCTGCCATACATGTTAATATGGCTTGTTGTGCCACACATATGCATCCTATTTGCATGAGCTTCTGCAGAATGGACAGGAACGGAGTTGTTGATTTGGCCAAGATTAAACCTCTATTTCATAACACAGCTCCTGTATGATCATTTTTATTTGCACCAAATGCAAAAAACTACGCAGATTTGTGACTGAATAAAGATATCTGTTCAGGGACGTGTGATGGAAATGCATGTAAATGATCAGAATGGACAAATAAATAACCTAAACCTCTGAATGGTACAGTATCTGTCTGCTTCGAATGGGCTACACAAAGGCTGCAGTTATCTGTAGGCGGCCAGATCCCACCAAGGCTGAAGCTTTGTGAAAAAAAAAAAAAAAACACAACACACAGACAGACTGAGAAGAAGAGGGAGAGAGAGGGAAGGAGAGGGCACTTTTAGGCAATGTATTAGCTGAGACAATGTAACAAGGGAGCTCTGATTAACCTCTTCCAGGCTGTGCCCAAAACAGCCAAAACCAACAGAAGTGAAACATAATTGTCAAATTCCTATATGATTGCATGACAATGACGCTGATGACACATGATGACGGAAAATGAGTTATTGACTGCCATCACAGTGATTGGAAAAGTGAATTTTTAAAGGAAAATCATATTAGGACTAATATAAGAGCCTGAACTGCAGTAAATGTCTGCACATTGACAGCAACTTCACCACAGGCGGCGAGAAGACAGCCATAACTCTTCCTGTTTGTCTCAATGTTTGGGAGAAAAAGGCTTTCATGTCGCTCTCATCAAAGCTTTGTAAGTGGACCTGATGTCTTCTTCTGCCAGCGTCATAGCAACCAATGACCATCAAGTTAAGGACCAAAACATTATTGGCATAGTAACTTGACAAGGAAACGGATGCATGCATGCACTCTGAGGAAGTGAAATACAGCCAGAATATATACTTCAGAAATCAAAATCAAATCTGCCACAAATAAGCTTGTGCACAAGTTTATACCAGGTTTATCATCTGAAAAAAAAAACGTGATATCCGTGTAACAAAAAGTACAGAAGAAGTCTTTAATGTGTTTAAAACGACTTTTCTTTTTAAATACCATCCCCACATCTTTCCGTTACCACCTCCTTCTTGGCCGCTTTGCCAAGTATTAGATTCCCATGCCAAGCGCTTTCCTGGGATAGAATAAGGATTGCGGAGGTGGGAAGCTGAAACCCTTCCACAACATGTCAAACAACGCTGGAATCCAAGACGCAAGAGGGAGAGGAAAAAGGGTTAGCGGCAGATTTTCTATGGGGAGAAAGAAACTGTCACATCATCAGATTGGTTATTCTAAGTGGAGGGATGTGGGCATGGGGGCGGGAAGGGAGGGGCTGGGGTGGCAGAGGCTCGAGCTGGCAGAATCTGGCAGCCGCACACCATGGCGGTATTTCCACTAAAATAATCAGCCCCCAGGCAACGGAAGGGGGCGGGAGGTGGGCCGGGCGGGGAAGGGGGGCATCTATGAGATGCGCTGAGAGGTTAGGGATTGTAGGGGTGGGAGAACGGAGACAGGGTGGGTGAGGGACAGGGAGGATATAGGGGAGGGAAATAGCACTGAGGAGAGAAAGAAAAATCTGGGAAGCTAACCAAGGAAATCCTGCTTCTCAGATATGCAGCTGTGGAATTAAAATTGGTATAAAAACACGAGAACAAAAATATACTTCACACTTCAGAAGCCTATTGAAGCAAGGAGGGGGGGTGGGAGGGGAGAGATGTGCCACTCTATGCTGGCACTGATACCTCAGGCGCCAGGGGTAAACAGCTATTCTGCTCACTTTAGTTGGTTTGGCTTAGGAGGGGGTGAGCTCAGCGCCCACAGGGGTCTCATCAGGCTACAGGGTGAGCTCAAGATAGAAGACAAGAGAAACTGGAAAAAACACAGGATGCCCCGTGAAACAATTTGTACACTTTGCGTCCCCTCAAGCACCACTGCGAACAGCAAAGCATAGATTCATGATCAAACGACCACGATCGTCACTCAAATTCAATAATAACAAGCTTCAAAATCCAACAGGCTCCAGATATACAGTACCTCGACTTGAGGCCAGGATTAGGCCTTTCTGTACACATATCTGTGATGATGTGCTGCATTACAGAACAAAGACTTATCAGAAGCAAAAACAACCATGCATACACAGATAAATCGACGACAAATCAATTAATGTAAAGGAGGAGAAATTGTAACTGTATAAAACACACTATTACTAGATACTGTGTATGGGATTAGAAGACCTGAGCTGACTGCATTTATGTATTACTAACACATGTTTCAGATTAAATACTGACCCTATCTGCAACTCTGCTGTTTTGTTATGTCTTCACATTAACCAAAGTCCCTGGGCATACTGACCTACCTCAATACATGTTGGATGCTGGTGATATGAAGTATTATAGTCTAGATCTAAAGTATAGTATAGATCTAAAACATCTGTTCAATTAAACACTGTTCTGGGAAACGAAGACAAACCATGGTGTCATCCTTTGGGCCTGTGCAAAGATGTGTTTTAGGGGTGGTATAATATCATTAATAATAGTAATAACCATGGTCTGACTGAATAACAAAGGAGTATCTGCATTGTGCAATAAAAAAAATAAAATAAATAAATAAAAATACTTTTTTCCTACTGTACATTATTTAAAATTCTAACACACAAAAATGATTTATGTGAACTTGACTGCAACTCACTGCAAAACCAAGTAATTTTAAGTTGCATTTTACAAAAACCAAGAAGAAAAAAAGAATTATTGTCTGTGAGTTCTGACGACCCTGTTATCAAGTACAGCCCGCCGGAGTGGAACGCCACTAAAATAATACAATCATCAAGCATAATGAGTGAGTTAAGAAGTTTCTTAATGCATGTATTGGAGTAAATGATTGCAGCTGAGCATTGTGTTATTTCATCACTGTAGAGACTTGATCTTAATACGAATCTCTATGTAATGCAGGCCTATTCATATAGCCTGCATTCCTCTCTAGTGTAATTATCACCATCCTCTTTTGGAGAGATATTCAATTAAAAGGGCTCCTCCTTTGGTTTTATCAGAAAATACATTTGGCAATGTATAAATGATTTTGAAACCACATACACATGCCAGCTTATGCATACAAAATGATAAATGCCCAAAGTTGAGTTAAAAAGAAGAAAGTTGCCAGTTTTATTAACCAGACACTATTATACATTTAAAAAGAAAAGGTATATTTGTATATAGGTAGATTAATTTGACTTAAAAAATAAGATGGACTGTGACTCTCAATTACAAGATGATTGTCAAAGTGGAATGACAATTAAGTGGCCATAAAATCAAGCAGAAGAAAAGCAAAAGCAGCTCTACCTTATTCAATAAAAAGTGTTTTTGTTGAAGTATTCTCCACTGAATTTGGAAGCTTTCATTTCATTTCTCTGACATTCTCTCTGTCTGACCATCCAAGCCCTCTCCTGAGACAGTTGAGAGAAAGCACAGTTCCAGAGAGAGCTATCAGGATTAGGATAATTAATATCATCTCATTTCACTGTGATCCTCTCTGCGGCCCACTGCACACACAAGGGCAGGATGGAGCGAATATTGTGGAAGAGTATCCCAGCGCCTGTCAATCTAGGCTGAGCCCCCCGCATACGTATACACACACGTACGCTCCTCAGTGGCTAAATTGCAGTTTGAGAGACGACATGGGGAGAGGCAGTGGTGGCCACGGTGGTGGGGGGCTGCTGGGCCCGAGGGACGCTATACAATGGAGCGCGCGGCTGACCAGCGTTCAGGTGAAATTGAATTGGAAATCTTCCATGGCTGGTTAGCATAACAAAGGGCCTCGTGGCTTTAGACAAAGGCTGCTTCTCTAATGCACAAAATCAATCTCTCTACGGGCTCGATGCATTGTTCCCTCCCGCCATACAGGTGTTCCTTCAATGGTCCTTAATCAAAAGTGTCAAAACAAAGTTAAGAGTTATCTCTGCTCCTCGCAGCTGCTTCTGCAGAGCAGAAACGGGAAAAGAGAGCAGAGACTGCAGATAGCAGACAGCTGAGGGACACACAAACAAGATGCTGAAAACATTGCTCTGGTCTATTAGTAGTTAGGACAGACCAGAGGGTCATCCAGGAAGTCTTATAAGTCTACTCCGGATGTGAGAAACTCCTACACCTTGAGCAGAAAGTTATATAAAGTATATCCAACTTTGTGCATGTCCATGAAAAGAAGGGACAGTCTACGCGAAAGGGATCATTTATAAAATGGTTTCATCAGGCAGCCTCTCCATCAGTTCTGATATCCAGTTGAAGCACTGATGGTCAAATAGTTAATATTGGCTTTCTTTCTGAAGGTCATTTAACAATAGGAACAGACAAATACAACTTGTACAAGTACCTCTGCCAGTGGTATGTTCAACTCCTACACTCAAAGCAATGCTTCTATAGGTCTTTGTGGCCTAGGACCTTGACTGAGTCAGAATAGAGGCAATGAAATACAAGTTAAAACACTAAACAGGTTCTTGTTATGCTGTGTGTGGGTTAACCATTTCTTAAGTGTTTGTAAAGGTGCTCAACCCTGTACACTTCTCTCCTAGGCAACGCAATGTTATATAAGAAAAGCCTACAGACATTAAGGGGCGTGACTGTGACACAAATAGAACATTAATAATTCTACTGATGAACAACAAAGATATTTTGTCTTTGCCTCCATTACTAAGGTAAGAACTGCTGCCATTGCTTAGCCTGTGGAATACAATTTATAGCTAAATGTATTTCCATGCATAAAATGATAACTGGCAAAGTGATCTGTACTATACAACCACATGACATATAATCAATTATGTAGAAAAAAATATTTTACCGGGTTATTATTTTTTTAATGCCTGTTGTCTATCTGACATAAACTCAATAAAGTTACCACACATTTGAAAAAATTATAAAAATAAAAAATAATATTAAAAAAGGTGTGGTTTAATTTGGAAAGTCTGTTCTTCAGGTCAGTCTCCCAATGCTACTGCTCTGTCCTCCCAGGAGGACTCATGCAGACCAGTTGATTAAAAATCACTTAGCGCACAACACAAACAAAGCTGTCAGCCTTTGCCATTGGGATTTAAGTGGGGGGCGGAGGGGGGCAGTGGGCAGAAAAGCAGGAGGCAGTGCTGCTTAAGTCATATTTATAAAGTTGAAACTTGCTTTGAATAAAAACAGAACCAATAACTGTTTCTTAATGGTTCTATGTATGACCAGAGTGTTATAATATCATGGATAACACTACTTAATTTGGGGGCAGCAGTTAATCAGTCCTGCCACAGCAAAAAACTTATAGGTTTGTTCTTTACTGCCTTTCTATGTAGAGCCTAGACATTCATTGTGCTGTGTGAACTGCTACAACAGACCAAACTCATGCATTATACTCTAGGTCACCTGGAAAATGTAATTGGTCAATAAGAGTCAATGTGTCTGTTATTGGTTGGGTTGTTGCCCTACCAATGTCCATACCGTAATATTTTTTTTTTGTCATTTGTAAAACTAACTGGGGACATTATAGGCTACACACACTGACCCCATAGGAATAAGTGTAGACCTGGAGCGTGCACAGCAGATACTGATGATATAGGTGTTCACTGTGGAGGTCACACACATATTACACATTCAAACAGCTGCCACTGACAAGGCTACTGCAGCATGGCTCCAACGGTCCCCGGCCTTCACCACCAGATGGTAGTTCCCAATGGTTCCTCTGACAAACACAAATACACACACAACTGGAGACAGACTCTATTCACACAGTTTAAAGACATTTCATGTTAAATGATCTATAGATGCAAGAAGTTGCAAGTTTTTTCTGTGCTTACATTGCGCACATAGTAATTAGTGGTCCAAGGGCTAAAGATACCTCTCTGTCCTTTAGCAGGAACATCACGTCCAACAAGCCTTTCAATACAAACTCAATCAAATTATGACCTCTATTTGTTGACATTAGTAAAGGCAACTCAAAGCCTGGAGAAAATGATTGATTTGTATTAGATGACAGAGTAAGGCTGTGGCACATGGGAATGCAGCACACAGTCGTGAACAATCATCTTCAGCATAAGATCAAGGTGAGAAGTGTCCCAGCGGAAGAAAGTTAAAAGAGAAATTCATAAAGAAGAATAGTGCAGATGGACAATAAAACTAAGAGATAAGAGGGACATATACTGTGCAGGAAACAATGTCTATCCAAGAGCAGGGATAAAGTCACCCTCAGTCTCCCATGGGCCTTAAGGGTAAACTGAAACATGATGCACTCGGGTGTATACTGCTTTGCCCATTCAGAATGTAGACAACATGGGTGAGGTGAAAATTGTTTGTGACACCAGATTATACAAACAGTTATTCTCTCCCTGTTCCCCGCGACCCTTTGCCACTGTTGTGAGTCTCATCTTATTTTGTTGACCTGTGTGCAGAACAAGTTGACAGAGGTGAGCACACAATCTTTAAATGGCCAACACAGAGAATTGGATCACCCCTGAGCTGACCTCCTCAGAGCCCTGTGCTGGTGATGGGGGCAGAAGTTGACCCTGTGTGGCCCCTGGATCTGAGGCTCCTCTGCTTTGGCTGCTGGGCAACATGACAACTTGTCAAACAAGATTGACATGTCTCCGCCCATGACGACAACACTGTCACCCGCCTCAACAAATTACTCCCAAAACCCAGACTGACGGCCATATCTAATTTGCTCCTTGTCATTGTCCGTGTGTTCACCATTAGATCCCAACCCAGTTTGGGCTAAGCACAGCACACGCTGTATCCTTGCCACCAGAAAGATGTTTGACATTACATTAATACATAATAAACTGGAATTTAAAGCTTTAAAGTTTATAGCTTGGCCATGTGATCTTCAAGCAAGATTTTAATTTAAATTGTAAAGATTGTTTTGATTAATTAAAGATAATTTAGTAAAGTTTAATCCATTAAAATTATAATAATCTGGGGACATGATATGCTTTTTCAGGTTTATTCATTCAATGCAAAATACACTCTGGACACATTTTCAAAAATGCTAGCTTTGTAAAAGTACACCAGTTTTAAGTAGAAGATGCACTCCTGTTATTAAATAAGCGTGGCATATAATGTATAGATGTTAGACTGCATCAGTGTCACAAAGTAGAAGAGAACTGAGCCAAGGACACATGCTTAAAAGAAAGAAGAGGTTACAGAAGAACACACTAAAAGGTATTTAGTCACTTGTGCTTTTTCCATCCTATTGTGACTGATTTTGTTACTGTAGCAGGGCAGTCTGATCACGCACTGCTTTTTAAAAAACACAATATCTGCCATGCCTTTGCCTGAGCTGTGCTGGAGACTGGCGCACACAAACAAATCACAGGCGCACATACAGAAGCCCATATACACAAACACAAAAAGAGGGGCCCTGCTGTGCGAAAAAGAGCTACAGTACTCCCTACATCAACAGTGGCCTAGATAACACAATACACACAAAAGAGTCACCCCATGAAAATAACCCTCCATCTAAGCATCACTGCACTTATCTACTCATAAACATAGGGATAAATCAATTCAGTGAGAAACACATATTTTTTTCTCTCATTTGAAATTACAGCTGCGGGACCAAAGCTAGCATGATAGCATAGGTCAAATTCACTAACCTCTTCTCTCCATGGCAACAGACTACTTTTTTTCTTTTTTAACAAAAAAAGCTGTTTGTTGAAGTCATTATGAGATTTTTTCATGACCTGTATGAGTGCGTGTCATGAGTGTTTCAGTGCTTTGTCTTTGCCTGTGTTCACTAAGGCTCAAAGAATATAGGTTTATAGCTACTGTATGTGTTCATCTGCAGGTGTATTTGTGTATCTGCGTTTAAAACAGGCGTATGACAACCGTGTTATCAGAGCGTCTGTATTAGCATTGCAGCGCCTCACCGCTTTGTTTTACTCTGACCTGTATAATCAGTGTCACATTAGCAACACAACAAATCAAACGCCGCAAGTACACCCCCCTTCCTCCCCTGCAACCTCACGCACAAACCGCATGTCCCCTTTCATACTCCCAGCTGGCCACCATACTGAGTCAAACACATGCTAATTAATATGAGGACTAACACCTACAACACAGCAGGCACACCATAGGCCGCTAATTTAATTTATACTAATGATAAATGTCGATAGTGATGCTTACATTTGACTTTGATGAAATAGAAAATATCAACCTGAATGTCAAACAACTTTTTAATATCAGTTATATCATACTTTAAACTTTGATCAGGTAACCTTTGTAGTATTTTTTGGGATTTGATGTTGGGTGTTTCCATGTTAAGAGCCATCTTAGGCATTACCACAGTAATTTAGTGAAATGGGTTACAGTTTTACCTGACAGGATACAAGTTATATATTTGACAGTTTTCTTCCATGCAGTAAACTGAGTCACGTCACAATGCAAGACCCAAGAAAAGCGGCTTGCATCTAACTCTGGCAAAGTGTGCAATAAAAGCACAAAACAGAGCTGTGAATCAATATAGATGTAGGTATTGCCTTTACACCTAAGCACTAGAGAATCTAAAAATATGAATGCTTCCTTTTTACTTATGTATGGGAAGAAAGTCAGCATCCGTTCAACTGCTTCTACTGTAAACCCTCTAGTTTTGGGAAGAAAGCAAGGGAGAGGAAGGAAGAAGAACTAAGAAGAGGGAAGAAAAACAGAGGAAGGAAGGGATAGGAGACAGGCGGAGGCAGATGGGCGAAACGACAAGTGCGGAAAGAAGAGAGGAGAGCAGGATACATGTGTAGGAGATCCAGCTGACATTAGCGGCACAGTTTATGAGATGTGACGATTAGCCAAATCCTGCTAATCAATGACACATTCACATGGGTTCCTGCTCTGTTGCTAAACACTAATTGGTCTATTCTGCTGCAAATAGGGAGATTCTGTTTCCCACTTCACAACAAGCAATGCAGGCTGACACGGGGGCACATACTGTGGGTGCACACCAGCTCACGCACACATGTGTCAATTGCACTTTCATGAACATACTGTACATCTGTAGCCTGGAGCACGCAGCAGATTCTGCTACATAAAAGGTCAAATTGATGCTGATTCAATTTGAGAGTGAAAGAGGGGCACAGGATCCTGGCCGACTCGCTCAAACAATAAGGAGAGAATGGGATCCTCGAGCCAGTTCACCCAGCAGCATAGGAGGGGGCTGGAGAAGAAGGCCTAAATTCAATTTCACTTTGTTGAGTATTTAGATAATGTCTTCTAATGTAATGCTGGATTGTGAGTAGATCCACTGTAAAACTCCAGCAGTTATTAATCACAATGTAGCATCAGCGCCACCAAGGTCTAGGACAGTGCACTGCTTCACCTGCAAAATAGGTCCTGAGAACAGACCTAGGCCTGGATCACACAGGGGAAGAAATATTCTCTATTTTACATTTTATTTCTCTGTAGCGGGTGAGCTTTACAAGCGGGCGGCTGTGCATGCAATTCAAAAAGTTTAACAAAAACAATTATTGGTGTGCTAATAAATGTTGCACCTAATTTTATTGTAATGGTTTATGCGTTTCTAAAAATATATACAATTATAGAATAATGTATTCAACAGTAGACAATAATTGTAGGTGCATAAATTGGTAAATCAATAAAAAAATACAGTTACATTAATTTAATTTAGATTATTTAAATTATAAAGCAGTGTTTACAAAATATATTTGTTTGTTACATACTTTGACCAAATCATAATGATCCCTTGCTACAGAAAGCCTCACCTTGGAGGAGGGCATGTCATAATATTTTCACATCTCTCAATCGCTCACTCTCAAACTGTACACACTGCACACCCACAAGGCGAGCGCGGTCAATGCGGGGTGTATTCCTCTCAGTGAGTGCCGGTGTTTAACAGTGCTTGGTGCTGAAGAGGAGGACAAGAGGAGGGCTCACTTAAACACATCACTGTTACTAGTGAAATATTAGTGCAGGGTCTGTCCCTCTGTCTGAGTGTGGCTCTGTCTGTGTGTCTATGTATGTAGGTATGAATGTGTCAACGCAATTATGTGCAGAGAAGAGGCTGTTTGGGCTAAATAGCGTTGCAATTATTCTTTTAACCTGTTCGATTGGCCGCCCCTCTAACAGGAGGAGACATGGGGGAAGCAGACAGACTAAATTGCTGTTATCTAAAGCATTTATTTTGAGAATTCTGATTTTGTTTTTGGTCCGAATGAGTTCAATGATGACATGTTTTGTTTTGCCTCCAATTACAATAAAAAAAAAGATTGTGTGACCTTGTATTGATTAAAGTAAATGGTGGTAAATGATAAATCTGGACATATATTCTATTTGGCTGAATAGATTAGATTTGTTTTCTCCAAGAGTTATTATTACTGGCAGAAGTGATTGACTGCCATTTGTCAGGACATCATATCACCAAGTTGATTTAATTTGCTTTATAGACTGCCATTTGTCTTTGACAGCTCGAGTATAATGCTCTATCATCAGCAAGTGGAGTAAACCATTCACCAGCAATGCTTCTGCAAAAGAGACAAGGAGCTACACTTTATTTTCTCTCAATACTTCCTAAATGGCCTCATAGCAAAAGCAATGATTACCTTTTGAATTATTACTTTCCTGGGAAAGGGTTTTTCTGAAAGGAAAGTGTCATTTGTGCGTAGGCTTTGCTTTTCAATTAGTTGTGTTCAATAAATATAACAAATAAAATCATGTTAACCACATATTTGACAACAATAGAAAGGTGTAACAGACTGGTAAATATAATACGGTTAAATAAAATACTGCACTTTTCACACAAACACAAAACATGCCAATAACATTATCAGTGCACATCGCCAGCTCAGCAGATCTTAAAGCAAATGTCAGCTGCGATAACTTAACGCCTGCATACTCTCGTACACACAAACACAACGATGCAGAGTTCTTGGCCCTTGTCAATAGGACGTTAAGGGTTTTGGCACTAATGACCAGCGCCGCGATAACAGAGAAGAGGTTAATGTGTTGCTGTGGGTGATCAAGATAAGACCATCTCTTCAGGTCTGTGGACAATGACACAGTGAGAAAGAGAGCGCACATAAGCCAGAGGCACAGCCACAAATAATTTACACAGGAACACGTCCTCTACTTCTTTCAATGTCAAATATTTAAATAATAAATAACAAATATCTAATGTATAAATTAGGCCATTCATAAATCACTATGCACACAACACATAAAAACTAAACAGTAAAACTCAATTGTGTTTTTCAGCCAAGCTCAAAAACCACCAAATATTTTACTGTCTGCTTACAATAGCCCTTTATTTCTAAGCTTTCTTTGTGCTGGTTTAATTGACTGCAATTACATTTTAATCTGGACAATTTATGAGACTCCCTTGTGTTGATTTCTTCTATACAACTTTGGAGTGCAGATATTGTAATAACAGGATTTAAATTCAGCCCTGCTACATATGTATATAGGCACAAATATTCAGTGACAAGCACACACCTTCCCCTGTGTGAATCAAAGTAACAGAAAATGGCTGCCCCCCTATCTGTGTGGCCGGCTGGGTCGGCTGACATTTGGACACTTGTCAATCATCTCTTTCAATAGGCAAGCGGCAGGAAAAATGGAGTCAGGGGGTCAGCAACTCAGTGTATCGCCATGGCAACAACTGCACTGAAGTTCATAGCCTGCTGGGACTGTCGTCCTAAGTGTGGTGTGTGTGTGTGAGAGAATGTCCATTTTTGTTCCAGGTCTGAGTGTGTGTCCAATTGTTCCCATCAGCAAGAGGCAAATACTCCTCCTATTTTAGCTCCTCCACTTCTCACCTTGCAACCTCACACGCAGCTTTAGCCTTTTCTCTCTACCTCCTGTTTCGCCCCCACTTTTTTACCTCTCCCTTCTAACCAGCGGGTCAAGGAACCGGGCCCTGCAGGAAGTACAGCAGCAAAAAAAATAAAATGTACTTAACCTTTCAGCCCCTTAGCTTCTCCCTCATTTTGGCCCTCTGACTCTCACTATTTTATTCCTTCACATTGTGCCAACCCCCACCTCTACTAATTATTTTTTATCTCATACAGAGTAGAAATACAGTATTTCTCTTTTTGACTTTGTTTATTAATGTTTAAAAAGCAAATATGCATGTCTTTTTCCACATGTGGCTTAAATGTGCCAGGTACAAGATTCCAAGCACACAAACTCGAGAGTCTGCACAATTGGTGGTCTGTTGTTGGGATGAATACGAAGGATAATTTGTGTTCTCAACCAGAGAAAATAGCTCAGATTGAGCCTCAGAGGACAATCCACTGACCTGTTTACCAAACACTTATCGCAGAGAGGTTCACCGGCACCATTCATCCCCCAGGGCTCCAGCAGCCACACACCGGCAGACAACTAGTCCCCTCTGTCTACCTAGACGTTAATGATAGCACAATGTAACAGCAGCCTCACCAAATGAATTTAAGAGACAGCACAAAAAGGCATAATAAAACGTAGCTCAGGAAAATGCTAACATACACAACGTGAATAAAAATGACCTGTAAGTACTTTTTATGACATTTTATTATTTTCACACGTCACACATTTTAAACACCAGGTAAAACGGAGACAAGTACACAGTTTATCAAACACCAGTGAATTGTTTCCTCCCATTTACTGAGACACTTTTTTTTTTGTCTGTGGCAAATAGCAGTTTGATTTGGATTAACATGCTCCATTACCCTGATGTAACAACACAGCCAAAATGACTGCAGAGTGAACACACAGAAAATACACGCTCCATGACACAGAAACCATGGCTGTAGCGTCCAAATCTCCTCCTGCCTACATGCACATACACTTGTCCCTGCAATGCCGCTTCCCAGTCGCGGACAAGGCCTGACTGGAACAGTGTAATTCTCAGGGATAATTCATGGATAATTTTGGGATAATCTCCAGAAAACCATTCAGAGCACTGCCACCCAGTTTGCCCACAGCCTGATTAGCTGTGGGCTCAGAATGCCAGACACTTGTAGTGACCAGCATCGCCAGCAACCACTTTGCTGCATGCAAAACAAAACAAACAAGGAAACATTCAGCTCTGCTCACATTCATTTGCACTAAATAACACAGATTAATGGTAGATTAATAACAGAATACTCTCACACCAGACAGAGGCAGACCTATAAAACACAGTAATGTAAAGACATGTTAATTGTAAAAGCATGTGGAAAGCATATCCTGTTTGAAGCATCTCCAACACACACATTTCAACGGTAGGTGACTTATAGGCTTACGGTAATGTGTGATTGCCATCTTGTGGAGAAGTGACCATATTTTGGGCTGTATGTTTAAAACTTTTACTATAAAGTGTGTTCAGTAGGTTTTAGAGTCTTTAAACCCAAAAGATTTGAAAATAACAAACGGCTTTTTAATAAACAATTGACCATCATTTAGAAAAATCATCTTTGAACATACATTTCTCAGATTTCTCTATAATTTAAAGTTGCTAATATATTGTTTTTAAATTCATTATGTAAATTAACACCTTTTGTCCAAACTAAGTATTTGAATTAATGCCAAACTAGGTCTTGCGTTAACACTGGGAAGAAATTAGCTCAATATGTTGTTATATACTGACATCTAGTGGGCAAACAATGTCACACTCACACTATGCGAGTCTCCGAGCAACATGTTGGTTCTGATACAAAAACCAACACCTCTTGGAAATTGCACAAAGTACAAAGATGGAAAAAAGGCTTTGAAACAGGTGGTATATGTAAAATAAATGACAAACATAAAAATATTTTGAAATAATGGAGAAACTTAAGATGACAAGCAACACTTGGTGAGACTACTGAACTACTCAGTAACTTCATATTTTATTTAGAGTAATGTCAAATATAAATATCAGTGTATTTACATGTATGCTGATTCAGACATTAAATTGTTTACTTGTGTTATGACTTCCACGGCTTGCCCCATTTTATATTCTAGCAAATATGGCATTGACCAAACGTTGACAGATAATTATTTAAATTAATGGAAAGTGCTAGACTGTCTTGATTTTTACTATTATTATGCCAAGTACAATTTTGCAGGAGCACACATTCATCTACCAAACACAGTGCCAATAAGTTTGAATCCATGCTAAAGGAGCCAGTTCAAGACATACTCACCATAAGACCTTTGCTCTTAGACAGCAACACTTAATGCAGTTTAACTCATTCTTCATCCCAGTCCACTCCGCTTCCACTGTCATAGACCTCAATCGTATGCTGTCACTAAAAAACATAAAAATAATCCAAAGCTGCATTCTTAGTTCAGAGCATCCCAGTGTTTGTTAAAGTCCTACAACATCCTGACCAGAGAAAGAGCATAAAACGGTAACAGTTGGAGAAACAGTCTTCTTGGCCAGTTGGTCAAAGCCATGTGAAAGCACTTATGTCCAGCACTTTTTTTTTTAGCTCCATCACTTTAAAAATGTCAAACTGTTACTTCTATAAGTTATGTTGCCTCAGGTGAAGATTATCAGCGCTGCACTCCTGGAAAAAAAAAAACATAAATGAGAGACTCCAAAAAGACGGACACATCACAGTGACATTAAAGCTCAGCTGTTTCCTCCTGATGGTGAAGCCCTCCTGTCAGCAGCACTGTTCCTCTCCTCTCTGTCCCTCGTCTGTTACTTGCTCTGCTCCGTCTCTCCACTTGACCAATTCACTTCACCAACTCTAAACTCCACAGATCTTTGCACTGTGCAACCTACTCCATTTGATGACACTCATACTCACTTGCCTCCTCTCTGCTATTGCTGCCACACCACACGGCTGAAGGCTCAGGGTGCTTCAAACCCTTTCCCAATCTGCCGCTTTCCTTGCCTCATTCTTATCTTGCCTATCTCTCCTTTTCCCATCATTTTCACCTCTCTCACTCCTTCCCACTTTAAGTCCTTTCACTTGCTCTAATAAGACCTCTGCCGGTACTCAACCATTACCAATTTAGTCTGACCCACTATTTGCCATTAGCCCCTTCCTCTTCCGCCTCCACTCTCCATCCCTGTCGCTGCCTATCCGCCTTATATATCCTCAGCCTTCGCCTTCCCTTCTCCCCATCTCCAGCGGCATGAATATATTATTATCTACACAATAGGGCCCTGCTTATTGTTTATGAATTACCAGCCTTGCGGCCAAACAAAGCCTATTTTCATAAGAAACCTCCATTTCATTTCAGCTCCAATTAGATTGGGGGCTAAAGAATAGGAGTCCTCAGGCCTCAGCCCCTAAGGATGGCAGGTCCATTCAGCTTCATTCAATGGGGCCTTATTGCTTTCCCATACAAAAGAGCACGTGGACGGGCTTTCAGACTGAAACACCAACCAAAAATGACTGGGAGACAGTACTGTACAATAACAAATCTTTAAAGAAAGGACACTGAGTGCTTATCCTCCCATCCATCAATTCATCCCTCACTCTTGGCTTTCTTCTTCTCCTCTGTTCGTATATTATAAGACCTGGACATTAATGACAGACAGTTGAAAGAGAAAGGGAGTGAAGGAAAGAAGAGAAGAAAGAGACAGAGCAGCTCAGTTTTTCACAATACATGTCAAGTCTAAATGATCACTGCTGTTGAATAGACAGAGCAAAGTGTGTATGCATGTGTGTACAGCTGATTGATTCTCTGCTTTGAAAAGGGACAGAAAATAGTGAACGAAAAAGAGAGGAAGACCTTGATGCTTTTTCTGCCTTATTGTGGTGCAGCCACAGTGACAAGCTGTCACTCCATCCTACCTAAAGAGTAGCTGCGCCAGGTCAGCACCCAGATAATACATTTGCCTTTTCAATTCACGTTTCTCACCCAACAGACCTTGACAGTGAGAGGAAAGCTCTTCAGTTCCTCCAAGCCATGTGTGAATATAAATAATGTCAAGTTTGAGCCCAAGTACAAACTAAGTATGTACTACATCCAACAGGGGAGCATGTTAATCCTGAACTTTTTATTTGACCTATACTGTATTTGGGGGCATATAAAACCTTTGACCCCTGCACCTCCATTTAGTGGAGTAAATCAGCAAAGAGATTCCAGTATGTTTATTTTAAGGCATGAGTGGTGTGTGTGTGTGTGTGTGTGTGTGTGTGTGTGTGTGTGTGTGTGTGTGTGTGTGTGTGTGTGTGTGTGTGTGTGTGTGTGTGTGTGTAAGTCAGGGCCAACAAGATGAGAGCATTCAGGACAGTGCAGACCCACCTTTATCTGCAGAGATCTGGGTCTGAAGATGAACACCAGTGATTTTATTCCTAAGAAGGAATATTAACATCAGCAACAATGCTAACTGTTTCCATCAATGATGAGTGGACAAGGAAGTCACAGTGAAAAGGTGGACATCACATCTGTGCTTATTCAACCAACACTAGCAAAATGAGATCATCTACTCCACAAAGCATGTTGTTATTATCAGCTTAGCTACATAACATATTTAAATAGACTCATCATTTAAAAGGCTGATAACAGCACACAAAAAAAGAATTGGTTAAAAAGCAACAATTGTCAGCATCTCTTGTTGTCTCATACATGTAGCTTCTATAATGTACAAACTTTCCTTATTTATGTGAATAAATGGAAGGAATTTTTCACAAACCTGTTTTCCAAAAAGAAAAAATCTGTCAGGAGTAAATGAAGATAGTATTAGTCCATCTTTTCAGTTTTGTTGACACTCGGAGACAACCAGGTTTGTAAATGTTAGGTCTGCTCTGGTGATGCTATAATGTTAATACCGTTTATAAAGACTGCCCCCCTTTTCTGACTCAGCCATGACACAGCGTCGCTTAGCAATAAACAAACTGCAACAGGCACAACATGTTATACTTACTTTTCAATAGATGAGCCTACTCCCGACAGAAATGCTTTAGTGGACGACAACTTCGGAAAAGTAAAAACTCGTAAAAATACTTGGTTAACTATCTAGGGTTGCCAAAGTTTAAAACGAAACGACGCCTGAAACAAAAATACATTATACCAGTGAGATTCAACGAACTGCTTTCGCAAAGACGTCGTATTTTTAAAATTAAGCAATAACCTACCTCAAAACCGTAAAGGGATGCAGCCGAAAGGAAAATAAGTAGTATTGGGATGCTCAGAAACGTAGGCCTATTCATTTTGAGTATTTCCTTTAAAGTTTTGTTCCAAGTACCTGGAACTTAACCAGCATTTCCAAAACTCTTAAAAGCCTATTTATTTTTCAAATTCAAAAAAGGGCTCGTCTTTTAGCATTAGATTATTTACATTATACAGTACAAGGAGAGCAGCTCTGTACAGTTCCCTTGATGTTGAAACATACATATGTAAAAGTCCAAACAAACATGTCAAAAAAGACAAGACGGTTTCAAACAAAAGTCCTACAAGACACCGATTGAGATAAAAAGGACCCATTAATAATTGATTGATTAAAAAAAATTAAATAACAGCCTATAAAAGTCTTTGAGACCATTAATACAGTTTCCTATTCATGTACCACTGGAAAACACTGTAAACATGAAGAAATGACACCTCCGGTCACACCTGACCTCAGACATCAAAAGTCCTCAAAAATAAAAAGGAAAGGTTTTTAATCTTCCCAGATTGAAATGGATGTTTGAGGAATGTTTTCTTTAAATAAATAACTTGTTTAGCATTTCGTTGCCCATCTTTGCTGGAAAAGCAGCAATGATGCTCACTCATGCTTATTATCACCAGCTTACACATGGACTGCTGATTTCATAAAAATGTGTTAATGTGCGTTCATTTTCACCGCACGCACAGTGCAAATACAATACTATATAGAAGCTCTTTGTTTATCTAAGCCTTAGCTGGCTAGATGCAGAACTTTCACAGGTTTGTTTCGTCCCATGTTGGATCATTCATGTTCTTCAAAACCCTCCGCACTGCCTTTTCGAGGTCCTTCCGAGCTCTTTGCTGCTCCTCCAGTGACCTTTTCATCTTCTTATTATCCTGTGGTTATACAATTTGATACATGGAACATTGTGTAAATATGAACACAATGAATTCAAAACTACATATTTACCTGTTTCAACTCTTGAATTTCATCCCTCAAGGCATACACCACATCCACCAAGCTCCTTTGAGGTCAAAGATAAGGCATTTTCAGGTCCAACAGTTGTTTGTTTTACAATTGTTTGTAAATTGATTAAGACCAAGCAGCACATCTTACTTTTCCTCCACTCTACTTTGTCCATTGCGATTGGGATTTTCTATGGGTACCTTGTCTTCACCAGGGATGATCATATGTAGCCCTTGATCTCTTTGGGGTCCTGTTTCAAAACAGAAGGGCACTCATCAATTAATGTGTCTCAGCTCATAGCTAGAGGTGTATGAATCATGTTTTTATACAACACCAGACTGAGCCTCTTGATTGTACAGATTGGCAGGACCAAGTATGTTAGTCATGCAAACAGTAAAGACCCAACAGCTGACAAGACAGAAAAAAGTTAAAAGGAAACAACAAGATGGAGAATCTAGCCATTATTTGTAAAATTACATCATTATGAAATGAATGAGAAATCACAGTTTTATATATAAACAGTTGTACCCAACACGTTATCTCTTCTCACAAATTATCACAGTGCCACCATCTAACAAATGACAGATTTATTCAAAACTCATAATACATTGGGGCTTGAACACTTCAGCAGTGTAGAACAGTACACTGAAGGCGCTGTTTGCAGAAAAGACAGTCACATGTGAATTTAATACAGCATCAGAGCACACAATGGACGATGCTAGTCTTTTACCCGGCCTGTCCCAAAGTTAAACTTAGTTTCTTAAACCACAGAATACACCGGCCACAAAGTATAGCACATAATATAAGGACAGTGATATTCTTAGCTCAAATATTAATACAGGAATGGACGTTTTTTGTATCATGACAACTATTATTTACAGAAAGGGACACAGTGTGCTTTTTATAATTTAAGTCCCCTGACAGTATTCTGAGGTTGAATGAGCAATTCACATAGAAATCAATATCATCACAGAGTCATATTTCTTTAACCCCCAATGCTAAAACACTGAAGGTGAGCATTTACACTACAAATGAGCATTTACTTTACAGTAACACTAAATATTTATGTCTATCTTTAGGACTATATCATACACACTGTGTAGGCAGACGACAGAAAATACTAAATTTAACAGATTCTTCCCCGCCCACCCACTGGCCCAATACATGATTGTGCAAAATAATTTAAAACATTTTTTTTTCCCAGTGTAAACTTTAAAACATACCAATACAATGTAAAAAAATAAGCGAATGTTCCAGAGATCCAGTTGTAAACATTGACATAAAGATTAAAATACAAAATAAAAAAGTTATATAAAATAATAAACACATAAATTATTCTAGAAGCAGAAAAATCTGTAACATGGACCAATATATTCCATTTACCCTAACATTGCTTACAGTAATGTTATACTCTAAGTGGATGCCAGCATGTGCTTTCCATACCAATCCTGTAAAAATACTTCTTCATAAAAATAGTCATTAATGCAAGAGTAAGTCGAGGAAATCATTACAAGTCAGACATGTTTGACTTATGGCGACATGGGTATAGGTACACTGACATAATGGATGTTTATTCCTCACACTATTCCTGATAACTTGTCAGATTCACCCAGTAATAGTTCTGCCAACACAATTTTCATATCCATCAAACAAAACCATCAACTTGTGGTCTTGATAGTCTCCAGTCCCAAAATAAACCTTTTTTTTTAGATATGAAAAAAAAAAAATCCTACTATAAGTACTACAAGACCATGACCATGCTGTAGATTTACAAAGACAAAATACAATATCTTATTTTGTCACTGCACTGAGAAGTTGAGAAGTGAATGCAACCCTGTAAAACCAAAGACGCACTGCAGCATTAACAGAGATCATGCAGGCTGTAAACAGTTACTTAAATAACTGTTGAAAAGTGTCATTTCCCAAAACAGTATAACCGCTTTATAATTAATAATAGTTTTGGTTTTATGTGTCTCTAACAACACAATAGAATGACAAACTAAATATTGTTTGTCATGCTCAAGGAGGTAAAAAATAAATAAAATCCACAAACCTGCCCACATAGAGCACAATGTCAACAGTTTTTATGGACACGATTTTCTTAATAGCTTCCGCTAATACTAAGTGCTGACAGTAGGCTCCTAGGATTATCCAGTGTATTAGGCCATTGTTACTGGAGAGACCTATTAGTGTTTCGAAAAAGTAATTTAAAAAGAATAAACAAACATTAATCCAGAGATGTAGGTCAGTGTTTCCCAAACAATCACCAGCTGTACATTTTATCTGGGTCATCAGAAAATTTACTATTCGATCAATTTCAAAAGTTAGATTTGTGTGAGTCTAATTTACAAATTTGTAATTATTTGAAAAGAACATTGACTATTGAATGTATGTATAAATGTATTGCATGTATTAAATATTACTCTTTTACACTGCACATTTTTTGGCAGATGTGTGTGTGTGCCTGTACCGTGTGCACATTTATGTGGCACGTGTGCTATATTTGAGCATACATACTCTAAGGGGAAATAAATATACCAGACAGTAGTAGTAGTAGTAGTACTTGGTAAATAGAATTCATTCATTCCTGAAGTTCATCTGAATATCAGACAGGAAAAGCTCAGTCCCTAACCACTCCCTAACCCTATTTCCCTCTGACATCCATGTTCTCTCCCTCGACCCGGAGAGAACATATTTATGGTCAAGGGGAGTGGTCACATTCAAGAAAAATTAAAGAGAAATTACCAAACACTCACTGCATGACAACTACAGAAAGAGGAGGCACATAAAAGGGAAAGTGGCAAAGGCAACAGGGAGATGCTTAATACATCTTCAAAATAAATAAAATAAGTTAACAAAAAGAACACATAATTGAAAATAAATAGATAAATTAAAAACTCTATAGTTTCTATCACTACATTGAAGTAAGAGAGGCAAGCCTACTGTACGTTACATTACAGTACAGCATGGCAGACTACTGTACGTTCTTTAGTTCTGGTGAGAGATGCAGCTTTTACGTGGCACTGAGCCCATCCTGTAACTATGAGTGGTCCAGATGGAGTCATAGTCAGAGTCTTCCGAAAGGTCGGAGGACAGCTCTGGCCGTGACACACTGCTACGGCGACCTGGTGAGTCCACACAGGACCGGTCCACATCAGCCAGGACGTGGTTGTGCATTAGGTCAGTGCCCTGCCAGGCTGCTCAAGGAGTGAGGTGTTGTCATTTGATGTTGAGATGAAAGAGGAAACAATGGAAAAAGGACGAGAGGGGACGGCACAAGGGGAGCAAATGACATGCCAAACAGCAAAAACAACGAACAAATGGTAAAATTGTAAAACCGTGAGATGTGGTGAAAAGGCCACACATGAGAACAAAAAAAAGATGAAGCAGCAACTCAAACAAAGCAAAGTGAAGGAGTGAAGGATGAAGGAGACAGAAGAAAAGATCTGGTTAGAAGGATCAGCTCAGGATACCAGTGTTAAAAGACTGAAGAGAACACTGGGAATAAAAGATGCAATCCTAAAAAGACACAATACCAAATTCTGCTGTTTTAAAAGCACATTCATAAACAGGATTGAGTAAAATCTCACTGGAGTTAAGAGTCTGCCTTGTTTTGGCACTGGTGCAGTAGGCTTCAATGACTTTCAGGATCTGGGCATCTTCTTCCAAAGCAGCCGTGCCTATAGATAAAAAAGGGTAGTGTCATTTCCAGGACAATGCTGCCCATTATTCAAGCTGTGCCTAGCAAATCCAAAAAAGAATTGACTATACATACTTTTCCTCAGGGCAAACTCCTCTTCTGACTGTTTTCTCTCAGGTTTGCGCTTCGGAAGAAGTTTCTTTACACTCTTAGGACTTTTACTTAGATCCTGTTCACAGCACGATGAATGAAAATTTAACAGGTAAAAACAGAGAGAAAACACAGTCCCTAAAAGATGCTCACCTCCTTGTAGCAGAGTGCTGCTGAGGGACGTAGTGGTGGTGCAGGCCTCAAGCAGCTCAGGCTCCAGGGCTTTGGTGTATTGGGGGGCTCGAGTGGACCCCACATCATGGTGCTGTGAGATAATCCATGGGACGAAGGGTGAGGCAAGGTGTGGTAGGTGGGGGCGACTGTCATGGCCCTGCCCTCAGCATGCCGGGATGGAGTGAGGGGATGAGAGGGAAGCTGAGGAACAAACAAACAACTATTTGAATAATCAGATTTTTAGCACAATAGTCCTGTGTGTAAAACTAGTTTCTGTTCTGCACGTGTGCTGCATAGTGCTTTTTACAGTGCAATATTTCACCATTAAGCAGTTGTTACTTTGATGAAGACACTACATATTTCTAAGCCCATTTGTAAATCACTCTCATGTACTAAAGTTAATAACAACAAACACACAAGTGACTTGAGAGAATCAAAAGTAGGCTAACCCTGATCACTATTACACATTGGCATGAATTAATTGGAAACTGTGCTGTTAAAAGCTAAAAACAGAAAAGACGTCAATTTGCAGTGATAAAACAAATGCTCACCGTGTGACAGGGAACAGTTAGTGGCTTGTGGCTGGGAGCTGTAGCTGCAGCATGTTTAATCTGTCTAGTGAGAAGTTCAATCCAGTCCTGCAGATCTTGCTGGTTTAAACACACCACCTGAAGGCGGTCAAACATTGTGCCTGTAGGAACAATCCATTGTCACTCCATTGTCACAAAGCTACAAACTAGTAGTAGTACATTTTTCCATGGCTGTTTACCATTGAGTTCAAATGCATTTTTATGTGCTTCACAGTCTTCTAGTTTGCTGACTACCATGCCAGTAAGAGGCAATTTCCCCTAAAGATTATGAACACACATTTAAAACAAAGAAATGCCACTTTAATCCACTTTTAGGTGGTCAAATGTTTAATTATTGAGAGTTAACAGACCGAAAAAGGAAGTATTTCTGACCTGGAATATGAAACCACTCATCCTGGGGCTGGCAGACAACATTAAGAGCACATGAGGGAAGAGCATAAGGTAACGCTCACTCTTCTCCTAATGAAAGTAAAAATACATGTTAGACATTTTCAAATTGACTTTTAACCTTGGATGTTTTTCATTTTTATCTAAATAACACTAGCTAAATAATTTAAACAGACAAAACAAATAAAAGCTGCTTAAACTGCTGCTGTAGTCCAGAAAAAACTGTCTTTATTTTAAATTTGACACTGATTTTGAGAATCATCTTTTTAATAAATCCTTTTAATGGAGTAGCTCTTGTGTCAGTCCAAAGTGTGCAATTACAGTGTTAACTGTGAGTGAGGTATTATTTTATAATCATAATGGAGAAAATGTCAAGAGAAAATGTTAATTTTAATTGTTCTTTTTAGGAAAGATGGTCTTTCCATTCACGACAACTTTTCTTCATATCATCATTATTATAGAATACACTACAGGAGCTTTTGTAAAAATCAACATCAATCAAATTATTGCACTCACACTCAATAGCAATCTTAAAATTCTGCATTAAAGAGATAAGTTAGATTAAAAAAGCGATCATCTGTTATAAAAGACTTTAGTCATTAAGTAGAAATGATTTTAAATAATGATGACAATTTAAGACTTTCCGCTAAGTATAAAATATGTGTCCCATTTATGATATTAATTTGCTTTGTGTCAGAGTAGCTGTTGTAATTTTAACTATTTTTAAAGGTTTATTTTTATATCCCCAGGATAATTGAAAAAAGACTAGACTAGACTGAAAAAAATCAGGAGAGAATAATTGGGATTCAATCAATAATAGCATTATTTGAGCCAGCAGTGTAACATGTGGACTGAGCAGATCTCAAACATTTTCACCAGGTGTGTGAATGCACTCCCAAACATATACTGACGGACTGACTCAAAGAAGGAGGCTAGGGCCATCCAATCTTTGTGAGTGTGGACAGGTATGACACCAGGGCCTTATGAGGTGTTGATGGAGCACATGTGAAAACTACCAAAAATAAACCTGGGTGCTTGTAATCGGATACAGGAAAACACTTAAAAATGTAAAAAAAATAAAATCATCAAGAAGTGAGTGAAATTGTTGATGTAGTAAAAAGATAGTATTATACAAACTCAAAGGCAGAGAAAAGATGTTCATGATGACATTACCTCAGATCCAGGACTCTGAACTATGACATGACTCATGTAGAGCACAGAGCCCAGGGTCTTAATATCATCCCCTTCCCAAAGTCTGATAGTCTCCATTAGTATCTGCAGCTCCAGCTCCTTTCTCTTCCTCACCTCCTGGCACTGGACCTATCACCAAGACAACATTTTATTACTCTATAATACACTGTCCCAAAAAAAAGTCACACTCTAAAATCCATTGATGGAATAACCTGTTCCTTCGTGTATATTCAGGTAGTCAGCTGACCTTGTTCTCTAGGCACATAACGTTCCTAAACCTAGACCTGACAAATTGCAGCTATCCCAGATCATAGCACTGCCCCCACAGATTGGTACGGTAGACACTAAGCACAATGGGTGCATCACATCCGCCTCTCTTTTTACCCTGATGCACCCATCACTCTGGAACAGGGTCAATCTGGACTCAGCTGATCACATGATCTTCTTCCATTGCTCCAGAGTCCAATCTTTATGCTCTCGAGCAAATTGAATCTTTTTCTTGATTAGCCTCACTGACAAATGGTTTTCTTAAGGCTACAGCTGTTTAGTCCCAATCCTTTGATTTAATAACTTGTTGCCAGCGGAAACATAATCATTCATGCAGTAATTATCCAATGGGAGGCTCTTACCTATTTGCTTAGTTAAATCCTGGTGGTGACTTTTTTTTGGACAGGCAGTGTAAAAATTAACCTACTATGGTTTTGATTGAAGGTGTGTTCAGCTTACAGATAAATTTTTGAAAGAGACCATGCACTTCTGAATGTCTGGCCTGTCTGAATGGCCGTCCTAAAAGAGACAATGTTGTTAGCAAACAATGTAACCCATGATCTTTGGAAATATAGATTTGTACCGCCCACCTCCATGTGCCTTTCCAGCTCTTTGAGTAGGGTGGGGTATTTGTCCAGTCTCATAAAAGGTTTGCTGAGGCCTGTGGTGAGGGTGAGAGTGCCAGGGTTGACTGCACCACGCCCCTCCATGAATTCCCCCAAAATCTCACTGGCAAAGGCAGAAAAATCCCCAAAAATAATACAATGTTTAAGAAATAATTTTTACAGCTTTGATATACTTAGTGCCTAGTTGTACGTTTAAACAAGGTAACAAAAATATTTGTAAATAATGCGTAAATGTACCTATGCTGGGTGAGCAAATTAACAGCTGAGGGGTGGTTGGAGCAATAGGCAACATAAAGTGCCTTCATCTGCGGCATGAGATTGAGGAAAAAGGCACCCACCCTTTGTTGACTCTCTGGAAGTCTAAAAACATATGTAGCATTTAAAATAGTTTAGTCAAATAAGCAGCATTGTTAAAATGGCTTTCCAACATTAGATGTCCCTCTTTTAAATATAAAACTGGTGTGATAGTGGTGCTGAAGGGCTGAGTGCATTTGGGAAGAACTTACTTGGTACTCTCCTCCAGCGATTGGACAAGCATCTGCTGGAAAGTGCTTATCTCCTCCAGATTACCAAGAATTAAAGCCACGTCCGAGCAGCTTAACCTGTGGAGAGTGAAGAGCAAAAGAGGGAAAGCAAAATGATGACCAATTATAAAAGCTTCTCACATGAAGCAGATGAATCTAGACTAATGTACACAACAGCAGATAAGATGTTTCTTCAAATGAGTCATACTTGTCAGTGCTTTGAAGAGGTCGCAGATAATTTGTGAGGAGACTCTGAAGGTCCTTGGAATATTCAGTTTCTGTTTCCAAGATATTTTGCAACACCTGTAAAAAAGTCATAAACAATAAAATATTTCCAAATATGTATAAAATCACATAAAAAAAACACTCAAAGGGCCAAAAGATAATTAATATATATAATTAAATTGTATTTATAACGTGTGTGTCATTAAAAAAAAGAGAACTAATGAAACAAAGGAATTCAGGGGAGCTGAGTTAGACAGAGACATATTCACCATTTCAAATAAAAGATCGAAGAGCTGAAGTGTAAGAAAAGTAAAAGAAAACAAAAACAATGAAATGAAAGGATCAGTATTATTACCAAATTGTAGTAGGTCTTGCTGATGGCGGAAGTGTCAAAGCCTTTAGGTGGGCTCTTAAGAGTGCCAGACTTGGGGGAGACTTGTTTGTCTGAAACCAAAAATAATACAAACATACTGTGACCCTGATGACCACACATCTCACAATCTCTCAGTCTCTAATACAGGTTGCTGATAAATACATCATACCTTTGTTATAAGCCCTTTATCCCATTTGTAAAAAAAAAAAAAAAATGAATCTTAACATTAAATGATGGGTCATTGTTGTCCAGAGATTGTACTCACCAGAGCCTTTGACCTCCCGGACATAGTTACTTGGAAACCAGCCTGTCCTTCCATTGAGGCTCCCCTCCCACCAGCCACCCTCCTCCTGGCGAGTCACACTGATGATGTCACCCTTTGTAAAAGTGAGCTCATCCTCATTTGTTTGCTCGAAGTTAAATCGTGCCTTGACCAGCAGCTGCTGTCCACTGTTCTCTGACATGTCCTAACAAAAATATCATAATTGCAGAAAGGTTAGAAAGGGTGAGGGGAGAGTGCTAAGCAAGCATTGGAAAAATATAGTGGAGCTATTTGCAGGGTTTGAACTGCTAAAAAGTATTGTGTGTACATTGACAATATCACAGAATATTAAAAGGAGATTCCTTAAAATAAACACATTTATTATCCATTTATTATTCTTCATCATCAATAGTTAGCATTATTCTTAACAGTTACTAAAAAACAATTTCAAAATCATTTCAGTGTCCGGTATCAATTACCTAATGACCAATCACTTAAAATGACTTTCTTCGTCTGGATGTTTAAACAACTACATTTATTTTCTACAGTATTTGCATAACAGTTTTCTACAATTGATTGAATCATTACATGTTTAACAATTAACAGATTTAATTATTTCTATTCCTTTCTAAAAGCCAGTGTAAAATAGCATGAACATGTTTTTTTTTTTTACAAGAATAGAGCAAAACAAAAAAAAGTTTAATTTTAATAGCTATAAAAATGACATGGGCATAAAGTGATGTTGTTGCTTCAAAATAGGTTTGCTGGTGAAATATACTTGATTTAAATCATATTTACTATTTCCAACAAAAAATGCACTCCAGTTTACAGTACGGCTGACAGTCAACTAGTTTGTCAATGAGGTCACAGGTGACTAATATCTCATTGGTTAAGTTGTGGCATATGTTACTTTTAGTTTTACACCTGGGTCTGCTGTCAGTTAACACACCAGCTCGAAACAGATCTAGTGTCCCTGACTGCACTGCTTTACTCACTGTTTACCATTTACAGTGTCTAAGGAGTGATGGATGTGAACAGGCCGTGAATGAATTCAAGTCAAGTGAATCAAATGTAGCAGGACTCCATCTTTAATAAGCGGTCCATTTGTTGTTTCCTTATATTACTTATATTATATTTCTTTCCTCCAGCTTTTATTTCCTTTTTCTATTACTGTAGTTACTATTTGTAGCATTTGTAAACTAGTGCGTTGCTATTCTCCCTCTCTGTTCTTCTCAATGACTGTAAAAGGGCCCTTTCGTTCTTCTCCATCTGAGAGATAGAAGAGGTCTTTCTACCGGTCTCTTTGGTTAGTTAGAAGGACCGGAAAGGATCTACATTTAAGATGGCCCCATCTGTCATCCTGACCCGACACCAGCTTCTCTCACTCAGTTGGATGAAACTGTTCTCCTATGTGAATGTATGTGAATGTACTGTATATAACTGTACTGGCAACCTCTATTGCAAAGCCTATCTGTCCTGGATGTTGATCCCTCCTCCTGAAGTTCTCCCTGAGGTTTCTCCTTTTCCTATGGCTGGGTTTTTTGAGTTTTACCTAACCCTGATATCTAATAACAGGGGGTGTTGATTACAATCTGTAAAGCCCTTTGAGGAAATTGTGGTTGTGAGATATATATAGATATATCTATATATAGATATGTATGAATAACAAAGGAACAGCTGCTTTACAAGCTGGTTAACGTGCTTTACAAGAGTATTGTAAACTATTAGTTTTACATAGTGCCAACTTAGTGCTAAGTCTGCCGGTATCTTGCTGCACATGAAGGGGAAAAAGTAAGCAAATATGAAGTATAATATTTAAAAATGGATTAGTAATTTTCTGAACTCAGAATGTACTTGTTTAAAAAATTAGGCCACCCTTTAGCAGATCTGTTGTCAGTTGTATGCAACTCCCTTAAAGCCCCAGACAAAGTGAACTGTATACAGAACACAGGGAATATTGGCATATTGTACTTTCCAAGCCTCCAAGCCAAGAAATAGATACCTTTTCCACCATCCACCTTGGAAATTAGTGGATTTGAAGCTAAACTTTTGTTGTAATGTGCCCATGTATTTCTGTGGTATTTTCTGTTTATAGTATATGAGGGTCAGTCTTACCAGACTGCGAAACTGGTTTTGCAGCAGCTTGGACGATCGGCCCAGTGAGGCCTGGGAGGAAATCGACTCAAATGATTTAATGCGATGGGCCGAGGAGTGACGAGCACAAACTGAATCACTGCCAACTCCAATATCTGGGCAGAGAGGGCAAACATATAATAAATAGACAACATCTAATAGTCCAATAACTCGCACATCCAACCGCCAAACTATCTATGCAACAACAGAAAACACCCACACACAACAGAGAAGTCAATACTAACCTGCAGTTACTTTATTCAGAGCAACCAGACAGCTCAAAACCTTAGAAACGTTAAGTCCCAGCAGCAGGTCACTGGCCTCGAACGGCTATGTTGAAGAGAGATAGAGAGAAAAACACAAGAGCCTAATAAATTTATCAGAAACTTTTTTTTTAAAGTAATCAGGAAATCCACAACAGGCCTGTGTCATCAGCCGGCCTTATTGACAGCACTGAGCACTCAATTAGTAACTCTCATTATATGTGACAGTAGACAAGGGTGAAACACAGCAGCTCAGTACTTGCACAATAGTACCACATACAGAAGAAACTGAGCACCCTGTAATATTTATAAAAAAAATAAAATAAATAAAACACACATCAAAAGACAATGCAAGACAAAAATGCAAGATATTCTATTTTCACAACCGCATCATACTGTTCCTAATAATAACTATTTTAAATAACTTCGATTTGGTGAAAAAAAAAAAAGCAAATTTAAGAATAATGCCAGCCTTATTCTTAAGTCAGTAAGCTAAAGAGCAGTCTGTGATCGTCAGCGTGACAATGCCTTAGTTATTATGAATGATAGTTGTATAGCTTGTATCTGTATTAATAATTATAGCTGTCGTCTCTCTTCCTGTGATTAGACACACTTGGTTTGGTAATATTCAGGAAGAGCAACTCAGAGATACGAGAGTCTCTTCCACTCTGATTACAGAGATGTCCTCAGGGAGTGAAAGGATTTGAAATGTAGAGTGTGTATGTATGACACGAAGGACGTCAGTGGCCCTGGTGAGAACTGATGTGTAAAGAGCCTTTACTTTAACCGAGAGTTGAACCACAAGCACCAAATTCCAAATGAATATGCAATAAACAACTTGAATGTTTTTTTCAACAAATAATAATCTCTTCTTATCACAATATTAATTTAAAACAGCACATTAACTAATTTTGATCAGGTTTATATATTTCTTTAAATACCTTATCTTTGCAGCCCTGGCTTGCACATATATTATCTATACTGTAAAAAATAAAGACATCAAGTGTTGACATGTGTGCTATTGTCGAGTATCACAGCTACTCTTATTCTTTATACTCAGCAAGCCACAACAATGTGATCATTAACCATTTTGCCAATACTTATGTCATGTTTGGAAAAAACACTTATTGAATGGTATAATTGGAAATTACAATACAGTCACGCAAGTAAAAGAGCGCATAACACAACCTCCAATCTCCCGTGCAAGTAGTACGCACTCATTGTTCAGACACTTAATTTTGACCTATCACAAGTAGAAAGGACCCTCCTACAGGTAGGTCATCCAATCTTAGCCCAAATAAAGTATTTTAAACTGACCAGAAAAGCCGAGGGAACTATTAGTTTTTTTATTTCTTCTGATCACATTTAAGTCATCAGAGGTCATTGGACAGTAAAGACGCCTGAGTCCAATACAAATTGCAAATGTATACCACTAAGATGTTCAGCTTTTTTAATACACTGTGTTTGGCTCAGACATTAATCTGCACCAACATCTTCCTAAGATCAGCACTTCTCCTGCTTCTGGAGAGGCTCCATAATGGTTGCAGAGAAAAAGGAAGGTCGCCATGTCCTAAACTGTGGTAATCTTACTCTGATGTATTTCAACGTCCCATGAATTTGAAATCAGTTAAGTTCATGAGCCAAACTCAATGTCAGGAGCTGGATTTATTAAATGAAAAGTATTTTATGAAAGACACAAGTCTGAACCACAGGAAGAAGGGTTTTATGAAACAAATACAAATAATACCACTCTATTACTCACTGCTACATCTCAGCACATCTCTACTTCTTGTTTACTGGCTAGAGTCTCAATTAGGACAAAATGTTGAAAACACTGGGTTGTATTGTTGGACTAGGGTGCTTCAATGGAGCCACTATGTGATGACCAACACAGTGCCTTGAATGGCACACTGTCCTCAATTTTCTAAACCATAAATGCATTCTTTTCCCTACAAAACTGGTAACTCTTCGGACTTATAAACAGCTATGTAGTTACATGTATGTTAGCATTGGACTTGCTACCCAATTGTGTTTGTACGATAGCTATTTTGGCTTAATAAACTCAAAACTAGCCGTGTGTTTGAAGACATAATATTGAATTTATTGAGAAACAAGACTTCTATGGTGACTTTGCCGGTGTTATTAATTAACTATAGTACCACATTTACGTTACTACGTGAATTCATTTTTGGCTATAATGTTGCTACACGTTAACGATTAGACAGAGAGCCGGGCGTTAGATGATTGTTCTCGACTCGTATAGTTCACTCCTCCTCCACTGTCACCGTACATTGCCTCAGCCTATTGTTTACCGAAACACACAACGTCTTCTTGAATGTGAAAGGGCTAGATTTTCGCACCAAACCTCTCTGATGAAACAGCTCAGGCGCTAATTCTTGTAAATAGATAAACAATGCAACACAAAATGAAGACGCTTACCTCGACCCGAAACGATGAACAGCCCTTGAGAAACTCCTTTATGTTGCTCAAGCACTCGCCGTCGTTCTTCGGTTCTTGGTAAATCTGCAAAAACCAAACACCGAGAAAAATCGACACCACTTCTGAATCACGTTGTTTGTTGTTGCTGTTTTTGGTGCTGGATATTTTACACTTCGGCTCACTTTGGATTCATGAGCCCTAAACGAGAATCTCAGTGCATTTTCTCTGGGCCTGACACTACAGCAGGCTCAACACAAATCCTGCAGCAGGGAAGTGCAGGAGGCTGTAGTATTGGGTCGGGGGAAATGACGTTGACAAATAGGGATCCCCAATGCTCTCCGGTTAGCCTATGGAATTACTGCCATTCAGTGACCTGTTTCCGCCTATGCATACCGCCTGTCTTTACTACAATAATATAAGATTTTCATATTATAAGTAATATGACATTATCCATGACTTTTGACTCTATAACATAGGCCCCGTTTTAGGCAATTAGATGTCATATTATTGTCAACAATTTAAGGCAGGTAAAATGTTAATCACATGATCAGAAGTAGGCTAAAGCAGGCAGGTAACGCTCATCTGTAGGTAGCAGCATCCTTAGCCTCTGTGGGTGCCTTGACACCACTATATTTAAATCATTGCATCCTTCTTATGCCCAATGCACAGATAACTCTGTGATTATCATTCAGCACCCCAAATACTGGAGGATTAAGAAAGTTTTAATCACTTGAGAGTTGATTAATCCTACATCCTTATCTCTCCTGGTAGTAATATTAAACTCTTTTTCTAATCTCTGTGGGACATTCCTGGATAAATAAAGGTTAAATAATAAACCATTAAGATAAAGGTGCGTGGAATCAGTTTAATTTAGCCTATCTGTCATAAGAGGCATACTACAAGAACTGACTGATGCAGAGTGGACATGACATTAAAGTGACGTCCTTATCAATCGTTGTACATTTATAAATATGAGGAATTTGGTCTAAAAACAATCCAAGGTTAATGATGCCCTATGAAAATGCACCAGAAAATTGTAAACTAATATCCTATACATCAGATATAAAGCTTCTCTGAAGGCTTTCTAGGCATATGTTCCTTTATGGAAATGACAAGAAACACACCTCATAATGCCAGTGAATCAGTAGGCTAAGTAAAACATGTAGGTCACTCATAATTATTGGTTAGAGGCCAGGTTGGTATTCAGGTAGGCCTTTGTCTTGGGTTAAACTTCCAAACAATTCTGTTACAGTGGTGTTATGACAAAAGGCAATGTAACAGGCAATCATGGCCGATAATGTTTATTTTAATCAAACGCAGCTTATCTTCTTTTCAAGAAACATTTAGGTCCTAGACGTCTGTCTGACACTAATACTGCTTTGTTTCTTTAAATGTAAGAGGTCCGGCTCTGTCTGTGCGCCTTTGCAGTCAATGGCGGCCCGCTCTGGCGCTGTGTGTAGGCTATAGCCGTCATCTCTGGCTCATCACCGTGATCAAAATACACTTACATGCAACGACATGGCGTTGGATTATAGAGAATTAAAGCTTCAGACCCCGAGCATTTATGATGACATTTTAGATTTAATTCCCACAACACACATCATTATGGATCAATTACTGTTGCGTTTTCTGTGATGTTTTGCAGCAGATCAATAAGCAGCAGAAACAGAGGCCTCCCTTTCGCTGCCACACGTAGTTCGAGCTTATAGAGCTGTTTAGAGCAGACAATAACAGGCTGCCGTGACCTACAAAAGGAATCGCCTCATGGACCAGTGGACAGCAGAGAAAGGAGACAGACAACAAGCCGCGTCGGTTAATGGATGTGGGGAGCGCACAGACACGCCGAGAGGGCGGGCTGCTCTTTTGAGGAGAGCGGGGGTGTAGTAGCCTACCGAAATATGGCACTTACTTTGTCCGTGAAGCCCGGGCTGAGGCGCTCCAGCAGTCTGCACAACACCACCCCATCCTTCAAGGAGCTTTGCAGGAAGCCCTCGGGGTCTGTGATGGTCTTCTTTGGTGATTCCAGTACCCCGAGCGTTATCAGCCATGTCACCGTCTGCTCCGCCGAATTCATGTCCAGTCTCAGTAAATGCTCCTCAACAAAGCACTGGTGTTTCGGCTACGAGCGGTTTATTGCGCGCGTTACAACAGAAACATGGTTAAAAAGGAGAGATGCTTGAGGCGTAGAAGAGGCTGCGGTGCTTCGGCTGATGCGGCTCACGGCCGAGCAGGTCTGCTTCCCTCCCCTCGCCTTATGTGCGTTTTCCCTCTCTAACCTGGCAAGCTGTCAAGCGCAGCTCTCTGTGATGCGTTGAGGCAGCGGGTTGCATACGTGCGCATCCCAGCCGCCAGCCACTCATATAGGCTATTGGATGACATCACGCAGGGCTCACGCCAGTCCAACCAGTTGTTACGACACTTGGGCTTGACATGAATAGTCTTCCATTTGATGGCTTCGCTTTTCCCGCACTTTGATCTATTCGCCACGGCCTATAGGCCTATGTTATTTCATGCTGCAGTCACATGCATTCACTATCTTTATAATCAAGTAAAACAAAAGATGTTTTGTTTTAACTTTATATGGATGGTCAAACGCTTGGCCACAGCAGGATGAACTTGTTTAACTTGGTTTATGGCTCACTCAAAAAAGCAAGTTGGCTATAAAGTAAATAAGACTGTATAGTAAAAGCAATAGGAATAGTAAAAATCTTAAACTGACCCCACACCAAACTTTGAAACAATTGGTTTCACAGACAAAGCCCTCTAACACAATTTATACAATTGCGACTTATCTGACAAACGTCATAGCCTACATGTTCACCTTCAGCAGGTCCTACTGTGGTAGGACAAATAAACAGGTAATCGTGCAAAACCTAACACAAAGAAAGATCACAGTGAACATTGCTAACCGAGGCAAGCTGCTTACCAAATTTTTGTTTACAATAATGCACATGCAGGATTTGCTCTCGTTAATCCAAAAAAAGCTTCTAGATGTTGCTCAACATTATTACACATTAGATCTTTTACATTTTTATATAATCCTCCTTTATTTTTGTATGAAATAGCTTATAGCCTATTTGCCAAAATAATTTGATTGAAATTAATAACTGGCGAGTGCAGCACACCTTTATTTTTCTTACTGGCCACTAGGTGGAGGTGGTGTGCACAAAACAATAGCTATTACTAACATTTAAATAAATACTATCAAACTCCCTTGTTATACCCAAGCAATGCAAGTTCTGAGTGGCCACATCCGCATTAATGCAGCCTATTTTAAATGTAATCTAAACTGAATTTTATTATCAAAAGACACACTTTACCTGACTATGTGCACCTCTTCCTTCTTAACCAATAAAGCTGCAATGTTCCAGGACATTCTTTGACTCACTGACTTCTTTTTAGATCAATGCCTCACACTGGTCTTTGGAATTTTTGTCTGTCCTGGTTCATTCAAACAATATGAAAGCTTAAAAATATATAATTTTACAAGTTGGTATTAATTTTTGACAAATTAATTAATAAAATATGTTTTAGACAAATGTAAATTACATCAGAAAAAGGTCTTCAAAAAGTCTTCTTCTGCTTCTTCCCTACATGCACCAATGACAAAACAAAGTGCTTGCCGTATGAATTGATCACACTTTTCTGTTTTCAACAGTGTTGAAATAATGTCTGATGGTCAAACCTCTGAAAGAACACAAGACTGACCCTGCTAACAGAAGGTGTAGAAATGTCAAAGCTCCTGAGGTTCAGGGTCCATCAAGGCTTTAAAGAGGTCCAGGACTTGGCAGACTACCTTATTAAACTAAAGGACCATGGTCTCTCCTTGTCCAATGAAGAGGCTTCTCACATCTTTTTCTTTGTTGTTCCATCTGCATGAAAATAACAAGCAACACACTGTGTATCCTCCACACCACTAGGACACTCTATCCAAAAGGAGATTCAGGGCAACAAAATCCACAGTTGCACCAGGTGTGGAGAGTACAAAGAGGTAAGGTCCCTCTAACATGTAAAACTGCTCCATACCTTTACAGATGCTTTGCTGGAGGCAAAAGCCCAGCTCAGTGGCCTGGCTGTAACAGACTGTGTGAGGCCCTGTTTGTCAGTCTCTGTTCATCAAAGGTGTGAGGCATGAGCATTGGAGCCTCATTACGATGGATTTTCTCCACATCCAATTTGCTACATCCCTGATGTATGGAATATAATGTTCTAACATCTAACAACAGATAAATTAAAATAAACAAACAGTTTGTCTATTTACAGTTATTACTGTTTAAATTAGAAATAAATAAAGCAAAACTGTAAAAATACATCACAACTGGTTTATCCAAGATGTTGAAGGCGTTCCATCTGCAGGGCTTGTGACTAGCTGAGGAGCTTGATGAGAACAAAGAAAGACAATTATTATTTAAAATGAGTAAAATCCAGAAATTTTAGTCACTCAGAACTTTGGAATGGGGCAAAAGATGTAGAGGGCAGTGATGGGGTTGGTGGGTGCCGGCAGGAGGAGGAGCAACAGGAACTTGAAGTGAAAGTGTGCCATCGACACATGGAAGTGGAGAAGGGCCAAAAGCTGTAAAGGTGTTTGAAGCAGTGGAGGGAGGATGAGCAACAGTACTGGCTGGTGGAGGGTTAAGGGCTGGTGGAGGGTTAAGGGCTTGTGGGGGCGGAGTCCCTTTTCATAGCTGCCACCAGAGGCTGCATACCCAAGAGCATTTTAATCACTGGATTTTGAAGAACCCAAGAAACTTTCTGTTTTTGGGGACACCATTACTCTGGACCAGGGTTGTCTTAGCCCTATCAAAGACAGTGGTCGGCTCCATAGCTTTCCCTGGATGTCCTTTTTCACCTTCAATGAAGTCTGAAAGATTCAGACTTGCAGTTTTTGCAATGTAAATTAAATTGTAATTTACCATAAAATGGCAGTAATTCACATGTAGCGTTGCTGGTTGCTGTCGGTCCACTCGGCAGAAAACAAAGTTTCATGGCCTCGCAATAAAATATTACTCCCTGAGGACCATTCTATTGAGCAGGAAGGCGGGCTTTTAAATCGTGGTAGCTCTAACACCATGTGATTCGTCATATATTGGTAGCAGCATCAAAAGCTGAATGGCCTCTGCAATCTTGATAGTTTTAGTGCTACTCAATTGGTCAATTCTTGATCTGCAACAGTGTTGGCTGCCGTATGATTGATGACCTCGACCTCTGTTAGCACATTCTATTATAAGCCTAAAAATGCAGATAATAATTCAAGTAGAAGAGTCTGAAAACGTATTCAAATTAAGTAAAATATTTTAGACAACATAAATAGCTGAAAAATATTGATATTTGAGTAGGCCCACTTTGCATAGGATTTTAGCTCAGGGTAAGCATTATGTAACTGACATCATTTATTAATTGAGCTAATAATTAACTTGCTGGTATAACTCAATGATGACCTAAACAATGTTTTAACAACTTATTAAGAATCAAAAGAATATACTTACGTCTGTTAAACTGGAGGTGGATTAGTTAAAGACTGCCTTCTCCATTGTGTCTCCAGCTCACAGACGAAAATGTGAAAATCTCACTTGCTGGTGGTCATATTTTCCCGCCTACAGGCACTACTAGTTTACGGTACCAACACAATTTTTACACAATTCATTTAATATACTGTCTGTGTATAATAATTACAGAAATGTTTTACAGTGTGTACATTTTAAAATGCTTGTGTGAACATATCAGAGTTAAAAGCAACACTAAAAACACTTTTTTTCGTCTTTTTAAATTGGCTTTTATTTGAGAAAGACAGTGTACATTCCATTGAATTATACAGCCTCAGATTTGAGGTGGCTAATCTACAAGCAACCGGACATAAAATTTACCCCCATTAAAGAGGCTTCCACAGTTCTAGCTGACTGGAATCCCAGACACTAAAACATTAATGACAAAATTACCTTAAAATCATCCAAAAGATTTCTTCATTTTTTTATTAATGCAAACATGTCTGCCTTTTACTAGTGAGTCCAAACTGTGCCTGTGTCATTACGACACTGACACAGAGACAAAACTGGATATGAAGTAGGTTTAATCATAAAACAAAATACAAGGCAAGGCAATTGTATTTATATAGCACAATTCATACACTAGGTAACCTAAAGTGCTTTATAAATACAAGCAGGTACAGAGGCTGGGAGCTGGTGATGGAGGACTGGAGGTGGGCTGGAGTGGCAGGAGGAACGAGGAAATAAGGGCAAAAATACTGATCAAAAATAAATGAAATAGCCTGAGCTAGAGTTCACCACGGAGGATGACTGGCAATCTGGCCGAGAAGTGGAGAAAGGACCATGCACTTGTACTGCAGCAGCAGATTGCAAACTTCTTGTTAAGTAACCTCACCTGTTGGTGGAATCTGATGAGGTGAGATTTTCTCTTTAATGGGTTCAGGGTAATATCCAAATGTGCCTTGAGATGTTTCAGCACATAATAGTCAACAGTCTTGGTTTTGGGTCTAAGTTCCAGGAGATTTCTAGAGGATCCCAACTCCAGATGGAGATCTCTTACAACACCTTTGATTATTTTGTTCATGCTTTCCTCCATGTGTTTAGCCTCATTGTCCATTTGATAATTTTTTTCCCGTGATTTTTGTGTCAGACATTCAATAATTATTTTACATTTTTACTCTTCTTGTGGACATTTTGCTGAAGATTGTTAAGAATAGACCAGTGATTGCGTATTGCACCACCTGGCTCCTGAACAGCTGGGATGATGTTTGGGAGACTTTAGTTTCAGTTTTTTCCAAGTGATGACAGAGCTGGGAAAATATTTGAGAAATTATTATAGAAATTGACCAAAGAGCTAGTGACTGTTGAGTGGCTCATTGTTGCCTCAAACAGGTCAAATGTCAAAAAGTCAAAATTGCATTCAGGCAAGCTCCTACATAAAGTATAAAACCTGTTGCAAAAACATCTGTACTTTTCTTTCAACCATTGTGTAGAGCAGGTCAGACACACAGGGTTTTCTCTTAGCACCATTATTCTTCTGTCTCATTCTGATGATGCTGTCTGAAAGTTTTCTTTCAAAAGGAGAAGTTGGAATCTGGGTCTCAGAAAGTCCTGCAGCCTGGGAATGGTTTGAAACTTTGGTCTTTGAGCTCATCAAACAATTTGTCAACATGCTGCTTGATGGCCTTGAAGTCAACTGGAAGGGACTCAGTCCTGGCTTGTGCCAGAGGAGTTGCCCTGGATGAGTGGGTTGTTGGTTGAATAACAGGTGTCTTACTCTGAGCAGTGAGAATGTATTGGGGATGTTCATCTGGCTGAAATGCTTTCTTACAAAGCAGAAAAGTCCATCTACTTTGACTTTGACTAGATTTGTAGGCTGCACTTTCAGATCATATTGGCCTTGTCCAATTTTCTGCTTGAAAAAGTGAGTCCAGGCTTTTGAACTTCCTAATGGGCAAGTGACTTCCCTTTGACGCATAAACAACCATTGTGTGACCAGACATCATGCTAGACAAAGTGTTGCTAACACAAACTTCAGGATCTGTCTCTGACTGTCCGGTAGTCTCCAACAGGCTGGTCTTTACTTTGTCTTTACTCTTTTGCAACTAGGGCTGTCAACTCCTGGAATTGGTCATTCTCAGTCACATTGCCTTGGACATTTAAAAACTGAGCAAACACCTGAACATGGAGTCCTTCAGGATCAAGGAAATGCTGTCCAATGCCCAATGCTAGCATGCGCCTGGCCTTGGCACCTTGAGGTAACTTTTTTATTGGGACAATCATTGCTAATGCACCAACTCAATGAACATACTAAGAAGTGTTTTATTTGTAGCCATGTACCAAGTTCTTCTGGCCAACATTGCCCATTGAGTCGGACTAAAATGCCTCTTTATAACTTCCAGGAGGACTTCTGATGTGTAATATTTTAGACACATTCATCGTGGCTTTGCTTCTAAATTAAGCTTGGCTAGTAATAAAACTACATATAGCAACTATATAAATATAACTTTCTTTTGTTGTGGGTTGTGGTTAAAGGCTGTTGTTGACAGTTCCTCTCTGTCTCTGTTCACTTCGTGTTGTAGCTTTCACTCCATTACACATATTTTAAACATCGCACATCTACGTCACATGTGTGTGTCGTGGTAGAGTCACGTCATTCCAAAACTTGAGCGCGCACAGAAGCAGATACACCAGGCAACAGAAACATAATTCTCAAAGGCCACATTGAGATATTTCTTTGTTTTTTTTCTTTTGTGCCTGAGGCTATGTATCACTCAACTATGGTCATATGGCATTTTGTCTTTATTTCTTATCAATAAATACATAACGTTTTGAGCAAGGAATAAAATTTGTAATATCTCAATAGTTGTTCACATTTCAATTTAAGATGCTACATTTATTCTGTTTCGCTTCGGTTTTAATAATATGATTAGTTGAATTTAATGTAATTTCAATTGTTTATTTATTTATCATTTGGTATAGGCTATTTTGTTTTGCAAAAAGACTGTGTTGTCAGGAAGACTGACTCCTGGGGCCAGATGTGTCTTAAACCTGCAGTACCAGGGGATGCTGCTGTGCCTTTGAGGTCCTGTCGCCATGGGTTTGTATCCAAGGATGCTACTGTTGAATGTGATGACTGGCCCCAGGCATTTTATGAGTCCTGGTTTATCTCTGTGTTTCCACTCTCTTTAAAGTGTCTTTTTGAGTTAAAGCTGTCAGAAGTCAGTGAAATACAGAACAGTATAAATGGATGACACCATCTTGATATAGTAAGATACATAACCCTCAGTGATTGTGCTTTTTCTCACAACTTCACAATGTCCGTCAGGTGCAACTATTTAGGTCACTGTTTGTAACAATAGGGCATTTTTGAAAAAAAAAAGAGAACCTTTAGAAGCCACACACAAGCATTTAAATACAGATTTCTATTTAAACTTTATTTAACCAGGCATGTCCCATTGAGATTGCAAATCTTTTTTTTCAAGACACTCCTGGACACAACAGACACACCTTTACAGAAGAACAGCAAAACATAACATTACATTATGAAATAACAAATCAAGGTCATGTTTGTGTTAAAGTGATTTATTGTTATTATAATGTGATTTTTTAAAGGTAATCTTTAGACTATTACACTTACAAAAAGATATAAAAGAGAATATAGGATACTAGAGCACTAGCTCCACTATGTCTGTATAACACAAGGGACTGACAGCATATCAAATGTATTTAAAATGTTATTGCACATTGAACCTTGTTTAAATCTGCTCATATTGAACAATCTATTCAGTGGTTCATGTTAGAGAATATTCTACATTATAACAAGCAATAAAAGGTGACTGTAAATAAATGTTTCAGAATGGCAGAGTTGGTATAGGCTATATACTGAAACTATTTTCTGTGTGATTGCATTCAGGTTCAAAACAAAAATAAGCAAAAGATTTAAATACAACTACATCAACCTACTACACTGTTACAGAGTTTGGTAAAAGTGCCTTTCGGTTTTAAATCTAAATCAAGTTTTATTAGCCAGAGTAGAAACCAACAGTCATCAGTGCTGCTGAGCATCCACTGTGTCACTCCGCGTCGTGATCTCTGTGCGTGATACGCGTGTGTCAGTGGTGACGTTCCTGCACCGCCCACATCGCCCTCTGCCTCCCTCAGCGACAGAGCACCTTCCTCAGTTAGACTTACACGCTGCTCTATACGCGGGTAATTACTAGCATGGAGACCGAATAGGACCACTGACCACTTTGAAAAGATGCCTAGGTTCCTCCGCGGCGAAAGGAAACTTTCTGATGTCTGCTCTCTGCTCCGATGCCCCTATTCTCCGGTGAGATTTGTAAATTATTCTTGCTAATGCTTCCACTTTGGCTCTTTGGACAAATGTCGGTCGTGTTTATATACTAGGGTAAAACAGCGTTGGTAAGTTTATAAATATCCGGTGCATAATTGTTTAGTGTCAACATAAAACTCTGCTGCATCCTGTGTGCAATAGTTTCATGTTTTATTTCTAAAAAAAATATAAGGGTTGCAACAGGCTAGAAGCAGCATAACTTCAGTGTTTGCTGATACTTTAAGAATGTAACAGGTGGCCAGGACAGTAGTTTCATGCAGTTTGTTGCAGGTGTTATGAAACCTTGTGGTTTGTGTGGCCCCAGGAGAGTTCATTCATCTGGGTATTGCACCAGAGCTGTGAGTGGGTATGAAAGCCATTGTGCATTTTACAGTGTGTAAGTCTATAGCAAGTCATTTTAACCAGTTTCTCACTGACCTTAAAGCCTTGTGACAATAATAATTATAACCACTTATCACACACACACACTGTTTGTGTGCTAGCAGTCAAACCATCCAGACACAGTGTGCAGTTAAGGATATACATTTATGTATACATCAACTGTAACTATGAAGTAGTGTCTTTGTTAGAGTTGAGCACTGAGAACATAGATCCGCCTAAATGTTCCATGTTTTCATTATGTTATCAGATTGAACAGGACACTTGTAATGCAAAACTAAATGTTCAGAGTTGATAGTTAACAGTGGTTTCTCTATGAATAAGGAGATCAGGAGGTTACATATTTACTCATTTGCAGCAGGAGAAAGAACCGTTTGCAAGAACAGCTCTGTGCTTGCAGGCCACTGAGCAGAATTTGAATTGTGAGCTGAACTGTGAAAAGAACAAATGATGTGGTATCAAGAAAAACAATACTTGGTTGCATTATGTGTACTGAAACAGAAGGTCTGTAGCATCTGTGTGATCATTGAGGAGTCACCAACTGGCATCAACCTTCGTAATTACTGTAACTTAAGTAGTGCAAGTAGTGGTTGTTACAACAGGCAGGAAGTAAACTTCTGTATTTTTGTGCATACTGAACAAAACTGAAACCAGTCCAACCATCTGTGCTCTGAATCTGCATGGACATGTATTTATACATGTATATTTGTTTATATAATGTCATGAACCTGAATTTAAATACACACTGTATTAAATGACTTAACATATATATAACAACTCTACACCACCCAATTTGTTCAGCACTTTTTATCTTTCACTGTTCTATTTTTTGGTATAGGCAACAAGAAGCCAACACTGTGCCAAAGATTCTCTGGAGGTAAGACACTTTTTTTGCAATAAGTAACAAGTGAGAATGACATGCAAATGCAGATCAGGCTGCGGTTGATTGAGTAAGATGATGTTTTACTTATACTTGTTTTATTGGTAGCACAAATGACAATATGCACTACTGTTTCTAGTATTATAGACATGTTACCTTAATAAACAAACAGTGATTATTGTTTTAGTTCATTTATTACCGGGTTGCCATTTTAGGTGCAGGGGAATTTAAAAATGAAGTAAAATAGTAATACTTAATGGTCCGACTGAGAGGCCTTGTTGTTATTGGAGGACATGAGATGATAGAGCTGGTGCTGTGTCCTTGGTGACTGAGGGAGTTAATGAAGTGAAAGGACGAGCAGAGAGAGGAAACGCTTGCCCTGCGGGAGTCACTGTAGATAGTGAGCACAAAAGGCAAGAGAGAGAAGCTTTTGTCTTCCAGCAGGTCTAACATGCATAATCTCTAGAGTCGCTCACTTTTTGCACGACACTTTGAACAGTAGCATATTTTTAATAGTGCTTCAAGATAGGTAGATAAAGGCCAGTTTGTTTTTATCAGTGCTTGTCAAACTTAAAAAAATGGGCAACTACAAACCAAAACTACAAACACAAGTAGATGAACATAACAGTAGCTGAGGTGGAGGGATTGGATGTGTGGGTAAATAGACAACAGGCGGGGCACAGATGAAGCTGTGCAGACACTAAACTCACTTAATGCGCAAAACTGGTGTTTTTGTTTTATTGACAGAACACTATTTAGACAGACAATGAGGGACAGAAGAGAACTGATATGGAGCTAATGGCCCTGAGCTCAGAACTGAACCTGGTCCTCTCATTATACGCAGCACACGCTCCACCAGGTCAGCCTCCAAGGCATCTCCAATGCTGTTATTTGTACCAGGCTTTCCCCCGTTTTGGGTAGGCTGTGACTACAGGTAATCTGAGATTATAATCCGAGAGAAAAGTGTGCTGTAAGTGCAGCTCTTTTCCATAAAGAGGCAAATGATCTGTAACTATTACAAGTTTACACTTAGACTGACACCAAGCACATGTCCTCTGAAACTACTCTGGAAAAATAAATATGAGGATTTCTGTGTTATTTCATGTTAATGCACTAATGTGATATCGATTTTACAAATGAGAGCTTTCTTGAGTTTCATGTCATGTCATATACAGTAAAAATAGTTGCAGATTAAATTAGGAGACACTAAATACCAATAAACATATATAAACTGAAATTGGGAGACACTGCAAAAAAATAATAAAAAATAGCCGGCTACACAGCTTGTGTTTATGCAGACTCACTCCCCCTGGTGGCACACAGTAAGAAAGGACAGTTCTGAAAATACAGACACAGACAAGAAATAGTTGTGGAATTTATGTAATGGGAATTGATCATTGTCTTTTTGCACATAACACAGGACATGACTCAGTCCTGGGTGTCCCAGCAAGCCCTAGGGAGTGACCACACACAGCGAATCCTCTACAACCCAAAGGTACTGTATTAGAATAGCTTTATATGAATCAAATCTTTTTACATCACATAGTTTATCATAGTTTATTCAATATTTGTTGACTTTATGATTTTTAAAGGATGCAAAACAGCCAGCTTCACATCAAAGGCAGAGTAAGTATTGACTAAGTAAGAGACAAGTTCTCCCACTTAATTCCTGATTTATATACGTATGCATTGTGGTTTTTATTATGATTATTTATGGGTGTTTCTTGTCAGGGTGATGTTCTGCTGCAAATGACCCGGCACCCTCACGTGGCTCCTCACAAATCGTAAGTGAAGCATGAGGACACATACTCCTTTAGAAGTCATCAAACTTGAAACCTGATGCTCAGGTTATGTGCAAGCAGCGTTCGAAGCCATAAAAATAAGATGTAAATCGTCAACATCCACATGTGTACAGCTTTAAGAAGAAGGACACAGAAAAGGGAAGCAGGAAATTAGTGTGCTTGAGGCTACATAGCATAGGGCAGGTCAAAGGTCAGTCGACATTCTTGAAAGCTGTCATTGGGAAGTGATGTGCCTGGCTTGTTAACTCTTTGCATCCCTGTTTTTTTTTCACAATTTAAAACACATGTTCTGCTGTTAACTCATTCATTATATTTTTATTTATTTTTTTACTCCCCTTTAAGAACCTAAAGAAGACCAAAATGTCACCCATTAAAATAAATTCAGATATAAAAGTAGAGTATTATAGTATAGATGTCTTTCTTTTCTAAGTGTCTAAAAACAACGTATCACTCTATATTATAGCAGTAGTATTATATAATAGTATATCTTAGATTTGTGTATTTGTCATGACTAGAAACACATGTGCAAATGAATATGAAAGATGGAAGAAAGTACAAAGAATTAATTGAATAAAAGTATGATTATCCAACCATGAGGATAGTCAGAAACATTTTATATTAAACTTTAGACACCATTGTAGGTCACTTTTTTCAAACAGTGTGGTATTTCGTTTCTTCACAGCATGCTTGCAGATGATCTTAAGCTGAGCAGTGATGAAGAGGACTCTCAAACTGTAGGTTATACTTTACTTTACTCATTATCCTTCATTAGAGTGTAGAATTCATGTTTGTAAGTGCAAACATACAAAGGTACAAGAGCTTTTTGGCAAGTCCTATTGAAGGGAGACAGTTATATGAGTTGGGATCAGTGTTGTTAACACATTTAGTCATATAGCTGACGTTTTTATCCAAAGCACATTCATACAATGGAGCAACTGGCTCAAAAACGGTTATTTAACACTAACACAATTAGAAAATCAAACAGCAAAAGAAACCTACATAAAGCTGTCAATCCCCTTTTGTTTTGTTTTTTGTAGGTGAATCATGAACCAAAATGGGATGGCCACAGGTATGCAGCATATCCTCTTTTAGTGAAATTATGTTTCTTAAAAAAAAAAAAAAAAGTTGTTGTTTATGTGCGTGTTCAAACACTGACCCATCCACTGTTTGTGTGTGTGTCGAATGACAGCCTGTCAGCGCAGCGATTGCACTCACATGGCAGGCGGGTGAGACATTCCAGCTCCGACTCCTCAGGCTCGGACTCCAGCATTGAGTCCAGCAGCAGTAGTATTCATTCCCGAAGTTCGAGCTCAGAAGTTCATACAGAAGTGTACCCAGACACTGTGTCACCTACCAATGTGCAAGTCCACTGCAGCAGCAAAGAGGTACATTAGAACGCATTCTCTTCTTTTGTATTAGAAGCTTAGAAGAGTCCAAAAGTCAGTTCAGGGCAGGTTTTGTGTGCATGTATGTGAGAGGAGATGGGGGTCGTTATAGCTTTAGTCCCTGGGTGTCATGTCAACAGGGTAAGATTTAAAAGAGGAGGTGGGAATCTTGAGGGTATATTGATTTTTCATATGCATGGACTGTCTTAAGCCAAAATGTAGGTCATGTGCCTTAAATAAAATGAGTTCAGTTGTGACTTGTGTATTAAGCATGGTAGGTATGTTGGTTGTTGTGGGGGTTGGTCGGAACCCTTAGCTATGTGGCCAATGGAAAGGAAACCTTAATGAATAGAAGGCCCTGTATATAGTGGACTGTAGGACTAAACATGAACTACACCGGGCCCCTGGACGTAGGAGTGGATGTTTGGGTGGGGTGTAAACCATGTGTTTTTCATTTGCGTTCGAGTGTCTCTCAAGGAGAAGATGGGGGTTGGAGTTTTTGATGGCTGCATACAGAATTCCAGGTAGCAATAGAAAGAGGGAGGGACAGAAGAGAAGCAGGGAGGGGAGTCATGACGGTACAAGAGATGCAGTGTCCTCTCTGAAAAGAGTGCGAGGGATGTGGAGCTTACTGTTTAACTTGAGGGCTAGAGGTTTAATTTAGCTCTGGTTGGCTAAGGGAAAGAAGGACATACACAAGACCAAAGCAAGAGACTATAAATTGACTTTTCAACTGACAATTCAGCTGTGAGTATTCTTCTTCTCTTCTTCAAATTCCTTTTAACACTGTAGACTCTCAGCCTGTTGAGTCAACATTATATGAGTCATTTGACTAAACTGGATGGGGGTTGCACTACTGTAAGCACAGATGTGGACTCATAGGAATATGAGTAACTGTGTTTACTGTTAAACTAAGGTTATACTGTCTGCTGAAACATTAGACTTTATTTATTAGTCATCACTAATGATATTTGATATTTTTTTATAGCTTTAGCAGTGGAAAAGTCTCTTGTGTGTGTATTAGACAGAGACGTCTGTAAAAGTGTGTGATGTTAACATGAGTTTGAGATTGCATTCCTCATGTCCTCTCTAGTTTTTTTTTTATGTTTTTATGTTCTAGGTCTTTAAAGCAATATTTAAAATTGATTACCAGCAAATATAATAATTTTACAAATGTTTTAACTGCTATGGTCACATATAATAATTGTATAATTGTCATAAATTTCTTTTTGCTGCATGCTTTCTCAAGACTGATCACCCCTCTGCTGCCCAGTGGCAATTGGATAAGTGGCTGAAGAAGGCCAGAAAAAAATCCTCCAGTGGTGAACAGGATACCTCTGAGAACATTCCTGGATGCCTGCCCTCTCCATACGCCCAAAGAGCCCCATCACCGGCCAGGTCCTGGGACAGCAACCAAGATTACAGTCCAAGCCAAAGTCCTATTTCTAGCCCCCAGTTCAATTATAGGCAAAGCAACAGCCCTCACCCGAGCCCTGGATACAGCTTTTGCCCCAGTCCATTCCCCAGTACCTGTCCAAATTCCACCCCAAGGCACAGTCCAATCCCCAGCCCAGTTTTAAGCGTTTGTCCAAGTCCATGTGGAAGTCCTAGAGCAAGCCACAGTCTTAGCCCAATACCCAGAGACCCTCCAAGAAGCCCAAGTCCTACTGTACTGTCCTTGCGGGCTCGACACTACCCTGAAGTTCAAAGCCACCAGCAGTCAGGCCAAACAACTGCCCCTTGTGTGACAAAAAATAGAGCAAGGAATTCCCAGTTCTCTAACACTGACGTCAAGAATAAGAATACAAACATCACTGAAAAGCTTGATAAATGTGGCGCAAAGTCTAGACCCACACAAGACCAAAATCAAAATAAATCCAAGGCTACATCTGTTGCAAATTCAAGTCATAATCACAAAGCTAAGCCTAATTTTTATCCAAGCTCTAAACAAGATTCTGAAACTTCCAAATCTAAGCAAACAGCCCACTTTGAGCAACTCCACAGTAGCAAATCCAACCACAAGTCATTTCAGCATACCTCACAACTTATCCCTCCTGAAGCCAAACGCTCTAGTTGTGAGACCAGTAACAAGACTGGCCACAGCTCTCATTCAAAGCCTGCTACTAAAACTTCAAACTCTAAATCAGGGGAAGCTACAGTTCCCAGTTCTGCACATATTTTTAAAACCTCACTAAGGAAACCCAAGTCTAAGGAGCAGGACACAGAATGCGTAGAAGTCCAAGCTGAAAGAAGACAACACGAAAGAAAAAGGTATAACATTCAGGAAAATAAACAGGGCAAACAGGAGAAAAGGGAAAACAGGAGGCTGGCGGAGGAGCAGCTAAGACGCCCCTGGATCCAGCGTTCAGAGGAAGACTACGAAAAGGAGGGACAAAAAGAACAAAGGCGGACTAGAGAGGAGGAAGGAAAGGGGAGACATCATCAGAAGGCTGACCAACAACACAGACACGAATGGCAAACCCCCCAGGTCAAACAAAGACTGTCTACCACCACCAACCATCCCCATCTTTCGGCCAACTTGCACAAAAAAGACAAGGCAAAAAACAGAAGAAAGAGTGAGGAGACTTCACCCCCACTTTCTGGTACCCCAGCACCTCCTAGTCCATCCTCTTCCTCCACCTGCTCTTCAAGTGTAGAAACAGAGTTGGAATATCAGGCTCCCATCACAAAGGTTCCCGCAGACTCTACCTCCCAAAAAAATCAAGTCAGGAGAAAGTCTCAAGACATAAGCAGACCTAATGCAAACAGGTTAAAGGGAGCGCCCCTCAAAGTGGGCATCCCTAGTGAAAAGCAGCAGAGTGAGTGCAGACAGAAACTCTACACTTTGGTCCCGTTTGGACGAGGTGAGAAAGCTTCAGTGTCCTCTCAGCGAGGACTAAGGAATCTGGTGGTACAAATAGATCTCTGCCTTCTCAAAAGAGTTCCAGATAGCACTACCAGTTCTACTGCTAAAAAGCCTTCCTCATCATTCTCCTCTTCTGCAACAAAGAACAAGCCCTGTGAGGCTATGAGACACGTGCATGTTCCTGACTTTATGAATAAAGATGGCAAAAGAAAACGCAAGGTATATATATATGTAATTTTCCTCTTTACTTCTGATTAGTTGGTTGACAATGTTTGTTTACTCATAGCTTTCTTTTGTGAACAGTTAGAGAATGAAGTCTCAGACAGAGGAAGTAAGAGACGTATACCTTATGCAAATGAAACCTCAGGTCATACAAATGACAATCATGTTTTGAATGAAACTACACACAATGGGTATGAACACTTGCACATATGTGAAAATCAAATGAAAATGTGATGGGACAAATGTGTGGACTGAATTTTTTTACACACAGGAGCTTAGAGGAGTACTTGAACAGCAAAAGCCCATTGTCCCCACTGTCTCCAATGACAGACAGGCCAGAGTCCATCAAGCCTGATTCCCAAACCAAGACTTCTGAGAAGAACAGAGACAAGAACAGAGATGTCAAGGTAATACAAGAATAGCATAATGTGACCACAAGTATGAGTTTACTTTTGTGTGCTTTGTTTTATACCAACTTCTTTACTTTTTGACTTACAACAACATTTCTAACTTTAACTTAGCCAAAGATGGAAGTGGAATCGGTAAAAGTCTCAAGAAACACTCAACCTTCTACTGATTCCCGGGGCCCATCTGGACACACAGGGGCCATAATTATTCATGAAATGTGAGAAACATAGTCCTGAAGTTTATTGTTCACTGTTCAAACTGTGTACATCAACATTACCCACTGCTGAAATGTTTTTCTGTCTACTGCAGTTCACACCACGCTGAGTACTATTTACATGAAGCCAAACGGATGAAGCATCGGGCAGATGCAATGGTTAGTTCTCTTTGCTTGCTTAAAATATAATTACACAGACCACCAGGACTTGACATTAACTTTTTTGCTCACTGGCTACTGTGGCTAGAGGTTTTCAAAAGTTACTAGCCACCAAGAGTTTTCACTAGCCACAAAAACCTATAGTTGTTGAATGTAATTAAAACTACGGCCTATGTTAGTAAAATGTACATTTTTAAGATATCAAATGTTATCAGCTGATAGTTATGAGCACATAGTATAGTTTATGGAGAAGAAAAAATAAATTTGACAAAAAGGACCTTCTCATGTTAATTTATGGGCTGACATCTGATTGAACTTTAAAACTTTTTTTTTTTATCTTTTCTTGTGACTTCTTCTTTCTCTGTGCACCAGAGGAGAGAGCACACCAGACAGAAGTGAAATGTGCTGAAATGTAGCCAACATCATATACATATACATATAAGCATATAATATCCTGGGTTTATACTATACCTCCACTTCACTGTGACCTCTCCATGTCCGCTTTGCACTGGCATGCGCACACCTTTTCAGGAGCGCGCATTTCCCCCGAGCTGCTCTGCGTCAGTCAGAGCCGTGAGAAAGAGCTGCGGCTGTTTGGCGCTTTTGAAGCAAAAAGTTGTGTGCTGCTCGGGGCGGGGCCAGTGGAGCGGAAACCCCGCAATTAATGCGTAGGCTATAGATAAATATATAAAATCTCACAGGTCAAAGTGGCTAGTGGAAGTGACTGTGTTACCCGCCACAGCTACAATCCACCTGTATTTGGCGAGTTGCAGACAACCCATCATTTAGTCAGTCAGGACCTACACAATACAGTATTATTACTATTAACAGTTGCTTATTATGAAATTTAACATGTATATAATCTATTTAGATACACAGTTAACTATGTAAAAGTTAGAAGATCTGAAATTACATTTCAAAAAAGTACCTTGTGCAAAGAAACCAAGGTTCCTCTAGAAATGAAAGATTTTCTCCTTCAAAATGTACAGCTTTGAGTCTGGTTCTTAGGTCCTAGGTCACCAAAATGTTTAAATATTTGTTTGTCTTTGTCTTGATATCTGCTAAACACACAATTTTCCAGGTGGATAAACTTGGAAAGGCAGTGAATTACATTGATGCTGCTTTATCCTTTATGGAATGTGGGAAGGCAATGGAGCAAGGCCCTCTTGAGGCGAAGTCTCCCTATACAATGTATGCAGAGACTGTGGAACTTATAAGGTGAATAACACATTGTTTGTTTAGTATCACATTCGAATAAAGGTACATATACATACATGGTGTACCTTAACAAAGGATTTATTAATATCCATCTGGTTCAAGGTATGCAATGAGACTGAAGAGTCATTCTGGTCCTGGAGCAAGACAGGAAGACAGACAGCTTGCAGTCCTCTGGTGTGTATGCCATCTTCTGAATTTATACCACTTATCACACTGAAGCATTTTATATTTTATGATTACGCTGCAACTTTTGGATATTGGCTTGTCTGTCTACAGTTTCCGATGCCTTGCCCTCCTTTACTGGCAGATGTTTCGTTTAAAAAAAGATCATGCACTGAAATATTCCAAAGTTCTGCTTGACTATTTTAAGGTAGTTGTAAACACAACTGCCACATTCACTATATGCACTACAATGCATGGTAAAAGTTGGTAAATATTGTCTTTGAGAGACTTACTAATGTGACTTTTGCAGACATCTCCCAAAGTGCCTTCTGCAACAACTGATTGGATTGACTCTGGGAAGTAGGTGGACAATAACCAGAGGCTCATCTTTTAGTGTGTCTGCAGCTTAACATAACTGACTGAGCTCTGTTTATTTCTTTCAGGGGCACCAGAGGGCCCCCGCCCTCGCTCTCTCCTAATGCCAAACATCCCGGGTGGAGTTCAAATGGGGGCAACACAGCCACCTCATTCATAAACATTCCCCATCGTATCCACCAGATGGCAGCAAACCACTTAAACATAACCAACAGTGTCTTGTACAGTTATGAGTACTGGGAGGTGGCAGACAACCTTGCAAAGGAGAATAAAGGTACAGATACTGTCTGTAACTGTTTTTAGTTAATTATTTGCTCATTCTCACTTGTATATGATGTATATTATTTTTTGAAATTGTAGAAGTTGATATGTTTTTTTATTGACTGTAATGTCTTCCTGTGTAAAACAGGTTTCTCTTGAAAATGAGACCATGTGTCTCAATGAGACTAACCTGTATAAACCTCTATGATAAAAGAAAAAGAAAAAAGATAGCCAGAGAAAAGGAGAATACAATAATTTAGCCTATATGCATGTGTAAATCTTATCTTATATTGAACTCCACTGTCTTGTTTATTGCAGAGTTCTTTAACTACTTAAACACCTTATCTGGACCGCTGACACTCCACAGCAGCATTTCTCATGCTGTACAGTACACCAGGCAGGCTCTCCAATGGATACGCATTAGTGCCAAACTGAACTAAAAAAGGAGAGGATTTGTCATAACCCATCCACTTGATTCTTGGCCTCACTTCTAAAGGCCAAGACTGGAACTACTTCTATGCAGCAGACAACAGAGGTGCTACTGTTCTGTTCTGAATCTAATAGCTGTCATCCTCATAGGATGTTGGTGTGCTTACCAGGCACATGCCAAGTGAACAACTCTAAAACTGAGGAAGGAGTATTATAGTCTCAACGGTGGACCAAACGTTACATCCAGCTCATTGGATTTATTTTAGTTGTGTATATTGTATGAATTTGGAGTATTGTTTGCCAAATATTTCATAACAAAAGACACTTTTATATTTTCTGTACTATAGACTAAACCATCACCTGGTGGACTAATAATAAAGGGCCAAAACACAAAGATGCTTGATTCTGCATTGTGCTCTTAAACAACAATAAAAAACAAAAGGATTTAAAAAATATAAAAACCTAAAATGACATTTGTTTTTTTTGTGTTTATATTGGTTTTGGCTAGATTATTTCTTTTTGTTTGTTTGTTTTTTTGGAAGAAGGGTTAGAGATAAAATGTGTAGCCTAATTAAAGACAACCTTTTTTATTTCAATATTTTATTGTTTTAAGTAATATCTTTTCTATTATTGGCTTTCATATCTTCAGTCACACCCTTAAAGTAAAACGTTATGGTGTTTTTTCTTTTTTTTCTGCGATTCTGCAACTCCCACTTTCTACAGCAAAACCAACCAACAAAGAAGAAATAGAATTAAACTTAAGCATCCCATCGTCTGGTACCATAGCAACAGCGAACAACCAATAAGTGAGGATCTTCGGGACACGGCAAGCCCTGTGTCACTCGTATCCCGGTTGATTTCTTCATGGTCTTTCATCCCGATACGTTGTATAAATCATTTATCTGGCAATAATATTTGAGACTGGTAATTGTGGTTGTTGTCCATTGTCTCCGCTGTGCACTCTGTCTTTACATCCAGCTGATAATGGCTCGTTGGTTCTGCACGTGCCTCTGCGTCACGGCCGCCAGTGCCCGCGTGCCAGGCCGTTTAAGGACACGCTCAGAGACAGACGGAAAAAATCCTAGACTGCTTTATCGACTTCTACCGCAGGATGATAGCAGATGCCGAGGCACATCATTTACACCAAAGACGTAACACGAACCGATTTTGGCTCCAGTAAAGTGCCTTTTGTATTTCAAACCTAATTTGAGCGGAGGCCAGTCTATTTCATAGCAGTAATCCCACAACACTGCTGTGAGTAAAGTGAAAAAAGTGCCTGGTCCAGAAATGAGGTGACATAAACTTGTTCACCGCACAGTGGCAGCACTACAATATAACTTCCAGCTCAGCTCAAACAAGAGCTTGCTTGTGGTAGCGTCAAGCTAATCAAAACAAACTACGAAAATGCCGGAAGTAAGGTTGATTCGAACACTTCTATTTTGTTTCTTCTATCTTTCTGCTATAAATCATTTCATGTTCGTTTTGTAGAAGAGTCACAAACAAACATTATCAGTGATACTACTATATTAACTTCGATTGCATTGGGTGTAAAAATATATCGGACAAACGGGCGACATGACACAGAATGTTTTATTTAGAAAAAAATCCGGAAATGCTTCGTTTTTTGTCCAGATATTCTGACGTTTATAGAGAAAAAGGAAAGCAGAGCAGGCGGTAGAAACAGAGAGCTAAAGGACTAGGAGGGTGCACAAAAATGAAGTGACATGGCGCGGCAGTGTGACAATATAAGGGTTTCTTGGTTCACTGAAAGCGGTTTTGTCGTGTCTTAAACAGAGATTAAAGGGTCAAGTTAAGATCCTGGGGCATATTATTTTGCCTTGCATTGTTTTATACATCGTTTAATCAGTGCACTCTCTATCAGGCTGTATCTGCTCAGAGAAGTCGTCTGTGGCTAACAAGCTGCGTCTCACATAATAAAAGGTAATGTTAAAAACAAGTCTTCTGTTACCGAGCCTTTCCAGAATTTGTTCACACCAGCTTTATACTATAATGAAGTTATTGTCTTGCACCTTAATCAGTGTTCACGTGTGAATTATGTATATGAGTGAATGCAGCACACTTGAATTTGTATTTTGTCAGCTTTAGGAACTTAATGTTATTGTCGTGTGGTCGTTGCACGGCGACATGCGTGATTAGGTTGAAGCCAAGCATCGCCCAAAGTAGTCAGGCTAATGTTAGCAGTTAGCAGCTTACATACAAACTACCTGTCAATTCACGGAGCTGTCCGGGCATGTCCTTAGCTACCACCACTCGCGGTAATGTATTTATAACCAATATGACAACAAAATTAAGCCCTTTAACAGTTCTTCAAATGGACACCACTGAGTTTGAACTCTACTAAGCACTTGTAGAGGAATGGAATACCGCGGTCATTAATGGTCTTGTAGTAGCTTTTGCTGGTATTTTGTGAATGAGGTCAATTGAATTAGAAGTGTCTAAAGTCTGCTTTATGTTTCAGCGTAGGAATAAATAATCCCTTTTTCATTTAAGGTAGATCAGTATGAGTCGAGATGGATGGATGAAGAAGAAAGCTAATGCCGAGGATGACAATGGCTGGGCTGCAAGAGTAAGTGTTTCCGAATGACATTTCTAACTTCATTAAATAGCCTACAGAGGGAAAGAGCATAATAATGTGAACTGTGGTGGATTGTTCGGCAAGTAAAGCCTCTTAGTTTATAACAGGTTGCTAACTGTGTAAGATGGAGGACCAACACTAGTACTACTAAACCAAAACAACTCAGACAAGATCTTTGCATTTATTAAATGACAATAAAAAAAATAAATGCATGTAGAAAAGACATGTTTTTGCAATGATGCTTTACTGTTGGAGTCTAGTCAACATAACAAAGGACACAATGCAGCAAGATGGTTATAGTCATTTATGCACACATTTTTGCTCTATTTGAACATAGGGTGGCTATATGGCTGCAAAAGTATCCAAATTGGATGAGCAGTTTCAACTTGATGCCTCCAGAGAAAAACGGAAAGAAGGCACATCTTCAAACATTTTCAGTGGAATTTCTATCTATGTCAATGGATACACAGGTATTACTAAATTGAATAGATATTTGGTTGTATATTTAGTTTTATTCTAAAAAGTTAAATCATATTGTTTGTTGACAGATCCAAGTGCAGATGTGCTGCGCAGACTGATGATGCTGCATGGTGGCCAGTTTCATATGTACTACTCGCGCTCCAAGACCACTCATATCATTGCAAATAATTTGCCCAACTTCAAGATTCAAGAGCTTAAAGGGGAAAAGGTTATCAGGCCAGCGTGGATTACTGACAGGTTTGTTCTTTACAATTGACAATGTTTTTATTTTGATTGTGTCACCGAAAATCGTTTTTATTTTGCTTTCAAACAGTATCAAGGCTGGACGACTCCTTCCTTACCTGCAGTACCAGTTGTATGCTAAACACAAAGGTTCACTTTTCACTGGGATAAATTTGCGTCATTCTACAAATATTGTAGAAACCAGCCATGACCTACCTCAGTCCAACATTAGTCAAAAGAATTGTCTGCCACAGCACAATAATCAGTCTTCATCCAGCTGCGAAAATAGCTTAGTTCCTAACCATAGCCAAAAACAAGGCAGCTCACCACCGCAGTCTAGGATCATAGCACCTCAGGACCAGACACTTGGCCAACCTCAACCTCAGATCAACTCATCCAGCTGTCAGAGTGGTGGCAAGTATGTTGGTTGTTTTTTGTAGTCTGTTGCTTTTGCACACTTGGAACAAAAATATAAGAATATTCAAGAGTTATTAATTAGTGTATTCTTTATCTACAGCAATGGACTAATAAAGAAGTTACTCGATTTCAGCAATTCACCTTTTGCAAATGAGAATCTTTGTTTCCCATCACTGTTAAATGATGCCCCTGTGACAAATGGACACATTAACCTTAATAACTGTGCCTTAAAGCAGGAGGATCTCTCCCCTATTACAGAGCAGCTCTCTGTTGACATGAACTTGTTTGAAAACAAGGTTCAAGCACCTAACTATAAACCTCATCTTTTCTCAGAAGATTGTCATTCCAAACTGGATCCATATGATTTTCCTTGTAGTCCTGCAATCCAATCTGACGAGGACTGTGTATCACAGGAACAGTTCAGCCTTGAGGATGTCAAAGAGCAAGGACCTAAAGCTAGAAAAACGAAGGATTGCCACTCACCTTCAAAGGAGTTTGAGCCAAACTTTGATGTTGATTCACTTCATGAAAATACACAGTCACCTGTGTCTCGGCTGAATGGAAGTTACCACAAGGCATTTTTATCTAACCATGTCTCACTGAACAACTTGACAGACAAAAACAATTCCCTCATTGAGAAGGCATCTTCAAACTCTTCGGCTCAGTTGCTGGCTCAAACAGATAATTTAATTTCTGAGTTCTACTCACGCTCACGTTTACACCAGATCTCCACATGGAGGACTGCCTTTTCTGAATATGTCAACGAGCTTCATAGCAAAAAAAGAATGGGAGGGATTGCCTCTTTCTCTGGGAAAGAAAGACTTAAAAAAAGTATTGCGCAAGGCAGTTGTGATAGGCAAGGTACTGAAATGAATGGTCGCAAGTCACATAGCTATGTACATTGGGTCTAATATTTTAGAGACACTTATAAGAGACCTATAATGCCATGCATGTGCTTTGCAGGTTCATCAGTACCTGCTAAATCCTGTATATTCCATGTGGACATGGATTGTTTTTTTGTGTCAGTGGGCATCCGGCATCAACCAGAACTGAGAGGTTTTTTTTATACGTTCATTTTAATAGTCTAAAGTTTTTTTAATTTATTTTTTATTCTGAGTCACTCTCCTTTTGTGTCTTGTAGGCAAGCCTGTGGCTGTGACCAGTAATCGAGGACAGGGCAGGGTGCCCCTGAGACCGGGGGCTAATCCTGAGCTAGAACAGAAATATTATCAAAGAAAACAAAATAATGCTCAACCTAGTGAGTTGTCCAGCCTTTGTTTTGCTGACTTTCACATATTCTGAACCTTTGAGTAAAATTGCATCTCGTATGTTGTATTTTAGGATGGGAGGATGAGGATCTACCCAGAACTCCTTCACAAGAGATCCCAGACTTCTATACCAATGGAATAGAACAAGATGCTACGGCTCTTTCAATGGCAGAGATTGCATCGTGCAGTTACGAGGCTAGGTAGGATAAACTCCAACTTCTTCAAAGTTCTTCTGTAATTTTCTAATAATTACTTTTTAATTTGCTTTTATTTATAGGCAGGCAGGTGTGAGAAATGGGATGTTTTTTGGCAAAGCAAAACAGTTGTGTCCATCCATACAGTCTGTCCCTTATGACTTTGAGGCTTATAAGGAGGTGGCTCTCACAATGTATGAGACTTTAGCTAGGTAAGAACATAGTGATCTTTCTTTATTATGTTTGTGAAGTAACATGATGAATTAACCTGTTCAGGATTTGTTGTCTACAGTTATACTCATGAGATTGAGGCTTTGAGTTGTGATGAGGTCCTGATAGACACCACTTCTCTGGTAACTGAGCTAGACATTAGTCCACATGATCTGGCCTGTGCCATTAGAGCAGACATCAGAGAGAAAACTCAATGTTGTGCCTCAGTTGGCATGGGTAAGATTGTATTCTTTTAAAATGTAAAAATGACAAAGACATTATTTATATTTCATCAATCATTATTTCTATGTTTAGGTCCCAACATCTTGTTGGCTAGGTTGGCAACGCGTAAAGCCAAGCCTAATGGGCAGTTTTTTCTAAAGTCTGAAGAAGTGGATGATTTTATCAGAGATTTATCAGTAACTAGCTTACCAGGTGGGAAAAAAAACACATTCTTAGTATATTTTTCCAAAGTGGCTGATGCTTTTTATTTTATTATTATTATTATTTTTTAGGTGTTGGGCCAGCTATGGGCAGAAAACTAGGTGCTATAGGGGTGAGGTCCTTGTGGTGAGCTGCAGCAACTGTCTCTGTCTGTGCTTCAAAAGAAGTTTGGACCACGAACCGGGCAAACGCTTTTTCGGTTCTGCCGAGGTCTAGATGATCGACCTGTCCGTTTTGAGAAGGAACGCAAATCAGTCTCGGCTGAAATGAACTACAATATACGTTTTACCAGGGTTAGTCTCTAATTTTTAATTTTTTTTTTCTCACTGATGTCATCCTGTTTTAATATTTATAAATATAAAAAACAGATCAATAAACAAAAGTGCAGCGTAATCAAGGACTTGTTAAAGATTATTGCATTGCTCTATAAAAACCTTTTTTACAACCTTTTTTTATAAAACTTTTTCTTTAACAGATTGATGAGGCAGAGTGTTTTCTAAAAAAATTGTCCATGGAAGTTCAGAAACGACTAAAAGAAGCAGGACTACGTGGTCGCAGGGTGACTCTTAAAATCATGGCTCGCAAAGTGGGAGCCCCAATAGAGCCCGCGAAATATGGAGGTCATGGCATATGTGACAATTTAGCCAGGTATGCCACTACTACAGAAATTGTTTTTATCCATAAAATTGTCAATCTAGAGTGACTTTAACTGTTCTCTTTGATTGTTAGGACTGTCATGCTTGCTCAGTCTACTGATAGTGGTCAGCTAATTGCATCCGCTGTCATCAAGCTATTTCACGCCATGAAGTTGCAGGTCCAAGATCTAAGAGGAGTTGGAATCCAGGTCCAGCTGCTTGAGGGAAATCATTCTGTTCACCAAGAACCTCAAGCACGCTCCATCAAAGACATGTTTTTAGGACAGGGAATTAAGGCACAATGTAACAAAACAGGTTTGTCTAAGGTCCTTTTGTATAGATTGATGTACTGATTGTTGTTAATGAATAAAATATATTTTACCATTAACGTTGTAAATGCTGCAGACTCCCTTCAGTTCAAGACGTCCTGTACTGCTGTATCATCACCAAAATCACCATCTCACCCTCTCACCCCTGCCGAGCCTGTTCCTGAAACCAGCAAAGGACAAACTCCTAAAACTCCAAAGCATTCACGCCTCAACTTAAGCATTGAGGTTCCCTCCCCTTCCCAGGTATGTAGCATTCTAGAAATGCATGGACACAGAAACAAGATGTGTTTTTTTTTCACTACTTTTCTTCATCCTAATCTAGGTGGATTGGTCTGTGTTGCAAGAATTGCCTGCGGAGCTGAGAGAACAAGTGGAGCAATCCTGGACTTTACGAGAAGGGAAATTAAAAAGCCGCATTGCAATAAATCCACAGCCCACTTCAGTTGAGTGTCATTCCCCTTCTCCTCGCCCTCCCTCTTCCTCAGCAGTCTGTGCTTCACCTGTAGGCACACTAATACTACAGATTGCTAACCAGCCAGAAAATACAGGAATTATATTAGAATTGCCAAACTTCTCACAGGTATGCAGGTTCATAAGACCTTTTTTTTTTTTTATCAATATGATAGAAGCTGATGTTGCTTAGTAATGCACAAGCATTTTGGCTCTATGACAATAGGTCGATCCAGATGTTTTTGCTGCCCTTCCCAAAGAGCTCCAGGAAGAACTAAAGTCTGCTTACAGCCGAGTAACAAATTTACAGCAAGACCAGGCCAAACTGCGTGAGTCATTAAACTAACTTTCTTTAACTTAAAGGTGTTACAGAGGATGTTTTCTGACGACTGAGAAACCAATGACTGTTAGTGAGTTTTTGAAATGAGCGCAAGAACATGCGTAAGAACAGCCGTGAATGCCTCCCAAAATCTTATGCACAAGCATTGGGGTGTTTACTACCGGCATTCGCTGTGTCGCGTTAGTGGATTCACTTTGTTGGACTTGCCGCTTAGAATTGTTTCCATGGTTTTAAAATTTGAGTAGCATAACTTTGCATACTTAAATATGGGTTTGGAAAAGAAAATGCTAGGAGTAATAGTGTGACTCTAACTTGCACAGGCACCACTGTCGCCTTCACCTTCCAAGCCTTTTCCAGCTCTTCTCTGAGCCCTTGGTATTTCTCTAGTTTCTCATGTTCCTTTTTCCTGATGTTGCAATCACTTGGTATTGCCACGTTAACCACAACGGCCTTCCTCTGCTGTTTGTCCACCACCACAATGTCTGGTTGGTTCGCCATTACCATTCTGTCAGTCCTGAATCTGGAAGTCCCACAGGATCTTTGCTCGGTCCTTCTCTACCACCTTTGGAGGTGTTTCCCACTTTGACCTCAGGGTTTCCAGTCCATACTCCGTGCAGATGTTCCTGTACACTATGCCAGCCACTTGGTTATGGCGCTCCATGTATGCTTTCCCTGCCAGCATCTTACACCCTGCAGTTAAGTGTTAGATTGTCTCAGGGGCCTGTTTGCACAGCCTACACCTTGGGTCTAGTCCAGTGTGGTAGATTTGGGCTTCTATTGCTCTGGTGCTCAGGGCCTGCTCCTGTGCAGCCGTGATGAGTGCCTCTATGCTGTCCTTCAGTCCGGCCTGTTCTAGCCATTGGTAGGATTTCTTGATATCAGCCACTTCAGTTATGTTCCGGTGGTACATCCCATGTAGGGGTTTGTCCTCCCATGATGGTCCCTCCTCCAGCTCCTCTTCCTCTGTCCCCCATTGCCTGAGACATTCACTGAGCACGTCATCTGTTGGGGCCTTATCTTTAATGTACTTGTGGATCTTGGATGTTTCATCCTGGATAGTGGCTCTCACACTCACTAGTCCACGGCCGCCTTCTTTATGGCTAGCGTACAGTCTCAGGATGCTGGATTTGGGATGGAACCCTCCATGCATGGTGAGGAGCTTTCGTGTCTTAACATCTGTGATCTGTATCTCTTCCTTTGGCCACCTTATTATTCCCGCAGGGTATCTGATCACTGGCAGGGCGTAGCTGTTTATTGCCTGTGCCTTGTTCTTGCCATTGAGCTGACTTCTTAGGACTTGCCTTACTCGTTGGAGGTATTTGGCAGTTGCTGTTTTCATTGTTACCTCTTCGAGGTTGCCATTTGCCTGTGGTATTCCAAGGTACTTGTAACCATCCTCAATGTCTGCTATTGTTCCTTCTGGGAGTGAGACCCCTTCTGTGTGGACTACCTTCTCTCTCTCTTTGTCACCATTCGACTACACTTTTCAAGCCCGAATGACATCCCAATGTCAGAGCTGTAGATCCTGGTGGTGTGGATCAGTGAGTCGATGTCCCGCTCACTCTTAGTGTATAGCTTGATGTCATCCATGTAGAGGAGGTGACTGATGGTGGCCCCATTCCTGAGTCGGTATCCATAGCCAGTCTTGTCGATTATTTGGCTGAGGGGGTTCAGGCCTATGCAGAACAGCAGTGGGGACAGAGCATCTCCTTGATATATGCCACATTTGATGGATACTTGTGCAAGTGGCTTGCCATTGGCCTCAAGGGTGGTTTTCCACAGCCTCATTGAGTTTGCAATGAAGTCTCTTAGAGTCCTGTTGATGTTGTACATCTCCAAGCATTCAGTGATCCATGTGTGTGGCATTGAGTCATATGCTTTCTTGTAATCAATCCAGGCAGTGCACAGGTTGGTGTGTCGGGTTCTACAGTCTTGGTGTTCTGTCAACCAGGAGTTGGTGTTTAGCTCCTCTGGTTTCTTTGCCGATGCCCTTCTGTGCTTTGCTCATGTATTGATCCATGTGCCCACTTATCTTAGCCGCAATGATGCCTGACATGAGCTTCCATGTTGTGGAGAGACAGGTTATTGGCCGATAGTTGGATGGGACTGTACCCTTTGTGGGATCCTTCAGGATCAGGATTGTACGCCCTTCGGTAAGCCATTCAGGGTGCGTCCCATCCCTTAGCAGCTGGTTCATTTGTGCTGCAAGGCGCTCGTGGAGTGCAGTGAGCTTCTTTAGCCAGTAGGTGTGGATCCTGTCAGGGCCCGGTGCTGTCCAGTTTTTCATACCTGAGACTTTTTCTTGGATGTCTGCCGCTGTGATGGTAACTGGATTCTGTTCAGGGAGGTTGCTGTGGTCCTCTCTCAGAGCCACCAGCCACTGTGAATCGCTGTTGTGTGATGCCTCCCTCTCCCATATACTTTTCCAGTATTGTTCAGTTTCCAGCCTTGGAGGGTCTGCTCTGCTGTTATTACCCTGCCATTGAGCGTACACTTTTGCAGGTTGAGTTGCGAACAGCCGGCTCTCGTGTACCTCACACACTTCACTTCCTGCTCTCGGACAAGGCAGACGTCTCCTCCTGCTCCTCCTGCCTCTGGTGTATGCTTCTTTTGTTTTGTCTTGTCATACTAAATTTCTCTTATTTCTTTTTGACTTTACTGCTTGCTGGACTCCTAAGAACTGGAAATGGATCTGATTACCTGGTCTCTGAGCGCAATTGACACAATTTTTCCCATTAGAAGGGTGCACCGGGAGAACCCATTTGCCCTGGCGGGACCTTTGCGGGGGGCTATACTCACAGGACGCCTGGAAGAACTGGCAAGTTCTGTGTTTAGAAGTTCTGCCCGTGGAGGACGTTGAGGATGTATTACGTTTGGATTTATGATAGTGGGGTTCCTGCTCATTGGTCTGGGGACTGCCTTAAACTATTACAAAATTTGTAAGATATATATATATATATATTAGGGCTGGGAATCGATAAAAAAAAATTAACTAATTAATTGCACATTTTCTGTAATTAATTGCAATTAATTGTGTTTTCCCCCAAGCTTGTTATCATCAATATTTAAATGTAGAATCACCTAATTAAATTAAACAACTAGGGCTGGGCAACGATTAAAATGTTTAATCGCGATTAATCGCACAATGTTCTGTGATTAATCGCGATTAATCGCATTATACACAAAATTTAATAATGAATTCAAAATTAGTGTACTGCATACATTTTGAAAGAACTGCTATATGAACAAAAGTGCAATAACATTTGGTTTGCACTTTAAACAACACTTTAAACAAATAATGTGCTTTTACAGCAGTTAAAACATTTCTTGTAAATCTGAACTTAAACATTAATGTAATCAAATTAAATATTAAAACCAAAAATATTTGCCACTGACAGGGCATTAATATTTTGTTTAGTTTGTTTCAGAAAAACAAGTTATGTCCAGAGCTTCAATCATAACATTATAACAATATAAACAATATAAATGTCTCTCTTGTGTTTTCATTACAGTCAGAGCATGTGAATGCAGTTCCCGCGCGTTTCACACACCCTCTCCCTTTCACTTGCCAAACTCAAGGGTGTATGGGTAATGTAGTCTCTGCTCTTGGTGGGACGAATTAGGAAGCGTGCATTGTGAAGGGCGCTCTGGAAAGCGGCAGAGCAGGCAAAGGATTAAAATCTCTATTAAAACAGATGTCCAAATGAGCATACCAGTACGCTAATAGCACGTTCTGGGCACACGGAGAAGTGGTGGTACTGAGTACATGTGCGTACCGGCCCACTTAAAGCACTGGATGAGGGCGGCTCATACGTGCAGTCATTCGTTGCGATCCTAAGAATGTTCTTCAGACCGACATCTTTCACTATACTAATCGGCCGACGTTAACGTGCGATAAAATAATTGTCGGCGTTAATTCATTAATGCGTTAACGCGATAAAAACGCGTTAACTTGCCCAGCCCTAATATATATATACATTTTAGTATACATATTTAACAGTTGGTTATATGTTTAAGGCATTGGAAAAAAAAAAAAAACATCCTCTGTAATACTTTTAACTTTAACTACTTTATCACTGTGTTTGTTACTATTAGCAGCATGGTTATTTGCTTCATTGGCTTGTGTTTATGTCTTTGTGATTTCTGAAGCAGAAGCAAAGAATCCACTGATGCAGCTGAAACAGGCAGGGACAGGAGTAGGCCCAGGTCGAGTCAAGAGGCAATACAAGAGGAAGAATAATGTGAGCCCTGCTAAAAATGGCCCTTCTCCACTTAAGAGACATCATTTGACAAACAGTCCGGTTAAAACCTTTCCATCTCCTATAAAATTGAAGGAACCATCCAATCACCTTAACCATCAAATAGTTAAGGTGAGACCATGAGCAGTTTATATTATGCATTTTACCTTATTTTACAAGCTCACATACTGTACATGCTGGTCCCACAGATTCAAAATGGTCCTTCCACATTATCTTCAAAACAAGACATACCCAAGCCTAAATATTTGTCTCGTTCTGCTCCAACATTGGCTGGAGCCTGTGAGTTAACTGACATTAAAACACTTCTGCAGGAATGGGTCACCACTATAACTGGTAAATAAAACTGCACTATAAAGCTGGAGTAGTGTTTTTTTAATTATTTTTTTTAACATGCTTTGGAAGTTAAACTTAGTTCTGTTTTTATTAGAACCCATGGAGGAGGATATTCTACAGGTTGTGAAATACTGCACTGATCTAATTGAGTATAAAGATCTGGAGAAGTTGGATTTGATCATAAAATATATGAAAAGGTAATTTCCATAAATTACTCAACCATAGACTACTGTCCTGTCTTTTTTTCTCTTACATTTGTCTAATCTTTGCAGGCTTATGCAACAGTCTGTGGAGTCTGTTTGGAGCATGGCTTTTGACTTCATTGTAGACAACGTTCAGGTGGTTCTGCAGCAAACATATGGTAGCACTCTGAAGATAGCATGAAGGGAAAAAAGTAGGTTTTAAGCCATTATGCCACCATATGGACATCCCCAGGAGCACAGATGTTTATGGTAATTTACAGTGCACAAACTATGGAGCAGCCAGCTAATTTACCCCATTGACAATACACGGAAGACAATGTGTTTGAATGGTTAAATTAGAGGCTGTAAAGTGCTTTGTATAAAATATGGTCAGTTCAAAAATTGTAATGTATTTTGGTCATTTTTTTTTTATTGATTTGCATAAACTGTGACACAACTGAGCATCTACAACAGTTAGTTTCTGCAAATATTAGAGACAGACAATACCAGTAGCTTTACACAAATTCAACAGATCATTGGCTGTAATTGCTTTTTTTTAAGTAAAAATAATTGTAACAGAAATGCAGGTAATTCATACAACAAAATCCATATAACCAAAATAGTAGCAATTTTTTGCAACATTCTTATACAGATTGAGCATTTTGTAAAATAACGCACCATTTTCTAACTTTTGTTTTGTTTTGTTTTATACAAGACGTGCACTGTTTTTTGGAAGCCAGACCTTGTAAGATTGTAAAGATAATGTTATTGGTATATGTACTTATTATACCATGGGATGGCAGTCATTGGCCCTCAAGTATGTCTGACAGTTTTGTGTACTGTTAAAGGGATGATTTCATGTTCTTGTCTGTGATTGGCTCAGTGAACATTGTATTGCAAAGTATTGTTTCAATATGTTCATTCATATTCATTTATTAGAAATACAATTTTCAGTTAATCTTTTTTCAAGTGAAGTGACTGCCTGTGAAGTCACTGCTGCAGATTCAAAAAAGCAGCTCAAATGAAAACTGCTAGCGATAAAGTGCCAAACTCTGTTGTGTAAATAATGTAAACAAAAACTTTTAAATCTTTATTAACTGTGTAGGTTTTACCTCTGGTATTGTTTATATGTAGTGTATTCTTAGTAATTGTCTTCTAAAATTGTAAATTTCCGTTTATTTCTACTTCTTTCTATGGAAATTGGAAACTGGCCAAAGCGCTTCATTATGGTTAACTGTTCATTTCCAGTAGCACTCTGAGCTATGTTGCAGGGGTTATGGCAATCAGTAGCCTATGCATTTCCTTTCAGCAAACAATTAAGATGTCCTGTTTAGACCTATAACATTTCATATAGCATTTATATTGAGGGAAGGTTTTGGTATTATGTCTCAAATTTTTATAAATCTTAATATTGAAATTATGCCAATTTTGCATTTGGGAACAGGTTTTAATTCTGTAACTCATCTGTGCGTGTACTGTACTTCTCATGTAGGAAAAGTGTTTTAAAATTACAACATTGTATTTCAAGTTGGTTTTCATTTGAGAGGTGATTTAAAGATATTTTTATCTGATACTGACAGACCTGTGACTACAACAAGCAAATAAACCTCTTAAAAGCAAACCAAATCAGTTGTTAAAGAAAATGTTGATGAATGTAAATCACAATGTGCAAGTCTTTACTCACCACGAAGATGTCTGTTTTCTATTATTTTTTAAAGGGAATGGCCAAAACAAAAAAGATCAGTCTTGCCATTTCTTAACTGGCTTGTGCCTGAAGACCTCAAGCTGTGAACCTGTTTGTAAGTTTTTTAAGTCTTTAAATAAACTATAAACTGTGTTTAAAAAGTATTGTCTGTCATTAAGGCTATAGCCTACATAATTAATTGCTCAGGTTAAACCTCTACTGTTTGTAGTGGTGTAAAGTCCCAGGGCACCTGAAGTACTCCCCCTAGCTCCACCTTTGGCCAGCCCCTCATTAGGAAACTATTTAAAGCACCTGTTTTAAAATGGCTGACCCCGGACTCTGCTACTGCTTCGGGTCTGCTGCTGGGTTTTCTTTTCTGCTGTTGGGTTTTCTGCAGTTTGGGTGCCATATGCACTGGTTTAAGGTTCCTATTAACTGTCAGGGTGGTTGCTTGCCTGTTTCTGTTTGCTGTGTTTGTTTTTGTTAGTTTCTGCCTGTGTTATCTCATTTGGTTTTCATTTTTGTCCTAGTTTGGTAAACATTGTTTGGTTGGTTGCAGTTTGTCTTATTTGCTTTAATTTTGTTACTGTGTTGTGTATATTGTAGTTGTGTTGTAACTGGTTTGCCCTGTGGTTAACTTGTGTCTTATATTTTCTAGTGACGCTGGGAGTTCCTCTGGTGGTTGAGCTAGGCACATGGGTGAGGTCTCCCCACCTATGCATGCGAGTTAGTGCACTGGGTCACAAGTTTAGTTTGCACCTTGTCTTTGCCGTGTCTGTGTCCACAAAGGTGAGTATAAGGTGGCACCCCTGGGCACCTCCTTAAAGTAGTCTGCTTTCCACCGGCGGCCCCAGCTAGCTAGCTTTTTGTTTAACCTTTTTGATAGTCTCTGTATTTCTTTAACCTTTTAGAATCTTTTAGAATTAGGCCTGTTTTAACAACTCATTTAGTTTTAGTATAGTCTTATAAAATAAAAGTATTTTTGGATAATTGGTTTTCTTCTACTTCTTTAGTTTTCTTGAGTAATCATTCTAAATCTATTTTAATAAATGATTTGGTTTTTGATTTGTGAAACACGTCTCTGTCCTTTTTAAATCAGATATTGACCTGTGTGTCCTTTTTCTTTCCACAACTTCCGATGCGTACAATAGTTCCTGGTTCAAACCCCCAGGTGGCGTAGTTGAATACACATTCCATCTTATTTTCTGTTAAACCATACATAACCCTACTCGCACCGCCACATGTTGTTTGACAGTAACACAGAATAATTTCATCACTCACGTAATTTCCCGTTCTATTATTCAAAAATGTTTAGCTTTTGATTTTTTAGCTTTTGATGTTTTTTCTGTGTAATATTACACAATCACAACTGTCATTCCTTCTATCAAAACCCGAGCAACACGTTTGCAATGTCCCTTAAAATTCTCTCCAAATCTTTTTATAATAGACAAACATAATTTCATTTCAGATAAAATATCGTATTAAAATAAAAAAACGACTTCTCTGACGCAACTTCCGCTGTAGCTCGTTTTACGCAGTTGTGGAGCAAAGGCGCATTGGGCAGCAGCATTAGGTAATTGACCATATGCTTTTGAACGTTTGTTTTACATTATGCCAACTATACTGCATGTTAATGTATGACCTATATTCTGCGCGCTTTCTTCGGAACCACTTACTCGTATAGTTCAACTCTACGTAAGTGTTTCAATGCTAGTTAGCTGGTAAATAGCTAGTCGGCGAACCGGGGAACTGCGATAAGGCCGTATTCGTTTAAATAAAATAAGCTTATTCATGCATGGTAGTAAAAGTAGTAAATGTCTACATTTATTAGATTAGATTTGAGCAACAAAAAGTTGCTACGTTTAAAAGTACGTAACCCAATAGCACATATTATACAAGGCGTGACCGCTTGTTACCATAGCTTTGTCTGTAAACGACAGTAACCTTATGCCCGTGATGCTTAAGTGAAGGTTCGTTATACTGCAACAACACGTATTTTGGTCAGTTGGCTGAGACTGGAATTCATGCAACATTAAAGACATAATTTTACTAAATAACAGTCTATGTATTTAATGCCAAGGCTTTGAATAAAATCCAATTCACCTGTTATTGGGTCTTTCAGGTTTTATTTAAAAGTATTACACATCAAACAGCCATGGCCAACCAATCAATGGACGTCGTAGCAAAGGTTTTGGAACATGTGGAGGAGCAGGTAGATGCACAACTTAGCAAACTGAATGAAATAGAAGAGGAGGATTTGGATAAATTGAGGGAGAGGCGTTTAGATGCTCTCAAAAAAGCCCAGAAACAGAAGCAGGTATGTGTAAATTGTGGTTTTAGGCATATTCTTTTTGTTCCATCACTCATTTATTTATTTTTAAATTTTAAGGAATGGTTGTCTAAAGGCCATGGAGAATACAGAGAAATCCCAAGTGAGAAAGACTTTTTCAGCGAGGTCAAAGAAAGCAAAAAAGTTGTCTGTCATTTCTACAGAGATTCAACTTTCAGGTAGGTTCAAGGCTCACATTTTTAAGAGAAAAAGAATCTGTCTGAGAGTTAAATTACCTTTTCAATTGCACAAAATAAATGTGATAAATATTGATTTATTTTATTTATTGTTGTACAATACTATGTTGCAACCAAAATAATGTGTATTCTGTCCCTCGTTGTCCAAATACAGATGCAAGATCCTAGACAAACACTTGGCCATCCTTGCTAAAAAGCATGTTGAGACCAAATTTCTTAAACTTAATGTGGAAAAGGCACCGTTTCTAACGGAGAGGCTTCACATCAAGGTTATTCCAACAATGGCTCTGCTGATAGATGGAAAAACAAAGGACTATGTGACTGGATTCACTGATCTGGGCAATACAGATGAGTTTTCCACAGATGTGCTTGAATGGCGTCTTGGTTGTGCAGATGTCATAAACTACAGGTAACTTTTTTTTTTTTTAAATCTTTAAAACAGTAATAAATGAACAAAACACAAATATACTAACCTTAAGGTTGTGTTTATTAGTGGTAACCTGATGGAGCCTCCCACAGCATCTGGGAAAAAAATTTAAAGTGGAAAAGAAAACCATCAGAGGACGAGGCTACGACTCCGATTCTGAAGATGACTGAAAATCAGACTCGCATCTTGTTTTCTCAGGGCTACCTTATTAAAAAGTTTTCCCAACAGCCCGTTCGCTTATCTTCATTCCATCTATAATGTATATTGTAGAAGATTCATGTTTAACTTTGTCTATGAACTTAATCTTTGATTAAAATAGACCCTCCATGAATTCAACTCTGCACTTGGTTCAAATTGTAGTTTTAATGATTTCAATGTGTTGTAGAAACGGAATAAATTCTTTATCCTTGGTTTTGTTTTTGGTGTGAAAAAAGCTTAAACTATGTTTCACAGCCTTTGAGTTAATTGATATATTTGTGATCTCTTGTAACAATTTGACATTAACTCAAAAACTAAAATGTAAATACTTGCAGACTGATCATGTGTGAGGATTGGAAATAGTAGAAAGAATTGGGTTCCTAATCAACAGGAACAAGGTGCACAACTTCAATTTGCCATTAATCAGAATGCCATATTTATTTACAACAAAAGAACAAATGATAATGTATGCTATGACTCAGCAGCCTTAGGCTCCACTGGCTGAAGCAAGTGCGTAATAATCAGCTCTCCTTTGCTGTTGATGTATGTGTCAGCCATATCTTGTTCAGCAGGAAGTCCAAATGGTGTCTTAAGTGGCTGTATCCTGTAAAGGAAAGTAAGTACAATTCTGATTGGTACAAATGCAACTAGAATTAGTTAATGTGTTTTAGCAATCTGCAGATGCAGTGCCCTGCATCTTACCTCACAAGGTGCTTGATAAATTTCAACTGGGAATTAACTGCAGGTGTATTTTTGTGAATTACAGGAGCATGAATCTAATTGATGAAACACAATCAGTGGGTGACAAAACAGTAGGCAAAGTTAAAACGAGATGAGAAAAAAAGTTCCAATCATTTTAATTTAACAGTCAATACACTGCAGATGGCAGCAGTAGTACTGGTGCCACAGAAATATGGATAATTCCACTTTTTCCACAGATCTTACCTTGTGAAGCCCAAGACTTCTCACCATTTCCTTCTCCCAGTATGGTCTCCGAATCGCACTTTTGACACGCGTCACTATATGCAGTTTATGAGGTTGTTCGGGGTCACCCCCATATTTATCATGCTCTTTTGATCTCTCCACAAAAACCTATAAAGAAATACGTAGTCTAGTAGGAATAGTTATTACTACAGACACTTCACATGTATAGAGAATTGTATACGGCATATTTGACAGGTAAAAATTATATTACAGTTTTGTGCACATTAAATTTGTATACTGCCAAAAAGTAAAATGTCAGTTCAGGTTTAATTAAAAAAAGGAGGAAAATAGAAACAATACCTCTTTGGGTATTCTTGCTTTGGTAAATTTGCTACGTGCCGACACAAACCATGGAATTGTGTAGCTCCTGCTAGGACCTGAAACACATGCTAAGTGGTAAACGCAATGTGATTTGTTGTAAAAATGGTTTTGCATCTATAAAAATTACAAAAATCCACCATACCTTGAATGTCAAAGACCGTAAACCAAGACAGATACCAGCCATATCGTGTTTAGAGTGTTTACTGTCTCCTTGGGGGAAAACACACCATTCACCCAAGGTTATGGCAAGACAGAGGAAAAATAAACAATTTCATGGAATTATAGATTAGCCTAAAAATATACGAAAAACCGCACCGAAGCCATATATCCAAAATAAAATAAATTAAACGACACAGGCAAGTACAACTGTCCACAAAATAACATATATCGACGATTTACGGTACTTCGTGTCTTTCAACCGGAAGTCATGGGAGTTACATTAAAACCATACCGATGTGACAAGTACTGCTTGAACAACTGTTCCCAGGGTCTAATGCATCTAATGTTCACTCATTGTATTAGGTCATTTCAAAAAATATTTGAATTTGCAGTGGTATACTGAATATTTTGTGATTTAATAGTATATTCTCTAAAACAAAATAAAATTACATATAAAACTCTGTCTTTATTTATACTTTTTTCTTAACCGGGGTTAATTTTGTGTGACACTTCGGCTTCAGGAAGCAAGGAAGTAGCTACACCCAATTAAATATTACAGTATGAAAAGCTTGAACGTTTTGGGAATAGAAAGGAATAACAATAAATGAACAATGACACAAAACCATGTTTCAGGGATGGAAACGTGTGCAGTGTCTGTCCTGAAGCGAGCAGTAGAGCTAGACCAGGAAGGTCGCTACCAGGAGTCTTTGGTGTGCTACCAAGAGGGAATCCAGCTGCTAATAGACGTGTTGAAAGGTTGTACTATAGCTTAATATATATATATATATATATATATATATATATAATCATTTGTCACATCCTTGTCTTGTCTGTCAGCAGCAGTAAGAGATGACTCAAAGAGAGGACACTACAGGCAAAGAATAAAGAGTTACATGGACAGAGCTGAGCAAATCAAAGCTCAAGTCAACCAGATGAAAGAAGGTAATCAACCCAATCACCTCAACAACTGTAGGTGTGCTCTGTATTGTTTTTTGTACTGACACACTTAAGGGCCCAGAGACCCCTTATATTATTTTGTTCATATTACTAAAACATAGAAGGGTTTAGTTTTGGGCCCCCCAGACCCTAACCTGGACCTTTTCTTTTGTGATTAATGCTCCTGTACATCCTGTTCAATAAGCTAAACATGTCTTGCATAGCCATTTAGGAAGAGGAATACTAGCTTAACCTTGGTCAACCATAATTTATCACCAGTTAATAAATGCCAATGATAGTATATTCTTTCAGATTTGTTTTTGTGTATATGCAGACTAAAGAAAATCACAATTATTTATTTGAGAATCATTTAATATTTGTCTTTTTTGACATAACACATTTCTTTATCTAATCTACAAATTTCCTTTATTCATTTTTTTCTGAAGTCTGTTTTTAATGTCCTACCAGATGGGAAATACCATGAGCAGATAAAGATTGCGAGAGATGCCACTGGTTACAGCTATGAGGCTCTTTTTAAACCTTACATCAGTAGTGCCCTAACAGAAGTTTGGGTAGAAGACCCATACATACGACACACACATCAGGTAACAGTGCATCACTTCTATCATCACAGTTTCTTATACTACATATTTGACATAAGAATACATTTTAATGTTATTTGTATTTCAGTTTTTCACGTATTTGTGATATTTTATTTTTTTTGTTTTTACGTAAATGAGTATTTTTCTGTTCTCTCTATAGCTGTATAACTTTCTGCGTTTCTGTGAAATGCTCCTGAAGGGTTCTTGTAAAGTCAAAAGGATCCACCTCCTAACGTCACAGGATGAAGTAAGTTATTGCTTTAATGAGGTCACTCTTTTTAATGTGTGGATAGTAGTAGTAGCTTTTGTGGATAGTAGTAGTAGCTTTTCATTCATTTCATTATTTTTCCTATAGACAGATAGAGGTCAACAGACTAGTGCCTTGACTGAGATTAAAGAGAGTCTCAGTGCTCAAGGAGTCACTCTGGATGTGGATTATTCCTCTTCCATACATGACAGAGAGATAAGGTAGCACACTATTAAAGGTTATGGCTGTATACCTTATATTGACCATAAACCTCATACCTTGTTTAAAGTTTTTCTTGCTTTTGTTTTTTGGCCACATCAACATTGTGACTTCCGTTTTAATGAGAATTTTACATTGAATTACATTTTTAGATTTGACAATGGCTGGATCATTAAGATAGGAAGAGGCCTGGATTACTTTCAAGAGACCAAAGGTGAGACTTCATAATGTGTCAGAAAAAAAAAAATAGATATAAGTAAACAATGACTGTAAACAGCTGATTTCTTCCCTCAGGGCCGATTTTCCATTGGGTATTGTGACTATGATCTCAGACAATGCCATGAGACAACTGTAGATATTTTTCACACCAAACACACAAAAACACTATGAAATATATTAACATGGTCATAGAAATATTGTCACATACCTGTCTTTTTTTTAAAAAATGTATTTATTTTACTTGACCATATAGCATCATGTAAAATATGAGTATGCATTTTAAATTTTTTATTAAAAACACTGATAGCTCAAGCTTCAAACTTCTTTCAAGACTTTGTTGATATAATGTCGCCATCTTGTGGGGAGTGTTTTCAACAATAAAAGTTATTTTGTTTACTTTCGGAATACATTTTTTAGAATCCAAAAAAGAAATTAAAAAAAATGGATTGATTTAATAAATGAAAGAAACTAATAAAATTATACATTCTACATTATTGATGGTAGTTAAAATACAGCTTCATAAGCAAATAGATTATAAGATGTATTGAAGTGATTCTCATAAAAAAATCCTAAAAAAATCATATTTTTAGCATTTTTTTTTAGTAATTGGGAACCTGAATGAGTTCAAACTGTGTCATCTTGATGTGCTCAGTTCTCATCTGGGGTTTGACATAAAAACAACATGAACCATAGGTGATTAAAACTAACACATCTTCCTTATGCTGAGGGGGTAGGTCATAGGTCAAGATATTGTTTAAATTGTGCTGTAGTTACTTTATAATGAATAGTGTAATCTTGTGCATTCCTTTATTAGAATTACATCAAATAAACACATTGGGAAAATGAACTCCACATCTAATGTATTGCATGTAATCCTGATGTTTGTGGCTGGGTCCTACATTTTGTTGGCCGAGATAGGGATTTGTGCGATGAGAAGCCTCATCAGGGAAGCTACATATGCACGCTGTGGGATGCCTGACCCACCCCCCATCCCACCCCTGAATGTGAGTGTAGCCCAGTGGCCTACATAGTGCTTCCGTCTCTGGATGCTATCCTGTGTGTGTGTGTGTGTGGGGGGGGTGCTTCTTCATCCAAAGTCACCGATGCAACACACAACACTTTGGATTGCAATGAAATCTGCAGTGACATTTATTAGATATATGCTCTATTTATCTCTATGAGAATGTTTATATAGCACATCAAATATTAAAGAAATAACAGACTGGTAGGGAAACATTTTATTTGTGCATTTACAAAATTATTTAAACACTTATGGCTAAAGCACTTACAACAGTTGTGTGAAATGTAAACAGTAAATCAGCAGTAATTCCTGTACATCTGTCCTCTTTCCAGCTGGGGCTTTTTTCCCCCTCTACTCATTTCTGTGCCTAAAATCAGGTTAGCGTTTTATAAGGAGCTTAGCGCAGAGGGCCACAGTGTGCCACTAATGTAATCGAGTATCTCTCCCTCTCTCTCCCTCTCTTTATTCTGTCCTCTTTCTCTTTGTGCATTTGCTTACTCTGTCATGGAGTGACCTCTCTTTCTTTTCAGAGCATGTCTTTCATTCTCCTTAGACCTCCCATCCTTCTGGATCGCTCTGTGTTTGTAGATCTGTACAATGCCAACCTGAAGTTTGAAGTTCAGAACAGGTACGTGAGGACTCTGTGGACAACTTTGGCTTCTATGAAAAGCAGAGGACAGGCACAAGGAAAAGCACAGCTGCTACAGAAACACGGTGGGTGCCTTGTTTGAATGCAGTATGAATGTGTGACTTGGATAATACTAGGACATTTGTTTTGAATTTCAGGTGCATTTAGTCCTTCTGCCATTTGAGACAGTGATTTAGCTGTTACTGTGGATTAATGTGCTGTGAAATCTTACAAGGATCTCTCTGTAATGTTAATAATCCACTGGATAATCCTGTGTTGGGACTATAGTTTGGCCCCTATCTAAATGGGATGAATGTCACTCTAAAGAGACATAAAACCTACATTTTGAACTTTTATTGAGAAAAGCAAAGTGCAATCAAGTTGTACAACTTTATTGTTAAGGATCATTTTGCAGTGCTGACAACTTTTAAAGCGTAGCACCATTTTAACAGGGTGTGCTGAAAAATTGTTGCAATGTGGACTTTGTGACGATAATGTGACACAAGTCCTATTAAGCAACCATACTGACAAGGATTATATTATGCCCCTGTTGTTGACATTAGTTCCTAGGCTACACAAAATGATGCACAATACATTTAAAGTGCTTTATGTCTAATCAAAGGCAGGGTCATAAATGGTGTCCACCAAAATAATGTCAGGCAGTGAGTGACATATCAACCAGACAAGATAGTCTAGTAAATGTTGCCTATAAACAGACCTTAAAGTACTTAACATGCAGTGCTACTAGTACTGATAGTACTGATAAAATATTCAACCTTCTGTAGCCTTTCAAACCCCACATGGGAAAGTCACTCCTTGCCTTAACACTCCCAGCTATAGCAATGGCTTGTGTTGTGGCTGATAACACCAATAAACCTTTGGTCCTCACTAGTCACAATCTCAAGATATCACAATAGCTCTTTGGTTGTATGTTTTTTTGGCTTGGAAACAGGGAATGTTTTACGAGCTTGTGAGGACTGTCTTAAAAGCCTGAAGTGTGTACTGACTAAACAGTGTCTCATATTTGCCTGAGCCTCTCTGCACTTTCACCCTCCAGACACTGGACCAGACATATGGAGACATTAAAGGACACAGAAAAAAGCACTGAAGACATTCCAGGTGAGATTATGTGCTTAACAGTTTTGCGTTATAGAATTATAATGACAGAAGATACACAAATATATCAAAAACTGTGGTAATTTACTATGATTTGTGAGAAATTATACTAGAGTTTAAGAAAAGGTTTAAACAAAGGCATCTGGACATGGTTTTGAAGATTTATGATTTAAGTGTGTTATCACAAGTTAACGCAGTTTGTTTGTCTCTTAGGACGCAAGAAGTCAAAGCTGAAGTCTCTAAAAACCCGTCTCTTTCGAAAGAGTAAGAAAACAGGAGAGGGGAGTTCTTGCAAACTCAGCCAGTCTGCCAGTGACATCACAGCTGGGGAGGGACTTGGATCAGATGAAGATTTGGTGTAAATATTTGCTTTCTCAATTTTTCTATAGTAATATATTTTACCTACGTCAGTAGTATTTTATTATATTTATGTTCTTAGATGCATGCAAGGAATCATGGGATCTCGAGCATTGTCTCATGACAGCATCTTCTTAGCTGACCAGGCTTTGACAGATGCTGAACCGTCCAGGGTTTTATCCCAGGAGAATGTTCAAAGCAAGATCAAAGCACTACAGGTATCTTATTGTGTCAAATAATAAACTGGATCTATTATTTATAAATGTCACATTTTGGTGTTGTGTTTTAGCAAAAGCTCCAACTACAAAAGTTTCATTTGGGGCAACCACCTATAGTTCTACCAATCAGACGTCCAGAAAATCAGACTTTTCCATCAGAAGATGCTGCCCTCAACCCATCAGAGATTTCAGAGGGGCACATAACAACACAAGAAGCCCTCAAAAAGGTGATGTTGAAGTTTGCTATAGACAGTGGCTTCTGAACTGTTGGGATTCAATGTAGTTAATTAGTTTGTCTTATGACATTTTAGTCTCTCATTTTAGTGAATAGATCAATACTCTGAACTTCTAGAGACAAATAGCTTGTGGATGACACAATATTCACATTTCCACAGCTCCTATACTGTTCTAAACAGGTTAATGGAGGAACAAGTTCATCTTATAAATGTGCTACAACTGCATTTTAAATGATATTCTGCCTTTAGAAAGGTGCCCTGTTTGGTTGTTTAAAAATATCAGTTTCAACACATGATGTCTGAAACAAATTCTTAAAAGGGGCTACTAAAGAGTTTCATCCTAAAACAGTTAACAACAACAACTTCATAATTTATTAATACACCAACTAAAATAATTGCTACCAGTGTGGGAGTGTTTCTAAATTTTTTAATCTAAAGAGTTTATAACAAGATTCATTCAGACAAGATATAGTTAGTCATTTTCACATTTGTCTTTTTTTTTCTTCTTTGGTTGGAATTGTATTATTTTACGTTGTCTAGGCCCTGTCCCAACTATCCTCTTATCCACTGTTGCCCACTCCTAAAACTGCACCAACCAAATCTGTGCCTCCAATTGTCTCTACACCTTCAAAACCGACTGTTCCTGTTGATGAGCTTCCAATAGACTTCAGCACTCCAGCTCAGTACAACCCCAGCCTAGACACCTCTGCTGCACGCCACCGAATGTCTGTTAAACCCCGAAACCAGAGGGCCAGCACCAAGAAGAGACTCTCTGCAGTAAGTATTTTATTGCAAAATGTTACATTACATTATGCTTTTAAACAGTAAGTGGCAACATTTGTGCTATAAAAATGTGCAGGTTGAGTCCACATCTCTGATAGCTGATTTGAACAACACGGAAACTGTCAAAGAGGAAGATGGACAGCTGGAAGTCCAAGAAGAGGTGACAGTGGAAACGGGAATAATGGATATTCCATTACCTGAAACTACATCAGTACTCTCAGAACCCACAAAGTCTGAAACAACATCCAAAACATATAGCTTAGTGTCTCCCAAACAGGACATTAATATTCTTGAGAAAATGTCCACAGTGACCTCTCAGATACTTCGACCAAAACCTCACAGATCTGCAGATGTAATGCCAGCCGTCCGGCCACACTCATCCTTTATTTCATCAGAAGTGAAGGAAAATCTGAAGACTCTGGCAACTTTTTGAGCAATAAACAAGACAAGACTTGGACTTCTGATATCAAATCTAAAATGGGTTCCTCTGATCACCTATCCTCCGGCCCTGGATCAGTATTACAGCCTACAGTTGTTTATGGTCAGACAGACGGCTCATCTGGAATAAAGAGACCTGTCCCTGGCGCTGGCTCGTTTTATTTATCTGTCTCTGCTGCCAAAAGCAGGATGGAGGAGGAAGGGAGATCGCGGTCAGGCAGTTTTACAGGGGTTTGTGAACATGCTGGAGCATGGCTAAAAATAGGGGAATCCTCACCATACTTTAGGGAAATGGGGGATATCAAACCCACTGAGAACCCCATTGATATGGGAAGACTTAGACAAGAGACAGCTCAACACAAAACATGGGAGACAAAGGACAGTTTGAGAAAGGTGGAATCAGTGAGACAATCTAAAAATAAAACCACAGACATAGGTGAGAGTGAGGGGGCAGTGAAAGAGGTTGAGGAGGAAGAGGGAAAGACGACATTTGGTATAAAACTGCGGGCAACATCTCAGTCCATTAGGATGAGGGCTGAAGCATCTTCAAATGAACACGTAAAGTCCGCACTGACTGAGGAGAAACAACAAAAACAAGAAATAACTATTAATGCTAACCAAACGTCTAAGAAAACCCCAGTGAATGTCCCATGTACAGTGGCCATTACTGGAGAAGCCAAACTAACAGGTGAGTTTCATTACACTTCTTGTGCATGCTTGAACCTCTTCAGTTGCCTAAAGAGTTAAATATTGCACAGATTCTCTCTGTATTATTAATGTATGTAAAAAGACATGTTTCACATGGTTAATAATCAGAGAGAATGATAAGATTCTTATGGATCACATGGGACCTTTGTACTGACTGTCCCAGCTCTCTCAAGCATGTCTAACAGAATTGTGTCTTTCCACAGATGGATCTACAGCTCCATCTACAGTCCAATGTTCCAGCCAAGCAAACACCACAGTCTTCAGTTAACACTCTGCTGGTTTCTACAGGAGGCCAATCAGTTTCATCAAACTCCACACAAGTCAATACTACACCTCAGGCCCCTCAGGAGCCCCAGCCTGTGCCCCATGCCTCTTCAACAGAAGTGTCCTGGGTGAGTCTGGCCATGGAAAAGACAAAAAGCCTCCAAAACCTTTTTACAAATAGATTTCCTAGAGATTTTACAGGTTTGCAGAAAGCAGCTCGTTCACCAAAAGTTCAGGCAATGAATCAAACCCAAACAGAAACACAAACACAGAGTGTAAAAAATACAAATCAACCATCAATGGATGCTGTCAAAACAGAAACATTGCAAAATAAAAGTCAAGTGCAGACTGTTAAACAATCACTGCCTGCAACCACAGCACAACAGTGGACACCAAAGACAGAGACAAGTCAGAGTAAGTCAGACACTTCTAAAGAAGCACAGATATCAAAACCAAATGAGGAGTCACAGCCAACTTTGACAGAGCCAGTTATCCAACCTGTGGCTCAAACCAATATATGGACAAGTCAATCTCCTCTGCGCTCAATTCGACAAGTAGAAAGCACATCTCAGAGTACTTCTGTGTCACTCGCACAGTCTGGCCTTCTTTCAGCTCAGCATGTCACTGCTCAGAAACCTCCTTGGAGTACTCGCAGTCTCAGATCTACAGGTTTGGCCAGTACTTCATCATCTCAAGCTACCACTGTTCGTAGTGAGGACAGTACAGCTAATGTGCAAGAGAAAGAGGATAAGCCAGTTTGGGCCGGATCAGTAAGTAAGAAGACTGTTTTTTTGGAGAAACGGGCAGAGTGGACAACCTCACCTGCTGAAGTGAAGAAAACAGAAACTTTGACTTCAAGTGAGCCATCAGCCCAGTCTACACCTCAAAGTAAAGATGGAATAGCAGGTGTAAAATACACAGGTAAGTGAATAGGCTATCTGTAAGGTTATGTAATCAAGGTAGAGTTTTAGCAGCATTATGACAAAATCTTGCTTTCAGAGTCAAGCCCCAGAAAGATTCCTGAGAGGCCTAAAGATGAAAAATGGCTTCAAAAGACTACTGCTTCATCGTCATGTCCTACATCCTCTCCTACTCTGTCATCTTCTTTGCAGTCCATTTCTGACACCAGACAGCCATCCTGGATGGAGCTAGCCAAAAGAAAATCAATGGCCTGGAGTGATAAGACCATGGACTGAGTGACAGACAGATACATACACTGTGGCAATATGACTAGACGTACATCAACAATATACTATTCACTACCGAATGTGTGGAAATCTCTTTTATGATTGTTGTATGTATTTTTGTCATACCATTGTAAGTTAACATTATTTTAAGGGAAAATGGGGTATATGATGTAAGATAACTGTTTAAGGAAACTGTTTGTGTTCTTTAGTTATTCACTTTAAACTTGTATGATGATGAATTGATTGATGCTTCATAAGATAATAAAGTGGGGAAATTCACAAACCTCTAAATCGTATACCATGTCCCTGCAATGTGTACGCCTTGACAACTCTGAGCAAGCTTCTGTTGTAGAGATATATTGGTTCTTTGAGTATTTTATTTTTTTAATGGCGGACTGAAATAAAAACCTTTCAGATTAATTTAGTCTGTCCAGTGATTAATTCTGTTGGTGACCTGTAGGGTGTACAAACTGAATGTAATTTTCAAGTTCCTATTAGTATTATGTTTGTCCTCCCTCTGATTGGTCAATAGGGGTCGCTGTGTCCTATTCTAAAGGCTAAATCTGCTCGTGTTACACAAGCTCGTACACGTGAGTATGTAAACAACAGAGGGACGTTGACGGCGGTCATTCTCTACACTGACTCAATGAGGTCCCGTTACTTTTCCTTGGCATTATTTGCCACTGTGCTGTATCTGTGCCGAGGATACACCCTCAGGAACTCGGTGTCGTGGATGGTCTCTAACGATGTGGTGGAGGACGCGGACCTGTCTGAGGAGGTCGCCCCGGCGCTGCTGGTGGACACCGCGGGACTGTGGAAGCAGGCGTATCCGTCCTCCAGCGTCCTCGGAGACAGCGCGGAGAACCCCGGAGAGCTGGTAAAACCCGAGGACGACAATGTTGCGCAGCTGTCCTCGCGGCTTTTTTCATATCCTGTGGAAAAGGTTAAAAACTCCCCCAGCAGCAGCACCCTTCCTCCGCACCAAGAGACGGCCAGGACTGCCCGATACATTGCCCACAACAGTGACTGGGGAGTTCTGTCCACCATTTCAACTCAGGATAAGGTACCAAGAGAGGAAAGGGGGCCTTGAATAATATTAAAATATACATGCAAACATTTACCTATGATCAAAAGTTAAAAGATCACTTAAACTCAAAATGACCTATGACTTTGTTGTGATAAACCTGTGGTTTTACACATTTGCTTTTTAATTAATTATTTTCTCAATTCCTTCTGCACAGATCAAAGGTATCCCATTTGGGAACATCTTCTCAGTCACTGATGGACCACTGGACAATAGCACAGGGGTTATTTATTTCTATACCAGTCCCATGGACAACTCTGTTGCGGACTTGAAAAGTAACCCTTACACTTCTTTGACATTTTCAGAGGCAGAGGGAGACTTTTGCAGGTAAAGTGCACAGTGTCAAGTCCCTGGGTTGTAACTTGATGTTTATAACACACTGATTATTAAATAAAAGTGGTTAGTGTGGCATCTTGGTGTTGAGTTGTAGAAACAAAGAAAAAGTGGCACACATTCCATTCTTGTTTTAAATTACAAAAGTATGTATATTTTAGACAAATGGTGTATGATCCTGAGGATCCAAGATGTGCTCGACTCACTCTAACAGGAAAGATGGTGGAGGTGACCCCTGAAGAACTCTCATTTGCAAAGGAAGCAATGTTTTCAAGGTATAGCTTGTTAAATACAAATGCACCTAATTTAGAGTATTATACTTTATTTAAAACATTAATTAACATCAACCCTTCGTTCTTCACTGGAACTTAACTTTATTAACTGTACCAAAGAACAACACAGACAACTCTGTTTTACCATGCATCTTAAATGATTGTTTTTGTATTTACAGACATCCTGTGATGGCCAAATGGCCAGAGAGCCACAAATGGTTTTTCCTGAAGCTGGAGCTGATCCAGGTGTGGCTGCAGGACTGGGTTGGAGGAACGTCACTAATTCCTCTGGAAGACTATTTTAAAGCTACACCCTTCTAAAAAAATATATTTTTCTCTGTATTATGTAATACTATACTACAATGCACATCAGTCCACACTGTTTCAATAATTGTTTTTCTTTGTAACAAACTATGAGACCAGAACAGCCTTGTCCAATCAGAGTTAGTTTCAGGTCAAACCCCTCCCTATAGAGATAAAGCTCAACTCTTCTACCAGTTAAACTCAGAATTGAAAAAAGTATCTTAAAATTTATGAAATATCTTCACCTTAAAAACTTTGCAGTCCAGATGCCTATGTTTTAATCTTTTCTTCAAGATGACCTGGATGACTGAGAACCATCACACACGTTTCTTTGTAACTTAATATTAAGTTATAAAAAAATATATATATATATGGACTATTTTTTAATTTATGATCAAGTAAATGTTGTTGTGTTGTTGTGACTGATGGGATGCAGATCCATGTGCCCAAGTCAAGTTTCCCCAAGTGGGACAATAAAACTACCTTATCTTACCTTATTCACTGTGTGTTTGATATGAAAATATTGAATGTCTTTGCATTCATGAACATGTGTGCTGACTAAAAATAAAATGAAATTGTGGCTTCTAAGGACGGTGTTTGATGAATTTAAATAAAAAATTACTAATTTGTGTGGACACAGTCAGAGAACAATTAATGCCCACTAGATGGCATACTGTGAACGTATAAAGAAAGCCTAGAGTCTACATTGCATGGAGATTTGGCCATTTTAAGGCCTGTTTTCTTCACATTAAACGATTTAATCACAACTATTCTGTTATTTCAAGTTTTTAAAATGCAGAGCTGACCGTAATAAGTAGTAGGCCTACTATTAGAAGACAATGATTTTTTTCTTAAAGCAACACTAACGTTTTACCTCAAAATACGAAGCCTGAAAATTAAACGTTGATCCAAAATAACGAGAATAACTTGTTTTTATGTGTAGGCTATTATTTTATTATTTATTTGTACAACAACGGGTCAAAAATGTATTAGAATCAATGGATTTTTAAATGTAAAATGTCTGAAACAAAAAAATGCACCTACATTTTTCTTCGGAAAACTGACAAGTACACCGTACAGTTGCTCCGGCGGGATATTTTTAGTTAGCTGTTCATCTGGTCCCTGTTCAGAAGTTTGTTCTGTGTGAGGAAGCTATTGGACCAGGAGATAACCCATGCAGCATAGAAAGAACATCAAAGGGAAGCCCTGAAGATGAATAACTAGAATATCATAATATTTTACAACAAAACCCCTCTTTAGGTAATAATTTACACAAATTGTAGTATTGCCATAACCAGCTTATCCCTGTTTTAACATATTATAATAAACGACGTTTTGGCCAACACTTCAGAGAAAATAGATTGTCGGGATAGCCCAAATAACATTTGCGTGCCAAAACCAAGCCATGCCATAACCGCTTTTAATCTGATAAACCCGGAAGTACCGCACGCGTGCATGCACACTGCAGGTGGGAGCAGCTGGTGCCACTAAATGCTTTGCGGCTAATGGGAAGTGAACCTTTGAGGTGCTGTCCGGTGGACAATTTATCCTATGGGTTTGGAGTAACTACTCGTGTCTAAATCAGCACTTTCTTTCAGTTGTTTTTGTTAAGTCGTCGGATAACTTATCTAGCATAACGTAAATGTTTTTTTGCTGTGTTGCTAACTATCTTGCTAACTTAAATTGTGTATCTTAGCATAGCTAGCAACTCGACTGGCCAGCTTGACCAAATTTATTGCCTAAACAAAGAAGAGGGCAAGACTTTTGCTGCAAACACTACCTTTATTGTTTTAATTCATCTGTTGCCAGCTTGGGTTGAATCAACGTGATTTGGGGCGTTGCTTTCGGACACCGTCAGAGAAAGAGGAACCTATCCCAGTGGATCTGCCTGTCACACTTTGGAAATGTCTTCTTTTTCTAACTTGTGGTCCACGTATGGCTTTTAAAATAATGTGATCGATTAACGGACAGTCTGTTTCATCTTAGCTTACCATGTGAGGTGTCTTGTCGGAAAAGGTGGATAACTCGTGACCTATTGCTGTGGGACGGCGCAGAGGCACCAACGACGACAGATAGCTTGCTCAGAAACGGAGGACGATTCGAAACACTCAATCTACGCGGTTATCGTTTTTACCCTTTACCCACATATTTCTCTGTCTACGCCCATTTGAACATCCTGAAGACTAAGCGAAAGGGCAGGAGGAGGCAGCTTCGGGGTCTCCTACACTGAGCCGAAGAGAAGCATCGCTGAAATGAAAATGAGATGAGGCTCAGAAATGGTACTGTGGCCACGGCGATCATCTTCTTTACGTCTTTCCTCAGCTTGTCCTGGTACACAGCATGGCAAAATGGCAAAGGTAGGCCTTGTGTCACATTCATACTACACCATTATCTGTAAAAACAGCTACAAGGCCTTGTTAACAAGCTGGCTTTGAGCCAAAAGCAGCATGTCAGAGACAGCGGGTGTTGCTGCCTGTACATCACAGTCTGCTATCCACTTGCAATGTTTTGGGTAGCTTCTCCTTACTGTCATTATGATGGCAAGTTAAACTAGTTCTCAGTTCCCCCAGGCTCAGACAGTTGAATTAAGTTATTTAATAATAACATGTGAACATTTTAGTACTCTTAGTGCTAAAAGTTCAAGAGACTTAATTTAGACTTAATTTATCCTAAAACAAACCAATGCAACTGTTGAGTCTTCGAAGAAAAATATATAAAGCAACGCTTTAAGCTTCAAGATTCTACTATAGTAAAGCTCAGTAACATAAGTAAATTAATACAACCTATAATAAATACACAATCACAAACTAATCCTAAACTTACAAAGCATTAATTTGATCAAAACACAAATTTTCTATAACATAACTGAGGCAACCTTATTGACTAAACCTGGAAGCCCTACAACAGTCCTCTAATCTTATTTTGTAAACATGATTAACACTGTGGTGTGTCAAGATGTGCCAAAGTCCTATTGCATTGTTAGCTCTACTGCCCAACTTTACACCCTGCTTAATGAGGAATGGCTAAACTAATGCGCCCTGTGGCATGAACGGGTATTTTTTATTCATCATCATAAAAACATTATAGTGGAATATGCAGATCTTGCTAAGTCATGCTAAGTTGCAGGGAGAGGGTTGGGAAGGGCGATTAGTGTTGTCATTGGAGTAAATAATAGCAGCCTTTAGATAAATTCCAAGCCAGGGCTTTATGTTGTGATTTCTGTTGCTTATCAGTTAATTAAATAGTGTCAAGTAAGAGCCACGACTTGACTGTGTCGAGGCAATCGAGTAGAGTGCATTGTTCAACAAAGGTCACTTGTGCATAACCTGTGAACCTGTAAATAATGAAGCTCAAGATCCCTTGCCCATACTAGAAATATTAAGACCATTATTTATTATCTTTGTAAAACTTTTCAGCCAATGAAAACAGTACTCAAAAATGTCCTGACTTGTAGGAGAGCTTGACAGAAGCAGTGGACAAACACAAGCAGAGAAAGTACTGTAGTAAAAAGGAACCTGTATTGCACCTTTTACCCTAGAAGTTAAAGCTAATGTATTGACTTGTATCAGAAACTTTATGTGGACTTAACCAAATTGTAACAATTATTACAACAATGGACAAAGGACTACAACGTTATAGAACTTTCTGTCTCTTGTGTGTATTAATCATTAATCTCAAAATAATATTATACTTGCATGTCAATGTAATTTTCTTTTTCTTTTTGTTATCTGGTGTCTCTCAATACAGAACGTGGGTGTTGGAAAACATGTTGCTATACTGAGTCATTGTGAAAGCAAATTTTTTTAAATAATGAAAGTGTGAACGTGGCAGTAGTAGATATAGTAAGGCTGGGAAAAAAATAGAATTTATAGTTCAGGTCATTTAGTTTTTTTGAAAATTTACATTTTTTATCTACCAGATAGGCTTTCATTTGGGCCCCTGTAGTTCTGTGTGAGCGTGGCAAAAATATGCCATTATTTTCTATGCAACCACCATGGATATATTGTTAAAATGGGATTGTGAGAGAGTAAAAAAAAAAAAACATGGCCGCCTATTATTTTCAATGAAAGTTGCTCATTGGCGCAGGAAGCCATAATATTTTACTTCCATGTTGTGCGCCCCATAGAGCCGGTGCACTACGGCACTCGCACAAACATTTCTTGTGTTTTACCCCGCCGCCGGGTTCCACGTTATCCGCTGTGACCAATGGGCGCAAAGGCGGTATAGAGTAATGACGTCACAAAAAATACTTTTTTTTTTTTTCCCCCAACTAATAAAATTTTTAAAACAGAATAAAAGTATTACATGAAAAAAGGTACTAAACGCTACAAAATCCAACCATTTGGTAGGTGTAGGTGGCCTGTTGGCTGCATACCAGCAGTTTGTATTTACATTGCGCTCTTTGGGGAAAATCATAACTTCGTCATAGTTTGTGAAATCAGAAAAATTCTAACTACATTGGGAACCTGAGGATTTGCGCCTTCCACTGATGGCTTATTACGGTAGTTACAAGCATATGATGTAGACCAGGGGTCCTGAATTAAAATCAGCCGAGGTCCGCTTAGTAACTTTCCTCACCGTGAGGGGTCCGGAAAATTTAAATTAAAGGAAATGGGTTTGAATATAATTCTTTAAAGTAAAGTCTCATTTATTCCACACCTACAGCCTTTTAAACAAATGGAGATTAATGTAGATAATCCACTGTTTTCTGTATTTTATCCCTTGTTTACATGAGGAGAATGTTTGAGTGTTTAGCTTTCACCAAACACAGCTCACAGACAAAAGTAAAATACTACAAAATCAAAGGAAGCTAAAGCTCAGGACCTGGTGGTTTATTGACAACAGCCTGGAATTCTACATATAAGTTAATGCCTAATACTCCTTCATACATGTGTGAAAACATTTTAAATACATACAAAAAATCATCAATTCAAGCCAAAACATATTTGTTAAACAAATATGACAAAGATGCCTGTCATAATTAATATCTTTCTATTGTCATTCCTCTGAAAACAACAGGAACAAGGGAAAAAGTACTGAGCATTTCTTTAGCATTAGCTGTTGCCAATAATTAACTGTTACTGTTTAATTTGCAGGTTCATCTTAAAACAAAATTTAGAATAGAAATATTTATTTCCTGTATTTTCCCCGTGTGGGGTAACATTTTAATTAAAATGCTTATGATTAGTTCTGTAACAGGATTTAGGATTCACACAGAAACTGACACAACTTAAGGAAGACTTAACATGTGTCACTCATCTCCAAACCCTCCTTTCACACCTTTTCTGTTTTTAATCACCCAAATGAACATGTGTTAGGTTCAAATGAACGTGAATGCTAATTACAAACTCACATTTGTAAATTAGGTCAAATAAGTACCTAACTTACAACAGAATAAAGAAGTTGACAGACAAATGTACAACTCACCACATTAGATGTCCTCACTTTCCTCTGAGCTGAGTCTTTTTAATCCTGACATGAAAACTGTTCGGTCCTGGTTCAGTTCTGGATTCATTCTCTAATTATCAAAGCAGCCGGGACTAGAGGATAAAGGGCTGTTGTTCAGCTTTGACACTGACAAGGAGCTGAGGAGCTGAATAAACTAAAATAAACGTTCCCTCTCCGTCCACAACGTCAGTGAATCTTCGTTATTTTTTGCCAAGGCTCAGCTTTTAGATTTTAGTCGTTTCTAACGCATTATCAGGCTACGCTAAACGTGTTGAAATTTCCCGCTGCTCTGTCCGTAACCATAGTAACCTGACTGAGGACCCGCGTGTAGACGTAGCTGTCCTAGAAGTGCCGGTTCAAAAATATGTTTTACACAATGCGCTTGTAATTATGAATAATGTCTTGCGGTCCAGATCAAAGCCTCTCGAGGTCCGGATCCGGACCGCTGGTGTCATTGTACATGCGGGGACCCACAGAGTTTTCGCCCAATCAATTTTCGCAATGTCACTTTCAAAGAAGGGAAAAAGGACAGAGCGAGAGCAGGAAAGTGATCTGTGTCTTCAAACACACAATTTACAATGTCTGGAAGACCACCAAGACCCATTCTTCCTGGTCTAGTCCCGGTTCAGTCCAAATGTAGTGAACTGTACAAGTTTGCCAAGAACAGGCCCCACCTTAGAAAAAAAATGTGTGAGTTTCATCTCTACCATTCTGTCACTTTCATTTGTGTTTCAGCATGAAGCCTGGGGAAAGTAGTCTCCTTGATTTACAATAACAGAGCTTGTTTTTCGCCACTTTTGGTTTGTGTTTGCACTTATCACAAAAGAAATTTAAACAAAGCAAAACTTTTTGAACATTTTATTGTGTTCTCTACAGTTTAATTTTAAGTGGGAAAAAAAATTTTTAAATTGGAAATCGATATTTTTTTTTGTAAAAATAAATCGCCCAGCCCTTAGATATAGTATATTGTTTAGTAAGTAGTTCCATTTGTATTTTTGCTTTAAACATCCTATTCTGCCCCTGCTCACTTGACTGCTGCAAATGAGAGCCCTGCCAGTCAGCTGTCTAAACACTTGAGGCTGAACGACTTCCCAGAATGTGTACTTTTCTGTTGGAGAGGAACTGCAGTGCAGTCTATCACTGTGTTTTTTCTAAAGTAGGCCAATGCATGCACTTCTGTCATGTTATTGAGTTTAAATAAATGAATCACTGATTCTTATGAAGTGGGATAAAATAGCACCCTAATTTTGAGAAAGTGTAACCCCATATAAATTAAACCATATGTATATCGGTGTCTACCATACAAAATTCCCGGTTTGAGTCTGAAATAGAAGTCTTCTTTGGTTTCTCTGCTTTTTCTTTTGAATAATAATTGTATGCTGTAGATTTTTCATAAATTTCAAAAAACTATTGCGTAAAGCGGTCGTCCAATAAACCGTAAGGTTGGCGGTTCAATTCCCGCTCTCCCCACAGTTCATACTGTCGTTGTGTCCTTGGGCAAGACACTTAACCCACCTTGCCTCCAGTGGTGTTCCAGCTGTAACACCGGTGAATAGAAGCTTAATGTAAGTCGCTTTGGATAAAAGCGTCAGTGTACTAAATGTACACCAGCACTTCCACCAAGTACATCCTTTGTGGAAGACTGCAGGGCGCAGTGAGGGAATGGGACAGGGCCATAGAGATTAAGTAGTTGCCATTTTGTTTTAAGCTAGCTACTAAATGCTTACAAGAGCTCTTTTGAGAGAATAAAACCAACTCAAAATTTTTAACCATTCTCTCCTGAAATTTTAAGACTGTGTTTACTTATGGTTTAAGGATCTGTTTTATCCCAGTTTTGAAGAATTAGTGGAATACTAGTGCCTAGTTATTCTGCTATACCTACATCATAGTCAAGACAAAACATAAACAATCATTTACAACCACTGTGGACATAGAGGTTGTGTCTGCAAGGTGCCTTGCAGGTGACCGTAATATAAGATACATAAATGATGCCCCTTTCTGCATTTAGTGACTAAATGTTTTTTATTACAAAACCTAGTACAAAATAAACTGACCCAGTGTTTGATTAACAGCTTGGTAAAACTTCTGCTTTGCCATGATAGAAGAGAGAATGTATGATGTATTTAAAATGTGATATAAAATGCTAATGGTATCATGTTGGTTATTGGTATCGTGTTGCTAATATTATACTTTGTTATTACTGGCAACTATTAATTGACTCTTGAGGGATTTTCTTTGGCAGTTGCATGTAGGCCTGTCGCAATAGTCAATTTATTGACCTACCCTGCAATAAATGGAAATGAGCACGATAGTATTTGGCGCCGCAATATATCACACCGTGTTTACGCTGCATTAGTGTTGTCACGGTACCAAAATTTCAGTATTCAGTACCGATACCAGTGAAAATCCACGGTTCTCGGTACCAATTTCGGTACCAAACCAAAGTTTAATTTAGACTAAATTTACCAATAAAAATTCATGGTTCTTGGTACCAAAGCAAAACACAAAAACATGCTAGCTGAACAACACACTATTTTTATTAATAAAGTTAAACAATGCCATTCTTCATACTTGTTTAAAATTGTGTTTCAAGTTTTTCCACAAATAATAAATGAAAAATTACAAACCTAAAAAACACAATTTTTATAAATTAAACAAAATATGCCATGACCAACAATTAATAAACTAAAATATTATTATAAATGTAAAAAAATAAAACAATGGCATAATTTAAGTATTTCAAGCCAAGGATTGTAAACATTTGAGTAATTAAATAACTAGATGAATAACAAAAAAATAACCGGGATTGCAATTCCCACGATTTAGTAATGTACTGCAGAGTTAAAGACATGAAAGTGTCTGCAGTTCTACTTGTCCAAAGATCTGTTGTGCAGCTGTAAAACGGTTTGTCTCTGAGATGCTGGATTATGAGGTCTCTGGTGTCATTGTACATGCGGGGAATCTCAGTGTACATAAAAAAAGTTTTGACTTGGAAGCTGGTATTTTGGGTTGAAATGATGGAGCATTTCTTGAAATCCACATTTTTGAACTGTATAAATGGGCACTTTATCCATACATATGAATTCAGCAACAGCTCGGTTCAGCTTTCTTGTCTCAGGTGAGTTTTTGTCATATTTTTGCTGCCACTGAAAAGCTTCTGTAACTGTTGCCTGTTTATGAGTTTGCGGGGGTGTTCCATGGTCTTCCTCAGCCTGCAGCTGTAAAAGAAAAATATAATAAATATACTTTATAAGTATAGAAGTCAAAAATGGGCTGAGTCTGAACAAATGAAACATTAGTTTTTCTCTAAATGGCAAACCTCAGCTTTTATAATAAATCTAGATAAGTTTAAAAATGAATTAAAATTATACATTTCAAAATGTACTCATACATTTATAAAATAAAAGTTTTTATCTGTTAACTTAATTTAATGCACAATGAATAAATGTGAATGATCAAGTGTTTGTATTAACTTCCACACAAACATTAATTAATGTTGGAAAATATATTCACTCACTTTAAGTTGATGTTAGATAATGCATGAAGTAGCATAATGTTAGTGAATGGTACTAGCCTAAGCCTACTATCATAAGTTTTTTTTAATGCAACTTTATTTAATCAAACTGTGTTCATATTTTATTTTATTTTTTAAACCTGCTAGTTATCCAGCCAAGAATAAGCCTAGGCTAGAACTGCTTTTTGACAGACTGATTTTGAGGACATAAACACTGCCCAATACATTTTTGTACACCTTTTGGATATACAATCATTAAAACAATTCTAGTGTGTAAAAGCAGTAAACGCCTTTAGGTCGTCCCGTTTCTTTTTTACCCTATTTAAATGTATAGGAGCTAACGCTATTATATTAGCGTTAGCCGCATCACGGATGCTAACGATTTAAGTTACTACACAAATGGCTGTTTATTTCTATCCGACTGATTCCGACATTCAAATTAAAATATGATATATAATTCATTACAGAAGCTCTATATTTGAAATTAGTTTGAAACTTACCTCCTTGAACTCTTTCATCAGATCCTTGGTGATGTGTTTACTCATTTTAAGAGAAAACTTCGATGACATCGTTTGCAAATGGGTTTTTGATTATCAATGATGTTCCCCTCGTCATCAGCCGCAAATCCAAAATATTTCCACACACGGCTCGTTCCTCCTTTTTTCCTCAACAAGTGGATTTAGAGCTACCACATTAGCTGCACCGCCGGTCGCCATGGCTCAGCGCTTTAATAAAGAGGACGCGCAACTGCGCGCATGCGCATCAAGGAACCGGGTTTGAACGGGTCCTCGGTACTACCGGTACTTAAGAAAACTCTGTACCGTGACGTTTACATTTTTTTAGTACCGACTTGGTACCGAAGTACCGGGTCTTTTGACAACACTACGCTGCATTCATGGCAATAAAGTCCCCCTTTGAGTTCACCCAGCCAGGCCCCTATACGCATAAATGCACAGTAGGCTAGACACTTTATTGCTAAAAAAATGGAAAATACTTTTCTGGCAGCCTTATTTTGTGAGGAGTTTTAATTTACTACATTTAAACTGCTTCTGGTATTATTTATTGAGTACAAAGTGTCAGACATTGCTGCTCTCAGGAGCTGACCTTATGCTGCGCGCTCAAAGACAGAGCTGCACGGGCAGGCAGACACAGACCAAGCTCCGTGAATTTGGCCCCCTATCAAACGCAGATTGACTCAAACTATCTTGTTCTTTTGTGCTTAGTTTGTGCTTAGTTTGTGCTGGTTTGTGCTGTGAACAAATTGTGCTGTTATGGTTTTTAAGATATTAATGATTATCTTTATAGGTAGCTCTAGCCTATATCTGGGTTCACCAAACAATAATCTAGTTTTGGAGTCAATCTGCGTTTAATGGGAAGCCAACTTCACGGAGGTCACAGAGCAAAGTCAGATGAAATGAAGATAGAATGCAATATATTTTGCTGTTTTAAAGTTGTTCAAAAAGTAGCCTGAAAGCTAAAGGAAAGCTAACTTCATATAGCAAAAGTTTTTTGGGGTTTTACGAACTCCTCCCTATGGGCGTTACCATGAAGACCCTGACAAGGCTTTACTCACCAACATGATTGCTAACCTTTTTAGGTGAGCTTTGATAATCAGCTGTTGTTGTATTACTACTATAGTTTTAATAATTCAAATTAAACACATAGGCTATATGCCGACCCAAACCCTGGTTTGTTAAATGAAGGTAGAGCTGGGCAGGTATCATCGCAAACAAATCATGATTATAAATATAGAATATTGCACATCCAGGGCACGAAGCTCCCGTTCCACCACATCCCAAAGATGCTCTATTGGGTTGAGATCTGGTGACTGGGGGCCATTTAGTATAGTGAACTCATTGTCATGTTCAAGAAACCAATTTGAAATGATTTGAGCTTTGTGACATGGTGCATTATCCTGCTGGAAGTAGACATTAGAGGATGGGTACATGGTGGTCATAAAGGGATGGACATAGTCAGAAACAATGCTCTCATAGGCTGTGGCATTTAAACAATGCCCAATTGGCACTAAGGGGCCTAAAGTGTGCCAAGAAAACATCCCCACACCATTACACCACCACCACCAGCCTGCACAGTGGTAACAAGGCATGAAAGATCCATGTTCTCATTCTGTTTACGCCAAATTCTGACACTACAATCTGAATGTCTCAACAGAAATTGAGACTCATCAGACCAGGCAACATTTTTCCAGTCTTCAACTGTCCAATTTTGGAGAGCTCGTGCAAATTGTAGCCTCTTTTTCCTATTTGTAGTGGAGATGAGTGGTACCCGGTGGGGGTCTTCTGCTGTTGTAGCCCATCCGCCTCAAGGTTCTGCGTGTTGTGGCTTCACAAATGCTTTGCTGCATACCTCGGTTGTAACGAGTGGTTATCTCAGTCAAAGTTGCTCTTCTATCAGCTTGAATCAGTCGGCCCATTCTCCTCTGACCTCTAGCATCAACAAGGCATTTTCGCCCACAAGACTGCCGCATACTGGATGTTTTTCCCTTTTCACACCATTCTTTGTAAACCCTAGAAATGGTTGTGCATGAAAATCCCAGGAACTGAGCAGGTCTGAGAAATACTCAGACCGGCCCGTCTGGCACCAACAACCATGCCACGCTCAAAATTGCTTAAATCTCCTTTTTTCCCATTCTGACATTCAGTTTGGAGTTCAGGAGATTGTCTTGACCAGGACCACACCCCTAAATGCACTGAAGCAACTGCCATGTGATTGGTTGATTAGAATCTTGCGTTAATGAGAAATTAAACAGGTGTTGTATATATGGTCACATAAAATATAGCCTTTCCTTGGTGTGAAGTGAAATAAAGTTATATTTTGCATCTTTGTTCTTCTATCTTTTGGGATTGGTCAGCTCTTGCAGAAATTGCCCCTATTGGAGTTTTATACAGACACGTCTTGTGACTAATAAAAATGCATCATCATAATGGCACTCATTTTTCTTTATTGGAAGTAACTATACCTCTGTGTTGATAATCTATTAGTCTGTTTACATTGGATGTGTTGCGTATAGCGGCTGCAGTGTGGGACCACTGGGTTTGCAGGTAGCCTCACTTGAGGGCCTTCATACGTGCATAATGCATGTGGACATGCTTTGCTTTTGCTTTTCTTCACATGTCTGACAGGTGGAGTCTGCCGAGATTTACTGACACACAGGGTGCTAAAATCTTAATCAGATTGTTGCTTATTAATGTTACAACAGAGTTCTGATTAGTTTATACTAGTTTGGAGGCGTTTTTATTTTCAGATTTCCGCTTTAGTAGGCCAAAACCATGGTAAAGTTTCAAAAAGCATTTTCAGTGTGTAAAAAATAATGCTTGAATAATTGTAATGTAGGTTAACTCACCCATTAAACACTACTTATTCTCAACAGCTGGTCTCAACCATCTGTATAACTCATTAGTGTTTTTCTTCAAAAGAGAAGCTAGCATTTTAGATATTGTTAGATTTTTTTGTTATTGAAGGATAATACCATTTGAATTTAGTTCACAAAGCATTGTAAAGATTTTTTTTGTATCTGGTCTTGTATATGGGCAGCTGCTGAAAAGTAGGGATTGGACATGCGTATGAGACACAGCAGTATCTCTCTCGTGCGTTTAAACCTTACAAGCCCCTCATCAGCACTTGAAAACCTGCAGTCAGCAGCATGAGACTGGGGTCAAAGACAAGATAACACTGGCCTATTAAGTGAGTTTAAGTGCGGACCTTTTATTACCTTAACTCCGTCATAGTTTGTCCAATCACAAAAATAAAATTGGGAACCTGAGAATTTGCGCTTTCCACTGATAATAGTAATATTTGAAAAAATAAATCACTGTGCCTTCACGTCAATAATATATACTGTATATTACGTTAATGCCCGCAATGTCACTTTCAAAGAAGGGAATAAGGACAGGAGAGCAGGAATCTGTGTCATCAAACACACAATTTACGATGTCTGAAAGACCACCAAGAGCCATAAAACAGCCGCTACATTACGTCCTGGTTTAGTCCTGGTTAAGTTGTTAACATGTAGTGAACTGTAAAAGTTTGCTAAGAACAGGCCTGACCTAAGAAGAAAAAAAAATTTTAAATGTTAATTTTAAGTGGGGAATAAATTGTTTTAAATTGGAAATAACTTTTTTTGTAAAAAAATTGGCAATCATTTTTTTTTTAAGAGGGGCCATATCACCAAGCCCTATTTTAAGAGTTTCACAATCAGCTCCACTTTTCTTTCTCTTCTTCACAAACCTAACATTTACGCCTTTCACAACCAATTTCCACCCTCAAATTTGACATCAGCCATGTTTAGCTAAACCACAGAGGTAAGTATGACATTTGCCAAATAAATAAAAAAACACAATGGTTTTAGAGTCAAAGAAGCAATTTCCTTGTTGGAAAAAAATGTATGTTCTTGATACATCAGCCACATTTCTTCCCAGAACTGGTCATACAATTTTTCTTTGTCAAAAACCTGCATTCAGAAGTGGTTTTGTATGTGTGTGGTTAACTGAAACCAAGTCGGACTATAATATAAAACATGTCAAGAGAAATGACAGTCAAAGGTAGGATTGTACAAAACAGGTGCATGCTACTGGGGCAGGGTAAAGCCAACTAGCCCTTCCCCCACATAACCTCTGCTTAGAGAGCACAAGAATAATGAGATTGTATGGATGTACTGCAGGCCTTGAGTAGACATGATTACTTAATGCATTGTGTGTGTGTACTCAGTGATCCAGACGCTTTCAACCAGCAGCACACATTTTAAACTTGTTTTTGATTCCACTGTCTGTTTTTCTGCTCCACATGGTCTGTTTTTGTGAACTTTGTGGATGTGTAGTGATAAAGTACATAAGCACTGACTCTAGTGCTTTCTAATGCATTGCCTATATACAGCTCTAGAAAAAATAAGAGGTAATAAGAGGTTTTACTATTTATAAGAATGTGTTTGTGTAAAATTAACATTTTTGTTTTATTCTATAAACTACTGACAACATTTTTCCCAAATTCAAAATAAAAATATTGTACTTTAGAGCATTTATTTGCAAGAGGATAGTGATGACCACAGAAGTTTTTTTTATACTTTTCTTTATTAAATAAGATTTGGTTCAGGTGATCACCTAATCCTGTGTTGGGATTCAACAGACATTGGAATGAAATGGATTCCATACTTGTAGAGATGCTGAACGCAAACAAAAATTGCAGTGGGCTCTTAATTTTTTCCAGAGCTGTAAGTGTCTACACATATATTTATGTGGTTTACGGTCACGTTGCCCACTTGTCCAAGGATAAGTCACACCGGCGTATGTAGACATATACTATACTACATACTTTCTCTAGCCTTTGATTAGTGTCAAAGGCTAGAGAAAGGCTTACATTATTTTAACTCCTGTAGTTATTCGTATTGTTGCCCTTTTTCATTTTATTTTAATCTGTTTATATATTATCATTACTGTTTCTTCTTTGTCTTCCTTTGTTTATTGCACTTATCATTTTATTGTGAAGCACTTTGGTGTGGCTCAGCCATCTGTAAATGTGCTATATAAATAAATTTGACTTTGACTTGTGTGTGGACAACAACTCAGTCAGAAAGGATCTTTAGAGGGAGACTAAGGAGTATGAGTTGTATTGTAGTGAAGGTTTATCCAAAAGGGCATAAATCTGCAAGCAAAGAGATAAGAAAAAAATTAGTTTGTTTCGGGAAAGACAAAAACATATACTTAATTAAATTGTGCAAGTGTGGCTACATACTCCACGAGATGCAAAACGGTTGTTAAAGTAGTAAGAAACCACAGGCCTGACTCTCATATCCTGCTGTCTAAACCAACTTATAGCTCCTCCCTTTTCACAGAAAACTGCACTCTTCAGCTCAGGCCTAGCCACTTTGTGATAAGATAAGTGATTGAGTTGAATGAGAGCAGTTATTTTATACTAGTAATAGGACCCATTGGTCCCCTATTTACCAATATTGTCATTACAAATGGGCAATAAAATGGCCGTTACATCCGGGGTTTTCGGCTTTTACTCCATAGTAAAACAATAGTTTTTAGATAGCATAAACCAACGTAATAATCAAAAATCCCCCCCAGAGTTGTCATGTAGTAAAAACTTAGCTCTAGAGACCGGAGCCATCTTTTGTACCAGGCTGTAAACATGAGTTTTACTCTTGTAAAGTCGCCATTGGGTTTCTCCTTATATTTCCGCTTTTGGAGCCTGCCCTCTGGTGGACGGAGGTATATCGCTGTATTTCGCTGTAAAATCACCGTATGGCGGCGCCCTTACACGAGGACCATTTTAGAGGTACCATGGGAGAGGCTTGGCTTCAACGGAATTATTTAAAAAAATAAACTCATGGAACAGGCCTAGACAAAATTGTTGGTACCCCTAACTTAATATTTTGTTGCACAACCTTTTCAAGGCTATCACTGCAATCAGACGATTCCTGTAACTGTCAATGAGACTTCTGCACCTCTCAGCAGGTATTTTGGCCCACTCCTCATGAGCAAACTGCTCCAGTTGTTTCCGGTTTGAAGGGTGTCTTTTCCAGACGGCATGTTTCAGCTCCGCCCCAAAGATGCTCAATAGGATTGAGGTCAGGGCTCATAGAAGGCCACTTTAGAATAGTCCAATGTTTTCCTCTTAACCATTCTTGGGTGTTTTTAGCTGTGTTTTGGGTCATTGTCCTGTTGTTAGACCCATGACCTGCGACTGAGACCAAGCTGTCTGACACTGGCCAGCACATTTCTCTCTAGAATCCCTTGATAGTCTTCAGATTTCATTGTACCCTGCACAGATTCAAGACACCCTGTGCCAGATGCAGCAAAGCAGCCCCAGAACATAACAGAGCCTCCTCCATGTTTGACAGTAGGGACGGTGTTCTTTTCTTGATATGCTTCATTTTTCCGTCTGTGAACATAGAGCTGATGTGCCTTGGCAAAAAGTTCCATTTTTGTCTCATCTGTCCATAGGACATTCTCCCAGAAGCTTTGTGGCTTGTCAACATGTAGTTTGGCATATTTCAGTCTAGCCTTTTTATGATTTTTTTTTCAATAATGGTGTCCTCCTTGGTCATCTCCCATGTAGTCCACTTTGGCTCAAACGACGACGGATGGTGCGATCTGACACTGATGTTCCTTGAGTTCACCTTGGATCTCTTCAGAAGTCTTTCTGGGCTCTTTTGTTACCATTCGGATTATCCGTCTCTTTGATTTGTCATCAATTTTCCTCCTGCGGCCACGTCCAGGGAGGTTGGCTACAGTCCCATGGATCTTAAATTTCTGAATAATATGTGCAACTGTAGTCACAGGAACATCTAGCTGCTTGGAGATGGTCTTATAGCCTTTACCTTTATGATGCTTGTCTATGGTTTTCTTTCTATTCTCCTGCGACAACTCTTTCCTTCGCTTCCTCTGGTCCATGTTGAGTGTGGTACACACCATGTCACCAGACAACACAGTGACTACCTGAAGCCCTATAAATAGGCCCACTGACTGATTACAAGATTGTACACACCTGTGATGCTAATTAGTGCACACACCTTGAATTAACATGTCCATTTGGTCACATTATTTACAGTCTTTTCTAGGGGTACCATCAATTTTTTCTAGGCCTGTTCCATGAGTTTATTTTTTAAAATAATTCCGTTGAAGCATGGTTGAAAAGCAATGTCTGACTTTCATTGGTTAACATTCATAGAATTTTTATTTATTATTACTTTTGTCAGAATAAAGTTTTTTCTGTGACCATTGGGAGTTTTTCTTTCATTGACTGAAGGGTACCAACAATTTTGTCCACGTGTGTATGTATGAATATTACTGTCTGTAAATGTCTGCATTAGAGTAATTTTACACTACACAGATGCTTACCTTTTCTGTTTCTTATCTTGCACTAGTATTATTAAATTTACACTGCCTATTTATTATACTTATCATTGCTATGTAGTTGTGCCATGTGCATTAAAAGTTAAATCCAATCAAATCCAATCAGATACAGTTATGTTATTTATATTAAAAAGACAGTAAATAGCAAAACTCAGTTATGAGAAACATTATTGGAGAGCAGCCCAATAGTTTGACTTACAGAAATGTGTGAGTATTACAGACATCCCAACCTGCAAAAAGTAATTTCAGGGAGGCATCGAAGCACCCTAACTGGGATGTGTCTTTGCTCTTTTATAGAGAAGTTGGTAGCATACCAGAGGGAGTTCCATGCCTTAAAGGAACGCCTTCGAGTGGCAGAGCACAGAACGCTGCAGCGCTCATCTGAACTCAACACCATCCTTGAGCAGTTCAGACGAGCTATTGCAGAGACAAACAGCAGCAAAGATGTCCTCACAAACTTCTCTGGTAAGATTACAGACAAAGTTTCATCTCATCTTTTATTGTTGGCTTTAGACGTTAAATTTCTGCTATTCAATTTAACCAACTCGAGGGGAAAAAAAATAAATGATGTAAAGTCTGTTTTTTTTTCTATTATTAGATGAGACACAAAAACTTCTGAAGGAACTCGCTAATAGAAAACCCCTGCAGGTCCCAAATATATACCACCACCTGCCTCACCTCCTCAACAATGAGGGCAGCTTGCATCCTGCTGTGCAGGTTGGTCTTGGACGCACTGGAGGTGAGTTTATGTCACAGACACAAACTTAACAAATTCCTTACGGGTAAAGAGTAAACATTTCTCAAACTTTTAACTCTTAACCCCCTGCCTGGAATGAAAGAAAGATGAGTTATGTTTCATTTATGTTAACTGGTTCCTGACTGATTTGAAAGCAAATAATGTTGTGACACACAGGATAATAGGATATTATCAATCAATTAATTAAACTTTATTTTATTGCACTTTTCATACAACGTACGCCAACTGAAAGTGCTTTACAACATAAAAGTCTTCAAACACATCAACATTCAAAACATTCACTCAGTAAAATAGAATAAAAAATTACAAAAAAAAAACTATAAATAGTGCAATAAAACAAAGACATAAGCTGTACTGTTTTTACCAGACTAAATATTTATGTACTGGGTTTACGTTTAAACATGTGAATGCTTAAAGTCAGTCTAAAATCGCACCAACGATTTTCACTTCATTTTCACCAACAAGTTGTTAAAATTCAATAATGCAAACACCATGGCATACCTTTATTGAAATGTATGCTCTATTAATTACTTTTTTGTTGCAATTTTTTCTCTTTTTACATTAAAATATGAAACCTAAAAATTATTAAAATAGCCTTAAATTAATGTAGATTTGGCATGAAACATGTAAACATCCTCTGCTTTTAAAGACAAGTTGTGCCTGGTTCAACCGATACTTCACTGTGTAACTCTTAATGACATGGCTCGCTGCCATCTCTTGAGAATGCATAGAATCAGTTGCCAGAATCAGTCACATTACAGTTTTTCACAATTTCTAAAACACTAAAGGCCATTCTCTGAACCAAACGGTCAACTGCTTAAGCATATTTATCAAACACAATTCACTGTTTAAACACAGTTTAGAAAACCCCTTTTACTCTTTATTGCAAAACACATTCTTGCTCAATAACACACATGTGACATTCTTAGACACATATGAGACAAAATGTTAGGCGGCATGACAGGAGGCAGTAAGTAACACTGCAGTCTCTACTAACACAACTCAAAACCTAAAACACTTGTTGCTAATTAACTGAAACCAATATAAAGACAGTTCCGAGACACACACGTGAGCTCCATCTTCTAGATTCTTTGAATACTAATTGTAAATGGCATGCGTTTATATAGCGCTTTTTATAACCTTCTTAGTCCCCAAATCATGCTATTTTTTTTTTTAACACCATTCTCACTCCCGCTACACTGTGGTAGTGGTAAGCCACTTCTGTAGGATGGACAAACAGGCTGCACCTACAGCCTCTCCAACCACTACCAAACGCATCATATTCATACACTAGTACTGTGAAGTGTCTTGCACAAAGACTGGGGGGAGCGGGGATCAAACCGCCAACTTTCTGGTTATAGGACAGCCTGCTCTACCTCCTGAGCCACTGTGCCCTCTAAGAAAACTATAAGTGTGAATATGAATACTGTAGAATCCAACAAATACACATTTTTGGGTTGAACTGTTGGACACAGCTGTAATGTAGATCAGGTCCTGCTGTTCTCACCAAAAAGACATGATGCTGAGGATTAAGTACAGCAAGTGAATATTGTAAACTCCTGGTTCGGCAGTTTATTTATGTAAAATAATCAAATAAAAATGTAGCTACACCTCTTGTAGTGATTGTGCTATTCATTCAGTTTGTTCTATTGAGCTTGACTCAGTTTTGTGATTTTGTTTCTGATGATAAATTGACAACTGTGTTTAATTTCATTTTTAGAAATTGTGTAGTCATTTTTCACAATCGCTATCACAAACATCAAATATAGAAGGTACTGTATTTATGGAAACGGTCTCATGTGAGTTTGTGGCAGCATTTGTCTCCATCACTCTGTATATACATCTTAATATTTGCTTAGTATAATAACTCTTCTACAGGTGTTTCTTTTTTCTGTTTTCTGTTTACTTAGTTCTCAGTGTGCTCATGTTGTTTTGAAACTGTTGCTGTTTTTGTGCATCACTATTATTCACACCTATTCTGATGAATTTTTTTATTTATATTCATCCTTTTGCTCCTGAAGCAGCTGTATCGGGTTCCTACTATGAGGATTACTTATCTACCATTATGAAAGAGATTGCTCATTTTGAGGTGAATAGCTCAAATGGTCCACGTTCCCAATGACGATGACTGAGGCGTAGAGCAGACGCCCTGCACAAATTTAAAGGATTAACAATGGAGGCAAGATGGAAAGTTTTGTCTTTGTTTTGCAGTCACTTTGATCACATCAAAGGGCCATGGATCAATGAATATAAGGCACTCCCACAGGAAACAAGATCATGTGAGGCCTCTCATCTCTGTCACTACCCTTGTGTTTATATCTCTGGCTATATGACAGAAAGGCAGACCATTTCTGTCAAGCAGTTCCTGTCTTAAGGAAATCTCTAAACACCGTATTTATTTATATATATATATATATATATATATATATATATATATATATATATATATATATATATATATATATAGATTTTTTTAATGATTCATTTTCTATGCACTTGCTGTGTGTATGTACTTCTTTATCAACCTGTAAGCGATGTGGGACAGGAGCAAGGACCATGTGAGTTTTCTGTCCTGACATCTTTCCATTTGAAAATGAACGAGTAGAAAAAAAGCCCAGAGGCCCCACAAAGGAGCATCGTTACCTTTAGAGTTATGTAACTGCCTGTGTCTGTTGATTGGTTTGGCAAGATTATGTAAATACTCCCCCACACATTTGCATAAAGCAAGAGCTGGGTCCAAGTTATTCATCTTGGAGCCAAATCTTACTGGGCAATTGTATTTTTACAGTGATACATTATCTACTGGGTAAAATCATTATTTTGTATAATTCTTCCAAACATATACAGTATATGTATGACCTTTTAAGCGAGCCATAAACCAAGATGTACAGAATCACACTCTGGCCCTAACATTCACCACATAATCTAATAACATGCCTTTTACCATACCACTACTGTTTGGCACATATGTTTTTTTTCCTGACAGATGAAGGGATGGTCCAAGTGAAATGAGCAGACAGATCACTGCACACAGGGAGGGGCTGTGACTAGAGTGGGTCCTGCTCGTGCTACACTTGGATGCATTAGCCCTCATTCACTGTCTGCCACGCGCTCTCTCTGATGTTGCCATTCTGTCTCCTTTCTTTCCTCCCACATTCTCCTTCCATCCTTGACCTACTTTTTATGGTGATGCTGGGTATTGCTATATGTCTTGGAGCTCAGCGTGAGAAACGCAAAGCAAAATTGGGACAGATTCTCCATGCTGCGCAGATCACCCACTCACTTTTCCACTGTAATACTTAGTGAAAGTGATCATTGTGAGAACAGTTTATTGTCTGTACCAGTGTGTTGTTTCTTACTCTTGTGTACTTTTCCACACACTCTAAGCCCAATACAGTGAAACCAGAGAGGACAATAGCCACTCTTTACTCATTACTCTTTACTTTATTTCATGAGTCAATACACAGGATTCTCTCTGCCATTGCTGTTGACTTCAGGCTGCATGCCCTCCATAAAGGGAGGAGAGTAAATGGTAGCAAATTTCCTTTCCTCATCTGTCCTCTGCAATCTATTGTCATTTTGTAATTTATCCATGGTTTCAAATCGAATTAGATATTTCTTTCACATGGATTTCTGCAATCTGAACTAGGCGTGTGTCATTTTGTTGGCTCTAATATTGTCAACTCCGTCTATTTTTTGTAGTTACCATGGTGATGGGGATTCCTACAGTTAAAAGGAAGGTAAAGTCCTATCTGTCGGAGACACTGCGTTCGCTTATAGACAAGCTGTCACCGGAGGAGAAGCTTGACTGTGTCATTATTGTCTTCGTTGGGGAGGTGAGCCCTCATTCATCAGCTCCATTAATTATAACTTTATATTTTGAATGACATAAAAAGAAAATGCATCCACTCCTTATATCCTTTTGCAGACGGACATAGACTATGTTAATAGCGTTGTTGCTGGCCTTGAAAAGGAGTAAGTGCAATTTACTGCTTTTCAAGACATAAAATTTGTAACACACTTCTCTTTTAGCTAACTTATCTTTCAACAGGTTCTCAACTGAGCTGAATTCAGGCTTATTGGAGGTGATTTCTCCTCCAGCCACCTATTACCCTGACCTTACTAACCTCAAAGAGACATTTGGAGACTCCAAAGAGCGGGTCAGGTAAGACAACTAGACGGGCATGACATCTGTTGGTAATTGGCTTGAGCTTAGTATTATAATAAGGCAGAACGTAAAACATTTGGACCGTGACATCGAACGTAGAATATTAGGACCGTGACGGTATGGCGCAATTGAGGCCCCACCCTGGAGCCAGGCCCGGAGTTGGGGCTCGCATGCGAGCGCCTGGTGGCGGGTCTTTCCGCACGGGGCATGGCCGGGCTCAGCCCGAAGGAGCTGAGGGCTTGCTTATAGCCCCCCAGCTCAGCCGCCATGTGTTGGAGTTCACCACGGTGAACGTGAGGGTCGCTTCTCTGCACCTTCGGGTCGTGGGATAGGTCTCTCACTGTTGTTTGTGCTTATGGGCCAAGTACCCGGCCTTCTTGGAGTCTCTGGGAGGGGTGCTGGAAAGTGCTCCGATCGGGGACTCCATCGTTCTACTGGGAGACCTCAATGCTCACGTGGGCAGCGACAGTGAGGGGCGTGAGTGGGGGAACAGCCCCCCGGATCTGAACCCGAGCGGTGTTCTGTTATTGGACCTCTTTGCTAGTCACAGTTTGTCCATAACAAACATGTTCAAGCATAAGGGTGTCACGTGGCACCCTAGGAGGTGTCCCGGGCATGTCCCACCGGGAGGAGACCCCGGGGAAGACCAAGGACACGCTGGAGGGACTATATCTCTCGGCTGGCCTGGGTACGCCTCGGTATCCCCCCGGAAGAGCTGGAGGAAGTGTCTGGGGAGTGGGAAGTCTGGCCGTCTCTGCTTAGACTGCTGTCCCCGCGACCCGGCCCCGGATAAGCGGTAGAAGATGGAGAACAAAGAACATCATTTATTATCTGAAATCCTAGAGAAACTTGTCCTAATTAGATGTTTAGAAACTGTGATGAGGATTGCAGAAAAAAAGTAGAAAGATGAGTTTGGGAGAGGTGGGGAGGGTCCACGCAGACCAAAGATTTTAGGTTGGCTGCCTGGGTACTTGGTATTCCACTGGCATTTCTCAAAGTCACATCAAGGTCATAATCAGCAGCACACTGTTTCTGTCTGTTGTACCTGCTCTTACTATGCCCTCCCTTTTTCTTCTGATTATGTTAAGCTAAATATGTGTTAATTGTTGCATTTCAGTTTTAAATCCAGTTTCAGGCTGTGAGACTATGAATGAGGTTTAGCTTTCTTGATACTTTCATAGAGTAATTTAGCCTTATCTTATCTACAGGGTTCGTACAAGGTGCTTAAAGTGCTTGAAGTACTTGAATTTGACTTTTTGAAATTTAAGTCCTGGAAAACCCTTGAAAACAGTCATATTAATGACGAGGTAATTGAAAAGTGCTTGAATTATTTAAAGGCAATATTTATGAATTTACAAAGCAATTTTGAAGTGTATATTTTTTTTCTATAAAACATAATTAACGCTCAAAATTAACGCCTCAGCCCATCCCCCTCCTTCTACCCGCCTTATACGTTAACTCGCTCGTTCTGACATCACTTACCTGGAGCACATTTACGAAATGGTAAAGAGTAAGACGAAGAAATGCCGGGGAAGTGTAAATTTAATCCAGCTTGGCTGGAAAAGGAACCATATAAAAGTGGCTTCTTGAAGACCCTAAAAGTGTGCATCGTGCACATTGTAAAATATGCCGCAAATCCTCGAGATTTCAAACATGGGCGAATCGGCACTGAAGAGTCACATGCAAGGGAGCGTCATGTCAGTGCAGTTGCACGCACTGGACCGCCATCCGTCCGAGAATATTTCACCCCAACAGTCACAGAGCAACACGGTGCACAGAGTACCGTGACTTTCATGTTCTCATACTTGGAGTTGCCACAGTCATTGAATACTTTAATGTGCTGTACCTTATTTGTACAATCTTGTTTAATTTTTATTCATCTATTTTCCTTTTTTAGAATTTAAAGTAAATAAAGTATATGTTTGATAAGTGAGACCTCTGATTGTAGTCCTTGAAAATCCCCAAAATAGTGCTTGAAAAGTCCTGGAAAGTCCTGGAATTTCATTATACAGTATCTGTACGAACCCTGTATCTATAATTTGGTGATGTTCTAAATGATTTGTTATGGCTTAAACAGAGACGGGCATATATGCCTATTTAGTCCTGTGCTTGCATTGCTAATCTGATGTTCAGCTACACAACATTGAGTGAATGAAGACTCGTTCTGGTGGATCTTATATTTGTGGTATCAATTTTCTTGAGGATTGAAAGAAAAAAGTCTTGGTCTCTGCAACTCCTAGTCCTATATCTTTTCTGTGAATGAATCATGCACACTTGCTGATTCCTGGAAACGTGTTTTATTAATTGTGACTGTAAGCCATAAACTGTAATAACCGTGTGTTACGTGCAACTGCTTTTTGGGAGATCATTTTAAATTACATTTTATGATATGCCAATATCCATGTTTTGTGCAGATGGAGAACCAAGCAGAATCTGGACTATTCTTTCCTCATGATGTATGCTGTGAGCAAAGGGGTTTACTATGTCCAGGTATGTGAATGAAATCATTTCTAGATACTTCCAATGACCAGTTAAGGTCTTGTAAAAGTAGAAGATGTGACTGTTTGTTGTTGTTTTAGTCGAGTATATCAAACTTATTTAAAAGTATTTTTATACATTTATCTTAATGAGTTGTAATCCCTTGACAGTTTCACTCTTTCTTGGCCTTTCCAGCTTTATTTTTCTTAAACTACAATGTTCTTTTTGTAAATGCTTCTTTAAAGGCATGCTCTTGTCAATGTAAATACTAAAAGCAGCAATTCATGGCTTGATTAACTATGTTGTCCATTTTTCATCTCTGCCTGATGCATGGTGTGTGTCCTTGTTTCCAATCTCTGTTCTCACATGGAGGGAAGAGGTATTTCCTTCTCCTACTGCAGTTTAGCATAGCCACTCAGCAGTATTTTCTGACACACTATTGTCATGTCCCCCTGTAATCATAGAAGTCTTTGTACTTTATCTGCTTTCTTAGCATATTTCAGAACCCCACTTTTGCTGTATTTGTGCCCTTCTTACTTTCCTTTTTTTGTTTGGCTTTTCCTCTAGTTGGAGGATGACATTGTGGCCAAGCCGAACTATTTTGCCACAATGAAGAACTTTGCTTTGCAGCTCTCGTCAGAAGACTGGATGATACTGGAGTTCTCTCAGCTGGGCTTCATTGGTACGACCTATTAAGTGTCTGATCAATACTCGGCAAACCACCAGGGGTCTGTCTCCTGGAGCAGGTTGTGCATAGTCAGCTTATGTCAAAAGCCAGCCATGACATTTGTGGCCCAATAATCCCCGTAAAGTGGTTTTATCTCTTTCTGTCAAGTCAGGTTTTTCTAGGCCACTGCAATCTGTTGAGGCTTTTTGAAGAGGAAAGAAAACAAACAAAAAACATTTATCCCAGTTACATATTGCAATACAAATGCATTAGTCCCTGATTAGTACCTGAAGTTTGATTAGTAAAACATTCTTATATGGACATACTAATAGTTAAATATTGCAAGTTTTCTTTAACTTTAGCTTAAAAGAAATGTGCAAATATATATATTTTTATAATATGTCCCTTTCCTCTTTTATTTACAGGAAAAATGTTCCAGGCTCCAGACCTAAACCTTATTGTTGAATTTATTTTCATGTTTTATAAAGAGAAGCCCATTGACTGGCTGCTTGACCATATTCTTTGGGTAAAAGTCTGCAATCCAGAGAAAGATGCGGTATGTACAGTTATTATTCACCAGTATTATTTTCTTTGCAAGTTGTGTAAGTTTCATAATTATTCTTTCTTTAACAGAAACACTGTGAGCGGCAGAAGTCCAGCCTACGCATACGTTTTAGACCCTCTCTGTTTCAACACGTAGGGCTTCACTCCTCTCTTGCTGGAAAGATCCAGAAACTCACAGTGAGTTTTCTGCCTGAAAGACACAAGTTATGGCTTTGTTAAAACCTTGATCCTGACCCTTTTCTCTCTCCATTTCTCACTCTCTGAAGGACAAGGACTTTTTAAAGCCACTGCTCCACAAGATGCATGTCAACCCCCCAGCAGAAGTTTCCACTTCAATGAAGGTACATTTCTACTTTATTTCCCATGTGAAACAAAATAAAAAATAATAAAATAATCAGTAATCATATTGTGAATATAAAAGGATGCATTGTCATTCAGGTGTATCAGGGTCACACTCTGGAGAAGACGTACTTAGGAGAAGATTTTTTCTGGGCCATAACTCCTACTGCAGGAGACTACGTCCTGTTCAAATTTGACCGACCTGTTAGCATAGAGAGGTATGTATGACATTTTTTATATTTTCATGTATTGTATTTTCATATATTTTCATTCATACGGTTTGGCACAAGACTATCTTTCTTTTTGTTCTTTTTTGTTCTGGACCCCAGAGAATCAGGTTCAGCTACACTGTGCGCGTGTGTTCAGTCTCTCCCCGGGGATCAGTGTGGGCTAATGAAAGTGCTCTAAAAAAGCATTGATAGGCCAGCCTCCAACTCTCTGTGGAGGGGCAGTTACAAACTACATTTTAAAAGAAGCTTAACCAGACTGCTTGGGTCAGTGCTGATCTGAAATAAGGCTGTTATATCTGGTTGTAGGGTGCCATTTTAGAATAATTTAATTGGCTGCTCATTTTTTTATGTTTGGACCAGTGGACTCACAATCAGTCACTAAAGTGGAAAGTTTTAGTGCTTTGAGTCTATCTGCTGTTCTAGTTCTGACTGACAAGGAGTGATTGACCTCTGATCGATTTTTATCAGCATTTGAGTGGTCCGGCTTCTTTGACAACTGGTATACCACCTCTTTTCTCATTAAATGGAAATGTACTGTTCAGTATAACAGTAAATATTATTTTTTGCCTTTATCTGATGTCTACAACTTAAATGCAGAAAATCTTTGTTTTCTTGTTTATCTTGAATATGAAAGCTATATGTAAATTAATGCTTTAGTTTATTCGCAGGTTCCTCTTTCGCAGTGGAAATCAGGAGCACCCTGGAGACAGGATTGAGAACACAACCGTGGAAATACTGCCTGTTTCGGTATGAAAACACACTCACAGTCTGCCATCCATTTGCAGGTGTGTACTGCAGGAGACTACGTCCTGTTCAAATTTGACCGACCTGTTAGCATAGAGAGGTATGTATGACATTTTTATATTTTCATGTATTGTATTTTCATATATTTTCATTCATACGGTTTGGCACAGACTAGCTTAGCTTGTTGTGTGTTTCTAAATCATTACAGTATTTCCTCAATACTATAACATTTTATAGGACTAACAGGCTTCAATAGATGCCCTCATTAGATTCCATAAATAGAATTAATATAATATCACGAGTGGCGTGGCGGGGCGCCGTGAGCGCTGAGCGAGCAGGTAACGTTATGTGTTAGTTGTCACAGTATGCACACAGTTGTCTTTAAAAGATGGATAAAACAAAAAAAATAAAGAAAGAAGGAAAAGGAGATGGTGTCAATCTATGGGACAGCTGATAAACAAGTGGATAGTGAAAAGCAACAGGTAGGACTTAAAGTGAGACGTCTGTGCTTGGAGGCTTGCAATATTCATGTTAACAGACTTAGCGTTAGCGTTTGCTAACACTGGGAATGCAGCAGCCAAATGGGGTTTAAATTAAGGCTAGCCTTAAATGTAAAACTGAGGTTACTGAGCTGAAAACTGGAAAATATAAGACAGCATGCCATGATCCGCAGGTTCCTCTTTCGCAGTGGAAATCAGGAGCACCCTGGAGACAGGATTGTTTACCAACTGAGCTATCCAGGTGCAATGTGTGTAGGTAGTTAATATACACATGGCTCATGATACAGGCTGGTATGAACTACAGACCGCTAGATTTTGTGGTAGCAAACATTTCGTAGCTAACATTTTTATTTTTTTGGGCGCGCCAAAATTGATGCTTCATACCCCTCCAGCACTGGGTAGTTGCGCCCCTGAGCATGACACAATGGTTTGCTGTACCTCTGGCAATACATTCTTGCATTATGTTCTTAATCTATTGTCACTTTTTATTGTGTTTCTTTGTTAGGAGACTGGACTACAGGCCAAAGAGAAGTATAAACGGACTGAAGATCGTTTTTACAGGATTGGTGAGTGTATTTTGCATGAATACGTGAGTGTAGGTGCATTTCCATGATCAGGATTAGATCAGATTACAGGATCAGATTACAATGCATTCAATTACTTGTATTTGTGTGTGTTTGATTATACCGTAGGTCTGTTTGAGAAAGGTGTTGCAGAAGGAGCTGTAGATTCATCATTAAACCCTGTTGTGGCACTTCGGCTCTCAGTTCTCAAAGACTCAGCTGTGTGGGCAATCATCAGTGAAGTAAGCAATTCAAAACATGTTTTCTGTAACCTGTTTCCATATAACCTGAATTTCCTGCCTTGTTGCAAGTACAGTATACTTAATTTACATAGCACTGCTATATTGTTTGTAGTATTTCCTTATTTTTCTTTTTTTTAACAAGTGTCCCCTTTTTTCCCCTGTAGATACATATAAAGAGGATATCAGGCTAACTGTTGTAGAGGACACCTGAATCCTGGGTCTTGGAGGACCAAAATCTCTTGACTGCATATGCAGGGCCATTGGCACCTAGCAACCAGCAGTGAAGTCAATAAAGCCCACTAGAGTTGCTCATCTTTGCTCCTGTGTGGAATGCCACCTCTCTGGCTTTGCTCTTTTTAACGCAACTCATCCTTCTGCTTTTCAGTTGATTTCTCTTCTTTCCTCTGCATTTTTGTTTCACTATTGTGCTCTTATTTTGTGAGAATGTGAATACTACCGTCTAAAACTCCAGCACAGCGTGTTATAACAACTTTTACCAGCTCTGGCTCTCAAAGTGACTGTCTCTTTCAGCAGCTTTGACATAATAGAAAGAATAAGGACAATCTTTACATCTAGGAAGAAACAGTCAGCTGGTCACTGGTTTAAATGCTGCAAAATCATTTTTGTTACTTGATACTGCCACCCTTGGGCAAACTGGGATATTGCACTGTCACTAGCACCACCAACAAAGCTTGTAATGATCAAGAATGTTATCAATTAGGCCAGTTCTGTTGTCATCGATGATGTTGAAGTATTTGATGAACACTAGCCCAAACTAATTATATTCATAGTTTATTAGAGTTTTGACAGTCAGTACTCTCAATACTTGACTTACCCTGAGCTCTTTCTACTGTGTGTGGTTAGTCATGGGAATACTGACAACTGGCATTATTCCTTAATAATTTTACCCTGTTCCATTTATACTATGACTGCATCTGTCACACAACTGTAAACCAATCAGACATTGCCTTGGCACCATTGTCTTTAAGGAAGATATTGTTATATTGATATATTATTACAATCTATGAAGTGAATTAATTTATTTGAAATAAATCTTTAATTTGTACAAGATGTCAAATATATTTTTATTCTATTAAGAGATGTTTATGGTAGTTGAATGCCGATTTTATTTGTGGACTGTATTTTTTTAACTGCTACTGTGTGTTTTATTTTGACTGTTTATAGTTGTTTATTTTTGTCTTTTGGCGTAAGTAGAATCACTCCAACTGTACCCATTTGTTAAAACTTTTTAGCCATTTATTTTTACTGCTAGAATAGTAAATTATAAGTGGGTCTGAGAAAGTAATAGAGGGTGAATATTGAGAGAATGTGCCTTATATACACAGCGAACTGCCTACAGAGTTAAACGTGTTTTCCCTTGGTCACCCTGCTAAAAGTCCTTCTGTAAATAACTCACTGGCCCCTTACTAATCGATAGTCAAAAACAACAGTCTTGTATCTAATATCTAGTTTTGTAACCACATGATTTGCACTACATTTTCACCCTTTTCCCTACCTTTCCCAATTATAACTTATTTTGTCTAGTAATATTTGAATTTAGACAAACAATGACTACTGATGATTGTAGTGGGCTTCATTGTTGTATGAGTTGACTAAAATAGAATAGTTTTTTCACTTTTGTAAAATTTACATTGTAAATACATTTGAAATAGGTGAATTTCATATCACTTGCTTCACTTGTATGTGACATGTTTGTATGTGTGGCTAATATTATGAGAGGAAATCATTGTAAGTGTATTGTACTTATTTAAAATGCCAGCGGTTTCTTCAAGGGAGATGTGCCTCTTTTACCGAATTATCATTATTGCAGTGCGTGGTTGTTGTAAACAGTTTTTTTCTGACTCCTTCAATCCATCATCGGACTTTATATTCTGTAAGGCTTAATCTCTACACTTTCCTCTGATTTGTCCAGTATATAAGTGGATGAATATCAAGTGTTCAGAAAGCTGAAACCTTTCCAGTGGCATGAGTTAGAATGTGCTAGGAAAAAAAGCACAGTCATAAAAGCCTACCACTGCAATGTAAATGTGGATTATAAACACAAGCTCTTCTTTGCTCAACCCCACACAGCCATTGGGTCATGTGCCTTCATGTACATGTGTCTGCCTTCCTCTAATGTTTGACATATTTCATTGTCATCATCGAAATAAATCAGAACGTGTTGCTACAAATCATGGCCATTTTTGTGTTTTGCTTTTCGGTTCATGCATCACCATGCCATTTGCATTATTATTTCTAAATGAACAGGATTGAAGTAAGACAGAAATTTAAAAAAATGTCGAAGCCAAAAACTACAAGTCCATGATGCACCTCGGAGCTGCACTTCCTGTTTCCGATCAGGTTTTGGCATAAACATGGCGGCGACGTGAGATAACACTGCTTGATAACACTGCTTGAAGTAAATGAAACGTGTTATGGTGGGTTCATTTATTTTAAACTAAATATTGGTGGTAAAAATGCCAAAATACTACGAAGATAAAGAGGAAGATACTCGCGCCTGCGCTGGTGTTAGAGAGGACTTCAAGGCTTGTCTCCTTCAGCACGACTGTGTTGTTAAGGTAAGTTTATGGACAAAGTCCTTAGTTCTTGAACGACTCTATGTAACCAAACGATTCTGAACATCTCTATTTTTAAGGAGGGGAAGAGGCCGAGTGAGTGTCTGAAAGAGGGTCATTGCAAGGCGCTGCAGACATCATTTTTTGAGTGTAAAAGGTCAATGGTAAGTCGAGAACATTTATACCACAAGTCGTCTACTCTACAGCTTTGTAATTGTAGTCTTTGGTTAAGCAAGGGTTTTTTAGCTTTGTCTTGACAATGTATCTGAAATCTGTTTAACTTCTAATTAAGACAGAAAAATGGCATGTGCCAAATCATCCACTATTAAGTGGATTAATATAACTCTTCTCAATCCCATTTGTCAAAAATGTGTCATTGTCTGTCCTCTTTTGACAGCTTGACACAAGGTCAAGATTCAGAGGAAGAAAAGTATACTGAGGAGCCAAGTAAGGAATGACACTACTCAAATCTTAATGAGCAACTGAAGACTTGCAGTCTCTCAAAGGATGTGTCAAGAAAAGGAAAGTAAAAAAGCTGCCAAAGAGGCTTAATGACAAATGGACTGGAGTGTGTTATTCTTTGTACTTAATATTTGTAAAAACAGAAACAACAAATTATTTACAAAAGATATTTAAACATTTGATTCAAATTTAGTCAACAGTTGATACATTCATTGTAATACATACAATACTTCTTATATAGACACACAGTACTAACATTCAAGTTCTTGTGTTATTGAGATGTTTAGCTTGTATTAACAAGAAAAATTATGTGAAACCTTAATCAAAACCACACAATAAACAAAAGATGTTGGCATCTGTTCGTTCATTTACTTCAAAGCAGCCATCATCATCTGCTCAAACATTTTCATATCAACCTTCTTCATGATAAAAGCCTTATGGGCCTTGTTCATGAAGCCCACAGTGTCTACCACCATCATGCCTCGTGTGTGCGTCCCTGTGAGCTCCACACTAACTGGTAACTCGTCACATTCCAAGATGAAAGAATCATTGACAGCAGCTGCCATGGCATAGGAGTCGCACGAAATGAGCCCTGTGCCATTTGTAACCTCTTTCCAGCGCTCGGTTTTTGAAATGTTGAGGCTATGTTGAATGATGCGTGCCATAAAGCGAGCCTTATCCGAATCTTGAGATAACCATTGGTCACAAAACTCCTGTTAAGACACAAAAATGTTGCTATGACAACTGTTAACTTATGGTTTAATTTATTCAAATTATTTTAACATTTACCCAAGACAACTTGTTGTAGCAAGTAAATTCCCAGCACGCCAGGTAGGTGGGACACTGATATTCATTCAGTACAATGTATGCTGCTTCTGGATCGACAGCGAAATTAAACTCGCCACATACAGTAGTGTTTCCCCGTGCTGAAAGACTTAAGTATTATTTACAGATATTATTTAGTCAGCTTATGAGAACAAAAATACTCACACTCTGTGTTGCCTCCCATAATGTAGAGACCTTTCAGTTTGCTTGGTAAGGAAGGATCCATCCTGACAGCCAGAGCCAGGTTGGTAAGTGGTGCTGTGGCAACTAGAGACACCTTTTTAAAATAAAATAAATATATATATATACACAGTGTATATATAAAATGACAAACCTCAAATCTGAACTAAACCTCTAAAAAGAGTCTACAAATAGGTCAGCTGTAAATCTTACCTGTCCTGGGTTTTCATTTACAATCCTGATGATTGCAGACACTGCGCCTTCCTTCTGTATCAGGTCTAAACTGGGGGCATTAGGGTCGGGGGCATCTCCCAGCCCATCCTGCCCATGAAAGTTTGCGCCCTTAACTCCATGTCCGAGGATTGGTTTAGCAGCACCTTTAAACACTGGGATCTGACACAGGATAATTAAATGTTATCTAGTTTCTTTTACATAAAATGTTCTTTCTTCGGATCTAAATAAAGGATAGGCTACTTTCCACTCGGCGCCCACTGGCAGTCATATGATCATTCCTAAAATACCTGGCAACCATATAACAAGTCTAAAGAATATAGCTCACCTCCAGCTTACTGCTAACTTGCAGAATGCGCAGTGTGTTGCTACACACGTTGTCTACTGTAGTGTTTCCATGCACACATGTGATGCCCAGTATTTCCACATTGGGAGCAGCCAGGGCCAATAGAATAGCCTGAGCATCGTCCACTCCACAGTCGACATCCAACAACAACTTCTTATCCATACTGTAACGAGCTGAAAACAGCAAACAAAGCTGATTAAATTTCAGTGTAAATGGAAATACTATACAATTTAAAATCAAACTCTGAAACCTTTTATTGGACCACCCCTACCTGTTGAGTGTGAATAGTGACGTTAGTAAGTGGTCACTGGGGTTCTTCCTTTTTCAGCCTTCCTTTTTTGTGCCAGCAGTAGTCAACAAGCAATCTTTGAACAGCAATAAAGATGCACAGAACAATGGGAGGAGTTACATTAGTTGCGCAAACAAGGGCTTTATTAAACATTAACTATTAACAGTATGACAGTGAGCTAATCAGTAAGTTATTAAGACCTTATTACCTGCACATAAGTCCTTGAGAATTATATATTTCTGTTACTACACTGTATTTACTAGAGGTTAAGGTTAAAACAATGAGCAATAACGATTGTTATAGTCCCCGGCCTATGTGGCGCCCCTTGCATTGTGTTAACAACAGGCTGCTTTCTGAACAACTTTAAACGGGGCCAACAGCTGAATATAACCTCTACCTTCATTTCATCTGGCTGTTCTGTCGTCTCGTCTCAGCGCTCTAGCTGTTGTGCCAACTGTTCACATTTTATCGGTCAGTTGAGGCGCCCTGGAGCCCTGAGCATTTCACTGATTATATTAAAGGTGGCTTTTTTCCCCCGGTTTTTGTGGCGCCCCTGAAGGCAACGGCGCCCTTAGCTTATAACTTGATGAATCTTGGATGAATCACTAAATGACTTAACAAAGAGCATCCTCTGACCCACTAGCTGAAGACAAGGATGCAAAAACACAGTTTATTAGAAACATTATTACCTTGGCTGTCTTACCTTCCAACGGAAAGCTTTTTAAAATGTTTCACTGTTGCAGCAAAACACCACACTGTCGTACAACACTCGCCACACACCAGCAGCAATCTTGGCTAATCCGAAATCGGTTAAAGGTTTAGGAAATGTCCTAACTCCTTTAGACTGACCCGGATGTATTTCATTGTCGCCATGCTAAGATGCTAAGAGCTGTCTGAATCATAGATTGTATAATAATTCCCACATTATTAAGGAAGGAGGTTAAAAAAGGAGCTTCAGTGCTTCCTTTCATTATTCCTTTATCATAGGAACCTTTGGACGTTCCTTACCGGACAGTAAGGACTGTCACTGCGCCCCCAGACCAGAGCCAATTAATGCCTGTCTTGTGCTTTGAAAAAAAAATAAAAAATACAGAATTCATATTTTCTCATTTTATCTGCCTATCTTATAATTGTTGTGGATATGAGTAAGTTTATAATCAATTATTTTTAATTTAATTAGATGGTATGATATATAAAATATGGTAGCCCATAAAAAAATTTGAGCTCGTGGTCTGCTGGTAGGTGCCCCCCCCACGCACAAAAGTGAAACTCCGCCTATGGGTGTTAGTGGTGTTTTATCCCTGCTAACAGCCTCTCCAAAGTTTGAGGTCTTCATTTTCTGTTAAAAAGTAATTACAGGGTTTCTAAATTATCGTTAAAATTGTATTTTTACCGCCCGGAAAATATGTTTTAAACATAACTTCTTACCACATAAATGTGTAATCTGGAATAACAAAAATATGTTTTTTTATTATTATTACTAATTAAATAACTTTTCAAAATAAAATTCAACGTCCCTTCTTGATATGTACAAATGATATGTAGGCCTATGTTTGAAACAGGAAGAAGTAAACAGCTAACACAAATGTTCTTGAAGCAGTGCATATTCCGCTAAAGCAAAATATGCACTTTTTAATTCTCAAGGATGCAAAACGAAATAGGGGATTAAAATGATCATGCTAGTAAATGATGACAAATTTTGGTCTATATCTGCATAGGAAAACAATATTCTTAAGATAATGTTTTTTTTAAAAGCCATGTTTAATGAACTATGTAAGATATGCTGCTTCTTTTCTTCTTATATTCTCAAATATAATAGAATAATAGAAGTCACTATATTCTTTCTGAACTCCCTAAAAACATTACCAAATCATAACCTCTGTCACGCCTCTTGTGTTATAAATGTCCAAACCTAGTTGTGTTCTTTAACATTTGTGCTTACTATAATGAATAAGTGGTAATGTCTGAAAAAAGGATAGCTGATAAATGGAGACAGTGAAGAGAACAGACAAGAAAATGCATTAAAACAACCAAAGGAAGTGCTTTGGGTTTAGGTCCAGAGAATTTCACAGGCAAGCACATTTGTGAAACTGCTACATTAGGCATACAAAGATCCAAATGGTAGCAAGACGTAATCATCAAAAGCAGAATTAGTGGCCTTTCTTAAGAGGAACTCACACACTATTTGTTTCTTCAGATGAACATGTTTAAGTTAAATGCTGTAATTAAATGCCAAACCCAATACCAGTTAGCTTTATGTTCTCAATACTTTCTGATTTTCATATATCTAACACAAACACCAATGAATAATTGTATGTACACTGACTGACCACTACAGAATTGCTGAAAATGTTGCTTGGTAGTAAGTGTCTGGTGAATTTGCAGTGGTCTAATATTAGCTGCATCATACATACGCTGGTTTTGGTCTTTTGTGATTGACTTTCTGCCAAAAAGAAAAAATTGGTAAATAGAAAACCGTGTGATATTTATGCTGTTGACCAAATAAAACAAAGCAGCGGTGTTGTGTCATCTAATCTTTTATACCAACACAACACATTTCAGGTCTGCTGGTCTGAAATTAGAAGTTGCTGTGCACATTGTGATTGAAGGTACAGCTGACAGCACTTTTGATACTTCACTTAACCACTGACAGCGATGCAACACAGAAAATCACATTAAGATGTGAAGTAGCTTTGAACAGTGTGTGAATATTCGATTATTTAAGGGGTAACTGCTATAAACCAACATAATCTGGCACTTCAACTAATAGTGACTAAGCACAAAGGGTTGTTCCAGTTTTTGATATCCATCTGATTTATCCTCCGTTTAGTTTTTTTGGTTTCTTCCAGATAATGAAGTCCACTTAAGTTTCCACTTTCCCATATGTCCCCTCTGGAGGGCGATACTGTTTAGGGAAGGCTTTGAGCTGAAGAGAATTAAAAGCGTATTTACGGCATCCCACATTCTTCATAGTGTTTTCTCTCCTGCATCCCTCACTGTGGTAAGAAACAGAAAAATGAATGTGTTGTTTGCAAATAAAGATTACATCCCAACTTTGTCAGCTGACCTGCGCATACAGTCCAAGGCCTGGTAGAAAACCTGTGGGGCCAGTCCATACTCCTGCTGCAAGATCTGGCACTGCTCCAGGGTCAGAGACATGGCTGTGCGGTCCTTGGCACTCTTACAGCTGGTGAAGCGTACTCCATTCAGTCGGCGACATACCTTTTAAACATACACAAATAATTTTTATCAAAGTTATAGAATTGAATTGATGAAACATGTTGATCTGGTTTACCTCAGCTGCCTGCCACAAAATCTCCACATTTTTGTTTTTCTTGGCATTGACATTCTGGCTCAGCTGTTTGAGGAGCTCAGGCAGACTGGTGGTACTACGAGAGCGAGGGAGGCCTGTGGAGACAGCCATGTTGAAGGAAATGAGAGAAAAAAATGGACATTACTGTGATACTTTTCTGGTTGTCATCTTTTGTATTTACAGTATACTCACTGTCCTCTGGCAGAACCTCTTTAAACTGGTCATAATATGAGCTAAGGCGCGCAATATTTTCTGTGTTGATCACTTCCTGTAACGAGGTGTCACCAAATCTAAAAAAACAAAAACACATAGATAACAATAAAAAGGGAAGTTAACACAAGATTTTTTTTGCCCTCTTTGCCTGAGCCTAACTTTACAGTACTAAAAAGATTTGGCTCATCTAGATCCTTAAGTGTTCCTGATAATCTTGCCATGGCTCATCTAAAAATGTGACTTACTTCTCAGCCAGGGTCTGCTGTTCATTGATGCCCACATTGAACAGGACTGGCTGAACACGCAGCAACATCCCATTCTGGATCTCCCGTGGCAACGACTCAAACATGACCGCCGGCAACGCCACCCTGACATTAAAACCGTTCCTGTTTCCTGTGATCACTGGCAGCATGTCAGGTCCAAATCCTGAAGTAGCTTGTGTAACCTTAAAGGTTACGTTTCTCAGGTCCATTACTCCAACACTCATATCCTCCAGCATAGCAAGTTCCTCGCCTTTAAATAAAAAATAAAAAGTCAGTATGGCACATATGATCAATCTCAAACTCTTTTTAAGATAGATTATACAGTGTAGTATATAACATAAAGTTACCATAGGTGCTGAGTAGGCTTTCATACTGCACCAGTAATCCGATGGTATGGAGCTGTCGGAGGAAACCGGAGTCACACAAGCTAGTCCTCAGCTTGAGAGCAAATCCACAGATCAGCGCCGTTAGCTGAAGGTTTCACAAATATCAATATTGTCATAAGTTTTTCATAAAAAGTGCATTAGCCAATACTTCTAGGTGTGGAGGGAATATGAGACTAACTGTCTGGCAGAAAACCACATCGCGGCGGTACTGTATTGTGAGGCTCATAGCGATGGTGGGGGCGTTGTCTTGCATCAGCAGAAACACCATGGCTTTCTTAGCTTTGTCGCTCATAAGAGTCACACAGTCTGACAGCGTAGTGAGGAGTGGGTACAAGATGTCGCTCCACTCACCTGAAGACAATGTACATTTTTTAAAAAGCAACAATAAATGAGGAAAATTATATAGATAGTATTTTATTGCTCATACCAGGGGAAGTCTTTTCTATTTCAGGGCTCTTGTCTTTAAAAACAAAAACAGATTTTGAACTGTTATAGTACCTTTCAGTTTACAAATACTGAGCAAAAATAGCTTGCATCGCATGTCAGTTGCTGTAATTGTTACCTCTTTTTGTGGTATTCGGCTCCTCGTTTGCAAGGAGGAAAACATCTTCAGAACTGTCACTACTGTAACTCTCAAGTTTGTCTTTCTGCAGGAGTCTGTCCACCCGCTGGATCACACACTCTAGACTCTTGTCAACATTTAGCCAAATATTTTCCTGTGTAGAAATATCAACATTATTTCAACCCCCCCAAAAATACATTTTAATAAAATTCCAAACCAAAGAGTATTCTTACCCACTCTTCCTCGTGTACATCAGTCCGCTTACTTTTGCTAGCTTCACTGCTGTCTGAAGGGGCTATTTGGCGAGAAGGTGAGATGGCAGTGCGGGACGGGGAGGTGGGATGTCGGGAGGGGGAGCGGGACGGGGACTGTGAGGAGGGCGAGAGGGAAGAGGAAGAAGGTGATGGCGTACTATGATGAGTAGACTCTGGGCGAGCGGCTGTGAGGGCCAAGATGGCCGAGGACAGTAGTTTGGAGTCACACACTGTCACCAACTGACGAGTCTGAATGGACAGAGAGGGAGGATAGAGAATGAAACAATAAAATATAGTAAAATGAAGTAGATTTTTTTATTTATTAAGGTTAAACATGCTGCAAGAGGTCACTGTGGCAGTTACAGTGAACCTTAGTGAAAATCTGGGTATGTACAAATAGGGACACATATAGAATCTAAAGTGTTGACCCACTGCAGTCACTGGTGCTGATGCATGAAAACATTAAAATAAATAAATAATCACAAATGTGCGTCATCATTTTTGAATTTGTGGAATTTTACATTTTGAAGCAACCCAAAATTGCATTATTGGTCTCCTCTAACTAATTTGAAAACATTAAAGCAGTGTTCAAAGTACTCTTGCACCTTCTCCTTCAGGATGGTCAGGGTTCTTTCCATAGCATTTGGTGAGCGTTCTTTCGCTGCTCGGGACAGGCGCTCTATGTAGTAACACACTTGTGTCTTCATGGTATTAATTTGACCAATCATCTCCTTTGCTTTCACAACATCCTGTGGTTGATATGCCATTCCTTTTGAACCAGAGCCGGCAGAGCTTGAAACAAACAAGAAAAAAAACATTTAGATTAATATTTATGACAAAAATAAGATCAGGTTTTACCAAATAGAGATATGATTCTCACCTCTCTTCTGCATAGGTCCTGTTAGGATTGGCAGAAAAAGTGACAAACAATTAAAACAGTTATTAACATATCTTGTACACCAACTTTAATTAAAGTCTACTTACCGTTTCCTGGCTTCATCGAGCTTTTGCACCAATTTCCGGAGCCCACAGCCTTTAAAGCCCTGATAATGTGCTGCAGGAGCTCCAATAGTTACTACATCATATGTGCGGTCTGAGATGAAAATAGGATTATCTTTATTTAGGTATAAAGACTGAACAAATATTACTGTTTATAACTGTACTTGTACAAAGACATACCATAGCCCGACTCTCCTTGTACTCTCATCCTCTGAATGTGAAGGTTAGTGGGAATAAACTCTAACTTTCTCTCAGCTTTTAATGTACTAGACTTAAATGAAGGCCCTGAAGTAAGAAAATGCAAACATAAATGATGGCCTTAATTCATTTTATTTAGGTATTTGCCATCTTGCTAACCTTTGTATTCATGGAGGTCACTGATAGTCTCCTGGTAGGTGAGGATGATAGTCTGATACTGAGTGATGATCTGCCTCCTGAGGTTCTCCCAGCACGGAGACAGCTCGCCCAGTTCTTCCAGCTCACACACCCTGCACATTTATGATCACAGTCATTTCCTGCAGAGTTTAATGGTGCCATTTCTCCAAGTGACATTAAAACCCTTAGTAAAAATGGCACACTGTGAGTCACAAGCACAATGTGGTTCTGAACATATGGCACTCTAACAGCAATTAAGAAAGAGCACTCATTCATTCCACTCAATATCTTTCAAAATGCATAGATAATTATGAGATTTTACATGACATTATAAATACTGTTAATAAGTGTGAAAGAGCTACAGCATAATTACCAATTAGCGGAAAAGCTTATAAGACAATAAGATCTGTTTTTATGATAATCAAGACTATTGTTATCACCTGACAGCATCTTCTTCCAGCAACAGTTTGGCAAACTGCCGAGGAATATGCAGCGAGAGCACACTCTCTGCCATCTGCTCCAGGACACGAAGGTGGTTGCCATCCGTTGTGGGGAAGCGGTACGTTCGTGACATAACCCCTCCAAAACTGAAACAAAACAAGAACAAACTCATGCCACAAACCAGATATATTTATATTTATCTTAGCACATACCTACCTGCCTTTAGCAGGGGATCTTTACAAATAGAGGATGACTTGGACTTAATGGTTTCAGTCAAGCTTTCATCAACAGGGAGGACCATCTGAGATACAATAATGGAAAAACCTTAATGACAGCATAGATAGCAGGTGTCCCCAGAATTTTGCTGTTCCTAGAGCGCAACAAGCTGTAGATCACATGACTTCTATTCAGATTCAGTTTATATGACATTTATACAGTTTAAATGTTTTACCCTGCCATTGACAGTGTCTCCTCTCTGCAGCCTTGGCACAGGAGCTCTCTGCTCTCGCTTCTCGTCAATCTGCCAGGCGATGACAGTGATGTTCCCCACACGCTCATTCTCTGCTGACCTGTTACAAAGTGGCATTGGGTTTCACTGAATGTGGTCTGTAATGTTTATGTCTTTGACACTGCAGAAGAGAGGTTGTGTCAGTCTTGTTACCTCAGAGTCAAGTGCAGCCTGTGGTGTTTATCTTGGAGCAGCTCCTTCACAGGAAACATGGCTGACCCTAACATGTACATCTGTAACATTATGGGAGATGTTATTTAGAAGGTTCAGCTTATTCAGTTCTATCACAAAAATCTGCCATAACGTTTGTATTTATATTGCAATGACTTTTATTATCCAATATAATTGTATGAGATTTACTGCCAATCTAGACACATGGTGGTTTAGTTTAGAGCTCACCGTGCCCTGAGAACGGTCCTTCACATCATAGACAGAAAGTTTGATCTGTGTCTGCTGAGTAATCATAGAGTCCTGGAAGAACGCTATACTACTGAGGAATATGGGGTTACTTGTACCCTAGAAATAAATGAACAGAGAACAAAAAAAAGAAATAAATGAACAGAGAACATAGACAGTAGTAAAGACATAAAAAGTAAAGTGAAGTCTGCCATGTTGTCCTTTGTTGTAGTTTTACATAGTGTCAGTTTTAAGGGAATCTTCAACATATACTTTTGGCATTATGTTTGATTAAATATATGATAAAGTAGTTTAAACAGAGACTTTTGAAAATTATGCTGAATGCTTGTGTTGGATGTCTGGTTATCTCTGGATCTTTCCAACAACGCTAACCTCATTTTAGGATCACTTTCATTCTACACCTCCAGATAAAAAATACACATGTAGCCAAAGGGAATAGGGAAACATACCTCTATGATTTCTGATTGAGCATGTTTGGTCCAGAAGGCCTGTGGAGGAGTAGTGCAGCTTACTGCCACAAAGCTGGTGGGTTTACGGTCCACAGCAGGAGTAACCAGTTCACTGCAGGCTGTGGCAATATATAAACAGAAGAGATTAGTAATGGCAGGATTTAAAAGTAGGATGGTCACTAATCCACAGCAACTGAAGGAATGAACACTGGAAAACTAAATGAAACTTTCACGTGTCTTTTTTATAGCTTAAAGGAACATTAAAAGGTACGTTGGTAAAATGCAGCACAAATATAATATATTACAATTTTTTATTACTAAAGTTCAACCCTAGTCAGACCAGATAGAGGGATTGTGCATAATTTATTATTAATAAAACATTGTAATTTCAATGTGTCAACAGTTTTACCTGCTCTAACATTTTATGTATTACTAATGTTCTTCTTTATTGGTCTGAAATTGATATTGTTGAACTAACCCAGCTAAACTCCAGCACAGGCTCATCTGGGTCCTGGCTGCTTCCTGTGACAGAAAACAAAAGAGAAATACAAGCTTTTCATGCCATATTATCATCGGTGGAGTTCAAAGGTTACCATGGTGGTGGTTACTTGGTTACCTGCTAGGGCCAGCCCCATCATCTCAGCCGAGAGATCAAACGTGTTGGCCCTGTAGACGGACCAGGGCCGATGTCGGGGGCTGCGCTCTTTCCCCGACATGATGTGTGCACGTCAGGCCCGAGGACCAGTGTCAGACTATGTACAGTGCACAGTGGGACCAGTCAAACTCTCTCTAGTTATGTCACCTTTCAGAAATATGTTTTGTTCTCTTTGTTATCACTTGCATGTCATGATGAATCTGAAAGAAAAGCACAAAATAACCACATCTCGTATCCTTGAGAAAACTCTTTGAGTCTGATATAATCTTCTTAGGATTTAGTATTTGTTGTATTATTTACAGGGCACTAACTGCTTTGTTAAATGCTTTATTCTGTGATAGCTACAGTTACATGTAATAATATCTATTTCCTGTTACCAATTATCTTCCTATGTGATTTATATGTTAATATAAGCAGCAGTGAAGGAAAAGTGTGACCTTTCACACTGCTGTAGAATCAGAATGTACGTCCTGATGCAACTGGGCTTTCTAACGGTTAAATTTTAGAGCAGATACATGCAGAGGCAGTAAAGATTTCCATTTATTTCAGATACTACACAATACACATTATAGAAGAAAATAGACACAATAGGTCAATAAGTGAATAAGTGAACTAGATACAGCAGGTTGTGTGATGACTAACTGAAGCTGAAAGCTGCTTAAGGTTGCCCAGAGAAGTAAATGTTACATTTGTTGTAGCATGTCATTTTCAGTTTCCTCTTTCACACACTTGTGTAAATACTGTGAGCTGCCAGTTGTTTTCACATAAAGCACCACAAAACCTCACCACAAATATGAACAAGATCAATGGCTATCATGAACTCTGCTTGTTGGCTGCTTTACATTTACAACACAAGGAAAACAAGAGTACATTTATGAACGTCTTCAGTGATGGTCTATTTTTACACATGCAATAGTTTTGACGTCACACGCCATGCACAAATGAAAATACAGCCTCATTGTGACAAGAGGCCCTTAGTCATCTGTATCCTAAATCCTGTTCTGCCACGTTAATCCCTTTTTGGCACATTCAAGTGTGACTGACAAATGATAATTACAGTGTGGATGCTTCATTAGACTTTGTGGGCATCTTGTCAGAGGGAACTGTCTTTTATATGCTATAATCGGCCCCGCTTCAGGCACTATGTGGAGCTCTCTAGGAAACCCACTGGATCTAATGAAAGCCATGGGTGTCATGGATCATCATCATCAGTAATGTGTTTGACACTATCACCTCCCTGCATGAGAAAGAAACATCCTTGAGCAGTAGTAAAACACAATGCTAAACTTAGATTAGTTTTTTAATTTAACAGCGTACAAGATTAGACTAAAGAATACACATCATTTCTTTTAATTCAAATGTGATAATTCCACTTTACTTTCCTAATAACCGAGTTGTGATTATTGCCATATGTTTTTCTCCCTAGACATGCAGCAAAGAAATAAGAAAATGTTTGTATGGGTAGATGGGACTTTCAGGTGGCCCATGTCCTTGTGAGTCCATAGGGTCTGATTGTAGACTAAAGTGACCCAGTTATTGGAGGGTGGCTGCATACAGCTGCCCCCCTACAGATGCTGTCAGCAGCAGCTGTACTGCAGCGTTTGTGCATCTGTTAAACTGTCTGTCCTGAAGTCATCATCATCCATTTCATTTCCATTTCTTTTGTTCATTTTTGCTCTGTCATGAAAACCCGACAGTTTTCTCTGATGTCCCTCTGTAACCCTGATGTTCATCTCAGTTTCCTTCTATTGATCCTTTTGGTGTCCAGTGCTGTGTGTGCATATTCATCGACCATTGGGTTTAATTTACAATTGTCAGTTGAATGCAGGGGTGGCTGTAGTAACCCTAGACAAATGGGTGCATTATAGTGAATATATATACACTGCACACTGATTTAGAAAAGTATAATAGTGTGAATAGAAAAAAGCAAGCTTAACAAAGCAAGAGATAACAAAAAACTACTGTTCACTTAAACAAAAGCTACTGTATCTCTTGTCTTTCCTACTCATCCATCATTTGAGAGTAAAGATCTACCCAAACTGTAGCAACAGCAGCCCTTAGAGCTTAGTTACTGCAAGAAGATTTGTGCCAGAGTATGTTATTTTACAGCAGTTACACCTGACTCAGACACTGTTCAAAGCTACTTTACAGAGTGACTCATACTAGTAGTTCAATTTAATGTGTGAAGGACACAGTGAAAAAAATACTTAGTGGTGAGCATCTATGGGGTCTTTCCAGGCGTGAAAGCTGACTTCCTATGCATCATATCCGGGATTAAACGTCATAGAAACACATATGCAATATATTCCTTATAATCTGCTGTCCTTTTAGTAACCCACCCGATCAAGCAGGGTGTCAACCAGCCTGTCTGTTCAGCAGGGTGTCTGGGTAAAAAGGGCACATGCTCTGATAGACAGTCTATTTATAGCAAGATTGGCCATTTATTATCATTTGTGTAGATTTCTATCTTTTGCTGAGACTGGGACAATAACAAATGTTGCGTCACGATGCCTGCTGGTGCCCATTCACTGAAAACTGCGTGCGATAGGCTACGTACATTAGCCTATGTACGCTGTTTAAAAACCCAACTGTAGCAAAACACAAATTCCAGCTATCATAGCATCAATATAAAGGGCCCATTCAGACCCATTCAGGTCCTGTTTGGAGGTGGGCCAGTAGGCTTTATTTACAAAAGACTATGTGTATAAACGCGTTCTTAAACACGACTTGTGAAATGAAGCATGTACAAATGTAATAAAAGGAATTTAGACCTACCTCTTAAAGAAACGAGAACGGATCTCTTTATTATGGTGAGCATCCTGCTCGCTTTCTCGACGGTATCTGCATTCAAGACTCGCCCAGACTCCTCACCGAGACGTAATGCCTCCTCCTGCTGTAGTGCCTCTCCTCTCCGCCAGGGGGTGAGCGCAGCACAGTTAAAGGGCTCCCACACTGCTGACTGTTGTAGCTGCTGCTTCACCTTAAGCTTTGTTGGCTACATGTAAATGACAGTTTTCTCAATATATATTTCCTCAGATGATATATTTTATAACAATATATTTAGAAGAGAAGGAACCTCAGTGTAAATGTTACTTAATCCTGTGTTTACCATTAGCTAGTCCTAATTTTAATATAGCCTCATGAATGAAAATAATTTATACATTTTTCAAACTTTAAAATAAGTCTCGCTTGTAGATGAGACTGCGATTAAACGGTATAAATAAAGATTAAATAAATCATTTGATTGGAATTCATAAATCCTCATCCTATACTCAAACATATTTAAATATACTGAGAGGGGTTTGAGTTATAGGTATTCCCTGTTATTACCTCGCCAGAGAGCGGCAAACCAGTTTTTGGTGTGAAAGCTGAAACTTCTTTGTGTCTCAGAAAGTTTGGTCCCTGAATGGCCCGCAGAGACATCATGTCCAGCCCCTTTAATCGGCTTCAGATGACAACCAATAAGAAGTGCCTTGGAGCTGCGCCCTGCACCTATCGGAGCTTAGCAAAGGGGCTCGGACCACAGGTGTATAGTCCTGCAGGTACAGGCAGTCAAAGTCAAAAGCTTCTCTGATCATTATGGCTTCTTCACATCAGTTTGTTAGAGTTGTTTGTTGTCACAGTGAAATGGACCTTTAATCATGCTCGGGGATTTTCTTCTTGTTTTGCTTGCTGAAGTTTGGTAGAGTGACTGGACACTTGGATATTGATTTTCTCTCACTTCGACCTTGCGGTTGATGTCCAATGGATTTGAAGTTCAACAAGTCAGCAGTGGTTTTACTGTTTACTTGCATGATTTTGAGTCAACCTTCTGGCTCTAATGAAGAGGTGCCTGCCAAACCAAGTGGCGGTGTTACAATTGTAACCACGATTAAACCGTCCCCCCAGGGCTATCCAGACGCAGAGAAGGCCGGTATGCCGGTGTTTACAATTAACTACCCAAGAATACAGATACCATTAGAAGTCACTTTGTGGATTCTCCTAGCTTCATTTGCAAAAATTGGTAAGTGGCAAACACAAACTAGGCAGTTTACTCGTTAATATTTTTTCCACAGTTTGACTGAAGGACATTTTCTCCTCTAGGTTTCCATGTGTACCATAAGATCACAATCTGGGTTCCGGAGTCATGCCTTCTCATCAGTGTTGGTCTCATAGTTGGTGCCATCATGCACTCTGTCCACGAGGAACCTCCTGCCGTCCTGACCAGCAATGTCTTTTTCCTGTATATGCTCCCTCCCATAGTCCTGGACTCGGGATACTTCATTCCCACCAGACCTTTCTTTGAGAACATCGGTACGGTACGTTTTACATGCATCCTCTCCCAGCCCTTTATCATATTTTGTCTTGTGACACTGACCCGCTGCTGTTTTTGTGATACAGATGCTGTGGTTTTCTGTGGTTGGCACTCTGTGGAACAGCATTGGAATAGGTATGTCTCTTTTTGCAATATGCCAGATTGAAGCATTTGGCTTGCAGGACATCAACCTTCAGGAGAACCTGCTGTTTGCAACCATCATCTCGGCCGTGGATCCTGTGGCGGTTCTCAGTGTGTTTGAGGATGTGTCTGTAAACGAGCAGCTCTACATTGTAGTGTTTGGGGAGTCCCTCTTCAACGATGCAGTCACTGTGGTGAGCACATCTGGATGAATACTAAACCTGGCTTTTTTAATCCGGCTTCTGATTGTTGTGAAAACATACTACTAAAGAGCATGATGTTGTTACGTGCGCTCTCTTTTGGTATCGGCCAAAACAGTGAGGTATGTTGATTTCAGATGAACAAATGGACCTTAGTTTGCTCAAATGCTGCAAAACCTGTTTTATTTGCCATTTGCCTGTGAGGGAAGAGACTAAACTGGGCTTGTACTCAAATTACCCCCTTTTCCTGTGTCCTCTTCTGTTTAAACACTCTCAACCTCCCACCCACCTCTCTTGGCTTTAGTGTGGTGACCCTTTTGTTTATGACGCAGAAGCAGAACTGCTTCAGAAAGTGAAGACAAACATTTACCCAGGAGGCACAAAGACTCAGAGCTTTGTGTCATAGATTTATACAAATGCACAAATGTATAAGTTATATTTGACTGTTTAGTACAAATACAAAATTTGATAGAAAAGTCCAGTCTAAGGTTAAAACAACAAACAAAAATGCCTTTAAAAAATAAATAAATCAACAAATACAGGTGCAATAAAAAAAACATGCACATAAATATATGGATTTTTTAAGTTGAAGTTGAAGAGTGTAGAAAATTATCCACGATTACAATTATAAATGGCACAAACAGGTGGAGGAGGAAACAAAATGAATTTACTTTCTGCTTTTTTGGTGTGTCACCCTCTGTGCCTTGTAAAATGAATTATCGCCTTGCAAACATTGCAGAGTAAATATTTTAATAAATCACATTATCTGGAGCTGTGTTAAGGCCAATGACTCACCCATGACCTCTAGGCTACCCATTCTGTGTTTTTAAATGCCTCTGTGTGTTGTGTCACAGGTGCTATACAACATATTTAACTTTGTGGCAGAGATGCCGGTGGTGGAACCTGTGGACGTATTTGTGGGAATAGCACAATTCTTTGTGGTGGGCCTCGGTGGCATGGGTTTCGGCATCCTTTTTGGTTTTGTCACTGCCTTCACAACAAGATTCACCTCCAAAGTCAGAGAAATTGAGCCCCTGTTTATATTCATGTACAGCTACCTGGCCTATCTGATTGCTGAGCTCTTTGCCCTCTCATCCATTATGGCGTGAGTACATTTTGAAAACAGATATCTGATTGGTCAAATTTAGTCTTGAAATACACTGTTGTATTCTACACAGTATTGTGACATGTGCTCTCACCATGAAGTATTACGTGGAGGAAAATGTCTCGCAGCGCTCCTCCACCACCATCCGCCATGTTATTAAGATGCTTGGCTCCATCTCGGAGACGCTCATCTTCTTTTTCCTGGGTGTTGTTACCATCACGACAGACCATGAGTGGAACTGGGGCTACATCCTGTTCACACTGCTTTTTGCCTTCATTTGGAGGGGACTGGGTAAGGACCTGTAAGAGTTTGCTTTATATTTGATTATGCTCAGAGTCAAACTGACAACAGCCCACACTAATAAATCATACCAAAGCTAAAGATATAGGCCACATTAGGGCCACATCCCTGAACTGGACGTACAGTATTGTTCAAAATAATAGCAGATTCAACTTTTTAATCAAAGTACGCTGTTCTTCTGAACAATGTCTTGAACGACCCATTTTCCTCACGATTTCAAATATATGTTCAACAAGTGCTGGTGGCTTCATCCTTAAATAGGGGCTCCCTGATTCACACCTGTTTTTTCATGACCTCAGTGATTGAATGCCACACTGCTATTTTTTTCAATTGCCCAATTGCACAACCTTAAGAGCATGCATATCATGAATGATGGGTCTTGTTTGTTTTCTGAGAATCTACTGCATCTACTGGTAACTTGTTTGCCACTTAGCAATAAAAATATACTAAAAACCTGGATTATTCTGGTTAGTCACATTGTACTGCTATTATTTTGAACAATACTGTATATGACATTTGTTTGATTTAGATTTTCTTGTATTTCTGACAGACTCACGATTTTATTTTTATTCTTTGTTCTAGGTGTGTTGGTCCTGACCCAGATCATTAACCCTTTCCGTACCATCCCATTTAACCTAAAGGACCAGTTTGGTTTGGCTTACGGTGGCCTGCGTGGTGCAATTTCATTTGCCTTGGCCTTCACTCTTCCTGACAGCATTGGCCGTAGGCAGCTCTTTATTACAGCCACCATTGTCATCATCCTCTTCACTGTGTTTCTCCAAGTGAGAGACTCTCTTTGGTTGTCAAGCTTTGCATTGTAGACCACAGTAAAGCATTCACTTGAGCCTTGTGTCTTTAAAAAAGTGTGGACTTTACTTTCTCTACAGGGAATCAGTATACGACCCCTGATTGAGTTCTTAAATGTCCGCAGAACAAACCGTAATCTTGACACCATCAATGTAGAGATCCACTGCAGGGTCAGAACATCATTGTGATTGTTTCAATTATTTATTCACTTGTAGGTAAGATAGACTTAACCTACTCTCACACTCCCACAGCTCATGGAGCACACCATTGCTGGCATTGAAGACCTCTGTGGACAATGGAGCCATTTTTACTGGAAAGACAAGTAAGAACTTTTGTCTTGTTGTTTTTGACAAGACTGTACATTCTGCACATTAGGCCCAAAAATGAAAACCATACATTTTTCCTGTGAAACTAGAAGAGAGGGCGAAGAGATTGCCTCTTTGTGGTTTTGTTTGTTTAAGACTGTTGTTCAAACTGAGACTGTGTGGGAATGTCGACAACCTCCTTCAATCTGGTGTAATGTTCTGTTTCATCTTCTGACATTTCTCTTTTTAATTAAAAAAATTAAAATAGACCTTTCGCTAAAATTATTAACACTAAAGTCTATTGAAACTGACCAAGATGGCCATAAATACAACACATATATAAGACAAAAGGCATTTGGATTACATTGAACGTAAAGATTAGTTTGTGCTGCTCTGTTTTAAGAAGATTGAGTGCACTACAAAAATGTTCTCCCTTTATTCCACCTCCTTCACTGGTCACTTTATTCTGTTATTCCTCCTTATCTGTCCTTATCTCGTTTGTTTTTTAGGCTTGTCGACACTCTTTTCATGCTGGTCCTTCACATCTCACAATATTCATTTATTACTAAACACATTTAAATGGACCAGTGACTTGTCGTAGTAACTGTAGATATATGGGCTTGTGACAGGCTATGTATCTTCTAATCCCAGGTTTTTCAAGTTTAACAATTGTGTACTTCGAAAAATCCTCATCCGGGACAACCGTGCGGAGTCCAGCATTGTGGCATTATTTAAGAAACTTGAGTTGCAGAACGCTATGGAGATTCTGGACACTGTAGCTGGAGATACCAGCGCTTCTCCATCGCTATAGTAAGACAACAATAAGTCTATCACCTGCTTCCCATCTGTTCAGATCATAAAGGACAAATGTGACTTATCATTTTACGTTTGTTTCTTTTCAGCAACAAAAAGAAAAAAACTAAGCCTAAAATGTTGCTGGCCACTGACCTTAAGAACATGCATGACATCCTGTCCAAGAATATGTACCAGATCAGGCAACGGGTACGATCCTGAAGGTTTTGTCAGACATTTTAATCTTAAGAAAGCTTCACAATGGCTTTTAAAATGATTCTATACTTTAAGTAACTTTTAATAGAATCTACTTTGTCATTTTAAGTTCAAACTGATATATCTATATTTATTTGATTTCCTCAAGCCCGAGCGTCACTGCCGTTTTGCATAACTACAAACTTTGTCCAGTACTTTTCCACCTGTGACCAGCCTTTACTTTGATGTTTAGACAAATGCATGTGCTTCTGTTCTTGAGGAGTCTAATGGTGTAACTATGTTAAAAGGCCTTGTTCTCAAGATCCTAACACCGCCCTGCTGCCCACAATCTGTACTTTGCACACAAAGCAAATAACCTGTTAACAATGTTGAAATAATGTTGCTGGTCTTTGCTTAGTCTTGTGTCCTCGTGAAACACACTAGACAGATCCACTTGTTGGGAGTTAAATACATTTTAATGAAAAAAAGACAGTAGTGAATAGATTTTACATTTGTGATGTTGTGTCTGACATGTCATTTCTTTTTTATTTAGACAGTGGCGTTCAGAGGTAAACATGCCCTTCCCAATGATCGCCATACCAAAGAGATACTCATTAGACGCCATGCCAGTACTCGCCGCAGCTTTCAGACCCCTGTAAGCCCCTGTTATATTGGAAACATTAACATAGATTATAAATTAGTAAAAGCAGTGTTCAAAGATGATTTTCCTCTTGTATTTCGTTTTACTGAACTCTCTGTACTCCACAGGGTGTTCCTAGATCTCAGAAGTACTTTTCTCTACCTGCTAGGCAGAATCTAGAGGCTAGATTTGCTCCTCCTCGCGTAAACCAGGAAGGTATCTATTTAAAGCTTTAATAGTACATTATATAAAAACTTATGACATCTAGAAATTAGAGAATTATTTGATCAATTGTTCCTGTCTAACTAAAACTTTAACTTAAGACTTAAAAAGATAAACTGGATCAACTGTATACAAAGAGGTTAACTTGAATAGTTTTTTTTGGTTGGTTGTACGTAAGAAGATAGACAAACACGGGAGAAAGTTTTTTTCTCATAACTATGACTTTTGGACAAACTGTAAATCAAAAAGTCTACGTAGGCCTAATTATTCACAGAATCTGCAGATACTGGCTTAACAGTACTTTAAAAGATTGTCAAATGCCTAACTTTACTCATCATAGTTTTCAACATAATGTTTAAGCATATCATAGGTACTATATCAATGTTTTTCCCCATCCTAGGTGATCAGGAAACTATGTCAGAGGTGGCCTATCTCCAGAGCAGGCGCTCCCAGTTTGGCCAGCCCACACGCTCCTCCTCCAGGGCTATGACGCCTCTGCACAGACTGCACACACTAAAAGAGGCCACGTCTGTTGATCTTTTAAATGAAAACAAAGAAGATGGAGGAAGGACAGGACAAAGAATGGCTAGAACTAACTCATCTTGTGGTCCTCGGTTACCTGTTCCCTCAACTCTTCAACACTTATCTGCCACTGGTGTTGACGACAATGGCGTTTCTAATCTCCGAAATGAGGAGGACGATTACCAGGCCTTGTCTCCTCCTCCAGGCTGGGCTGCAGAACCCAGGGACAACACAACCAGAAACCCTCTTCTCCGACGACCTCAGTGGAACCCCAAGATGTGAAAACCTTGGAGATTTTAAGTGTAATCTAAAAATGGACTGTAAGGATCTTTATGAAAATCTGCAGTAATAAACAGGAGGTCCAGTAATATCTTTTTTTAATGAAGGAGAATTGCAACACAGAGCTCTATAGTGAAGAAACTGTTTTTAACATTTAGACAGATAACATTTTATTTTATCTGTAAATGTTTTTAATGTATTGTGTGCATTATATGATTGACATTCTATAATGGTGTGCAATTTTATATTTATGAGCGATAGCTGATCTGTGTTACTCAACACTAAGTGGTCTTTTTATGTCAGTTACAGTGGCAGGCATATTGTTTAACTGTAATAGATTTTCTACATTGACCAACATTTATTGAAATGTTGAAAAACACACAACTGAACTATTAAATGCAATGGGGCGGATTCCTCATATTGGTTACCTGGATGTCTGGCTGAGTAACTCTGACACTGAAATATCATGCACCACCATAACATGCCCTGATAAAGAGATGAAAGAGGAAAATAATGGGGCAAACTGACAGTAGGTAACTCTTCACAAGCAACAGTAGTTTCAGATCAATCTGTTGCAGTCTTTTGTTTAGACTCTAAAACTTGCCCAAAGGAATAAAAAAAAACAATGCTGTAAATTACAATTTTCCGCAAAAACATTGTATTTATACAGAAAACAGTCAAAAATGTATAATACAAATTCTATAAAATATACATCAACCCATTTATGATAAAGAAAAAATGTGTGCCAGGAGAAAAGTACAGTAAAAACGGTCAACTATTACAGCAACCATCTTTGAAGCAGTGCACTGATAAAAATCTAACTTGTGTTGAAGTAAATCTATTAAAAAATGACTGTATTACTGTCACATAGTATCCTACGAGGACATATTAACTGAATGTATAATACAACAGTTGTAGCAGTGACATGATGTTTACTCTAATACTAAAATATAGTGTCATTAGTGTTTTCAGCCGATCTGCAGTAGTTTAAGAGTAGTGGTTACTGAATTACAATAAAACATTAATATTCTGGCCATAATATATGGTTCACACAACACCTAGACTAACATGATTCCACACTGCAACTTTGACTTCTCACTCCATAAAAAAGGTTTTAGTGCTGGTGGTTGTGGCTGTGGAGCAATTTTAACTGTAATGTATCTACAGACAGTTTTAGCATAGGCTTTATAGAAGTCTTCACACAGATGGCCTCATGCCAATAAGAGCACTTCTCTGTCTGGCGATTGCTGATGTAATAATAAATAACTCAATCTTTAACATTCAAAGTCAGGCCTGTTTTGTCTTTTCTCTCTTATCCCATGTGGGGATCTGGATGAGCAGTAGACCTACAGCTGCCAGAGCCAAGACCACTCCCAAACTAGGAGGCCCACAAGGGCTAACCTCCTGAGCCAACCCAGACAGCAGAGGGGCCAGGACCCGACCCACAGCTGTAACAGACTGGCCCGCTCCAATCAGAGTCCCACTTGCCTGCACTCCTCCCCTCTGCAGCTCCAGGTCTGTGATACAAGTCCGTCCAATGGATGTGGAAATAGCAAAGAATGTGGAGGTAAGCAGCACCTGCCAGACACTTAGCGCAGTGGCATACAGAAAGATGAGCGAACAAGTGAGCACTGTGGAGTGAAGCAACAGTGCGGACATGTAGTTCCCATAAAGGTGTGTGACAGGCCCTACCAAAAACCCAGACAGGGCACCCAGTGTGCTGCTGTAGCTGATCAGGTAACCCGTCACCTTTGGTGTGACAGAGAACCGCTCCTCCATAGCCAGAGAGAAGTTACTATAGTAGAGCATAATAGCTATGGCCATCAGAAGACGCACAAGGAAAAGGTCCCACATGTCAGAGGAGGCCACCGTGTGAATCCTGGATCCAACAGATGACAGCTGTCTCCAGACAGGCTGCAGCAGAGACACCCCACTCCACTTAAGACCACTGTGTGTCTTGCCTGGCTTTGTAATGGGCTGTAGGTGATGGGTGTTTGCATGGGAACCATTCTGTGTAGACTTAGAGCAGTTACTACAGTCAGGACAGGCTTTACTGCTGTTCATGTTTGTACCATTACAGTTGATTATTGTCTCATTCCAAGGTAGCATCCACACCAGTCCTGAAACAATAAAAACAGAAAACTAATAGCATGTCTTGTCTACCATGTCTGAGAGCCTGTGTTAGGGTCAAATATTTCTAAACCAACCTGCATTCAGGACAAAGATGGCTGCACAAGTGAAGGCTGATGTATAGAAGCCACCATCATGCTCAGTGAGATATCCTCCCACCACAGGACCCAAAATAAAGCCAACACTGGAGGCTGCATTAAAGTGTCCCATCACAAGAGGGCGCTCTGACTCAGACACAATGTCTGACAACAATGCTCTGCAGATTGACAGTGAGTGCTTGAACAACCCTGACAACAGACAATACACAAGAAATGAGAAGAGTAACAGGTCTGTAAACAATTTACTGAGAGTTTAATTCACATCAAAGAATATTTGTTAATGTGGTTCAAACTGCAGGGCAACAGTGGAACATCGAAGTTGACACAGACCATATTTCGGCTTGTAGTGCTTACCCACAGGAATCCGTGCGAGGACAAACAAGGCAATGCTGGTGGACATGCCAAGCAGGCTGTAGCCGACTGCACTCAGCAGCAGACAGAAGAGCAGAGAGTACCTCCGTCCCACCACATCACTCCAACTGCCCTGCCAATTACACATTACACACACACATTACTGACTGCAATAATCTACAATTATACAAATAAGCGTAAGGCTCTCAATAGACACTTTCATCATCTATGAAAAAGATTAAAAACTGCAAAACCGCAAATCTGATTCTGACAAGAAGTAAAATAACCAAGTTCTGTATTTACATGGATATCTGAGTGGATAGTTACACAAGAAGTAATTAAATTCTCGCCCTGACTATGGGCTCTGCCTCAACCATCTGATGAAGTAATTCAATTAGGTCCAATTGAGTTTGCTGTATTAGGGATGTAGCCTAGAATTATTATAGAGCCATAGCTGTTCATGTATCCAATGCTTATCAGGATGTAGCCAGTCCACACACAGGAGCCAACAAACAAGTCTTTATGCATTTAATTTGTCGCATGACCCTTGAAAATTGAGCTAATTTCACTGACTTAGTGACTGAGCTGAGAATACCACACCAGATGCCATTTTTTTGTTGCAAGTTATAGTTTTGAATCTTCATACACTTCGTACTCATTAACGTAAGACTGCTTATTGTGCATGTTTAAAAGGAAAATAAAGCAGTCTGTATTTTAACTAGCTGGCATACTATAGTGCATCATTAGCCAGCCTTACACATGTTTATTGTTCTGGTCAAATACCAGGGATAACAGGGAATGCATCAATTGTGTCCACTATGTGCACGCCTCTGTCGACACAGACGTAAAAAAAAAAAAATGCCAGTACTTACAACTATTGTGCTTGAGAACAGCTGCAAGATCCCATAGGTAGATCCTGCGAATATTAACAGATAAACAGTACAGAATTACAAAATAAAAACAAGATTCATTAAACTGTTAGCAACAAATCAACCGACATTATTATCAAAGCTAAAGGAAAAATATGTTTATTTGATATCAGCCTATTTGTATGTAATGGTGACGCTTTACCGACAATGCCAGCCACAGTGGGACTGGCTCCTAAAGCCTTGACGTGGTGGCTGAGCAGAGGGATGATCATGCTCACTCCAAACAGGTCCTGTAGACAACAACAAGCATGAAAGGTATTTGTGTGACATTCTCCTGCTCAAATACATCCAGGTTTCACTACGACCTGGTCACACAGCAAGAAAAACAAGCAGCAGTCCATAGATATTGGGTGAAAAATGTAGTCGGATCACCTCTTGCCAAAGTCTTGATTGAAGTCACACAGTATTTTGCAGCAGTACTCATTCGATTAATCACTTAACATTCTGTACTGTCCCCTGCAGTTTAGAACAGCTTAGATTCATTTAACTATATCTAATTTTAGACTTTCTATACATTTTTGGAAAAACATCAGTGTTCTGTAAAGCAACAATGATATGACTTTGCTCTTCCTTCTGTTTTTATTTTTTATTTTTTTGGAAGTCAGGGTCACATCCATTTTGGGACATATCTTACTGACAGCAGTAATTCGAAGAGGTGATAATGGACTTAAACCCGTAAGAATAACCTGTTAAGTCTACACTCAGCTACACTGAAAACTTTGAGGTTAATGTGATGCACGTGCTGAAAAAATAACTGGAAAAAGACCAATGACACGAGACAATGTAAATCTTTATATGACTAACCCTTCAAAAGTAGTACTACAGGTGAAATTTACATCATAGGTTAGGCTAGGTTACCTGTCAGTTTGAGAGACTTACAGTAACAGCTTTCAGGATACAAGCACTTATTAAGTTAGCATTGGCAACTCACCATAAAGCCCACAACATAGATGCATTGTATAATCCTCGTCCGACCACTGGGTCTGTGAAATAAAGAGCTACATTTTTTGTTATTCATCCTCCCACAGTGACAGCCCGGCTACAGCCAAGGCGGAAGCGTTCATGGGCTCTACAGTGAGAGCATACGTCCCGTACCGGCAGCGGCTCCGCATACGAGGGGGGGACAACCCTCCAAACAAATCCAAGCAAAATGCATTGCCAAAGCGTGTACAGTAGCACGCATGGGAAGGGTAATGTTTAGTTTGTGTTATGTTTAAGCTAGCAGTCTGAGTTTAATCCCTATCGTATTCGCGGGGCAAAGCCAGTCTTTTCTGGACTGATTTACAGGAGTCCCCCCTGAGCTACCCGGACATTTGGTATTGTCCTCTGACGTCACACAAAAGTGCACGTTTCTGTATTGTTATGAAACTACCGCTTAACCTTCTAGTCCTATTAACTATTCATAAGTTATACACAATAGATACAACGTTAATCCTGTAAAGGTGAATATAGTTCATTCATTTTCAAATATATTAACTCATTTTTATTGTGCAGTTATGAAAAATTAAAAATTTGTATTAAAAGCTTGCATTTTAAAAACCAACAACTTGTCTATTATGCTGATATCACTTACTGTATATGTATTTCATTATTTTGGCCGTTTAATGCATTGTATAGAAGAGATTGCGCTCCTACGCCACCAAGTGGACAAACGTAGACATCAGAATCTGGAAGTTGAGCTGAAGTTACTGTTGCAGGACTACTCTCTCTTTATTATGTACACACTACACAGCATTCCATTAAACACAACTGTATTATATTTTCAGCAATGAACTATTAAATCATAACAATTAATGAAATGGATGTGAGCAGGGATTTGTGGACATGTTCTATGAGTTATGACCAATGACTGTAAAAAATATGGACGTCTTCCGCCCATTGCTCCCCTATTCACCAATATTGTTCTTACCACAGCCAATAAAATGGCGGTTACATCCGGGCTTTTTGGCTTTTACTGTATAGTAAAACAATAGTTTTCAGATAGCATAAACGACGTATTAATCATTAAACCAGGGTTGTCATGTAGTATAAATGTTTCTCTAAAGACCGAAGCCATCTTTTGTACCAGGCCGTAAACATGATTTTTACACTCTTAAAATCCATTGGATTTCTCCATATATTTCCGCTTTTGGAGCCTGCCTTTTGGTGGACGGAGGTATATTGCTGTATATCGCTGGCGCCCTTACTCGAGGACCTTTTAAGGGGTTCCATGAGAGAGGCTTGGTTATGACAAAGTTGACTGGGTTCAATGTAGAGTGCACATAAAAAGATGCACACTAATAGCTCTTGGGTTTTATCATCAATGCAAAACTAACCCACAATTATGAAGATGACCAGTACAAATAAGTAAAAACAAAACAAAAACAATAACAGGCAAAAAAACTTGAAACATTCATCCCAAAAATATACTATATGTAAAGCACACTTTAGTCTTTTTAACCCGCTCTATGAAGATCTTTGTTGATCGCGTCTTTGTGCAAATTAGCCAGTGTATACGTAAAGCTTGAGTGCTAAATGTTCCTCTTACACGCTAATAAAGTATGTGAAGTTTTTCTTCCCTTCAGCTCAGCCCTAACCATCTGATAAATCCAACAATTCCCCCAACATAGGCCTATGTGCTATTTTATTGTTTTTGTTAAAAGACAAAATAGTAAAGTAAAAATCAATTTGGCTCACTAAAGACTTAAATAAATATATAAATAATAAATAAAGGCTACAAAAATACAGCACAGTGGTTGTAAAAAGCGTGGTTAAAAGTTTTATTTAAACTTCATCTATTGTTGATAGTAGTTAATGCATTTACTTTCAAGACTCTGGTTTACAGGAAACGGCAGCTCATGTGTGTTTATTTGTTGTGCTGGTGAGCCTGGAGTACTCTGGTGTCCTTTTTGTTTCCCCTTTCTTGACATTCCCATACAGACCAGTTGTCGTGGGTTATTTCTGCATTGATCCCCTCCCTTCACACCCTCCATCTGCTCCTCACTTTCTGCCACATAGAGGACTGGAGAGTAGGAACAGAAGTCGAATCCCAAAATAGCCCTGGGGGATGGTGGGTGGGCTTGAGCAGACCCCAGTAGGGTGTGGATAAGTCATGTGCATGAGCTTGTCCTGCCATAACACAAGCAGAGGGACAGCAGAGGAGTCTAGACCCAATAACACAAACCAGTTGAGTAACTCCAGATCCTTTCTGGCCTTTGTGTTTGTCACATGCACAGACTGTAGTTAGAGGGGAAAGTAAGAAGAGCGGGGACTAAGTGAATCCTGGACCATGAAGCTCAGTGTGACCTTGTTTTTTGCGGGCCTTTTTGGTGCCTTGGCAGCTATGTTCATACTACTTTCGTTTGGGACGGATTACTGGCTCATGGCCTCAGAGACCTGCAAACCTGATCGTTCTGTTGGCCTTGGTGGTGTCCCCATTGAGGTGAGTGTTGAACAGGGAGATATGCACCTCATTTAGAAGATATGTAGTTGGCTATGTCTGCAATTTGGAAATTGTAGAGTCAAAATGACTAATGTCTAAAGTTAAATGCTGAAGAATCTTGGATCTAAACTTGAAACTGTTTAATGTGTATGTGAAGCTATGCTGTGATTGAGACATGTGCTCCTGCAATACCAATAAAAAATACCAGCAGTCCCTGTGGCATAGCACTGGATTAAATATCACTGATTGGAACATACCTTACTTCTAGTATAGTGAGCACTTCACACACATCATGACCTAATTACAGAATAATAAAACCCTATAGTAGAAAACTTTTATTACAAAATTAATTGTGAAACTAGATTAACATCAAGTAATCAGAGTACAAGTGTATATGTTGTTTTTAGAACAACAAGTTGTAAATGTTTGAGTGAGAATAGCCTCAGACGTATATTCAGCCCCAAATCAAACCTGGATGAGGTAAATGGTGCCTGGTCATCTCGACCTTTGACCCGACCTGTGCCATTGCACCAAAATACAGTTCACCTGCTTTTAATAGCTGCAAACCTCCTGAAATTGTATCCAAACTGTTTTATTGATTTGTGCAAAAATCTGTTCTGATCTTTCTTTTTTTGGGGTCTAGAGTGGGGATGTTGTGATGCAGAAGGGTCCTAGTAACGTCACCCTGTACCATGAAGGATTTTTCTGGAGGTGTTCCTTTGGAGCCAATATGGAAGATGAGAACCTGCTCTGGAAGCTGTGGTTCAGTGAGTGTGCATGTAATGTACATTTTAGAATTTCCAGATCAAAGTATAAAGCAGTATTTAAGGCAGGTCTGAAAACACTATTCTTGTATGCTGCATCTCAACAATCACAAGGCAATTTTTAAGTTATTCTTTTGTAAACAAACGTGGCAGAACCCCTCTCATGTGACCGCCTAGCAACTGTGCCATGTGATGTTATTCTGGTTCTTTGTCAGGTGACTCTGCATCATCTATTTTCTAAAGGGTACTTTATGAATAGTGGGTAATTGTCAAAAACCTGCCTGTAGCTGTTAGCTATCTTGTGAGAGGTGGTGGAATTTCACATGAGGAAGGACAGCAGTAGAGGACCTCAGTATAGGACATTAAGCGACAATGTACATCATCAGTGCTACATTGTCAGTATGGGGCATTATTATAAGGCTTTCACACATAATGGTGTTTAACATTCTTTTTGTCTTTTTTTCTCTGACTTTGTGAATTCTCTATCCTTAGCCAACCAACCATCTTCAAAGCTCTGCATGCATGCCTACCTCTTCCCATTCCCGGTGTCCCAGCAAAGCCACAATACCACACAGTACGACTCTGCCATAAGTAAGTGTTAATGTTCATCTAATACTTTGCACTGCATTACTTCACATAGTATTATTTAACTTCTCTCTCGTGCAGTCTACAGAGGCTTTTGGAGCATCTTTATGCTTATTGGTGTGGCTGCAGTTATAGTCGGTGGGTTCATCGTCATCTGTGCTGCTCCTTTTGGCAGTCACTCTTTGTATAAAACAGGAGGCATCCTTTTTCTTGCATCAGGTGAGACCTAGCCCAGTGAAATCTAATTTAGTGACGAGCAAGAGATATTGGTAAATGAATAGTTTATGAGGTTGTGGTTTCACATCTCTATCCTATCCTGTGCCTTTTCTTCCAGGTTTCTTCCTGCTGTGTGTGGTGGTGATGTTTGTGCTGTGGTTGGAGGTGCTGGACGTAAAGGAAGTCTACATCGAGTACCAGAGCAAAACTCTATGTCCAGATTTTACGCTGTCCATTGACTACGGTCTGTCTTTTATGTTTGCCCCTGTTGGCATCTTCTTCTGCCTCCTGTCCGGTCTACTCTTCATCCTGACTGGTCGAACACTACAGCTCTGCCACTGATCGGGATGGGCTGCAGGTGTCTGAAAGAGAAAGGATATTTCATATTTTTACTGCCAGAGACTGACAAGAGTGTAATATACTGTATGGTGCAAATACTTTGTTGACCTATGTTGCTTAGACAAACAGTGTGAGAGTGTTTATAAAATTATAAGATTCATTACATTAAATTTAAAATGAAAAATTCTTTGAAGTGTGCATGAGTAAGATGTTTTAGCACTTGTTTGGATACATTTCCTTACAATAAACCAAATCTAATAGTTTGTACAGTGTTTAAAAAAAACAGAAAATGACGTTAAAAAACCTAAATTATAATGTGCATGACTTTTATCTTATATAAGGCCTAACCATTGTTTTGGTGTGGCCTTATGTTGCTTTGACAGTAAACTCTAATTCATAAAACATGCTTTTTATTTTATGATGTATTATAAAATATTCATGGATCAAAAAATCAATAATTATATGTTTTTAGATAAAAAATAAATAACCCTGAAAAAACTTTTTACTATCAGCTGAAGATTGATACAACTAGGCCAAGTTTTTAGAGGACTTTAAATAGATATGATAAGATAAGCTTTATTTGTCACATGCACATAGTACAGTGCACAGTGCAATGTATTTTGGACCTGCAGACAGAAACAAAAACACAGTACACAGGATGAGCTTCTGCATTTGCAATGTTCCTCCTGTAAAAGATCCAACTGTCAACCACCAGAAGAGGGCAATGTTGCTTTATGTAATGTATGCTAAAAAAGATCCCAAAACCCTTAGCCTACCTTGAGTCGAGTGAAGTGTATGTGGCATTATGCATTTAATTCAGAGGTAGTATCTGCAGATGAAAGAATTCACACCTTGGCTGACAGACGGATGGTAATTTCACTCATGAATGGAGCATTTGATCAAGAAGTGAATGGACTCCTGTGTCAATTCTCACGTGCCTCTTTTGGGCTTTATAATATACTTACCATACACACGAAAATGCATCTGTGGCCTGCCTCAGAATGTACCAAGGACAGACATAATATACAGCACGGCAGCACTTAATATGCATTAAAACGGATTTCACTAGGACTAAAGATGAAGATTCACACTTCCAAATTTCTGAGGCCTTTAGTCTAGCTGTTCACCAAGTTCTTCACAGAAGGAAGTGAGATGCTCATATATTGTAGCACGAGCGGATTTGTTCTGATCTGCTGGACTTCCTGGATAATAACCTAAAAAAAAAAAAAAAGTTTAATCATGGCTCTATCCATTTCCTGGACAGTGCAGGGCTCGGAGAGATAGGACCAGCAGAGACGGAGACAGTGCAGGTGTGAAGCAGGCTACCTCCAGGAGCCTGGCCTTGCCGTCAGTAATGTCATCAGAGTGGGAGTCCCAGCTGAATTCAGTGCTGTTCTGCATGATTGCCCATGATAATTGTGTGTTGATAGGGAGTGCCGGAGATGGAGCATAATTTCCACTGAGAGATTCCTAAACAAATACCTGTGCTCAGCAGAGGCATGGGGAACAGCGGGAGGTGAGGGGAATAGAGGATGAGGCGCGATGGGGGCATGAGAGGGTAACGCTTGCTCTGGAGGAAGGGGGAGGAAGAAGGGATGTAGGCTCTTGTCCCCAAATGGGACAAGACATGACCGCAAAATAAGGTATAAATATAATAAATTAGCAAGAGTTATATGTTTTAGGTTCTGGACAAGGACAATTGTTTGCAAGTGTGGTTTTGTAGTCAAACACACACACACAAATCACACACAAAGGTGGTCCTCACTTTAGAGCAACACAGCAGATGCTAAGCACTCCACTGTCACCCAGGCCTCCCAAACTGCAATAGACTGGCAAAAAAATTAATAAATAATAATAATTAAAAAAACCTGTGTAGTGAGCTGCAACAGTCATAAAAACAAAACATTTTAAACTGGAAGCAAATTAAAGTTGAATGGTATGTGGAAGTCCAAGTCTATAACAATGTGCTATGTTAATGTATTAATGCAAAAGCATTACAGCTGTGTATGGTAAGTAGCTGGTCCTGAGCTGGCATAAACATAGGCAAGGCAAGGCAATTTTATTTATATAGCACAATTCATACACTGGGTAACTCAAAGTGCTTTACAGGAATAAAAAACAATTTACAAGATTTAGATTAAAAAACATTAGAAAAATTAAAAACATTTTAAAAGAAGAGTGCAGATTAAAAAACACTTTAAGTTGTAATGTAGGCGGAGCTAAAGAGGAAGGTTTTAAACCTCCCCTTGAACATTGTTAAAGTTGAGGCTGTTCCACGTTTTTGCTGCATGAAACTTAAACGCTGCTTCACCCTGTTTAGTTCTAACTCTGAAGGCACAGAAGGCCTGTCCCAGATGTTCTCAGAGCTAGAGGAGGTTCATAAGGAACTAGCATGTCAGAGATATATTCTGGTGCTAAACCATTTAGAGACTTGTAAACCAGCAGTGCTGTTTTAAAGTCTATTCTCTGAGCAACAGGAAGCCAGTGCAGAGATTTTAAAACTGGACTGATGTAGTTGTACTTCCTGGTTTTGGTTAAAACCCGAGCAGCCGCGTTCTGAATAAGCTGCAGCTGTCTTAACCCTCGTTTTGAGAGACCAGTGAGCAGGCCGTTACAGTAATCTAACCTGCTGGAGATAAAAGCATAGATAAGTTTCTCTAAGTCTGGTTGAGATATCATCCCTTTGACTCTGGAAATGTTTTTAAGTTTTAACATAGACAACATTTATTTGAAGCTCACCTATCTCTGTGGCAGTCATTGAGAACAACTGCAGTATATCTTCTGCTTGAACTATAATAAAACATACATACTGTTTAATTCATAAGTGTGGAGAGTAAGCACTGAAAAGACAGAGAAGCTGTAGTCATAATGAAGTTCAGGTCCCGTGGTTGTAACAGAAGTCAGCGCTGTATATTTAACCTTGAGGGAGGTTTACGTTAATTGGAAAACACTCTTTGCCTGAGTGCTCTCACCTCATGATGCGTTGTGTCGTTATCATATCTTATCTTCCAAATGTATCATAATCCCACATGACATGCCCGTCAGATTTTATTCCAATCTGATTACTTTCAACTCTTAGAGAAAACCAAGGATTTGAATTGCATGAACAATATGGCAAGTTATATTACACGCCGCTTTCCTCTTTAGAGATACTTTTACATAATTTTCTATTCAGTATGAAATAATGAATAGACAATAGGCTGTATAATTGTGAAAATTTACAATTCAGAGGACTATGTGCTATCATCACTATGCATTATTCAGTGAGTAGAGTGCATGGGTCACTGGTGGCAGAGACACTAAAACTAAAGTTGTGACATCAAATAAACAACTAAAATAAATAATAAACAACAATTATTAGGCCTCAGCTTGACATAATCAGTGAAACCGTTTGATGAGGCAACATGTTTATATAGAAAGGCAGAGCACTGATATGTACATCATTCATGTAAAAGTTTGAGTTCAGAGGAGCCTACTGAAGTGTAGAACGGGTCTAGATGTGTAAAAGTGGCCGTTGCAGTGAAAGCTCCACCTGCGCTGTCCCCCTCATATCCTCTGGCCTCACACCTCCGTTTGTGCATATAAATTACATTCCAAAGTGAGTATGGATAGCACTTGTTCATACTCAAGGTCTCTTGTTTCAAAGGGATGCTAATGTCTTTCACAGTGTAACTCCTCTCAGCGCCCCTCTTTTAACTGCCACAGCAGACTGTGTAGGAGAAGACTGGGACTCCTCAACCATCTCACCTCTTGAATATTCATACTTCTTTGGTAATTGTACATTGGACACATCCTAAACAAAGAGCATAAAGTCGACCACGGATATCCTGCTTTTTTACTTTACCACGTGTCTCTTAACGGTTACATTAGTAAGTAAAACCTCTCACTTAAGTGTCACACTGTGATGATTCCGTTTTGTGTTAGTTAGCACCCAAAGATTGGAGGTTAGGAGTTTCTCACTCCTTCTTTGGGATGGTTGTGTTTCAGCACACGCTACTTGAGCTCCTCGTTTGGGTTCAGCATCCCCTGGAGCAATTAATTAATGCTACAGTGCAAACAGCCAATAGAGTTGGTCATGAATATTCAAAAATACCTCTCGCATATCATTTCTTATGCAGTGTGGTAACACAAGCAAGGCTGTGCTGAGGCAGTCATGACGGCTTCAAAGCCGTCAAAGCACCATTTAGTACGTGTCCCACTGCACTGTGCACAAAAAAAAAGGAAATAATATGTATAACCTATTTATATAAGATGTATATTTAATTTCCTGAAGTATTTAGAATAGTCTGTTAGATTTTTTTTAGAAATACAAATTTGGTCACTAAAGCAATAACTAATTTCTGAACATTTGTGTTTTTTGTCTTGATTCTAATTTAACTAAATGCACTTACGATTTTTCTCTCTCCTCTTTTGTACTTATTGAGACCATTATGTAAATATTCCACTCTGGAGTTTAGTTAAGAACTTTTTACCAAATAAAATTCATTCAGTACTATTTTACATTTTTAAATCTCTGCTTACAGGCATTTTGTGCATGTCTTACGGTGCCTTAAGACCACTCTTCCATTCTGCTGAATGTTACACATGTTTATTAATGCCTCTCTGTCACATCTTAACTGTGTCACTGTGTGTAAATGCAGACACTAGCTCTGCTTATCATATTTAATAGAAAATATAAATATACAATTCAAATGAAACTATTCAAATGATTTGTACTCTTTGTTTGGTGCTTCATGTGTATTCATAAGATTTGCTTCATCCTGTCTTCATTATAGCAACATTTATGAAAATGATGTATTATATATTGAAATTACAGCAAAGGCAGGGCTATTATTAACACTTGAACTACAGTGAGCTCAGAGTCATGTCGACGGCATTTAAAGTTAGAACAAATGAAGCAGGATGTTATTGGCTCAAGGTAATAAACAACATGGAATAAGAAATCATTTTGAAAAGTATGAAACCAAACTTTATATTGTACTTTGTAAAGTGTTACTTTTAATACTTTTTTTGTATTATTTAGGTATTACTGTAGGTTAATCGGAAACAGACGATAGGATTTGAAACCCCAGGGCCAAATCCATGTTTTTAATAATTGTTTTTATGGCCTATATTTAACAGAAATTATCTTGTTGTTAATAATGTATAGTCAGTAAAATGTTAGCCAAACCAAGACATGAGAAGTTTTCCTTAATGAATATTTTTGCTACTGTTCATCTCAAAAAGCAGCATTATAAAACTCTTATTCTTTGATTACAATTAAACCTCATTCTCCATGTTGTTGGCTCTTGACATCTTACTTACGACTGTGGCCCACAAATCAACACGACACAAGCAGGACACAGAGACTTAAAGGACAAAAGAATACACATCAGGAACACCTTACCAGTTCTCCTTAGATTTGTCTGTAGCTCCATCAAAAAACAATCCCTTTTCTTCCCATTTAGGACCACTGTGGTTCTCCGTTTTCTTCCCTGCTCCAACCAGACCGGTCCCAGTGTGTCCTGATGCCGTGAGCCTGCACTTATATACTGGTTTTAACTTGCAAAAATCATACAGACCCAGAGTAGGACTGACATTCCTTGAAAGTAGAGTCTTATTTGGTTTTGCAATGGAAAAACAGACTATTTGTATTAATTGAAGTATAATAACAACCCCAGCAGAAATGTCAGGGTAGAAGTGAATAATGTATCTCCATGCAGATGATAAATAAATATGTTCATTTATGAATTTATTAATTTAAATGTTTGAACTGCAATTTAGTCAACAATTATACTTAATGTGGACACTTGTATTATGTGTTGCCATGTATTTGATTTGATAATTTTAGTAATACCTTAAAATAAATCCTTTTAAAATCTTGTTATGCTTTTTACTTCATCTACTTTTATTGTCTTTCTGGTTCATATTTGAAGAGGAACATTTAAAGAGAGATGGCCAAAGTTGTATAAAGTTTCCGATAAAAGAAGTATAATGCCACATGCAGCAGCTGGAGGATCACATGCCAGAGGGAGCATGTGCTATGGAACGGGGGCTGGTAAATGTTACCAGTGATAAATAAACATTATTTAAAAGACGTGTCAGGGCCTGTTAGAACGTAGCCGTGCCCTATTTGTTTTGCTGCTCTGAGGGAAAGGAATATTTAATCACTCTCCTGAACGACATGAATAATCACCGACACTGAGACGGTGACTTCAGATTTACATTTGATTTGCATCAGAGAGAGGAGTGTGATAATCTGTTAGTAATGTTGTCCGAATGGTAGCTCTCTGTGTTTCACTCCACCTGCTGAGACCGATGCGTGGCTCATGTATGGATCAGAGTAAATTACATGGTTTTTATATAACGCTTTTCCACCTACAAGGCACTTTACAATAAGCTTCCATTCACCCATTCACACACCAGTGCCACAGCTGGAACACCACTGGAGACAAGGAGGGTTCAATGTCTTGCCCAAAAACACAACAACAGTATAAACTGTGGGGAGAGCAGGACTCAAACTGCCAACTTCCTGGTCATAGGACGAGTGCTCTACCACTGAGCCACTACACCCTGAATAAAATGATGTATTGAATAAACAAAGATACAGAAGCTGTTTAATACTGGGACAAAATAACAGTAATCTTTATTAGAATATCCAAAACACTATATTAAATAAACAGAGCAATGCAATATTTTGTGTGCAAATGGTACCCTCAGACTGAAACTGGCTGTAAATAAGTTTTAATGTGGCCTACGCAGCAGCAGCAGCATTCTCACCTAGACACTGTCTTATTGTAAAACTTTCTCTCTCTATGGGTTGAAACTGAAATAATGTTAGTTCTAACGACAAGATACACATCAGTAAACACAGAAGTCTATGTAAAGACTACATATATTTTTACACATCAAAATTAGTTTATATTACATATATTTTTTGGTTTGTAAAAACTGCTAACTGCTTTGCAAATTCATCCGAGAAACAGAAGGAAATAGCATTTAACATATTTTTCTATGACCCACTGTAGTAACTCCTTCTTCACCTTGCTGTTTTCATGTCAACCACACCCATCAAGATAAAAAAGTTTAATGACATGTCCGACAATAACAGTTAAATGGATTCATCTACATTGTATTGCATTAGTTTCTGTTTTATATTGATTCCAACATTGGCCACTGCACTTGACATGCCTCTGTCCCAGGTCAGATCGACCATGGCTGCTCTGGACACCTGCTTGTTGGCATGGCGACATCTGAGCCTGTGGGATGAGCACAGGGACATCTGTTCGGCAGACAGAGGGGCCCAATAGGTTGCCCTTAGCAACAGGATTCTGAACAAGGTTTGGCATCTGCACAAAATCAGAATAAAAAGAGCAAGGTTTTTACTGTGTGATCCCTGGCTCTTGATGGTGTGTGTTTGTTTATTGTTCTCATGTTTTATTACAGTCAGTACTATTATAAAATATGCTATGGAGTTGATGGTTATTGTCAGCTGCTAAAATTAGACTTTGGACATTTTTCTCATGGCTGTGCATTCTTCAACAGTCAATATCCCTTTTCTCTAAGTATTTATTCTATTTTGTTGCAGTGTTTACTACATGTTCTTGTCCAAAGTGAAGCTGGCTCCTCAGGACTAGATGTAGTTAGAACTAGAACTAGAAGTTGGTGGCATATGCAGCATTGCATGAAGCACACATCTCTTAGCTTCTGAATGACCTCAGTGGGTCAGTGGTTTTGTTTATGCTTGAGACATAAAAGAGGAAAAAAAGGTTCAAGGCTATAGAACCTGATATCCAAACTGTTTCATCCAAGTATTCATTCAGTCTCGAGGGCTCAAAGCCTGCTGAGGAACAATTTAACTCACAACATCTTTTTGTAAATGGATAACAATCATCTTTCAACTGAATGTCTCCCACTCATTACTTTGTTTTAAACTTGTCTATGTATCTGCTCCTTCAAATACGCTGTGGCCTACCATATTTGTATTGATATCATGATTTCAGAAGAAAGTACATTATTAAAAACAATTAATTGTCCCCCTGGACACATTTCTGTCTCAAGTCCCAGAACATGGATGAACATTTATTCATATTGTCAGGTTGAAGTTGTGTCACCTGCAGTCCTATCCTTTTTTAACCTTCAGTAAATGCTTAAACAGCATTTTATTCTCATTTCAGTTCCCAGGAATACATTTTCCCCAAGTGGCTTTAATATCTTTTTTGCATTATGTGCCACAGTGATGGATTATCTTGATTGTAGATCCGAGCGTTGACAACAGAGGAGAGGGTGGGTGTGCATGATAAACCCTCTGTAAAGTGGCGTTGGTCCATCTTTTCAGGCGCATCAGCGCAGGACAATACATCATCTGAATCCATATTTAATACTGAATCACCATACACTGTAGCTTGAAGGTTAACCTGTTTATTTTTATTTAAATTTGCTTTCAGATATTGCCTGTTGCCTGTAGCAGGTTTGTCCATTCATGATGCTTATGTCTGCTTCACTGATTATCGGAGAGTTCCTGACACTAAAGTACACATTTTGTGTCTCTTAAATATAATGTCTTCACATTTTATTTAGTAGTGCTTGAGTCTTCAGACTGCTGAAAAGCTGATCTCATCTTAGAGTCACACACAGTGGCGCAAAAAGGGGGTATGCGGCATATGCGGCGCATAGGGGCGCAGCACCATGGGGGGCGCCAAAGCAATGGTATAAATGTAGCTTAGCTGCTTTTGTGCGTTTCTAAATCATTTCAGTATTTCCTCAATACTATATAACATTTTATTGTTGCTGCATACCCCTCTAGCACTGGGTAGTTGCACCCTTGGTCACACATGTTTGTTTTAGATTTGGTTCCTTGAACACTTGAGTCCATAAAAGTGTACCTGGTCTATACCAGATCATTTTCAAAATCCCTTACAAGGATGATTTCCACAATGTCTTGAAAGTTATTCTTTAGGTACTACAGACAGTTTACTGGAACCTGATTACTGTATGTACAGTTTTAATGTTTCCTTTAAGACAGTGGCTTGATCATAGCATCAATTTACCTTTACCATTATTCATGAGACTTTGACTGTGCTTGTATTGGTGAGCAACCATCGTAGGACAACACGGACCAACAGTAATAAGTCATGGCAATTTAGTGTAATTACAAGCACTTTGAAACACAAGAACTGCTCTTGTCTTGGGATTATGAGCCCTGTTCCGTTAACAAGGTGTTGTGGCTATGAATCAGAGCCGCTAATGACTTAAAGAGCATATCAGCTATGGTTCGTTTGCTTAGCAGCACAGGAATAGATCAGTCAGAGTTTCAACTTTAATTAGGGACCGGTTTAAAAGCATGCTCCCTGTGGTCCTGACACATTACCAATACTCTTGTCTATTAGTGTTTTAAACAAGTCCACCAGGACTGCAGGTGATTCCAGCGGTCCAAAGCAGTGCAGTGAGCCAATGTTTTATGACTGTATGACACATCCATCTGTGACAATAAGAGGAATGTATTTTCTGGATTATGAAATGAATGTATACACATAATGACTGGGATTGGTAAGTTCACCTATAGTCAAAGAATGAGGTTCATCATGTTCCTACATATGGTGGGATACAGACAGTCAAAGCCTTTCTAAATCAAGCCCTGATCGAGCACAAAGGAGGATCTGGCTCTAAATAATACATGACTGGCCTTCCCTTATATACTCCCCAATGGGACACTGAAGAGGGTGCACAGAAGTTCAAACATCCGTCCACCGCATCTTCAAACATCTAGCCTTCATCTTAGCTGCTACCAGATGTTCTGACACTGCTTAGCCTCTGAAACATCAGGAAGAGATGATTGCTGATGTTCAGTCGTATGGCATGACCTTCAAATGGGACACTTTTAATATTAGAATTTTAGCAAGATTTTAGATGGGTAATTTTGAATAATAAAACAGTATTTTATACTGTACACTGAGTGTTGTTTTTACTTTCAAAGTACAGTAGTTTTAGATTTAGAAATGTTTGTTATTATGAATGTTGAAGTGACCACAATTTGCTTGTGTTTGAAATTTGGGATTCATTACAGGTAGTTTTGACCACCATCAGCCATACACTCTCCACTGACAGTCATACAATCCCAAATCCCTCAGTAAGGGTCATTTTGAACCATACATTGTGAACCATACAAACAAGTACTGTATGTGACATCTCACATTTGGGTGAGTCAAGCAAGAGTTTATGTGGGTTTTATATGTTTTTGTTCCCTGACATGTCAGTGTTGGGATTAATGTCTTTTATGCATAGCTGCTCTGTGATTCTACAGAAACCTTTAAAAAAAAACGTAAAGTTTCAGCTCTTAAAGTGAGTGATTTCACAAAGAATGCAAAATGCTAATTTGATTTTAAGTGTTAACACTTCTTGTTCAAATCCTGGTCTTTTGACTAAAGTATCACAACATACCCATTTGTTTGGCTGTGGATGCAGAGAAGTATGGGAGGCAGACAGCTCAGTAGGAGTCACGGTGCTGCTGCTCTTCGGCTGGTGATAAAGATTCAGCCTGTTCCTTTAGCTCCAAGTGTAGTCATGTGTATAATTGCTCTGGGACTAGAAATGCACTGTGTGTGAATATAAAGGAAGGGCCATTTAACAGGAAACACTGTCCAAACAACACAGGTTCAGTTTGTCTAAATGTCCCATGTCACAGACGGTGCAGGGGACAGAGCAAGGTGGGTGAGAAGTGGGATGAGAGAAGGACCCTAACAAGGAAGAGCAAGTCGCTGAACTAATGAGTTCTGAGCACTGTGGTTTGTTGCAACAATATAACAAGGACCCTGTCTGGTTTAGTACTAATAGTGACTGAGAGAAGCAAGAATGCAATTAATAATGCAGACATTTAACCTTCTAATGCTAATGTTTTCCAACAAAATGAATACAGACTGTTAAAGCAAAGACAAAGTCTAGGGTCTACTCTAGAGAGTGACTGGACCAAATGTAAATGTGTCATTGATTGTGTGCTTGACCCTGCTTGTATGATGAGCTCAAGGCCAAGGGCAGCAGTGGGGTGACCACTCAGACATGACCTCTGCACTTTGGCTTTGGCCTTAAGCCAAAAACAGTGACCTTTAACCTGCAATGAGTGACCCCTGAACTTTGAGAGGGTCCCAGGTGTGATCTTAGGAGAAGGATTAATGTTGTCCACTACCTTTACTACAGGCTACACCTCTAGAAACTGGAAACTAGTGGAGATTTGGGCGGCAGTAGCTCAGTGGGTAGAGCGGCCGTCCTCCAACCGGAAGGTAGTAGGATCGATTCCCGCTCGCCCCACAGTTCATACTGTCGTTGTGTCCTTGGGCAAGACACTTAACCCACCTTGCCTCCAGTGACTGTAACACTGGTAATGTAATGTAAGTCGCTTTGGATAAAAGCGTCTGCTAAAATGAATAAATGTAAATGTAAAATGTCCATGTTGTGCTACTATTTGATTAAAGCCTATGAATGCAGTAGGCTTTAGTAGGATAGTGCCTGCTTTAACATGTCAAACACAGATGTAGTCTAGACTGTCATCTATGGTTTTTATGTTTATGCTCACATATTTATGCATTTCTAACTTTGCTTCTCTTTTCTCTGTTGATGTTTTGCCATGTTGTTTTTCTCTGTGTAAGCAGACATAGCCAGCACTGGAATAGCCACTTTAGCCATTGGATATCTACATTTGTCAATTGTTACAAAGATCTTCAGGTAACACCAAATACAGACTTTAATAGGGGTTGTTGCACACACAGGCCTCCTATTGATGTTGGAATAAGAGCTGATATTGATTGAGGATATTTCCAGAAAGAAGCATCTCTCAGAGTTAAAAAAAAAAAAAAAAACGTTTTTACATTTTGCAAAAAGCAATCACCTTGCACACATTGTTTGCACAAATAAACTATACCTTAAAGTTGTCTTTGATTCTTCCATACAATCTTTAATTTCCATGAAAAAAAGCTTTAACTTCAGACATCAGCACTTTATAACTTCTGTCTACTTTTCTAAAGTATGATTAAATATGCCAATCAGAGTCTGTATTTAAGCCAGACACAACCAATAGACCATCACCAAGGTCAAAGGGAAGAGGTCATACCCATTACACATCTGTGTTTGTATAGGCATACATGGGATAAACGTATAGGCTGCCCTCTTCTTCAAACAAGCTTTACCCCAATTTAGAAAATGGGTGTTTTGTGTTCAATTATGTCTTTCATCAATCAAGATAAATGTATCTGTTGGTTTCCCGGCCTGGCCTTAACACCTGAGCCATAAATCTGGAATGAGTGACTTCAGTGTCTGATGAAGCAACAAGAAAGCAATAGATTCTAAACATATTACAAAAGAAATTTATTTTACAAGAGATACAGTGCACATTGATTACACTATAGCTCACTGCATGTTAAGGAATCAATGACTGAAGCAATTAACTCACACCTGCTCAGTGACATTTTCTTTATAGCAAAACAATAAACATGTTTGATTCTAATTGTAATATACTTGGGTAAACCTCAGTGCTGGAGGTTCACAGCCTCCTTCAACTCCACAGTTGTTCCACATTGTGTATTGCCTTTATCAGTCTACTAGAGCCCCGAACAAAGACCTTCGTGTTCAAACAGCAATTACTCTCTCATCTCCTGAGGCATCAGTGCTGGCCTAATTGGATTTAAATGAACCCCCAAAATTTTCTTTGTTGCAGCAAATAATATGCAAGTCTTTTTAATTAAGATCCGATACAAGCCGTGTGGAGGGTCCGCGGCTGCTTTCATGTGCTGCTCTTTAAATGGGGCGCTGGACCACAGTGACGGACAGGTCGGTGCAGAGTTGAGTGGGAAGCAGTGTGAGGAGGTTACCGTGTGTCAGCTAAAGTCCTATGGTTCATTAATAAGCTTGGGTGTTTACTTTTGTGACATGAAATTGAGAGTCCCTAAAATTTAGGCTTTCTCAAATTTTAATCCAGATAAGCTGGAGAAAAAAGCTAAACTCTAGTCTCTCAATGCTACGCACAGGTTTCCTTCAAATATGATTTACAAATGTCTTATAGAAACAGACCTTGTGCAGTACTTGTTTAAAATATATTTTTTTACATATCACAATCTGCATGGAGCCATGATGACCCGTTATGTACCGCTCAGCAGATCTCATGGCAAAACATCTACTGCTTTGACAAATGAAAGAAAAAAGTGCTGATTCTGGCTCACAGTGTTTCTCAAACCAGACATTATCCAACTGCATCTAAGAAAAGCTCCTTCTATAGATCTGTATTGTCAGGACGAATGTGACTGACAGATTGATCAGATCTTCTTAAACAGAAGTTTCAAGCAGCAGCTGAAACAGGAAGTCATCCGTCAATGCGGCGCTATCATACATCATTCCACCTTAAGATTAAAGGAAGGGGGCGACCTGAGCAGAATGTGAGGAGATTTTTACTCATGACAGAACTATACCTGTACGTTGCCATAACATTAAAAGGTGTTCAGTGAATTAGCCGAGGACATAATGACGATGATTGAGGAGCAGGAAAGTCATCTGTTCTTTTTCTGATTGCTGAACCCTTTCTCTCCAACTCGACGGAGAGTTTGGGTCATTTCCATTTCCGCAGCTGCAGATAATAATATGCTGAACAGAATACATTTTCAACTCCTTCTTCATATCGTGTGATTCCTCTTTTCATTAACAATATGGCAGAAATATTATTCTAAGAAAATATTAGCAGGCGAGGAGACAGTAAGCAGAACTCAGAATTGCTGTTTCTCTCCATGGCACTTCATTACATGTGCAAGCAAATTTATATTCACAATCCAAACCTCTGTTAACATTTATGAATGTGAAGAGCAAAGCCAATTAGAAGAGTCCCTCCATCTGAAGTGGTTGAGAGAACGTGTGGTTTGCAGACAGAGTATCGAGTTACAGCTGAAACCCTGTCCTGGAAGCTTGATTAAGAGTGAACGGAGCAGTGAGACGTCCACAAGTCCTAATTTCTCTATTTTCACCAGCCGGACGAATATTCCACAAGGTAAAGTCCAACGGTTCCATGTGGTTTGTGAGTGAATTAATCATGATGATTAATTGGCTTTCAAGTTAAATATCCAGTGAGTGATGTCAGGCTGCCAGGCGTCAGGCCCAAATTGACAGGCCTTTAAGGAGAACCAGATTGATTTACACAGTACCTAATGAAGCCTCTTCCATCCATAAGGAGAGCAAAGGTAAACAGCTCTTTTCTTTGGCTCCTTTTTTCAACACTTACACTGCATTGATTTTTAACAAGAGTTTTTGCCTAACACTATTGTCAGTCAATATCGATTTACAATTCCAAAGTCACCAGTGTAACCATTGTAGTCATCCAAATAAACATTTACAGGGAAATAATAGTTTGAGTTTAGTTCCGGGTAACTAAAATAAATGCACTATAGTCTCATGGTCTCAAACAAAGTTTCTATCTTATTAAGTGCAGTAAATGTGAGGCAGTAATTTAAGCTAAATCTTAAGACTATAAAATTCAAACGTTAATTTATCCTGCTCTGATCCACAGCTGGAATGACCAATCTGGAAAATCAATTTAAAGGTTATAGTCAATAATAAATACTGAGTTATTTGGAGAGTATTCTTAATCACACAATTCATTGCAGTTTCTCCAGACTAATCTTCACTTGTAGTGTCTTTTGATACTTCTCTCTGTTGACACCTGCACGCATCTCCACTCTAATAAATGAGCTTTCACACTTTTGATGTTTCATTTTCTTTCAACAGTCCAACTACTTGTAAGTTGCCAGCTAAATTTCATAATTGTAATTTCCCATCTCCGCCGCTGCTTTAAAAGGTCACGGCTGGTGGAAAGCAGGAGCTGGAGTGCAGGCTGTGTTTTGATGTTCGACGCTACCTATTCCCTCAGTGTAACCTCCCCGAGCCCTTCTGATCCACTCTACAGCTCATTAAAACACCCTCTCCACCTCCACATTAGCATCAGAGTCATGGTCAGACTGCTTTGTCTTATAAGGGCGGAAAACAATATCAATAACAACAACAAAAACAATAGTAGCCTTTGGTCTGTGGAGGAGAGAAGGAGAGAGGGCTTTGATAATGCACATCAAAGCCACGCTATGAAGGAGGCTGTGTTTTCATTGCGTGGATGCCAAGGTTGCCTCTGATCATGGGGGCTGGTCCCATGCCATGAGGTGAGCCGCCAGGTCTGCAGGACATCTTCGCAAAACAGGAAGTCAAACACTGTGCCCAAGTGTGTTTACAGGTGAAAGTTATTTGTGCTTCAGTGTGAAAAAGCTGCATGTTCTTTGAAATCCACAGTCCACAAACAGGTTTGCACGTGGTAGAGTGGTTGGCGCTCTTGACTTACAGCAAGAATGTTGTGAGTTCAAAACCCTAGCTGACTCGAACATCTTCGGCCAACCCTGGCCTTTTTGTGAGTCTGCCTGTGTTACCGTGGGTTCTCTCCGGGTACTCTGGCCCATCGCTCAAAGACATGCGCATGTGTAGGTCAATTGGCAAAGTGTCCCATGAGAGTGAATGCTTGTCTGTCAGTGTCTTTGTTTCTTTATTTATTTTGATCCCCATCAGCTTCAGCCGTAGCAGCATAAATATTGTTCAGATGGGATCTCACGGTGAGGACAAGAGCCTTTTTCAATTCTGAGTTCAACTGCTAAGAGAGCTAAGCTTAATCTCTAAAGGGAGGGGTTTGACCTGAAACTAACTCTGATTGGACCAGACTGTTCTGTTCTTATGGTCGTTACCATGAAAGGGCAGTCCAAATGTCTTGGCTTTAACCTTTCCTTCAAGATGATCTGGATGACTGAGAACCTTTACAGACATTCAGTTGGTATCGACAACATTAGAAGAATACAAATAAAATACAATGCATGCAATTTACAATCAGCATACTGTCAGATGGAGCTACTGTGTGGGTTTAGTGCCCTTTTGAAGACATGAAAACTGCTCCTATTGTTTTAGATCATTTGTTCCATTCTTGTGAAAAGGGATTTCTGTAGAAAATTGGTATTAGGACAGGTGACAATTAAGTTTGGCAAATCAAGTTGTACTGCAATTTTAAGAGAGGCAAGGCAAACGGTGATGCATGAAAGTGACGCTGGGTGGAATATGATATAATGATCAAACTAACTGAGCAGCTTTATTTTTTACCAACTGAAGTTTTTTTAAGTCTGTTTTGTTTGCAGCTGAGTGAGCATTATTATATCTGAGACAACACTAATGAACGTCTTTCATAATAATAGGAGTTACCAAAGAAGAGCATTTTCTAACAACATTTTCTTACTCTTTTTAATCATTGCATCATCATTGCAAATCTCTAAAGATGTCAGTCAGCACAAAGCAAAAACAAAACAAAACAAAACAAAACTACCACATTGTTTTAATTAGTTAAATATAGTTTTCTCTCCTTTTAGGATAAAAAAACACAATTGGTGTTAAAGTGGTGTGTGGATGTGAAACTCCCCTGATGTGGAGGAAACGTGTTAATTCCAAAGCTGCGTGGCGTCACAATCTGGCTGTGTTTGACTGTACTCACTGTATATTGATTTAATTAGATTCCACTGTATGAGTCCTGATTGATGTCTCTGCAGAGCTGTACCTTACACAGTGGCGCATTTTTACATTATACAGCAACATGCTCCCAGCTGCGGAGTACAGTAAACACAAATCATCAGAGATACAAGTTGTTCCTGTCATGTTAAATAGTTTTATCAATGTAATAATCCAAACAACCTATCAGAGCAATGTGGACTCAAACTTATCTTATCAAACGTCTCAGCTGCCATTCTTTGAATATTTCATTATCCGATATTTCCTCCTTTTCCCGTCCAAACCCACCTGAGAAATCCTCCTAACTACAGAGAGCCTTTATAAGCATGTGCAGCTCGGAGGGAGATTCAGTGAGAAACTATTCATGAAAGCCATGGCCGGGCTTACCAAAGCACACTGAGGCAAACCGAGGTAGAGCGGCCCTTGAGGGACACTGCCTGTTTGACTTGGCTCAAGTCTGAGGCTGGGCACAGGGCTCTAGTTGTCCGTAGCCACAGGCTGCAAGGCTGCGGGTATTTCCTGACTACGTTTCGCTGTCATTCTGTTTGCTCTTGTATTCAAAGGACAGCAGTGGAACTTTAGAGAGAAAACACGGATAAAATCCATTAGTGTGCTGAGATGATTTAAGGAACAGCTCAAAGGAAATTAAAATTCAAAGCCTTGGTTTCCTTTATGCTGTATTTTCTCAGGTGCCAAACATAACAGTTTGAAAGGGTTCACCTGTTTTACTTTATTGCACATGTTGCAGTTGTTGGAAATTAGTGGCATCACGCACATCACAGTGGACCACTTTCAAATGTGTTGGTTCGGTCTCTGTCTTTTTTTTTTTTGTCATGTCTTGGACACAGAGGTCTTGGGATTTTAAATCAAGACCAGCCAAGACCACACCTGATATATTTGTCCACATCATTCTTGCATCATTGTATCATTTTATCCTAATTTTAATATTAAAAATAGAAAATATCCCTTTACTTTCCCTCCTTCACCAAGTGCTAACAACTCCTGAGGTTGAACGTGGTTTAAGAATGGACTTTAACTGTTCCCTGGTATCTTTTTATTTATCATTCACTGGTCTTGACTTGGTCTTAGTCCTTGTCTGGTCTTGGTCATGATTTGGTCTGTTAGAGTGGCCTAGAACTAAAAATAAATAAAATTTTGTGTTTGTCTACAGTAGATTAGGTTTTAGAAAAATCCCAGACAGATTTACTGTATATAAAGATGTCATTGCGTTGTGTACTGTGCTGTTGTATACACACATTACCTTTTTGACTATGTATTGCCCACACTTGTTCCCAGTGAGAGATACATAGCGTTGTCCCATTTCCCCAGGTGAATTCTTATTAATGTGTTCACTTCAGCCGATTCAAACATTTTCCACTGGGATAAATGAATGTAATTTTCACACATTACCTTCAACCAATCATACATAATGGGCCAGCACTACAGCGTTTAACCAATGTATGTCTCCACTGGGTGTCATCATTCAAGCCCCTGCAGAGAGCGGTAATCAACTATTGTTACAATATTAAACACCAATGTCTCTTTCATTCCAGTCCCTTCTTTTAGACTTCATCAAGTGCACTTATAATCCTTACAGCTAACTTTGAACTCCTCAAGAATCCAAGCTTAAGAGGTATTTTAAAGCATCACACAACAGTGTGAGACTTATAGACTTTTAAACTATGTGACTTTCTGTTGCTAAAATTTCAATGAGAACTTTGAAAACGCATCCACTTTGATCATTTCCCCTCCAAACCCCTCTGGTTCCCACTTCCACTTTGTCTTTCCGTCTGTCTCTGCATGGCTGCCTCTGCATGTGCTTTAAACACGCAGCGGGGGGTTGTGGGTAGAGACTCATGCTGCGAAGGATCTCTCTGACTCAGGGAGAGCTGAAGGTCAAAGATGCTCACAATCACAACCGGGAGACGACACTGAAGAGGTTGAATGCAGGGAGATGGGAGCAGATACACCGGGACACATATTTCATTACATTTATTGTCTTGAGATCTCTGCAGAAAAGTTAAGTTGTGGTTGCAAAGTCTAAAATGGTGGTTTGCCTGTGTCTTCTTTAATTACTCAGACCCTTGACTTACAAAACCAAAGCTACAAGAACACGAACAAGAACAAAATCATCTGTTTCTTTGAATGGAAAACTCCTGGAGCCCAGATGACGTTTCCCCCCTTTTCTTCCTTGCCATTTTTGTTGGAAGCATTTGCATATTTCAAAAGTCTACCAAAGAAAATAGCCTGTGGGCAGAAATGGCCAATCTGCATATTGAAGACTCAACAGAGGAAAAGGAGAGTGAGAGGGAGGGAGAAGGGGAGGGGCATCTTCCTGTAAATGATTTGAAGATGATTTGAAAAAATACAACAACAATGATGACAATTAGCTGCCAGTGTAATGCTCATTAATTACAGTATTTGCTACAATTGTGACAGATTATTTGCTTTGGTTGTCAAGCTCTTATTTGGGAAGAGAGCTGAAACAAGCGTGCATCGTGAGGAGGCCTCTTCACCCGGCTTCCTTCATGAATAACAAATAAGAGCTCTGTGACCAGCCAGCACAACACATGAAAAACATTACTGCATTCCCTCGAAACGTCTGCACCTCTCTGCATTGTGCTGGTAGCCTGCGAGCACGGACAACACAGTCTGTGCCGCGCAGTCACTGAGACATAGATATAATAATATATCAATAACTTTATAAGAAAAACTGTGTATCTGGGCTGCTAAATCACAGATGATTTTTCTTTGCGGACAAATTTTATCTTGGATTGTGAGTCTATATGTAACAGTGTTTGATTATTCAAGAGCAATAAAAACAACTAAAACTCTAAATTGCCGATGAGTGAGAGTTTGAAGTTATTCACAAGATAAGTTCAAATGTCTGTCCATTAACAACATGTAATAAAGGTCAGATGAAATCTGTGCTTGTAACACTCACATTTACTTTTTTTTTTTACAAATATTTTATGTCTATAAAAATATAATATAATATATATATATATTTAGCTATATATATATATTATATTGACAATCTACAGCTAAGTAGATGGACTGTGGATGTGTGTTTTAAAACAGCATCACTGAGTGTAATAATAAAATTCATTCAAAAAAACATTTCAAGAATTTATCACTGCAATGTTTTTGAAATGCCATTAATACTTTACTTTCTTCCAGCCCTTAAGGACACAATTATATTTTCAAGATTCATTGTATTTAAAGGATAGTTTTATTTTCCACTCACACACTTTTGCAAATGCCCAAGAAGAGATTTGGTTAAAAGCACTTCAGTCCAGTTGAGAAGGTGAAGGCCAGCAGAACCTATTATGTTTATTTCAATATAGGACAATACATATTCATCAACACAGCACATAATGTGGCCATGTAAATGTGCCAGATTTAGCCATTTGTTCTCTGATAGGCAGGTTGATCATAAAAAGTATATAGGGCACCAACAGAAGATTTACAGCAGCTAGTAAGAAATTGATTTACATGGCACAAAATCATGCAAAAGCCTATAGGTTATAACCAAGAATGAGTAGTTTATTGTCATTTAAACTGTAAAAAAGCTGACCATGAAATATGTACCTACCTAAAATTGCCTAAAAATATTCAATGTAGGGTATTTTTCAGCACGTTAATCCACAAATAAGTGTTACTTCTCTTATCTTCTTGGAAAGGAAATGTTGAGAGTTCACTTTGATTATCTGACACATCCTCCAGCTCTAAGTTCATCTTTACATTTGAAAAAGCCTTCAAGTCTCTTAAAGTCTCACTGTTGTATTCTTTTCCAAACGAAAAAGTGAATCCCCAGACGTTTTTGAAAAGCCTATAAGTAACCCACAAAGAAAGAGACACGAATGAAGCTTTTGCCTGTTGGAGGCTCCTCCAGTACTCAGCTGTGCGTCCCGTCACGCCACCATGGCCTTGCTTTTACCAAGTGAAAAGCAGCTTACATTAAGATGCAAGAGGCGTACAGACCCCTGTTCTGACTGGTATCTTTGACGATGGCACCTCATTGCCCCGCGTTACGCACCTCCACCAACAGTGTTTAGTCCCTTAAGACTTTTACGTGTTTGTTCAGTAAGTGTTTTTATTTAATTTAAATTTATCTAAATGTTTTTAAATGTCAATTTTGTAATCCTCTTGTATGTTGTTTCAGTTGAAATCTCCTTCTGTCTGTTGCCATTGCGTAAGTATTTAAAGGGTTTTTTATTTTTGGTGTAACTCCTGTTTATTGCTATATAGTTTTTCCTAATGTTAATTATGTCCTGAAGCAGAACTTTTCTCACCCCGGTGAGACGATGACACTCACTTCTCTCTCTGTGCGTGTGTCCAATCAGCGGAAACTCTGCGCAGCCATTCTGCTGTAATTGGATGAAGATGGGGGATGAATAGACGCGGTCTAGGCACAACGTAAACACACATCTCTGTTCCTCTCTGCGCGGAAGACGCACGGGACGCATTGCTTCAGTAAACTCTGACAGGACTAAAGTTTAACGTTAACAACCATCAGTGTTTTCTTTTGAGTTGGAGAGCATAGTTTGGATCAAAGGGTAAACATCAGCGACTGGATTAAGGCTGGAGTCCCGGGACACAAACTTTTGAAAGGTGTTTTATTGCACTGGGTTTGTTGAGCATGTTTGAATTTTGACTGAAACACGTCTGAGGTGCCCGTCCTTTTTGCTCTAAATGCGTTTTGAGAACCTGACCTCTTATGGATCACACTGAAGTGTGACTTTGCTAAAAAAAAACTTAAAAAACGGTACACTGCAGACATATGCTTTGGGGCATGGCCACCGCCACGTCCAGCCCATACCTGTCCAGCAGCAGGGTCCTGCACTCCGAGCGGAGGGGGACATGCAGCCGGTCACCGCAGGGTCCAACGGCTACCGACCCGAGCCCCCGGTCAAGATGGCGCAAAGCGACTTCATGCAGGGCGCCGTGGGAAACGGGGGTCACATGCTCAGCCATCAATGGGTGACGTCGCTGCCTCACGCGGCGGCGGCAGCTGCAGCGGCTGCGGTGGCAGCGGCGGAGGCTGGATCCGCATGGCCTCCTAGCGCACCTCCACAGGAGGCAAAGAGGAACCCGGTCCGCGAGGACCTGCATGCGAGCTCTACTCTGCATCACAGGACGCACCTTGGCGCGCATCAGACGCACGCGGGCAGCTGGGGAGGCGGCTCCGCGGCGCATCTTGGAGACCCAGCTCTGGGATACTCTCAGCCCGGCTTCACGGTCAACGGCATGCTCGGTGCGCACGGACACAGCCTCGTGCACTCTGGACTCGCACGCGGAGACTCCCCAGAGCTGGACCACCATCACCATCACCACAGCCAGCACGCGCACCACGCGCACCAGCAGCACCACAGTGTGGCGCATGAGTCGCATTCAGACGAGGACACTCCGACGTCCGATGACTTGGAGCACTTTGCTAAACAGTTCAAACAGCGCCGCATCAAACTGGGCTTCACGCAGGCAGACGTAGGGCTCGCGCTGGGAACCCTCTACGGAAACGTGTTCTCGCAGACCACTATCTGCAGGTTTGAGGCTCTGCAACTCAGCTTCAAAAACATGTGCAAGCTCAAGCCGCTGCTAAACAAATGGCTGGAGGAGGCTGACTCCACCACGGGCAGCCCTACCAGCATCGACAAGATCGCAACACAGGGCCGCAAGCGTAAGAAGCGCACGTCCATCGAAGTGAGCGTCAAAGGCGCACTAGAAAGCCACTTTCTCAAGTGCCCGAAGCCGTCCGCACAGGAGATTAACGCGCTGGCGGACTCGCTACAGCTCGAGAAGGAGGTAGTGCGCGTCTGGTTCTGTAACCGCAGGCAGAAGGAAAAGCGCATGACGCCTCCCGGGCTGCCCCGCACGCCCGAGGACGCGTACTCACAGGTGGGCAGCATGGGACCCGACACGCCATCCCCGTCCTTGGATTGCAAGCGGATGTACAGCGACACGTGAGAGGGGCCCAGACAACAAAATAGTTCAACTATTTTTTTAAAACACCTTAATAATCAAGAACTTTGTCATCTGTTGAAACTGAAGTTGTCAGAGCATGACACAAATGATTCTCTGAAGTTTTACTGCACTATCAGCCAGCCTTTGAAGACTTTGAATTCATTTTAAATATAGTCTTAGAGGCATTTGTCACCAAAATATTACAACCCAATGAGCAAATACTTTCAATTCTTTGTACAATCTGTTAGAAGCTTCTTGGTGCTTCAGATGTTAATGTCCCACTCAAAGACTGCACTGTAGTTTGTTTTACTAAGACCTTATAGTGAGCTTTATTCAAAAGAGTTCCTTTTAAAGCAATAATTGCCAATTCCTTTAACTGTTTCTTACTTTATATTGTGTGACATTGCTTTCTGTTGTGCCAAGTTATAATCTGTATGAGTTACTTCTGTGTCCTGAGTTAGGACACTTCTTTAAATGTATTCCCTTCTGTAAACTGTTGTGTATTTTTGTCAAATATCAGACTGAAGTTATTTATTGCTTGACTTTTTTCACTGTCTATTTTTATGTAAAAGACTAATTATTTAATAAATTTGCCATAAGGAAATGTTGATATTGATGATTAGTGGACAGACAGTCATAGAGTTTGCACACAAAAAGAGTTTGTTCTTCCTGTATCCGATTGTTTATGTGCTCCTGTTTACACTACCAACACTAAAGAACAGGCTCTGACTGAGACTCGAGTGCGGCTCAGAGGCTCCTTAAAGGTTTCCCAGTGCTGGATGATGGATGGACTAAATGTATAGGGTTATGAGCATTAAATAAATCAATTACATTTCCAGTATTTCTTATTTCCTGAAGGAACAATAATCCTTTGACCCTTACAGTGTTAATCTGAACAATGCTCTTTTTATAAATGATCAATAACGGATGGTGCTTTGTGGAGTACAACCAAGGAAAGATGGCCTATTCCAGCTGGTGGTTCAAATCAGCAGCAGTTACCAAGGTGATAATAAGATAGAGTGACGGGGCAGTGGATCTTCTGCCACAGCTGATGGGGTTGGCAGATAACACAAAGAGTGTCTCATAACACCAACTGTGAAAATGAATCTTTTCTTTCTTTCTTTTCCACAAATAGCACTACATTCACAGAGACATACGCAGGTAGCATGTGTTTAGGCAATGGCAGGTCAAAGGTCAAAACCACCAGAATTCATCAAGCCTGTGTTTTGACTTTCTACAACAGCAATGTGATAAATAATTATAATATTAATAGCCATCTATATTGATAATTGTTTACTGGCTTTCAAACGTATAGCATCAAATTATATTGACATTTGTTAATAGAATTGCCTTTTAGTGCATCTCTGCTGATATGTTGTGTTATGTAGAGCAGTGAGTTTAAATGTGTTTTTACTGTGCAACGGTTTGCACAGCCATTATCACCCCAAATCAATGTTTAACTGTCTGCTAATATTTAAACTCTTCACAAGTAAATCAGTTTCTTGTAAAGTTTTGCTAAGAAAGGTAGTGTACATCTAAATGTGCATGTTTTTTTTTTTTTTTTGTAGGCAGCCTGACATTTTCCAAATAATAATGATTTAAAATGTCTCAAAGTGTTTTATTTTATTGTGTTGAGAAACATTTCAGAATGTTGTCAAAAGGTCACTTTTTCATGTTATAGTACACTGTGAGCAAAGTTTTCACAGGAGTCTCCCAGAAGTAATGTGCATTCAGAGAAAAATGGCAGGTTGAGCTTTGCACAGGTACAGTGTAAGATGTATTTTTTTTGAGAATTAGTTTTCAAGGTTGGGAGTCTCATTAAATGACTCCCAAAAAAATTGAGAAAAAGGGTAATGGTGAACAGAAAGAAAGACAAATCATCACCAAACAATACACTCATGATTCAAGGAATAAAATGCAAGGTGTTTCAAAGTGTCATTCCCTTTTAATAGGTTACTGAACACAATATTTCAACACAATAAAACTGAAGTCACGCATTACAAGACAAATCTCTGAAACTGATTAAATATTTAGGTTAAGTTAGTTTTAAATCCTGGCTAAACCTTCAATCAATTTAGAAATAATTTATATAATGGCACTGGCAACTGTTAATTGTTATACAATTAAGGGATATTTTAGGATATTTTTATATTTCTTAAAATAGCCTACTAAATACATACATTTAGTCCTTTTAATAAAAAAGGAGCAGTTGACTCAACAGTGTATTTATTTGCATTGACAAAGGATTCTTCATTAGTCTGTGCTAAGAAGGCCAGTTCCTCCAGCTAGGACTGCTATCACTCATAATTACTCTTAAGGCCTTGTTCAGGGGTACTTTACATAAAGCAATTATGGCATGATAAGCCATTCTTGTTTACGCAGCCACATATTACAAACACATTCCACAATCGAACTAATTGTTTGATAACACTGTTATATCTAACAAGATTTAATCTACAAGATTTCACTGTGGTTGACAGATAGTCTCTCCCTGCTGTTTGGTGTTAATTATTTTCACAAAGCAAGGTACAGTATGTCTAACACTGATTAACACAGTGTAACGTCCTCACTGTGAAAAACGAGCAGGGAAAGTCAAGAGAAAAAATATGAAATTTTACACTTGAATGGTATAAGATCTGTTTGAGTAAAAAAAAAAAGAATTGATTTATAGGTAAATATAGAGTACACAAACTCTCTCCATCAGGCAAAGTGAAAGCAAACATCTGGACAGAATAATGGACAGGAAAATGGATCCTGTGAGTAGCACTCTTGATGTGTTTGTACCACAGGACGTGACGAGCATGCATGTGCAGGACTGCTCAAGTGGAACTTCTTTGATGGACATGTTCAACACATGGGCACGATGCCAATTTAGACAAGCATGCCCATGAACACGGGCTGCTGCTGCATGCAAAGTGACGGAACGTAACTATGTGGTTCATCACTCTACTTCATAACCTGGACCTGTGTTGATTAAACATTGATTATAGGTGTGCAATCATTATCTGTAGATGTAATGCACCACATAAGTGTATTTGGTCACTTTTGTCTGATATAAAAACCTCTCTATCAAAACAAAATTCAAACACATAAATCTGAAACAGTTGTAACACAGCCACTTTCTATACGTTTAAATTCAGAGTTTCAATTTGGATCTAAATACCCGTATTTAAAATGTGGTCCGACAAACTGGGTAAGTGGGAAGGCCCACACGTGCATGAGGGAAACATGGTAAAATGCTGCCACCTTCTGGACAGACTAATGACTGCATTTATCTTAGCAATAAGGTGTCAAAATTCAATAAAATCTGTCGCTAGAGGGCCTCATAAACATTTTAACAAAGCAAACGCCAAAGTTGTTGATCTTTTTATTAAATCAAACCATATGTGTTTGAAAAAAATTCTTTGTCCTTTATCCTGCATCCTTACTATAGGCTATTGTGTTGAATGTAGCGATGATGTTGTGTTGTAGGCTAGTGGTATTTTTTTGGTGTAGGCTAATATTATTTATTATTTATTATCAATAATTATATTGCTCTATTTTATTGTTGTTTTATAGGCTACTTGTTGTTTGTTGTTTTGCTTTGTAGTGTTCTTTCCAAACACTGCATCTACAAAGGATTATCAGCTACAGACAATATTAACATTACTAAAATGACAAAAGGGCAGGTGTGGGCCTACAGGATTGTTCTCAGTATCATGTTGTCACAGCTTTTTCATTTGTGTATATAACAGGAGTTCATTATAGAGTTTTTCTATTTTGCTTTACAGGCATTTAAATACAAGGATGGAAGTGTGGGGTAAATTGCTGCTCAGACCTGGAACAGTTGGGATTAAAAAGAGCAACATTTAGATGAAGACATTATAAATCAGTTTCAGAGACACATTCCTGTTGTTGGACTTGAACCCCTGTCGTCTAAAAGTATATCTACATTTTATAGAACTGCAGCCAGAAAAGAATCCACTGCTTCTGTTAAATGATGTTTTTTTTTTTTTTATGTGACAACTTACCTTACAAGTCCTTGCACCCTCAGGTGCACTACAACAAAGTTATCTTAAAATTATAAAACTGGACTAAATGTTACATGAAACTTAAGTCCCCTGTCTAACATCTTAGCTCTTTCAAGATTTGTCTCAAGTAGAAAATTAGAACAAAAAAAATTGGAAATAAATAAATAAATATAAATTTAAGCATTGACTTCTGGGCAATTTTCCTTTCCAGTTCCATGATAAATCATCTCAGCGGAGGAATCCTACTCGCAGCTCAGTGATGCCAAACCCGCTCTCTCTGTGGCTCTGACCCTGAGGAACAGTGCAACTGTGCTCGTTCCTCTGACTGCTCCTTTAAAGCACCAGCCACCTGCTCTGAACGCGTCAGCATCCTCCGGAGGGCGGCGCTATGGCGATCAATAGGCTACTCGAAAAGTGCAATATTTGAGAAAAAAAAAATAATAGGCTACCTTTAAAACGTTGTGCCAAAAAGCTAAATCGCTGTTATTGATCTAATTGTCTCGACCAGGGAGGACCTAGGCTTGCTACGAGACCAAAGAGGTAGGCTACGTGTCATGATGTCTATCGATGTAGACTGTGAGAAGTGTTTATCGCAATCTTGTTGCTTAAAAAAACAAAACCAAAAAATAAATAAAATACAAACGCTAGGCCTGTCTATGCACGGTGTGTAAAATGTGAGCTTGAGATCATCAGTGTCATTAGTAAGAACACATTGGAGGGTCTGTAATGGTTTAGACACGAGAATCAGGCTAGGCTGTAGATGCATATAAAAACTGTCACATTTTTATTTTGTTATTGGTTGTTTTGAGGCATCGAGCATTAGGAGGATGTAGTCAAGTCTACTGTTTCCAATAGGCTAATTGTGACATAAATGGAAGGACAATAGGCTATAGCCTAAATGTCTTGAGTGACTAATCCTTCTGCATGTTGTGATTAATAAACTAGGCACAATTCAAATGAGAGTCATCCCTTTGATCAAAGACTGCTACTACCTTTTTTAATTTGTCCTGTGCATGTTGTTGCACGATAGTAAACCCTATTGTTGAGCGTTACCCCCATCATTGATCTAAACCTCCTGACAGCGTAACCGAGTAGAATCTCATTTGTTAAATGACCGTTCAAGCCTGTAACTAGTCTCACTGAAGTGTAGTCTTAATGTAGAGAGAATTTGTTGTCATTGACAGACACTAATCTGACAAAATACGGGATGAGAGTATGGGCTGCCTGTTGCCATGGAACTGGTGACCTTGTTGCCATAGCAACACTGGCAACTCTAAGTAATGCCATTTTTGGTCGAAAAATGTGGCTACTACAACCACTGATGGAATTACGTTCTTTCATGCGTCAAGGTAAACCCACATATTTGCTGATGTTCTTTCAAAAGCTTTAAAATCTTTCTATGTTGATTCTAAATAACTGTTTCATGTACTGAGAGCAGTAACATTAAGTTCATAGTCTGGAGGCTGACCTTCCTGCTCCTGTCTCCCACAGTGTGTCTGGAGGATACAAAAAGATCACATCAAAGTGTGAAGCATTACACATGAGCAAGCTTCCGCTACGTCAACAGAAGACCGGCAACTCTATCATCATGGGTGTGTACCATTTGATGTTGGGGAAATCTAAGGTGCAGTGTGTGAAGTGGCTGGTGTTGGCGTTGTTTGTACTAAGAGTGTGGTTGTTAATCATCAACCCATGGGTAAGCTCTGTTTTGTGTGATCTGTTCTCATTGTGGATTTATTCAAATGTCTTAAATAAATCCTATATCTCAGGACAGAGCACTTACAGTAACAAACGTGAACAGCTCTATGCTAAAAACAACACTTATGCTATCATCAGTGTAGCTTTTTTTATTAAACATTCTTCTGGGCTGTAAACATAATATGGTCAATTCGTCTTGGTTTGGGGCAGAATTGGGTCCTGGGTTTAGTCCTGATTATAGCTCTGGTGTTTGTCCTAGGTTTTAGATCTGGATTAGTTCTGGCTTCAGCTCTGGTTTAGTTGTTTGCAGCTTGAATAAACCACCACATACAATCCATGCAATAATGAATGAAATTCACTAATTGTAACTGTTCTTTTTCTTTTGCTGTGTTAGATATTCCTATTGATGGCCAACTGAATGACAGAAGACATCTCCCTTTGTTGATCACAACAGAAATCAAACAACTCCACCCTTTTTTGAATGAGACCTTGTGTTGGTTGATAACATGGCTTTTTGTAATGACAGCCTGTCAGAGGAGTGCGTCTTTATGGATCCGGACAGTTCTGAGGAGGCAGAGCGCAGTCTGACTTCAGACACTGGGACCCCTCTCATATCAGTTACACTGCGTGTGACACTGGCGGCAATTATGATCTTCATGATAACTGTTGGGTTCCTGGGAAATGCCGTGGTGTGTCTTATTGTTTACCAGAAGCCCGCAATGCGCTCCGCTATAAACCTCCTCCTGGCCACTTTGGCCTTCTCGGACATCATGCTGTCTCTGCTCTGCATGCCCTTCACTGCAGTCACTGTGGCCACTACAGACTGGTCTTTTGGGAGCGGGTTCTGTCGTGCTGCAATCATGTTATACTGGTTGTTTGTGCTAGAAGGAGTATCTATACTTCTTATAATCAGTGTGGACCGTTTCCTTATCATAGTGCAACGGCAAGACAAGCTAACCCCCCACAGAGCAAAAGTGTTAATTGCAGGTTCATGGATGCTCAGCCTATGCATGTCCCTACCATCGGTGGTTGGATGGAGGACAGGTGCGGCTGGTATTGGGAGCACCTGGGCTCCGCAGTGTGTCCTGGGATACAGTGAGTCTCTAGCAGACCGTGGGTACACGGTGCTCTTAGCAGTAGCAGTTTTCTTTGTCCCGTTTACAGTCATGCTCTATTCTTATATGTGCATACTGAACACAGTGCGACACAATACACTGCGCATTCACAATCACACCAGCGAGCACTCCTGTTTGCCAGCCCTTAACCAAATTAGCAAAATGAGGCCTACAGGACTACAGCGCCCCCCACAGATCAAAGTTGACATGAGTTTCAAGACAAGAGCATTCACTACTATTCTCATCCTCTTTGTGGGGTTCTCTGTGTGCTGGTTGCCTCATACCATAGTCAGCCTGCTTGCAGTATTCAGCCACCGGTTCTACTACAGCTCTGTGTTTTACCCCGTCAGCATAGGTGCCCTTTGGCTCAGTTACCTCAAGACAGTGTTCAATCCTGTCATCTACTGCTGGAGGATCAGAAAGTTCAGGGAAGCCTGTCAGGAGTTCATCCCCAAAAGCTGCAGACTTTGTCCAAAAGTTCCAGGTCGGAGCCACAGACGAGTCAGACCTTGTAATATTTATGTCTGCAGTGAGAGTCAGTCTTCTGTATGAGCAAAGGTACTGTTAAATGTGTTTTTTCTTATAAACAAACAGGGATCATAAAGATTAAAATTATTATTTTTTTATTCTGATTTTTTTTTGTTTTACATTTAAATTTCTACGTCAACTAATAAATGTCATAACGTATATTCTTTTTGCAAATGTATTGTAATTTTTAATTTGTTCAGTTAAGGGCTTTAAGCTTGAGTGAGTGCTTATTTACAGCAGGTTACAGTTACTAACCAATCTAAGGGTTACTTACGGTGGCACAACACAACATTAAAAAAAGCAAACATAAGCTTGTCGCACTGGGCCACCGTAGTTACTGAAAAAAAAAGTAGATTCTACAGTCTTGATGCTGTTGTATAGATTAATTTATTTCCTAAACATACAACTCCAATGTGTTTACAGCCTTTCAAGCACCACTGTATTTAATGTCATACTTTGCATTCATATTATGGAAAACTGTCATGCATGTGTAATGTTTTTAAATGGCACAAAATACAGGTTCCTGAACATTTACTGTGTACTATGTTTACTAATATTTTAGTGTTGGTATAACAAAATAAATATCTTAGCTGGTTTATAATGGTTACTGACAAGCCATGAAATTGGAAGACTTTATTATGCATAAGTTAAAACAGAAGATGGTGCTGCAAAAAACAGTGATAAAAAGCCTAATAAAAACATGGCTAGAAGATGGTGGTGTGATGATGGTGCTGTTCACTCACAAATATCGAATAAACATACATTTGGAAAATAAAATGTTAATAAAATGTTTTTACTAAAATGTAGTTTATTGTATGAAAATTGAAAGCATTGTGTGTAAATGGCTCTGAAAAGTCTGTTATTTTCAGAGCAACTGAAGAAAGAACACTACTATTCCTCAAAAAGTACACCGTCTTCTTCAAAAAACATCCTCACCTGCTGAGAAAGCACATCCTCTGCCCTGTTTCATAGAGGACATCTTTTTATAGTACAGCTATTCTTGGCCAGTCACTTAATAGCCTAATAAGCATTTTTGTAGAAAAAGTAAAAATACACCCCAGCAACCCATAAAATGATAAGCAATAAGAAATGACTAAATGATTCAATTATAATTATCAGAAATCCAAATTTGAGTTATCTTCATTTGATTTATAATTAGATAACTGGATTATGTGTAAATATAACTAGATCATGTATATTAAATCCAATGGGAAAATGTAACCAACTAAAATGATGTCTATTTTATATTATAGCCTATTGTTAGACATAAAACAGAGCGCACACGCTACATTATGTTAGCTACAGTGTGCTACAACATTATGTGCGTTAAGAGTTTTGAAGTGGAGCATTCTGGGAAAAACAGTTATGGCGACTTCCACGGGTCAAGATGGAAAAGCTAACTCTACGTCAAACGTGGAGTTATTACTGCACCCGGAGCTTCTATCTCAAGAGTTTCTAAAGCAGATTTTAAGCGAGGTGAGTCAGCGTTTATTGATGTATTTTAAAGTCTACGCTACTCGCGCTGTGGTATTGGCTTTGGTGTGCATGCTAGCAGACAATGCTGGCTATCTTCATGTCGCTTCTATGTTTTAATTAACATTTATTGATTCCTGCGGGTTGTATAGAGGAGAGTGAGTACCAGGGACTGTTTGAGTCGGGACCAGCTCACAGCTCTTTACCTGCAGCATGTGATACCCCTTCCTCAGAGGACGCTACCCTGCAGCCGCTGGGGCAGGACGGTAGCCAGGACCCGAGGGGGGCAAGCACCATCCGCCCAGCACAGGTCAGGCCTAACATTGTGCCTAACATTCCCAGGAGTCTGTATGTAACGTAATTCATCAGTGCATGATCAAAAATGTCTTATGTCTGTTTCCAGCAGTGACCCCAACAGGAAAAGGCATCTGATTGTGTTTGATGGGAGCTCATCAAACAGTGGCTCACCGAAAGTAAAGAGATCAGAGGGAAACACTGTATCAGCGAAAGCCACAGACAGATTAAAGCCTCCTCCAGCTGCAAACCTGGCTAGTCCCATAAGCAAGCGGCCTGCAAATGCATCCTTTTCAACTTCATCTAAACAGACAGTCGACCTTAAACAAGAAGCACACATGCCAGTAAGAATCACAGTTAGGTTTCAATACAGTTGTAATTGGTACTAAATCTCTTACTTGTTAGTCATAATGGCTTTTATTTTTGATTCCCTCAGAGTCCACTGAGTTCCGCCGAAGATAAGAAAAAAATTCAGCCTGTGACGTGGCCCTAACCCTTGACCCCTACCCAGAGACATTAATGAAGAGCTCATGACCTATTCCTATTCACTGACCACTACAGGTCATGTTTACACACAGTTCTTCCAGTACTGGTTTTCAAGAACAAGACATTTGTCTGCTTGCTTCATATCGATTGAAAGTTTGGTACAATAAACTTTCCCAGGTCCTACACTTCCTCATATTATTTCCACAACCATAAGTGCCCTTTTACCATGTACCAATCCAGTCTTGGAAACAAGAAAAATGTAAATGATACTAAAAACCGCTGGAAGTTCTTACATTTCTGTTTTTCTGGTGTAATAGGTTAAAATAGATCATGTGGACTCTGCGTTGTATTTTATAGAAATAGTTTGTGAATATTAAACAACACATTTTTAAATCAAACTTATTTTAGGTGATGTGTAAATTTTAGTTTTATATTTTACTGTGCTGTGATAATGCTGTTGTTCATCTAACATGAATTGGCTATTTAATACTCCAAGGATTAATTAAGCAGAAAGTCCATTTTATGTAATTACATTTAGTTTTTAATGCCTTCCCTTAATGAGCTGGTTAATATTTTGATTTTGCTGCATAATTTTGACTGAAACGGAAAGATACTGGGCAAAATAAAATGTCAAATTCCAAGTTTCTTTTACATAGTTGGTTTATTATAGATTTTCAAAACAGAATAGTCTCATTTAATTACATCAGAGAATTTAGTATAACTGATGATCAAATATCCGACTATATGTATTTATGTTTCAGAATGCACAGCTATAGTTTACATTTGTAAGATTAAATATGCCATTAATTATTTAATGGTTTGTATTAAATAGCTCAGTTTAAAATACCATAAAGCTATAATTACACTATAAAGCAGTAATTATTGCACGTCCAGAATAAAGCCTGCATTTATAGTATACATTTCATTTCAAATTGACTAGGTTTCTATACCCAAGTGTTTCATAAACAAACCTCTTTGCAGTCATGCCAGATGGTCAAACAGCTTAATAATTAGTTAACTTTTCAAAAGTGAGCATTCACATAACACTGTTAGTTTGATTTGTGTGATATATAACAGAGTACATTCATAGTAATACTGGTTGGTAAATATTCTATGTTATGATCTGTTATGAACTAATACTTTTATTAATGTAATCCTTTTTTATTGTAACATGTGTTTTAGATGAATTTCATGCCCTCAAATCAAATTAGATGTCTTTGCCGCACTCAGGACAAAGGATGTCATCACGTTCAGTGAGGAAGCCACGCCCAACCAGGGATACAGAGCACTTCTTGCAGTTGAAGCAATCATTGTGCCATTGGCGCTCCTCAAAGGAAATGTACTTGCTGCCACCCAGACCTAAAAGAAAAATGAAGTTAGTATTTCAAGACTATAGCATGAGTAGTTTGTTGTGAAGCTTACTACTGGTTGCTAGATTTTACCACTGATGGGTGTGGTGCAGGAGGCACACTTCTTGGCGTAAAGGTTGCAGAAGCAGTTGAGACAATAAGCAAAGTCATCCCTAGAGGTGAACCTCTGGCCAGACAACTGCTGTTTGCAGCTAGTGCACAGGAAGCAGTCCTTGTGCCATGGCTGGTCGCGATAGGTCACCCCACCTGTAGTGATGGGCTACAGTAACAAAAAAACAGTTAACAAAATGTTTTGTATTTATACTTGCGAGCTGATTACTGCAGGCCATACCTTCTTGCAATGGATACACTGCATGGCAAACTGCTTCTCATAGCAGGGCACGCAGAAGTTATGATTATCTTTAGGGATGAAACTCTTGGTGCCTATTGGCTGCTGGCATCGCTGGCAGGTGAAGCAAGTCTCGTGCCAGCTGTTCCCTTTGTGCTCCATCTTTCTGGATCCTATTGCATCAAAGACAAATAATAAAGTGTAGATATTGTAATATATGGTAAATGTATGTATGTGTGTATATATATATATATATATATATATATATGTATATATATATGTATATATGTATATGAAGGATTGAGTAAAATTTATTCTTACCTGGCATGATGGTTTTCTTGCAGTCATGGCACTTTGAAGAATATTCATTGGAGTAGCACTCAGTGCAGAGGAGCTGCTCGTCTTTAGTAGAGAAGGGCTTGTCCACCAGTGAGCGCTTACACTGGAAGCACTTAAAACAATCCTCATGCCAGTGACGGTCCTTGTAGGACAGATCCTGTAATGAACCAGAAAATAGTTAATACTGAGAGAACAAACCTTCCTAGAGCCAGGTACGAGTTGTAGCTCCTTACCCTGGAGTTGCAGCCAATGGGCTTCTTGCACTCTTCACAGGTGTTTGAGTACAGGCTCTCGTAACATTTCACACAGTAGGGATTCTCCTCTCTCAGAACATATTTCTTCCCAAACAGGGACTCTTTGCAGTAGTGACAGTCATACCGCTCAGTCATTTTGACTCAGAGTAGTCACCTAAGTCATGGAAGGACAAAGACGGCATCAGCAACATTAGACAATGTAGTATATTTAGAGCAAGGCAGACCTTTTTAGAGCTTCGAATATGCAGAAAGAACTCTATATTGGCTTTCCAGTACATCAACGCACAATCCTTTTTTCACCTTTCTTCTTGTCAACTCTTCATTTTGTTCTGTGCGTCAAGAGGGAAAGGTGACAGATGAGGACGATATAAATAAGTTCTATCAGCCCTGCTTAGAGACAGTCAACTCTTGCCCTGCTGCATACCAACGCCTTCTATGCCACCATACACTGACCCATCCGTCCCCTCACCTCCAGCTGTCATCACCAGATCCCTGTATCGCCAGGGTACGTGGGTTGGAATGGAATTTGTAATAATGTTAGTCACGAGCTGCAGCTGTTGATGGTAGGCCTGCAAAGCCCTCTGGTTATCCCATCTCTGCTTAAATACTGTTGGCCATAGTGTGCCCATGCAGCGGGGTATAGTGTCCTTTTCAGTTTAGAGGCCTACTGAAAGCTACTACGCGTGACTTGCAGTTCTGTGGGTGTATTCCTGGGAAATTAAATGTCATGCCTAATCATTTATTCCACACCCACAAGATCATACCTACTTCTCTCGCCTCAATTTCTTATTTTTCCCATCCTTTTATATAATTTTATTGTTGACATCAATTTTTTCTCCATGTGGCCAACGTGACTACTCATGAGATGTATTAGAAATGTGTGGTGTTGCCGACATTTAGGAGGTCTCTATCGTGTCTCAGTAGAAGTTAATCGTTCTGGACCCATTGTACCAAGGGCTTCCAACCCCTCCCACATTCTTCCATTGTCTGTTGCTCCCACAATGACTCATCTAGCTTTGAAAAGGGTTTATCCAAGACCTAAAAATAAAAAGATAATCTGAAGTCCTCCAACTATTCAGACATGTCATGCAGCTGTTTTGTATAGCCTCTGGGAAGCGCCTTTGATGCTGCCCATCTGGGAGTTTGTCATTGCTAAGCGCATGAAGCCAAAGTGAGTCAAATCCACCTGATGACAAATGACTGGCCGCCATACAAACGCTAAACAGCCTTTTATCCATGGGACCCACGTTCAAAGATTTGGTGACATATTTTAGTCATTAATTATCCTCTGTATGGTAATTACAGATAAATTATTATGTTGGGGATCAAAAGTCCCATCAGTATAAAGCTGAAAAAACATAACTTGATAAATATCATTGTGTCCAATTAGTTTGTTTTTCTACTTGTTTTCTATAAGAACAGATTTGTACCTAAATTACAGGGAAACCAACTTAAATCTAAATTATCTCCTTAACTATTAAACCCAGGTTTGAGTATAGATATTGTAAAATGCAGTGTAGTCTACTTGTAATAATAAACTATTGCAAATCATAAGCACAATATTTGACCTAAGTTCTATTCTATATTCAGTTCCTGATTTCTATTATTTTACCAAATCCTAACCAAATGGACAATGGTACTTTTAAGAAAGACATAAGCAAGTGAGCAATGAGGAGATGCAATAAGGACAGAAGAGTGTAATCATTTCTGCGCTCCGAGGCTGTGGATATAGTCTAGTGCTTAAGCAAAGTCGGAAGAAGAAAATGAGATTTAATAAAAGTGCAAATGGGAAGGGGTGCAAAGAGGTGCAGGTTGAAACAGACAGGGAGGCCAGAGCACAGAGCTGTGTTCTGGAGGATGAATGATGGAGGGCGGTGGAAGGTGAAGGGGTGAAAACAGTGAATGGAGAGATGGCTGAGATGGTCTTACCTTTGGTCTGAGGAGTGCGTGCCTGTGTGGAGTCTAGGCAGACTGAGCCTGGAGGCTCCTGTGAGCTCTACATACTCCTGATTGCATTACTCCACCCATCGGGGACTAATTGAAAAAATGGGAGGGGCGTTGGAGGGGCAGTAGTGCAAGAGGTTCTTTTAGAGATGATCTATAAATACAGTAGTGCTTCAGAGATAACCCTAAGCCCCCGTTTTACCCACTCATTTATCACTGGGGCAATGTGGCCTTTTAAGGTCACTTATATATGTACAAATGAGACCTTTCACTCAAGTCCTGTTTTAGTGCAGAACTTATTGTATTCTAATTGATATTGTGAGATTTTAGAAAGTGAGCTATTCTCACATATCTGGGGTTATCATTATTACAATAGTAAACACCATTTAAACAAACATGTAATCTAATATTCAGTTTCATGTTTTGACAATGGAAAAGATGCCATGGGTCAAATGTCAAAGGCTGGTGCCCTGGGAGATTTACCCCTACTCAAGTGTTTCATCTGTCTGTACCGCACTATATTCCTCCTCACAGGGGACTTCCCTTCAATCCCAAAGCTTCAGTGGTTATTGCATCCAGGCCCATTAATGATACTTGGTTTCTAAGAAATCTAGCACTATTCTCTGCAGCCCCTGGTCTTGTTCACACTGCTGCCTCCAGGATCCATGGTTCTTCTCTCTCAGGCAGGCTTCCCTGACCTGGTGGTCTCTGGACACTCTCCAGTGGCAAAATGCGTCAGCAGTGCTCCACTAACACTCAAGAGCTCTATTTGCAGAACACCACACAGACCTTGGTGCCTTGCTAAGCTGTTTTGTGATTGTGTGTACTTCAACATTTGTCTGCATTGGACTTTAAATGTTCAGCGAAAAGCTTTGATCTAAAATTAAACAATGTAATTCTTAGTATATCTTAGTGTCAAAATGCTACAAGGGTAGGATTATTTTTAAATTCGCAAACAAGTGGCTTTGTCTTTACACTACAAAATTGAAATCCTATGATGGCTTGTTAAAGACGACAGAAATTTTTATTACTCCCAAGGAAATGACGAGGCATACAGTAAATCTCATTACTGGGCCTGCTGTGAAAGGCATTTGGCTCATTTATTGCAAAAACTATATATGCTAGTCTGTGTTTTATGCACTTATTATAATGTTGGCAACAGGATTAATACCCAAAGATTTTGGAGTTTAATTTTAAACACTTAATAGACTGCCATCCTGTTCTTGTAAGTAAACGCATTATTCTTTAAACCTGGGAAATAGTCATTCAGTTTATTTAATTTCAGACATGTGGTCTAATTAATGTCTCAAGGGGCAAATGATCAACTGAAACCTTGCCAGGCACTGAACCAGCATGCAACAGTTCCTGTGGTCTCCACCATTTGTCAGTCACATCTTTTCAGCCAATACAGAGCTATCCCTCTCCCCTAATGCCTACAGAGCCAGGCCTCACTGCTATGAAGACCAAGGGATAAAGCAGCAGCTGTTTGGACACAACAGGGGTAGCATGAGGCTAAAGCCTGGTACTTACCTTTAAAGCAAATGCAGCTTTCTGAAAAGGGCAAGCCTTGGAGATTCTTGTCAGCTAGGACCCTACTCATCACTAGTGGACCATTAATCATTTTCTATATGATCCTTGAGAAGAAGTTCAGAGTTCTGTTGTCTGACAGCTTGAAATGGATCCCACCAAAGGCTTTAAGGAGCATGCAATGTTTTAATGAAGGTCTCTAAAGACCAATTAGAACTGATGAAGGAGGACAGAATCATTTTGGCTTCACAGTGGAAATATGGTAATGAGAGCTTAGCGCATAGGCAACCCCTGGCAGTAACGTCTATACAGTGTTGACATAAGACGTTTAAATAATTAATTTAACCCTAATTTAACTTTATGATGGTACACATGTTTCAACGGACACAGAAAGCTGTATGTAGTCACTATTCACTTATTTTCATTGTGACAGGAGGCAAACAGGTTGAATTCACTTATGTCTCATAGAGATTTGGATCAATTTGCATACGTCCAGTGACACCCAGTGACACACAATGCCCACGATTATTAGAACGTAGCCTGTCATGACTCAGGTTTGACTTATATATGAACTATTAAAGCCACACAGCTTAACATTTCAGGATTTGCACATTATAAAGAACTTTTTCTGCAGTGTACTGTTTTTGTTCACTCAGAACTGGTGCGTCTCAATATTTAGCACAAATAAGTTGGATGTGTGGAGAGGTGTGTTGATCAGCAAGATGATGTCATGCCCCATTACTCAAATTTCCTTGGGAAGTATCAGGGTGAGCTGGGCCGACTGTATCTATGAAATAATGGCTGTACATTCTTTTTTCTGGCTTATTTTAATGGTTTTGAGTTGACGTGTTTTCTGTTCAAAAGTTTCATAGTGTTAGTTTAAACAGCACAGGTATACATGTTATGTTCCTATAGGGGCTTGTGTAATTAAATTCAGTGGCTGGAACAAAACTACTCTGATACTAAGTTTAAACAAATTAAGTTTGAACACAGTATAGTCTGTGGCTTTGAGGGATGCTCTGAGGTCAAACATGCATTACTTCCGAGCTTTTGCATTTTGACAGTATAAACACTAAAAGCTTAAAGGCTGTGGGGATTTGAAAGCTAATGTTCAATAGCTTGTTAGATAATAGGCTACTAGTAAATTCTGCACACTTCTTTTTTTTGTAATTGAAGTCATTATTTATTTTAACTTTTTTTTAACACAACAAAACTAAACACCCCCCCCCCCCCCAAAAAAAAAAAAAAAGCTTCCGAACACATGATTAATTCACATTTGCATTTTGGGCCCTTTCTCAATAACCACTAGAGTCAGACACACACACAAAAAGATACAGTAAAATCAAATTATCAAGTGCCTATACATGTAACATCAAAAAGTAAATAGAAGAGAATTACCAAAAGAAAAGAATAGCGCACTTAAAAAAAAAAAAAAAAAATTATCTGTCTCAGTCAAAAACCCGTCCCCTAGATTTGTCAAAACCCTCCTATCATTATTAATCCTGGCCAAGAATTTTTCATATGACACAATTTTCAGAATATTTTCTTTCCACTTGTTAAACTTTGGAGGAGATGGATCTTTCCACACACGTGTGCTGTAATCACCCCCACCTTTATTACCACAAAATCATATTTCAAAACGCCTGGTATCACAGACTGATCCCCTAATAAGCACAATCTTGGTGACATGGGTATTGTCAAGCCAATTCTGCACACTTCTAACACTGTTGGAGCAGATTTTGTTCACTAAAGTAATCCAAATGAGTAGAATGGAACAAATGCTTCTCTTGGTTTTTCTCCCAAATATATATATATATATTTTTTTATATTAAATTGTATTTTATATTGTCGTGCTGTGTGTACATGGAGCCATGGCCGTGCTGGAGCTATATATGACACAGCAAATCCTTCATCATTTAGCCTGGTGTTGTGTTCCAAGGCAGCTAAATCCTTGCAAAGATGGGGGGATGTTTCAAGCCCCTTTATTTAGACTATACCAAGTTAGATGTCTTTTCTTTGTTCTGGGTGTGTCTACCGCTTTTCACAATGAAGCATAGAAAGACAAAGACCGATATAGGAAAAGTCTTGACTTTTTTATGGGTATGTTTAAGAAAACTGAAGTATTATGCTCCTCCTATACCTATTTTGTGACAAGTGTTGGTCTTAATTATTTGGTTGTGTCTCTAACTCGTGTTTCCGTTTAGAATAAAGTGCTCATCTGACCCCACTTATCTGCAACTGGGCCCCTCTGTCTCTGGCTGCATTTATCTCACTAATTCTGTCTGTTGCAAGACAAGGACAGCTGTCATGGTGAAGCTTTGGCTCATACAAGCCCACATCACAGAATAATGATTCATTCATTTCATTAGAAACGGTTTGAATTGTTTCTGTGTAATTTCCCTGTAAACATTTTCCTGAAACATGACTTTTACTTAAACTGGTAACCCTTTTTACTTTATTTGTTAATGTTATTCTACAGCTGCTGTAGTTAAGCTACAGTTACAACAATAATGGAGATAATATTGGCCTCTGAGGGTTGTATGTATAGACATTTATAGCTATTGTGTACTTTTGCATTAAGGTTTGTGACACAAGATGGTAGTATTAAACATTGAATTAATTGAACTTTCAATTGAATGAGATAAAATCTAAAAAGCTCAAGTACATCTAACTTGATAACTCAATGGTTTTATATATTTAGAATCTATTATTTAGTTGTGTTATTTATTAATTGGAATGTTTCTCTGTATTTGTTTGACTTTATTGACTTATTTGTTTCTTAGAATCAAATGGGGAAAGCAGCTGTGTTTTTGTCTGATAGCTGTGCTTTAAATGCACTTCTGGCATAAACTGACTTGAACAAATCAGCATGTTATTAATCACCAAGATAATTTATGGTTATATAATGCACTTCTTTTTGCATTAAGGATGATTGGAAGATCTTCTTCCTTGAATGCCCTCTCAGACCCAGAGGAGTCATGTGAACATACTCAGGGCAATCTTTTTAGATGACCTGAAAGGATCTCATTCAAACATCCACGTTGGTGCCAATTTAAAGTCAATGTGTGTGTGTACAAATGTCTTAAATAGTATCTAAATCACATAGATTCAGATTATTAAGTGAATTAGATTTTGCAGATTTGTCAGAAGAAGTACATAAAAACAGTAACAGGTTGGGTCTAACAGTCAGCTACTGTATGCAACACAGGAATATCAATAGAATGTAACTACACAAAAACAAAGCACTACACAAAAACATAAACAGGACACATTATTATTCAGTGATGTGTAATGCTATTGACACCTGCTTCTTCCTGCTGCTGTATCTAAAATACCGTAGATATTTGTTTTAAATCCGGGCAAAGGCTCGGATATTGTGAGTCTGACAATAACAGTGACAGCTTTTAACCCCCTACGTGCCCAGCACTGTGAGTGACGTGTGATTGGCTCAAGTCTCAACTCAAGAATTATGGTCAAAAACCTTAAAACACAACTCGGACGTAATACAGAATATAATTAAGATATATTTAGCCATATTTACTGAAGGAATGGCTGCTGAATGATAACCATAACTGGGCAGCCTGGTTTATCACATACATCAACACTTTCCATCAGGTGGACTTAAGACAGGAGGCCTTCCTGCCAAAATAAACTTCCCATTTCATCAGCATGGTAACTATAGCTCCGTCGAGCTGCAGGCCCTCAGTTGTCACTCAATGGGTTGATTTGCTGTGTGTGTGTGTGTATATGTGTGTGTGTGTGAACGAGGGAACTGGATCTGAAAATGGAAAACTTCGAGTTTATAGCTACAGTTACAGCCTTGACGAGGGTTTCTTAGCCTTGGTTATAATAGGTCAAGTTCCCTTTGGCCTTAATAGCACAAGGGCACAAAAGATAAATTATTCAGATGGCTATTTACAGCTCAAATCCCAACAACTGTAGTGCTGTTATATAATGTTACAACTCAGTGTGTGATAGGACTGTACTCTTACAAGTGTAATAAATAACTATATTAATCAATTAAACCTTGAAATCTAATAATATTGGCAGGATGTCAGAGTTTGGAATGCAGCTCAGCTCTTTCTAATTATTCTTGAGTCAGCTGTGATAAAACAAGCTTAAAATGTACTAATTCAATTCAGTTGTACAGTATGTTGTCCGTGCAGGTGAAAAGTAGACCGATACATTGGTTATTAGCACTGAAATGTCTGAGTGTAAGCTGCTAATAACCAATGTATTTGGGATTTGGGGAGTCATTTCTTCACTTTTCACCAGAAAGTGTGTCATTTGTTAATCTAATATCTAATACTAAAATGGCTTGCCTTGATTTGACCTGACATGAAGAACACCTGCTCCTCTAACTGTTCTGCCCCCTTGTGATGTAAAATGTAATCTTTTACGAACACACATCAGATACAGACCTTGTTTCGTCCCCAAACGAATGATGCAAAAATCAGACACGTGGCTTATAACTATCTTATTTATGCAATATCATATTTTTGTTACAGAATGCAAAATTACGGAATAACCTGGACGTTATCATTTCGGTTCTTATATTTCCAGTGTAGGAACAAAGTTACAACACATGGAGGTGCTGTAAGTATACAAACTGCAACAAAAAGGTTGAACTCTAATGAGAAGTTGTGTTTTACAGCTCAGTTTGAATGTTTGTGCAGTGATATAGCTGTTACTACAAAGACAAAACAGACTGTAAAAACACTGCACAGGAAGGCCCAGAGCAGGCTCTACCTGCTGAGGAGACTGTGGTTTTTTGGAGTGAAGGGGGCACAAAGGACCTTCTATGACTCTGTGGTGGCATCAACCATTCACGGTGTGGTCTGCTGGAGCAGCTGCATCAGTGAGAGGAAAAGGAAGAAGCTGGACAAGGTCATCAGAAAGTCCAGGGCTGTTCTGCTGTTCCAAAATGCAATTTCTCCATTCTGGGACTAACTTCAGTCCTGGATAGTGCCTAGACAGATTGAGAATATAGATGTTTGTCTGGGCCATTTTGATTTAGTAGCCTATAGTTCCATTGTCATAAGCGCGGGGCGACTATACAATCTATGGGGGCGACACACTCCGCAGCAGCGTGTGGCTTTTCCTCTGCGCTGTCCTGAACTCGTCCCGGCGCTGGTGACGTCACTGAGGGGGGGGGGCAGCCCGTGAAGCTGCACAAAAACATCTACATCACAACGGAAGTTTACATTCAAATTAAGTGGTAGCCCAGCAGTCTTAAGTTGCTCTCGTGTCAAGACCTGATTATTTACAATCACTGGTCAAGACCCAATAAAATCTATTCAACTAAACCATAAAACATCTGTATTAACAAAGAATAGTCTGTTAAAGATGAGTCAAATTAGGCTAGTTATTTCAACTGTAAATGTCGTAAAAACAATACAATGGTGCAATTTTTTTAAAATAATAAGCTAACCCTAAACCTAAAAAGGCTTTAGGGTTATGTTAAATTTCTACAAATAGGCCTTTTGAAGTGCTTTTGTTGTGAAGGCTGCCGTCGGGCCTGCGCTGTTCATCCCGTGTGACTTGATAGAAGTGATTGAGGTGGAGGCAGCCAGCCTGAGACAGAAAAACAAGCGAGGATAGGTCAACCCATGTATGGCCTGTCCGTGTTTTAAAAAAAAAAAGATTTGTCAAAGCCTCAAATATGTGGATCTAAAGGCTCGTTTCGTTTTTAAGCGTGCCCAGTTACTTGTGCGGGTTTCTGTAGGCCACTTGAGTGTCGCCGTTTTCCATTCTCACTGGAGTGAACACTAAGGTAAGCAGTGTGACCGCAAATGAACTGTACAACTTGCTCCACTGGACTGCGCTTCTTACTTTGCTTTATTGTGTTTCACTGGCTCGTTTCTTTTGGATACTGGCGTGATCTTTTCATTTACAAACAGTCGTAAAAGTTGGGAGTGGAACAGTGGCGTGCTCGTGCCACTTTCTCCATTTGTCGCTGGGTCTTTGTCCACTCATATGTGGTTCACTTGATTGTGCTAAAACCTCGGTTAGCCTTTGTACCGAGTGGATAGCGCACTCCATTTGACTGAAATCCATATTTGAAGACAGGAAATACTCGGTTTAAGCTTTTTCCATCAGTAATTGACATTTTATTTTTGACATATGTTTGAAGGCCTGTTCGCTCAGGCGGTAACAGAGCACCGACAGGTCCTTACACCATTCCCAAGTAGTTGTTTGCCGAGGCTATTTTGTTTGTTTAGCTGATTACTATGTTGGTTTAGAAATACTTTACTATGCTAACGCTTCTGCTAAAGATGATGTGCTGTGCGTTTGTTGAAACACAAAACCGTTTGTATTAGACCATCTTTTATTTGCTTAAATTGTAGACTGGTGCCACATGCTGAGCTGAGCCGTGCTGTCAGTGGGACTAGTGGCCATTGTGAGTTACTGCAGCGTCACTCTGGTACCACAGCATCCACATTTACTTGCTCAAAACTTACACCAACAGATTGTATTTAGTCAGGGTTTATTACAAGGAAGGGAGTAATCGTTTTCCTGGACCGTTTGCCGTTGGTGAAGTCACAGCTACAGCAGGTTAGACAGTCATGACACACCTTTTCCTTTGACACGCCCTCTTTCAGGAGCACCATGGTAACGCGCATTTCTAGGACAGGGATCATGCAACAATGAAACTTGAAGGCAGTGGTCATAAAAGCTGGTTTCTCTTCTTACATTGAATGTAGATGTCTTCACTGTCATATTTTACTTGATGAATGTGACCTCCCCAAGTTACAATAAGTTAAAGTTGTTTGTGTGTTTTACAAGGGGCAGCCAGATAAATGCTGCTCAGGACCACAATGCTTCATTTGGTCAGTTCAGTGGTGTCTAGATAGGCTACTGTCCTTTGTCTCTTGGCCAACTCTTATTATTATTATTGTTGTTGTTGTTGTTACTACTAGCCTACTATATGTTTTTTTTTTTTCCCCACAACATATGTTCTGGTGTGTCCTTTTTGACCACCAATCCTGGCTGGTGCATTTATTCGGATGGTAAATGCAACTAGGCAGATCTAGGCTTTGTGTAAGTGTGAGTCATTTACACATTTAGTTACAAACACAAGTAGTAGACACACCTCTTCAAACTAACTCGTCATACTTCCAAGTACTCAATGGATCATTTTGAACTTTTAGTCTAAAACAATTGCTTTGTTAATACCAACATGTCTTGATTTTCTTATAAGTTTAAGATAATTCAAACATTATTTTAAAGGAAAGAAGATTGTGTTTAAGAGAATTCACACGTTTGATAAGACTTTAATCATTCTAATGTGCCCTCAGTAGTGTAGCTGATTATAATGAGCTACAGCACCAAAAGTGAAATGGGTTGATGATGGAACGTTTATGTTTACTTCTGTCTCAGGGTCTTTCCACAGATTAATGTGACCTGAAAGCCTTTAGTAAAACACAAAAACACACTCCACACACAATTATGGATGTGTCTGATCAACTTACGTTAACACAGCCGTAAAATATGAATACCTTTTTATTAAAATGGGATGTTAATAATAGATTTCCTATAGTTACCCTTTTAGGACATGTCTCATTTTTTTCCAAGTTACTTCAGACTTGAGCTTCAACATTTCATATTAAGTTTACTTGACTCATTTTTAGTTGCACATTATTCATGATTTGATTCATGGCTTTGCTGAGGCTCCACCAAAGTGCAGCGGAGAATATCACATGTCAGAAGTGTTTTTTTTATTTTTATGAATACCTTATCTCTGCTGGGGAAGAGAGAAATTTTCCAGCAGGCACCAATGCGTGGTCAGGAGACTGGTAACAATACTCTCGAGGATCATGACTGGAGCAAGATAAAGGCCCATTGTTATTGTGAGCATCTGTAATCTAGGTTGGCATAAAACCAGTGCCAACATTTATCCATAACACAATGAAAGAGCTACTTTGATAGAATCTTGGTCCACTTCCTCGTCCTATTGAAAGCTTGGTTGTATGTCACAGATGCTTGTGAATATTCCAAAAATGACTGAAGGATTAACTATTGTGGATAAAGATGGCTAGTGGTTCTAGTATTCAGCATGTATCCATTCTACTCCTTTGTTGTCTTTGTTATGCATTATTCAGGGTACATGCCCTTTCAACCCAACTGGTTGGTCTCCAAAACAACATAATGTTACCCAAACGCAACATGGGAAATGACACGACTCCTGTGCAAAAGAGGAAAATGGATACAGACACAGTTTTCCCGACATGTCTCATCCATCATCAGGCGTCCTGTGCTATCCTTGGCTGAAGCTTGTTGAAGACTGGCCCTGGGTTTACATACGCCAGTTGCTCATACACTATATAGAAAAAGTTGAAGTAAAGGTATCTGGACTTGGTTTTCAAGGTGAAGACAATTTGTCTCTTAATCCAAGTTCAACTAGTAAAAGAGCTGCGCTTTATCTCTGGAGGGAGGGGTTTGACCTGAAACTAACTCTGATTAGACCAGGCGGTTCTGTTCTCATTGTTGTCATTAGGCTCAAGTGAGTTGTTAATATCACTGTTCCAAGTGTTTGTTGTCCTAGATTGAAACTGTTTTGTTTTAGGTTTTGGAATACTGTTGTAAATAGAAGGCAAAATGTATCCGAGGCCACCTCCTCTGTTCAGAGAAGGCTTTTCCATTTTAACAAAAATGGCTTCCTTCCCACCCCATCAGGCCTCTCCGGACATTGCAGTCCTCAAAGGAATGCCCTTTCTCTTTGAGGAGGAGGTGGACTGCAGACTCAGCTCCATCAGGATTGGCCCTTCTGTGCTGATACAGCCTCTTGTGAAGCTGTTGTTTTGTTTCTCCAGCATAACTCGCTACACTCTTCACTGAGCATAGACGTGTGCCGCATGCATACATGTACACTACCAGTCAAAGGTTTTAACAAACTTTGACTGGAAGTGTACATACCCACCCATCAGGAAATATTTGAGTGTCCAGTAGCATTTCATGACACGCATACAAACTCCATCACTAAGAGCAAGAGGTAAAAACAATACACATTTCACAATGAAAAAATTTAAAGTTACTATCAATAGTAATAAAGTGCACATAAACAAGATTCATTGTACAGTCTTATAGCAGCTGGTATAAATGATTTCCTGAAGGTGTTAAGTTCATTTATTCTTTGCCTCCTTGACTTTCCTTTTTGTCATCACCTCACCTCTCCTGTCCTCCAGGTTGTGTTTCTAATTCATGCCCCATGACTAAACTAACAGTGTGTTGGCTCCATTTTCCGGTGTCACCACTGGGCACTCTGCCTAATCCTACTGTTTCGCACTGAGGCAGAGGCAGTGAATGCGAGGGACGCTCTGACACTGACTTAAGCTGGATGAGTACAATGGTGCAGTGTCCCTTCCTTGAACCGCTTGGTCAACAAAGCCAGAGCCCTGAACTGTATCTATAAATGCTGTATAATGGCGTCAGACAGTGCACAGCATGGTGAAGAAATAAAACAGCAGCAGACTCCTGCAGAGAGCTGGGAGGGAGCATCTCTGAAGTTCATATTATGTAAGGGATCTTGGGGCTTGTGCTCAGGGCCTCTGAGATGTTCAAATGGTACCTTCAACAGTATCCAACGGCTGTTTTCTTTAGCCACAGCTGTCTTTATTGGACAAACTGGTATAGGCTTAAGGACTAGTATACTCAAAATCATTTGAATTTATTGATGTTTTTTCTGCTCATTTCAAGGGCACCTTCCTGTGACAACTCTGCATATCTCTGTTTTTGAGTGTAGTTGTTCTCAGTTACGAACATCGTATCACCTAAGAATACTAAGAAAAGTAGTTTAAGCACACCTGAGCCTCTGCATTTAACAGATTGTAATATATTCACAACATTTCATGCTACAGGATTCATATTTTTTACCAAAATTGGTACTTGAGGCTAGGGTTGGTCCGATATGAATCTTCTCACTTGATACCAATATTTATCTGGCTGTTGTGACTGATATCCAATAATGGCCGATGTCTTTTTAAAATATTGATAGCCATTGCTCATTGGCCCTTAAACTGTGCAATCACGTTGTATCTCAATCATTTCTATTATCTTTGCTTTTCTCAAAGGCTTGGTGTGGGGCTCCCTTTAGCAGTGCTTCTTTCTTGTCATAGGGAAAGGGGGATAGGGAGCGTTATATTCAAACAAGTTATTAAATTGGTGGTATTATCCTGATCACATGTCACTTTTGTAAATATAATGTTCATGGACCTTGCCTTTTGTTTACTGTCTATTCTTTGTAAATTTTTATATCTCATTTTACAGTGGCAAGGAAAAAGTATGTGAACTTTTTGGAATTTCATGGTTTTCTGAATAAAATTTTCTTAATGTGATCTGATCTTCATCCAAGTCAAGGGTATTGAAAAACATAATTGAGGAATTTTAGCCCATTTTTTCTGGCAGAACTGTATTTAGCTGTCATAGTCTTTGGACGTCTCATGTGTGTGGCCCTCTTCAAGTCAATCCATAGCATCTCTATTGGGTTAAGGTCTGGGCTCTGACATGACAACTCCAAAAGGCGGATGTAGTTTCTCTGAAGCCATTCTATTGTGGACTTGCTCCGGTGTTTTGGATTGTTGTCCTGTTGCATCAGCCACCTTCTACACAGTTTCAGCTGATGTACAAACATCCTCACATTATCATAGGCTATACCCTGGTTTGTTAAATGAAGCTAGAAGGGCTAGCTGTGAAGGTATCAAACAAATTATGATATAAATATAGAATATTGTCTCTCGTTCTTCTGTTGGTATTTATATCTGTTGATAGGTCCACAGTTTAGCTTAATAAGCAGAGCAAATAAAATAGTAAAAAATATTTAGTCTCTGCAATAAAAAATCTTAGACTATGTAGTAGATGAATTATTACTTTTACCTTCCCTGCTCCCAACCCCCTTAGAACAGGTCATGTGACCCTTGGTCACCATGCCAAGGCCCTTTGCCCAGAAGAAACACTGCAAATTGTTTTAACATTGCAATAAAATTATTTATCGCAATTTTGATGCAAAATATCCCACAACGAAAAGTTTTTATCATGACAGGCCTATTTTTAACCCTTTCCATCTTTATGTAAAGCAACTATTCTTTATCAAAGCTACTCTGAAAGCTCTTTTTGGCCAAGCATGGCTCATAAAGTGTTCTTCTTGTGCAGAGCAAACTCCAAAAGTTTGAGGGTTTTTTATCAGTCACAGTAGCTGTAGTCCACACCTCCAACCGTTTTATCTTAACGAGAGTCCAGCTGTGCTAAAACCTGACTCCAATTACCTTTGTGAGGTCAATAACTCAAGGGTTCACATACTTTTTCCACTGCCATTTTGGAGTGTGTTCAATAAAGATTGAATTTTTTTGTGTCATTTTTAGACACCTTATGTTAGTCAATACCCTTGACTTGATTTTAAGACAAATCTATTCAGAAAACCATGAAATTCCAAAAGGTTCCAAAAATTCCACTGATAGTTCCTCAAGCATCAGGCATAAAGACAGTAAAGACATTTTGTGTGCCTAAAAAGTGCAAAGTGGATTAGGAGTCTATTAAAAAATTTTTTTTTTCAGCTTTATCCATGGTCTGAACATTAAACACAAGGCAATTTCATTTCCAGTAGTTTTTACTAGTAACTGAAGTAAACAGCAAATGCTTACCTGTGAGTAAGTCAAAACGAAGTAACCTATTTTCTCTATGATGACCTCGTAAACTTTACAGCCTTAATTACAAAGTGTTCAAGTCTTCTGCTGAAACTGCTTCCCGACACTGAAGATAAGAACTTTCTAAACTTGTTTCCTTCGGATAATTGAGAAATGTGTTGAAAAGAAAGTAGGCCAAGGTGTTTCAGTGGTGTGAATGTTTGCTAGGGCTTGCACTGTGGGGAGGATTGTGGTGATGGAATTCAACTCGAGTGAAAACCTGCACCCTACTGCCTCTACAAGACCCGGGCAAAACAATTGTCAGAGTAACAAATGTACAAGACTGGTCGCAACACAGAAGTGCACAATATCTGACCAAAGGGAACTAGTCTGCAACATAGTATAATTCATTAGATTGACTATAATACTTGGACCACACAGCCTGCACGTGACAGCCTTCCTGAACTATTGTCAAAATGAGTCACCACAGCCATCTGGGCATCAGTCTGGCTCTTTGTAGCTGATAATTCAGAACAGAAATCTGAGTGAATCAGTGCATTAAACCAATCTGTCAGATACGATTTCTATATTATGGCAATCAGTGAAACCTTTTGAAAAAGATCAGTTGCTAAATGAAAACGGTGGTAACGTGCTAGTTTGACCTTGTATGTGTGTAATGCTTCTGTGTCAAAAGATATTTATAGTTAGCCGTATTTATAATATAACTAAACTAAAATCGTGGTTCATAAAAGTATTAGACAATTAGCTTGTAGCCAAACAAAGTACAATCACCAAGCTTCTTTTTTTATACACAGCTGCTACAAAAATACCACAATGTTAATTATTTGTCTCCTTTTGCTCCATTCCACAATTTATTTGCAGAATGGAGCAACATGATAGGCTTTTGTCTAATCCATTTGTGCCCTGTGTCTTTCACCAAAGGAAACCCTGCTTTATTAATGAGATGTATAGCTCTACGGGGCTCTCTGGAGGGTAGAAGACTGTACACAGGCACTATTTGGTCTGCAGTCCTTCTCTCTCCTCTCATTTGCCCTCTGCAGGTTGACTTGGCAGACTCGCTGTTGCACAAATGTGACCTCGGCCTGCCTCAGCATCGCAGAGAGTGACGGGCAGATGCTGCGCAGAATGTGGGTCTTCACCTCTTCATGTGGCGTCGGGTGATATCATCTGTGCTTATTTAAGAAGATTGTTACACTGTGGTAATTCACGCCATAGTCATTTTTATAATATTCCCAAAGTATTTTCAGAGGTGGCCTGTAGCCCACATCATCACAGCATTATGTAACATAGACAAATAAACACTCTCAAGAGGCAGGACCCCAGTTTTGACTCCATGCTCCACAGAAAATGTTCCCATGGTTTTAGAAAAATCATGTTAAATTTAGGTTGTTTTGTATTCCTACTGGAAGTTGACAGTTCGTCATGGAAATGTCCTGGAAATGAGTAAATAATTGCCTGATTCAACATCTTTTCTTTACCACTTGGGAGCTTTTCTACAATCCACCTACAATGATACTCTCACAGAAAAAAATTACTAATGCTCTTTTTATTTTCTATACAGACTTTTTGCTTTTGTGGTTTTGAAAAATTGAAGTTCATCAGGTGGGCATGTCACTGTTGCACCAGTCTTCCTGCTGTGCCTTGCTCCATCAGTCTGCTTTCGCAAGAGCCTGAAGGTAGCACTTGATCAAAGAGAATAATTCAGGTCCATTGTGGCGGGAGGGGAAATGAGACCAGTGGAGCTGAAGATACAAAGAGTTAGAACAACTCAAGAAAGGAATAGAGTTTCAGATAGTTTGTCTTTCACGGTGGAGGGAAAAAAGAATTTAGGACGCCATCAGTATTGTGTTCCTGTATGAGCTAACTTCCTTTTTACAACGGTCTTTGACAACCTTCCCAACATCGGAAGAACCTATTCCATATTTTTTGTTGTTGTTTGAATCAAGGAATACAAGGTAAACTCAATTAATCGTTTGGTTTGATTCAAGGTTTATTTTGAATTGCATAGTGTAAATACCACTAACCTATTGTCATGTGTTTTACAATAATGATAAATCTGGACTTTGAAAAAAAAAATCTAATAATATTGTGATTTTTTTTTTTTTATGTTGGCAATAAATAATTTTATAGAACGGCCAACATGATATTTGATAATCTAAGCAAAAAGTGGTCTTCCTAATGACCAGGTTATTATGAAAATGGAATATTTGTAACCAATATGAATTTGGGAAAGACCAGCTTCGCATCACCATTACTGTGCAGCATCCTAATTTTGTACATGTGTTTGATAGAAATTTTAAAAAGGACCATCACTATAACAAAGGCACGGTTCCCATTTTTAACTCTGCACACACTGGCCATTTCTGCAGACAGGGTTATCAGTAGTAATTCTGTTTTAGTGTTCCTTACGGCTGAATGTGCAGACACACCATCGTTGCATGGGGCTTGTGTTGTTTCCCTCCCTTGTTGCCTCATTAGGTGAAATGCTCTGTCTTCCATGCATGGCTTAAAGCAGTCCTTGCAGGTATATGGTAATATACAGTTTATGATTCTTGGGATTTTTGAGAAAACCACTGTTTTTGTTCTAATAGTTTTGAGACATTTCTGTAATCACAGCATTTGTACATCACAGACAACATTGTTGATGCTTTGTAGCAGAAATCATGAAAAATCTGATCTCTTTTTTTCCATACTCTAAAACGTCATTTTTCACAGATAACTTTCAACAGAAATGACATGTCAGACTGGTGAGAAAGTGTACTCAGAGGCTTTGTGGGGCAAAGATGCAATTTCACAGCAAAGGCACACATCATGCTACTACCTCTTAATCCTATTAGTATAGCACTTTATGAACAAATAAAAAACTTCAGCCCCTCAGGTGTATTCCTCTGTGAGAATTGTGAGTAAATGTGGTCTTGATAAGTACAGACTGAAATAAATGTATGCTGTGTAGGCCAAACTAAAAGCTAATACTAGCTAGTGTTATAGTATATTCAGTTCAATATCATATTTTCTTTTTATGAGTTGAGAATTGACAATTGACAATAATGTTTCAGCCTTATGTACTGCTGTGGCCCGGATCCTTTTTGATGCATGGAAAGCAGAGAATGCTCTTGTAAAATGAACAGTTTCCATTTCCTAATTTGTTCAAAGTCTTTTGGCAACCTCCTTGATGATGTCATCAAGTCAGCAATTTCTTGGAGGGAAAGGAGACAGCCAATCGCAGTGCTGGCTGTCGTCCACATAGTTTCTGTGTGTTCACCTTTGATACAATTTTGAAGACGACAACTTCAAAGGAAGTGTTTTTATGAGATGAGGATTAAACCAAATTGAAATTTGGAATTGCAATGCAATACTATACTTTAAAATGATATTGCTGCCTCTGGCAATGTCTTTGTCTTTCGAGCTAGAAGTGAGCCTCTCTGTCACAGAAGTCACCAACAGCAGCAGTATACATCAAAGTTGTATACACTACATCTAGGGATGCACGATAATATCGGTACAACATCGATATCGGAGATAAAGCTTAAATGAGAAGGAAAAGCTATAGGTGCCGATATGAATATTTCTGCCGATAAAATGCACCAAACTCTGTGAAATAGTGGGGCGTGTTTCATGTAGGACGCACACCATAAACATAGCTTGAGCGCAAAAACTTAAACTTACAACATGTCAGCTGTGTGGAGGCATTTCGAGATCTGTCAAACAGATAACAAAGTTGCTATTTGCAATATTTGTAAAGCACAAGTGATGCTAGGAGGCGAAACAACAGCCTTTCAACACTACAAATATGATTATACATCTTAAGAGCCGTCCATCCTGAGCAGCACCAAGACTTTTTAAAAGTAAGAAGGAAAAAATGCTGGCAAAAACCCATCAGCAGCCTCTACTTCAGTCCTTTGACAAAGCTAGAAAATACAGCAGCGACCACCCAAAGGTAAAAGATCTTAACGACAAAATAATTGAATTTATTGCTCTTGATAACCACCCGTTTAGCGTGGTGGAAGATGTTGGCTTCAGGAGGCTAATGATACACCTAGAGCCGCTGCATGCTTTTGGCGCTATTTTTCTGACTGTAATTTGTATATATATATCGGTATCGGCATCGGCCAAAATTATTTTGAAAATATCGGCATATCGAATATCGGCCAAAATCCAATATCGTGCATCCCTAACTACATCTGGCCTGCTGTGTTTTACTGCGCCACTCTGTCGCATACATGGAGTGAAAAAAAGAGGCCAACCTATGGAAGAAGGAAAAGCTATAGGTGCTTTTTTAAATTATTTTTATTGCAATCATAAAAATGCACCACTCTGTGAAATTAAAAGCCTTTTTAAAAGTAGGAGAGCACTAATATAAAACTGTATTGTCCTGTACTGATAACCAATATTAATGTTGCTTTAGCTGCTACGTGATGAGATTAAGATACTCTTATAAAAACTAGAACTGATTTATATTTGTACTTTTTATGTCGTATTAGTCCAAGTGTAATGTCCCATATGAAGCTGATGTTACGATGTGCTCTTTATGTCTGGCCTTGTATAGTTTTTGAACCTTTGGATTAGGACTGATGTTAGGTACTGCAAATGATACTCCTGCATTTGAGCAAGAAACTGGTTTTGAAATGAGCCTGTCCCTCTTTGTGGACAATGCAAGATGATCTTTTGCAAAAAAATACAGAATATTGGAAATTTAAAGGTAGGGGGGATAAAAGTCGCATTCCTCAGGGAACGCCTCGTCTGTCTTAAATGGCCCACCCTGTGACTGTTGTCGTGGAAACACTCAACAATGACACCTCCACTTAAAAGAGGAGGGCTGAGGCATGGTGTGTGGAAAAATGGCTGGTCTAAATGCACCAGAAGCAACCTTCTGATTTGGGAGATGTGTAAAGGCTATGAGTAATGCATTTATTATTAGAAGTTATATTTTTGGATCAAATAATATATGTTCTCTTCATTTTAACCACCAAACTGTGTGGCTGTAGTCCCTGCTCTGGTTGGAGTAGTTTGGTGGCAGCAGGCCTGGTTATGTTTGTGTCTTCTTCTCAGCTTTATTTTGAGCCACAAGTAAAAAATCCTGCTTCTACTGGTGTATCACAGAAGATGACTCGTAAAACCTGAAACAAATGGAAAATTTGCTACAATGGGAAAAGTGTGTAACATGTAGTAATTACAGTTGTTGAGCAAAGACAAGACTGTCAAATTGAGTTACTTGTTCTGTAATTACACATGAAATAGACAGGTTACTCTGTGTAAAAGGACTATTAGGACCATTATTATCTGTTGTGACTGTCACCAGCAGGCCTGGGTCCAAGTGCTCCACACTCATTATTGGCAGGAAGAAGTGAAGCAGTCCTTCCTGTGAGAAGCAGCTGGCTCTTTCATTGGCTGAATACTGCCTTTAACCTGAATGCCAAACACAGAAACCCAATTCTGTTTAGTGGATGCTTTGCTTGCATTTGAATGAGGCACAAATGATTTAAGTGAGAACTTTTCAGACTAAACCCTGACTAAGGAGTCCCCGAGGGTGTCATTGGCATGTGGAGAGCGGCAGCACATTTACAGGTATCTAAAAGGGCTGCAGCATGCTATAGCTGACGATCTGTTCTACATGAACAGCCACAATGGCATAGAGGTGATTTAGAGTGGCATTCCCATCCCTCGGCCTAATGAGCAAAGTTGTCAAAGAACCCAAGAAATTGGTTCGATGGATGACGCTAGGTTAAGTTTTTTGAGGAGAATATGACGGTGGCTCGGCCAGTTTACAGTGGCAAGAAAAAGTAAAGTGAACCTCTTGGAATTTCTGAATAAATTTGTAATTTTAAAATGTGATCTGATCTTCTAAGTCAAGGGTATTGACAAACATAATGTGTCAAAGCTAATTTGAGTCAGGTTTTAGCACATCTGGAGTCTCATTAACATATTACGTTTGGAGGTGGGGAGAAGTTACTATGACTGATTAAAAAAACTCTGCACAAGAAGAACACGCTTATGTGAGCCATGCCTCGCCAAAAAGAGCTTTCAAAGAAGCTACAATCAAAAGCTGGAAAGGGTTACAAAGTTATTTCAAAGACTTCAGAAATTCACCAGTCTACAGACAATCTACAAATGGAAACGCTTTGGGACTGTTGCTACTCTACCAGAAGTGTGAAATCCAGGCTAAACACCAAGAGCACAACAAAGACTCATCAATGAAACAACCCTGAATGACAGCCAAAGCTACTTGCTAACATCTCTGTTCATGAGTCTACATTATGTAAAACACTGAACAAGCAGGGTATCGACGGCAGGACACCACGAAGAAAGCCACTGCACATGGACACCCCACAGCGATATTGGCAAAATGTGGACTGATAAAACTAAGTTTGAACTATTTGGAAAAAAAACACAGCGCTACATCTGGTTTAGAAAGGGCAGGGCATATCATCATAAAAACATTGTCCCAAAAGTAAAGTATGGTGGAGGAAACATCATGATTTGGACCTGCTTTGCTGCATCAGGGCCTGGCCAGCTTGCAGTCATTGAGGGGAAGATGAATTCCAAAGGATAGCAGATAATTCTTCAGAATAATGTGAGGATGTCTTTACATCAGCTGAAACTGTGAAGGTGGGTGATGCAGCAGGACAACAACCCAAAACACCGGAGCAAGTCCACAACAGAATGGCTACAGAAAAACTACATCCACCTTTTGGAGTTGTCATGTCAGAGCCCAGACCTTAACCCAATAGAGATGCAATGGATTGACTTGAAGAGGGCCACACACATGAGACGTCCAAAGACTATGACAGAGCTAAAGCCATACTGCCAAAAAGAAAAATTCCTCCAACAATGTGCAGGTCTGATTCACAACTACAGGAAGTGTCTGGTTGAGGTTATTGCTGCCAAGGGAGGGTCAACCAGTTATTAATTCTAATGGTTCACTTTTTCCACTGCTATTTTGAATGTTGATTGAGTGTGTTTTGTTTGTCAATACCCTTCACTTAGATAAAGATCAGATCACATTTTAAAGAAATTTTATTCAGAAAAGCCTGAAATTCCAAAAGGTTCACATACTTTTTCTTGCTGCTGTATATAAAAACGCTAGTAACAGATTCTCATTACAAGCCTCTATCATAGTCACTATTAGTGATCGGGGGTATAATAAGTCACTTTTAGGTTATATTCAACCTTTTACCTTGATAATACTCAACTGTTACATGATTTAAATGTCAGTTTCCCTCATCTTTTTTTATTTGCCCAGCACTGGTCTGCCCAGCAGGAGAATACTGAAGAGCACTTTCCAATAAGTCAACATGAGGCCTGCCCATCCATCTATCTATTTGCACCAGGAGAACTAAATTCAATAAAAAGAGGGAGAGAAAAGGCTAGGCCAGTGCAGCAGTAAGCTGTCGCCTGAGGTAGACAGATACTGCAGCACGCGCACATACCTGCTGTCTCCTGCAACCTGCTGATGTCACCATCTTGTCATAAATCTGCCCTCTGTACTTGAGTTTCCAATTCTTTGTCAGATGCTGAGTGTTGTGTCGACCTGTGTGGTGATCTTGCTTGTAAACATTTCCCTTTGCTGCTTTTATTACTGCAGTAAAGCACAATCTTGTTAAATTGTGTGACTTACGCTGAGCATGACCTAAACTCTGCTTTGTTGCACAACTCTGTTCCTCCGCCTTCTAAATGTCCTGGTCCAAGCTTGCGAGGAAATCCAGTTTGACAGCTTTAGTAGCAGCAAGCTGAGACACATTTACAACAAGAGCAATGCCATAATGTAAACTGTATCAATTGTTCTGCATTTGCACATAGTTTTACTTTTACCTGTACGGATGCTTTCAGTACTGTTTACAATGTCACGGTTTTTGACCTAGACCTGTCCCACATGAAATTGCATAAGTTTCAAATTTGTGGAACCTACGTAGTTTACGTGAAAGATGTCAATCTTTCTTTTTTATGATAGCAAAAGTCATCGCTGCAAGTCAGGAATGTAACCTATTGGTTATATGGTTGAAGATTACAATGACTGTATCACTAAACCATAATGTAATCAAGACTCAGTAATATTTTAATGATGACACACTGATGTTGTTGATGATAGATTTTCAACCCAACCCTGTAGCCAGTGCAACAAAACCCACCAGCGCATGTTCAGTGGTTTGACTTTCGAGTTGAAAACAGTTTGACCTTTTCAGTCTCTGAATAAGAATGTAATTTCCATCAGGAAACACGCTGTCTTCATTTATTAGATATTGCTTTACCATTTTGCCACTACTTTAACATATCACTTGAAACGTAATTAGTTAGTGAACATCCGCCTGCACAAAAGCTAGAGCACACTGCTTCCTTTCTATCCTCTTAATCTTTTTCTGAGCTCAGTTTCATGTGCATCATAGCTACTTCCTTTTATTTATTCGAGTGTTCTCATTTCCAGCTGTAGACTTGGCAGTGTGCTAAATATAAACTGGATTGCTCAGATGGTTTTCATACCACACGATTTACACACAGCAAAGGTTTTCACAGCAAAGCATCAAGTGAAATACTCAGAACCTTATCACTCTATGGATGTTTTCTCGTGACTGTTTCTCAGCAGGAAAGAAGGTTTAGGGGGAATCCGCCATCTGTCGGACCACCTCACCTAAGGCCTAGTGAAATAGAGCATGTAATTGCCCACTGTCTGTCTCAAAAACAAATAGAAGAGGCGTAGCGCGCGCTTGTGTGTGTGTGTGTGTGTGCGTGTGTTAGGGCTGCACGATTATGACAAAAATCATAATTGTCGATTATTCCTTTGAAATTGTAATTGCGATTATTAATTACGATTATTACAATTTACATTGATGTTTTAAGTAGCTTTATACCATGTTTAAAGCAACTTCATGCCATATTTGTATATAAAAATAAAAAAAACCAAGCTGAAAACACTCTTCCTGAAAAACTTATATTGCTTTTCTACATTTGTTCACACTGATATCCTTTTATACTAATACCAATTCACTTCACTTTTGCATAATAAAACAGGTAATAATTTGCTATTAATCAATAGTAGTATATCTCATCACAGAATCACTTTAAGACCTTCTCTTTAAGGATCTATCACTTTAAGACCTCACCTAAAGCCCTGAAGGTCCAGCTACTTCTTCCTCAACATTCTCTATGACATCTTCACAAGATATCTGAGTTTCCTATATGTAATTAAATAATGAACTAATGAATCAAATACACACGTATCAGTATGCATTCAACGCATTGTGTTAATTTTTCAGAGCAATTTAAATATGAAGGGGACATGGTTTTAAAACTTTTAAAATGCATGATTTTCACGCTTTAATAATTCATAGTTCATAAAGACCTCACCTGAAGGTCCAGCTACTTCTTCCTCAACAAGCTTTATGACATCTTCACAAGATGTCTGAGTTTCCTATATGTAATTAAATGAACTAATGAATAAAATACACACGTATCATGGTATGCATTCAACACATCATGTTTATATTTCAGAGCCATTTTTAAATATGAAGGGGACATGGTTTTGTGGATTAATGTGTTAAAATTTATGTTAATCTATGTGGTAAGTTTGTCTGTATGAGATTAGCAGTAAGCTAGATCAACATTAGAATAAAATACAGATCATATTCTAACATTTTATTATTGTTGAACTATATAACATTGATTAGTGACTGGTCAGTCACTACTGCTAGTTTATTTTTGTGGCTAGCTAGTTATTTTGCCTGCTTACACTCGGACTCTGCTTTATGAAAAAGCTTCTTATGTTTTTCTTCTTGGGTGGCATCTACAAAGTACAAAAAGGGGCAAAAAAACGAAATATTAGAATGTTTTTACTCTGGCCTTTGTAGACTTTGGCAGAGAGACAGCCCTGGTAACTTACCGTCGGCGTCGTCAACATGCGCGCGCACTCACACACCAGCCTCTCGCTGCTAGTGCAAGCACAAAAGTAGTCCCGGCCCGCGCGTGTAGCCTGTGAGATATCCCGCCGCCAATCAAATTACGGCGTTTCTTGTACTGTCGTCGTCGTGGCCGTTAGAATCGATCCAAATAGCAGTGCAAAGATCCAAATAGCAGTTCAAAAGAGCTTGCTAAATATTGGTGGGGACAAATTTGCCATCTCAAAATATTGATAGGGACTAGTACCTAGCGTCCCCTCCTAAACCTACGCCCATGCATGAGACGTATCAGTGGATAATCTGGTCGTTGATAATGACACGCCTACAGACCATTATTAAAAGTGGTGATTCGCCACTCACAACCTGACATGATCTAAACACGCCTCTTAAGCGCGCAGATTTTTTTTTTTTGTGTAATCGCGGCTTTGGACGATTACGTAATTGTGGCTTCTGTAATCGTGATCGCGATTAGAAATTCGATTAATTGTGCAGCCCTAGTGTGTGTGTTTTTATGTTTGAGTGACACCGAAAGCATGCAGATTGAGGGAGTACATTGATTATGTGTGCTTGCTTGCTTCTCTACCAAAACCACTTCAGTGTGGCTTTAAGGTTGTATTTGAAAGCTATTGATGGAAAAACTTGCTTTGTATTAAATTGCTGCTGTGGTCTTTGTTATATGCAGTATATGGGTACACAAAGAAATCCTCATGTGAAAAGCAAAACCCTAATCTTCTGGACTGAAAGGATTAGTTTTACATCCAACTGTAACATCAACATGACCAGAAACTTAGCTTTGTTATGTAATTGGGCCACTATTGAGTGGCAACCTCTCTACAGTTTATGCTGTCTCATAACCAAGGGATCAGCGCTGGATGTATACTTGGATTAAATATGGATTAATTTGTAATTTGACATGCGACCAAACTTAGCCTTACACGCTTTGATTCTTAAGAGTGGCTTTATGAAACCTGTATTACCAAAACAAGTATGAGTCGTTAAGTGTTTTGTGAGCTGACACTAAATATTTAACAGTGAACCAAAATTCTTACGTTTTTAATCATTGAATTATTGGATCGGTTAGGGTAGTGCCATTTTAAAATGAAACCCAAACTAGGTTAACCCACTTTAATTTGCCCTGTTATAATAAGTCTCCACATGTTGCCGTTGTGTGTTTGGCTCATCCTGTCTATGTCGTCCACAGGGGGACTCCATGAAAGATGACAGAGGAGGTGATTGTTGTAGCCAAGTGGGACTACACGGCCCAGCAGGACCAGGAACTTGACATCCGTAAAAATGAGCGTCTCTACCTCTTAGACGACTCGAAGACCTGGTGGCGGGTCAGGAATGTCGCCAACCAAACTGGGTATGTGCCATCCAACTACGTGGAGCGCAAGAACAGCCTGAAGAAAGCCTCTCTGGTGAAGAACATCAAAGACACATTGGGTAAGAAACATTTCAACACAGAGGGTCAAGTTCCGCTCTGTCACAGGCTGTCACTGTCTCTAGATTATTTTTGGTAGAAGTGGAAAATCCCTGCACTTCCTTTTCAGTGCTCCCTGTGGTCATAAACTTTGTCCCCATGGAGTATTTCCATGTATGCTGCTCTCCATTTTCCCACCCCAACTAAATTACACTTACATGGAGTCTGGACAGCAGGGGCTGCCATTGTGTCCATTGGGATTATGTAGAGTCATCCATTAGTCTCAAATGTCAGCACTATATCTTTCAGACCATCTCCAATATTAGACTGGGCATGTGGATGAGTTTACAAAGGGTTGTATGTAAAGGCTGTTTTCTACTGGAGCTTTAACATACTTCCAGAAGCTCAGTGTCCTTATCTTTTATGGAACACCAGAACATGATTGTGAAAATAACAATACATTTGGAATATACTGTATAGTGTACATAATTTACTTTCATGTATTTGGGATGCTATCCCAATTATAAGTACTGTTATGTTAGGAAAACATTGCTTATACACTATCTATCTTTAATATATTGACAATACTGTCTCAGAACTTTGGGTCAATTCAGCTGGAAGAATTGTTAAGATAAGAGATGTGCAAATTGTTTTTACTGATTAAACCTCTAATTGCACACTGTGATGACGTCTGCCTTTCACGAAAGTTCCAGCTGCAAGGGGCACAAAGCCTGCTCTGGCAAATGAGATGACATTTGTTATGGATGTGTGCTAAATTGGGGCTGCACAGTTCAAGTCGAAAAGAAAGAAATATTCCTTAAAATGATGAGCTTGCCCCACTTTAGTAAAACAAGATCCGGAGTAGAGCAGAAATGTATTTTCACAGTTTGAGCAGAGCAGGGATGGCAAACGGATAGGACAACATTAATAACATCTGGTGGAAATTCTGAACATGACTGATTGATCAAGACGGGTAACAGTCATATAAACAATAACTGCAAAGCCCAAAGACTGCTATGTTTATAGGATTGAGCAATTGTCTGCAGCAGGCAAAAGCTGTCCACGTTTGGATTTTCTCAGATGTGAGTTTGACATAATTAACGATAAAAAGCCGAGCAAACATCTGCAATAATCAAACATAAAAGATTATTAGACTCTAATTTAATTGTAATTGTTTTTAATTTCTTAAGTTAGTCTCTCTCATCACGACTGCGTATTCTATTGCTGCACTTTGTAAAGTCAAGAAAGCCAACAGGAAAGTGGCCTGTGATGTGAAACAATTGCTTCTTGTGTGGTATGGCCCATTTACTTTGTGTTGAGCAAATCTGATCTGACTACTTTTGCCTGCAGTGTAAACACAGCCCTAGTGTTATACACTGACACCCTGACACCGTTGAAACTCTCCTGCTGTATGTGGCCCCACACGGCCTGCTGCTGTCACCAGTGTACATTGGGTTTCCATCAGACTTGTCCTGTCTTCGGGCTGTCACTCTAGTACTGCTTTGACACCATCAGTAGATTGATCAGTGGGTTAATCAGCAGCATAATGGTAGTGCAGGCATGATGGATGCACTCTCTGTGCCCATCTATATTACATATTGATTACAACATTATGACCTAGTTCTATTTTAGGTAGCCTGCTTCTAGGCCCATAGCATGTCTGTGTTAAAAGCTTGAGTAAATCTAATAGGCGAGAAGAGTCTTGTGATGAGCCATCGCTGAGGTCAGAGGCTAATGTAACTTACACACAGACACGCGCATGTGCAACTGGCTCAAACCTTGATTAGTCCATCCCCCATTTACAGAATTTATCACTTAGCTAGCTTTGATTGCACCTCACACTCTGTAATTACTGTCATCTCCAGCGGCTCTTTCTTTTTAATGCAGTTGTATCATGCACATTCATCCAGAATGGATCCAGGCAGAATTGAATTGTAAATGGCCACCCGCTGTTTTGTGCTCCACTTTTCTCTCACACAGGCTCCAAACTGTAGTGGCAGAAAGACTTTAGGGTCCAGTAATTGCTCAGTCTCTGTAATGATGGTGTTGGCACATCAGATTTCAAGGTATTGCTCACAGGTTTGTTTGAATGTGAAGCTGTGAAAAGCATTTGGCAGAGCATCATTTGCACTAACCCTGCAATCAAGAACTCATCACTTATTACTTTTTAAAATAATGAGTTTATAGTTTCTTTAATTAAATTTGTGTATTTTCTGTATTTAAACAACTGATGAAAGACTATGTAGCTGCGAGCCACAACATGTGGTTTACAGGCTTAAAGCTGCAGAGGGGTTTGCCAGGGAGTCCCAAAATCCTTTTGATATTTAAAGACTTGTGCCTTTTATTTGTTTATGGAACGTTTCCTGGAATGTTTAGTCCAGGAAAATGTGTTTCTGAGAATTTTATTGCACCATTTTGTACATTTAGCCACATGTCTTTTTTTTGTCTCTGTCTGTAAACTATTGATTTCAACTTAAATATCAGTTAAACCTTTGCAGTTGTAACAATTTAGTTTAAATTGTATTTCAGCCATCAAAGATAGAATATATTCTATCTATATTCTCTTTCATCAGAATACAATTTCCCAGTTTTTAAAGATGTGCATATTTACTGTATAAAACTGAGCTTTGGGTCATTCCATTACCTCATTTAGGGCCAGTACTTCTTTATTATGACCTACATTTTGTCGAGTGTGTGTGATGGTTGTGTGGTATTGTAAAGCACAGTGAACTGCAGAGTGAAGTAATATGCTGCAACTAGCAGTCACAAAAGCTTTCATCAGCTCAATCTCCTTTAGCTGGCATCCTCAGGGTTTGGAAACTACTCTCTTTCACAGGATAAAGAGGGCTGGGAGTGAACGTGTAGGAGGAGAAGATGTGCCCTGCTCGGTCTCTGACCAGCGGGCCAGTGCCTTGAAGTGGAAATGAGTGAAGGTGTGGGTTTGTGCATAGAAAGTGCTAAGCTTAGGGGAGTGTCAATACATCTCTGCTTTCAAGCGCGTAGCATCGACGAGATATTTATTTTTCCAGTGGGACTACCCAAAGTCAGTGCAGGAGTCAACCTATGTCTTTGGCTAACAGCCAGGAGAACCCTAGTCCTCTCCCTCCGAGACATTAGATGTGGCTCTCCATAAACATGATCTGATTTTTATTCCCATCTCATCCTCCTTCTTTGCATTTTTGTCAGCTATGGTCTGTGATGTGCTCAGTCTACTGTGTGTGTGAGAAACAGCTGCCAGGGGACCCTTGTCTCTTCACAGCTCTTCCTCTCCTCCTCATTTCTCTGCCAACAAGTTTCATGGTACTCTGTGTGAACCCAGCAATTCTCCAAACATTGTAAATGTTCTGTTGAGCAGTGACATTTCTGTGGCATTTCAGCAGGCTGCCTGACAACAAATCCCAACTCAGAAATACTGACTGTTTATTAACACTCACACACAGCATATCCTGTCTGTGGTCTCAGCAGTTCAAGTTTTATTATCATTTTGACATAACTCTGCTGTTGTTATGAAGAGAATTTAGAAGCGTAGGCTATAATTCTTGTGTTTTAGCTCATGTTAATGAGAGTCTTTGAAAGTACACCAGTCTAAAAGTCTGAGTGAATCAGACGGCTGCAGTCTTTGATCCTGGATATACCTGTCATTATATAACCCATGGGGCCTGCTCCACTTCTTAGGCCTTTTCTTCTCCACCTACATATTTTCACTCTTTTGATTGATATAGACACAGTGTACATCCTGACAATACTAAATATATTACAAGCAATTTGCAGGAGTACAGACATGCTACTGCTCAAGCAGCTGGATAATGTGTGTCCATAATGCTATTAATTCTAGCCTGTGCATATACTTGTAGTGCTGAGGGCTTCCTGTTTGATCTCTTTGTGGGTTTTTTTGCTTATGAGGGACTAAGTGCAATTTGTGGCCTCAATTAGTTTTGTGCTGACCTGCCCTGTGTCTTCTCCCCGAGGAACTCTGGTCTTTCTAAAATCAGCTCTTGTTTATGACAACCTCCCGGTCTTTAAATAATTATTTATTAATGCCAGCATGCCTATTTTGTTCTGAGATTAAGTCATTAATATATATAGGTCAAATAGATTAAACTTAACAGGACAGAGCTGTATATCTTTAAAGAGAGATAGTTTCTTCTCTAATGTAGTTAACAATCACTTTTTTATTGATTGATCCATAACAAAGCCTTAATTATATTATCTCCGTCTATTGTATTATCTCTGTTTTGCATATGATTTACCATTATGCAAATATTTTCTTGAGTTGTGGATGTCATCATTCTTCTGTTTCGTTTCCTTCTGCAGGACTGGGAAAAACAAAAAGGAAAACTAGTGCCCGTGACACTTCACCAACACCAAGCTCTGACACAGAGTATCCTTCAAATGGCAGTGGGGGTGGAGGAGTGGGAGGAGGAGCCGCAGAGAGGATCTATGATGTCAGTACCCCTGCGGTTGTAAAGTTTACCTACACAGCAGAGCGGGATGACGAGCTGACCCTTGTCAAGGGTTCCCAAGTCGTGGTGATGGAAAAGTGCAGCGATGGCTGGTGGCGAGGCAGTCAAGGCGGCCGCGTGGGCTGGTTCCCCTCCAATTATGTCCAAGAAGAGTTAGGGGGAGCTGATGACAGGGGGGAGGGGGATGCCTCTCGGGGCTACACTGGCTCTCAAGGGACATTGCTGGCCAATGGGCGTGCAGGAGACCTAGGCGGGGTCCTGCACCTAGTTCAAACACTCTACCCGTTCAGCTCAGTGACAGATGAGGAGCTGAACTTTGAGAAAGGAGAGGTCATGGAGGTGGTGGAGAAGCCTGAGAATGACCCTGAGTGGTGGAGATGTAAGAACTCACGGGGCATGGTGGGGCTGGTGCCTAAAAACTATGTGATGGTGCTGGATGAGAGGCCAGGCGTGCCCCTCTCGGGCTCTCCGCAGAAACGCCAATTTAGCACCGGCACGCTCAGGGAAGTTCGCCGGGAGGGACTGGTACTATGGGAGTGTCACCAGGCACCAGGCTGAGTGCATCCTCAATGAGAAGGGGGAGGAGGGTGACTTCCTCATACGGGACAGTGAGTCATCGGTGAGTCTTTCTTTTTACAGCAAAGATGAATTAAAATATTACCTCTCTGTTTTGTTGATACAAGTGATAGTAAGAAACATCTATGTATTTTCTTACAAAGTTGAGAACTATGGGGAAGGGACAATATGTATATTCATTCATCTTTGTTTTCAGTTAGCCCTGATTAATAAATTATTAAGAGCATATTGTCTAGCCCTATGAACTAATTTTACCCATGTGTCTTATTCATTTTCTAACTAAGACAAAATGAATAAAGTGTAATAATTACAGATTACACTTAATTTCTTTGACAAATGAAAAAAAGAAGTAAAAGATGATTACATACTGCCCCCTGCTGGTAGAGTTATCTGCACGTCTAACCCATCTTTTGTCTGTTGCAGCCCAATGATTTCTCTATTTCCCTGAAGGCGGCCGGTAAGAATAAGCACTTTAAAGTGCAGCAGTCAGAGGGAGTGTATTGTATTGGCCAGCGCCGGTTTAACTCCATGGACGAACTCGTAGAGCACTACAAGAAAGCCCCCATTTTCACCAGTGAACATGGAGAAAAGCTGTACCTGGTCAAAGCGCTGCTGTGATGAACACATGCTCACATCTACACTGGATCTCATACACAATGCTAAAGTCACTCCCTGTCTTAATCAAGCCTTAGCCAGGACTCACTGCTTTGGCTTTGGGGATCTGTCCCCACTTTGCCAGATTGTTTTGTTACTCAGACACAAGTTCTATCTGTTGTCCTTCTGTGGAGATTGAATAAAGTTTTGCTGGCCTTGAAAACCCAACCTCAAGATGGCAGGCACTGTGTGAACATACAACCACAATCCCCGTGTGCCGCCTCTTTTGGGGGGTTTTGGGGTGTAATCTGCTAACATCTGTCAGTGAATACATCCGCTGCTTAAAGACGCCCGAGTTCTTCTTCTGATGTCATATATATATTTAATGTTCATTTACTATGACGCACGTGTAGGTTACACCATTGCTCTTAATCCACAGCGCAGGACAGATGCATTACACAAAGAGGGTGTGACCTCTTGAGGACCTTACTCCAGTGTCTTTTGTCCTGTCATACCGTCAGCCATTGTTTTATTTTCTTTTATTATATATATATAAAAAGAGGCTGAAATACCTTTTTGTTGAGTTGGCAAATGTTTTTTAAAGCTAATTTTAAGTTGTCTATAGAAGTATTAATCACTGCGCTTTCATACAATTTCACAAAGTGACCAGAGTTACTCTTGCCTTTACCTCTTAGTTTTTCATATGAATTCTCTCCCTTTCTGCTCTTTAAAATCCTTCCTTGTTTGTCTTTTCAGTCTTTACAGGTGTTGTTGATGGCGATCATCCTGTTATATTTGAGGGAGTGTTGCAATAAGGGAGATCTGTAGAGTTTGAATGTTTCAGTGTAACCAAATGTGCCACCCTGTATCCATACTACTGGCTTCAGGTCTGACTGCACTCACTAAACTTGGCATTCATTCATGCTCATGCTTTATAGTTGGTATTGAATATGATCAGTATGTTCACATTAGCCTGTACGTTTCTATAAAAGGATACACACAGGCTTAATTATAACTTATGAAAAACCATTAGGTAACTGCTTCACTTCAGCTTCTGCAAATGAATGGTTCAAATTGAAATTCAACACTTCTCAAAAATAAATATCATTTTTGTTTTTGTGACAATTGAAGAACTTTTGCAATACATTTTTTGATTTTGATTTTTTTATTATTCTAACTTCAAAAAATGTGGATGCTGTTCCTCCAGTGATTTAACCAATTCATTATTTATTTTGGCAAGCTGGCTGGCTTTCACTGTTAATAACCAAATACACAGTCACATGGTTTGTAATGAAAAGTAGTGCTAGTGCTACCAAACATCAGATTTTCTTTTTGCAATGTCCATCTGTTTACCAATGGAAGTGTTGATCGTGGGGTCTCAGCTTTTTTATGATATTCCTGAATGTTATTGAGCATTGTTATTTAATTCTTGTCTCCACTGTATGTATATAATCAAAGTAAAAATGAGATCCAACTATGGTACTGTATCACCGACAATGATGAGAATTTAAATACATTTGTTCAATAAAACCTTTTGAAGAATACTAAAAAAAAAAAAGCTTCACGTGATCTTTCTTTATTGGTTACTGTTCTCACTGGATATGGATTGTATTACATTAAGTTTTAAAGAGGCATTTTAAGTAATAACTTTTAAGAAAATTAAAAGGATGACTAATACCCTACATTTGTTGAGAAAAAAATAACAGTTAAACAAAACGCATAACTAACAAGGCTTTTAAATGTGCAAGTGAAGCTATTAACATGCATTTGTTTTTTCTTCCTTATTTATACAACCCCCAAGACAGACTTCAAGAAATACTGAACTATTTCTTTTAAATCGGTGTATTAGCGTTGAACCACTAGATGGCAGTATTAAGCCACAATCCACATATGTCAGCTGTTCGAGTTTTAGTATCCACAGTGCACGACCTGAAAGTTAACAAAGTGGCAGCAGTTGGCGTGTCTGTTTACTGAAAAAAAGGGATTAAAGCTATTAGTTGTTAAATCTTTAATAAATAATTAAATTAAGATTGAATTAGTTATTAAAGCAAGATTATAATTGATTTTTAGAAATGTGTTTCTAAAAAGATGAGCTCAACCTAAGATGAGCTAAGAATCCTCCTTTTGCTGTGTTACTGATTTTTCTTGTTTTGTGCCGTTTGTTTTCCTAATGCCTCGTGATGTCGCTGCAAACCAATTTTCCCACAGGGATAACTTAAGCTAACTATCTGTCAGAGAATGTTGTTCCATTAATGTAACGTAAAAACTTAAATGTACACAGTGCCAAAAAATTTAACAAAGGGATGTCTCTCGGGGCCAATTAACACCTCTTTTTATAACCTACCCTCACATCCTTTAATACAAAATATAAAACTCTGACTAAATAAAGTTGCCAACCAGGGGCAAACTAATAAAACCCTTTACTCCTCTGAGCAAAAGGCTGTGTTTTGGTCTGTGACAAGTGACTACAATTTAATTTGGACACAATGGCCGAGCATGAGCAATATACTTTTGGTGGAAAAAAATAGTTCAGTTTGTTTCCTTTTGCCACAAGCAAAGCTTGTTAGACAAAACATGCTAAAAACACCCCAAGCGGATATTTGATCAAATAACCACTCAGTCAAACTAATGACTAACATAACAAAGGTTAGCATAATGTAAAAAAGCACATGTATTTGATTTTCTGTCACAATAATGCACTTTTGATAATGCAATTTAATTAACAAAAGATTTGTAGAAGGAGACGTTTGAATAAAAAAGAAATTGAAAATGAAGACGATAAAGAAAAGCTACACAAAAAGGTACTGATGCTTCACATTGATAAAATATTGACCATCTGTCTAAATAAACCCATGTTACATTGATCCCATAAGCATTAAAAAAAAACTACATTGCTTTGTTGTTTTTAGATCACAGTTAACAGATTACTGCTGGGAAAGGACAATCCAATAACCTTTTTACCTTCTCATTGGTGCTCCTCAATTTCTGACCATTTACTGAGCGTCATTGTGTTATAGAAAACTGCTTTGATTTGAAATCATGTCCTTACACAAGCACAAGGCTGACACTAACAGCCCTGAAATTTCCTGTGGCTTCAGGAAAATAATCAAAATCTGTTGCATTATATTGAAAGCCTCTGGAGAAGAGAACAGAAACACTGTGATTGATAGATTACACTAAATGAATATAGTGTACCGTGATGCTGGATTGTACAAGGACTTATACACGTAGCACCATTAAGGCCAATTAGATTGTGAGGAGTGATGTATTGATAAAAAAAAAATCACAGTCCTTGAGGGTTTCCACCATATAGACCCCATTATTGTATAATCACCCATGTATAGTCTACACTGCTGCACACTCACACAGCTGTACTGTTCCCACCATGTACTAATGAAAATGCTTTTACTGTCTTCACACATGTAGCTTTAAAGGCAAGTTCAAATGTTTGAGTATGAACTAACTCAGTGGTACACCACTCCTGTGAAAAGGGAAAAACATTTATTCAGAAGAAATGGGCCTTTTAATTACTTTCCTTATGCCACACAGATTTGTCACACAGACACAAGCTTTGTACAAGGCTTGACTATAACCTTGTTGGAAACAACTAAAACTCTGACGTACATTCAAAACCACTCTCTCCCACAGTGTGTAACCTTGTTAAACTCTCAAAATATGCTTCATCAACTAGTCATTGCAATAAGCACTGTTAAAATTCTGGTAAACAAGGACAAAGCTCACCATCAAAGAAATATTCATTAAAAGTAATATTGTATTCAAACACAATACAACTGAACTCAATAAAAAAAAAAAAAACACTGGACATTTTAAATTTGTAAATTTGAATACTTTGCTCTTATATTATTGTTATGCTTTTGTAATAATTAGTTCTGTAATAGTAATGTAAACTGAAATTAAATAAACTTTATTTAAAAGCATATGCTGAAAAAGTTGCCTAACCTTTCTGTGTGGACTTTGTTCTCGCTGTGCTCAGGTGGGATTTCTCTGGGTACTTCAGTTTCCCCCACCAACAAAAAAAACACATGTAGTCTGTAGTCTCCTGTTAGTAACATGACCTTTTACAGGTGCAACATCTGGAGAAGGTTCCTGGGCTCCAGAGTAGCTGCCCACTGCTCCTCTGTATGGGTTAAATGCAGAAAAAAATTAAAACAAAAGCTACTTTGAGCTATGCAACAATAAATGAAAACTCTGTTCTGCATAGATGTTTATTATTGTCTGGAAAACATAAAAAGCTTGTCCAAAGCATAGGCTTCCACATTAAGTGCAATAATGTAATAAACCTATTACATCCAGCCATTATAGTATTTAAATGAAATAAAATGATCAATCTGACAATACTGTTCTGTATAAAACCTGACTGAATGATTTAATCTAATGTTTACACTAGATTAACTAAAGGTGTACTCAGACCACTACAGATGAACTGTGGAACTCATCAATCTAGGATTTGTTTAGATTGTGTTGTTTTTTTTCTGCAGAATAACACAATGTTACAGTATTGTTCAAAATAATAGCAGTACAATGGGACTAACCAGAAAAATCCATGTTTTAAGTATATGTTTTATTGATAAATGGCAAACATGTTACCAGTAGGTGCAGTAGATTCTCAGAAAACAAACAAGTCCCAGCATTTATGATATGCACGCTCTTAAGGCTGTGCAATTGGGCAATTAGTTGAAAGGAGTGTGTTCAAAAAAATAGCAGTGTCTGCGGTTGACTATACAAACTCATTTTGTACAAACATTTTTGTTTCTAGGATTTAGCAGCCCTATGAATCACTAAACTAATATTTAGTTGTATGACCCCAGTTTTTTAAAAACTGCTTCACATCTGTGTGGCACCTCTCACCTGTTATTCCACTCCATGATTTTTTAACAACATTCCACAATTCATTTACGTTTCTTGGTTTTGCTTCAGAAATTTCTCGATTGGATTAAGGTCCGGGGATTGGGCTGGCCACTCCATATCATTAATTCTGTGGGTTTGGAACCAAGACTTTGCTTGTTTACTAGTGTGTTTGGGGTCATTGTCTTGTTGAAACAAACATTTCAAGGCATGTCCTCTTCAGCATAAGGCAACATAACTTCTTCAAGTATTTTGACAAATGCAAACTGATCCATGATCCCTGGTATGCAATAAATAGGCCCAACACCATAGTAGGAGAAACATGCACATATCATGATGCTTGCTTCACTGTCTTCACTGTGTACTGTGGCTTGAGAACAACAAAAGAACAATTTTACTCTTATCAGTCACAAAATGTTCCTCCATTTTCTTTAGGCCAGTTGATGTGTTCTTTGGCAAATTGTAACAACTTCTGCACATGACTTTAACAGAGGAACTTTGCGGGGGTTTGTTGAAAATGCATTAGCTTCACACAGACATCTTCTAACTGTCACAGTACTTACAGGTAACTCCAGACTGTCTTTGATCATCCTGGAGCTGATCATTGGCTGAGCCTTTGCCATTCTGGTTATTCTTCGATCTATTTTGATGGTTGTCTTCCGTTTTCCTCCACGTCTCTTTGGTTGTGCTCTACATTTTAAAGCATTGGAGATATATTTAGCTGAAAAGCCTATAATTTTTTGCACCTCTTTATAGGTTTTTTCCCCTACTCTAATCAACTTTTTAATCAAAGTACGCTGTTCTTCTGAACAATGTCTTGTACGACCCATTTTCCTCAGGCTTTCAAATACATGTTTACAAAGTGCTGGTGGCTTCATCCTTAAATAGGGGCCACCTGATTCACACCTGCATTTTCACAAAATTGATGACCTCAGTGATTGAATGCCACACTGCTATTTTTTAACACACTCCTTTCAACTAATTGCCCAATTGCACAACCTTAAGATATTATGAATGATGGGTCTTCTTTGTTTTCTGAGAATCGACTGCACTTACTGGTAACATGTTTGCCACTTAGCAATAAAAAATATACTAAAAACCTGGATTATTCTGATTAGTCACGTTGTACTGCAATTATTTTGAACAACACTGTAAGTCTCTTTGAATGCTAAAAACATGTTCTTTGTTTGTCGCCTCAGTCCCTGTAAGTAAAGCTAACCTTCACAGAACAAATGAATTGAAAGTCCAAAAATCTGTCAGAGTGTCTTAGCCCTACAGCGGGATGTTGGAGCAGCCTGTCTGGACACCAGGTGTGAAAACTGTCGGCAGGCGGCTACACTTTCACACCTCCCTCCGGGTTTTCCTCTGCTATCTTTCCTTTCACCTTGAGAATGCACATCAAACCAGTTGACTGCTGATGGCTATGACGACAGCTAATTTAAATTATTATTAGAGGTCTTTTCTTTCATTTTCACAAGTTGACAAACACATTTTACACCCAGCGGCTGAACCGTCTGAGTCATGAGTTATTTTAAGTGAGTAGACATGGGGGCAGGTGGCTCCTTTATATTTACTTTGGAGAAACATTTGGTGATCTTTAAAGGAGTGTGATCATATGAGAGTGAATAGATGGCTTTCATAGTTTGTTTGTGCCCCAAAGAAAAAAAAAAAAAAGACCTTGCACCTCAATATGAGTCAGTCCATCCAACCCAAAGCAGCACTGTTCTCTGGTCAGCAGAGGCTTTATGCCAAAACAATGCAAGTCATAAATGTTTTCTCTGAAATGGCTTTTATCTCTTCTCTTTAATCTGCAGAAAACGGCTGCTCAGTAAACATTATTAGTGGGGTGTTATGCTTATACTCAGGAGATCTCTGTTGGAATTTGATAAACCCATACATCTGTTGTACATTTGCTATTGCGTTCACTTGTCTACAACACAGTATGTGCCAAAAAACAAAAGCCTTTGATAAATTTCACAGTGAGACTCCTGACAGAAAAAGAAAAAAACACATGGAAAGGTTTTTTTTTTAACAGTGGTTCAATGTGCTTCCTTAAAGCAGCAATGACACACGATTTAGTCCAATACACATTTGCACCACCAGTTAATGTAGCATCTTAGTCTTATTCCAGTAATGTTTTGCTGTGTATGTGAGGTATTTTTAAACAGCCTTAATTTGGATTTTTACATCTGTACATCTGTACATGGTTAGTTTGTATTATTTTTAACATATAATGCCTATTAGAGCAGGAATGAACAGAAATGAACACCAGCCTGACTGGCTTGTTGAGGAGGATTTAGCTTTTTTATGGCAGTGAATGAATGACAAACACATGAATGTCCATCTGTGTCTCCTTAATTTTCTTCTGCCTTCTGCTTTATTGTGTTGTCCCACATTTGTTTCAGATCCATGAAGAAAGCAGTGGGTTGCCGGGGCTGGTTTCCTGCATTCCTGTTTAACCTGTGAGAAACAGAGAAACTGTAGATCCAAACCAAACTCTCTTTATTCTGCTTCTGGTTTAGGCATTGGGATTTTTAGTGCAAGTTTTGGAGTCATTTTTCAGAAATGGTGACTGCATAAATAGTGTTGTGTAAATAAAATGTGTTTTACAAAAATGTTTTTCTGTTAAACTTTCCCTCGTGAAAGAATCATTAGGAGCAGTATACTTCCCAGTTACAGTCTGGGAGGGCAGGGAGCTAAACATTCTTTTGCCATCCCCTCCAGTTTCCACTTGGAAAAATCTGTTCTTGCATTTTTCTTCTCCCGGGCTTTAAGCAGCTTTGTGCTTTGAGATTCAACGCTTTTTGAACAAGATGGCATCCCTACAGCTCCATCTGAAGTTAGTGGGGCTGGCTCTATTGCTGACAATGTTGGGTTTTCAAGGTGAGTTCAAACCCAATCTTCTTTTTAATCTTTTTCTTTAACACATTTTGTGAATCCATTGAAATGTCTTGTTACAATAATCTATGCTAGACTTGCTTTGAAAAGTTTAGAGGAAAGTAAAAATGCATTCTTGAGGAACTAAGCACAATACAGTCCTGACAAGGGTTAAGAGCAAGACATCATCTTTTTGTGCATTGTGCAGCTGCTGCTCTTTTGCCTGGTTTTACGAGCATTTTAGCAACAATGAGTTGTTTAAAGATAAAGATCCTTTGATAAAAAAGCTATTTATCAATCAAATAGACAAATAATCTATAGCTCATAGGCATTTCTAACTCTAAGCATTCACATGGGAGCAGTTTTCTTCTGCTCTTTATCTGGCCACAAACACTGCAGATGTTTAGTGCAGCCGCCATGATTGAAAACTTCCTGGAAATAACATTTCCTAGATTTTCTACACATCTGACATTTTCATCGACAGGTACTTATGAACACAGCATTTCAGTGTAAACTTTGTACATGCAGGCATTTACATCCACAGTACGTATCTGTACGGCTCCTGTGGGAGAGAATAGCAGGGGGCAAATATATGCATGCACTTAGACCATAAGCTAGTACCCATGGATGTAAACTGCAAGGTCTTTATTTGTCTGAATGAATGCCCCACTGTGACTTTAATTCTTCTACCCAGATGTCTCCAGTGAACGCATATCATTGCACAAGATCTTAAAGCGAAGTGATGGTAAGATTCACATTTTTCTACTTCTAATAGATAGGATTTTCTTTATATCTTCTTCATATCCACTGCCAGGAACTGGTATCACTCATTCTAAGGCTGCAGTTGCTGTCCCTCCATCCAAGGCTCAGGAATTCTTGGCAAAGCTGGGCCGAACCAAGAGGAACATTTGGGACCGCAGTCGTCCAGATGTACAACAGTGGATTATGCAGTTCATGTACATGGGTTATGATGAGCAGGTTTGTCACATTTCATATTGGCTCTAATCACTCAATTCTCCACACACAAAACAGATTGGACCAGATACATCTACTTCATAATTTATGTCTTTCCTTTCTCAAGAATCAAAACATACAGGCTCTTATGACAGAAAAAAAGCAGACAATCACATTGTTAAAGTCAAGTGGACTTAATATAGCTCTGGTAGGCAGGAACACATCAATGACAAACGTCTATACATAGTAAATTGTCTTCTGTGATGTCTAAAAGGCACAGTTATTCGCATAATTTTGAATTAATAAATAGAATGAATCATATCAACAATATTCTCTTTCATACACAAAGCTTTTCAGTCTTTCTTCAGGTCAGAGGTTGTCATAAAGAATCCAGCAAAGACGTAGACAAAGGAGAGAGCAGATAACAAGAGGAGAGTGAACAAACAGCCCCTTACTGCCTCTTTCTGACAGCCAAATTTGCTTTTGCCATTTTATGGTATTTTCCATTCATGACATGGACAGAAATGGCTATCTATGCCATTTCTGTTGCTTTTACTTAAAAGCCTTTGAGGCTATGAGATATTGAGGCATTTTCAGTGTTTACCTTTACATTTCTTCTTAGCCACAGTATCAGTAGATGCCTTTTCCACTGACACTATGCTGATTATTTTTCTCACCAGAGACTAGAGGCAGACCTGTCCTATTGGATGGACCAAGCGCGCTCCACTGACCAAGGGAGACAGCACCACTATGACGAAAACTCTCCTGTCGGCCCACGTGACCATTCTTCATACAGATATGGAGCCAACGTCAACTATGACTACTACTGACTGTTTTTATTGAGAGTACCGGTAGTCAGTTTTTAGTTGCTTGTTTTACATCAGCACTGCAACTGTCCTCTTTTAAGATTATATTACTTAAACATCTGCAAACTCTTGTCTGGCTCTGTTGTATGACATTTTGTAGATATTTAAGAACTGACCCTTATTCTGGACATGAAAAGTGTAAATAAAGAAATCTGGCTTTGTACCACTTAAATCACTTAATTTTTAACCTCAAATCACATGGCAGTGTCAAACAGACATCCTTTGCCCTACTTAAACACAAAATACATCCTCACATGAGCTTTCATGATCACCTGATACACATTAATGAGGCTGTAACAGTCTTTTTTTTTATCATTTACCATGTAGTGCTGAGGGCTGAGTATAAGTCAACCATACTGTGACAGAGACAGCACAACATACCATTAGAAGTCTGTAAACTCATGCCTGCTTTTTAAAAAGCAAAAGCGCAAAACTATATTGGCTTGATTGGCATTAGATTTTTGTCAGTCTTTAATTCAGACTTGTTCAGTCAAACTGTAATGACGTAGCCACGAAGCAGGCGCAGCTAAACCGGGGGGTGATGTCTTTTCAGTAAAATATTTCCTTTGCTTTCTTTGTAAAAAGAATACCCTGAGCTGCTCCTTGACAATGTTGTTCAGAGAGGCTCCTTTGCAAAGTCTTCTGAGGAATCTTGACATCCCTGGGTGCAGTGGAAGAGTCAGTTGTGTCTGGGTCTGCCCTTCTTCATGCGGGCGGCTTTAGGTTTGGGGATGTACTGGTTGTTTGCCTGGTGCTCCAATTCTCTGTTGAAGTACTGAATGGTTTTATTCAAGCCTTCTTCCAGGGGTACCTGTACACAGAGTATGACATATAACTGTTTAAATACTTAAATTGTATGTGAATGAGTTATATGCCACACGTACCACTGGCTCCCAGCCCAAGCCCATCTTGGCTTTGCGAATGTCAGGTCTTCGCCTCTGTGGGTCATCCTGAGCCTCTGGAAGAAACTGGATCTGACTGTGACTCACTGTACGTGGATAAGCAAACATGTTAAGTGATGGACGAGAGAAGCACAAAAGTGTTGGTTAGAACATAAAACTCCTAGTCAAATTTAAACATGAATATTGTTCTGAAGACAGAACTAAATAAAATCAACTTTACCAACAAGACTTTTGATAAGACGAGCAAACTCCAGTATAGTGTGCTCCTCTGGGTTGCCCTGAAAACAACACATTTGCACTTATTAATCACAAACCTTTCTACTGTGTGGATTGAATCAAGCAGTCTATTTTATGATACAAAGCCACAAACAATGAACTCACCAGATTGACTGGACTGCTGATGTTACTGTTCATCAACAACACCAGACCATTCACCAGATCACTGCACAACAAAACAAAGAGAGGCCAATTATCTTTACCACATAGACATATGTCTTGAACTTTTCAGTCTCAAATTATTTTCTACTTTGTTGCAACAGACTTACTTGCCTCTAGCAACCAATAGGTCTGTCAACACTTATTATTATTACTACTTCTACTGCACATAGCCTATTATTTTTTGTGAAAAGACGATGTCAATAAATTGCTTCATTTTCTTCAAAGAAGTATTTTTTATCCTGCTGTGCCATTATTAGTTTATGAATTCTTGACTGAGCACAAACAAATACATTGTCTTTTGTAAACTTGGACGTCACATACAATCATCCTTTAAGCCCAAGTGTTTGCATATGTGTCACATTTCTACAAAGCCTGTCCCAGCACATTTGGAAAAAAGTCTTGGAAAACAGACGACAACAGCAGACAACCTCCATCGTGGTCGCAGTCAGAAGAAGACCTTGGCTTTTAACACAACAATGCGAGTGAAAAGGCAGTAGGTAAATGCTTTGAAGAGACAGGAGACCTTTAAATGATGCATCTCTAGTCTCTCTTCTTTAGACTTGTAAAATTAATGTTGTTATCACAAGCAAAAAACCTGATGCACATTCTTTCATCCTGCTGCATTTACAGATTTCCGCTCGTCCAGATAAATACATGACAACCTTTAAAGTCCAGTGTAGAAGTGCTAAAAAGGTTAGAGGTCTCACACATGCTTGGTTGGGATGCATTCATTGGTGTTTTAGTACACCAATTAATTTTAATGAAAATAAAATGATTATATTTATATAGAATGAGACAAGATTGTAAAGCAGAATCTAGTTGTTACCTTACATACTGAAACGCTCTTGTTTGGGAGCCAGCGCCATACACCTAGAAGGAAATTAAAATTGTTATATGCATAAAATAAAGTATTAATGCTCAACATATACAGAAAGTTCTTGATAATTTAGGGATGGTAATTCAATAATAATCTCTTCAATGTACATAGCTTATGCTCTTAAACGCAGACCAGCTGAGAATAGTTAATCATCTTGCCACTGAAGAATGCCCAGTAGTGGAGAAAAACTAAAAAATAAATATGTGAAGAAGCGTGAAATATTTACAGTGAGAGGTTCTCCCTGAAGAGCCTGTAGGATGAAGTTGCTGACAACACGACCATCGTTCATGTGCATTCGAGAGCCAAAAGTGTTGAAAATCCTGGCCACCCGCACCTCAACCCCTTCCTGTGAACATAAAAGCATGTTGTATTCAAAAAGCACACACACTTAAAAAGTGGTCAAATGTTCAAAATGCTTCTAGCAAAAGTCATGTCATGATTATATAGCATTTGAACATTTCTGTGTACCAGAAAGAATATACAGTATGGCAATTCAGTCTTTTCATACCAGATCTGAATACAGTTGGTTAGAAATGGGTTCAAGTAAATTTCATGCTGCATATTCAAACATACAAGGCTATAGAAGAATCTAGCATAGGAAATAAGCATATGTTGCAACACCTCTTTTGCCACAGAAATTACCGCTTACCCCCATCAACAAAAAAACACCATCCTGAATGAAGCTGAGGGTGTAACCGATTCCACACAAACCAATGACCTTCTTACGTCAGCCATATACATGGCCGAATTAAAGTTACATAACGTGAATAAAAACATGAATATTATGGAGATCCCACTCATGGAAATGTGAAACATTAAATTCAATGGACAATACACATATACAGTATATTCAATCTTTTGCAGGACAAGGACAAACTGGGGACAGTATAATGAAGTCCTGGGTCCTGGGAGCAGTGTGGGCCCTGCTGTTAGCAAATTAGAACATGTAAGAAAAACATAGTTGTTGAGAAAACTATGTTCACCTATTTTTTAGGCTAATATAGATTTAATTAACCTGGAGTTATGTCTTTAGCTAAATAAACCACTTTCTATTCAACCAAATAGTCTTAGTAATTTACTGTATATTCTAATTGTTTTGAGGTTGACATGACTTAATCTAAAACTTAATGCAGGTAAAAAAAGACAGATGCACATATACAGTATTTGTTGGCACATGAATGAATGAAATTACAGAAAATCAGAGGCAAGAAAAGGGGTTTTATATGACTTGCAGGTAACAACACTGATGCATTTTGGGCTTTCCAATTTTTGCTGTGAGTCATATTTGAATGGATGTTGAAGGAGAGCTGTTGAAAAGAGGAAGTGAGGATTTAATGAAGCACATCATTAGTGTGTGAATAGTAATGTCTGCCAGGCTCATACAGACAAACAAACAAAAGAAACACACATTGGACCAATGTCCAAGTCTTTATTGCTGCTCAATGGTCAGAGGTGAAAATTGTTGAACAATGACCTATATACTTGAAAGTTATTTAGTCCTTTGAAAAATGGAGACAACCAAACAATTTCATAATTTTTTTTCCCTAAATAATAATAAAAATATTGTCTACTGAACACTTTAAAGTATCTGTGGATGCTATAAAGGGTTGAAATAAACTGTAATTAAGCCCAGCCCTTTAAAAAGTGTGTTTTGTGACAGACTTCAAATGAAAGGACTGAAAAGACGGCTTGATTACAGTGAGATGTTGAAAAAACACAGTGTTGCTCCAATATATCCCTGAATGAGAGGTGCATATTGAACAGGGCTTTCTGAGAAAAAAGTTGCAGAATCAAATGTTATTATTTATTGAACTACAAAATACATTTGTTGACCATTTTTGCTTCATCCCAATGAGCCGAACCAAAATTACCTTCACAGACCCACAATCAAAAGGCGGTCACAATCAAAAAATCTACTTTTAACTAAATATTAAACTATATTACATCATTGCAGATGCTTTTTTTTATCTATGGAATTTAGTACATTTTTGTGGCCAATGACATTAATGGCCAGAGTGCTAAACTGATATGAAGTTTGTCCACTGTATTTTATCCATGATATAACCTACACTCATCACTTTTTAAATGTTAATAAATTTCATTTACATGACTGAGCAATAGATGCAATATGAGATATTTCTTTCTTTCTGCACAAACAACTGACAGTTGAGCGCGGACAGCAAACCGTTTCTGACAAATCTTGCATAAAATGTAAATAAAAAATAAGGAGTGACTGCGGAGAAGTGGACAAGAGAACAGATAAATAAAGATCACCTGTCAAACAAAGAAATCAGTGCTATCTGTTCATCAAAGGTTGGCATCAATCAAATCATAACATGAAAAAAAATTGTAAAACGTTGTATAATGATTGTTGGCTTGGTAAAAAGATGTACAGATGTGGTGATGCAAGTTCACTATTCATTTCCCACCATGAGAAAAACTATCCCTAATTCAATCTCTTCATAGAAAATGTTGTCTTGTCTACTTCTCTACCTACACAGGGTGCATCCTTCATATGGCATGTTTATTTTTGTTACCTGTTTCATGTATGCATAACACATGGTCTCTGCTACACGTTTCCCCTCGTCGTAGCACGCTCGAGGGCCTATAGGGTTCACATGACCCCAGTATTCTTCATTCTGGGGATGCACCTCTGGGTCTGAAAAAAGAAATCATAAATGTACTTCTGAAAACATTACATGCTTCATTTTGGACAATGGCTTAGCCTTAGTGAAGGCTGATGAGCACAAAAATACATTATGAGTGCAATGATCATCTTAAGTTTTTGGTTTGCCAGAACGCCCTGAGAAATTGAACTGATGTGTTTTTAATCTGTGTATAGTGTGGTTAAAATTAACTGAGAGCAACATATACACATACAATAACAACACATCAGATCGAAGTGAGATCCAAATGCATGTGGTTATACATAAAGGTAACAAACTGACAAGCACAAATACTTACCGCCATAAACCTCAGAGGTTGAAGCCAGGAGGAGTCTTGCACCAACGCGTTTGGCAAGACCTAAGACAATCATAAGATGATTTATTTATTATATTTATTTACTTTATTATTAAGCGAGTAATCATGGCCTTTGTTTGTTTTTTTTGTTCACTTACCAAGCATATTGAGAGTGCCAATGGTGTTAGTCTTAAGGGTTTTGATGGGGTTGTACATGTAGTTGGGAGGAGATGCTGGAGATGCAAGGTGGTAAATCTGGTCCACTATGAAGAAAATGAGGAATCTTTTTACATTTGAAATTTACTGCTTTACAGTTAAGTGTTATAGAAATTATGGTTTGGTGAAGAGAGAAAGAAGAGATTTAACATTGCCTAGATGATTTCTGCCCATCATCGCTCACTTAAAACATGCCATTTCTGTTTAAAACAGGGTCAATCAGTTGTTTCTCCCTCCGACTGTCCGACTGTCTTTAAGTTAGCCTAAATACAAGGAGGGCTGTCATACAGTGGCAAGAAAAAGAATGTGAACCTTTTGTAATTTCATGGTTTTCTTTATAAATTTGTCTTTAAAATGTGATCTGATCGTCATCTATGTCAAGGGTATTAACAAACATAATGTGTCATCGTTGAGGACTTTAGCCCATTCTTCCTGGCAGAATGGCTTTAGCTGTGTCATAGTCTTTGGACGTCTAATGGTTATGGCCCTCTTCAAGTCAATCCACAGCATCTCTATTGGGTTACGGTCTGGGCTCTGACATGACAACTCCAAAAGGTGGATGTAGTTTTTCTGTAGCCATTCTGTTGTGGACTTGCGGTGTTTTGGGTTGTTGTCCTGTTGCATCACCCACCTTCACAGTTTCAGCTGATGTACAGACATCCTCACATTATTCTGAAGAATTATCTGCTATCCTTTGGAATTTATCTTCCCCTCAATGACTGCAAGCTGGCCAGGCCCTGATGCAGCAAAGCAGGTCCAAATCATGATGTTTCCTCCACCATACTTTACTTTTAGGACGATGTTTTTATGATGATATGCCCTGCCCTTTCTACACCAGATGTAGCGCTGTGTGTTTTTTCCAAATAGTTCAATCTTAGTTTCATCCGTCCACAAAACATTTTGCCAATACCGCTGTGGGGTGTCAATGTGCTCTTTTGCAAACGTCAAGCGCGCAGTAATGTTTTTTTAGGAAGCAGTGGCTTCCTTTGTGGTGTCCTGCCGTGGATACCCTGCTTGTTCAGTGTTTTATGTAATGTAGACTCATGAACAGAGATGTTAGCAAGTTCAGATGATTCCTTCAAATCTTTGGCTGTCATTCAGGGTTGTTTCTTTACCTCATTGATAAGTCTTCTTTGTGCTCTTGGTGTCATTTTGACTGGGCGGCCACTTCTTGGTAGTAGCAACAATCCCAAAGCGTTTCCATTTGTAGATTATTTGCTGTAGACTGGTGAATTTCTAAAGTCTTTAAAATAACTTTGCAACCCTTTCCAGCTTTATGGAAGCAACAATTCTTGATCATAGCTCCTCTGAAAGCTCTTTTTGGCGAGGCATGGTTCACATAAGCGTGTTCTTCTTGTGCAGCGCAAACTCCAAAGGTTTGAGTTTTTTTTTAATCAGTCAAAGTAACGTATTTTCTTAACGAGGCTTCACATACTTTTTCCACAAGCACTATGAGGTTTTTTGGTTGTTCTCAACACAATAATTGTTCTGTGTAATTATTTTTAGATACATTATGTTTGTTAATACCCTTGACTTAGAAGAAAATCAGATCACATTTTAACACAAATGTATTCAGAAAACCATGAAATTTCAAAAAGTTTTCACATACTTTTCTATATTTACCAGACTGCGCATTGACACAGTTTATTAGCGTTAATTAACTCGATAGATTCCTGTAAAGCTGCTGGGTCAGTGTAGGATGGAGGGTCTTAATAATCAACAATAAACTGATAATAGATGACAAATTAATAGACGAGCAACATCCTGCAGTAGGCTACTGCACAAAGAGAAAGCGGAATATGGCCACAGTTCAACATTGTGCCACAAAGGTCCAGTCAGCTGAGAGCTCACGTGCACCTGCTGAAGCTCCTCTGTCTGGAGGAGTATTAGGCTATCCAATTTTGTGACATTTTTGTGCTTTGTATTTTTAAAGGGTTTTAATTTGATTCTCAGAGTCCACCACGACCCCAAACTCTTCCTCCGTAGTATGACGCACGGCCGGGCAAACACCTGAACTAAGGTAGCCTACATTTACAAGCTTTGGTGTAGGTCTGATGATAATATTTATTTGTACTAGTAAAGGTATGTGTATGAAATAGTAGTTTGACGAGGAAGAGAAGGAAAAGCCAAGCAAGCCAAGCGTTCACAGCATGTTCAAGTGCGCTCCAGAAAAGAGCTATAGACTTGCATCTTTTTTGTCACCCAACTATTAAATCTGTTTGGTAAAAGGCTAAAAATGCCCCCCGTTGTGAAAGATTTGTTTAGAAACGGAGGCATTAGATAAAGGCATATTGTGGAAATATTATATTGGTGAGATTTGGGCCATTTGGGCTTGTGAGCTTTTATTTAACCGGCCAATTAAGCTAACAGAAAATCTTTTCAGAGTCTGAGGTGTTTTAAGAAATAAGATAAAGTGTTATGGTCCAAATGCTATTGCAATTGTTATGATTATCACAATTACATACTACAAAACTACTTTGTATTTGTCTTCGAGTGTCACTGGAAGTGCCGGTCACCACCGGTTGCAACCCACCACCGCGATGGCACAGTTGTCATGGCGACCGTCACAGCCATAACCTGCATAGTTTTTAGTGATCAGATGCAAAAGCAATCCATCAAACTGACAGCTCAAGTGTACTTCTGTGTTCACTGACAATCTCCATTTTCTAAAGCTAGCGTCCTTCAACTTCTGAAAAAAAAAACATCTTAACATGAAACCAGCAGGTGAATTGATCTGGTTTACAGAGGCTTTAAGAAACTTGTTGTTTATTGTAGACAATGACTTCCTCTATGTGAACAACACAATCACAGAAAAATGCTCAGTGGCAGACTGTGCCACCCAACAATGATGAACTGTACACGATTAAGAATTTATGAATAATATTTGCACCAGATACAATTTGTTTTCTATTACCTTAAAATTTATGGTTTGTCAATGAACTGTTCCAATGTTTTCGTTCTTCATGTCTTTCGAGTGTTGCTGCCTGCTGAGCTATCAATCTTCCAGCTAACATTTTCCTCTTCAGGGCCTAGTGCAGCTCTTCATGTGTAAAACTAAGAAATCACCTGCTGTTCATAGAGCCTCATCCTCCATCAGCACATCCACCCACACATGTGACAGATAAACAGGATGTTTTGGCACCCATTATCCAGAAAGTTAAACTGGCAGTTAGCAATTGGATCAATCTATTTATACAAAATGTATCAAGGAATCCACTGCATCAGGCACATATCTGGCACACTAGTATATTACCTCCAGCACACCATTTTAAAGTCATAGTTTTACTTGTCTGAATCTCTATTCTCTGAGTAAGAAACTCACTAGTTCATCTCCCACAAGAACTACTGTTATAAACTTCAACAAATGGTGAATAATTGTTATATACAGTGGGCAGTCTGTTCTGTTTCTGAATGACTTCATTGGAAAGTATGTTCAGGCTACTGGTTTACGATTTGACAAAACATACATACTGAAAACAATGTCGAAAGCTAAGATAAATATGACAAAAACAAGAAAGAAATCATGAATAAGATTAGACATCAACCTTACCCTCAATATAAAGTGGCTCCACTACGTCATGATTGATAAGCTCAAAATTCTCGTGGCCGATCCAGTGTTCCACATTACGTTTTCTGCCTGTGAAGAAGTTGTCCACAACAGTAACTTCATGGCCATCCATCATGAGTTTGTCCGTCAGGTGTGAACCAACAAAACCAGCACCACCAGTAATCTTATAAAGGGACACACAAGTATAAAACAACAAAGTAATCAATCAATTTAGGTAAAAAGGGAGTCATTTTCATGCAAAATTAAATCTGAAGAAAACAACATGTCTCACAGTTTGTTATGAATTATTTAATTAAAATGTGTCTGCAATCTGCAAAATCAATGTGACACTCTTATGAACTGTGAATAGCTCTTCGAAGGGCCTTTTGTGAAAGAAGCTAAGATATCAAATAATACACTGGAACATTTCCAAGAGACACAGATGTATTAGTGCTACAAAAGGGTGAAAAGGCTTTGCAGATATTTGACAGGTTATTAAATACAAATAGAGATATTACTGTGCACTGGTTATGATACCAGCCTTGGATAAACCAATAACTTTGAGAAATGAAGTGTGTGTGTGAATAAATGGAAAGTTGCATACCAAAATTCTTTTCCGATCTTTTTCAGATAAAAATTTCACAGGAGGGTATTTCTGAAAAAAACTGGAAAAAACAACATACTATAAACATATATTAATGTTTTTTTTCCTTTTCATTATAATAATATCTCACAGAGATGCAAACCTTTGTTCAAGATCATCTTGTCTCTCAATGGAGCCACAGCCTAAAAAAAAGAGACATACAGTAAGTGACACGAGAGCTCAGACAGTGCTATTGTTTATCAATATGATTTATTGAAGTTTTACACTGATCCTTCAAAGTGTCCCAGAGGCAGCGTTAAAATCATACAGGCAAGTAATGAAAGCTGGTGAGTTCATGTTTTTTTATTTTTAATAAATTCTTATTTTTAACCTGAAGTGTGACTTGTGTGCTGTTGAATTTACATAAATATAGATTATCATTTTCACATGAGCTCTTAAGCACAGCTCTCTTTACAAGAATAACTCATAGGGACAAATTTGTACTTCCAAGCAAGCAGAACAGTCTATAATCAAATCAGGCAGATAATGCTATTATTTCAGGGAGAACCTACAAGACAGAAGAAGCTACAATTGGCCAATATCTCAGATTCCTATTTATTTAATTTATTCATTTTACTACCTGATTATTTTGCTAGAGCAAGAAAAAAGCAGAATCTAAATATTGGTAGGTCAGTTAATTATTGGGGTGACAATGAGGAAGAACATCTAATAAAATCTCTACACCTATAACATTGTATAACACTTAAGTAATTTACTCTATCCATGATATGGAATAAATATGACAAGAACATCACTCACTTCATCAATTTGTTGCTCAATTTTCATTTCTCCATGTTCTTGTATTGTTCTATGAAGGAATGAAGAAGCAGGAGGTAGACAGGGAATGAAATGACACAATCACAAAACCACATACAATCCCCACCATACATGAGCTGTTAGCTGGAGAAACACTTTACTAAAAGTATACTTATGTGCCATTTCAAAGGTTTACAAATGTGATACCAAAACAACACTCTCTGTCCAAGCCAAACACTAAAAATAAGACACAGCATAAGCTCCCTACACTTCCACAGTTTCCTCATATGTATAGTGCAAAGTAAAAGGAAAACATACCTCATGTTTGTATATGTCCCCCAGACAGCTAAAAGAGAGGTAGATAATGTGTAAGCAAATATGTAAATTAAATAACAATTCACTGAGTGTAATGTCAATCAATACAAACTCCCTCTTTACAAACAGCACTTAAAACTTCATTTTAACATCATTATTGAAATGACTTATTCATGAAACAGTCATTCAGCTGTTTTTTAATCTTTGACATAATAAAAGGTTTCAATTCAAAAGAGCTTCAATCAATACATGGACACTTATAGGAAACTTATTGGACATTTTATGGATACACTTACATATAATAAAAACCGTGACAGCACTTACAGGCAATGTAGACAATCAGAGCGAGGACTAAAAGGAGCTTCATCATTCTTCTGTTTATTCCTGATATTAGCCAGAACACTCGCTTCATTATCCGTTCAATGCAACAGAACCAGGAGACCAACGAGCGGCACCTTCAAGTCCAGCTACAGCATTTTGTCCCCAGTTCGGAATCACAGCTTGAGAAGTTTGAAAGACAGATTGCAAATGACGTAGTTTCTCGAGGTTAATTCAACTACATGAACCAAACTGGACTTTTTAACGCTAATTAGCATGTTGCTACGTCAACACGGAGCAGGCAGTTTACGTGGCTAGCAGCGTACACACAGGTAGCTGAAACACCGCATCCAAAGATGGGGGAAGCTACTGGTGTTAATGTTTACAACCCATGGTAACTCATTTAACTAATCCGGTTTTATATATTAAGAATTCAGCTATACATTTCCACTTCTTTGAATCTGAATTGTCTGTAACTCAATAAACAAACACTATGAACAAACCAGGTTCATATCTAAACAATACTGACGACTGAATCCAAATAGTTAGCCGCTAGCACCAATATAGCATATAGCAACCTACCTAGCTATGCTACTTGACCGGGAGCCTTTTTCTTTCCCTCGGCCGCTAGAGGTAGACAGGACGTGACCAGATTCAGTCTATTACATAGTACTAAGTATGTTATTTAAGATACCAGAAAATAGACGTAAAGCTCATTCTAACAGCAATACGAAACAGACATGTCGCAGCTGACTCCGTTCTGTGAGGCCGAGAACTGAGCGACTACTCTCGATTCGATTGATCAGCCTGGTACCACTACGAGCAAAGGCGTTTGTTTTATCTTACAAATTACTTTCTAGAAAGCCTACTTTTCCTTAGGAGAATTAACGATTAATCAGAATAATATACTCTTCCCACGATTGTAGCTCCGTGCCTATATAATTCTCTAAAGGTGGCTAATTCATTTGAACACTGACACAAGGGCTCTTTTCTTCAGTCAAAATGAGACTTCCCACTGTGTTATGAACTAACCTGGTGTTCAGGACAGAAGGAGAATTTCTGCCCAACAACCTCCTTTTATGTGTGCTTAAACAAATTCAATGTTACATTATAGGATGAGCATACGTCCCGTTTTAGCCGGGACAGTCCCGTTTTTTAGCCCCGTGTCCGTCGGGCAATCTGCAAAAACACCAAAATGTTCCAGTTGTCCTTTTTTTTTTTTTTTGTTTTTACCGTCAATGGCAATCATAAAGCCAAAGCAGCGCTTTGTTTGTAACTCATTTGTCAGTAGACTGTCTGTATGTCAATCACAGAGTTGTCATGGTTACGGCAATATTAACCAATTAAAAAAGATCAACAGTGTCCCACATGTCTGTAACTCAATACTGATTGGTCCATTTACGTTCTTAAGCGTGAGGCTTTTGCTGAGCATCCCTTCTTCAGGTTTCACAGTTTTAGTCTGTCATCATGCCAAAAAGAAAGTTGATTTACAATCGAGCGCCAGGAACAATACAATACAACTGTCTGAGAAAAGTTGTCTACATGGTTAATGAAGAAGCTGCGTTTTGTAGACTGTTTTCAAAACAGTTTTAACTCTATCGCTATCAGTTCATGGTTTTTAATATTTTATTGGTGTTGTAGACCTACTGATTTTTTTTTTTTGCGGTAAAATTTAAGTGTCCCAGTTTTTAGGTTTAAAAATATGGTCACCCTAATTATATGTCAATATAGCTGTTTTTACTCAAGGAATGATATATCTATAATGCAAAGTTTTAAGGCAGGCCACATTAGAACGTGGGACTCTTGTAGAAGGCCAGGCCTACAACACTCACTTATGCGTAATCAAAACACATGTTTTTTAAGTTTAAACTATAGACAAAACATTATAGGCTATGTGCAATATATATGGGCTACTACTGTAGCTATATTCAACATATGGCTGTTAAGGTTATCATTCATCCAGGTCATCTTGAAGAAAAGGTTACAGCAAAGGCATTTGGACTTGGTTTTCGTCACACACCACAGTTACAGCTGCATCCTCCTTAGATTTAGATCCACTCTCTCCATTTTGTTCTAAAACCAGGCCTGGCTCAACATGTGTATTACAATATATTGCTAAAGATTAATAGTTATTACTTAGTATTGCCATACCTGTTTGATCCTCATACAAATCCCTTTGCCCCTTCACCCACAGCACATCATTTTAACTCTTTTTATTTTCTAAACCCTAATGATGGATTCTAATCCATTTGTCATGCTTTTTAAACCAAGTTTTTTGAGGGGTATTAATTTGTAAGTTAAACTGTTTAACACAACCCTTGCAGTGAAAAACTACAATACCGTTTTTTTTTTAAATATCAAAACAACCCTTAAGAAAAAAGAAAAATAAAGCTTACTCATAGGAGGAAGATCCTTATAGAATCTAACCTTAAAACAAAGATTAAGTAATATGCACAGCAATGTGTATCTATAGCTTCCTCAGAATGGTATAAGGATCTCAAAACAATTATGCCAGCATTAACCTGTGAATATCAGATGTGAAAAGTTTAGCAGGTGCATGAAGGGGAGGGACACAAACACATATGCACACACACGTGACGTAGACAGAATCCTTTAAAAGCCACTGAATGAAAGCGCATCTGGCACCAGTGTGGACGGAGCGCTTGGATTATTCTTCCTCCTGTGGTAACATGCATGGAAATAATAAAACTGTCACAGACAATACAAGAATAAATAGCGACAACAGATAAATGGTTAAGTGAATTTGGAAGTAATTTACGCGTTTGATTGGCAATGAAGACGCATGATGCTTTAAGTAACAGGTGCGATCTAATGGTTGTAAAGTGACTTTTGTGTGCTCTTGAAGTGCAAAGCAGAGGCATGTGCGTATTTACCGCGGCATTCTGCTCAGAAAACGCGCGTCCCTCAGAAACAAAAGCATGGACTTAAGAGAGGACGCACATTCGCTAAACTTTCTCGAGCTGTGAGCAACGGTACGTGAGGGTCCGATGAATGGCCCGCAGGATGTTTTCTGGTCTGGCTGCTCTGAACTACAGCCTCAACCTTAGCGATGAGCGGAGCCAGGTGGACCTGCCGGCGGGATCCGCAAGATTGTCTCCCTCGGGCTTCATTGTACTCTCAGTGTTTCTTGGCTTAATTATGACCTTCGGCTTCCTCAACAACTTTATTGTGCTGATTTTGTTCTGTAAATTTAAGAAGCTTAGGACGCCGGTAAACATGCTTCTGCTGAATATCAGCGTGAGCGACATGTTGGTGTGCCTTTTCGGCACCACTCTCAGCTTTGCGTCCAGCCTCAGAGGTCGCTGGCTGCTGGGTCGCAGCGGATGCTGTTGGTACGGATTCATCAACTCCTGCTTTGGTAAGTTCAGCACGAGATCAACGGAATGAACTAAATGAGTTAGGCTGTAGTTGCAAGATGTGTCATTTTAATTTCACTTTAAAAAGTTCAACTAGGGCACGTCGTTGCACACCGTTATATATATATATATATATATATATATATATATATATATATATATATATATATATATATATATATATATATATATATATATATATATATATAAGTGTGTTTGTGTTTTCTATTAAATATTTAAACTACAACAAATCAATAAATTAACAAAAAAACAGCAGCTTGCATCATTTTCTGGACCCCTTATTAGTACCAGTTCCAGCTCAGAGACAAGTCTCTTCTAAAATGCTGTGCCTCTTTGGTCCACACCAGTAGGCCTACCTGATGGGTCATTGAATTAATGATGGAAGTACAGCATTGCCTCAGACGACCCCCTTGCGTAGCTGGCCACGATTAAAGATGGAGTAAGCAATATTTTCCTGTGTAAAAAAGAACCCATAACATTTTCAACATTCAGTAGATTAAGTTGCATGTTGCAGGAGATAAAAGACTTGAACATACAGAGTATTTAAAAAATACAATAAGGCCAATATGACAAAATGTACAACCACTATCTAACCTAAGCCTTTTGCTTTATTTTGTTTTGGGAGGCAAGAAATGGTCATGTGCTTTTATTAATATTTAGTTACTTGTGAGTAACTAAGAATTTATTTATTTAGCATACATTTCTTTAAACCACACACAATGTTAACTCTTACAGTAAATAAGAATTTCTTTGGCACAAGCCCCTTTAGTGTGCTTAATGCATTAGCCACACCTATCCATATGATTTGGACAATTGTTTGCCATGTTTAAAATGAACCTCCCTTAAATGATTCACATTAGAATGGCGGGGAGGATATTTTTTCTGAAAACAGACAAAAGAAAGCAAATGTGGTCAAACTGTAGCAACAAACACGCAGCCCTTATCTAGAGATGCATCCAGTCTAGTCCTGCTAAAATAAAACCAGTCCATTTCTGTAAAACTGTACACAATGCTTGAGCTTGTTTTTTTCAGTTTACTTCCACTTACCCTATGTCAGTTTTCATAAAACCTGAGCGTAGGAATGTGTACAATGTAAGATCCAAATGACCAGAGGCTATTCTTTTGAATGCCTCTGATATACAGAGAGTTCTCTCATAACTGTAAACAACAATATTAATACTCTGCTTATTGGTTTTATTTTCTACATAAATCCCCGGCTGTCATTCCCATCCTGTTATGGCTCCTATGGGATATTGAAGAGCGGATTTCTGAACACAACATGGAATACATATAAGTGTTTACTGTCTTTATCTTGTTTATCTTATTATCTTATCTCATTTCTTCTTCTTTACTGTGAATCAAGATCATAAACTGATGTCAAGACTGTTGCTTCAAACTGGTTCACTTACTTCAAGCATCTCTGTGTTAATGAAAGACAAAACATGTATAAAATTTAAGTCTTTCTATGAATCTAAGTAGGTCAGTCACATTTATGATATATGGCCTCATTCACAGTTGCCCTAAATTGAAACCAGCCGAATCTAGAAGCAAGTCCAAGCAATGTTACTTTTCTGTGGATCCTACAGTGGTATAGCTACACTGAGGCATGAAGAATGTACTAGGAGGTGGCAACAAGACAGTTTGTTAGGACCTTAAAGACCATGACAATGAAGCAGGAAGTAAACAGCAACTTTCAAATGCAGTAACAATCCAGTGATGAACTGAAATGATGTGCATCTATTATCTTTTATCGTCTATAAACTGGATCTGGTTCTAAACCAGTCCTGGTCTTGATCTAGTCCTAAACCAATCCTGGTACTTCTCTCATCCTGGTCTGTTTCAAGGTCTGGTACTGTTTTTTGTTGTGTCCTGGTCTGGTTCTGAGTCCTGATTTTTGTCTGGTCCCTGTCTTGTTCTAGTTCTAGTTCTTGTCTGGCCCTGTGTGTTGCTAGTCGGATCCTGGTCCAGTTCTGCTCTGCTTCTGGTCTGTTCATGGTTTGGTTCTGATTCCAAGTGTTGCACTGGTCCTGTTCTTGATCTTTTTCTGGTCTGGTCTTGGTCTTTGTCTATTTCTGGGCTAGTCTTAGTGTGATCCTGGTCTTTGTCTAGTACTGGTCTGGTTCAAGGTCTGGTCCTGGTGGTGTTCTTGTCTCATCTTGGTCAAGTCCGGTCTTGGTCAAATCCTGCTCTGGTCCGGGTCTTTGTTTTGTTTTGTCCTGGTCTGGTTCTGGGTCTGATCTTGGTCTGGTTCTGGTCTGGTCCTGTTTTTTCTCTGCTCCTGGTCTGGTCATAGTCTAGTCCTGGTCTGAGTAAAGAATATTGTTAAAGCAATGCTTTAAAGTGGAACAAACTTAAATCAAAGGAAGTATTAGTCAAATGACAAACAATGAATTATTGCGTGAAACCGTACATCAGATCAGAAAAACATTTAAACTGTGAGCAACAGGAGACTCTGCTGAACGTGTGAATATGGTATTTATGTTCCATGGATGAAAAATGAAGGATCAGTGAGAAGCTAAAAATGCCTAAAAGCACCGAGACTGAAGGGAAATGTTTGATCAGAATTAGATTGGGAGTCGTGGGGAAGTGAAGTGACATTCCTCGACTGTTGACTCTATTATTTAAGGTTGGTAAACCACAGAGCTTTGACAGCTACATTTCCTGAAAGAGCATAAATATTACTTCATTTCTAATATCAGATTTGTGGAATTGGTGAAAGTGAAAGGTGAACCAACTGTTGATGCATGGCGACCATAACAACCAATTCTGATGTAGGTAAAATCCCCCAAATATTGAACTGTTTACACTGCGACTGAAGAAAAACTGTACAAGATATAATAAAAGTAGAAACATATCTGAATTTCTGGTCATTTGTTGAACGTTTGAATGATGCTGAAATGTTGAAGTATGCTGAAGCAGTGAACAGCTGAAGAATTTGAGATGTTTTAACGACATAAAATTAATAAATATTTCAAAAAGTATAAAAGGTATGCATACCAAACGTATTTGTGTTGCTGAATCTAGACAAAAGTTAAAGTTAGAATGGCTCAAATCAGTTTAACGGTTGAAAAGCAGACAAAAATCAGCAAAAGAAGATGTCGGTATAATAATAAAGACATATGAGCGCTAATGCATGCTGATCCAACAAGATCCCTTTTCTGAGTACTCAAGATCAATAACCACGCACAGGAGGCTATATGAATTCCCAGCTGATGTCCTCCATCTCCATCTTACACAGTAAACAACTCAGAGAAACATTGTGTTGAATAATAATAAGGAATTTGTAAAGCATCATAAAAATCTTGAATAAAGTAAGATAAAGTAAAGTAAGATAAGAATTAATTTTTTTGGTGATAGGGGTTATAATAAAAACTAGGGTTTGATGCATAAAACAGGACAGTTTTGAAGATGGCTCTTATATCAGAATTATGGTTAAGATGTGGGTCACAGATTAGGTCCTAATCTATGACACCAAATGAGTTAATACTTTGATTAATTAAATCTGTGTGCAATGTTTGGGGTTGACTATTTTGTTGAGAAGTGTACATGTATTTCATAATTCAGCTCAAACTTACTGTTCTTTGTCTCTTTTGCAGGTATTGTGTCTCTTATCTCCCTGGTCATCCTTTCCTACGACCGCTACAGCACTCTCACTGTGTACAACAAGCGGGGGCCCAGCTACAGAAGGCCTCTGGTGGCCGTTGGGGGGTCTTGGCTCTATTCGTTGTTTGGACAGTACCCCCTCTTCTGGGCTGGAGTAGCTATGATATAGAGGGAGCAGGAACCAGCTGCTCCGTGTCTTGGACTGTGAACACAGCACAGTCTCACGCTTACATCATCAGCCTCTTTATTTTCTGTCTGGGGCTTCCCATTCTAGTCATGGTCTACTGCTATGGCCGACTGCTGTTTGCTGTTAAACAGGTACAGTATGTTTACTCTAAAAAAAAACACACATAAATAACGCCAAAAGCGTGTGTATGCACATCTATATCAACAGAACAACAGAAGACTATCATAGGCAGCTTGTAATATTTTTTATCAGCAGAGGATGTTCTGAGTTACTGCAGTGCTCCTTCTTATCTACACCAGTTGTCTTTAGTCCTGCACAAATAGAAGGTTTCTTCACCACAAGGTCTATTACAACATCTTGTCATTTGTGTCAATGGTCAGTTATTTAAAGACAAATTTAACTTGGGGAGACTAAGACATAAAACAGACAAGGGATGCATGGATGAGATGCTTTTTGAATAAAATGTAATGGCAGAAGAGATGTTGTGCGATGGATTACAGGACAGGAGCAGCGTAGATGTTTTGGCATGTCTTCCCCTGGAGCCTATCACTGGTGGTGGTGAAGGGATGAGGAGACCAGAGCTCCTGATTCTAATAATAAGAAAAGGTCAAAAAAAGGTGTTCATCAGACATCAGGGAATCATCAGAGGATTTATTTTCTTGTAGAATACTGCCATGTTGATAAATGAAATAGACACTATCAAAAAGAACTTATGGCAAGTAATTTTTCACTTCTCAAAAAAGTAGTTAGTGACATAGCCATGTCTCATGTATATAATATAAATTTGTCAAACCTGCTGGATTGGATAAATGTGGATTGTAAGTAAAAACTGACATTCCTTATAAGGTGTTGTGACTAAAGGATCTCCTACATTGGTTAAGGTCTCAAATGGATTTGCAAATGAATTGTGAGCTGATAAGCTGAATCAGTTTTCATTTCAGTGATTGAGATTGCAGAGCCTTGAATAGATGGGGTTAGTGGGGCAGGATTACTACAGCCGTATGTCACTGCTGCTGTTACATAGCCGTAGCCACTTTTGTTTTGGAGATTTTGAAATACTTTTCATCAGGATCATAGTGACCTTGTCTGTCCTCCTCAGTGGTATTTTCTTAAAAGGCTTTATTTTTACGTGTCCTTCTCTTACTTTCACATTACTTTCTCTTTAATAAATCTTTTACTTTGTCGAACTCTCAGCAGAACAAACAGCTTTGTAACTACTGCCTTCAATCTGTTGTCTTCATGCAAACCAAATTTTGGTAACACTTTAGAATAACTCACACTATTAAGCCACAGTTGAGTATTTGTAACAACTTAATAATTTATTAATTCATTATGTACAAAGCGTTATTCAACCATTAATAAGTACTATTAGTAGTAACATTTCAATGTTTATAGTTTATTAATACCTAACTACTGTTTTGTGTGAGTTATTAAGTGTTACCCATATTTCTAATACTTTTGAACCTCTGCTTGAGAAGTTGAAATGGTTAAAGTGAATTTGCTTAGGTCTTAATTAGGAAAATATTTCTCTGTCTACCTACAATAACAGTGTAAAGTGAATAACGGTGACAGTGTGTGAGCTGAGAGATGTCTGCTTCCCAACACAAGTATAGTTAAATATATACTTGCAGTCTGGAGAGGCCTGTGATTTAACCATAAAGTTAAATTAAAGTTAATGATGCCAAAACTTAAAAAAGGGTTTACATTTGTACCAGAGATGTTCTTGTGTAGACATGGCTGTATGCATCATACATATATCATACCGCCCCCACGGCAGTAGCCCCCATACATGGGGGCGGCAGTAGCTCAGTGGTAGAGCGGTTCATACTGTCGTTGTGTCCTTGGGCAAGACACTTAACCCACCTTGCCTCCAGTGTCCGTAGCACTGGTGTATGAATGTGTGTGACTGTAGAGGTGTGTTTGGTGGTGGTAGGAGAAGGTTGAGCGCCGTGTGTATGGCAGCCCCCCTCTCTGTCTGCCCCAGGTGTGAATGTGTGTGAATGGGGTGAGTGGAAGCATGATGTAAAGCGCTTTGGGTGCCCGAAAAGGGTGCAAAAATGCGCTATATAAATGCATTACCATTTACCATTTACCATCAGTAATTGTCCAAATCATGAGCTTTGTGACATATAGGTGTATTGTTTGCTGATCTTGCAAATGTTATTGTGCAGTAATTCAATTATCATCCATTTTCAATTTCTGCATACTAAAGAACACCTAAACTAAGGAACATATTAAGTGTCAAAAGGTCTTTGATTTTATTTCTGATTGCGCAGTGTTGAACTCTTTTTTACAGGTGGGTAGGATTCGCAAGACTGCAGCGCGGAAGAGAGAGTACCACATACTCTTCATGGTGTTGACTACAGCTGCGTGCTACCTGCTGTGCTGGATGCCTTACGGAGTGGTGGCCATGATGGCAACATTTGGCCCCCCTAACGTTATCAGCCCTGTGGCCAGTGTGGTGCCATCCCTGTTGGCCAAGAGCAGCACCGTAATCAACCCACTCATCTATATACTGATGAATAAACAGGTAAATGTCTTATTCTCATACCTCTTTAAGAATAATTGAACAACTTCACATTACAACATCTTTATTTACACAGTAAAAAAGACATTACAGATGAAATTATACAGATGGTCTTTTTAAATTGCTGTTCAAGTGTAATAAGATAAGTTGAGACATAAAACTCAGGCAGATGAGAGTGATCTGTTCACTCTGTAGTTCAGCAATAGTCTTTTCAATAAACACTGTAGCAGGGCTTTGTGAATTAAATCTAAACGTTCATCAGTCCCTTAAAGGCAGTGAATTGCAGAGATTCCTTATAATACTGAATGAAAACATGATCTAACGGGATACAACACAGCCATTTCCTTTTGATAATTTTTGGACAATTTTGTTGTGTGGAAATAAAATGTAAAATCCACCTTAAGAAATAGCACCTTTAGTCCCATTATAAGACTCTGTCCCTCATTAAGGCTCCCCAAAATAAGACAGTTAAAATAAGGTTTGGCACAATATTGAGATACATGATGAGATTGCCCACAGGCGATGCACTTTATATGAGGCTCCCAGGGAACTATTGTAAGCTGGTTGTGAAGAAGATAAAGCCTACGACACAAAGGCCTCCCACAACAATAATGACATTGATGTCTACTTGAGCACAGTACAGCACGGACAGTTTAAGACTCTTAGCCCTGACCCATGTTTACATGCTGTGTGCACTGAGAGGTCAGCAAAGTAAATAAAAATGTACAAGAAAATTTACAGGGTGTTGCACCTTCAGTGTGTTACAATCACAGGAAATAAAACTAAATCTTTATCTTTATAGACCAAAAGACAGACAGCACCTGTTAAAACCTACTGTATGAAGTCAATGCTGAATTTCATCCAGCTGGATTTTAGTTTTGTTTGTTGTTGTTGTTGTTGTTGTTTTTTTTTGTTTTTTTGGGGGTATGTATCTCTGGAACAATTTGTAACTCTTTGTTAATTTTGTCACATTGATCTCAGTATTGTAAATGCCTTAGGTAATGATCAAAGATATTACAAGCAGTTTATTCAGCCACATTTAAAAAAAAAGACTGTTTATTTCCAACGCAGTGAGGAGTAATAGTAATATGGGATTTAGATCAGTTTGCATCAATGTGATGAAGTACCGGGATTAGTCACATGTTTAATTCACTGAATTAGCTAACCAAATCAATTCCATTTAACTTCTTAGTTTAATTAGGAGCTATAAACAATTAGAATAATAGAATACTCTACTGTATTGGTCTTCAGAATATCAAATACTAAACAATAACAAGCATTTTTAATTCACAGACATCTACTTTATATTTTACTACAACAGGAGCCATCCTCTTCAACACGTCGACTAATAAAAACAACATCTCTATGACAGGATTCACTGTCCTTTTACCACCAAAGTTATGAAAAACATTTCAAGAAAGACTCAACAGGCATCTTACAAGATTATTTTCTGCAAAGTAAAAAACAACAAAAAAAACTAGCTAACTTTCTTCCATGAGCGACCTTAACTGTACCTTTTTAACTGAAGGTAAAATACTAATTGTTAACAAAAAACATCCCAGAAAGAGACTAGGTAAATCTCATGATATTACTGGTTTAAATTGTTCTTTTATAAATGTATCTTCACTCTGAGCTGAGGATGGTGCAGCCCAATATTGAGCGGTTCAGTAATGTAAGACATTTATAGCTGGAGGAAAGGAGCTTCATGCTCTTACATATCAAAGGAATGACCCTGCAGTGAGATGCACCTGCTCAAAGGTCCCTTTAGCTATAGATTAGGGAGCGTCTGGACAAAATTACATTCAATAGAATGAACATAATCATTACTGAGGCAGAGCTGAGGTCTTTACAACAATGTTCTACATGTGTGTCTTATAGCAATTAATCTCAAGTATACTGCAGTCCTGCCACAGTACTGTGTTGGACAAGGCAACCCAAAGAGTGTGTTCAGTCAAGCACTAGGCACAGGGTTAGGGCTGGTCTGAGCACCTGTTGTTCTCTTTAGCAATGTGGCCCATTTTTCTAGGATTTAAGAACCATCAGTTTCAAGTGTAGGATGACAGCCAGTGTCTTCCTGTAAATAAGCGGATTTATGAGACCAGAGTGTGACAGTGATTTTACAAGCTGGCATGTACTTTAAACATCAGTAGTGAAAAGAACCTCCTCCTGAAAATACCAAAGATTAATTTCAGAACAAGAAAGAAGAAAAAGAATGTTGATTCTAGACTCCTTTGGGTAAAGGTATATCTGTATTCAGCAGGGTTGACCTATTAATTGGGTTTACAAAACATACATCCATTGTTACAATCAGTTACCCAGAGAACCACGCGTTTACACTCACTCATTATAGTCTAAAAAGCCATCCTAGTCAGCTCCACAGCTAACGTGGCTCAGCTAAAGCAGATAGAAGCACTGTCCCATTGTAATGATTTGTCCCTCTGTTCTCCAGTGTGGTGACATGGAAAACAGAGTATTTTTCAGAAGCCTTAATGTGCCTCCTTGAAGGGCTATGGCTTATGAAATTCAAGGACCTCAATTCAAACTTGTGAGCTCCAAACTTTTTGTCGAAGTGCCGTTATTGCACCGCGTCCTTAATCAGCCTCTAAAGGTCAATGTGTGTTTGTGTGTGAACGTCTGGGACTAGAGGATCAGACTTCATATTTCACATGTCACAGTCGATGGTGCTCAAGCCTGGAAGAGTGACCCGGCCCTTCCTTCGCAGGTCGCTCTCAGGACCTTTGTTGATCCTCTGGATCAGGCTCTTCTCATATAGAAGTGGATGGTAGGCACCCAGTGTACAGGCAGCGTCATAGTAGCGCTCGTGGTAATGGCAAAGGTCCGTCTGCCTCATTGAGGGAATGTACTCATAGACATGCACCTGCTCGCACAGCGCCATCATCAGGAGGATGCCTGCAATAGACAATACAGAAGGATCAGATTAAGTACTAAAGCAACCCTATCAAAGTCGATTTAATGCTGACACAGTGCTCTATGTGAACTTGTCATTTCCGCTTACATTATTTTTAAGATATTATGTAGGTACACATCTCACTCCATTAAAATAAATCACCATTAGCCCTTTCTTTGTCTGAGTCTGTGTCTGCTGTTCTGTTGATCACTTACTCTGTGAGGCTTGTTTTTTCTTTTGCCCTTCTGTGTCCTGGCCTACAGCGAGAAAAGATAACCACACAAATCCCAAATCCCTCTTATAACATACAGTCCGTGAGCATTGCTGAATTATTTTGCTAGTGTACCTTTTATCTGTCTGCTGTGCGGGGAATTTCATAACAATCTAATCTTCTACTAATGCCACAGACTTGGATTTACCACAATGAGCTAGTGCCAAGATGAGTGAAACTATATCTAATGTCTCTTCACTAATGTTTTCTTTTGTCGAATTGAAGACTTTCTTAGAGTTGTACTTTTTAAAAGAATGTTTGTAAGCCTATTATGTAATCATTGTTAAACGTGTTATTTTGTTATATCATTATTAATATCCAGACGAGAAACTGAACAAACACCTTAATTCCAGAGAGTTTCTCTCAAACATCCCTTCTGTTTGCAACTTTATACTCAGAGTTACTGCTTTGTAACTGACTTTCTATCCTCAAATGACAAGAACAGCTGACATGACATGAAAGTGCACTAATATTAGAAAGTTGTCCACACAATCCTCTGTGAGAGTATGAGCCTAAGGTCAATCCAATTCAGAGGAATCTGAAAAGTCTGGCACTGAGCAGTTTTGATGTACTGTATGTCTCTGCCCATTTCCCTCAGTTCTACAGGTGTTTCCTGGCGCTGTTCCACTGTGGTCATTGGTCTGTGGAGAATGGAAACACCTCGATGCCCTCAAAGACTACGGTGATACAGCTTAACCGCAGAGTGTACAGCAACACGGTGGCGTGCACTGCCCAGCTCTCAACTGAAACGCTGAACCAGTGCAGCAGCACTCCCCGCATGAACCACACCAACCCCCCAGAGGCCACCACCTAAAGCCCACACAGCCAGCGAGCAGGCACTGCACTGCAGCTGCCAGGAACGTGTCCAAGTTTACTTTACTTAGGCATAAATGACTCTGGCCTAAAACAACACAAGAGTTATTTAGATACAGTTTATAAAGATAATATTGGCAAAAGATAAGTATGCCATTTCTTCATTTGTGCAGTGATCATATTTGTCTAATATTGCTGCATTTGTATGTAGTTTTAGGACATGTTTGTAAATCTATGTCTCATTTATACAGAAAAACACAGGCACAGCAAATTTACAAAGCAAATGGACTTCTTGTGTGTTCCACTGTACAGCCACAGTCACGTCTGAAGAATTGTACTGTATGTGCACTATTGCCAAAGTGGATTGGACAAAGAACAATATAACAACAGGTGGTTGTTAGAGATGTCTGGGGATGTACAGTGATTTGCTGCTTTTACAGCGTCAATTCTCAGGCCTCTTTAAAGGTGTTGCATTCTTTCTACAATGAGTGACTCGCACAGAGTGGCAAAAAGCATGTCTGGCAGTTTAAGTTTAAGGGCAGCTCCGGCAAAGGGGCTAACCGTTTACATTTTTGGCATAGACTTTTCCAGTTAAAACAAATGTGGTGAATTGTTTGCATGAGGAATAAAAAAATATATGGACCAAAGGCTAAATTTCATCTGTGTTACTTAGTGGTCATGAATTGTAATCAACTCTTTCCTGGATTGTTGCTTAAAATGAATCAGGTTAAATGTATCTTAAATCATTTAACACAATAAAATAGGGGTATGACACAATACTTCAGTCTGTTGTTGTGCTTCTGTGAATGCTGTGGTTCATCAGATTTGTGCTTTAGTGTCTGTGTTGGATTGTTATAATAAACTTCCAGCCACCCAGTGTCTCTATGCTGCTCTGTCACAGGTGCCATATCCTTAAAACTACTTTGTACATCACTATTTAAACAGCATTTCTTTGGACTTGTATGAATCACTTTGCTCTGCATGTAGGGTTTGAATGCTATTTGTCAAAGTGTTCCTTCTTTATGTATTATTGCTTTGCATGTTTTTGTACATTAAATGTTAACAAGGATGAGAAGTCCAGCTGTTTCATTTAAGAGCTTCGATGAGCCCACAAGTGACTGGTGTTTGTACGTAGAGGGGGTTAACCAGAGGGTACCACGACACTGAAAAGATACATTTAAATCTTTTGCCAGTTTCAGTTTCAGTTTAAAGTATCAGCTTGTCTCAGCACACCTTTCAAAAAGACCAGCTTTATGACCTTGCCAGGACCAATCACACGTCTATAAAAAGTGATAACAGGCTGAGTGATCGTGGACAACCCAAAGCAATTTGTTAGTGTCCAATTAAAACTGTGCAGCTGTGCATTTGAATCCCATTATGCACTTACAGATGGCAATAAGAATTATTTCCAGACTTCATGGTGGCATTTTGCCACAAGCTGTATACCTATTGTCTGATCATTACAGCTGCCAATCACAGAAAATCTTGCTCTGAAGAGAGGATTGATTAGTCGTTTTTTGACTGAAACATTTTCTATGGACTATTAATAGTCCCAAGAGGATGTGCAGAAATCACGCTGACATGTTGACTGGTTTGAAATGTCAGACCAAGTTTAGTGAAAACAACGCCTGCAGCTCATTTACAAAGTTAAACAAGGCTAAACAGTATTTGTGTAAGCTTTCTGTCAAATACCAATTTCTCAGTTGACTTGAGCATATAAACCCTCTAATATGTGTACTTCCTGTTACCCTGTAAAAACTGCATGGCATAATTACCAACCTAATGTTTGAGGAGCAGTAAAAAATGAAATTTGTGAAACATGTACTTTTCATATCAGAGGTTGATTTAAGCCAGTGTAACAGTAATATTATGAAGTAAAATTAGGGCCTGTCAAGAACAATTACATCCATGTGTTAAATATAATATAAAGGCATTGTTAAGTTCACAAATACTGGAGTTACTTTTTATTTTTTTGTGCGTATTCAACATCATACTACCAGTCTTTCAATAAACACCTATGTCAAGAAGAGGTCATCAATTTCAGATTGTTAATTTTAACTCCACTCAAGGATCATATGTCTTTGTTTTAACTTTATTACAAGCATTAGTACAAGCCATGTGCTCAATCAATAAATTACCAAAGTTTAAAAGACTGTAACCTGCCATTTCAAATAGAAAAACATTAAAGAACAACCTTTGGCTTAAACCTAATATAATTCATGACAGTGTCAAATGTAATTAATGCAACGAGTGTTAAACACTTCACAGCTCAGACCAGTGAATTAAAAATAATAGTCTGGTCACAAAGATGCACATAGGCAAATGGAATTAGCCATTTTATATGAGCTGTGCGATGGCGCTTACACATTGAAATGTCTGGAAGTTAAATTCAGAAAGCAGCTTGTAGGGTGTATCAACATGCTGGGGAGTGTTTTGGGATGACCAACCTTTCCACGATTTTTCTACCTCTTGCATTAATGTGCTGCTTCAGACAGCATTGCCGCATACTGATAATGTTACTCTGCATAGCCAAGATAAGAATTCCATCATTTCTTTGTGTGCTGGGTCGTGTGTGGCAGCTAGATTTCAGTGGCTCCAAGAGGAGACAGAGATAAGACTACAGAAGAAGAACAGAGGGGAATGGCAGATGTGAACGGCATGCATTCAGGCTTAGTGTATATACATGCATGTGCTTACCTATGAAGCCAGATGAGGGTGGATTAGGCTGGATGTTCTCCTGAGTGTTGCTCTGGATCACATCCCACAGTCTCCACACGTAGCCAGGGTGAAGGATGTAGAAGGGCTGGCTAGGATGGAGCTTACGGTGCTCTACGTATGGACCGAACAGGTTGTAGTCTGGACTGGTGTACCACTGGCAGAGACATGGGGGATAGTGATATGAAAACTCACTTTTTTCCACTAATTTCTATACCATATCTTTTGATTAAAACTTAACACACCTGCCAAGAAAAACATTGCAGGGGACTATATTTGTTGTATTTATTATTATATGTTTTTTTTAAACAGGCATTCCTTGAGATACAAGAATTCTCCAGTTGTGCTGAGTTGATATTTTGTCAATATATGCTTTAATACAAATAGATACTATTCCAAGTTTAAGGTGTTTAATAGAATCCATTTGAGCAACGAAAAGACATTTGTTCATTGACATGTAGACTATATTACAGACCATTACCGACACTTACTTAATCCTAAATCTTACTTTTACAAGTAAAGATCACTATAATGTTTGTCACTGCTTGTTGGTGTTGTTTCAAATGACACCAACAACCTTTAAGTATATGTGCAGTAAAACAAGTTACATTAATATATAGTGTATGTGCTCAGGTAAATTAAATGACATTCCTAACATAAACATTTAATAATCCAGTCATGTCACCTGTCCAGCTTCAATGAGCTGCTGGTTAATGGCTTCTAGGGATAATATTGACACTCATTGTTTTGTCCACATAGAAGATAAGTGAGCAGTAAAAAGAAAGTGACTGCTAAATAATGCCGCATTAGCTTTATGTTTTGGGTCACTGTGGTATTGTCTTTTAAGTTTTATTAATAAATTCAATTTTACATTTTATTGTCTCTTTTCATAACACAATTATTTTATGGATGATGCAAAGTCCTACACAACCGTGTTTAGCATCTCACATGTCAGTTTCCTCCTATAGCTTGTTCAAGCCTCATGTTGGATGAGGATGGGAACAGGCAGGGCACAGCTGCACAAGAATACATGCATATCTGATGCTTTAAGATGTCAACAATAGCCTATGCTCCTACAGGGTAAAAAAGCTTATTATAGAGGTCCCAATTATTATCAAAATAAAAAAATAAACTAAGCATGTAAATTGAGTTGGGCCCAATTTTATGGCTCAGGAAAGGCCCATAGTTAGTGGCTCATGGCTATGCTCACAGGTGAAATTAGCCAATTAAAACATCTAAAATGACCAAATATCACTGTGCTTTCACCTCCGGCATACGTAACTTGACTTGTCAATCTTAAAAAAAAAAATGTCCAGCCTTTCTTTAAACGATGCGCCAGCTCTGCACACGCACGGAAAATTAGTGCACCATCTGCCAAGTGGTTTATGTTTCACGTCATAAAAATCTAGCCTTCTGTCTCTTAACAAACACAACCAATGTTACCAAAAGTTTTGCAAATGGTTTATTTGATTATAAAAGGGATCTTATAACACTTTTAAAATTGTAAGATAAACCATTTGGTACAGAGCTGTGAGGGTGTTGAGGTAGTTCAAGGCAATTCGCTCAAGTTATTAAAATTGACATTATGACTCTCCAACTGACCTTTCAGTACATCAATATGTTCAATTAATTTATGACATTATAGGACCCAATCATGCCTGTAAATCTCCCTAAAGGCATCAGAAATTATCACAACAACGAGTGTGTCTTATCGCCCTGTGTGTTTAGTAATATTGCAAAGCATTTCACTCGCATGCCTTTTTGGATCCTCACCTACTACTGTTAATTTCAGCTAATGGCAGAAAAAGACCAAAACAGATCAAACCAAAGACAAGAATCAATAGAAAAGGCGGTTTTGTTTGAAACCACAAGAACTGAGACAAAGGTTAAGCTGGGATGTGATGACAAACCACAAGCCTTAAGGTGTCAAACTCTATTAACAACACTGCTATTAATGGTAGCCCAGAACAAACAGAGTGAGTCTTATTTTAGCATAAAAGCCTGAATTCAGACCGCAGTAAGTGAGCGCAAGTGTGCATAATAATAATAAATTATCCTCATAGAGCCATATCCAGATATATTAAACTGTGTCATTGTTGAATATGTTTGACTGACTTCATTAGATCCAAATATACGTTCATGCAAATGGCTGTAATGCTGTCATAAAGATAATGCAACGGTAAATTCCACAAAGCTTCTGGACAGTTTTTGGTCAAAATAAATCACATACGTTAAGACAGACCAATAGCTACAGAAAATCCATTTCCTTTTTCATTTTCCATCCTTTAGACTGAAGTATTTTTCACACAAACATTTAAGTTTAGTCAATCTTGGGACTGCAGAGGTCATTGCAGGTTGATTTGGCACTTGCCATTTATGACAAAAGGAAGAGGCAGGGGCCAATTCAAGGGCAGATGGAAGTCAGCTGTGGGGGAAGCGCAGATCAATAAGAGCAGAAAGCGGAAGGAGGAGACGGTAAGGGAGGGTCAATAGAAGGTGTGATAAGTGCTAATACGATGCTTGAATAGTCCAATTGACTGAATGTGTGCGCTCGGCAGAATAAACGTTTTCTGTTTATTTGTTATAAATGGTGCATGATTTGTGCTTGAATTGTGTTAATGAGATGTATATAAATAAAAATAAAAAAACTACCTTGTGTAAGTTGACAGTGTAGGGTGCAGGGTCCCAAGCCACCAATGTAATGTTCTTGTAGATTGAGCTGGTGTTAAATCGATGTCTAGGAGTGGCCAGAATCTGTAATGGAGACAAAGCAATGAAGGTAATTTGTTTGGCAACATTTGGTGATGAAGAGACTACAATTCCACACCTTACATTCCTCCTTTTTAGAACAAGTGAAGGGCTATGGCAGCCTGCAGGGACATGCTGTAATTTATGAACAAACCCAGTAAAAATAGGTCCAATTGTGATTTTACTTTTGTAGTTGGCAGTGGCTCAGTGGGTAGAGCGGTCGTCCTTCAACCGAAAGGTAGGCAGTTCGATTCCCGCTCTCCCCACAGAGATATACTGTTGTTGTGTCCTTGGGCAAGTCACTTAACCCACCTTGCCTCCAGTGGAGTTCCAGCTGTAACACTGGTGAATGGAACCTTAATGTAAGTCGCTTTAAATGAAAAGCGTCAACTAAAATTGTAAATGTAAGTCGCTTTGGATAAAAGCGTCTGCAAAATGTAGTCAATAACTGGACACCTTCTTGCAAGACAACAAATAACGTGTGTGTGTGTTTTTAGTGTGGTATATATTTCACCAAAATAGACAAATCTAAAGTATGTTTTTTTATATGATTCTCACTCCTGAAAACACTGGAAACCTGTTTTCTATTTTGTTAAAATATCTGCTAGTATTACACATTGCATGTGAAAAGGACACAATTATCAATGCAAAAATAATGGTGTAGTATTAAAATTGAAATAACAATTTTGTTAGATAACATTGAGTAAAACTAAAATAATTATTATTTGAAGTCAACATACAGTGTAATCTCAAATGAATTAATCATTTAGTCCCATCATATAAGTGACTGTCACAGTGCTGAGGTCTGGATGTGCCATTCTTATTCATTCACAACCAGACACTCACTCACCTGCGAGTTGATGATGCGTATAGTGGTTTTGTTGCCCACATCTCTCTCGTATCCATCTGTCGGAGCAGCATTGAATCGTAACACTGCATCGTGTGTGTCTAAAAAAAGGCAAACCATACTTGGTATCACTCAAGCAACTATTAAAGTGACTTGGCTTCAATAAATCACTGTGCACTTATATTCTATATGTATGGAGTTAATAGAACCTGAGCCGACCATCAGCACTGTTTCAAATTAGAGCAAACGAACAAAGCCATTGAATCCTACACAAGAACAAGAATGAATGAGGGCCAAACATATTAAAAACAGCACAGGAAGAGAGTAATGATGATAATATAACATATTATAATATACAAAGAAACGAAAAGAGTTTTGTCAATGTTAAGGTGAATAGCATATGGTGAATAGGAACAGTGTTTGAGGCAGATGTTGCCATGACAACACTGACTGCCAAGAAGCAAATTATGATCATGCTGTCCCTCTACAATACCAGCATTCAGACAGAGAATGACTAAAGTGCTCTCTAGTGGCTAGTTCAGGTAACATGTGAGCCACAAACAAAAGCTTTACAACACCATTTATTTTCTGTTTAAAGTGTTTGTTATCGGCAGTAGCTCAGAGGGAGAGCGGCCGTCCTTCGACCGGCGGGTGGGTGGTTCGATCCCCGCTTGAAACATCCCAAAACATCATAACATCTCGCAGTTCATACTGTCGTTGTGTCCTTGGGCAAGACACTTAACCCACCTTGCCTCCAGTGGTGTTCCAGCTGTAACACTGGTAAAGCGCTTTGAGTGCCTACCAGGTGGAAAAGTGCTATATAAAAAAATTAAAAATTGAGCTCACACATAATAAAACCCACGCCTGATGGATGGTATTAGCCGTAATTACAGGCGTAAAATGCCTGCAGTCCTCTGATCTGAGGTTTATTAGCAGTTTTTAAAACACTATAAAACACTGCCACAGCACCTATTTGTATTCAGGACACATAATAAGGGCTGTGTGTAGATGTACAGCACCCTCATGCTTAACACCACATGCTGTTCCCACAGCGCCACTTCAACCTGATGAATATGCAAGTAATGTTTCCATTACTAATGTTACCATTTCCATTGGTAACATTTTACATAAAAAAGGTAGAAATGTTATCAAATGTTTGAAAAGACAAATAAACTAGTATTTAACAGAACCAAAAACATCTTTTTAACTATGTTTATAAAATAATTCACACAATAGCTCTAACTACACTAGCTACGATATTAGAGAAACGTGATAAATATGTATGTGAATTTGAAAAAATAATATAAATATTGCAACAATATGAACCATAATATAACCATATTGATAATGTAAAAAAAAAAAGTTAAACTAAATCAATTTGATTCATTAAATATAAAGAAATTCAAGGCTCTGGACTATCTTCATCTTTGTTAAAGCAACAGCTAAATCAATATTAAAGACTAAAAGGTCTAAACTAGGACTTTTTTGTTTAATGTTGAGGCAAAAAGTAAACGTCCATCACATAAAGTTATTGCAATACAAGTCTCTTTTATTCTCTCTATATATATTATACTCTTCAGCTGGACAAATGTGACATCCACCAACCTAATAACGACCCTGTAAATTGAAGCAGAAGTGGCAGAAACACTCCAATTTTAAGCTACTCATGTGGATTACACTGCAGCGACTCTCTAAGCAGAAAAAGCCGTAAGGCACTTACTATAAATAATGAGTATCTTCTAGAGCAGAGAGCAGAGTTCGTTAGTACACTGGTGCTACTGTAGCTGGGGAAAAGAATGTAGAGGGCTTATTCAATCAAACAGCACCCTTCAACCCTCCTCAAGCCTCTTTATTCACATTTATTTTCACTATAGCAAGTAAAGACAAATTGACAAGCTTTGAGAGTCCAATGAAAAATCAAATTCAATATAATCATCTGTTTTTCCTCACTTCAACTTGAAGTGTATTTGATCTTGTGTATAAGTAGTGGCAACAAAATGTGATACTTTTAAAGTCTAGGTTTACCTAAAATGTGTGTGTGTATATGTCATATGTAAACTAAGACCTAAGAAAAGGCAAGCTTCCTGGTTAAGGCCACTTTATTCAGCCCAGAAATAAATATTCTTGCTTCACTTTTGACCTAAATGTCTACTGTGGATTCTTGTTCATGTCTCCATGTGACTTGTTCTTTTCCATTTTAGATAGTAATAAATAGGGGCTCAGTGGTAGAGTGGTCATCCTATAACCTGTAGGTTGGTTCAATTCCCACTCTCCCACAGTTCATACTGCCATAGTGTCCTTAGTCAGTGAGTCCGTAGTCCATTTTGCGCCTATGGACTCTCCAACCATCACCAAACTTTCTCTCACATTCATACATCAGTGCCACAGACCCTGGGGGCAAGGAGGGTTAAGTGTCTTGCCTTCATATATAGTTTGCCACCACCAGTGTGTAACTGTGGAGTGAATGAATAATGGACTATGTAAAGTGTCTTTGGGTATCTTGAAAAGCGCTATGTAAGCATTATTAGGTCGATTTTACAGATGAATTATTGTCATCTATTGATCAGACCAACAACGGATACATTTCTCTTCTGCTATTCCAGCTGGATGGGTTTGTACATTATAAGATTGAATGTTAAATATTGTTATTAATACAATTTCCAATCCATGCATTTCTAGATTGGGTTATTGCTGGCAGTTGAATTCAGACTTAAGTTCAGAATCATGAACACAGGAAAAAGTATGTACACTATATCTGCTCAAGATCCAATACATACTTTTTATTATGAACCTCTAAACACTCAAGTCTCTGAAGGCTGCAATCGCCTTGGTTTACCACATGATGGCAGCCATGGATCATATTTCAATTTCTAAGGATTTTCAGTCCAAGTTTCATGTGTGAATAAACCAAATCTAAATGTCAGCCAAACACGAAAAAAGGGTATTATTTTCAAACCCATCATTTGTATGTATACAGTGGTTTTGGTGACGGGGTGCAGCCTGTGGATAGGACACAGGAACAGGACAAATACAAAGAGACAATCAATGCACTTTGATTTCCTGTTGAGGCTAAAGCTGGAGGAATAATGTAACCAAGCCTGGTTTTTTTCAACACTGAGAGACTCTGTTCGATAATTAATCGGCTTAATTACAATGATCTCATCCTTCACGGCTCTTTGGCAAGCAAAATCTCTTCTTTGAGGAGTAAATGGCCCTGCTGCTGTGACACACAAAGTCACATGTAAAAGCTCTCAAAGGTTAAAGGACTGTGGCTAAAAATGAGTCACATTAGTTTTGTATTTAGGAAATAAGGGTAATGCTAAAGAAAGGTTTCTTGGCCATGTGCCTTTTCTATGAATTACTGGACTGGAACCAAGAAACGAATATTGCCAGAGGACAGTTAATGCATGCACTGGAAACAAGTGTCGATCCTGGGATTTGCAGCAGATTGTATTTTAGCATTAAATACTTCAAGGCTTATTTGCACATAAGTTTTCAAATCAAATCAGAATTATAAAAAAAATATTTGACCTTGCCTGAATGCCACATAGTTCATTGATGAGGTTCAAACAACATTAATTTAACTTTAAATCTAAGAGTACAGCTTTCAGCCTTTGGTCCAGTTGGCAAATGGATGTCTAGAGGCTCCGAGTGTCCGTCTCAGTTGTTTAACATCCTCAGTATTCACAAATGTGCTTGTTTTCTGTAAATCATAGATGCTGCAACTTTATTAAAAAATAAAGTTGACCTTATGAAGTGCATAATAATGTCCCAACAGGACAACCTTTCCAGCAGAGATGTTAAACGTTTAGAGCTCTTGCTTCTTTTACCAACATGGCATCCCTACTAATTCCACACGTAAGCAAACATCCATCACATGTGTTTTGAGTGAACTTTTGTGTTTGCTCGGCTTGGAATTTAGGACTATGTTACCTTTAGATTCAAAAAGTGTCAGCATTATAATAAAATGCATGAAGCTGTGGTCCACTCTGTGAAGTCTAGTACTTGCTCTAAGCGGCTCAATTCTCAAGGCAATGCAAGAGAGCTATATGTGATGTAAAGAAGCCTGATTGGTTACCAGAGGGGGTTCTGCCTTTCACTACAGAGCCATCTGTCACTGAGTTCACATGCTCCCCACTCACCGAAGAGCTGCCAAAGCAACCATGAACACACCCTTTCCGATGACACAATGCACTCTAGTGCATGTTCTCAACACAACTCACAAAACAGATTAATCACTTCAGTATATCTCAGGCAAAAAAGGCAGATTTGTGCATTTTTTGTTGTGCGAAAAGCTTCTAAATAATTACATATTATTGTGTGGCCTGTCAGTCACTACATTATTGCCATAATTCAATAATGGTCATGTTACATTGACACTTATTTGAGTCAACCATAGTTTATTGTGTAATCAAGTGTTATATTGCAGGCCACTTTTTAAACACGTGCTTATTTATGCAGTGAAAGATTGTGTGTGAGGATGGATGTTTTAGTTATGAGCGTTTGTGAACAAATGTCATGGTGATGGTTTTAAAAATGATGTTATTGATGATGACAGGACAAACGGTCTGTGTCTATGCTATGTAGAGTTCTCTGTGGTTGTTAGAAAAAGTCTTAAAGATTTATATGTCCTCTGACCTGCAGGTCTGAATTTAAAACAGATGCTGCAACAATCAACCCAAAACGCCCTGTGAAACGTGTCTGCTAGCGATTCATTATTGAACTGCTTCAGCAATAAAATAGAGTACTGCAACAATAACAGTCATCTTCAACAATGCAACTTGCCCAATACGTGTGTAGAGATTGTATAGCCAAATTAAGTCTTGTGGCAATTGCTGCTTCACAGTGAATGTATGTGCCTTACATCTAAACAGAATTTGGGTCTACATTTAAAATGTGCTTTTTTCATTGCTTCAGTTACACTGTTGGTTGCTAATGTTCTGACTCTGAGCAACGCTCCAGACTGGGGCTGCAGTCCTACAATCCTACATTTGGTCATTGTGAATTGAATTGAGGCCTAATTATATACAGCTCATTATTTGTTCCCTCCTCCTCTACTCACCTATCTCTCTGCCCAGCCCTGAGCGCAAGATGGCTCCAGCCGAGGTGACCACGGCACATGTCTTGAAGTGGCCCAGCCCTTTACGTTGGAACTGCTGCTCCAGTGGGAGAGATGGGACTAGTCGTTTCCATCCAAGTGAGTTAAAGGGCTCCTCTGACCCGTCCACCGTCTCGAGCTTGGCCTGGGCCTTTATTTGACAAAGCAGCTCCTTGGCGCTCTGGGCCTGCCTGCGATGTCCCTTGTAGGCGACATGGTGCTTGTTTGCGCTCACATAGTCCTTCATGGCACGCTGCAGTCGAGGACTTAGCATCCCAGAGGACACTTTGCCCCGCCATAAGCGCTGCACTACAGAGTAGGATTTAGAAAAGTAGTATTCCTCCAAATCTGAGGAGTCACCACCTGCTCTGTTGGCCCGCCGTGCTCCTTATCCTGTTCCCCAGCTCTTCGTCTTCCTCCTCTTCCTCCCGTGCAGTGCTAACATTGCTCTGATAGTCCATCTTCTGCCGGAGAATTCTCTCTCTACTGTGGACTACGGGACTGGAGTGGAAACCTACATTCTCAGTGCCAAAAGAGGACCATGCAGCCAGACTTTGGGGATCTAGGTAATCTGGTTGACTGACCTCTTGGCTTCCATAGGGGGCGCTGTTGGGTGAAGCGTCACCTCCATGCTGGACTCTGAGGTGGGAGAGCTGGTTGCTAGCTCAGGTTTGGGGTCACTGCCGTGGTAGGACGCGGTCGCAGTGACGGCCAGCTCAGATCTGAAGCCTGTGATAGCGTGCTGCAGCTGGGACCCCTGTATGGAGGCCAGGCGACGGATGTCAGGGTGCTGCGACAGCAAAGAGCCAGCAGAGGACAGTGGCTCGCCCACCCGAGCATCCAGGAAGTATGAAAGCAGGCCAAGGAAGAGGAGCACCCACGCCAGCATTGCTGCCAGTACCATCCGCCGCCACTGCCTCATGCTGGACTTCATCACCATGCACTCACATACAAAAGGACTCTCAGCAGCTGGCCCGCCAACAACAACGCCCCACTCCGCAGCCCACAGGTCAGTGCGAGGGCCTGGACGAGAAAGAACAAAGCTCTGAGGGAAGCTGCGGAAACAAACAAAGCTCAAAACCGACAGCTAAACAAACAACTCACCAGAAAAAAAGAATTTTATTCCTTCATGTCTGGGCGTCTTCTGGGATATAACAGAACCCTGAAGGCAGAGAAATGAGGCAAATTAGTAAAGTCAAGAGACATGTGAGGCTAAAAAACACCTCCTGCGGGGCTCAACTTGGCTGTTTTCAATTAAAAGAACTTAACAGAGAATTTTTAAAAGCAGGGCCATTTACTGAGAGGAGTCAAATTTACAACTTTTCTCATAATATTCAGCTATTTAATAGCAACAAAAACAACTGAGCAGGGTTTAACTCAGTTTGAAGTGATAAATTCAACAGTCACACAAGATGCTAAATAATTGAACAAATATTTATTCTGAGGACAGCTTCAAATAAACAAATAGTGACTGATATTGACTGATCCAATGTGTGGGAACCATTTATATAGTGCTGCTGAACTAGAAACCCATCTGCATAAACATATTTATTTAACTATTTATCTAAAACCTGCTTCATTAAAAACACCACTAGAATTGACACAGTTGAGGCATGAGCTTTTATAGCGCTCTAGTGAGCTTTATACTGATGGCTTACTGCAATTAAGGTGAATAAATTCAGGTCTTCAGTTTGACCGCAGATAATTATGAGTTCTGGGCTCTATATATGGGAACGTTTCTTCTGAGAATGGGAGCAATGGGGGAAAAGGTCTCTTCCCCTGCCCTAATTACAGCTTTCTGCCTCTTTGTGCCAAATGCAGCAAAGGTGGCCCCTGCCATAAAAGCCCTTGTTTTCCTCCTCGCAGACATGCAGGCCTCCAACCCAGGACCACTCTGGAGGCCAGAGGTCAGCCACTGACCCCGTCTACACTGCATGGGAACAGCAGGGAGCAACTGGGCTAGAGGAAGCACCGGTCGATAATCACACACATCTGCACGGCACAAAGTCTGTCTAGAATAAAGTTCAAACTTCACAGAAATGGTGTACAGTATTTGTTTTGATATTTTATGAGCCAGGAATCTGTGATGTACACAAAGCTTATCCTTTCATTCTTAACAAGATTGTTTTTCTAGATATTTTATAGACATAGAAATGCAGCGATGAAAGCAAATACCTATGAAGTAAGAATGTCAAAGTGTAAAATACTCTCCAGATATACTGCAAACATGTCACCATTGCATTATCAGTTGTTGGCATGTCAAAATATTTATTAAATAAATAAAATCAGGCGGCACAATTGTTGTGCAGCCATCATGTGCCTTTTGAATGCCCAAGAGGAAACTCAAATATTGCACATACCATTGTCACAACATTTAACAAAAATTGCGATTGTTCCTAAAATTGTTTAGCCTTCCTTACAGTGCACCTCTTTTGAGCCCCTGAGACCATTGCCAGGTGGGAAAAAGGTGTGAGGCTGAAATGTAGCAGTTATAACATGAATAGAATAGATCTTTATTGTTATTGTCACAGCTACAACAATGTAAAGTGCTCTCCAGTCAGTGCATCATTCATTGAGTCTACAAAGGGCTCAAATGTTGCGTGGAATGTGAAAAATATACCATTTAACACCTGGAAAAAGTAGTGACTGCCTCGCCACACTTGAGAAAATCACACAGAAAACAAGAACACACATCAGCAACAAACATCTGCATCAATACACACCGCTGTTCAACAGAACCTACTGTGTGTAAAAGTAGATGGGGGGGGGGGGTTCAAACGGTTACTTTGTTACACCTGGCAGCAATCAGGAAGTGTGCTTGAGTGCATGTAGCGAAACAACAAATGTGTGGCACAGATGGAGTGGCGGGGGTGGAGGCCGGACTTGAAGAAATGCAACAAAATGGGAAATGGTGAAACGAGTCGCTGCCAGACATCTAAGTGACTTAATTAAAAGAGAAGGAGGAGACCGAGATAAACAAAAGGCTGTTAATGGAGTGCACCGCATTCGTCTGATTAAAAAAAAGCACATTAGAAAGCCAGTGTGAATGGAGGAAAAGTTTGCTCTCAGGAGGGTTATTATGCATTTACGACCAGCGAGAGGGAAAGAGGGAACAGTGAAACAAGAAAAAAGCATGCTGTATACAAATCAGGCATTACCCACTGAGTAAGTAACCTCAATCAAGCTCATTTCATTTTGAACCATGAAAAAGAATCTTTCTAGTGACGTCTTTAAAAACCAAACACTTGATTGCATTATGAGACTATTTGGTCTAAAAGGTGACATTATAACTATTATATACTGCTGTAATGAACCCAAGTAATTACTTTTATTTGAAGACAAAAAATAATCATTTCTGAGTGGCTACACTAAATGAAGCAGACAGTGACCATGACATAAAAACATGTCTTTTTATTTAAGTTCAAGGATAGAGTGTGTTTTAATTAATTTACATTAAAACCTCTCCACCAAACACTAGCTTCTCTTAAGAGTAAAGAAAAACACTTTAATTCAGACATTGAAATTAAGACTAGCAAATGGATTTCACGACAGAGGACGGATGAACAGTCTATCCACGTCACTGCCACTGACAAGGCTTATTTTAGAACGTATGTATGAGCAAACTAAACATATTTGGACACCACCAAAACCACTTAATATAAAAGCTACTATTGAATAAGTGCAGGTCAGTCACAGAAACATAGTCTATAAAAAACACAAGCCTTAAGGCAGAGCTCATGGAGTACAATATGAAATCAATACAGTAATGCAGAAATCAGAAAAAAATCTTAAGACTTAACTTAAAGGTTAATAGTGGGCTTTGGCTTCAGTAAAATGTGAGTAAAGTGCAAGCCATTAAACAGCTGGTAAATACAGTGATTTATTGATCCATGTCAGACACTGGTGAATGGAAAAGTGAATCAAGTAAGAAGACATCGATGAAGTTTGTGATGATTTTATAAGAAGACTGAGACTATTATAATAAGAGACTAAATTGTGTTCAGCCATTAGACTACAGAAGATGGATTTCTACAGTATTATCAGGCAGTGATTGGGACAGAGGCCCTGGACACGACAGGACGATCTGTGTGTGGTGTCTCCGCAGCAGCTCGGCTCCGAGAGTCAGAGCACAGCTACATTCATTATTAATTATTAATTAGGCTAATAGAAGCAAGCTTTATACGTTTGCGAATATATATATATATATATTTTTAAATAAAGTCGAAGGAATGCAGCACTCCTAGTTTTCAGTCATGTCTTAAGTTGTATGTGTACTATTGGTCATTAAATTGTATGAAATGTGATGTTGCTGTTACTGTTGTGTGCAATACTAAATATAACAATGCATCTATTAGTTCCTTTGCCCAATATCACCACCAGCCACCACTGATCGTTTTTCTGTTTTGGTGCGAACTAATGAAGTGTGAACACACAATGGCTGCTATAATCCTGTCTTTTGGTGTCTAATTTCTACTCAAGCTTTTACAGGCCTGATGTACAGTATCTTTCTACACCAACTTTCTGTATGGCACAATTACACAAGAGTATTATTACATTTACATTTACATTTAGTCATTTAGCAGACGCTTTTATCCAAAGCAACTTACAAGTGAGGAAAAACAATGGAAGCAATTTTACCAACACAAGGTACAAAAAGCATAAGTGCACAAAAAACTAGTCAGTTTAAACCAAGCGCAGTATACAAAGCTAGGGATGAAATTTTATTTATTTGTTTTTATTTTATTTTTTTTTAAAGAAAGGAATCAATAGAAAGGAAGTAGAACTCAGTGTTGGTCAGTCAGGTGTTGACGGAAGAGATGTGTTTTCAGGCGTTTTTTTAAAGATGGCTACTGAATCTGCTGATCTTGTAGCAGCAGGAAGATCATTCCACCAATGTGGAACAGATCCAGAGAAGGTACGCGAGAGTGATTTTTTACCTTTTTGGGACGGTACCATCAGACGTTGTTCATTTGCAGAGCGCAGGGATCTGGTAAGAACGTAGGTCTGTATTAGTGAGTGAAGATATGAGGGTGCAGAACCAGTGGTGGTCTTGTAGGCCTAGAGCATAGCTTTGAACTTGATGCAGGCGTCAACCGGGAGCCAGTGTAACCTAATGAATAGAGGAGTTACGTGCGCTCTCTTCGGTTCATTAAAGACCACTCTTGCCACTGCATTCTGGATCAGCTGCAGAGGTTTGGTTGTGCAGGCAGGGGGTCCAGCCAGCAATAATCCAGTTTGGACAAGACAAGAGCCTGGACTAGAATTTGCGTAGAGTGCTCTGATAGGAAAGGTCTAATTTTCCTAATGTTGTAGAGGATGAATCTACAGGACCGGGTGGTGCTGGCGACATGACTTGTGAAGTTTAGTTGATCATCAATTACCACTCCCAGATTTCTGGCAGAGCTGGACGGTGTAATGGTTGATGGGCCTAGTTGAATGGAGAGGTTGTGGTGGGTCTTTGGATTGGCAGTTCTGTTTTTGCAAGGTTCAGCTGCAGGTGATGGTCCTTCATCCAAAGTGAGATGTCACTCAGACATGCCGAGACGCGAGCAGAGACCGTTGGATCGTCAGGTTGAAATGACAGGTGGAGAGGTGGAGTTGAGTGTCATCTGCATAGCAGTGATAGGAAAAGCCATGCTTCTGGATGACAGAGCCAAGGGATGTCATGTATATGGAATAGAGTAGTGGTCCAAGCACTGAGCCTGGTGGCACCCCTGTATTGAGATGTTGGGACTCAGAGCCCTCGTTCCTCCAGGATACTCTGAATGACCTATCCGAGAGGTAAGACTTGAACCATTGCAACGCCATTCCAGAGACACCCATCGCCCTGAGAGAGGACCTGAGGATGTGATGATTAACAGTGTCAAAAGCAGCAGACAGATCCAGTAAGATGAGTACAGATGACTTGGATGTTGCCAGTCTCAGAGCTTCGATGACTGAGAGCAGTGCAGTTTTGGTGGAATGTCCGCTCTTGAACCCAGACTGGTTCTGGTCCAGGAGGCTGTTCCGTGTGAGAAAGGATGAGAGCTGAGTAAACACAGCTCGCTCAAGAGCTTTGGCAATGAAGGAAAGGAGGAAAACCGGTCTGTAGTTTTCTAGCAGTGTAGGGTTAAGAGTGGGTTTCTTCATTAGTGGTGTGATGCGGGCCTCTTTGAAGCTGTGGGGAATGACCCAGTGGAGAGAGATGGCCTGAAGCAGATGTGTGGGGATGGGATCCAGCGGGCAGGTAGTAGGGTGGTTAGAACTAATGACCTTGGAAACATCTGCTTCAGTTAGAGGAGAGAAGGAAGTGAGCAAACACATATCAGGGGTCTGAATGAGCTCGACAGGTGGTAGCGCGGAGAACTGACTGCTGATGGCGGTCGTTTTCTTTATAAAGAAAGATGCGAAATCATCAGCTGTTAAATCCGATGAAGGTGGGGGATCAGGCGGACAAAGGAGGGCAGAAAAGGTTTTAAAGAGAGTGCGCGTGTCAGGTGAGTTGATTAACCTAGAGTGGTAGTAGACAGTTTTTGCAGAGGTGACATCAGCGGAGAAAGTAGAGAGGAGAGACTGGTAGATACAGAGGTTAGTAGGATCTTTTGACTTGCGCCATTTTATCTCAGCTGACCGGAGGCTGGCGCAATGCTCGCGTAGAACATCGGATAACCAGGGGCAGAGCGAGGATATGCAGGGCTGGTCTAGATGTAAGAGGGCATAAGTTGTCCAAGCAGGATGTAAGCGTGGAGCACAGAGTGTCGGTGGCGTTGTTTGCGTTTAAAAGAAAGAGCTCCTCAGAAGAGGGGAGTGCAGATTACATACACTCCCACAGTTCTGTAGGCTTCTGCTGCTAAGTTGCTTCCCCTACTGACTTCGATTAAACCACTCTTGCTCTTGCATTTGACACATCTGACACATCTCACATTCTTTGTTAGTGTTAGCCGACTTCAACTTCCCCATTTTCACTTTTACTTTCATATTTTTACATAGCCTACTTGTTCTGTGTTGTTTTGTGTCTTTACAGTTGCATGTGTTGTTTTGTATAGCTTTGTCTATGTACAGTTGTATGCATGTTATTTATTCCGGCCAGGGCCTCTTGGCCAGGTCATGTTTGTAAATAACCTGGATAAACAAAAGGTCAAATAAAATAAAATCAGGTTATAGTACCCAACTTCTGTCACCATTTGGCTTAGTGCTCCTATAGCACGCCGGCACTCAGGAACTGGTAGGCCACGAAGACTCAGACGGGGAGGCTCGAAGGCTCGGGAGGAACACAGGAAAAATGGCACTCTGGCACTCTGGAGTCAGGTATGCAGGTATCAGGATTGGAGGACGGGCTGGAGATCACAGGCGGGGTCATGAGGAATCAAGGGGCCTGAGCAGGCACGGGCTGAGCACGCAGGACCAGCTGTAGCAGGAGCAGGCGGAGCAGGATCAGGTGGAGCAGGATCAGGCAGAGCTGAAGCAAACGGAACCGAAGAGGGTGGAGGCACGATGAACGAAGAAGGCGCCGAGAGGTTTGTATTAAAACATTTAAGCTGTTATCCTTTAATTCACCTCACAATCACATTAGTAATTACAATAATAATTTAGTCTCATTTGAACCCTCTAAGAAGCCGTGGTATTTCCGTTTTGACACTGCAAACACTAAAATCCAAGCTCAGGAACAAAGACACTTAATGTTGAATTGTTGAATTGACGTTCTTGTGGATAGTTTTCAGCAAAAATAATTTGTGACCCAACATCAGCACATGATCAGTTTAAATGTTTAACCATGAATATTTATTTTTTAGTACATTGCTTCCCATGCACATTCCCATGCACTAAAAGATTAAGTGTGATAATGTGTAAATGTTTGAAGTAGCTAAAACAAAGCTATGTTAGAGATAATATAGTATCACAGCGCTCTTTCAACACACTCCAAAAAGAACAGGGTGTTGCATGTAAGAGATTTGATTCCTTTAAGTTATTTACTTTTGGTTTAAAATGGTTGTTACATTGCAGTCCCTGACACAATGTTATTGATTAGATCATTTGTTTAGGACAGTTGTAACATGATACCCATAAATAAAGCCAATACAGAGCGCTACACACACATGGACAGACTTTCTCATATTGTCCAGAGATGAAAATTTTTGGTGGGCAAATCTAGTCAGAGATAAGAAATCAGATCCTGAGAAAGACTGTAACAAAGACATCAGAAGTCATTTTATTTCATGCTCTGAACAGTTCACTCGGAGGGAGACGAATATTCAGGCTGAGTAAATGGTCTCACTGTGCGCATCGGCTCAGTTAATGAGGCCACAGCTACAGGTCCACTATGTTTTAGCCTCTAAAGGCGCTGATGTTATTACCACATAGGACATTAGATCTCAGCCCCGGTAATTATAAGCCAGCGTCGGAGCTCTCCAGAGTCCACTGTCCTTCACCAGTTCTCAAACCTCAAAGAGCAGCTGTTAAGAGCAGACTAAAAGGCATGTTACAACTGATATGAAGAATTCACAGAGAGTAGCCAAGTAGAAGCACGGTGATCAATACTTTTGAGCCAATACAAGCCCTGCATAAGCCCTACTTCATTGCCTCATTGTTGAAGTTGCATGTCCTGTTCTCCATTTGGAGTTTTTCCAGGCTGCGACTGGTGTAAACTGTCAGAAAGCAACTAAAGGCAGCAGCTAGCATTAAACATGGATGCCTGCAGCTATATGGACACAGTGGTTTTTTATCTGTTTAGAGGGTGCACTGTTTTAATACTTTCCTATGCAAGTCCATTTCCATCCTGCCTAATCAATTGAGAAAACATTATTTTCCCACGCTCTAGTTGATCTGCACAGTGTATCCTTCTAACAAAACTAATGGATGCGCTCTGACGTCGTTATTTGACACAGCTGTCCGCAGTGAAATACAGGGGTGAGACAGAGAAATTGGAAGCATCCATAGCACAGCTGTTTTATTGAAAATCACTTTGCTGCCATTTGTCCGGAGGTTTCTCAGTAAAGCACTGATATCGCCTGGAGCAGAAAATTAGGCCCACACATCAGTGGTTACACCTAGTTTTGACATGATGACATAATGAAAGCCTTTCTCCTCACTTCCACTGCTCACCTTCCTCCTTCCCCCACATCTGCCTTGTTGTGTGACCTACATTCAGTCCATGTTTGTGTTGAAGGAGGGCAATAGGTGCTCGTTGATGCTGGAAAATGCAATGATTAGTTTAAAAATATCAGTTCACTTCCAGGAAAAAAAACGCAGCCATAGTTTGTTAATGAATGCGCATTGGACATTGGGTTACTGTAGTGTGCACAGCTGTCGGCCCTTCTGAATATGACTCCACCAGCAGCAAGAGGACCCGCCCCCCACCACTGGCACCTTGCATGTGGAGCAGCACCCTGCACACACAGCTCATTCCAGCCATGCAGCAGCCTGCCAATCACTTTACACCAAGCACGCATCCCATGACCAACTGTGCAGAGAAAGACACTGAGAGTTTTCTAGCTGCACAACCAGACCGTTTAAAACACAAGTTCCTCCATCTCACATCCAAGTGGCCTCTTGGGTTAATACCTTTTAATTGAAAATGTTTTTATATTTTGAAATTGAATTAATTTGCTTTAGAAGTGCTTTTTACCGAGTTGAAAATCCAATTCTCCAATATCTTCATTGCCAGTTCCAAAATTCAGTTTTCTGAGCCGTAAAAGCGGGGAGTCTTGGAGAGAGCCTTAGATATTGAGCCCAGATTTAGAGACCTGTGGTACTGTGATGTGTAACTACCATTAGCCTACATTAGGTGGACTATATTGGGGCCCACCCGCTGACACTGGAGCTGACTGGACCGATGGGCAGGTGCGGAAGAGACTCACTGTAAATACTACACCAAGAGCGAGAGTAATGCAGCCACGTTACAATTAGGAGGAAAAAGAGAGGTGCATCAGAAAATGTGTTGTGAAAATGTTCTAAACTCCCACTCTGCAGGACAACTGCCCTTCCTGCCCCATACTGAGCTCCCCCAACCCGGTCTTGCCTGTCTGTGTAGTGGGGAGCAGTCAGTAGCTGCCCCAGACTTTACATCCACAGTAAAGTTTTAGTGTAGCCGTTAGCTCCAACGTTCAGTGTAGAAACGAGGCTAAAGTGTGAAATATCAATGTTTAAAAGGACCTATGCACTAGTCGTCCCAGTGGGTCAAAACATACAGTTAACTGCAACAAAGTTTTCCAAAGTGTTAAAGGAACAGATGTGAAAGGTTGTGACTGCAGCTCTTGAAAGGTAATCCACATTAGGGCGCCAAATGATGTGATATTTAACACATTCATTAAATAACCGTGTGCGAGCAGCTTTTATTTCTTGAGGGTGGGTTTTGTACTGCTCTAATACCGTCCCCAGCAAGGTCAGACTAGAAAGTACTAGCTCCATTAAAGACTGATCCCACTGAGAAATAGACCTGACCTGCCCGCCATCTTCCTTCAACCATGGCACAAATTATATCAACCCAGGAGAAATGTTAGAAGTTAATGTTAGGGTCACCGTACAATGGAATGTAAGCTCTGAGTTGTTAACTGGTAATTAACCCGCACTAAGCTAAACCCAGACCAGAGCCACCATTATTGTTAATGCTGTTCTTGTTACATGCATATGTTTAGTCCACAACAAAGTTCACACCAAGCTGTGTCTAAAATATCCAAAGTTTTTCTAATCACTATAATTGACATTTTGTGTGACTTAAATGTAACGATTTACAAAAGGACATTTCCTCACAGGAAGTGTTAGATTTATGCTCTGATTACAGCAGTAATGCTTGGCCACACCTGAAGAAGGTCGCCGCACTACCAATTACAGCTTCTCCTTCGATTACCGTACCATGAGAAGTGTCTGCACACCTTGTAATTACTAGAGCAGAGGACGTGTTTCATTTAAAAGCAGCACTACTACACAGTACCCCGAGAGAGACTGCAAAGCTGTGACTCATTTAGTGTGAGTAATGGTCGGGAGAAAGTCAGATGTCTACTGACTGTTAAAATGTAAACACAAGGCAGACCAAAGTGTAAATCTAACAACGGGTTATACTTGAAGGACCTCACACGTGTTGTTTTAAAAGTACCTTTCAAACGACAAGATCTGTGTATATAGTTCTGACCAAGGACGGGTTGAATCATCCTGACCTTTTACACATTCATTTCTGATAAATCACACAGGGCAGCAGTTCTTGATGACAGGCTTTCCTGGTGCAAAGAGCCTGCTCAAACACAGCCTGCCAACAGGTCCTAGGAAATGAAATGCAGCCATACACCTCACATTATGGCCCATAAATACAGCCGGGAGCACAAACGCCTACAGTCTGAAGGAACAAATAAGAAAAGTCCAGTTAGAGATTCTTTCTCTTTTCTCATTCTGTTCCCTTAACCTAGTGATGTCATTCATAAATAGATAAAGGGGGAAGAGCAGTCGTACAAAAAAAATCATACAACAGGGCTAATATGAGACTTGCCTTACCAAAATCTGAATGTCTTTGGAGACATTTTGCTATTCTTAAAGTTGATTACTTTTTTTGTTGACTTCTGTAAAAAAAGAGGACATGATGCAGTGGAGGATGAAGGAGGACAAACAGACAACACTGAACAGGGCAGTCAGACAGATCTACAGAACAGCAATTCAATTAAGTTCATCTTATTATTTAAATATTTTTGATTTATTTCATTGTTATTTGAAAAAAATGGACCAATCCATTCACTGTGTTACTGCATCAAAACAGAGAGACGTGAGGATGCTAAATAATTTTCTCCAACTGAACAGAGACAAGACTGAACTAATCATCTGTGGGCCACCAGCCCTTAAAAACATTTCCAAAATTAAAACAGCACTGCTGCTTAACAAGTCACTTTAGTCACCGGTTTAGCACCAGAATATATTTTTGAATATATAGAACATATATTTCCTTATGAACTTTCTCGACCTTCTGCTCGTGCCCATAGTTAGAACTAAACTTGGTGTAGCAGCAAAAAACAGGAACAGCCTGCGAGATGAAGTGAAACAAGCCTGAACTTAAGTTACAGGGAAGTTAAAAACCTTCCTCTTTATCTACGCCTACATTCAGTAAAGAAAACCCAGTGTTTTTTTAACTGCACTTTTCATCTTTTCAATTTTTTCCTTTTCCGTTTCTTGTTCTAAATCTTTTTAATTTGTCTTTTATTTATGTAAAGCACTTTGAATGTCCCAGTGTATGAATTGTGCTATTTAAATAAAATTGACATGCCTCATTTTCTTTTGTAGTCGGAATCATATTGTGCAATACGGTACGTTCTATCTACCTGCCTGTTCAAGCAGAAAATCTACTTCCGCTCTCAGTGCAAAAAACAAATTCTGCTTTGTGTTGAGCATTTTCTCTGTTATTCATAAATAAAACGAATAATCCTCTATGCTCGTCTTGTAGCCTAATTTCTTAAAATGTGAGTAAAACGAAAAGCTATAAGTATTATTAAAGTATAAAATTGAAAAATGGTAATAATAGGGTATGACGGAAAGTTTACAGCTCTGTCCGTCAAAATGACAGAGGGTGAGAAAGTATCTGGAGTGACAGTACAATATGCGTAGGGTTAATCACAGTAAAAATGCCCTAAACAGTAGCTCACTTTACAATTAAGAGCGGCAGTTATAGCACGCCCCATTAAACTGAGAGCTGTACAGTTATAATCTTGAAACTCTAACATGTTGAGAGGAAAGACAGAGGTATTTTGCATAGTTAATACAGAATTGTGTCATAATGTTGCTTGTCAGCAGGTAATGCCATGTCACCATGTTTTTATGCAACACGGCACACAAATATATGCATTGTTGCTTTAAGACTTTCTTTGAGAATTTGTTGTTGAAAAGAAAACGTGAGACAAAAAGTCACATTATGATGCTGCCAGTATTTTCTGTTGTATTTAAAAAGGGCATGTTTCAGTGTCCTGAGAAAATTGACACTTAGCACAAGAGCCATTTTCAGACTACTTAACCTCCTTAATCTTGGGTGACCTCAGAATACTTACTTCTAAACATGGCCTGTGATTAGCAGTTTGAAGCACAACTATGAAAGCTCAATAGGCTGCTCAGACATCTTCATCTCCTGCTGTTGACCGAACAATAAGAGAAGCAAAGCACCAAGTCGAGATACATAAATGGGCACTTCTACAGGATCCCTTAGGACGTTTACAATCTGGTAAAGATGGCCAATTAGCTGTGGCGAACATGTATTTCTCATGAAGTGTCCTAGGAGCCAGAGTGAGAGGCACAGCTGGTCTTGATGACTACAGCGCTCTTTGCTTTTTGAAGGCCATGCTCAGATAACTGCTGCTCTGGTCGGTTAGTGGCCAGCTAAAATTACACCTCCACCTTTGCAGAGTGGCTTGCTCATGCCAGCCCTCAGTACTGTAATCATGTACAGTCTGGAACAGATACAAAAATGAGCTTTGACGGAAAATTAAAGAGCATTTATAGTGACCAACTGGAAACCACGGCTAATTAAAAAGGAGAATTAAATCTGGTTGCTGCTGTTATGGGATTAGAATTAAACTTGTTTAGACAATGTCCGGGTTCAGTCTTGGTTGGCACTACAGGCAGCTGTTTCCAAGAGACGCACCACACTGAAAAACTGCAACCAGTCAAGTGAACAAAGTGAATCTTTTAGCAGCTAAAAAGCCCTAGAGAGATACTAGATCCCATAGCAAACACCAAGACATGTGACTTGCATTGACAAGGTGGCTGAGATAAATTATGAATTGTGTGTCTGCTGTGAAAAGCTTGACAGACTAGTACTTTAAAGTGTTGGCATTGTGTTTCCCAAGCAAAAACATTTCAGGTTTAAGCAGATGTCATATGTTTAAATATTCAATTAGCATCTTTTAATGCATTTTGACTGTGCTTCGTTTACGTGGTAGGGAATATCATCTTGTGCCTAAATCAAAGTGACGTTCTGAGCAGCCTTGAAATATTGAAAAGGTGCTTCATTCCTGCAACTATTAAACAGATAGAGCATGGCACATCCATCTGAATGAGTTTGGGAAAGTGTCCTTGGACACGACTGTCACTTCTGTCCTGGAAGCTATTTTGCTTTTGTGGCTAATCAAGCGCAAACTAAGCAGTGGCATAACATCAATGATGCATCATTTATAAATGGCTTGGCTATTGATTATTCTTCTCATAATTCAGTCCGATTAAATGGCATCTTGTATCTGCTCCACTTCCAGACACAGCTCCCTTAACAGGAGCAATAAAATAAATCTTATTTACAAATCTTATTAAAAGTTAGCAGAACAGCTATATTTGCATCAAGGCTGTCTTATAGATGCACTGTTATTTCTGAACATAACTCATGCAGATCCAGGAAATTGGGGGCCCATGGGCAACAACCATACATGGAGGATGGGGGTCTTTGAGACTGACCACTGTGTGAGCACATGTAAAGTTCAAACGAAACTGTTCAAGAGTCATCAAGCATTTCACTTGATTGAAGGTCTGCATAATTTGTAACAACTGTAACGCCATTCTTTTTAGCTTCACAAATTGACGCCACCAAAAAGAAGATGAAGGCATAGATAAAGCTCCTTATCAAATGTTCAGATGTTTAGATGAATGTTGAATGTAAGTTGCATTATGGCTAGACTATGTTGGTTGCATTATATTATAAAGCAAAGACCATACATGTAATCATAGAAGGACTTGACCTGGATTTACCCTTTTGCCACATCTGGTGAATTTGGTGGCAAATTAAGTTCCATTTAATGCAATGATTATGAGTCATGAACAAAATTGTAGGCAAGCAGACGGACAGTATATTTTACTGGCAAGAAACGTGTAGATTCCATAGAAGTTACAATAACTAAAGGTACATTAATACATTAAAGCATGTTGTAGGTATATCATATTTTAATTATTATTTGATTTAATGTGAATGTTTCCTGTGATTCTACTTTTGTACACTCAGCTCCACACAAGGATCAGAGCTACACTGAATTTACGCAATTATTCTTTGGTAAGTACAGGGTGATTTAGATTACAGCCCGTGTTCCCCGTTAACTACCCTGTAGTACAGTAAGTACCCAGTAAGTACAACCTGTACCCAACCTGACAATTACATGCCTTAATTATCCTGTAAGTACTCGAGTATTTTTATTATCCACCCAGTAATTACCTGTTAAGTAAAGCAAAGAAGATGCTAGCATGAAAAGCTTATTGTCACCTATCAAGAGCTACACACAATAGATACAGCACTATTGTGTCACACCAATTCTCTATGAAGTACTCTCTATGGTCTATGAAGAACCACCAACCTGCCAGGCGGATATTCTTTAGTGAAGTTTTGGAAAGGAACCAAAGTCTGAGGCATGACAAGTTGGTGGAAAATGGCTGCAGGTGTTCAGTGCCATGTAAGAATTTAAAGGGAGTATTGTTAAACCATACAAAATAAGCATCACCCCAACACACCTGCAGTCTGTCTGCACACAGAGAGACTAAACTCCCCATTTGAGAAAATAAACAGCTGCACTGACAAAAGGTGACAGTCGGCAGCAGCTATTAGAAAGGTGTGTGAAGGTGCCATCACACAGATGTTCTCTTCTGAGTCATGTGACAGACCAATGTGTGTGAATTCATCAGGTAAATATGAACTGTTTTGCTCCAAAACTAGAAACTACTTTCAACAACACTGCCCACTTTCTTTCCTCTGTATAAATTGAAAAAATAAAATAAAATATTCAGCTGCAGCACACAAACAATGACACATTCCTGACGCGATGTTATCATAACCTGATGTGAGGATTATGTTTGCTCAAGCTGCACAGAGAAGAGAATTTAAAAGTGCCTTTGATTTTAGTGGAGTTAAAAACAAGCAAAGTGTGAATCCATTCTATTATAATGACTTTAATAAAGCTCTGTGACTGCTCCTAAAGGTGATGTGACTTTGAGAGAAATTGCAGCTCACAGTAATCTCTGCCTTTGGTCATTTCAGATAACTCTCTTGCTCTTGAAAAGGGCAAATGCATGGCAACCCCCACAACGTGAAAACAAACAACACAGCAACATCCTTATGTGTTAAATGGCATCAACTTTTCACCCCAGAGCTCGTTCTATGCATTTCCTGCTGCATTTCAATTCCTTTTCACAAGTACAGGATCCTGTTAAAAAAAAAAAAACACTGCAGGCAACAAGGATGAACTCTCAAGCCCAGCTGTGAGTTGAATGATGCAATTGCTGCTAAAATACAAATGAGCAGTTTAAGACCAATATTACAGACAGCACTCAGTAAAACAGCCCCATAAGCTTTGGCCTTTCTTACGACAAGCAGTACATAAACAGTATGGTGTGTTGTATATTTTTAACTGGGTTAATGAGAATCGCCTATGAGTTAATTTACTACTTCACTGCTGAGACAGAATAGATGTTAGGTGTGTATCTCCTCAAGTTGTTGAAGGCCTGACTCGGAGGGCACAGTAGCCTAAATGAACTCCAGAGAAGAGACTATAGAGGCATGTGTTGTGTGTCTAGCCTTCAGGAGAGCATCAGAAATAAACATAGCTGTGCCAACTGTGCTGCATAAGGCTTCAATGCTGCTTATGTTAATTAACCCATTTTAGTGGGAAACCTTACAAAAGGAGCCGAATGGGGTAGTGAGAGTGGGCTGCTAGGACCGTCACCGTGGTAAAATAAACCTCACTATCTCACCAAACCGCCAGCCTGTTTTCACAAAGCGAACATTAAATATCCCATCGTTACTAAACGTCGTCTACGAGTTGCACATCTTTTCCAGCGCGCTCCGTGTAATGCACAAAGCTCGCAGGAGCACATGCAGATCTGAATGGAAATCCTGCGCAAAGCGAACAAAGCCTTACCTAAAAACAGTACTGCTCCTCGCAGGATGCTGCTCGTGCTGCTGGAGCTCGTGTTGTTGGTCGGTGCATTTCGCTCGGTTGCACGCGGAGCAGGCAGATCACTTTTGATCGCCACAGCTCGCACTTCATTCGGGAGATATCCACTACTACCACTGGAGCAAAGGGGGCTGTGTTGTCACTCTCACATTGTTGCTGGCCCTTTTCTTGCATCCGCCGCTGGGCGGAGTCACGGGGAAGGGGGCGCTTGGTTTTACAGCGAGGACCCGAGAAGGGTCTTCATGGTTCTGGGAGAAGGCAAGGAAGCAAGGACAGAGAGAAGCTAGACTGGGCTGAGCAACATTTCGCTCAAGAGGCAGCATTAGAGGTAGGAGTCCTAGAGAATATTGTGGAGGATCAAAGTATAATCATCTTCAGAATATTTTTGTAAAGAACATCGTTTAGGGTTTAATAGCCTGTCTGATGTCCTCTTCCTAACCTTTTACAGTTGATGTTATCAAAAAGGCATGTAATTTTACAACAGAAATGACGCACGTAGGCTTTCTCTTGAGAAAGCAAAGCAAGTTAATACATGAAAATCCAGTTCAGTGACAGCAACAAACCTTGTTATCACAAGTTACCTAGGGTGACCACCTGTCCCGCATGCGGGACAGTCCCGAAATTTGAAGCTTTGTCCCGCGTCCCGCAAGTCGTAAGCAGTGTCCCGCATTTTAATTTTGTCTTCGTTATTTAATTTAATCTTGCTTTAAATTACAATTCTACAATAAAGAATGTTAATAAAAAAAAACACTGAACATGCGCAGCGCAGCCGTTATTATTGGTTCTAGCGGCTAGCTAGCCAGAGCGGGAAAATAAACACTGAGAAAAAGCGGAAGCATTAAAAATGAGTTTTAAACTGGACACATCCGTGCCCCAAACATAACAGCTCTGGTTTGGCTTTGAGGCTGAGCATTCCTGTCACCAATGCGTTCGTGGAGAGGGTGTTTTCTCTCATGACTGCTGCGTGGACAGAGACATGGAACCGCGCAACTGTGGACCTCATAAAAGTGAAATCCTGGTGAAAGTGAACTACAGCTACACCTGCCAGGAGTTCTACAGACACAGAAGGCCCTACTCGAAGCTGCCAGATCAGACAAAAAATATAAATTCAAGATGCACTGAATCCGGTAAGAACGCATTTAATCTTTCTAGTCTTTCCTAATGGAATTTATGTGCTTATTTGGAAATGTGCTTTGTAGCGATTGACTTATTATTTTCACTTAATAATTTGGATTGAATAGACACGTGCTGTTAAAATAATTTTTTACTGATATTACTATTAAATATTATTGGTGACGTTCACAGTGACGGTCAGCGCCGTCATTAACATTTTTATAAACCCTTTTAGCAATTTAAAACATGTTTCACTGCAAAAAGATATATAATATAAAAAACAATATTTATTCACCTAGTATAATAATAGTAATTTCTCTCGCTCGTGTCCCGCATTGTCCCGCAAAATCAGGTCTGCTGTCCTGCAACAGAGCAATAGCCAGGTGGTCACCCTAAAGTTACCTGTGTGGTTCAACAGATTAAACTGTTTCAGAGAACTCTCTGTTCTGCCCCAATTTAATTATTTATTTTTTTAATACTTTTATTTTACCAGAAAAGTCACACTTGGCTGTTTTGACAAACCTCAATGGTTCTGTTGGACTCTAGTTCACACATGTACAGCATTCTCACTCCACAAAAACACACAGTTTTGAATTCAGCCAAGAAGGTGTTTTTACACTAGTGTAAAAGATTAAGACAACATCACCCACTGATCTAACCTGACTCCGCAAGATAGACCTGTTCACAGAACACAGTCTGTTTCACAGAACCATCTGGGAAGATAAAAGGAGAGGTGCCTTCTGTCAGAAACTTGTTATGTGATTGGATGAAGCACCTACTAGTATTCGCCCCCCACAAGACTTGTTTAAGCCAATCATAGCAACAATTCATATCGTGACCAAAGTGCAGCAGAAATGAAGAAACAACAAACCGCTGTAAAAGTTTTTGTAAAAGTGAATCTGCGAATAAAAGAAAACATTAACAAACATTAAATTGGTAAATGAAACAAGGACATTGGCTGTTTAAAAGAGCATGTAGGATATGCCATAGCCAGTAGGAAGAAGAGCACAAACACCTTTTTTTCTTCCAGAAAATCCTTTAATGAAACATTTTTTAGCGTTAGCGAATGACATTAGCATCAACACTAACATCTTTCAGCGTAGCCATGTTGATAACAAAGAGAAGAGAACGCTTGTTGCACCCGCCTCTTCCTGTTTGTGCAGCCACATCATTGGTCAAGCGGTTTGCTTGTCGCAATAAAAGATGGATTTACTTGAGTTTGGAAACTGCAGCATATGTACTAAATCCAAGCCTCTCCCATGGTACCTCTAAAATGGTCGTCGTGTAAGGGCGCCGCCATACGGTGATTTTACAGCGAAATACAGCGATATACCTCCGTCCACCAGAGGGCAGGCTCCAAAAGCGGAAATATAAGGAGAAACCCAATGGCGACTTTACAAGAGTAAAACTCATGTTTACAGCCTGGTACAAAAGATGGCTCCGGTCTCTAGAGCTAAGTTTTTACTACATGACAACTCTGGGGGGGGGTGAATTTTTGATTAATATGTTTGTTTATGCTATCTAAAAACTATTGTTTTACTATGGAAAAGCCCGGATGTAACGGCCATTTTATTCCCCATTCGTAATGACAATATTGGTAAATAGGGGACCAATGGGCGGATATCATCCATAATTATACTATCTATGACTAAATCACATTTTGTAACTTTGTCATGTGAACACATAATAGCAACTGTTGTGTTTTCCTGACCAGCAACACCACACAGAAAGGCCCCACCTGGCCCGGGGACTTTCACGCTGTGAGGCAGGAGTGTTAACCACTCTGCCACCATACTGCCCTCTTGCTTTGTATAAACTATTACTGTAGTCCTAGAGCATCTTGCTATAAAAATGCATTGTGCTAAAATTCAGGGGACACCTATCTTTGGAACAATAATCTATAATAAGGTTTGTTTCTCTGAAAACCACTTCTAATGGCTCTTTTGATACGAGTGTTGGAACTATGACTATGAGAATAAAAGCTAAAAACCAATGTAAAGTTTGTCTATTTAATTCCAGTCAGAAAAAGGTACAAGTACAGCGCTGGTAAACAATACAAAGTTAACATAAGGTCAGCCAACAAGTTGTGTCCCTGGTAAACTCAATACCCTAAAAGTCATAACCTTTGGCCACACCTCTTGCAGGAAGTGGGCGCTTCCTGCCATAGTATCAGTACTTTTCCACTATGTGTCCAGCCAGCCGTGACCAACTTGTTCTAACTGGTTTCAACAGATAAGGAATTTAGTCCTAATCTAGGGTGCAGTGTAAATGCAAATTTAACAACTAACAAGTTTAAACAGTTATAAGGATGCATCTTAATAGAAAAATACTAACAGGTCTGCAGCTTTTTATCAGTTACCTTTCAATGTAGGAAAGATATATGTGCTTTGTTATTTACCGTACACAGTTGGAGAAGGAAAGGGCTAACTGGTGTTGTGTGTTTCCGAATAACCCTTAAACAGTATGTGTCTGCTGCTTTATACGTATTTGTGTAATGTATGTCTGTATAGGCTACATGCACTTTACTGTACTTCAGTTTATAAAAAAAGTAATGCTGTTAAAAATCAAAGTTAAGTGGCCTTTTTTAAATCTGCAGTTTTTACTTTTTTTTAAACATTTACTGGTCAAGAGAGAAAGAACGGATTCATGTGTTTGTACAGAATGGAGAAGTCATTAAAATTTAAATGGCTGCATTTATGTAATATTTTTAACCTACATTAGGATTCATAGTGTTGTACATTCAGTGGGTGGTAAAGGGAGTGTTAAGTGTCTGCCCAATGAAATGTCTGGCCAATAGCACTTTAGGTTAGAGAATGACCTGCCCATTAATTATTGGACAACTCGCTCTGAGGTTAACAACGGTATATTTACCAGACCCATAATGATGACATTTAAACTGGTGTGGGCCTGTAAAGACTTGAAAAGTTGTCAGAGTTTGGTTGGAAATAAAAGCACGGTTATCCCAACATTGGTCATAGCCACATTCAGTGTTTGAAGGACTATGATTCATTAAGGATGGGTGGAACAGTTAACTCACTGCAGAAGGTCTGGCAAAGCACGGACACTAACCTCAGCTAGTCATCTTCAGTACACTCAGTCCACTATTACTCCACACATTACAGTGACCTTCTGTTAGGCAGCAGCCTTCTATTACAATGTGTGCAGCATGTGCAGGACAGTGAAATGAAAGTACATTTCTGCAGAATGCAAGTGTGAGAAATACATACGTTGGTATGAGTTATTGTCGCGTTCTAGGAGACCAGTGTAATGCAGGTTGTGTTTATGCACTGCTCTCTTAATTGCCTCATCAGTAAATGTCAAGCGTTCAAATAGCTCCACCGTCTAGTTTTATTTATTCATTTGTGCACCATCAGACGAAGGCACTGCTGCTGCATGCTGCAATTACTGCTGCACGGCCAAATGTGCCAATGAATAATAAATCACAACACAAAGAGATCTAACCAGCTGTCTGCAAATCCTAAGAGCAACTAGAGAGTAAACTCACAGCATTTACAGTTGAAATGTTTTATTTAGCCTTTACAAAGGACACTGCAATGGCGTCTCTGGAGGACACACAGTGCTGGAAGAACTTATGCATAAAACAACCAGGCAATGAGCGAGCAAAGATATTTTAAGTAAACCGCAGGAAAGAAAAACATAACCAATCATATTAGCCCCATTACACTCATGTTGTTCCCGTTGTGCAGATATGTAATGGTTGTTCAGTGCCAGTGGCAAATCACGACTCACATGAACACAGTAGGCTCGTGAACAGAGGAGACAAAATCTGTGCTCAAGTAAAAATGGTGCTACTTTAACCCTTTGGAGTCCCTTGGTTTTGTGTTCCACCTGAGTACCTTGGACACAAAAAAAATATTTTAAAGATTGCCATAAAAATGTTATGTGTCAGCATATTTTTTCACAATTTTTTCATGACTCATATTACTTATCAACTTGTCCTCACCACACATAACAAATATTTATGTTTTGTTATTTTATTGTAACCATATAAATGCCAGTTTATGGATTTTTTATTCCAGTTTCAGTCCAGTTCTTTGTTTGTGTTATTGTTTTTATTTTATTTTTATTAAAGTAGATTTTTCATGTTTTCTTTTGGGGAAGGGGGGAAGGGGTTATTATTCCCAAAAACATTGATTTTTGTTTTTTTTTGTTTTTTTTTTAAGGCAAAAAAAAAACAACACAAAAATAAATGTGATGAGATGGGTTAAAATAAAAACAGCATTTAGTGAAAAGACTACATATCTATTGTTGAGTCTTTATTGAAGTGCTCATTATACAGTACATTTAACTTCCACATACACTCTAGTAAAAGAGGAAATGAAATCTTACAATTCCTCAAATGTATGTTTAAATGTAATTACTTCTTACACACCTCTGTTGAAAAGCGGCTGTGGAGAGTGGGTCCATGGATGGTAGGCTCTATTTAAATGTGACCAACTGCATGGAAAGTGCAAATGCAATAATTAAAAAATGATGCAAGCCAGCTGCAGTAAGGTTGGGAAAATGTTTGACACATAAAATAAACTGTATCCAAATAACATGCATAAGTGTTAACATGCCTCCATTTTTAGTTATTATCCTCACAATATTTTTAATTATCCAGTTTGTTTGTCTTTTATTTACTTTAGACTCTGCCAGAGCTATCTTCATCATTGCTACCTGCATAATCATAACCTCAGTCATAACCGTGTGATTGGGATAAATCAGAGATCAGACGCAGTTTTCCGCTAAAACAACATCTGAACATCTGTCGCGCTCTCTGCTCCAAACCACTTTGTTGTTCCTCTCAACTAATTGTGGCCATTAGGAGAGCGTAACGGTTTCCATGGCGATACACTGATGGGCCTGGGTGTTTCGAGCGCTAAAAATTTCGGTCATTTCATGCCATCTGCTTCTCCTGATCACAATCTCCTGAGTGGTGATGGAAATTACGTGAGTCAACACATCAGTCGAATGCAGGTAGACGTGTTTGATGAACGGTGACGTGAGGAAAAAAAACACACAATATGTTGTTGCGCATCCCACGGAGATAACAGACAATGCAGTGGCACAGGACCAAGTCTAGTCCAGAAAAGAAAGAGGAGCTGTGTCCACAATCCTCTTTATAGTTATAGGATCTCACTCACAGTGGATCAGAGTCCTTTTTTCCTTTATCAGACACTGAAAGGGGCACAAGAGTCACAGATTTCTGTTAAAGGACATGATGACAGATCACCCTCTATATAGTTGTCACAAAGGAATAACTTTAAACATCAAAGTCACATGTTGTAAATGTCTGTAAACACAATTATAATACAAGCAAAGTCGTCATTGGCTTTGGAATTGTTTTTTTTTGTCTTACTTTTGAGGCTAGCCCTGTCGTCAAAAGGCAATGTTTTCACATCAGAAAGCTGAAAACAGTATAATAAAAAAATATTTCAATGAATGTTACTATTTATTTTACTGTGGTGTTGCTTTAAATTAGCATTATACATTTCTCTATAATTTATTAATTCCCTGTGGATATTCTACAATTTTAAATCACTTAATCATTTATACTGGTTTACATTAACCTGATAATTCAGATAATCTGCTCCACAGTGTTTTTAAATTATTTTTATTTTATTAACTTTGATTGGGACATACATGAGACACAGCCACATAAACATGCCAGATTGTAGCCTTAGGCTAATTGCCTCCAGTGCTGTGTCACTGGAGGATATGAGTTTTATTCAATCAGAGCAGCACCATGTTGTTAAAGTTTGTAACGATAAGACGGTCGCTACATTGTCAAACCTAAAACACACCCAGACCTGTCAGTACTGCCACATCATTGGACACAATGAGCCATGGTTAGGCCATGGTTCAGCTGTAAATACTTCAAAATGAATTGATTTTTTTTAAACTCACAAAGGTTAGAAAAGATTTGTATACCCAATGGCAACATAACACCAGTACTGAAGATTTCTTTCTTAAAAGCTGCTGTAACCAAAGACTCCTCACCCTCCCAATCCAAATCCATATGACCATCCTGCTTTAAATTTATTTAAAAAGAAAGAAAACTGAACTAACCATCACTATAAAGTGACAAACTCACAATAATGTGTAGAGTGGGAAGGAGTCAATTCACACATAGACACAAATTCAGTGAAATCCTTCAGACATTTCTAAACATGTTGCTCTTCTTGGGGAAAGCAGCTGCCACCTCTATTCTTTTTTCATCAAAGACAACAACAGCTCTGCAGTAGAGAGTAGTTCACATATTTGTGACAGCAGCCACTAAGCTCAAGTCATTTCCTGAGTCAAAGGTGTTACTGCATGTGGCATTATCTCAGAAACCAGCTCTTTATTTCCTGCTCTTTGTTTTACATTTTACAGTTGTGTCTAGTCATTCTAAATTAAAATTTGGGAGGGGTATTGCAGCAAGGAACATAATCAATTTTTCCTAATCATGGTATCAGGCACCAATTAATTAGGATTTATTCATTCATATTTTTTTTTCCTATGTTCAGGGAGCAATACTAAACAGAACCTTCATCTTAAACCTGCAAGTGCACTTCCCATGATTTCAAAAAGCTATTAACACAAAACAGTGGAAAGTCACTGTAACATCGATGGATTCAGTAACAGCTTTCAGCTCCTATGGCCCAGATGTCCCAATGATATGATGTGATGATAATGGTTATGACCAGGCCAGTCATGTAGGATTTGTTGAGCTCCATCAGAAACATGTTTTATTATCCACATCCTCATCACCTTTTGTACAGGCCACCTGCTAGTGACGCACTAACAGCTTATATTGGCCACACAAAGGGCTGTAATACACATGTCCATCCATTTTTATTATGAATAAAGTAACCATAGCATTTTCACACAGCAAAGGGGTTTGCATGTGTTAAAGAGTTAAAGAGAGAAGACAAAGAAACATGGTTTGTAAAGTCGGTGAGCGTGGCAAGAGGTGATGTAACAAATGCCATAAAACAAAATTGTCATGTTTATGTGACAGCCAGCTAAGAAAGAGTGGCCATTCTTACTCCAAGAGCAAAAACCTATGTAAAATGAAATGATCTGTCCGCAGTAAAGGTCAGCTGTCTGTGAAAAAGAGGGCTAATTCTGAGATATAGCTGCAGTACTCAATGACAGATTACAAAGAATGAAAATTGCTCATCTAATGAGAGTACAGTAATAAAGTATAAATGCCATCCTAGTATTTTTATGTATGTTCATTAGATAGAAACAAGACATAATGAGTGTGAGAACTGGATGCGCTATATTATTTTTAAGGCCCACTCCCAATTCTACCCCTACCCTTCAGCCCTTAGCCCTCGTTTTGCAGGTTTACGAGACAGAAAGGGGTGTCCCATTTGGATCAAACGGAGATTTTGAGGACCACACTCGAAACAGAAGGGTAAGATAATTTCCCATCATGCAGTGCGTTCAACGGCACAGAAGCAGCAAGAGAAGTGTAAAACAAATTTTGGCAAAAAAATTTGCATTAAATATTTTTATGCATAACACTGCAAAAATGTATAATGTAAACGAACAGTGCTTTTTGTTTTTGTGGTTGTTGTAGCATCTTTGAGTGTCTTGTGTCTGTGACAGGGACTGAGGATCTGCAACTGATACTGTTCAGAGCAAGACTCAAGTCAAAACACTCAATAAACTGTTCATACACTGTATGATCATGATGTAGTCTATATATTATTATCATAATATTATGTTTATATATTCATACATTATAAACTATATGAGATTATACTGTATATAGTCTATATTATAAAAACTTGTACTGTATATGTTATGTTATGTATGATATATTTTATAACCTTATATTATTATAGATCTTAATATACATCTACACCTGTAGATCATACAGGTGTGGTGTCCCAAGGTGTTCTTAGTGGTAGTACGTAATCTTAGCCCTAACCCTTACCCCTTCCTTTGGAGGGCCAAGGAGTAGGGCTAAGGGGAAGGGGTAGAGGTTAATTAGAGAACTGGGGATTGGGCCTAAGTCTGAAATAAATAATAATATAAATATAAAGGCTCCTCAAAAGGGGATAAAAATTAAACATCTGAAAGATCTGCAAGGGTCACATTTGTACTACACATACCATAATATGTGGTCAGATATTGTTATGGTATTAGCAGGTTTTTGAAAACAGTGAGATGGAGAGCAGGTGGCTGCAGGCCAACAGATCACTGTGCCATATCCCTTATTGTGACGACACCGTGACTGCTCACTGAACTGGATTGAATTCAAAAAATGTTGCCAGGTAGCCATTTCCCTGTGGAACAAGCAAATAAACGTAAGTAATTTCACTGCGGGTTACGTGCAATGTGAAAGCACATTTTCAGAATAATAGGCTTCTTCCTCTGTGTGCATGAAAAAAAACATCAGCATGAAATTTTCAGCAGCAGATGTACGTGGCCGCGCAAGTCACTGTCACTTGCATCTATACTCATTTGTGCTTTTGAGTGTGTGCTGTGTAAGACCCCCATGAGGTTTCTTTGAGATTTTTGAGGACTGAATGTGTAATTTCTATCCTCACCATCCACCAGTGATGTCTTTTACATCAAAATCTCTTGTTTCCCTCCACCTTTCAGTTTGGGGGATTGTTTTTTCTCGCTACATCCTGCACAGACTTCACACATTTCAGAATAAGTAATTAGTCTCCTTTCTGTGTGTTCGACGGTGTCAGGTTTCATTTCACACCATAGTTGCAGAAGAATTTTTTTTTAAACCATTGTTCTCTATTTGAATCTGTTGCATTGAAAACAGAGCAAACAAACATGGCTATAATGATCTCTCGGGTGGCTGGTATCCAGGCTAATATGATACAGTACAGGCATCTTTACGTCTGTATCAGCAGTTTTCTTTCTTAGTTGTAAGGGCAACATTTCTTTACAAACAAAGCAGCATTTTTGTCACAGTGTAAAATAGTGAACCCTCTGAAGTGGCTAGTATTGTTAATGATGCCCAAAACAAATACTTCTGCTGAGAGATTTCTGATTTCTGAATTGCACATTATACCTTACCTTTAGCATCCTTTTTATGTTGTGAACCATATAAAGGATTTTGACAATATGTTTTTTAATAATTCTGGGGCTATATATTTTACAGTAGTATAGTTTTATCTCCTCGAGAGTTCAATGTTAATGTGAAAATCACTACACTTTGTTTCACCTTTTTCTCACCTGCCCTCCTTCACTTTAATAGAGATAAGTGTCTACATTTGTTCTGTTCAGCATCAGTCTTTAATAGGCTTGTTCTTGTCTTGGTCTCGGTACAGTCTAGTATGGGCTCGTTTAGTGTGGTCTTGGCTACAACACTAGTGTGAACAATTCAGCTTGAGCCTTAACAGAAGACAACATGACAAACAAATTCAAATATATTCCAGTAGATCAAGGTAACTTTATGTTTCTCTTTGTTTTTGTAATGATACAGTTTCAACAACACTTAGAAAAAATCTCACTTCACTTTCCTTTGTTCATTTTTTTTTTTTTTCCTCTTTGGCTTTCCCTTTGTACACTACCCACTATCTGACTGATGTAAGCTGGTTGTAACACCGTTAATGATTACATTGATTACATTGAGTCAATAAGATAAGCCTTCTTCAGTCGTGGAATATAATTTCCAGAGAATCATTGGAAGCATTGTTGTGCGGCTCAGTGAACAAATATTAGTTTAAATTACAACAGCTCACACGACTAATGTATTTTCTCTCTAACCGAGCTCACGTCAGCCTTTCTTTTTACGACCCGTCTATTTCAGGAATGTCTCGTTTAGTGTAACTGTAAAAGACACAGATGAGGGTGGTAAAAGCAGCACATCCCCAGGCAGGCTCCCCTCTGTCTGCTCGTCCATTATATCGCTGCATCTGCCTTACTCCAGCTTTTGGAACTGGGTTGTTTCCATGGCGACCAAGTATTTGATGGACAGGTCTGCGCATGATGGCCAGTCTGCTGCGAGAGTCTCTGCCTTCTGCTGTCGTCCCGAGCAGGATGGCGTGTCTCCATCTCGACGCCAGCATCAGTATGTAAATGCAGACTTATGCCCATGTAGAGACAAATGCAACGGGAGGCTGCTATTCTTATCACAAACACACACAGCTTCACACCACACATTCAAGGGGTCTACTTTAAGACACAAACACCTACATAATCATTTTACAGCCAGTTCTACCCACCCACAGCACAGGCTGCACAAAAACTCGTTCTCACATGTGAAACCTGGCATGCCACATGAGACACAAAACAAACAAACAAAATAAAAGCACAGGCAGAAATATCAAAGTCACATTTTGTAACATTAATCAACACCAAAACAAAGTATTTTTTATTTTTTATGTTTATACTGTTTCTTTTTTTGTGTTCATCTGCTTCAGCGGATGGGCACTATAGGCAGGACAGGAGGGTCTATCTGATGCTGCACATTCTGTTTCTGTTGTTCTGGTAGGTGCAAGGTAAATTTTCCACAGTTAGCTTTTTGGTATAATCTGAGCATTTGTCATAAATCCTGTGTCTCTTTGGCTAGATAAAGACTCAAGACCTACTGGCATTAAGCTAAATAAGACAATCTCAGATCTGCTCATTTTAAAATAAGTATGTTTTGCATATTTAGCATTTAAAGTTGCTCAGGTACATACTGTCAATCTTTGGCACAGCATATCTTATTCAGGTGGAAGTGTTGTGGGAGCTGCAGAGAAGTTAAGAGATGCTAATAAACCCTGCATATTGCAGATACAGTTGAACTGTCAATGCACATACAGAAAATATAATAGTCCATAACTTCATATAAGACGTAATCGTTCTGTCATTGTTCTGCAACCCCAATCAAGGTCATGCTGGATTTTCTTTCAAACACATAGCACAATTATTTTCAGCATAAGTCATGAAAACATAGGCATAAACATAATACAAGTGTCCAAACAGTAATGACAGTCCTCGGTGCTGTGAGCCAGTGTGACAAAGAGCTTGTCTATTCCATCAAAGAGTCCCCAGCAGTGAACAAAACAAATGTCCACAATGCTATTAAGATGAATTAAGAACAGTATGAAGCTGACTCATTTGTCCCTGTGGGTTCATTAATGTAAAGTGTAAAAAGTACATTTTAAAACTAGATTAATTTTAAGAAAAAAGCCTCTCCTGTACTGGCCCAAATGTGTGTAATGGGTCAGAAATTGCGTAATTAATGTAATGATAATGTAAGGAAGAAAAGATAAAATCCTTTTGGGAGAACAAGTACAGTAACTGTACTCCCAAAAAATAAAATGCAGAAAAAATGTGTTTGTTGTTGATCATCAAACGTGTCTTATTTGCAACTACGAAAGATGAGCCTTGTTGACTTTGTGGTAAGCTTATTATGCCCTAAATGTGCCCTTTAATCAAATAATTTTAAGGCCACCAAAATGTATTTGGTGTAATACATTGCAGCCATAAACTTGTACTACTACTTGTAGACCAGCACAAACTATGAGTATGTTGTCTCACAATAAATGCAAATAAGGATGCAAATGGAATATAAAATCCAAATAATATTGTAAAATTATAATAATATTGTTAATAATAGGCCAAAAATAACTGAGCATCAGTAAACACTGTCAGCTTCACTCTTTGACTACAGAAGCCACGATTGTTGCCCGGCGAGTGTGTGGTTTCAAGCAGCGCTGTGTAATTTTACTTGAGCTCTGCCTGGGCTTTGAACGCCTTTTTCCCAAAACTGGCCAGACTCCACATCAGATATAATGAGGGAACATGGAAGCCAAACTAGAGGTTTGAAATGGTAATGAGAAAGGCTCCCTGCTACTAACAGAGACAGAAGGACAGATTTAGCTCAGTGCAATTAAACATTGGACGACAGTAATGGGCCACATTTAGAGGAATGTCTTATATTTAGCTACGGTGCCCTGCAGGAAGAACAAACCAAGTTCAGGTTTAACATACTACAATCTCAATTTATACCAGAATATGTATAATAGCCATGTCTGAAAGCATGTTCAACAGAAAATTACAACTGCACTCCATTACTCTGCAGAAAATGGCCATTTCAGAGATTGTGTAAAACAATGATTGCTCTTTGTGCTCCTCGAGATCATAATTTCAAAATGGAAGTGTAGTTAAATCTGGCCATCAATGAGGCTCTTTCATAAATTTAGTACATTTCCTCCTTGTTCTGCATCACTAGCACCACATGACCATGACACATGAGGCTCTGATAAAGAAAAGATGACAACAGATGATTTGAAGTATGTAATATTATGTGTTTTTGAATGTCAGGAGTGGTTTGCTCAACAAATGCAATCACCCAGTGCAACAGTGTTGGTAACAGTTGTTTTGCAGGTTCGCATGATAGCATCTAATGAAGATTGTGCATGCAGTGACAATAAATGTTGTAATGCCAGAAACATTTGAGGTACTGCACTTTATTCACTCACTTTCCTTCAACATAACACAGGTATGCTCTGTTTTAAGCCCTAACCAGTGCAATCATTGTCGAAACCTTGAGATGTGAACTCCAACTGCTAAGCTATCGAGACAGAACTCTGAACGGCCATTTGATAGCTTTTCTTGGGTTAAATTTGATATATTTCTTTAAGCATTTTTAGGTGTGAATTGTGCTTAGCAGAGAAATGCAAATGTATTTATTGTCGCCAGCCATTTGTTCCTACTGCCTCTCAGTGCAAATCGGTTTTGCAAACAGGCAAACATCTTTTCATTTGCACAGGGCTGTTGTAGCATTTTTATGGAGGACATGATCTGTGCTGTGTATAAGAGCTATAGCTGAAACATAAAATTATACTTTTATTGCATTGTTGTTTTTCTTATTATCATATCATTATGTCATTTCTTAATAGAATTGAGTACTAGCTGCTTTACTTGTAAAGAAATAAATGGTGTTGTATAATGTGAGCCTGCAACTCTCCCTTGGCTATAAAGACAGAACAATGTCCAACTGACCCCCATCAGAAATATATCAAAGAAATGCAACAAGTCTAGTGAACAGTAAATAGAGGGCAGCAGAAGAGTAGCAGAAATGGCCTTTGGCAAACCCAAAGCATTTGATATTCACATCCCTGCACAGCCAACTGAAGAAGTTACATGTGTCAACCTTTTCCAATTTATGTAAACCCCCTGAACTCGTTTTCCTCACCTGTAGATTAATCAATCTATAATAAGTGATATTTGAAAATATAGTTCACAAATCAAAAAAGTTGTTGCTTGGATTGTATGAAGTGTTGTTTTTTTTGTTTTTTTACCCACATCTCTTTGGCTTTGCCTGGTTACCATTAGAAACGTCAAATAAGGAGGCCTTTCTGCACACTCATCCAAGTGTGACAACTGGTAAGGGTAGGGGGGACACATGGGTCATCGTGGCCATTCACGATGACCCATGAATGGCCACGATGACACATGGCCATTCATGGCCACGATGACACACATGCAGTGTTTGCTTGGCATGATGCCCCTGAAACGTCACCAGTGTGTGAGATAATATTTATGCAGCTATCTCAGGCTTGGTTGGGCTACTTTAGATGCATCAAGATGGCAGCCGTAAATTAGAGACTGTCTAAAAAGAGTCTCCAGAGTTGTCTCCAGTGAGTATAATGATTTGAAACACTGTCGCTGGTAGGAATTAAGCCTTTTCACCGCAGGGCGTTGTTTACCTCTGTTTGTTTTGGAGACCATTTGTGGCTAATTTGGGTTTTACTCTTGAGGTGGATATGGTGTTTGGCTTAGATTAGGTCTAATTACACAATGACCTTTTCAAAGTAAATTTGTAAAACTAGTTTACAAAGGCTTTGTCCAGTTTTACAATTACTCCTTTAGAGTTGCCCTGGGAATTCCTGTTTTTTCACTCCAACATCAAGATGCTCTAATACACTCTATAGCAAAGACTGTGTTTTGGACTGATGCTGCCGTGGGTCATTACTTCGTCGGGAAGTAGTAGGTGATATCTACATTAGCCTAGAAACATGTCTTTGCAAAGCATCAAGAATGGTATTCTTTTAACCTCATATAACTCTATGACACAACCTCAGAGCTAAACATTAGGGTATGTGACAGTGACTACAACCCTGAAAAGTATTCTTAGTAGTGTAAATGATTAATGAACTCTATTTTTAGGAGGGGAACAAGGGGAGTCAAAGTGGTCTATGTAAGTTTGCAGCTTCCCATTTAAAGGTAAGACAAACAAACCGCTGAGATGTTGTGCACTCAAAAGTCCCTGAATTTAAGTGGCAGTGCTACATTGGTCAAAAAAAAGCAGCGCAGTGTAGAAGCATCTGTAACCTGACTGGAGTTGAAGAGATGACGTTGTGTAAGCCATTAGATACCTGAGGAACAAGCTATCATTAGAACAAAAAGATGGCAACAGCATTCTCATCTCCCTTAGTTTAAACTAAGAAAGTGGAGGCTTTAGGCTTCAGGTAAATGCTCTTCAGAAGAGCCCTCAAACATTGTCGGCTGGAGGAACTCATGCAGTTTAGCACGCTAGCATCGATCAGACGCACTGCTAAAAGAATCTCTAGGGCTTCCTCTGTGGTTGACATATGCAACTGAGACACACAAAGTCAGAAAACGGCAGTATAGCTTTCTATTCTTTAACCTAATAAAAACAGTGAGAGTCTGGGGATTCGAAGGTGTTCAGTGGAGTTCAGAAACTTGAAAGAAAAGCTGGATGAAATGAGTATTCCCCCAAGGCCTGCCTGCTGCTGCTTCCCATGCTCCTGCAGTCAGAACCATCAGCAAAAAAGTCTGGGTAAGCATTATAGCAGATTGAAAAACAAGACCTTAAGGGCAGTAAGCCAAAGGTCAATGCATTACTGCTTTGAATGTATGTAAATAGCTCATTCCAGTTTATTCAGTTTTCCAATCTTCTTTATATTGGGCCGTGTTGTGTATGTAATTACACTCCATGTGTTTTGCGAAGCAGAGTAAAGGAATGTTTTTTTTACAACAAAAGATATGGGGCTTCCTGTAGAAAGACCGGATGCCAATCAGCATAAAGTTTGTTTATTTTACACGAAAGGGGATGTAGATTGCAGAAGTAATCTATTAAAGCAGCACAATGCAATGTTTGACCATCAAAATATAGACTCAGAATCATCATCCAAAAATAAACAACCACAAATAACCCAAAAAAACTTTTTAATTAACACAGTGCAAGTATATTTTTCACAACAAAATAATTTCTTAATTCAATAGATCAGTATTTGTGATGGACAGGTGTCATTTTAATCATTGATATATAGGTAGATAGTTAACTGTTTCACTAATTTTCGGTTTACTTGGGTAATTTTTATTTTAAATACAATACAATACTTTTGCTCATTACTTCTTTTGTCCGCACTGTAGCTTTCTTTTGTTCTAAAAACTGAATAATATTTCATGTCTTGGGCTGTGTTTGGATTATTCAGATTATCTGTCCTTCTTTCAGCTTCTCTCTCGAAGCATCTGTACGTGGCCTTCCTGTGTGACTTCCTGTCTAAATAAAGGGACAAACCTGCACTACATTTTTTTCAAGCCTGGGAGGTGGTCCCCAGGGAACAGATGTGGGAAACAGAAAGTGTTAAATGGCCCACGGAGAGCGGCCTGTGATGTATGAGCGAGTGCTGGTGCGAGTGCTGGTATAGTAGACTATAAGGTCTGAATGTGCACTAGGAGCAGGGGGATTGGATGAAGACTAAACAAGACTGAGGAGCAGAGTGAGAGCGGGTATCAGTCAGTGAGTGTTAAAGTGTGAAAAGTTTGAAGCAAGATGTGGGGTATGGGCAAAAAAGAGAATCAGTGGTGTTGGAGCTATTTTGCACTTTGTTTATTATAGGCTTAAGTTATAGTCTAATTTATTTCTTTTCTTTTCTTGCTAAAAGTTAACTTGCTTTATTTTGCATTTATGCTTATTTTTTTGTTTATTTACATTGTCGTTTATTGGTCACTTGCAGTGCTATGTTAATTTGCATAAATAGGTCATGGTGGGAGGAACCAGGGGGGCTGCGAGGGCATATGGTTTTTTACCACAGCGTGAGAGAATCAACAGGAAATGTCTGTGAGCTTGCTTATATGTGTAAATAAACCTCATCGAACTCATCTTTTGCTATGGACATTAGTTTATTTTGGTACCTCTAACCATGCGTAAAGCCTAACCCATGACGTAACCTCAGTGGCCATTTGAGAAGTTTGGTATTATTAGTTTTGTTTATGTTTATAGACAACAAGTAGTGTTGTGGTGCTGCTACTTTGCATTGCAGAAGTCTCAGAAGGAGGCACATTTAGGGTGACCACACTTCTGTTTTTCTTTTTTTTTTTGGACTGTGCCAGACTTGACTCAGTTTCTGTATTGCATTATAGGATCCATCTATTAATATTTTGAGATTTTGATGCCAGTGTAGAAGGGGGCATGGGAGGAAAGCAGTGCAGCAGTTAGATGTGGAGTCTGACAGTGAATGATCGAGGCAGTCATACGGATATGACAGATGAAGAGAGGAGAAAATGGAGAATGTTTGATAACTTATACACATCTGCAACGCAAGGATGATAAATGACTTCCATTTACAGCAGGAGGAAGACTTTCTTCACCAGGGCCTCCCTGTGGGGCTGAACCACAGCGGCCATCTTTTGTGTCCTTCTCTAACCTTTGTCTGTTACTATATCAATCCTGTATCCAACATTTTTCATTCACTTTAAGGCCACTTCTTCTTTACATGGCTACATTCTGAAAGACCTTTCAAGCTTTTTCTACCATCTACAAATGTCCTTCGCATGTTTGACCTATACCATGGTTTGTAATAATCAGTGTAATAAGATGGAAACTTAGTCATTCATTCACTAAATTTCCTGGCAATGTTGGTGTAAAAGTAGCTAATGATCTCACCTTTAAGTATTATAATGATTCTCACCATCTTGTGCATTGTTCTAAAATGTGTCAATGACAGGTAATTGGTCTAACATAGACAAAAATACAGCAGTAAATCCTTTTGTAGTAACTCACATGATAGAAATAAAGCAGAGAAATGAGAGTGGCTAAAGTAATGGAGTGCTGTTTCAGTCCCCTGGTGGCAGCTGATGACAATGAATCTCTCTATGGGTATAATAATAAAAAAGTAGAAGCTAGTTTGGTGAATCTCAAATTATGTCTGAACTATACACTGTTGACATCTTGGTTTAATATGGCACCTTTTAAAAGACCCAAGAGCATTCAGCAGTGTGAACTTAGCCCTGAACTTACACATTCAAATGCATAACCCATTAATAACACCTCAGAAGGCCGCTTTTGTAAATTGTATATTGAAATTAATACAAAGAGAGAAAAACTTTCTATTTTTGGACAACCAAATGTAAACAGCTTTTTCAACTAATTATTTTCTTTGCTTCTTTTGTGCATAATATACATCCTTGCATTATTGGTGTTTATGGTGCTTTTTAAATAAAATACTAGGGGTGTGCATTGGCACTGCCCTCACGATTCGATTCAATTACGATTCACCAGGTAACGATTCGATTCAATTCGATTCTACGATGCATTGCGATGCATCAAAATTCTACTGCACACAAGGCAAATTTTTCATCAGTCATGAGGCAATACAAGCAGATATTAAACAACTGAATTTATTGGCTGCTATATGTCTCCTGTATCTTTCACATAAAAGTTATTAAAATGTAATTAAATAAAATTAAATAAAATGTAATTAAATGAAATGTAATTAAATAAAATTAAATGGTACAGGGTATTGAATATGTCATTTTCAAACCTGAAAAAGAAAACAATCAAAATCACTGCTTTCAGTGCTTAATCGAAAGTGACATAATCGATTATGGCACTTTGCTGCATCGATGCTGAATCGTTCATGCCCCGCATCGCAATGCATCGCCGAATCGATTATTGTTGACACCCCTATAAAATACTGCTTCTGATGACATCATACATGCAATAATTCAGCGCCATTGTTCTCCATGGATGAACAGACATGAGCAGACAGTGAGGTGGGAGAATGTATTCCGTCGGGCAAACATTAATTTTCTCCTCACACTGTCTTCCCAATGTAACATAGTTTGTTGATGTAATACACAATCCCGATATTGTCCTTGGTTGGATGGATTTGTGCCGGCCAACAAGAATCATAAGTCTGTGTGCAATCAGCGAGAGAGTTGGAAGAGACAGCAGACAGAGGCCCCAAATCTACCTGATATTCCTCAAGACAATGTCAAATGCTCTGCTCAAGTGCAGACCATCTATTCTCTTCCCTTACACTGTATATCATGAAGAGGTCGTTCAGCTTGTAGTTTGCTGTTGCAAACTAAAAACGGGGGAAGATCCAGAGAAGAGAATCAATTGGTCAATCCAAATAACCAGGGCTTGAGAAATAATGTAGTGTGTCCATATCATTGATGTAGTATACCGATGAAGGCTACATAACACTTGTTGAACAGTGTAGCTTTAAATACATTTCTTTCTGACCTGAGGGCATCTGCAGTGTTTTTCTCTCACAAGCTGATAAGACTTTGTTGGATTTGTCACCATCCACGGCTCTCTTACTGCCAAGGTCACTGTAGCTGATGGCGAGGGAGACAACAACACTTACCAAGAAAAGAGGTTGTAATCAGAGAGAGAGAGACTGAAACTATAATCAAGCATGGACCTTCGGCAGAAAATGCAGCGAGCATGAACAAAAGAGAAAAGAAAAATTAAAAGCATGTGGATGAGTAAAGGTTTAAGCTATTTTTTACATGTTCTAATCAAAAATGGCCCGGCTGTGAATGTGTTGTCATAATAAAAATCAGGACAAAAATGTGGACTGCCTAACGACACCAGAACAACACTGTGGACACACCAAAATATGAAGGATTAAAATCTTTTCCACATGTAGGACTCTCTCCGCAGTGGGCTGGTTTAACGCATCTGGGGTCTTGTCCATTTTTCAACTAGTTCACTGGGCTGGAGAGTTGAAGCATGGATCAAATCTATTTTCTGGTGCCTTTTTCGAAAAGATTTGCACAGTTGCACCTGCTTTTCTCTCCGTATAATTCCTGTTGATGCATGAACCACTTTAATGAATCCCGGCAGATTACTGAAGACAATTATTCTAATCCACTCCGTCTGGGGGCTTTTTTTAATTCTCCACTCATCTGAGAAATGTGGCAAAAGTGCATCCTCTCTCAGCTCAATCCCCTGCCTCCTGTTGGAGACGGCGTTCTTCTTTTAAAAAATCCTGCCGAGACAAATTGTGTGTTCCCAACAAGGCCTGAATTGTTTCCTGTGCTCCTTTTATGGCACTGATAAATATTCATTTTGCTAATGCCTGTGTGCTGCTGCAGTGCAGAGTGTGAGTGAGTCAAGCTGTCGGGGATATTGATGAGTCCGGGATCTGAGAATTCTCAATTCTCACAACAATCAGGCCTCATCATTTCTCCTGTACCAGACAATGAGCAGGCTCTTACAGACTCAGATAGTGCCTTATCTTTTCTTTGACTTTAACCAGAAAGAAGAACAGATGTCTTGTCACAGGCTAGAACTAACCACTATTTTGAAACTCAGATGGCCAATGACGGGAAGTAATGTGTTGTTTTGTGGCTCTTCCTTTTTGGGGAAGTTTCAAATGATGTCACGACTGAGAAACTGCTTCAAACAATCTCAATGGTCTATGGCCTATGGTCACAACATTGCGTCGCTGAGATCAGAAGAGAGTGGGGCTGTGAACCACCAAATGTGTCCTGGGGGCTGGATGGTGGAGGTTAATATCCAAAGAATCATGACAGGAATTCAATAAGGGGCTTTCGTCCTGTGAAATCCCACTCTCCTCATGTTTCTGCTTCTCTTTTTCCGATGCCTCCTGCCTCTTTCCCTGCTCCCCCAGGGGAACGAGTTAAAAGCATAATACTGGGAGTACTCAAGTGCTGAGGAGGCCTCTGGAATGCTAAACAGTCTTGTCAAATAGCTCGCTGCAGCACAGGATCTCTGAGCTGATGATGGGCAGTGAGGAGATGAGCAGAACGCTGTAAATACTCTTTAAAACTCATCTTTAAATCAAAGAGTATTAATGCCAGGAGATGTCAGGATATAAACACGTCGGATTCAAGTGGTCTATAAGTTAGCATTGGGTTTTAAACTGGATGAGATTTCAGCTCTAAATCCAGTGGGAGCAGAAGAACTGAGAGAGAAAGTTTTCTTCTTCTTTATTTTTAACTGGCAAAGCACTGCAATATCTTTTTTAAAATACAGTACACACAGCAAAACAGAAATGAAGCTCTATTTGTCTTTGCAATAAAGGTGCATTCTGCATCAGTCTTTCATTTTAAATGGACAGGAATGTACAGTCAATGTCCACACGGTGTCATTGAATCAAAAAACATAACCAAATAATGCCCTATCTTTTTCCATCTTGTTGATATGACAGGCTCCATCTACGGTTTTACATGGCTATAATTATTAATGCAGTGCTTCATCATTGGTCTTATCATGAAAGCCATTTTTTTCCTGATCATTTTCCACCTGAGACAAAACAGATATTTGTGTGTGTCTGTCAAATAAAAAGTCTCACATATTATAGCATTTAAACAACACTGTGTATTTTTGATCAACATTCAACTCTGTGGCCCACAAGAACATTACCCACTGTTGGGTCCATTACGCAACAAATCCACATTGTCTATTTTTATAGATGCTGTATTATGCTGTCATGTGAACTCTAATCCATGTGCCCAGGCGTTGCTAAAATTTAAACTTGATTTGGAGACAAACCTGTGGAAATGACCACAGTTTGTTTCATCGCATTTTATTTGCCAAAGCTTTGTTTTGTAATAGTACAATATAATCTATGTTGCACTGACTATGTTGTAAATGTTGCCAGGTTTTTAAACTTTGGCATTAGCAGAGAAAGAGCAAAGTATATTCAGATTATTCTCTGTTAGGCCGTTGGCACCACACACTGTAGACAAACATTTCATCTGTGTAACACTGCCTACTGTGTTCCTATTCGGGGCTGAAAAAAGAAGCACAGTGTGACTGCGGGAGTGGGTGTCCTGACTGGACTGTTGTGCGAAAAGAGCTCAGGGTATATGCTGGCGAAAACCATTTCAGTGCAGTTGTAATGACACACTGCCGCAAACTTTCTCTGCCCCCCTTGGCTTTTCACGCATGCATACACAGCTGGACCCTTGGCATTGTACAAGAACTCGGGTATAAAGATTTAATGAACCTGTAGGGAGCTTCATCTGCTGGGCTCTAAATGTTTTAAATGTTGCTATTTCTCACTGCGGCATCAGGAAAAGAGAATTTCCGGTGTTAAATCCTGTCTGTGGCCTCCTATGGGCTCCCACTGCCACAACAATGTCCCTCAAGCATAAAATACTTCAGTGTCTGCATGATGTAAGCTTTGCATAACCCAAGAGCTGATAATGTGGAGAATTAAATGAGCAGGAGAGGCTCTAGGAGGCAAAGAAGGGAAAAGCAGGCAAAGATACAAAATGGGGAAATAATCACAGCGGATAAGCAGACTTTCCCTCTCACAGGGCTCAGAGACTGACACTGACAGACAAGCATTCACTCTCACATTCATTCTCTGTGGATACTTCCGTGAAAGTTTGAGTTGACCGGCCGGGGTTTGAACTCACAGCCTTCTTGCTAAAATCTCTGCCACTCTGTGTTGTAATTATGTTTGGTCAAATTTTCGCATCATTATGATCCTTTATGGCAATGTTTGTTTCCTCATTTATTGTGAGTAGCAACCTATGCCACATATGAACAACAAAAAGCAATCCTTGAGTTTGACTCGTGTCAGACAGAGAGGATGACAACCACACTGCATTATGGGTAAAGCTTCAGTAGATAGACACAACAGAGGAAGGGGATGTCTTGAAGGAAACCTGGCTTGAGGATTAATTTCCCGTCGAAGAAAAGAGCGGTACTGAAACGAATTTGATTTGACAGCCACCGCCCACTCACACTCCACCCCACTCCCCTCCTTGCTGCTGTTGTATTTTGACTCTCTTCTGTGCTCTGCCGCTATCTGACACAGATTTACAAAATGTGATGAAACACTCCCATGAGCTGTAATCCAGGGTGAGCATCCATTAAGAAGGCCAGTTAAGATGCTCAAGAAAAAGCTCATGAGAATGACTCCTGCAGTGGGCTTTAAGTAAGCACCAGACCTGGATTTCACAGCAGGACTGTGTGTGTGTGTGTGGTTTGGGTTGTCACTTTCTCATTTCCAGCCGTCACTGGGGAAATGGTAACTGCAGTGACTGACTGAAGCCTTTTCTGGGAGTTCTGTCAGTTCAGATGCTCATATGACAGTTACAAAGTAAAGCCACAGAAAAACCACTCAGATGATGTAAATGTGAGATGTTTTATTCCAACTGGTGCATCCGAGTTGATAAAAGTCCCAAACTGTGTCTGAAACGGCTCACTTATCATTGTGGAGTGTATAGAGAGGACGTAAGTGGATGCAACACGATACATTATTCATATATTCACACAGTAATAACTTTCTATTTGCAGTGGAAGCAAAGACATCGATCAGAGATAAAAGATCATAAATCTGAAACGGAGTCAGGGAGAGGCCATCTTATAAATACAGTTAAGATTCAGCTTAGATTTCAGAAAGTGATTCGGGAATTGTTTGTGCAAGGCAAACAAAAACTGAGCTGAAGGTCTGGATGTTGGTGCACATTGGCCAAATCTACTACAAGCAAAAACACAATAGTGTAAACCCCAAACTTTATTTCTGGAGATCCATATTTCCAAACGTGGCCCTTGACTTTTCGTGTCAGTTTTTTTTAACATTTTCTATCTCCAAAGCAAAAATACAGTTGAAATAACTTTGTGGAGTTTTCAATGATGTGGAAAGTGAAAGTTTTGTAGCTTCATAACAGGAACATAATGTTACCCAATGTTAATGTCACAGAACTAGAGAAGAGTGAAAACCCAAATGGGGATGAAGCTGCAGTAAATTGTTCAGAGGACTTTTAATCATGGGCACCACGACAGGCACAATGAGGACAAAGAAACAGGAACAATAGTGTTACTGTTCAGACATATAATAGATAAAGGCTGGCACAGTTTAGATACAGTTTGAGGTGGAGTAGATCTAGTCAGTGCTTTGACTCCACCTAGAGGTACACTACTGCACATCCCAGATCAAATAATTACATGTGAAAGCAACACTGTATGACTTTTCATTTTAAATACAGTGGTGGCCAAAATTGTTTTTTTGTTGAATTGTCCATTAAAATGCCATCATCAAAAGGTCATCATCATGCTCTATAGAAAATATAGAATAGAGCCGTCATAAAGACATTTTGATTAATTTCCTTACAAAGAAAACATTCTACAGTAGCTATTTTATTGTCAATGTCAGGCAAAAAAGTTCATGTTTTCTAAGATCTGTCAGGTGTTCTAATAATTTCGGCCACCACTGTAAATGTCAATATAATTTCCACCTTACTGCACTTTATTATTTACTGTGTAATACGTATATGTCAGTCTGGGGGAGCTGCTTTTGTCTTATAAACCTTCTACATTCTGTCTGTGAACCAAAACTATTAACCAACAGTAATGTTTCCTTTATTGATCAAAAGGTCGGCGCAGCAACATTCAGTGTGTGCAGACACCTGTTCATTTGTCACATAATCAAATGTTCAACACAAAATATATATTACAAAAAGATAAGCAATAAAACTCATGTGTAAAAATATATAAGGAAATATCATCAGCAGAAAACACTATTATAGGCAATTGGTCATAAAAGACAAAGAATAAAATTACACCTATCTCATTGTGAAATATTTATGATTATATACGTACGTATATACTGTAGTATATACATATTGCAGTGTGGGTAGTAATAGCTTCTGGCCTGAAGAGGGCAGGCAAGAGCTGAAATGATCACAGTCATGGACAAGGACTGTTGATAAAAGTAGATCAAATAAATCTGAAATATTCTTAAACAAAATCACACACTTATGAATAATACAGGTAACACGTCAGCACACATTCAGAGGAATTTACATCAGTTTGTGTCTTTCCAATCCAGCGGAGAGTGGGCTGTCACAATCAGGGCAATTTACACTGCAGATTACCAAGGGTGTGACGTCAAAGTTGTTGGCATTCAGATCATGAAGGACTGAGTCTGTTTGTAGCTCTTGAGCTGTGAGGAACAGACAGAGACACAATTTCCTGTCGTTAGCGAGTTATCAGCAACAAGACAACAAATGGAAAGCCTGAATTGATAGCAGCAATCAAAACAAGTTCTGACATGAGAACAGTGGCTTTGATCACTCACGTTGCGGGTGTGAGGAAGAGGTGGAGGTTTGTAGGACATGGTGCTGAAAGACAAAATGTGATGGTTCAGTTGAAGCACAGAAACACAGCAATAATAAAAAATCAATATAAGGTGCTCACCTTTTTGTGTTCTTTTCCTCTGTGGAATTTGAGCAGAGAAGGTATGATTATCAAACATATCACACTGGGAGGAACTACATTGTAAAATAAACTTTCCAATATAAAACTATACAATTAGAAAGTATAAGCAACATAATAGTATTGAGATCAGAGTGTTAATAAGTGGTTTGGTTTTCATTCATAAAGCAAAAAAATTGCCTCTGTCTATTCAAGGACTAAGTTTTGCTAAACTACATGAGAAAGTCCTTACTTTTACAGCACCCCCTGCGTCTGCAGACACACACACAGATGCAGCAGAGGAGGGTGAGCATCAGAAAGCCTGCCGCCCCTGCTATCAGAATGGTCAGGTTTAAAGGATCTGAGTGAGAATAAACACAGCACTTATGTTAGGTCTTCAGTAAGTTAATGTAGCTGCAGTGATTCATACCAGAAACACTTACAGTCAATAATTTGAAGTTGTTGGGCTACGCAGCTCTTGGGAGCCCCCACACTGTTAGAGGACTCACAGCGATACAGCCCTGCATCCATTTTGGAGACGCTCTTAAACTTCTGCTCCAGACAGACAAATAATTTATGTAGGTGTGGGTCAACAACAGGGGGGTTTTAACGAAAATGCCTCATATGTAGTAGTGCGTGTCTGCACTCACCAGTGTGCCCTTGTTGGTGTCCATGCTGTACGGCGTGTCTGCTGTGGCTGTCAGACCCTTGTTGTCTTTGTACCAGCGGTAAGTGGCAGGGGGCACACTGAGCTTGTCTTTACAGAGGAGCTCCAGGCTGGAGCCCACAAACACTGGGCTGGGCACTTCACAGGACGGGATGTGAGGAGGCACTGACGAGACACCACAGTATGTTTTAACAGTGGAAAACATTCACTTTCTAATCAGAATTTAAAGCGAGATTTCTTAAGTCTGCTATTGATCACATCAGCCAGTTAGTTCTGCAGACTTTTGCTGACACAAGGAAGCTTGCAATTTTATGCAGCGACTAAATTACAAGGTGTCTTTTTTTTTCTCAAATGTATTCAAATATTTCACATTGTTCTGAAAAAGTTCAAAGTTATATCTCTAATGTAGATGTAATCAGGGTTACTTGCTCGCACTGACGGAGCATCAGTGTTTTTAATATTGTATTATTATTATTGGTATTATATTATGTGACTTTAAAATAATTTAACCTTTTCCCCATAACACTTAAAGGATAGCTGATCATGAACCACTAATAGAGCTGTTTATTTCAGGTTTTGTCAGCATACCTAAAACATTTAAGGAGACTGTAGCCTCCCCGAGGTTAACGTGGTCCTCGCTGGCTGTGACCTCACAGCGGTAGTCACCAGAGTCCTTCTGAGTGACGGAGTGTATCGTCAGTGTTGCTCCCTCTATCTTGGCTCGTTCGGCATAAGAGCCTAAATGAGAAACAAAGGTTAATGAAAGGTTTTACTGACTATTAGCTACTTTAGTTGTTTATTCAGTGATGGTTTGTTATAGGTGAAGACATCTTACTTGTAAATTTATCGTTGAAATACACAAAAGTGACTCCCTTTCCTTTCTTCTTCCACTCAATACGAGGGTTTTGGTCTTTTTCTGTCCTGAATTCACAGGCCAGCACAGCATCTGGAAGAAAAACAGACCATAACATAATATACATAATTGTATTTGTTGTATAGTATGCATGTATAAGCCATATTGTTATTGTGAAAAATAACATAAAGTTACAAGAAAAATGAAGCGCTCTCACCAGTGTGTTCATGGACCTCAACTTTGGGTTTACTGCTGCTCACTGTCACCGACAAACAAGCCGGACCTGAGGGAGGGGAAAACAAACTTTCTATGTTATATTAGTACTACAATGCTGAGCACAGTTTCCTCCAGATTAAATGCAGACACACATCTAGAGGAGATCCTGGTGGTGCCAGGCGCAGTGGTGAGGAGGAATGTGGGAGACGGATGACTCTCTGACAAGCTGCTCAACCCCAACCTGATAACCTCCTCTCAGGGGTCTGTCCCTCACTCAATCACACAACACGCAGACACAACAGAAGTGACTCATGCGCATACCAAAAGAACTAAATAACAGTAAAATATATTCTGTGTTTTAAAATTGTGCTGATTGTGCTTTTGTTTTTTTGACATGTATAGTGGATTGTCTTGTTTTTACTTGTTTTTATAATTGTGCTTATCTTGTATCTTAAACAGTCTTTGTCTGCAAAATATAAATGAAAAAAATAAATAAATAAACTGCTGATTAAAAGAACAGACAGAGTTTAATGACAAATGTGTAAGCGTGGATGTATGTATGGTGAGGTCTGACTTTTCTTATGCAGACAAAGCAACTCTTTATGACAGTAGTAACCTTATCCTTCTCAGCTGGCACCACACGCTGTTGTCTGTGCAACACACACTTGAGCCCATTAACAATCCTCAGCACGTTTAATAACTCTTTAATTCTTTAACACAATCAAATACAGAAGCAGATTTCAGCTTCAACTAAGAACTAATACATTGTTTCTATGCCACTTCCTACATAATAATAATTAAAGTAACCCTAATACTTTAAATATCATTGTGGTGTCTGGTTATGTGTTGCACATCTGTGTCCACAAAGGGAGTCTGGAGCTGCTGTATTTCTCACTGTATTTCTGAATGTTTTCTCAATGAGTGTCACACATTGTCTTTGGTGTTAAAGAACAGATATTCCTTCCTCAAACTGGAAACTGCAATAAGATATTCTTGCACAACATTGAATAATTTTTTTTTATAAAAATCAATTTTCAATTTAAGATCTGTTTGATTAGACTTCACAATCATTCAATCAATGCATAAACAAATTAGAAATTAAATGGGTTATTTTGTATGTTCAGAATAAAACGAGTCAAAACTGTAAAAAGGAAGCCAGTGTTAATCTCAGAAGGAATATACTGGTCCTCTGGGCTAAAGATCAAAACAGAAGGACGTCAGTGATGTAACTTCAGACATTAAGTATGTTTGGAAAACAGCCTCTGCCCACAGTAACATCAAATGCATGCTTCTAAGATAAAAAAGTGGCCTTTTTCATCTCAGTGTGATTAACACGGGGATCACTGGGGGGCTATCTGTGAAATGAAACGGTGAGATCTCACAGAGGGTCCTCTTTAGATCCGCCCGTGGAATTTCTGGTTCAAACACCAGCAGAGCGGGTCAAAAGTAAACATGGCCACACCAATCAGTCCCAATTAACCCAGTCTTTGCCGACGCTGGCCCTGAACGCATCACAAGTGACATGGTTGCTCCAACACATCCACATAAAATACATAAAATCACAACAATGTTTTCACATGTACAATGGTACTTAGTTCATTCTTAAATGAAAAGCATTTGCTAGCCTACATTATGTTGCTGCTGTTCGAACTCATACAGATAGGATTAGTTTATGGTAATTCTTCTGTTTAGTAGGCTACTAACAGTAAATTAATTCACAATATTAGTGGCCTATTGCTAACCAGAGAGGAACAAAGAAAAAGGAAAGTGATCAATAAGAAAAGAGACCTCACTGTTGTAGGAACAGACACAAAAAGCCTATATTGACATTGCATTGAAAGGTTGAAAGTACAAAAGGTCTCACTGAGCAGCAGGATGATGAGAAGAGGCAGCGTTAACATCTTCATGTTGTAGACTGGTTCTGTCCCGGGCCGGTGGTGGTGCACCTCTGCGGAGTCTGGGGGAGTCGGCAAAGTCTGGACGAAGGAGTTTTCCCAAAACTTTGCAGGGTCTTCAAGTTACATCTGCTGCGGGGGCGCGCACTTGTGTTCTGGACAAAAAGCTGTGAGCGCGCACAGGAGGGAGGACTGCCCGCAAGATGTTCAAATCTCACAGTTCATGTTGCCAGTCAGTAATCTTGTATCATTTATTCTAATTTTAGAAGATCATTAGGTAAAATTGCAGCCTTTCTTATACAAAGTAAACTTGAGTTGAATTAGTCTGATTAAAACATGCTTCAGCTTTATTCATAGAAATGGTTTAGTATAAAATTATAATAATCATAACAAGTCGGCAGGGTTAAAGGTTCAAAAGTCAACAGTGATGAGTTGTAATCAGAGGGGCAGAGATGGGACAGCTGCTGCCCAGCTACTGTGTCCTTGGCTATTGGGTTTCTGACCAGCAGCGCCGCAGCACAACAGCACATTGTGAGTCCCTGGGCTTCAGTGAGCACACATGCTTACACTTGGGGCCACACATGCGTTCACACACAATGACTGGCACAGGGGCCGTCCACTCTGACACGTGGGCACACGAGCGCACACACTGACTCAAAGAAACACTGACTTACAAAATCTCTACAGCAGCAGCACCTGTTCTCCATCAACCATCCCAGCTGCTCTGCTCCATGTAGGGCCCTTAATGTCATGTAGCACACACTTACACATATCAGTTACACAACAACTGTGCCTTTTTACACAAACAACACACACTCCCTCATAATAATCCCAAAACATAGTCACAGAGAGTGGATTACATTTACTATCCAGAATACAAGACATGGTGTGGTGTAAGTAACTGTGTGATAACCTCAAATATCGTGTCCTTGGTGTAGCTAGTTAATAATGTCTAGGGGTGCCCAAAATATTTCCAGAAATATATTAGTGGGCCACAGGCCAAATGCAAAAATGTTATGCATGTAATTTAAAGAAATCCCAGGTTTTTTTTAAAAGGCTTTTTGTCTGTGTGCCACTGCCTACGCCTCCATTTTGTTCTGACGAGGTGGCACCCACATGGAAGCCTGAAAATGTAAAATGCTGTTTGATTAAACCTAAATCAAACCCCTTTGCAGGCCAATTTTGGCCCCTGGGTCCCACTTTGGGCACCCTGGTCTAGAGACTAAGTATGACTTTTACAATTGCTACCCTACTTCTTCGGAAAAGCCTTGACAACGAACCTTGTACCATCTTATTTACAACGGAGAGCATGCCAAGACAATTAAGCAATATTTTTGAAGCTTGGGAAAGTCTGCTGTACATTAACAAAAGGATCATTAAGATCAACAAGTCCAGATTGTGCCCCAATGGTATAATAATTATTTGTTCAGATTAACCGCTAACAATTTAAAATGAATGATCATGTTTAATTATTGCAAGAATAAAGCAAAGCACACACATGCAACAATGGGACAGGATAAAGTTTGCTTGTAAAAGTAAACAATACATGAGATTTTCTATCATACATGCGGTTGTAGGAGGCGTATCAATTACACCCCCATTACAAGTTCCCTGGTGCAGGATTTAGTTTGTGGAAAGTTATGTCTAGTTATGTCTATGTGTTTGGACATAACATGCAGGACATGACATGATTAGGACTGACCTGAAGAGGACTAGGAGCAACCAGTAATTATTAACTGGAAATTTTAAATTATTATAACACTCATAAAGATAAACAGAACCATAAACATACACAAACAGATAAAGAGGGCAACACAGAAAAGAAGGGCATTTGTTTAAACACATGACTAGAACCAGAGACATCTACTATTTTATTGGTACAAGGAACAAAATGAAGATGCTTGCATTGCTCTCCATATTCTTCACAGGTAAGAATTATTATTATTGGGACATTGTTATGCTTGCTCTTAAATAAAACATGTTTTTTTTTCTTGTTTTTTCCAGTTGCTTTGGGAATGCCAAAGCCACCTGGAGCAGACCAGAGCCCTCTGATGGGTGACCTGCTGCCTGTTCAGGGGCATGTCGTGATAGAAAACCCTGCACCACAACTTAGGCTATACTCAAAGAAAGAGCCTGTCCCACCTCAGGGGGGTGACAAACAGGAGAAGAACCAGAAAGACCAAAAGAATTCCGAAGTAAAGTTGAATGAAGTTCATGTTTTTGCTGATAAACCACAATTGAAGGACAATCAAGATCTCCTAGAGCAAGAGGCTGCACCCATGGCACCAGGCGACGTAGGCCCAGAACTCCTTGGACAGGGCATGGAGCTGGTGGAGGCCTACCTGGAGCCTGATATTGAAAACACAAAGACTGAGGACACTGACACAGAGAGAACATATGAGTGGATGGAGCAGCCCATTATGAAGCTGGAGCCAGTGGCAGATGAGGAAATGCCCAGGGAAGAGCTTTTGGACAAGGAAAAGACTTTGAAGGAAGCATTTCAAAACCGTGGCTCTGAAGATGTCCCAGAGAACTATGCTGATGTGTTTGGAGAACCAATGATGTTTCTAGATCCTGCTGAAGATCCATTCATAAATCAGCAATTCCTGTCAAAAATGGCAGCAATGGAAGATGAAGGTCCCATGTTGGATGCACTGGGAAAGCCAATGCAGCCTTTGGAAGAATATTCCCCAATTAGCAAGGATTTTATTGGGTTGGAGCCAGAAACAGACCAACATGTGGAGAAGATGGACAATCAAGCGGCTTTTGAGGAAAAAGATTCAAACATGCCTATATTTGGGGAACCACGGCTTTATGGTAATCTACATACATAATAAGATAATGCAGGAGTTTTTATGACTTTTTATGAGGCAAACAGCTAACACAGAGAAAGACATTTTATCAAATAAAAATCAATATATGCACATGTAAATTAGTGTATATTATTTCTAGGTGGACTCCAAAAGCGCAGATTATTGGGGAATGCTGTAATATTGTATTTTATCCACAGAATGGCGCTCTTGTGTTGGGGTTGTGCTTGAAGGGAAGTGTTATCAGTTTTTTGAAAGTCCAAAGAAGGCAGCAGATGCTGAGGTAACAAAATTGTATTAATTTATTAATTTACAAGAGTACAATTGACTATGGTGTATGAACTCCAATTCTCAGACAACCTTTGCTTCTTCTCTTTCAGTTCTTTTGTCAGGAACGCTTCCCTGGTGGCCACTTAGCTTCAATCAGAAGCCCAGTGATCCACAATGAGATAATGAACCTTATGCAGCAAAATGGAGGCCATAGACGAACCTGGGTCGGGGGGCTTCGTTTCTTAGATGTATGTATTAGGACTTCAAAATGAAATGCATGCATAAATGAGAAGCATTATTGTTTTTTATCACTTACTTAAAACATGCATTATTTGACAGACCGGCCGTTTTATCTGGTTGGATGGGTCCCACTGGGGCTATGATGATTGGTTGAAAGGGGAGCCCAACAATACTTCAAATTTAGAGAACTGTTTGGAAGTGCTGGCCTCAGGTATGACTCATATTATTGCTTTGGACAGCAAAGGCATGCAGACACTGATTTATGAACATATTATTTCACAGTGTTACTAATCTGTTGTTTGTGTGGTTTTCAGGGAAGTTCAATGACTTCACGTGTTGGGAACCCCAGGCCTTCATCTGCTCTTATCCTTATCAGTAGATTCCTATGCTGTAAATTTTCATTTCATGTACACATCCTTTTTCAGATAAATTGGGACATGTTGCATATGCTTATGCAAACTAATAAAATACATTTGACTTTTTTTTTACTCGTGCGTGTTGAATGAGGTACAGCTAAGGTTTAGATGATGAGTGTTTGCCAGGAAACAGTTTCCATCTTTTTTTAGTGGCATCTGTAGACACAAAACACCACAGCCTCTCCTTACCTGACCCTGGAGTCTTTGAACCCTATTTACCATGTGCCAAATCCATTAAAACACATGGCAGCAGGAGTTATCATTCACACACGTGTAACATTCACACCTTCATGTTTGTTTGGATTCAATTAATGTTTATTTGTCTTGTGGAATCCGAGCCAGCCGAGTATCAGTCCACACCTCCTATTTAAATTACAGGAGCTTAACTCTTATTAACGGGTACATTGACACACTCACACTACACGCCGCTACTGTAAATCCTTACGGGACTCACATGTGTGACTGTGACTCATTTTCCACTGGCCCACACAACCTTTTCATGACCCCCGGGCGTGGAGGTGAGGATTACTGATGCAGCAGTGACCACCAGCAGTGCCTTATCCTCCTATTATCATTTCAAACATTCATACATAGCACATGCATATTCATTTACCTACAACAAATTGACAACCTATGTGATCAGTAAGCCTTGCTTTTGAAACACAAACTTTTATGCTTTTATGGCACTCTATTGTTCTTCTACCAGGAAAGATGACTTCGACTGGATTTAAGAGCTCAGGCTTCTATGTGCTTTTCCAGTCTATTATTAGCAATAAATTTCCAATCGCTTTGCAGTAAATAATAGCACTACCAAATATTATATGTAGACTATGGCTAATTTAGGTCAAAGTGTTATTTTTATGTTTACACAGTCAAAGTAGGTCTCTCTGTTTATTTACTAGTTTATGATGTAAAAACAAGACAGGCACACATTTGTATTAAATTGTGACTCCTAAATATGAGAGGTGTGGACATGTTAGTGTAAAGATCCTGTTACTCTGAAGTTACAGAAATCACCTAATACCTTCACTGATTATTACAGTGTCTGTTTGTATGAGAATAACTCAGTTACACTGTTAGCTATCTGTCTCCTAAGTTATTTTTTGTTTTGCCTCTGCCAATACAAGTTCTTTTTATTTCCATTTGTGGCTGTGAAATCTCTCGGCTCAACTTCATGGCCATGTCCATAATCCTCAGTCCATTAAATACCACTGCATCCATAGTCGGTCATAAAACTGCATTACTGACGGCTTGTGGGGCAAAAATGGAATTCTAACCATGTTTACAATCCTTTAATAGTACAGACATGTCTCAGCACTGATCCATGTGCTCACGATGAAAACATTGAAAATCAGTCAACTCAATATAAAAAATACAAGAGTATTTTAGTAGTTTAAACCTGTAGTATTTCTGTGCAGTTGTATCTCTAATATTGCTCCATCGAAGAAAAAAAATATTTAATGTATCATAAAGCAGCATACAATGGAAAAGAAACTCACGCTTGGGCATTTTTAGGATAACTGCTGGTATTTCTGCGCCTCGTTCAGGGGTGTGTCATGGACAGAGCTGGATCTATAAACATGACAGCAGCGCAGTGACTGTCAAACACCAAGAGGAAAGTAAGTTAAGAGCCCACTACTTCACAAACGTAAGTCTCATTTGTGTTTGCTTACAATTAAATTAGTCAAATCAAAATCTGTTATTACACACTTTGTAGCTTGTTGGCTTTGGGTTTGAGCTGAGTGTGCTTACAGCTAAAGTGAAGAATACTATTTAGTCTATCATTGTATCTCTATGGTATATCAAAGTTCTTTATCATGCCCAGTCCCTATCTGAGTAAGTAGAAAAATAAGAAATATTTGCGCAAAAAGGGTAAGATTTTACTCCTAAAGCTGAAAACTATTATAATGTAATATGTGAACAGCAATTTAATACCAGTGGTCTTCCCACTTTGTTAGTAGGTGATGGAGAGAGTACTGAAGAATGATAAGCCCCAGGACCAAAAGATTCAAGTGGAGCAGAAGATCCCAGAGGAGGGTATGCCAGCTCAATACAGAATGTAACTCATGTTTGTGCACAGTTTAATGGTGGTAATTTGTCTCACTACAACATTACCAGACCACAAACTGATGACAGTGGAGGCTCTGGACAGGAGGAACATCTGGGAGCCCAGTGTGTACTACGCTTTGGGAAAAGAGTCCTTCTGCTTTGTTGGTCATGACATTAGCATCCGAGAGTCTATGGATACATTTGGTGCCCTGATCTGGCCTGGGGTACGTCACACTAGAACTCTGGAAACGCATTTACTCATTTGAGAATGTTTTAACAAGGATTTGTTTGTAGTGTGTAGCTTTGTGCCAGTTTTTGGTAAATAACCAGCAACAAGTGAACCTAATGGACAAAGCAGTGCTGGAGATTGGAGCCGGGACTGGATTACTTTCTATAGTGGCAAGTCTGCTTGGTAGGAATATGTACAATGAACTATACATCATTAATGCTATTATATAATTTTTGATGGTTAATGAACCTAATCTACCTTTGTGTGTGCTCTCATCAGTAAACACAATCTAAGCATTCACTGGATGAAAAATCTTAGCATATTATATTGTACTGTATTACAGGTGCCTGGGTGACCGCTACTGACAAGCCAGACATCTTGCCCAATCTGACCTTTAACCTTCTTCGAAACACAAAGGGCCGCTCACGCTACACTCCTCAGGTGGCTACTCTGACTTGGGGTCATGACCTGGAGCGAGACTTTCCATACCCATCCTATCACTACGACTATGTGCTGGCCACAGACGTAGTCTATCACCATGAATGTTTGGAGGAACTGCTAAAAACCATGCACCACTTCTGCCGACCAGGCAGTGGCACTTCTCTGCTATGGGCCAACAAGATCCGTTTTCAGTCAGACCTGAGGTTTACAGAGAGCTTTAAGAGGAATTTTAACACCACACTGCTGTCTGAGCTCCCACAGCAGGAGGTGAGGATATACATGGCCACAGCAAAGTGACAAAACATTTGGTAGATATTGTCTCAACTGTGACATACACAGCACTCATCAGATGTAGCAAATATAGTCACTTGGCAGTTATTCTGTTTACATGACATTCCCAGATTGAGGTGACCCAAATTCTCATATTTTATTTACCAACATTTTTCATACATCTGTATTCTTGACCTTTGTTCAACAGTTTGTATTTGAAATTAATAAAGTATTTACTATAAACAATGGTCCTATTAATGATTCCAATAACAACAAATCAAAAACTAAAGGAGAGAAAGAAAAGAGAAAAAGAAAGAACACAAGAAAGAAAGAAATAAAGAGTGTCAAAGAAATTATATATTGTTTCCAAAACCATGTCATATCTCTGAGTAAACCACCAATAGCAATAAATAGTTGACACTTTGTGATGCGTTTCAATTAAAAAGCCTTAAATTATTAGCATTAATCCATACTCAAACAGTAACTATAAACATTATGAAGATCTAAGACAGACCCAGCTTATCCAGTTCATTATGGATTGAAAAACCTATAATCAGGTTCAAGAGTTACAGTTTAGGTGTGAGAAACCTGGTGTCTTTAAAATAACAGGTTTCTCATTTGTTGAAAGAACTTTACGAAATGCAGCATGTGGAGGACTTTGGTTGCTCTAAAATTGACTCTCTACGGAGGTCATTAGGGATTGTTCCTTCAGGACCCCAAATGTTGAGCTCTCCGTAAATGCCCATCTCAATCATTTCTTCCTGCCAGGGAATGGAGATGTTGCCTGTTGAAAACTCATCAAAAAAGGTCTTGTCAGGATCTTCCAGAGTCACACCTTTCACAGAGGAAAAAGCCCCAACATCATCCAAACTTTTGGCATACACCACTCTAGGATCAGGTACAAAAGGTGGAGGCAGGATACCTGAGGGGGTAAAAGAGGGGGTTTAATAAAGCACTAAATAACCACAAACATGTACAATGGGGACAGGACTCCCCTACAAAAGAGATTTGTAATCTTAGTGAAACTTTTCTGGTTAAATACAAAAAAAAACATGTGATTAAAATGTAAAGGCTCAATTTGAAATACCTGCATTTAGTTTCCTCCAGTTAATATCTTTGAAAAAAGGATGTGCTCGGATCTCATCACAGCTTCCATTTTTGAAGCCCATCCTCTTATCAACTTCTTTAGCCAACAGTCCTTCACAAAGAGCTTTAGCATTTTCACTAAAAATCTCTGAGTAGGTCACCTCCAATGTGAGCATACGCTCCTTCATCTCCTCCTTTTCAACCTAAACAGAAAAAACTGATATAAACAAAGCTGGTCCATTTTTTACACAAAGCTTGTGACTCTAAACATGAATACTAACCTTCTCACCCCTGTTTCTAAATGGGTTTTTAGCAGCTATGAACTCATACAGAGTCACACCCAGTGAAAAGTAGTCAGCTGAAGTGTCATACTTTTCTCCTTTTAACATTTCTGGAGGCATGTACCCTGCAAAAAAATAAAATAAAAAGGCAACAGTAGGAAACATGTTTGGGAAAAGTACAAAACTGTGGAACTGCATATGAATGTGAAGCCCACCTGGTGTACCCGCATAACCTTTGGTCATTGTTTTCCCTTCCTTTAGCTCCACAGCGAGACCCAAATCAGATATGCGCACATTGCCTATAGATAAAAGTAATGATAGTAATATACAAACAATGTTTTTATTTGTGTTTAACAGAAATAATATCTACCATCATTGTCCAACAACACATTTTCAGGTTTGAGATCTCTGTAGATGATTCTTTTCTGGTGGAGGTGCTCCATGCCCTGTATGATCTGAGCAACGTAGAAACAGGCTCTGGGTTCATCAAAGCCTGGGTTGTTCTCATCCACCAGGTAGATATGGTACCTTCAGATATTTAAAGAAAACAAAAGTGAGAAGATTTCCTGGGTAGATGTCTTCAAGCTTGTTAAAGCAGCAACTAAAACCAAGTTAGAATTGCCAACTCTCAAGTCAAAAGCACTCCTCGTTGACATGTTGCTATGATCTAAAAGAGTATAAAGGTAGACCTACCACTTGGAGGGGAAAGTACTTGGCTAGAAAAGGGTTTTGAGCAATAGTAGCATCTGATTCTATGGGGTGTAATATTTTGAAAGCATATCACTGAGAATTATAGGTGAAGTTACTTTAGATCTCCTCCATTCATGATTGTCATAACCAGACAAAGCTCTTCTTTTGTCTGAAAGGCATATGCCAGTGACACAATGAAGCGACTGTGAACCTTTTCAAGAATGCGCTTCTCCACCATCGCCCCCTACAGGACAAAAAAGGAAAGACTCATTTAAAATCATTTTTAAACGTTTGTCTACAATGTGCTACAATGAAAATATACAAGTGACAAATTCGTCTGGGACAGATGTTGAAGTACACGTCATTTAATAGAGAAAAATCAAGGTCAAATGTAATTGTGCCAAGGAGTTCCATTCAGAGGAGCTTTTCACTAAAGCCCCAAGTAATCTCATCTCTGTATAATGTCTGTTTAATACTGCAGACTAAAGCCAACAAGACACAGTCAGGGACAAAGATGATTAATACAGACTGACAAGTGGAGAGCGTTCTAGTTACCTCCATTTAACACTGTTGGTTAAGAAATAATTTGGACACGGGTGATTTTACACTCATATCTGTAACTATTAAAATGAACACAGAATAGTAGCACTAAGGCCTGCAATTGACTTGTTTTGTATAGATTCCACTTTGGTCAAATACAACAGGAGCCCATTAGTAAGGGCAATGTGAGGAGTTACAAAAGCTTCCTCTCACCTCATATCCTTTCCTCTTCTTCAGCCTCTTCTTGTTAAGTTTCTTACAGGCATAAAGTTTTCCTGTGGCTTTCATTTGACATGCAGACACTTCTCCAAATCCACCTTTACCTAACACACGGAAGTCTAAAAACCAGTCTGCATCCATGGTCTGCATCTCAAGCCACTTCCACTGTAAAAACCGCTTCAAGTACATACTCTCTAGAAAGAAAGTATAGGGGGCCTCTCGCAGATAGTTCAACGTTGAAGCCAGTGCCAAAGCAAACATGTCGTCACCAGCAGCATCCTGGGCTTCCTTCACTTTAGCCATGATCTCCTCAGAAAGGAACGGGCAGTAGTGCTTGGCAGAGGAATCCATGTAGCGCTGGACTATCTTTGAAGCTTTCCTCACTCGGTCAGAATCCTCTGCCATGTCATAGTCCTCGATATCTTTCCACAATCGACAGGCTCCATGATATTCCTTCTTTGTATCCAAAAATTCCCTAAAGAGACGTTTTCCAATAGGCTGTTCCACACAAACCGAATCAAATGCAATGTCCAGGGTGTCCTCAGACCTTCGCACACAGTGATGTGGGGTAGTTTTAAGCCGAGCGTGGTACTTTTTATCACGCGCTGTCGCTGGATTGGAGCCATCAATACTTCCACGAGCGTTAATGTAGGCTGAATTTGCTACAACTGTCGTTAGACCGCCTATATCCATGTTGAGGGCAGATGATAATTAGGCAAAGTGACACATTGCACAGAAAAATGAAAGATGGGTTAAAGGGTACATGTAAAGGCTTTGGAGAAAAAGGGGTTGCAGATCCCTGGAGTAATAAGTGTCTGGACTGGATCTGAGGACTGTACCAGGCGAATCCACACACACACACACACACACTGACTCAACACCTTTCTGTAATCCATTAACACCCTAATGCCCCAGACAAGGTGTGCAAGCACTCACAGGAACAGAACATACAGCATCGCACATGTCAAATTTAAATACTTCTTGAAGTCTTGAATTTTACCAGGTGAGAAATCCTCTGGTCTGCACTAGTCATGTGTGTCAAGTCATATTTTTATAACAAGCCCAGCAAGTGAACTAGAACCGAGTCATATTTGAGTGAAGAACTGCCATCACATTCAAAATGTAAAAATGTGTGCTCATTATATTGACAAAAACATAATTTCCAGATAATGTGTTTCAGCCACAGACATTGTAGATACAAACTTATTAAAACAATCTATATTTAATTTGCAAACTTATATTAGATTACAGAAAGGGGATTTGGAGGAGTCAGTACACGTGTTGCTCAGTTTAAAAGGGAGGTCTCAAAGGAGCACAAAGCCCAATACAAACACACATTTGTTACATCAATAATTTCGTAGGTCTATTTTTACCACTGGCCTCTAAAAGATACTATAAGCTACAATCGTCATAGGATTCTTATATTTAACAAAGCTTATTTACCTATCAGGAGCCTGGGTTGTGAGTCTTTACCTTGCTGGTGCCATTATTTTGTAAACACTTCCAAGGCATTGCAGGGCAATGATGAATTCCTCGACGTCAGAATACAAAAAACAAGTCTAGCAAACAGGAAAGCAGCTGCCTAAAGAACAAGAGGAAGCCAGCCCAACACAATCAGGGTTAAGAAACCATTTCAAATTCTTGCCCAGAACACAAACAAAAACTATTAACGTATTGATGTAGCCACATACTGGGATGCCATGGCAACTGTATTAGGCCATCCAGAGTCCTTGGTGCACAAAGAGCATGTTAAAGCAGACACTTTGGCCATCGTGCAACTTTTGATCATTGTAATGTCTGCCACACGAATCACAAAAAATTAATATCTATTCAAATAAGTACATTATACATTCTCCAACAGCAGTAAGTTTATAGTGGGATGGCTTTTTAAGTGGATTGGACATACAGAGACTTCAGTTTGGTGGCTAGACCACAGACTACAGTTCCCTTGGACAGCACCACCCCAGAACAGTGGTGCAGGTGCTTGTGATTCAGGAGCAGAAAATGGGTGCAATACACACCTCAGTTTTTTCTATTGATCTACGCCCCTGAGTAAACCAGAAATACAGGCATTAGAAACAGGGGAAAAGGATGAAGCACACACAAAAGGGCACTAAATTCCCATGGTGAAGGTGATTTGAAGGACTGTGCTTGTTGGAGTGGTGAGCTGTACACAGGTTAGTCTTCATCATCATTTTCATCATACTCCTCATCATCATCATCATCCCCCATGTAAGACACTGGAGTCTCCACGCGAGACCCACTGTAGTGAGAGTCATTAGAGCTGGATGCCATGGTGCCATCAGTACAACCATCACTGTATAAAATAAAATAAAAAAAATAAAAAATAAGTTAAACTAGGATTCATTAGCTATTGTATCATTTGTGGACTGTATTAGAAGTAGGACTCTCACCTGCTGGCAGGGTAACGGGCTCCATTTGCAGAGGATCCGCCAGTCATGTAAACATTACTAATGGGACCCTTTGCCATTTCTGGGGGAAATAAAAAAAATACTTTATTTTTTTTTTTTTTTACATGCAGACCCAATTATGTTTATGGCTCAATTAAGCCTTTGTAGCTAGCATTCACACCATGTCCGAGTTTACATGCAGGAGAGAATCTAAGTAAATTAATCTGTCCTTTGTATTTCACAGTATTAAGCCTTTGTTAAAAAGGAAAGAAAATAACAAACTGACTCATTCACAGCCTTAAATGCTAATATATCTCTCTTACTCCAATTTCAGGGAATTCGAATGACTGCAATACCCAATCAAAGTAAGGAAACTGATTGACAAAAACTGATTATAATCAGACTATGGCAGAATTCAGTTACAGAGTTATTCAACAGCAACAACAAATTTTTTGATTAATACGTTCGTTTATGCTATCTGAAAACTATTGTTTTACTATGCAGTAAAAGCAGAAAAGCCTGGATGTAACTACCATTTTATTGCCCTGTCAAAGTGACAATATCGATAAATAGGGGTCCAATAGGCGGAAGTTGTCCATAGTATATACTGTCATTGGTAAAAGCCCAGTTTCAGGGCTGAAGTTCACTCTGTGTCAATATTTTCATTCATGTGTCTACAACATCTGTTTACATTTAATTTTATTCACAAGTTGTGCTCTGAGCTCCGTCTCACTTCTGCCTGGGGGAGTGGGTATTCTTGCAGAGAAAATTTTAAAATAAAAATCAAGACTTTAACACATCTTTGAAATCAGAGTGGGACCATTACTTTTACTTAAAATGACTGTAGCAGTAGGGTTCGCAGCACCCCTACTGGCCTGACGGACATACTACAGTATCAGTGTGAACATAGATTGTTTAGGTTACAGTATATTTGCTTTTTATACAATTGTCCTTTTTATGTCTCCCCTCATTTTTTTTAAATGCAGCTAAACGGATTGCTAAAAAAAAAATTTAAACCGCTCTGAATTAGGGTAAAAAAATCAATATGTTAAAAAGGCATGCCTAGCAGCACATGCACAAACAAAAAATACCATGTGCTATTTAGGTACCAGAGTGGTTTATTACTTTTGTCCGGTTGTGTAGAAAGATCTTGTGGGTTATGCACATAATATTTCACACTTGGAAGCCAGACGTCTTTAATTTAATTAAGCATAAAGGGAACAGTGGTCATTGTGTTGTCAGGAGAACTTGTACCATTTCCCACCAACATGGAAGAAAGAAGTGTAAAAGAGGCTACTGTGTGTTATACTGACCTATAACATAGGGCTCCAGGGCTTTGGGCACCAGGCTGCGTGCAACCTTTAAGTCCTCAGGAGAACACTTTCCCACCTCCAAGCCACAGGCCATACCCATGCGTTTCAATACCTCAATGTCATCATGGATTTCAAACATGCTATCAAAGTTAAACAAATACTCAAACCTGCAAAAAAGACAAAAGAAAAATGGAATTAAGTGAATTTTTATTTTAATTTGGGGGAAAAGCAAAAACTCAGTTAAATACTTGTCATTGGAGATGCTGCAGTCAATGACTGTCTTCTTGCTGGTGTTTACAATAATGAAGGGAAGATGGATAATTGAATTGGGAGGTGGAGGTCTATTTGCCTGCTGTTCGGTCTGTCTGTTTCGCTGCACAAGGTTCTTAAAGCTATTTGCTGTATAGAAATCAAAATTATTGCTAATGCTTTAAATGGTTCCTGAAAAGACATCCTAAAATACAATTAACAATAAATTGATTTAGACCTGAAGAATAAGCTCCTGAAGCTGTGACTGTTTTTGCTTAATCCTCTCCAGCCGTCTTTGTCTCTCCACCTACAATTGTAATAATATACTGTTAAAATTGTTAATAGATTGGCCAGAAATAAACATGTTCAAAAAATATGCTAATGAAAAGAATCAGTGTGTTTTCACCTCAAGGTTTTGGCACTCCTGTGCTGAGTTAGTGGGCAAACCAATCCACTTAATTTCCTTCTTTTCTTTGGAGATGATGTTCATGGCCATCAGCACATTAAGTGCATCATACACACGTCGTCGAATATTCTTCTGGTCATACACATGCTAAAATGGATAAACATATTAATAATGACATCAACATTTAAGTCTAAAGTAAGCAGCAAAATAAACATGGTCTAAAATGATGGGTGATCTATAAGCCTCTGGTTTAAGATTTGTGTCCGTAGAACATAAATATATGCAATACTCACTGAGTCATTGGGTGACATGTGGTTGTCTGCAGCTGAGCTAAATTCTGCAACCAGTTCATCTGCAACTTCATTGTATGTTGTAACCCCTTTCTTCTGTACTTTCTCACACACTTTCATTGAGAAGTGCCTCAGCCCTTTCCCATTTTTTTCTCCTTTCTTACCACGTTTTCTGGGGAAACAGTACACACTCAATGTATTGAAAATTGATAAAGAGCTTTAGCATGATTTGACACATACACACTTACCCAGATGACCAAGGAGAGGCATCTGGTGGCTGGCTTTGAGTAAGGAACTGAGAACTGGGAGTATGTGGACTGTTAACCAGTATAGTATTAGATACAGTAGGCCTTTGTGGTGTTCCAATTACCTGAAAAACAAAAACACAATTACCAATATCTTTTAAATTATTCTTTGTAGACATAAGGCATTTTGAAGATAGGTGCTCTTTGTCCACTAAGGTGATATGTAAGCTGATTTTCGTTATGTATACATTCCATATACATAATGGGATGATGGGTATAATCCTGCTGACTGTAGAGTTGATGAGCTTAGGATCAACTGCCTTCATCTCCCCTCTGCAGAATTCTCCCACATGTATATGCTGTCACTGATGATTCTATATAAACTCTTAATTTAATTTTGTAAAAGCACAAACAGAAAGCTGGTGTAGTTGTATGGAACTTACTTAACACTTACCATGTGTGGTATATGTTGCATGTGTGCAGTGATGTTAACATTGGAGGGGCCAAGTGTTTTGGGTAGTAGTTGTTTAGCCACAGAGGTGGGCTGAACAGTAACCAACGACAGGACACCTATGACGGAAAAAAAACATGACTGGCATTAATAAGCAGCACTCTTTGTGGCTCTCAATGTAGTTTATGAATCTAAAAATGTACTAAAATGGACCTTTACTTTGTGTTTCATTTTTACCTTTGCTGGGACTCAGATTCTGATCAATAAAAACCTTTAGCTCTCCATTTGTTTCAATAAGACCAGCCTGCAAAACAACAAACAAATTTTAAAGATATAATCCAGTCTGTTAAAGAGGGAGTTGGTGCTACTTACATCTTTAGCCATGATCCCAAAGGACCGGGAGGGTTAAGCTTTAGGTTAAAACTAGAACTTTCTTCTATTTGTTGCTATTCAGGCCCCTGAAAACACATACATTTTCTTTTAATAACTTTTTATTTAATCAACTAATATTTTTTTTACATTATACCCTTGAAATAAGACCCAAACTTTCTGGGAAAGGCTCATCTACATAAGCAGATTACAGCTGCTGCACTGTTGGCTGACCAATGTTAGCCAAAATAACCAGTTCTTTAATATTTAAGGTTAAAAAAAAGATAGTATAGTTTCAATATAAACATTGCAGATTTAAACAACCAATTCTGTGGGCATTTAATAGGAAGTCTGTTTGTGCAACAAAACGGTCAATACCAAATAACCATGACCACTGTTGCTCACAACTTTCCCAAAGCTAAATGTGCACAAGGGCCTACTCCAGGTATCGATGTCGTCCCGGGGAAGTTCTGCTACAGGTCATGCAAACATGCTTCATACATTAATGAAATTGTGCATTAACATGAAAATAATCGATGCTATGGAACAGAATGTATAAAACAAAGCACAACGTGTGCAAGAAGACCCTTTATACAGCTTTAGCAATAAATACTTTTTGTTTAATACGACAAGCTAACTGTACTGCTAACTGTTAGCTGAGCAAGCTAGTGCACGTTTTGCACGGGTTCGGGTAAAAACTAAATTATAAGCTTCGCGGCACTGATTTCTATAAAATGTGAATCTGATATAATAATTGATATAGTAGTGTGCATTTCACAGCCCAATTAAAGTGATTATAGTAATAGTGTGCACTTACGAGTGCTTCTTCGACGGCTGTTGTTGTTGGCATTGAGTTTGGAGGAAGAGGAGGTCTAAATCTCCACCAAACAGGAAACCAAGTCAGTAATGCACTTTTAAGCCGGTTAATTTATTATACAGGGGAATGTATAATATATGTCGACTTTTAAAAAGAAGAACTACTTGCAATTCCTTTATAAAGTTGAATATACACAACTACACTATAACAGTTTATACACTACAAAAAAGTACAATAGTGAAGTAACCCAATCAGTTGATAGTTATAGTGGATATATTTATTTACCAAGGACGGCAAACACTGACCTAAAAATGTGATTGAAGCCCCCTTTACTATTAATAATTGACCTTTGTCATGTCTGTGTCATGTCATCGGTGCTTTTCAAGAACATTAATGCATCATCTACACCTAACCCATATTACAGTAAACTCCACATAATATTGCTCATTTAGAACAAAGAACCGGCTTACTTATAATATATTTTATTCTATTGAAATAACTTTAAAATTTAGATGTGAAGAAAGTGATGTATGGTTTTGTGATCCTTTGGTCAGCAAAAAGATGTTTATTTTAGTAACAAACTTAACTAAGCTTTATTTATTTCAAATAAGTATTTGAACAAAGGTTTACGTAGAACATTGTTTTTGAACTCAGCAACCTTTCTAATAATGTAAAGTAAATGTTTAAAAAACAAAAAAAGTACCGAGTGGTCCGTCTACTGTAGTTGTGAGCTAGACTCACCATATGTCCCAGCAGAGAACTGGGACATAACGTTACATGTTTGAGCTACTTGTCCAATGCCTCATCAAATTCAAGTCAACGACATAGAAAAAATTTGTTATTAAGTGTCCTCATCCACTCCTGTATTTCCAACAATGTTTTTTCGTTTAGTTAAAAAAAGTCTTATATTCTTAACAGTAAATAAAATGAATGTTGTGAGTTTACAACACTTTATTTGGTGGAGGCAACGTTATTATGCTGTGTATGCCTTTACCGTCAAATTAAATAAAAAATATCCCAATTAGAAAGCTTGGAAATATAATCGCTTTAATTTCACGTCTTACTGCGGGGATGATTTGTATTCTGACAATCAACATTTAGTTTTAGCAACGGCCTCACTAATTCGTGGTCTTATAGCAGTTTATTGCGATTAACAAGCCTGTGCTTTGTTAGCATACATAGCATGTTATCGAACCAGTAGCAAACAAAACCCAGCTGTCACCATCGAGCTGTAAATATACCAAAGTAGAAAACGCGACTGGCAAAACAAGATATAGCCAGCTGTCAAAAAAATACCAAGTAGCGGTTATCCGTTTATTTAAATGCTTTGTTTGGCGTAAACTACATTCCGCGCTAAAATCAGATATACGCAGCTTACCGGGGCACTTCACGGTTAGCTAGTGGCTAGGTAGCTTCTCTATACACTCAGTGCTAGGCTGCTACAACAGTAAGTCTCTCAATCTGATCTTGGCGGTGCCTCGCTACAGCGTTGTCTGATTGGGTAGCATCGGCGTGACGAAAGCAAAGCGTTCAAAATTGTTCATGCCCACAGCCTTAATCTGCTATGGCTTGTAGAAACGTCCTAGGATAAATTCAGACAGTGCCCCCTTCTGTTCAGGAGAATAAACGTATATCTAAATTAATTTCTTAACTGGGATAATAAATGTAACCTGACCATCAGATAGACCTGCGCCACAGAACATATTCTGTTCCACAGTACAACATGGGATGGCTCCCGTTGAAAGCGTTTGCAAAAAGGCAGGTACTTTTAATGAGTACCTGATCGAGATGTATCACCACCTGATCCAATCAGAGCAGTGTCATGTTGTTTACGCTCCGACGATAAAACGGTCCTACATCTTCAAACCATAAACACGCCCATACCCGTCACTACTGTCGCATCATTATTAATATACCTCTATGGTCACAACGAACCAAGGGAAGGCCAGGCTTTGGACCGGGAATAGCCTACTTTGCTTGGAGCAGTTCAAGCAAGATAATTGCTTGAGTTTGTAATTGCACAAATTTTGCAAGAATCCAGCTACAGTGTAAGGTTATAATAAAGGGATAATACATATACATCTGTAGACATTGGTAGAGAGCTTTCATATTTTTTGAAACTCCGAGGGGCTTGCTAGACAGTGTAGGCAGACTGCACAGATGACCATAAATGTAGACTGATTTTCCTATTTATTATTTTGGCGTTTATCAACTAAAACCTAATTAGATTACACAATTCCATAAATTTTTATCTACTTTAAAGTAAAATTTTCAAAATGTACCATATAAAAAACAAAACAAACTAAAAATATAGTTATAATGTGCAGCTTTAGTTGAACAATTAATTATATAATTAATGGTTATTTAAACTTATTGCCTATATTTAGATTAAAATATATTTTTCTGTTATTTTGCAGGCACTGGTGGTGGCCATGTTTTTTTTTATTTTCCAAATCAAACACATTTGTCCATTCATTTATTTGAGCATCATATGCATATCAGTGGAATACTCCCTGATGTAAGAGTAGGCGGAGATTACTACACATCATTTTTACCGTATTACACAAAATGAAAGCTGACATTTACAGATACCCTATCAGCTATGTACTGGTATCCTCATTGGCACTTGTCAAAGGGTGGCTTCTCCCTTCACATGAGATAAACTAAGCTGAGCCTTGAAGAAGCACAAGTGACTGTGATCATGCGAGATTATGATTATATTAGACTTCACTATTTATAATTAATACTGAGTCAATATAGTTTCAACAGATACAGTATTTAGTATGATTTAAAGAAGTAACACATGATATTTGGATGTGAAGAAGTAACTTTTTCAGGGCTTTTGCTTACTGTTTTAACCTCTCTCTTTTTTACTCTTTCGACTCACTTATGTATTTTACTTGATATGAATTGATTATGACCAAATTCCTGACCCTACTACTTCAAAGTATTAAGCCTTGACATATTCCCTTTAATAGCTGCCATGGATGTATTGCTCGACCACTTCCGCGCATGCGCACAATGAATGCTAGTCGGGTTCCCAAACTGGTCAAACAGCGGTGCGAAAATGGTAGGTAACCAAAATAAACACAAACCTGGCCATGGGTTTTGGTGCCATTAAATGCCAACATTCAAGGTGGTGATGATGATACGTAAAGTGCCTATTATGTGGCGTTTTTATAAGCCTGCAGTGGACAGTTCTATGGTGCACTGCTGCTGTTATAGGGAAGGTCAGTGATATTTTGAGAGCAGCTAGCTAGCTCCTCGTCCCATCTTCGGCAGTCTAGTAACTTCGTCTGTGTCAGGTGTTTAACATTTAAATGTGGGGAGTTTCGTCCAAGTACATAACGTTATACTATGAAAATGCCAGTCTCTTTCTTTGTGACTACTTGATATATATTTTCTGCCGCACATTTAGGCTAATTTTGCTAATGCTAGCCAGTAACTTACTAGCACTGGGTAGAGACAGTGCTAACCCAATATTACCGGTATGACAACTTGGATTAGCAGTCCGCTTTATGTGTCCCAAAAAGTTCTAATAAACTTTGGATGTGACTTATTTTTAAACAAATTATTTCCCTTTAAATGAACAATTAGCTTTGCAACCCACATTTCAGTCTCCGATTTCAGGAAACGCTGCTCCTCAAGTCAAGTGCTCACATAGTAGGCTACTAACGCTGCATACTGTCAGGCACGGTGATTTGTTTAAGAGCAGAAGCAGCTATCTACAAAATCAAACGTAATTTGGAGAATTTGTTATAAGAACATGTGTCAAATAAACGTATCATTTGTTTATCACTGCCTTTATTATCTGCCTTTATTTACATGAATGTAAGTTCTGAGAGCACAGAATAACGTTTTCGGAAGAAAATAAAAAAGTATTTTAGGATATGTGCTAGTATTACAGTCCACACTTGTAGCACTTCTGGGTCCTAAAGATGGCATCCCATTTCCCTGCTCATGTTACACCTTTTGGCAGTGGTTTCCTGAGGGGCTCTTGCGGGTACAGCATATGCTTTGAGAATCCACAACATCCCAGTCAGACATGTCAATGCCGCCTCTGGGTCGAAGATAATCAACGCCACAGCTTTTTGGATCACCACTATATATATGCACTGTATTTGTCGATGTCATAGACTAACAGTTTGAATTATGAGTTTGTCTGAGTGTCTATTCCTAATTTTGCCTGAATGTCTATAGATGTGTGTACCTCATTGTTTGTTTTAGTCTTTGTATTGCTATGTCTTTTCCTGCTGGTGGCTGTTCTCCCAATCTTGATCGCACCAGTGCCTGACAGCCCTTGTCCTGTGCTTGTACAGCATAAGCTGAAGTCTTCACAAAGGGACAAGGTACGGCAGTTCATGTCCTTTACACAGGCTGGGGAGAAGACAGCTGTGTACTGCCTAACACAGAATGACTGGAAACTAGAAGTTGCTACAGACAACTATTTTCAAAACCCAGACCTCTACTGCAAGGAATCCATGAAAACATCGGTAGACCGGAAAAAGCTGGAGCAGCTTTACAACCGCTACAAAGGTTAGTGGGAAACTGTGTGGACTTATTGCAAAGCCTACATTTCTTATAAAAAGTATACACTATGTTTGTGTAATCTTTTTTTAAAGATCCCCAGGATGAAAATAAGATTGGTATTGATGGGATTCAACAGTTTTGTGACGATCTCTCTTTGGATCCGGCCAGCATCACTGTATTGGTTGTTGCCTGGAAGTTTCGTGCTGCCACTCAGTGCGAGTTCACCAAGAAGGAGTTTATAGATGGCATGACTGAGCTGGGGTGAGTGTTGCCATCAATAGTTTGTTACATGGCCCGCAGCCCAGGAACATAAGCAATGTTCTCAGAGTTTCTTCTTAGTGACACTCCTTGGAGGGAGGGTTTCTATATATAGTTTCACTCAACTATGGCTGCAGTGCTAAGCGTGTTTGAAAGAAGCCATTGGAGGAGCTGTTGTGTTTTGATATTTGAGGTTTATGTATCAGTGTGTCAGCTGTTTTGTTTGTTTTTCAGTATCAACATGGCTGTGTTGCAATTACTGGACCTATCTGCGTTGTTTAATTGTTGTTGAAATGTGTTTCTTCTTCCAGATGTGACAGCCCAGAAAAATTGAAGGCACTTTTGCCAAGATTAGAGCAAGAGCTCAAAGATAGTGGAAAGTTTAAGGACTTCTACCAGTTCACCTTTAACTTTGCTAAAAATCCTGGACAAAAAGGTCTAGGTAAGGACGGTGACAACAAAAAGTACCAGAATTCCTAGGTATTACCAATAACATTGCAAATGTGTACTGTCTTTGTGCAGATTTGGAGATGGCAGTAGCCTACTGGAACCTAGTGCTTTCAGGACGATTTAAGTTCCTTGATCTTTGGAATAGATTTCTCTTGGTGAGTAAAATGTAATAATCAAATGCAGTGGTGTAGAGAAGAGTGTGTACCAGGGTTGGTATTCATAGATTTGTTTTACTATAATTGGCAATACGTCTATAAGATTGTCAGTTATTTTTGACACAGTTCTTTTAAGCACAAACTTCTGAATCATAGAAAATAGATATACAAATAATAATTTTAAAGGATTGTTCTTTTGATTGTCTTAAAATGTTGTTTGAAGATCTGAAATGTTATATTTGTCCCTGACAGGAACACCATAAACGATCTATCCCTAAAGACACATGGAACCTGTTGTTGGACTTTGGAAACATGATTGCAGATGATATGTCCAACTATGATGAGGAAGGTGAGCGTGCACATTTCCTTTTTAAAACAATGCTTTTGAAGTTTGTGCCATGTAAATAAAAAATGCTGCCATTTGCTGCTTCTCTTTTAGGAGCATGGCCAGTCCTTATAGATGATTTTGTGGAATTTGCACGACCAATCGTAACGGGATCCAAACGTAAAACTCTCTAATTTAAATCCCAACTCTGGAGATCCAGGTTGTTGTTTCTTTTACAGTGACTTCATAGTTTTTTAAGACTTGTACAAAAATGAAAATTGTAAACTTCAGAATGAAAACAGAAGCACTTGGAAACTGTCAGGAATTCCGACTTTCAGAGAGCTGAGAAAAAAACTGGCCGCATACTTGTCCTCGTGGTCCGAGGTGTTGCGTGGACATTGCCAGAGTCACCTTTGTTTTTCCGGTTGGAATCTTATTATCCTGAAGGTCCCTTCGCTTTGCATTGGATGAGAACAATCTGTCGGGCCTCAGCTCGTTAGTGGTTATCAAAGCAGCCCTGATAGGTTCACTGGCTGTACCTGAAAGAAACGGGGGCAAAAACATTGTGTGTTTTAAGATTCTTCTTAGTCAGCTCTGTTATGTTTATGAAGCTCTGGGTGACTGTGCAAAGCTCTAATGTCTCACTCAATCGTTGGGACGTATTGCTCACTACACCAGCACAAGAACTGTTGCAGTTTTTACTGTACATACTGTATCTATTGGGACAGTTTACAGAGAGCTATATGAAGAATAATATAATTATGTCAATTTATAAATACACTTCTTTTATGTACAGTAAATGCTGAGATGTTTTATGGGATGCCTCAATATTGTGGATGATGGTGTTATTATTGTTAGATGGATCTGTCACATCAAGGAGTTGTGAGCCTCTCATTGAAAGCATGTTGAAATCATTTTATGTCACCATGGTCTGTTTTCAGGAATAAATTTTCACTAAATGAAGTACTTTAATTTGACTAAATGTTCTTGGTTTGTAATATCTTCTGCTCATCTGGGAACAGGTATTATGTATTCAGTCTTACCACATTACCACCAATTCTTGTCTATTTGTTTCCTTCAGAATGTAGAGTCGTTTTTATTTGACCAGTAGATCAGATTAATGCTAAATGAAAGATTTAAGTAAATACCGCCCCTTAGGATTGCATGTCTGTATGTAATGGCAGGACACTAAAGAGGGCAAAAACAGGAAGGAGAAAGCCTTAAAAATAAACACCTGTTGAATATTTATGTTTTCTGTTAGAGCCCATCTGTTCGATGTTACTGAAGGTAGTGAAAATTTGAATATATTGTTGATACATCATGTAAGTAGCCCAAGTATATTGTTCATTCAAAATGAATAAAGCATGAGTTTTCCATTATCATAAAGGCATGTAGTCATTTTGTTGTTGGAATATTTACAGTATAACCACTAAGATCCTAGTAACTTGACATAAAAAGCTATGGTAGAATAATGTGAAATAAATAATTTGCCCAAAGAAGCTAATGTAAAATCTAATTAAGATTCATTTGTTCCAGCTAAGATACTGGGAATGGTTGTAGCTTTCTTAAAGCTACTGTGGTGCCCTGTAAAGTTTGGTGTTGTGTAGTAGTACAATATAACACAGAAGAATAGGTTTCTTCAGGTCTGTGTCTCTCCACTTCATGCAAATAAAGCCTTCAGGTGTTTAAGTACATGGGTGTTTCCTAGACCAACTCCTCCTCCAAATGCAGTCAGGTGAGACCTTCGAAACTCGGACTGCTCTGTTATTTACTTCGACGGCAGCTGCTTCTTTTCTAAAGGATAAAATGAAATAGCCTGAAATAACCTAAACTTAACTGGTGGCAACTGGAATCAAATATGGACAAGGAAATGCAAGGAAATTCTTTTCAGCCTCATTCATGTGATAATGTCACTAATAGGTAAGCATTTATGTTAAAAATCATGTTAGACTACTGCCTCAGTCTATCAATTTATGTTAATCAAATTAACTTTTTCTTTCAATGTTTACTTGTAAACTGTTAACAGAATAATCAATCGTCTTGTTTATTCAACAACATTCTACAACTTCTGTTAAATTTTATACTAATTTTTTGGAGCTCAGAGCTTGCCATTTACCTCCATATTTCTGTTTGAAAGTAATTTGAAACAACACAGCCACTCAGCTCAGGTATTTGATCTCTCTGCCACAGAAACCCTAGCTGAGGCTGCTGTTTTCCTTCATTAGGGAATAGTGTACAATGAAACATGATCCCATTGTCAGTTGTATCAAACCTCCATCATTTATCATCTGTGCCACTCTACTGTCCGCTAGGACTGACTTTTATGGCTTTGAGAGACCTCATGATTTTGAATCCTACAAAGACATGATGGATGCATATGCTGCTGTCCTCAGCAGAAGGTCCGAGAGATGGTCCAAATTGCTACAAGAGAAACCACATGTTGAGAAGAACATGACGGGTACAAGAAACAGAACTAATTTTATTTATTTAATGTTTGAATTTTGTATTTAAGTTAATCTATACAGTCTCTTTTGGAAGTGAAAAGGTATGTGCGAAAAGGTGTGCCTAATGAGCATCGTGCCAGTATCTGGATGGCTGCAAGTGGAGCCCAGGAACAACTAGAAAGTAATACAGGTTATTACCAGTCACTGCTGACAATGGAGCATGACATTAAACTTAAAGAGATCATTCACACAGGCAAGATAGGCATGGTTTTAATATTTTACTATTTACAAATGCAACACATTTTGTTCTAAAATGGCATTTGTCTTTTGTAGACATGCATCGAACTTTTCCTGACAACATCCTCTTTAAGAGCAAAGCTGAGCCCTGCCTGCAAAAAGCTCTGTACAATGTGTTGCTGGCATATGGGCACCATAATAAAGCTATTGGATACTGTCAGGTGAAGAAACTTTTTTTTTCACACTTCCAGTGATGTTTGTTTGCTTTATGAACAGGACAGTCTAGTTCCCATACAGGATACATATCCCAACATTTGCACTTCACTAAATTAGACAACATTGTATCTCCACTATGGATTTTATCTCCATGTCAAACCTTGAAAGGCACTGATCACTGACCGGTGCATTTGCAGTAAAAACCTATCTCCCTATATCTCTGTGTTTCAGGGTATGAATTTTATTGCCGGCTACCTCATGATAATCACCAAAGATGAAGAGAAATCCTTTTGGCTTTTGGACGCTCTGTTGGGCAGAATCCTCCCTGGTATTTATCTTAAGACCTGCTTCTTTTAAGACATGCTTCAAATACTCACTTCCACACCAACAGTTTTCTTCAAATAAATTATTGCAGACTACTACAGCCCTATCATGCTAGGACTTAAGACTGACCATGAGGTCCTCGGGGAGCTAGTAAGGGCTAAAGCACCAGCAGTGGGTCAACTCATGGACCAGTATCCCGGTATATGGACCCTGGTGGTCTCTCGTTGGTTCATTTGTCTCTACATTGACATCCTCCCAATTGAAGTACGTAAAAGATCTGTTACATCATTGAGTTAGAGTGGAGGAATAGAGCAGTTTAATCACCCAGCTTTTCTTGTTTTGCAGACAGTGCTGCGAGTCTGGGACTGTCTCTTCTATGAAGGCTCTAAGGTGCTATTCCGTGTTGCTCTGACTCTAATAATTCACCATCAGCCGGTTATTCTGAGAGCCCGCTCTTTGCCTGATGTGTGCGAGTGTTTTAAACGGATAACCCATGGAGCTTTCACTCTCGACTGCCACACCTTCATGCAGGTACAGAGAAGTGTGCGTCGAGTCTTGTTTACATCCTTGATGACTGTTTATTTTGGCTTATTTCACATGACATGAAATCTATTTTAACAGAAAATATTTGCTGAACCTGGGAGTTTATCTAAGGTAACTATTGAGAAACTAAGAGAAAAATGCAGACAGAAAATCGTAGAAGAGGAATCTCCACAGTAAATGCCATTTTCGTTTGAGTGCATTTAGTTTTACCATTTACTCCTTATGTACAGTAATGCATGATATTGAATAAGATGTCAATTTATACACCATGTCTGTAACAAAACTCGTTTTTTCAAAGACTTGAAATAACATGATTTGAATCAAAACTCTTGTTTAATCACTTTTATTGACTTCCCTTTTAGAAAACACAGCACAGTCCATTAAAACCCTGGATATAGGTGGCACAAAAACAACACATTAATCCTATCAAATAAATAGCAATTACACTAATTTACACAAGACAGATACTAATATGGCAGCACACAGTGAATGAGCTGTGTGGATTACACATTACACATGGAAAGGCACTGACCAAAGCATTATAGCTATTGCAACCATTTATTGGCCATTGTAACAAATTTAGTGCAATGACTTTCCCTTTAGCAGCCAAACTCCCAAGTGAGAATTAATTCTGAAAAACTCCACTATGGACAACAATAGTGGAAGTCACGTTCCTACAACCATCTCCTGAGCTTTTCTCATCTAAGCCAGCAGTACCACTATCTCCCAGAATGTGTACACTGTAAAGCAAACATAAGTGACTGCAAGTGATCAAATCATGCATGTAGGTACTTCCTTACAGTGCTACATCACAAGGGTTGGCATAGATGGAAGATACAGTTGCGATATTTGTGAAACTGCTCGAGTCAATTATTTTATGGCAGTTTTAATGAAAACTTAATTTGCATAAACTTAGAGGTAAAGTCAGTCAAGATCATTCAGGATAGCGATATTGTGAAATGGTATGTTTAGGTAAATATCTATGAATCCTTTAACTGTCTGGAGTGGGTATAGTTTAGTTTCACAAGGAAAATAGTTTTCAAACCAACCTCTAAAAAGAACTGATGAAATGCTGTGGCAAAATTTCAGTCAAATCTCAAATAAAATACAAAATGCATTATGAGAACACTAGTAGACCCATAATCCACTCCCAACAAAGTCCCTTTTTAAAGAAAAAGTGGTCAGTTCAGGAGTGCTTTTCTTCCAGCTAAATCTAAGTTGTAAACCTGGTTAAAAATAAGGGTTAGGGAGCATTTTCTGAAAGTTGGGAGTAACATGGTGGTAGGATGGGAAAAGGGGTAGTAGGTTAAGTCGAGTAAGACAGTGGTTTTTGAGGGTAGGGTGGTGCACACTGGCCTTATGGAACATGAAAATAACACACTAACTCAGATGGTCTGATAGCCAGCATGACTTCTCTTTCTGCCAATGAGGTAGGCCAAGAGCACGATGAGCACCAGCCCGGCCAACGCTGCCCCAACAACAATAGGGATTATCAAGTTATCTTGATCCAAAAAGCATTCCAAGGCTGAAAAAGGTTAGGTGGTGCATTAGACCTGATACCATTTAATAATCTACAGTAGAAAAAGAAAAAAAAAAAAAAAAAAGAATTTACCTGATCCAAACTGATCTTCAGTCAGACCAAAAGGCTGCACATGTAGCTGGTAAGTGTTGAGGGAGAAATCTTGGGATACCTCTAGTGTTTGCGCTGAACGACACATGTATGAGTACCCAAAGGTGCCCCTCAGATAATCCAGACTGTCATTGTGGGCAGAAAAGCCTTCTAAAAATAAAGAAATTAAATAATTTTATAAAAAATGAACAGAAACTATATTTCCAAAGTGTTTCTCTTGTAATTGTCTTTAGTCATTGCTTTTGTAAAATTACCTTCAAGTTTTATTTAGCAAGGTTCCACTTAAGATTACAAATTCTTAAGGCTAAACACTTTCACTTGAGATCCATGCATCTATAAATATATATAAAAATAGAACTTGTTGGAAGTAAAAATATGTCACTTACCTTTCATGTCTGGCCAGATTGCTAAAAGGGACACACTATTCAAGTGGTATCTATTGGTTGTAGTATTCTGGAGATAAAAGTGGAGGATACAATTATTTGAATTTCACTCATTATCAAGGTAGCCATTTAATTCATCCCAATTATTTATGCCCCATAATAACAGAATTAATAACCATGAGATGAAAAAAGTTCAGAGACATTGGAATAGATAAAACTTACCAAGACAAAACGAAAGGTAAGTTCAATCTTCCCTGCACCGGAGTTGAGCTTCAGAGTGGCACTTTCTTTGTCACATGATCCAGAGCTTTGAGTCTCATTGGGATTAATGTTCACAACAGTCTGCACAGTCTGTAAGAAATAATGTACCAATGACATACAATGAGATACAAATCATATAAAGTAGTTTTTGTATGTGTGGCTGTAATAGGCTGGATAGAGCACCTTATTTAAAGAGGCAGAGGGGACGCTAACGTTGAGCTGAAGACCCATTATTGCCTTCAAGCACACGGTGCCATTTCCAGTTCGGACTTTGTAATCTCCTTGCGCAGGTATGTCCTCGTGAGGAGAGGGAGTAGTTTGCTGAGGGGAAGGCGTGGTAACAAAATCAGCAACACCTTGGTGCATGATATTAGCTGCAAAAAAAGTAAAAAGAAAACAGTGTAACCAAAGCCAAGGAATAATACTACTAAAACTTTTATTTCAGTCAGTTGATGGCAATGTACTGTTATCAGTAAACTAGCTAATTACTGTCATTGAGCACATTTACTCAAGATAATTTACTCACTCAAGACAATCAGATGAAGATAGGAGGGCTGCATTTCAGTTCAAAGAAATTCACGTATACCATCAAATCAATTTGAAACGTTCAATAATGGAAATATATTATATAGGCCACTCGAAGGTAAAGTTAAAACTCACCTAAGAAAAAGTGCACTGTTAACCCCAGGAACAATGCTTTGCCGCTCTGTGCCATGATTCTCAGCGTTTTGCTAACTCACAGAATAGCAAATCCCGACTCCACTTGCAGCAGATGCGAGCTAACCAACTTAGCCAAAAAATGTTATGCTAACTTACTTGGGCGTCTCAATAACTGATCAGAAAATAATGAGCCGCGCTGAGTTTTTGACAAAATCACCGTTACCAAATGTGTCTGGAAAAGCCCGATAGGTTCTGATGGGTAAGTGCAAACGAAATGTGGCAAAGTTGGCTTGGCGTGGCGTCGTTAGCTGTTTACCGCTGCAAAGTCTAACATTCAGGTCATGTGACGAACGCTTAAGAAACAGCGAGAGCGTCACGTGACCACCCCAGCGCCATGACGACATACCGGAGTATGCTATTTATACTATCTATGAGTATGCTCCGAGATTGATGCCTGGATGTAATTAGTCAGCCATTCATGATATTATTTTTATATTTTTAGTACTAATTTAATTCTATATTTTTGATGAGCTGTAACAACTACCTCAATAAAATTAAATTTCAATTCAAATTCTATAACATTAATTTCAAACTAATAAACAAAAACTTAATTCAGCTTCTGTCACAAGTCCCTCATAATTTGAAACTCATGTGTCAAAGTGACGTCCACAAACCGAGCCACAGTTGGTATCAACCTCACATCTTTGGTTTTCACTGATGAGTGTGATTGTGCAACATGCAAGCACAAGAGGACATGCTAAAAACTCTCCTGGTCATGTGCTTGACACAATACAGGCTAGTCACTTAAGAGGTGACAAAATCTTTAGTGGAAACAAAAGCCTCTTCGGGGGGCCGGTCAGACCTGGTCTGTAAAGAACCTCTTAATGGAAACTTTCCAAAACAGTGTTACATGCAACTGATGTTATATTTAATGCTTTTATCAGGGTATCTTTACATTTACAGAGACAGTGCACCACACTCTGATTCTGTTATTTCAAGTATACAAGTCAGTATTCAAATTCATGGAGCTTACTTAGTAAAACACTTGTTTGTCCAGCTTTTTAAAATTTGAGAATGTGTGTAGTGCGCTTTGTTTATTTTTTGTTGACTATTTGCAACATTTTTGGAACACTGATAAAACCTTTTATAATTATTATCCTTGAACAAGTTAATGTTTAGTGGTCATCCTCATGAAAATTTAATGCAAAAGTCTAGCATTACATAGTGCATACATAAGTTGGTTCAGTTGTTTTTAATATGCTTAAAATTTGGATTTAGAATAGAAATACATATCTAATGACTCAGGAAAGTCTTACATTCAGAGAGACAAGAGTTAGTTCACAGATGAGGCTTTGAAAAAAAAAAAAAAAAAAACAGTGACATACATACCAACCAGAGTTTTGATGTACTTGCACGTCCATGGGCCGGTAGTAAGTTCAGCCCCTTCTTCTGCTTCGATTGGGAGGAAACCAACAAACAAAAAAAAAAAAAAAAATGCCAGAGATAACCTTGAGTTATAAGAAAGACAAGATTCAGACAAGAAGAAGCCAGTATAATGGACAGAATCTGGATAGGTGTGTTTGCGCTACTTGTGCTCCTTAATCCAGCATCCTGCCAAGGTGAGTAAATTGAACAGCTTAATAGAATTGAAAGTTTGCATAACCTAAAAATGGATAATAATGTATGCACGGGATCTGAAAAAAAAATAATACAAATTTGTCTAACATGAATCAACACAATGAGATGTACGTTAAACAACATGCTTTTTTCCCCAAGTTTGCATTTTTATTGACATAAAGCAGCATGTTTGTTGTTGCAGGTTTTGTCTTTAATGGTTAATGTAAAAAAATAAAGTTCACTCAAATTCTTTAAAACACAATGTGGAATACAACTATATATATACATGTTATAAGAATTCTATTCCATTACTGAAATAACTATTGTGACCCTGGTGGCTCTTTCATTTTAGTATAATACAATAAAAACAATTTGAAACTTTATTTATAAAAATTAATTACACTAACCCGTACATTAGGTAAAATTATCTAGTGTAGGTTATAAAACGTTTTGAAATTGACCCTCAATCTCTTTCAATTTATTTCTCTGAACACCAGCCACCATTGTAGCTACTGTAGTGGCAAAATGAACACCACCATAATATTGTAGAAAATCGAGTTGCAGCTGTTTTTTACTACAGTTTTATGAGACTTGTGCTAAAGATGGCTACTGTTCCAACCACAATAAGATAAAAGGCCTCACAAACGTCGACCCATCTTTGACAGGAAGCCATCTCTTGAAGCATAGCCCACTCATGCAGTTGTATCTTTCTCATATTTCCTGTGTCGGCGGACTAACTGGCTGCTCTGTATCTGAGGGTTCATTTTTCCATAACTGTTGCTAAATTAATTTTGTGTAATCAGAAAACCTGGCATTCTCGTCAGTCAAGCAAACTTGTCTTGTTTGATTGATAGCCTACTATACAGTATAGGCTAAAGGAAAAAAGGAATTGGAAAGGATTTGATTGGCTTTTTAAATGAAGGCCTATTTATTTTTATTAACTTTGGGAAAATTCTCTCGGTTTCATGAAATAATTGATTAGATTGTCTTTGTAAAGAAAAATAGGCTAAATATATTATCAGTAAAATATACATAGCCTACATGCAGTGGTGGAATGTAAAAAAGTAAAACATATTTGCTTTAATACTTGACAAGTACACGTTTCTTGTAATCTATCTGTACTTTTACGTAGATTAAAAGGGGGGTGCTTTTGACTTTTCCTCCACTACATCTTAGAGCAAATATCTGTACTTTCTACTCCACTACATTTGGACATTGTTACAAGTCTACAAGTAAATTTTGTTTATATAGCGCTGATTTTTAAGAAGCACACATGAAGACACCATTATATGAGTAACTTTCCCTCTCTCTGTGATCTGTAAAACTCTTAAACAGACACATACAGGTGAACGTCACCTTAATTAGTAGAATAATGATTTAATTAAGATTTAAAATCTTCAGCCAACTGAATCATAAAGAATGCTCTGAACTGGCTGAGGGTCTTATGAAAAACTGTGTGTGTGTTTGGCTTTTGCACAAGTTCTTTTTCTGTGTGTGTCACTGTCAAAAGAGTAAGAGTTTAAAAACTGAACAATATGATGATCCGATCCAGATGATCCACATGATCTTTGTGCCAAATTTTTAAACTGTCACAGTCCAGTTCCTCTTTGTGCAGAAAAACTAGCTTAATGAATTGCAACTTGCTAGTTTATTAACATTCATCAGTTCATTTTAGTTATTCCGATCCAGATGATCTTACAGTGGGGAAAGCGGGGACGGTTGCAACACTTTTTGCATTTTCTTTAATGTCTCAGAGACTGTTTCACAGTGGTGTCACAGTGGATCACCACATTGACCGTATTATCAGTAAAATGGGTAAAGGTATTGTACTGTTGTACGCAGACTTAAAAAGACTTCAGTTGGTACAAAATAAAATTGCTCGAATAGTCTTAGGATGTTCCTACTCCACCAGCCTCACTGAAATGCATCAGCGTTTATTTTGGCTATTTTAAAATATGAAACTTGCTTGTTGGTTTTTCTTAAAACTACATTCTCATTGTATTCGATTTGCCTTAAGCACAAACTTAATTGTCACCTGTCCTAATACCAATTTTCTACAGAAGTCAGATGTTGTTCAGAGCATCGCAGGAATGAAACAAACTAAGACAATCAAAGAATTAACCAATATTTGTGTCTTCAAAAGGGTACTAAAATCATACCGTAACTCCATTTGAGTGTATGTAAGAGTATATAAATTGTAAATGGTACACATTTAAATTTATTTTATTTTTATTTGTATGATGCAATTTTGATTATGTTACCAAATGTTAATGATACCATCTAAACAATTTGTATTTTTAGTATTTTTCTATTGTTGTAATTTATGATGCGGACCCCAGGAAGACTAGCAACTGATACAGCAGTAGCTAATGGGGATCCTAATAAATAAACAAATAAACCGTTTGTGTTGGAAAGACAAAATATTTGTACATTCTGCCTGCTATCTAGCCACATTGTTCTAACATATTGTATAATACTATATAATATATAATATTATACTTACAATTTAAACTTAAATAGACAAAGTCAAACATTTCAACTGACCCTGCACATGAGGGGACGGTTGCAACAGTGACCGGGAACGGTTGCAAAGTTAATTTAAATTTATTAATAAAATTATTACTAGACATAATTTTTTATTTTTTGTTTATTTGTGGACAGACAAGTTTGTTACTAATTTAAATTAACCGTATATCGAGTGAAAAGGCTGAAAAACACATATTCAAGAAACAGGTAAAAAATAAAAGTGCATAATGACATAAAATAGCACAGTGCATTTCTCAATCTTGAAAAAAATATTAATTGGGGGGTCTGTAGAACCCATATAAGGTGGTTTAATTTTAACTAATTTCATTAATTCCCCACTACAAACTAAACATGCCTGAACATGAATGTAATTGCAATTTTGTTATGTTCTGGTAGCTTTAACATTCACTTTGCTGTAGAGGACACACAGGCAGCCATAATAAAACTTTCTATGCCTGCTTAACTCCTTAGATTTGACACATGCTAATTACACCTGTTAGTAGCTAAGACAATGCTGTTTAAAATTAGATGGCTTAACATGTTCTCACGTGAACAGTTTAAACTGTATAATAAAAGGAAGTGGTAAAACTGAATCTGTATGTGAGCTATTTTGAGGTAAATGTGTGGTTTCTGTGTTCTTCAGGGTTTAATCTAAGTGACCCGATCATTTGCTACATCCTGGATGGGGTCCTCATTCTTTACTGCATTATTGCCACTGCATTATTCTTCCGAGAAAAGGTTGGTTACAGCATATTAGCAAATATAAACAGAACTTGTGAATTAGGAATGAATATTTTGCCTTTATGAATGTTTTAATCATCTTTGATCACTTACTTAGCATTCAGGATACATATATCACAAGTTGTGCATGCACATTCACATTTGCTATGTTTGCTCCCTCCACTGTAGATCTCCCATCAAGTCCCAACAGCCATGACATCTGTAAGTCTGTCTGTGGGGTTAATAGATTTTTGTTCTTGTTGTTTCTTTAAATTCTATAGTGCCATTGTGTAAAGGTGTGACTATGTATATATGCCCTTATTTTTGTGTTTTTTCTCTTGATAATCAGGATCCCAATGGTATATACCAGGTAGGAGGATAATAACAGACTAGACACAACTCTAATTCTTCAGTTTTATCATCAGTTTGTATTTTAACATTTTAGGAGCTGCAGGGGCCAAAAAATAATGATCCTTATGATGTGCTTGAACCTTTAAAAGTAAGTTTGTAAACTAAATGTTTATGGTTTCAAACCTTTGCTCAGCTCCGTCATGCACCTGACTGTTCTGACTTGATATTCCCTGTAGAAAAAACGAGAAAAGAAGAAAAAGAAATCTGAGGTATGCTGACAGCCAATTGACACACATAGTTTAACTTTAACAAAAACTACAGTTTCCAAGATCATAACATTATAATCTGCCAATGCACAGGCAGCACGGACCGTCAGAGAGGCAGAGGCCGAGCCTGTACCTGGGACGTCCTCGTCTGTCCCTCCTCAGTGACATCCTGCATTGGTCATCTAAAATAAGCCCTCCACATGCCAAACCCAGATTGGTGTTGCACCACTTTGGTTTGCAAATGGTCATCTTCCCGAATCTTGTATATATAATAAAATGTAAAAACAAACAAATCGACTATGAAGTGACCCATACAATTAGCCTATATTCCTCAGTAGACTTTAATACTTAACAAGTAAATTAAAATTAAAATGATTTTGGTGCTAGATAAAACAAAGGTTTTGTTTCAATTATGGATAAAAACTCATGTGGATTCTGGATTTTATTTTTATCTAATAAAAAAAATGTAATCAACTTATATGAGTGAGCTTCATATTGGCCTAATGACATAATTTAGCCTACTCAGTGGGAAACAGTCTAGGGCAGGGGTAGGCAAATATTTTTTCTTAAGGGCCACATTAGAACATGAGAGGGACTCTTGTGGAGGGTTTAAAAACACTGTTTATTCAACACCACAGTCAGAGCTGCACCTCCTCAGTTTTAGAGCCACTCTTTACAGTTTGATCTAAAACCAGTGAAAACTATCTCTCTGAGAGTTAGAGATGCTAGCTTTAGAAAAGGTTGTTTCCGTTTGAAGCAAGTTGTTTAGTGAAATCAACTGGACACTGCAGGATAGTGAAGGAAAATATATGCAGTGTATAATAATCTGTAAATTAAACAACCCAGCGGGCCGCATGTGGCCCCCGGACCTTAGTTTGCCCACCCCTGGTCTAGGGCTTTGTATCTGTGCTGTATTATTAACAAACAAACCTGGCACAGTCTCTTGTTCTTTCTTTAAGCTCATCACCTTATCTGAGAGCAGAGTAAAGTCATTGAACTGTTCCCCCTGTTTCTATTTATTAATGACTTTTGTACCAAAGGACACATGTTTCAGGAATATTCTATTTCAAGAATTCATGCATATTAGGTCTTTAATGTAACATAGAGTAATTGTAATATTATAAGTATTATGTAGGGTGGGGGAGAAAGCTCAAAGCATGTAAATATACATTAGTACATGCAACAGTTTCATAACACACTCGCTGCAATTCACAAATGCAACGTCGCACTTCGAATTCATAAAACCTTGGCATTAACTTGGTAAAAGAAAACCTTTTTCTTAGCCATCATCTTAAGAACTTCTTAATCAAAACGGTGATGTTTGTGCAATCACATCTATTACACAAAAAATAAATAATTATTGTTTTGTCTTTTTTTTTATATAATTGCTATAACGCGGTTTCTTTTTGAAGCGCTTCTTCTGAATGTAGCGGGCTTTGTAAGTACAAAGCTGCCTTTATTTGTATGTTTGTGTGGCATGTGCTGTAAACTGAATACAGCTGTATGTGCTGCGTTGTCATATGCAACATACATATGTGTGGTGGAAATGATGCTGTTGTTGGCCATTTGCACATGTGTCTTGATTTGCAGTAGGCTACGCATGTTGTGAAGTTGATGCAGAGGTTTTATGATTTCTTAGTGCGATGTTGCATTTGTGAATTGCAGCGTATGTGCTGTGAAACTTTTGCATATACGTAGGCTCTATTTATTGGGAATAATTACAACTCAGAAAGAAAGGGCACCAGCTGCTAATCGAGTCTCATTTACAAAAACAGACCTCCTCCTCTGTAAAGCTCTATTTTAAAAGATATATTCTTTATAGTAAGTGACAAGGGATATTTACTCCTCATTTATGTATTTTAATTAAGTTTTATTGCACATTAGTGTTTGTTGGGTGGCTTGGGCTGTGTGTTAAACCGTTGATCCTTCAGGCTTTTTTTGCGGTTTGAGTTTCCTCAGCAGCTAACCTCTCAAACGAAACTAACATTCTTCACACGTGAATATAAAGCAGTTATTGACAGTCAGACCAATGACAGTCAGACCTGGCTGTAGCACACGCCAGCTCGTCTACTGCTGCGCAGCACCGCTGGGTCTTCAGGTAACTAGGGAAGCAAACCGCCCAGCTCTAGCCAATCACACGCAAGCATGAACGATCCAAAAGCGCATCGCAAAGCGGTAGTTGGAGAGAGGCGGGTCTTGGAACTCACTTTGCCGTAACTACATGTTTATTGTCAGGCAGCTAGAATTTTGCTTCGAGAAAGGAGGGCGCAAGCGCAGTGCCTAAATATTAAATGTGCACCTGTTGGGAGCCGCAACCAATAGACCTACTTTTTCAGACCTTTACATTTTGCGCACTAAACGTATTCATCATTAGCCTACTATATGCAGACTGATGTGGCAGACAGTGGCTCCGTCAGTTGGCCCCAGGGCAGCTGTGGCTATAGATGTATCTTACCACCACCAGTGTGTAACTGTGGAGTGAATGAATAATGGACACCCTGTAAGCGCTTTGAGTCCCTTGGTCCCTTGGGAGAAAAGCGCAATATAAATCTAATCCATTATTATTATTATTTATTATTATTATGAATTAATGACTAATTCCTCAGGGGCAGGACACACATGGGATGTGTAGATCTACTAGTATCTGTGAGGGCGTCTGTTTTCTCTACCATGGAACCTCTTAAATTAAATGTAAATGCGCCGCCATACGGCGATTTTACAGCGATATACCGCCGTCCACTAGAGGGCAGGCTCCAAAAGCGAAAATATGTATACAAGTATAAAACTCATGTTTTGATTAATATGTCCGTTTATGATATCTGAAAACTATTGTTTTACTATGCAGTAAAAGCCGAAAAGCCCGGATGTAACTGCCGTTTTATTGCCCTTTCATAACGACAATATCGGTGAATAGGGTACCGATGGGCGGATTACATCCATTTTTGGAATACCCAGTTTAGATTTGTTTGGTTTTATCAACTCAGAACTTACTATAAATCTCTGAGTATGTTCAACCAGCTTCTGATAGGGCAGAGCCAGCCAGCTGCACGTGAATTAGACTATTTAATCATTCAGGTATGGGCTAAACTATTAGGATAAATACATAACATAAATATACAAATATAAATATTCTATAGTTTTTTGTTATGTTAATAAATCTTTCGCTGAAATAAATAAAGTCTAGCTCATTTAATTGACCCCCAAATGGTTGTCTCAGGGAGCCGCAAGAGGGGGGCTAAAGAGAGACGCTGGTTGGCTTTGCCTGACATCTCTTTATTAAAAACATATGCTGTTTAAAAGTTAAAGTATGTGCACATTAAAACCAGTGTTCATTTTTAAGTTAAAAAAACGACAGCCCACATATCAGAAACACTTGGAAAACGGTTTAATGATGTTTACAACAAAAGAGAACTGTACATTTACAGTAAAAGATTATCTTATATGTGTATAAAAACAAAACAAACAAAAAATACAGCAGACAAATGCATCAAAACCTATGTATCCTGATTCACATACTTAAAACTCTACACAATCTTTCAGTTCTACGCCACCACAGCTGGAGGCAAGTTTTATTTTTTTTTTTAAGTTTGCCAGTTTTTGTCTTTTTTTTTTTTTTTTGCTTTGTTTGTGTGTTTTATATTTTTATGTAGTCATACCGGAGCAGTGTCACCCAGTGTTTTGAGTCCATGATAGAAACCAGACCTCTTTACAAGAGAGTCCTGGTTAAGTCAATCAACATTAGACTGCAGAGTAAGAAAAGGGGGCAGGGAAAATGGGGACACATTCGTTACAGAGAGCCCAAGCTTCCAACAAGAGAAGTAAATGTGTTACAGAATGTTTTTGTGGAGATACAGTCACTATGTACATGGTTGGCTTTTTTTCTCTCAATAAAATCAATGGTCACTTGGGCTGAGAACTGATAGCACACACATAACACCCCAAACATACAAAAATACAATTATCTTTAACCTACCAAGAGTAAGACAGTTCTGCAATTAGTTCCATGCTGTGACAGAAAAAAGATTACGGCAAACAAGTTAAACAGACGTTCTCACACAAGTTTTTCTCAGAAATATACCAAAATATACATCTAAGCTTTGGAATTACTGAGGCTAGGACTAAAGCCAGTGCTGGGTTTGTCTCTTAATACACATGCTGCAGGGCAGAAGGGAGAGAAACAGAGACAGACAGAATTCTTTGGTATCTGCATTTGTCAAAAGTTAAATATTTGGATTTTTGCTTTGGGATAGCGCTTGTGAGATCTTACAACCTCACTTGAAATAAAGCATTAAACAAAGTGTCACTGAAGCCCATAGGCCGGGACCATAGGGACACAGTCCATGCAGAGTGAAGGACCATGATGCATAGTGTCACAGCTGATCAGTCTGTAGTGAAGATACTATGTGGAAGGAAAAGGAAGAAGCGTTGAGACAGTGAGATCTAGCGACCGCAGGATGTGTATTTACCTGGAGACAATGACAGGGAGATGTCCTGGGACTACAGTGTACAGATGTGGAAGAAATAAGTTACCACAGTCTTAAAGAGATTGCAGAGGGAAAAAAAAAACAAAAAAACAAGTCAATCCCAGCAACAGCGCTTAAGACAGACACACAAATAGACATGGAGTCCTGAGCATGTACAGTGTGCACAGGATAAACCCTCAGTGTGTATTAGCAAACATCACCCAGCTACCACCAGACTGGTTCATTTACAGGTGTGTCGCAGAAGCCCGCTCAACGCGGTTGGGACTCCTCCGATCCCCGCCCACAGGCACTGAAACCACCGCACTATCGTGACCGCAGAGTGTTTGGCCAGGTTTTTAAAATCGGTCTTCATTTAAGAAAAAATAAAAATAAAACATTCCCATGCGGAAACAGCTGACTTTACAAACAAACAGAGGACTCTGTTGAGCACGTGCAGCTGGGATTTGATGCTGAGCAGTGAGGCGGGGATGGGTGAGACCATGTCATTCATATACAATCACGTTAGAAGTCTTTGGTTAAAATGTTGTTACCACAGGGGAATGCGAGAGCAGGCTGAGACAACACACTGTTATGATGACACAAACATACCTGTACTTGGTCAGAGTAATAAATAAATAAAAAATAGATTGTCAACCTAAAACAGACCTTCAAACATAGAAAGAAGGGAATTGGTAAAATATAAATCTGGCTACACCACATTTTTAGAAAAGGAAAAGCAGACATTCATGAATACAAGTGTGTATTCTGTCTCCCTCTTGTGGTATTTTGAAAACAAATCTTGACAAAGTACAGGTAGAAATTGGCTTAAACAACTTGTCTTTTAGTGTAATTTTGTCAAATGTATTTAGAGTTTTTGAAAAAGACTGTTGGATATTGGTTAAGTAGATTAAAGCAGGTTTCACTTGAGTTAAAAATGAGGTATAGAACAGCTCCTTTGCCTTACCAGTGCTCCACACTTAATCAACACTAAAAACAGCAAACCAGTGGGGTGGGTTACCATACTACGACTTAATGTTCTGTATATTTAATCCAAAAGAGCATCCTCAATATGAATCCACTAAAAAAGTAAAACCATTAAAACTAGGCTAGTGCCAATCAAATTGTAAATATATTATCAAACAACAGAAAGCCCCTTCTGAACAAAGTGTCATATCTTATTTAAAAAAAACATTGCTCTCTTAAACTCACTGGAAGATGGTAAAATGCATTATATTAGATTGCACTCCCTATTAACATGCAAAGATGCAGACACTTGCTAGACTTTTTAGTAAAGCTTTTCTCAAATGGTTCCTCCCCATCACACATAAAAAACATTGGTAGCCACCCCACGCTCTGAAATTCCCAAAGTACACTGTAGTGTTTAGTGTAGACAATGCACCAGATGAGCTCATTGAGCAGGAAAAGAAGCTCTCCTCTCCTGTGCTCCCACTCTCACGCACACTCGTACGACAATGCTACATGTCTATGTAACAATAAGGCATAAATGATAATGTTAAAATCTTTGTCAAACTAAGAAAACCAGTGATCTTGCCCTCTCACATACAAAAATAAAATAAAGGCATAAAGTAAAAAAGAAAAATGATTGTTAAAAGACAGCACGGCAAATTAAGTCCACAATGACTCAAACAAATAATATCCTAGTAGAAGATTAAGATCTGTTGCTTCAGAGTCTCCATTTTCTGACCAGCTACAAGACTTGTACATCGGAAGCTGGGTGGAGAGGCATCTTCGGCACAAAACCTACTCAGGAGTCAAACTCGCAACCACTGAGGTGAGGTCTGACATTTGTTATTTTAATTTTATTTTTGGTCATAACAGATTTCATGAAAAATGCTATTTTGCAATAAGAAATAGGAAGATTTAGGGGAGATTTTTGAGTAAGTATGATAAACACTACATTCAGTCTTGATAACATACTGGTTCAAATATAAAATATGAATATCTTACAAGCGTTTATATATATTTATATGTATAGAATTACGAAAAGGTCATTAATTCTAATTCCTCAGATAAATATTTCAGTAACATCCTATGATGGCGATGGCATGGTAAGTAACTAAAACAGCACTGGACCAAGTGTCCTTAGGCCCATTGCGACCTCCAAGAGGGGATCCAGCAACAGGAGCAGCTAAACACCCACCTAGCTGCAAAGAGAAAGGCTATTACTTTGGCAACAAGGATCTAATATAATAATTAAACCTGCAAGTACCCCATAAATAGTAGTATTAGAAAATAGCAGTAGTAGGTTATGCTTTTATGTATGGTTCCTATGTATGTTTCATCAGTATAGGCCTTTAACGGCAAGTCTGCACTGATACATTCTTTACTGTTTTGTACACAGAAATGTCTAAAGGTGAACCGTGTGTTTAAGTGCTGCTGAGGTATATTCAGTCAATAATTCAAGAGAAAAGAAGTACATAAGGATAACATGGAGAAATGTTACTTACAGTCCGCGGTTATAACCACTACAGTAATCAACTTTGGAATATAGCAATGCTACTTTAGAGTGGACTTCAGTTCAATGCTTAAGTTAATTTGGCAGGTATTATAGATTTGGGAACAACGCATTCCTAGTTGTATGCTGGTGTTCTGTGGTGGTGGGGTAGTTTTTTGTTGTTTTTTTTTTAAAGAGTGTTATGAATGGATTTACAAAGTTGAGTCCTCCTACAGGAGGGTTTGAACCACAAAACCTGTTTTCACAGGATGTAGTCCTAAAGCTATAAGACAGCATGCAGGCCTCTAAACAGCTCAACTCTATTAGGAGCTCCAGCAGCATGTTGGTAAAGCTAAGTTTCTGTGACCTTTATCCAGCAGCACCTACTGAGGAAAATGGGTTTGGATAAAAGTGGGAGAAAAGAACAGCAACTTGTGTGCTTGAACAGGCACAGCAACTACTGAGGAAAACCACTTTGGTTTAAGCTGTTGTTTATGGCTGAATATTAGAAAACCAAAAGCAGAACCACCTCACATTTCAGAAAAGACTAGAACTACTACCAAAATAGCCAAAGCAAACTAAAGAAAGAAAGGTAGCCATCAAATGGCTAAGGGAAAACAAAGTATTTTTTTTTGAGTTAAGGATCTGGGAAATAAAGATACTTAAAACCCCAGTTCACCAACACCCTACTTTTTGGTCATTTGTGCTGCCAATTACTGTCAAGCTCAGACACTCAAATTAAAAATTAAATTTTCTTTGGAAATGATCATTAAAATATTGCATTTCTAATTTCTGTTGACAAGGAAAAGAGATTTTATACTCATAAATATAGTATAGACTAGACTAAGCAACCGACTACAAACAGCAAATATTTGAACAAATATTTTTGGTATATCTTAAAAGCACATATGCCAGTCACATGACTGCAGACAAAGAATTTCATTCCCCCCAAAACAGACTGCAGCTCATCAATCCAGTTTTTTGGTACAGATACTGTGCACAAGTAGATACGACGGTACTACTATAAAAAAAAAAAAAATTCCAATACATTAACCCCATCAAAACAATGCCACCACTTGTGTTATGATGACAATGTCCTCTTCCTAGCCAAAACAGACCAGTCAGCCACAAACCCTAGATCAGTCAGTGCTTGTCCAAGCTGAAGACAGCACATATAGACTTTCTATACCAGTCCAAACATAATGTACATCCTTCCAAATTACCACCATCCAACACAAAAATCACCTTTTATCAAACACAGAATGCATGTTGCAGCTCTTCTTAAAGCTCTTAATGCAATTTTATCAGTCATTTATCAGAGTCTAGGGTCTGCACCTAGACCTTAATTTTACAAAGCTTAGTGGCTACGTCGCCACAAATGCAATGTAAAACTCAGTGTTTCCAGAAAAAGAGACTTAGAGAGACAAACCTGGTCCCTCTGACCCCTAAAGCAATGATAACCTTTATATCAGCCACTTATTACTTGTTATTAAAGCCTTATAACCACAATTTAAAAAAGAAACAATAGTTAAAGTTAAAATTTAACTTACAAAGTTCTGAAAATGTCAAATAAAACAAGCAGAATACATGTCTCTAAATTATAACAATATTGATATGGTTTGTATGAAGGCCTGTCCAAAGGCATAAATCCCCATTGGTGATCATGAACATAGTTAAACTAGCAATAAATCAGTTTAGTTTGAAGGGTAAAAATAACAAAAACATTTTTGGTTAGACGCGTTTCAGGAAAGATCTCAACTTTAAACATTAGAGGCTATACTGTATATACATAGTTAACAGCCTGATGATACCATCGATTATTTCTTCCTGAACATTTGTCACGGTTCAAAAGATGCAGGCCAACAACCGTGTCCATCTGGCAATCTCTTGTGAAAAAATAAAAATAGAAAAAATAAAAAAATTGATGCCAACATCAACTGAGGCCGTTTTTGGTGGCAGCAAAAAGATTAAGTAGCAATAAGAATTATAGAATGTAGGGTGGTTAGTGAAGCACTTTTCTATATCAAATGATCTCCCTATTGCCTACATAGTGAGATACAAGTAGTGCCCGATAATAGAAATAGGGTGTAGTTTGCAATGCAGCTTGGCCAGCTTCACTGAGCTTTGGAGGCAGTAGTAATGGTTGAGGCTTGCACAGGTACAGCTCCTGTTGTGGCTTGATGAGCATCAGTGGTGACCTGCAGCCCCCCTGCAGCTGACAACAGGCTCACTGGGTTTGCCTGAGTGAGTAGTGACAGGTTTTGGGGCAGGAACAGGTTTGTCACAAGGTTGGGCGTGTTGCCAGCCGAGGTGTTGGCAAACAGAAAGTTACCACCGTCCAGAGAAGTGATGGGGATTGAGCCGGATGCCAGAGCTGAGACACAAAATATAACACATTATTAAATTACAATGCAAGTGGAGCAAGAATGGATGATTGAGGTTTTCTGATTATAACATAATGTTATGGGTTATAGTGATGGATACAATAATGTGGTTATTTTTGTTTCAGTTCACCTTGTATGGTAGCCAATGTACTGTTGTTCATGAGCGCAGGGCTCAGCGCTCCTCCAAGCCCACCAGGAGTCAGACTGAAAAGGGCCCCCCTGGAGATAAAGCAGACATTGCCTTCATTTCTACATCAAAACACATGAGTAACTTTAAAAAGCTGAGTAACTTTCATAAAGTAGTGGGTAAAAAAAATCTCAAAATCTAACCCTGGAGTAAACTGTGAGGAAGCCATTAGCCCAGGGTTGAATCCAGCTGCAGCAGCCATAGCAGCAAAGCTAGTGGGTATCTGGGTGTGCCCCTGCAGTGCTGCAGAAAGTCCCGGTGCTGCCACCATTAACTGGCTCGTCTCCATAGGGGTGGCGTTGGAAGATGGTGCCTGGGTAGCCACTGTTGGTGCCTGAGTGCCAGCTATGCTCTCTGTGGTCGTAGACTGAATCGCCATTGGTGATGGGCTCAAAGATGGAGAGCTGGTTGCTGTGGTAACCACAGGTGCAGTGGAGATGACGGATGCAGTATTTGTGGCTTGAAAACGATATGGCAGAAGGTGACATTAGAGAAGTAATCAATTAGATAAGATCAAACCACTCTCATTTTGACTGGTGCAGCAAGAAATACACACCTGTGAAAGGCAAAGTGGAGACACTGGTGCTGGTGAGTGGGATCATTGGGTTTACCGTCAGAGTGGTGGGCGTGCTAATTGTTGGGCTGTTCACAAGACTTGCTGTACTGGCCTAGAAAAAAATATTAATATTTGTCAGATAATAGTTCGGTTAGTGAACCTGGGATGGGGAAGAAATTTAGAGGCCTGTTTCAATTTTGAACACTTTTAGCAATGTATAAAAATTACACCCACTTCCAAGTTTCACAGCATTGTTGTGGTTGGTAAACAAAACAGTAACTGACTACTAACTAATACTTTTTTATGTACCTGAAAAAAAAAGAGCAAGTCAATTCAGTTTAATACCTCAATAAGTCAAAGCATGCTGAACTGGAAGGCAAGTGCATCAACTTGACTGACTGTTGAGAACAGTTTAGTCAAAATGTATTCTTACTGGGCTACTGGGCGTGAAGATTGTTTTAATAGGTGTGTTGCCTCCTCCACTATTTCCACTGCTGGGGGGGTTAATCCTCTTCTCTTTCTGTCGTCGATTGCAGAACCAGACCCGGATAACCTCCTTCTCCATGTTGAGCTGATCAGCGATCATGGTAATCTCTTCAGAGGTAGGTTTTTGGTTCTGCTTGAATAGGCAAAGAAGCCACAGATTTCCTGTCAGCACTTTCAAAGTCTGAATGTTATTTACTATAAACAGCTACAAAACTAAATGGGGGAAGACATAATTAATAACTGATATGTTACTAACCTCCAGAAAGCTCTTTTCTAAGGCCACTCGGATGTTGGTCTCAATACTGGTCCTCTTCTTGCGCCTGCGGTTGATGCCCTCTATGCCCATTCCCGGAGAGCCTAGAGCGCTGGGGCTGGACAGGGCCTGGTCGGACGTCAGGTTCTCTGCACAAACAGCACCGCCACAAAGCAAGGGGAGCAAGGTAAAGACACGGTGCTATAATAATAAAATGACTTCTTGTCAGTTCTTGTACAGGGAGGTTCAGGGACAAACCTGCATCATTCAACCACTTTTCCAGCAGTGGCTTAAGTTTGCACATGTTCTTAAAGCTTAGATTCAAGGCCTCAAAGCGTGAGATGGTAGTTTGGCTAAAGTCATTTCCGTACAGCTTACCCATGGCCAGGCCCACATCACCCTGATGAAAAGAGAAATGGGGAAACAGCATTAAAATACAGACAAACACACATAACAGGGGAAATAATAATAATATTTAATATAACTATAAACACACCTGTGTGAAGCCAAGTTTGATACGCCTCTGTTTAAAGGTCTTGGCAAACTGCTCCAGCTCTTCTAGATCACTAGGCTCCTCAAGGGTGGGGGTATCCAACCGCTTAGGAGGAATCTGACTGTGGGTTATATTAGGTGTAGCTGTGGTTGTGCGGGTCGGCGTTGCAGGCTGTAGATCAACGAAATAGAACTATTTCTTCATATTAAACAAAAGGATAAAAAATATTATTTAATGTAATAAATTGCATAATTACAAACCTGAGTTGCGAGGGAGATGTTTGGTTGAGTTGACAGGAGGTTAGCTTGGCTATGAGGTTGAGGTAGTTGAGTTAGAAGACTCTGGGCTTGCAAAATGCCTATAAAAGGAAAAATGCATAATAAAAATAAAAACTAAATACTTACTAAAAGAAATCTTACTCTGTTTATCAAACGCTATACAAACCCTGCTGGCCCGGTTGTGTTGGTGAGATGATGAGCTGAGTGGACAAGGGCGTAGTGATGGGGTGGCCAGGCTGGACCAAAACAAACTGGGGCAACGTTTGTAGCTGCTGCAAGAAAGAAAAGTTATATCAGTGTCTATAATTAATATTGCGACTTACAAAAGAAAGACAGACTAGACAGTTAAAAGATTTGTGCTTTTTAGTCTTACAGGGGTAATCTGGATAGGCTGTGACAAGGGCAGTTGGGTTATGGGTGCGGCTGCAGAAGCCGAGATGCTGGCCCCAGTTGTGTTGTTCTGCTGGTTGGCTGAATGCTGCCCGGCCAGGCCTGCCAGGAGCTGGACCTGGGCCTGCTGAATCAACAGCTGCTGCTGAGCTGGAGTCAGGGTCAACTGGAGAGCCAACATGAAAGCCACAGTTTTAGACAATAGATTTCACACTCAGTATTTAGCTGTATTGGTGTCTCAAATAATATTGGATGAACTAGTGTTGCCACATTACTCAAAATCTCAAAACAATAAATTTCTGACAGAAGCTTATTATTAATTTATTGGTTGGCTGGAAGCCCGTTCCTGCTGAATGGGGCTAAAAAAGAGTGAGTAAGATAGTCAGAAAAGAAACTTAAGTTATATTGTGGCAACACTAAAATGATTCCTGGCAGGCAAATGGATAAAAGATTCATGCAGCTGAGCCAGGCACAAGGAAAATGAGTATATTGATGCCATACAAACTTAGAGCCACATGCAGAGTAAACACACTCCCGCAGTAGCATAACGCCACCCGGAACCCACTCAACAGCAGCCTCAGCTGGGCATGGGGCATGAGCATATGTCACTGGACAAAACATGGCTATGTCCAAGCAAGGATGGAGGAATATGAACGTAGCCTGACAATCACTGGGATGAACAGACAGGCAAAAGAGATCAGGGCAAGTGACATTTTCTTTTTTGCCCAGGTTTAGTTGTGTTCACTCAAAGCAATGAGGCAACAAGCCACTTACACCAGCAATCTGTCCCCCGGCCAACATTAGCTGGGTTTGAGGCAATACGCTCTGCTGGACGGAGGTCGGAAGAGCACTCGAGTCTTCTGACTTAGACTAGTAGAGATAAAACATTTAAGCTCAGAGAAAAAAATAACTACTCTTAGTTATAGCAGTCTAACACAATTACCTTTCTGATTAAATTACCCACATAATTCAAATAGGAAAAAAAAATTGAGCTAACTGCTCCATATTCATGCGTTTAAAAAAAAATTTGAATATGGACAAGATATCACTAAAAGGGAAGGAAATGTATTGTCTATATTTTAAATGAACTGCAGCCTTCAGAGAGAAGGGAAGTACAGGGAGAGTTGAGATGCTAATTAAAATAACTGTTATGCAGTGCATGGAAATTCTGCACAGATTTGCATATTCTCGGCCATCTGTTTCCGAGCAACCGCGGCGTGCTAATTAGCATACAGGGTTGATTAATCTGCCTTGTTGCCAGGCGACACTGGGAGAGCTTGGCTTATTTAAATTAACTCTTTCTGCTTGTGCATGTGTTCATGTGAAGTGTAGCATATGTCAGTTAAACTTGACTGAATTCTTTTCTGAAAAGTCAAACCACCGTGACTGTTGTCTGTGAAGGCAGCTGCTCACCTGTTGCAGGAGGGCTTGTGCATGTGCATTAGTGATTGCACTTGTGTTTGACACCGTCTGCCTCTGAAAGTCCAATCCATTGATGTGGATTCCTAAAGGCAAAAGTCAAGAAAAGTTTGTCATTGGTGTATTGGCATTTTAATCAATAAACAGATACACAATGTTGTAATAGAATCACGTTAACATCTAATGCCATTAAAAGCCATTAACAGTAAGTAACAATCTTACTAAATGTATACTTTATCAAGAAGATTTTATTCTGAAGATGTGCGTTATTAAATATTCACAAGCCAAGACTAAATTAAACAAAATTGTAACCCTTATCTAGATAATGAGTTAATACAAGGAAGCAATTTGAAAAAAATGCTCAGAAAATCTGCACCTTAAAATAACAATTTCAGAAAAAAAATATTTATATATTAATAATGATTTTTTTTTTATTTACCTTCAGTGTTTAATCTAAATACCTTGCAATCTATAAATTTCAATACCTGTTGAATGTGTAAACAATCTAGACCTTTTTCATTTAGAAGCAGTAAGCAGAAAAAGCACGAGGTGTCTTACCGATGTTTCTGTCACCACTTTCCATTGCACATTTAGTGGTTTCTGAATGATTATTCACTTTAGCATCTGTAAGAACACAGAGAAAGTAAAACACCCAGACCGTTAGTACAAAAGGAACCACCAAAATATCAAGCAACAGCATAACATCTTAATCAGTGACAATTTAAAGCAGTAAATTAATTACAGACACATTCTGATGGTCACTATATAAAAAAGGTGACACACTAAGATACAAAAAGCAAACCGTCATTTTATATTTAAAAAAATATTATAATTGAAAAAAGCCCAGGGACAAATCAGCCATTACAACTTCATCACAAAACTCACCCACACTTGTTCCACCTGTGTTTTCAAGCATGATTGCAGGACCTCTGTACCTTAACCTGGCAAACCAGCCGACAGGCTGTCTGGCACAGTTCCTCCTCCCTGTCTTCACTCTCCACTGGTCAGCGAGCAGAGTTCAATACAACCAGCTCTACACACAGACACAGTGGCACTGTCCAGCACACGGTTCACTGAGTAGCACTGGGAGATGTACACTAGGAAAGCCAACAAGATTTAGGCAAACAGCGCCTTCTCTGTGCTCTTTCCCTTTTCTTATAGCTCTCTCTCCTCAACAGTGCTGCTTTCTCTCTCTCTCTGGCATACCAAGATTGTCAGTACTTCTGAAAAAGTTCACCCTCTCTCTCTTGCTGGAATGAAACAAACGACAAGAGCGGCTGGCGGCCTCCTCCATCTCCACCTCCCATCACCAAACTCTATAATGAAGCATAATCAGTATTCAGCTGATTAAAGTCGTATGCAAATCTGCCTTTGCCTCGTTAGCAATGCAAGGCTTTGAAGCCCTGCGAGCGACGCATTTCACACCGGGCTCTGAAAGCTTTCTGCATAATTTAAAACTGTATAAATATTTATCAGCTCATTAGCATATTAATTGGATGGCTTTTGGAGGACGATAAAAACAGGGGAATAAGAACGACACAGAGGGGGGGAAAAAAGTGCTCAAACCAGCACTGGGTGAAGCAAAGGGAGTGGAAGGAACAGCACAGGACCAATTATTGTGAAAGTGCACAGCTAAAAAGTAATTAGCTAAGAGCAAGTAGAGGGCTGACGATATCCCCGAATGCAGTTGTGAAGGCTGCCGGCAGTGGTCTGGGCATGTTAGCAAGGCTGACTCCATCACTAAAACGTCTAGGACTGCTCATTGCAAGCATATCCAGGAGTCAGACTAGACCTACCAACTTTAAAAGCGTGGGTCCGGGGTACAAGTGGGAGGGGGATTCACTCAATCAGAAATAAATAACTCCACATTAATCCGGCACAAGCCTGTCATTACTTCAGACCCCCTGTGGCTAAAGCATTCCTTAGTGTGCAGCGACAGAGTGGGTGGCGGGCTGTTGCTGTCAATGTTTATGAAGTGTTTGGGGATTAGCATATTTAGATTAGCTTTACATTCCATTTGTATTTCATTTCAGAGGCCTTTTCAATTCGTTTTCCCTTTTGCTCAGAGGGCTAATATAATAAGAGAAACCGGCCCTGCTGGTGCGGCACAGGTGTCCAGTCAATTTAAATGCCTGGTCCAGACAAGGATGGCGATGGATGAGGTTGCATTGTGAGCTACAGAGGAAAGCTTTTTAACAGTTTAAAAGTGTATTAGTCGACAGCTTAATCAGCTTTCTCAAGAATATTGCTCGACCTCAAAAGAAAAGCATTTACATGTCCAACTATTTGAGGCTTAGGGATATAAAGCGTCCTACTCTTCTATTTTGATTGTTCTTAAAACATCCTTCTGCTTTCCCATTACCAAATTAAAAAAATCACATAAGTAATATCATTAAATAAGGGTTCCATAGCTCAAACTCAAAGTTGTTTAAGGGTGGTTGCAGGACAAATGCCAGAGTAGTGCAGATAAGAGGGCAGCAGATCTGTTTGCCCTTTGACCTTTTAAAAAACAAATCATATAGTCTCGAGAAAACAAGAGGAAGTCAACAGTTATCATCAAGTTAGCTGGTTGACTGGTTTGCAAAATCTTGACATGGAACAATGCATTATACAAATATCTTGTGCAGAGAATTTTAAATAGGTGTCTCATTAACACTGTAATACAGCCAGTCTGGCTGAATACCGCAGAGTCGTTAATGTGCGCTGAGAGATTCAACGTTAGACAAAGAAAAACTTCATTAGCACATCCACATTCAGCGCAACTACCTACCTATATGCTGTTTCTTAAACCGATCAGACTTCACTAATGGTAGAGTCGCCTGTATTCCGTTTTGAGTCTGGGGTCTTCTTCTTTGTGAACTAAACAATAATCATATTTTATGTTACAGGTTTTACTCACAAGAAATAGATCCTTTTTTTTTTTTTTTGTTATTTTTAAATACTAGCAAAGGAGCCCAAGATACTGTGATTAGGCACAATGGTATTAATCATGCAAATGTTTTACAGTTATGTTTTTAGTGATTGATAAAAAAAATAGCAATAAGATTTTTCTACTGTATTGAAACATTTATAATTGTTATCATTTAATTGTAAATTGAGACTTTAGAAAGCTTGGACCTGCATAGACCGCTATTGACTCATGGTAAGAGTTAAGTTTATTTAAGAATGTAGCCTCATCAGCTAACACAGACTACATACAGTTTGCAAGCTTTGTTTCTGTGTGTATTTGAATTATTCTGGGACTGCTAAGGATATCATTTAAGTTTCAAATCACCATGACAGACGGTATGTTTTTATTTTCATGACAGAAACCTGTAGTCATGTTAAAATGAGAACCTTTTAAACCTACATCTTTATGTAAAGAGTTGTCTGACAACTACATTCCTGGCAATCCTTTTTGGAGGAAGACTAAGAGACTAGGAAGACAGCTTACAACTGATCCCCAAAAACAAGACGTTATTTGTTTGAGAACAGCACACAATTCCCATATTTTTTTCTTGCACAGTAAAAAAATAAAGTATCTGACTGAAGCCTTCATTGAGGCCTTCTCAGTTCTTTGAGATGGCACATCCTGAATTTATTACTGCAATAATGCATTATTCATAACAACTATGTTTACATCAATGAATATTCATGATGGAAGTACAAGGCTGGAAAGAGGAGGAACTGTAAAACTGATTAAAACAAGAAGGAAACCAAAAGAAATATGATTTATTTTCTGTTATCCAGTTTAACCCATCAGTTATATATTTTTTAAGTAACCAAGACTGGGTCAAACACCACAATTAATTTACACTATAATACAATCAATCTGTAGCAATGTGTAAAAATAATCTACAATACAGACTAGTTAGCGACAGTGCCTTCCTTTAAAAACTTATTTGGCAACTTGGAACTGAAAAGAGTGCAGTCAAGCTGAGGCTTGCCCGGCTTTGAAGCCAGTGGAGAATAGTATGCCCTGCCTCTTATTATACTGGCTTTCCGGAAGTGGGCCTCCGTACCCCTCCCTGCGCCTGGGGGAAATCACAGGTAGAAACTGTGCTAAAACTTCATTTATACATATACATTATCCCGGGCAGGTAAATTTATATTTTTTGCGTGGCACTGTTAAATACTAAATGTTTGACGAAAAAGTACCCAGTACAACTCCACGACACCGTTAATTAATTAAAAATCATTACTCGGTAAGATAAAACCCGTAACATAACTGTAGCTTAAAGTTAGCTTGACTAGTACAGTTGTTAGATTGACTGCACATGGTCCGCTTTGGGTATCCTCCATAACGGCACCGGGATGTGGTTGTCATGGCGTTTTTGCACCGCCGATAAACCTCAGCGACTGGTAGAGAGCCAGTCTCCCGACAGTAGCCTACAGGGAAAAATGCAGTTGTTGTGGCGCCGCCGCGCGATAAGCTCCAGTTGCTACCCGTGTAATATGCTGAACTCCGCACTCTCCAACAGCAAGGCCCGCATGAATAACACAACAGGCTGCAGAGCACAAAAGACTGAGCGAAAATGCTGTGCCATAAAACCACGGAGGGGTAGTTACACCGCGTACAGCTGACAATAGCCCACCTTAAATACATGCCGTCAATGTTCATGTGTATAATACCAATTGTTAATAAACAAGCCATGCCACTGCGCCGCTCACAAAAAAATGAATATGCAAAGTTCTTTCAAAAGCTTCACGCCAGTATGTACATCAACACTATGATCAACACAAAGCCAAGTGTTAGCAGGCGAGCTAATGCTAGCGTGCTAGCATCCTCATATCAAACTAACTGCGTTACTGAAACATCTAAATATGTCATACAAGGACCAAAGTCACGTCGACGATTGCTAATAAAATATGCTAAATTGTATTTGTCGACGGAGGTATGAATATGCAGCGGCGTATAGCCGTCTAATCACACAAAGGGGGAGGCATGTTTCCATGTAATTTGCCGTCGTACTGCAATAGCTCGTTTCCTCCTCTGTCAATTTACAGCTGGCTAGCTCTGTCTTTACAAAAATATCATCTAATACTATTATGCTTAGTCGTGCAATCTGTGTTTCGTTAGTATCCTGTTAATGATAAATTGTGAGCGGCACAGTTTGAATATGAGTATGAATATGTAAAATGCTGTAATCATTACCTGGTCCTGAACTCTCATCTTGACTCGCTGCTCCTCCGTCCGCCATTTTGAATATTTAACCCGAAATCCCAGCTCTGAGCCTACCACCTACACGCACTGACACACAAACACAGACGTATGGAGCGATATGTAGAGGAGGCTTGTCAGTCTACCTACTTTTTTCTTACAAACTCACAGATTTGGTAACGCTGAAAAAATGACAGGACTTGACAAGGAGGCCTACACCCAGAAACTGACTTCACAATATTTTGACATGCTTGGCAGCAGTATTAAGCTTGATTTAGCTCAATCAATCAAAATTACATATATATATATATATATATATATATATATATATATATATATATATATATATATAAATACTATCTTTCTAAAAGTTTTGACATGACTTAAAAAGGTTGGTGTGGTCATTTTGCCCAAAGCCTTTTCACTTACCATGTTTAACGACTCACCAAGTTTACTTATTTAGCATTATAAGGTAGACGTATCCTATTTCATGTGGCAACTAACACAGGGAAGATGTCACAATTATTTAAATAAAAATGATCTTTATTGATGTTAAAGACACATCGTCACATTTATTGAACAATCAAATCAAAGTTGAAGACTAAACCAATAGTCAGACACAAAGTTCCACACTGCACCCTAGTGGGCACTGTATGTACAACATCAAATATTCATCTAACTTATCTATCTATCTATCTATCTATCTATCTATCTATCTATCTATCTATCTATCTATCTATCTATCTATCTATCTATCTATCTATCTATCTGTCTGTCTGTCTGTCTAATATTGTATATTGGCTGTTGATATATATATATATATATATATATATATATATATATATATATATATATATATATATATATATATATATATATATATATATATATATATATATATATATATATATATATATATATATTTTAGTTTTTATTTGATCTCTTGCTAAATATTTTTCTAGTCTAGGGTGCTCTGTTTTTAATCTACTTAGTGTGAATTTTATACCAGGTGTATTTTAGTTCTTTTAACTTGTGCACTGTTTTCACTTTGTTTCTGTCCTGTGATGGTTTGGAAATTGTATGAATAGACTTACTGCCAAAGAAATTTATAGTACAAATAAAGTTACCTTAACCTTAACCTATATTAACGAAAATCAAATTGTTATAGGCTTTTTTTTTTTAAAAACAGCTTTTAAGTGGGCATTGAGCATAATGGATACATAATGGAGCAATGATTGGCCTTTAAGTAACATGTGACCGAGAGCTGTTGACTTTATTACCTGGAAGTGTCAACTTCTCCTTATCTGGGTATTCACTGAGAAGGTTAGACGCGCTCTTTTTCTTCTCTACAATCTGAGAGCATTGGAAACTTCATTTTTAATATTGGACATTTGTCATCTCTTCGAAACATGACTTCTGAAAAGCCGCTCAGATGGGGGACATTGTTCTTGATCCTTACAGGTAGGCTTATAGTAGACTGTAAATTTTCTAAGAACCACTACCACACCTTTATTGAATTTGTCTACTGTTAATTATTAATCTAACTCATAACATCCCTCCAAAAATCCCTGTTATAGTATAGATCTTTTCAATGGTCTAAAAATGACAACAATATTTACTGGTTTATGTTGTTATTTTGCAGTATTTCGCTACTGTAGGTGTTTGCAAGTTTCGATCTCAGAGAAACAATATGAAGTTGCAAAAGGAGGCACTATAATCCTGCCATGCTCATTTTCCCCTGCTAAACCAAACTACGAAATGCTTATTCTGAAATGGGAAGCAGTTAGGGACAACAAAGTGGTAAGATGCTGAAGTTGTGTATTTGTCAAACTCATTAGCTCATTAGAAAAGTAAATTTTATTGAACAGTTATACATAAATCCAATTTATCTCTCAAAAAGACACAATTGCTAGCATGTGGTCTAAGAAAAAATATTATATGTTGTGGTTTTATTTCCCTTTCCCCAGACTATAGTGGCTACCTTTTATTCACATTCAAATCAAGTTGACATATCACCAAATTATGAGGGCAGGACGTCTATGGAAGTTGATGTCACCAGAAAAGCAAGTGTGCTTAACTTAACAAAAGTAACCATGGAGGACAATGGAAATTTCCAATGCAGTGTTCTGATCCCCAATGATGACGAGGGAAAAACATCTGACTCTACTTCCCTTTTGGTTCTGGGTAATTGTGTTGACCTTTTAAAAACTTTTAAAAACGCATTTTTTAGTATAAATTTTTTTTGTTATATCCATGTTGAATTTTTTTTCCAGTTGCCCCCTCCCCACCAATTTGCAGGATTCAGGGAAAAGTGGAGTATTGGCAAGATATTACCCTCACCTGCTTATCTGAGGAGGGATCTCCCAAACCAATTTCTGAATGGAAGAGCTATAGTGTTGAAAACATTCCAAGACCATTTCAACCAAAGACAGTTGAAAGTAAGAATCTTTTTTATCTACTCAATTCTGCTGCACTTTCTATATGTTAATGGGGATTGTGTGTTGCAGAGGATGGCGTATTATCACTCTTTAACATTTCAAGAGAGACGTCTGGTTTTTACGTTTGCACATCAAAAAATCGTATTGGCTCAGCTAGTTGCAACATGACTTTAGCCGTGATGCCTGGTGAGTGTTTTATTGCTAAGCTTGATGATACTTGATGAAGATGATACTTCTGGTAGTTTATTTTTTTTTACTTTTGAGTCACTCAATTTAGAAATTCACATTTGTTTGTTATTCATGTATAATGTAAGAAAATAATATTCAAACTTTTTTTTTAGGAGGATCAATGAGTGGAGCCACAGCAGGTATAATTGGAGGGGTTGTTGCGGCTGTTTTGATTCTAGCAATAATTATCTATTGTTGCTACAGAAAGAAGAACAAAAAGGCCAAGTATGCTGAAGGGTATGTAATATCTTACATAGCCAATATTGTTTGAATCAAAATCAACATTAATAGTGTTTTAGGGGCTAATGATCTGAATATCAGTAGCATTTATTCAAGTTAAGTACTTACGCTACTTTTTTTCTGTCTGGCAGCTCCCCCGAAGACATGGAGTTTTGTGACGGGGAGGCTCCTGAGGCTTCAGAAGAGTACTTGGATAACAAGTCTGACATTGACTCAAAGCCACAAAAAACTCAAATTCTAACAGCAGTACATAAGCTTGATGTTGACCAGCAAAGCTATAACAGTGGAAAGGAAAGGCATGAAGACAGAGAAAGTAATGCTGACAGCTCTCGTTACCAGGGCAACCAAAATGACTATCGTGGCAGCCGAGACCGACTTGATGATACTCGTAACCATTACCACGGCAGTCGGGATCGCCTTGATGATACTCGTGAACAGTACCGCGGCAGTCGTGATCGTCTTGATGATACTCGTGAACAGTATCGCGGCAGTCGTGATCGTCTTGATGATACTCGTGAACAGTATCGCGGCAGTCGTGATCGTCTTGATGATACTCGTGAACAGTATCGCGGCAGTCGTGATCGTCTTGATGATACTCGTGACCATTACCGTGGCAGTCGAGATCGTCTTGATGATACTCGTGACCAGTACCGCGGCAGTCGTGATCGTCTTGATGATACCCGAGAACAGTACCGCGGTAGTCGGGATCGCCTTGACCACAACTGACACCAGTTCTGCAGCAGTCACGATTGCCTCGGTTATCATAACCATTAATATGGCAGCCATCAACTTGATTAAACAGAAAGAGGCCTGTATGAAGAAGCCATGTGCAACTTATACTATAATGATTAGGGTAGTATGTGGTTATATGTAGTAAGTACAAAATTTTGTAGTGGTGTCCAAATTTCTAGTGACTGAACTATAGTGCACTCAAAGTTTGACACAATTGATTATGAAAAGACGATCATAGTGCTTTGCTTGATTCAAACTGATGAAAGAATCATTAAAAAATATTCATGGGTAGCTGCTTAATTAGCTGATTACAGATTACTAAAATTATCTGAAAATGATTTTATTCTTGTTTGTTGCCTCTTATATTTACTTTGGCCTATATTTTGACATCTTTTTCTAATCTAATTTCACAAAAATTTGTAAATGCATCCATTAAAATCAAACAAACTAGAGGGTGAGCAACACTAATAACTGACTTTTGTCAATGCTTTGCAGCTGCAGGTATTTATTATGAGAAAATAGCATTTTGAAAGTTTACGTTTTAAACCAGAGGTGGGCAATTATTTTTCCCCAAGGGCCACATTAGAACATGAAACTCTTGTGGAGGGCCGGGCTAACACAGGAAACTCACTTATGCTCAATAAAAACACGTTTATTATGCCTATAGGAAAGGTATTTACCTTTGGAGCATGTCGTATAGTGAAATCAACTGATTGCTGCAAGTTATTGAAGGAAAAGGCAAAATAAATGCTGTGTTCATCAATCATCAATAAAACATAAGTAAATGCTTGGCAGGCCACATTCAACAGCCCAACGGGCCGCATGTGGCCCCAGGGCCTTAGTTTGCCCACCCCTGTTTTAAACCAATATTTAAAGCAAAACTATGTAAGTGTTTTTTTTTTTACTATTCTAAGGATTTTGTAGCTAGGCCTATACATTTTTACATAAAAGGTTACATAATGTTGCTTTAAAATGGCGATACTTAAGCTGCAGGTTGTAACCTATTGTCAAAGCAAGTTTTTCTGTTCTATAAGTTACATAAAATCACATGTGAGCGTGTTCAACTTTTTACAGTGTCAAATCCAACTAAATTTATTAAACATACTGCTTGAAACAATTAACCTTTTGTTTGTGTGTGTTTAAATTCCTAGCTTTACTCATGCTTTTTCGGCAACCTGACTCCTCCTCCCTAACCACTTTACAAACCCCACACTCTACTTTTCGACCCTGTGAACGCAGCTAACATAATTACCGCTGGCACCGTGTAATTTGTGCTAAAACAAACTCCTGGCCACTAACCTCGGGTTACTGCTGCTGAGTGCTGCCACGGGACGGTGTCCACGTTTATTGCCGTGTGCTGTGGGTTTTCATTTGGAGACTCACCTCTGGGCAAAGTGGTACAGTCCCGTTAGACGCAGGCTTTGAATCCTGTTTACAGCGGACAACGAGATGACCGTCCGCCAAATAAAGTGCACCTTACCCTGAAGTGGTCTTAAAGAGAATGAACTTTTTCCAGCTGACTATTTTACTGGGAGCGTCAGGTTAGTCTTATTTTTCTATTTGATAAGAGTTTTATTCGGCGTTATAGCGCAACAGATTGACTTTAATCCCCACAGGTTCCGACGAAGCTAGTGTTAAGTCTTCATAAGATGTTGGTTGATAAATGGCATGCGCCGTCTGGTTTATTTGATTATTTTAAATGTGAACACGATTAAGGGTTTAGGATTTAAGGCAATTGCATAGGTTAGAGTTATAAACCTATTGTATGTATTTACCCTCTTTCTGCCACCGTCTTTCACAAATCCTCATAGAGCTTTATAAAATGACGTGAGTTATTTCAGTTAGCTCACTTGAGCTCCTTTTTTTTATTTAAAATTACAACAAAACGAACAAAACTATATCCCGAATAATTGAGCCGTGTAGGCTACTTGAAATATGCCTACATCTCATTTTCCCGGCAACAAGCAGGCGAGCTACTCTTTTGAGACTCTTGGGAAACTGTAGTGAAGTACCTTATTAAATCTAAATAGCATTATCTTTTTGTTGGGATAATGAGTCAATGTGAAGGAATGTATGACAAAGTAAAGGCAGGAAATGCGAAAGCTGTCGAGAGGAAAGGTCTAGCTGTTTCAGGAAATATGCAGTGTCCATCAGCAAAGCTTTGACCTGAATGAGTGCAATACTGTTAAAAAATAGCCTAATAGGTCTATGCTAAAGGTTTTCAGTGTGAGTCCAACCTGCTCATTAGCCTACAGTGATATGAATAATAGTCACTGTGACACTTGTTGCTGGAGCATCTAGTGGTCTAGTCAGTCACCATTAAACTAACAATTCACTGAGTAACGGTTTGAAATCTCTACTTGTTAATTGGTCTGTTTGCAACCAGCTGGACTAGGCGTAAAGATCTCATTGGCTGGTGAGTTTGTGACCCTCTTCTCCCCCCTATTGTCATTCCTCAAGTGGGACAGAGGGAGGAGATTTGCAGCACAGCCTAAACAATGGACTGGTCCATGAAAAAACGCTACCAAAAAAAAAAAAAAACAGTGTGAAAAATGTAGTGCTATAATGGCTCTTAGTTTCGGCTCACTAAAATTAATTAATGGCCACCACCACTGTTTCTCTCATCAGTAAAGACATTTTTTTTTATCTACCACCACTGTCATCATTAAAGGAAAATTTATTATTTTTAATAAAACTTATTCCGCTATTTAAGCGATCTTAGTTGATGGAACTAAAGGCACTGCAGGCTTTAAATAAAAGCACACAGAAATACAAAACCAAAGGATGTCCAGGGATAAGGAAATGGTGTAAATTTTGCCCTAAATGGTCCTCGGAAGACACAGGCCAGTAGGTTTGCTTTTGTTTTGCTTTCCTCCCAAATGTTTAGAGTTAGTTCCTGCCCCACCTAAACCAAAAATAACAGCTGTACAGCAGCAGAAAGCACTGTACTACTCTGGCTGCCCCATTCCCTCCCTATGACAACCCCCTGCCCTGCCTTTCCACAGTCTCCACGCACCCTCCCCAAACACACACATAGACAGGAATTTAACCTTTCTGACCCCAATACCAAGAGAAACCCCCTGCACTCCTAATCTCTGACCCTGTTTTAATATGATGCAAGTATGTCCCAGGTAGACGCCCCGCAGAACTTCTGAATCACCCAAAAGAGGAAAGGCAGCTGTTTCTGCTGTAATCAAGCTAAGACACTGTATTAATCACAGAGCTGGGAAATGCATAGATTACAACAGAGACCACAGTAGAAAAGGCACTACTACTAAGACTAAGCACTCCTAACAAGATCATCCCACAGTACTGGGAATGGTCTGACAAACAGAGCATGTAGAAGATGTGTCATTCCCACAGCAGGAAGGAAGTAATCTCTCCCTTATCCTGTCCATGGAATCAGGTGAAAACAGTCCCTTAAGGCCAGTAAGACTTGAAGGACGTTGGCATCTGTGGTTGGCTATATTAGTAGTTTTACTCTTGTTAACGCCAGTTAGAGCTGCAAACTTGTTCTTCTTACTAAAGACGTAGATGTCCCCTCCACTGTCTTAACTCTCAGGAAATATTAAGTGCTTTTGTACAAGCTGTACAACAACTAATTCATAGTTTCCACAGTGAGTTACGTGTTGCTCTCGTTTTGTAATGTTTTTTTGTTTGTTTTTTTCATATTCATGTCATGTCAGTCTGCCTGTGTGATGGCGTGCATGTCTCAATCCGGGAGAAGCAGCGTTACGCCATGCTCTTCCAGTCAGTGGTCCTTCCTTGTCAGTTCCAAACAGCCTCCATACAGACTCCGGTGGTGCAGTGGTGGTACAAGTCGTACTGTCGGGACCGCACACGGGACTCCTTCACTCTGCCAGAGACCCTGGGTAAGACGGCCTCCGATCTGGGCACCACGTCCCATCTGGAATGCTCCGACAGCAGCCGCACAGTTCGGATTGTGGCGTCTGCAATGGGCGCCTCTTTGACATTGGCTGAACACTACAAAGGAAGAGACATCACCATCATTAACAGTAATTCACACAGTATTGTTTTCTATGAGTTATAACTGTAGTCCTGCTGCAGGACTGACCTAAGGCCACAGAGATCTATAACTCTAAGCTGTTTCTTGTTCTGCAAACAGCTCCCTTTGTCTTTGTTTTACACACAATCACAACAGCCTGCTTTCACTCCTATAAATGTTGCCTTATCATGAGAAAACACCTGCCATGGAATCAGATTGCTGCACTACAATGGCCCAGATCAGTATTTGCTGTCAAAAAAGATTTCTTTGAGGACAATTAATTTAAACTTGCAACAGCAGCAGGTTTTTACAGACAACAAATCATTATAATCATATCCTTCTGAAAACATTGGAGATAATCACTTGTGTTCTTGTGTTCTTACAGGGGCTGATCTGCGGATTGGTGAGCTGCAGTGGGGCGACAGTGGGGTATACTTCTGCAAAGTTGTAATTGCAGATGACCTTGAGGGGAAAAATGAGGCCCAGCTTGAGTTACTTGTGCTTGGTAAGATCTAGTCTGTTTCCTAATAGAGGATTATGATTGGAAAAAAAAAAACTTTCTTTATGCTGCTAGTTTTTTTTGGTTTGCTTTCTGTTACTGGTAGGGCCTTTTGTTTCCCAGGTTTATACAGCTGCTTCCATGAAAACACCCTGGTGGTGTTTGCCTCTTTACCTGTTCTTGAACCATGACAGACTATTGTTTGGTCAGCTCTACACTTAAGTGGGCAGACGCTGACTCAGTCAAAGTGTATTTGGACACATTAGCATCAAGTTAGGTTATAATTATGACTTATCTTATGTATGTGTATCATCTTTCATTTATTTTAGAGCAGAATAGAATGTTTCCCAAAACAAAACCCCCAAATAACAGATTTTTCACAGTTAAAGTTTACAAGTAGTGTTCCCCAGCTATATTCTCACATCATACATTGAGCCTATTGTTGTCAGACACATAAGCTACACTTTAATAACTCTGCTTTTTATTTTGAAGATCATGTTAAACGCGTTAGGTAACACAAAGACAAAAAGAAGAAACATGTTCAACTTTTACTCTAGGGATTTGCCATAATGGTGTTGAACTGACTTGTGCCTGTTTCTTTTGAGTATGCTGCTATCCTCGGCCTGTGCACTAATCTGATTAAGATGGCTCACAGAAAAAAAAGGGAGGAGGGGTTTTACATGGTTTACACTCATAAATATAAGTCTGGAACTTATTAAAAATGATAAAGTGTATCAAATTACGCTGCAAGGCAAGAAATCTGTTATTGTTTCCTCTATTCACAGTCACTTGTTTAATTTTCTTACATTTACTCTGTGATTTGCTTTCTGTGGGGTAAACACCTTCTGCACCTTTTATTCCTCTTTTTGTGCTCTCCCTGCATTTTTCATGGCCTCCCTCTTCTGCAGCGCTGCATTGCTGCATGGCTTTCTCAGGTTACTCTGTTACTGTTCTGTTGCCTTAATGGTATGTAGATGAGTGCGCCAGGTCAGAAAAGAAACCTTACTTTTTATCAGAGGGATAGGCAGTTTTTTCTTACATGCTGACTCAGCACACTTTGGCTGTGCTCTTTGGCAGAGTGGTTAGCACTGCTGCCTCACAGCAAGAAGTCCTGGGTTTGATTACTATTTAAGGCAGGGTCTTTCTGTGTGGAGTTTGCATGTTCTCCTTTTGTCTGCGTAGGTTTCCTCTGGTTTCCCCTACCACCAAATACATGTACAATAGTCCCCCCCACACACACACAGAGCCAGGACTCCCATGCAAAATAGATCTGTAATCTTAGTGGGACTTTCCTGGATAAATAAAGGTTGAACAAAAAAAATAAAAAAACACCTGTCTAATTCTCGTGTTATTACCGTTAGGTTTGTTTTAGTCTTATTTAGTCTATTATTGCATAATACAATTCTTGAGTTTCTCTTTAGACTATTTTATCCATAATTATTGTTTCTTATAAGTTGCACAAAAGAGACACTGTTTTACAATTAAAGGACTTCTGTGGCGGTCTAGATGAGCCTTTTATGTAAATGATTGTCTGAGATTGGTTGTGTGCCCTAGTTTCCAAAGCCCGCTCTTTGTTTCCCTTTGAGCATGTCTCTTTATGTACTTTTTGTGTTTTGGGTGTTGGCCTTTTGCACAAATAAGATTAAAAGTAAAATATGTTTGGGTAGTTGCTTAAACAAATTTATATTAATGATACATTGATGTCCTTGAAAATACATCCAGGAAACCATATGATATCTTAATTTAACCTTTGGACAGTAAAATGAATCATCAAACATTATGATTCATGTTTTAATGACATACGTTGCTAGCATGAGACAGCTAGTGTGAATAATGGTATGAATTCACTGCCACCAAGGGGTTTTGATGTTGGTGGGGAAAACCCGGAAGGAAACCACCTAAGCACAGGGAGAAAATGCAAACTCCACACTGAAAGGCCTCGTCCGGCCCAGGAGACAAACCTGCTAACTGGCCATTATCCAGGGTTTATCGGCTCCAGCCACCCGTGACCCCTAACGGGACTAAGCAAAGAAAATGAATGAATGAAAGTAGTAGCTCCTGATAGTGCATGAACACTAAATTTTCAAATCCACTACCAAACCTTTTAATTGTATTATCTTTTTACTACTGCTTCCTGCTTTCTCTGCCAACCTTCACCTGTGCTCTCCATCTCTCTCCAGGTAGGACAGGTGAGCAGGACGATCTCCTACCTGAGTTTGATCTGGAGATTATGCCAGGTATGCCACCTTACCTGCACCTTCTTGTCCTGCATCCAGCTTTATTAATAATCCTGATATTTTACAGAAACTGTCTAATCAGTACTAACACACACCCTGAATGTTACAACAAACTTATGCATATTCATTGGGTTATTAAAGCTGCAAACGCACGGCTCTTATCGCTTTCCACATTAAATATGTGTAGAGGAAGTCTTAACTGATTTAGCGTTACAAGCACATCCTGAGGAAATGTGTTGTAATTGATGGTCAGAGATGTGATGTTGGATAAGAGATTGTAAGTTATTTTAGTCAACGGTTGATTTTAAAATAAGGAAAGTGAGTATAAATGAAGATGGAAGTCCAAAAGTATCCACAATGTGTTGCACTCTAAGCTTTCAAATGAGAGTTACGTTTTTGTGACATGGTGTTTACGTTATGTGTCATTTTTGCCTGTTTATCTTGCAGAGTGGGCGTTTGTGGGATCCGTAGTCCTAGGGAGTATCTTGTTCTTGTTGCTGCTGGGCATCTGCTGGTGCCAGTGTTGTCCTCACTCCTGCTGCTGCTACGTCAGCTGCTGCTGCTGTCCTGACACTTGCTGCTGCCCACGACACTGTAAGTAGATAAGACCAGACAAAACTCTCTGTTTTATTTTATTTTTTTATTAATCAACACTGAAATTAGATTTCCCGAAGCATAATTTTAACTTTTACTACAATATCTTTGAATAAAAATTCTCAGTTAGATTTGACTACACTTGGTACTCTATTTTTGCAATTTTATTAGAACAATTTATTCCTTTACCTCTGACTATGTCTTTAATTTATTCATAATTATTATTGTTTAAAACATAAAAATATATATTGGTTTTCCCTTGGGTGTGTATTTATGTGGCACTCAAATGTAAACTAGACTAAAACATTCACCTTTTTCTACTTGATTACTCAATTTTTCTATTTTCTTGGGATGACTTGGCATGTTTTTGTGTCCTCCTTCAGTGTATGAAGCAGGGAAGATGGCAAAGACTGCAAAATCTGCTCAGTTGCCTGTGTATCCCTATTACATTCCTGGGGTGCCTTCTGTGGTTCCATCCGTGGTGCCGCTTGCTCCATCATCTCATCTTGAACCTAAGATGGTCAGTCTTCCTTCGATGGAGAATAATTTGGCTGCTGGTGAGTATTCTAACAGTTCATGAGGTCCCTGCGTGACTTTATAACTTTGGGGCATGTTTTACTTTACTAACTCATCACCATTTAGCATCCTAAGTGCGGTTGGTTGCTTGTTTGTGTTTTAATCCGTCAGTCACGTAACACTGTTCGTCCTTGCATGGTTATACGCTTGTATGTGTATGTTTGCCTGCGTCCACAGTGCGCAGTGGTTACCGACTGACAGCCAGTCCAGACCAGGACTCACTGAAAGTCTTGTACTACATAGAAAGGGAGCTGGCTCAGTTTCCGTCTGCCAAGATGGCTGCACTACAATGTAAGAGTGCACAGATTAGGCCAGTTTTTTTTTTTTTTTTTGTTATTTTGTCAGCCACTGTAAACATAGTAATTCATCTATGTATGTGACCCTGTGGTCACCTCCTTGTATTTAATTGATGATAACAAGGAATTGTTTTCCATACAATCTTTAGTCTCTACAATGACCTCTATCTTCCAACAGCCAGTAGCCTCTCAGAGTTGAGTTCTCTTCATGACGGGGGAAACACTGACTTCAGAAACACATATCAGAAGGTGCAAATGAAGGTGCTCCCACCCATACCAGACCTGGATGATCAGTCTGTGTTTCCACCAGCTCAGAGCCACAGACAAAAATGGGACAGAGCAATCCACTCTGACGATGAATTAGACAACAGGTAGTGTTTTAAGCACTGGCATACTATTGTGGAACTGACTAACTGTATAAAAATCACAATAGTGATTGACGTTTCTCTTATCACAGGCACAAAATAATGTAAGCAGTACATAAACTTATAAAATGATTTTTTTTTAGGTGGAATCCCCGCTCAGAGCATCTACAAAGAAAGACTTTAGGCAGAAGAGGGCGCACAGGCTCCCTGGATGAGCTGGAGGAATTTGCTCGGTCATACACCAATCGCTGTCATCGAGCTGAGCCCTCAGACCGGACATATGAGCGGGATTATAGCCCACCTAGGCGTTCCCACAGAGATGAGGAGGATGGGTGGCGACGCCGCAGCCCCTCACCCTTACCACGTAAGAGACTGGACACATGGGACAGTGATCGCCCCAGTCGACCATCCTATAACAGAGGCTACGACGATACTTACCTCAACAGTGTGCTAGAGAGCAAGGCACGGGGACGGGGAGGGGACAGGGGCGCTCCAAGAATGGACGAGGACAGTGACACTCCCTCCAAAGGTAGCTCCAGAGGAAAAGGCAGTGATAGCTACTATAACCGGTCGCCAAGCAACCGTCCAGAAGAGGATGAACCTTTACCTCCATACTCTGAGCGGGAAGCAGAGCGGTATCGCAGGGCTGACACCACCACAGAGCGATATCGAACTGTAGAACATTCTGGGACGGAGCGCTATAGGACCACTGACCCAGTCCAAAAGCCATTCAGTTACACCCGCCCTCACCCAGGGATGTCCCACACACTACAGGGCGGCAGAGAGGACAGAAACCAAACCTGGTGAGTTACTTGTAACAAAACTAAGGACATTTTCTTCCAATGTCCAATGTTAGATCTAGTCAGGAAAAAAGTTACACAAATTTTTGGTAATATTTTAAACCCTTTTGTCTTTTTCTGTGGAGCCAAAACATTAAGTTATATTTTATAGATTCACCACAGAAGCATGCTTTCTTAAGATGGAAAATACATGTACATGCACTGTAAATAGTCTTAACACTGAATTATACATAATGAAATAGTGGCATTATAGATTGAAACTCTGATAACTCTGTTTGCACTAACTCAGCTTGAGCTGCATGATTTTATGTGAGCTGTAATTTAACTCTACTCACCAATAATGAGCATGAACGCACAGTTCCTAATATGTGGCTCTCACTGTATGTCCTTAACAGAGCGCTGCACTGAGCAGGGACAATCTCATAGTGTGACAAGCTTTCCGAGCCCCAGTCTTCACAGACACCATTGCCAGTCCATTTCTTTAAGTCTGCCTGTTGCGCAGTTGAAGCTAGCTGTCCAGCCGCCGGTTACAGAGTTGGGCCCACTTCACTGAAATAACATCACACAAAACCACTTAAATTGAACACACCCCAAGCAGCGTGTGCCGACTTTGGTAGGATGCTTGTGAATGCCTTTAACCTGCCCCTGTGTCTCCTGTGCATGTGTATTTATCTGTAGTGTGGTTGTTCACTGCAGTTTAAAGTGATTGAATGAAAAAAAGTGCCAAGATGTTTATTGATGTGCCAATTTCAGTACAATCTTTTTTCCTGATATAATACTTTTTATTCAGTATACCATCTCAGGTTTACATTATATATATATTTTTGTCTTTGCCTGTTGTATATAAGTATTTTCTATTCAATGTTTTCCCATTTTGAATTGCTCTCTTTTTTAATAAAAGAAATTGTCCAAGTTTAAATAGATTATATGTACATATTATTATTGTAGCTTATTTTGACAATGTTCCATATTTGTCATAATGGGGTCGATTCAAATCCATGTACTACAGTCATTTTTTTATTTATTTATTATTAGTTGTATGAATATTATCACATCAGTTGTGGACTATAAAGGGGTAAGTAATATTGCTGTAAAGGATTTAATTTGGGTTTACAAAAATATTGTGAAGATGTAAGTTTAATCAAGTGGCTATTGTATTTGAAAACACTTCAGTGTGCCTTGGCTGAAGTCTATCTTTTGAAATGAAATCAAATATACACAACAAAATAAACATTAAGCATTCACCTAGTAAACTCAGCGTTATCAGAATGTGGTCATTGTTTGTACAGGGAGCAAGAGTGTTGATGTGGTTTGTGCTCTTGTCTAAACTTGTATGTACACAATGCTGCAGGAATGCAAAAGTGTTATTTGTGAAGAGCTTTCTTTCACACTACGGCATTATTTATTCAGCTACAGTCCTGTGAGCTGAGAGGACCACTTCAGTGCAGCTCAGACTGGTCTGTTTTGTCCCAGGAGCAGGGACACAGAGGACAGATGCAAATATTGCCACACAGAGCCCCACTGCTCAAGAGTGACCTTTATTCTGAGACAGTTTGAGGGGAAAAAAACAGATACCAAAAAATAAAGAAAAACATTGATGTAAAATGGCTTTTGTTGAAGAATATGTAGCAAATTTAATTCATCAAAGCATATTTTAAAGGCAACAACTTAAGCAACATTTTTTTTCTGGGCATTAAATAGAAATGTAACTATTTCACTATTGACATGTTGCAGTATAAGGTCTGAGGTTTGACATCACTGATCTAAAGGCCAACTAAAACAGCTTTTATTAACCACGGGCATTAACAGCCACAAACATGAACCACTCTAGAATCTTTATGAATAGTCAAATAAACTCTCTGTGTCAACATGGGCCCCTCGCTCCTCTCTTTTTCTTTCTCCTCCATGTTACACCTGTCTGCCTGGGCGGAGACAATGATGTCACCTGAAACTGGAGGGGGAAGGGTACAGTACGTTCGCAGAGTTCGTCCGTGAAAGTTGTTTCGTGTACGTGCTTTTAAATCATGGCCATTGAACGGACAAAAAACATTCACTGAGCAGAAGCCATGTGTTTGGAAGATGTAAGCCTATAGCGGTGCGTATATGTTGTTCTAAAATTCAAGAGTTTTTTGTGGACTGTGTGACTTACTCACGGCCTAAAGAGGGAAGCTTCCGCGGAAGGATACCAAAAAAAAAAAGCGACGAGATGGGAAATTTGATGCTGTTGCTGCTGCTGTACCTAACAACAGGTGAGGCTTCAAAGTATTTCACAGTAAATAATATTGTCTACAGTTTTGAATGTTTACCAATTACTGTTTTTGAATTGTGAAGCCAACCATCGAAACCGTGTTTGGTTAATTATCGACAAGTGTAGTGTGTAAATAATGGCATACAAGGCCGAATGTCTCACGTGACTGCTCCCATAACAGTTTTAACAGTTTTTTTTTACACATGTTGATTATTCAGTGAACGATTTAGAGTAAACACCAGCAAAAAGTACAGCCTTAATTAAAAAACATGCAATTCATTAGGTTCATAATATATTTATAAGCAAGTATTTGTAAAGGTTAAAGGGTTAAAGAGTTAATGCATAATGTTGAAAAAAAAGTTTTTATTTCTGAAATCCTTTGGCAAATATGTATTCAAGATCCATAGTCTTTTATTAGATGTTCTGCCTTGTGTAACTTTGAGAATTTGTTCCTTTATTTGTCATATTGACACTGATTTCTGTGGGGTAAAACTCACAAAAACATTTACATGATACTTTCCCACAGTAGCTCTTTTCAACTTTTCTTTTTAAAGTACAAGCACAGTTTTGATTGACAGCTTGCATTATTTATTCTAGTGCACCACAGATAAACCCTTGCAACTAGTCTGGGCACATTCTTATCTGGTTATTTGAAACACACATGAAAGAGTGTATCAAATTTCATTTTCTCTTGAAATAATCTTTAATAATTTTCTTTCTGTGTTAGGTGTGTTGTCCATTCAGGTGATCGTTCCTGAAACAGAGAGGAGTACAACCTTGTTTGCGTCTGTGATTCTGCGTTGTGACTATTCCACTTCAGCAAATGCTTTGGATGTGCTGGTGTCCTGGAAGTTCAAGTCGTTTTGCAAAGACCCAGTGCTTGAGTACTACTCCACAGGTAAAGTTGTGTCATACAGTACAATACATTACTTTAATGTAGTCCTGTTTCATAACAACAAATAGATCTTTTTGGTAAGTAACAAAGCAAAAATGGATGTAAAGCCCAAAATAGACAATATTTTGCAAAAGTATATGTTGTATACCTCACAACAAGTAACACATGTCATTTTTTGCAGCATATCAAGCAGCTTTACAGCTTGGTCAGGACCCTTCCAATGACTGCCCAGACCGGCAGCGCACTGTTCGTACTGTCATCCAGAAGAGGGGTATAAATGAGCCTATCCTGGGGGCAGACTACAGAGAACGAAAAATTACTATTCAAAATAGTGAGTACAAAGTTCTGTCTACAAATAAACTTCATTAACATTAAAGGTGAAGCTCAAGTGCATTAAAGCAGGACTAATGCAAACTAACAGCTTGATGCGTTGTCAATAAGAGCAGTTACAGATGGAAATGAGTCAGTATAAATGATTCAGTTTAAAGAAATTGAAAAGATAAACTCTGTTTTCATTTGAGCTAATGTGACACTGTCTGTGATACAGAGGCTGACTTGGTCATCACTGAGGTGATGTGGTGGGATAATGGAGTGTATTACTGCACCATTGATGCTGCTGGGGACACAACAGGGGACTCTGATCGTGAGGTTAAACTCATTGTTTATCGTAAGTTATCTAATTTTGTTGAGCTCCTTGGAGGCTTAAAAAACTCAATGTGAAAATGGTGTTGTAAAGTGTAGAGTACTACCATAACTGTCTCATTTGACCATTGCAGATTGGCTTACAGTCCTGTTAATCATTATTGGCGCCCTCCTATTGATTATGCTTTTCTGCATATGCTGCTGCCAGTGTTGCCCTCAAAAGTGCTGCTGCTATGTTCGCTGCCCATGTTGTCCACAAACATGCTGCTGTCCTGAAAAAGGTAGAACAAGGAGCATTGTTGTACTGTAAACTTGTCTGAACACACCCATAACAACAGTAGTTCATAAAAAGAACTATTGTTCTGTTTGTGATTTAATTTCAGCTGTGATGCAGCACAGGATGATACGAGAGGCTCAGAAGGCTATGACTCCTTGGATGCATGGACAACCCATTTATGCTCCTATTGGCTCCAATGCATCCTCCCAGGGCGTCCCAATATTGTATTCAGGTGAGTGACCTAAAGCACATCTATTCTAGAGTTTTGTTTTTTAATTCAATGTATGATAAAGGATTTGCTTGTTTTTAGAACCCTAAACATTCCTAAATTAAATCATTCCAACTTGGAAATATTATCTTAAATGTTATCAGTAACAAGGGCTTAAAGACAGGTATAGGTTTGGTTGAATGCATCTTTTTCTTTAAATCCTGTAAACTAAACATTAAATATATTTTTAGGTTCCTATTCAGATTACCCAAAAAAACAAAACTTGGCTCTGGCTCCAATGCAGCTTTCACCAATGGATCTACATAATCAGGCTCCTCCTCCACCTCTTGGCAACGGCAGTATGCATAGAAGTGTACAGGGCTCCGGCCAGGTGCTGGACTACCTGGAGAACCAGGTCAGAGGACTTGATGTTTCTCCACCACCTCTGATGGCTACTTATGCTTCTCAGAATATGCCACAGTACAATTCACATCCTCAGCCGGTTCCTCAGCATGTTCCCTACACCCCTGGACCACCGAGCATGCTGTCGGCCCTGGACGGGATGGGTGTGAGAGGAGTCGAGAGAAGGGTCATCACTCTGCCTCCTATTATCCAGCGCGTGCCCAGCTTTAACTCGCGAAGGGAAACAGTGGGTGGTGAGGGAGCGAGAGGCGTGCCTAGACTTTCTAGCCAGTCTAGTGGGAGTACAAACCACTCCAGGGGAGGTCTCCATGGATACAGAGACCTCTCTCCACCTCATAGAGGGATCTTAAGAGATTATAATGAAGACGAGGGACGAGCTCCAAACAGGAGATCGAGGAATGACAGAGGGAGCTCATCTGGTAGGAGGAGCGGCAGATCCAGACCTCATGCTCGAAGTCGGGATGATCTAATTGAAGAGCAGCACAGCAGGGCACGGCGTCGAGAGGAGCTACTCTCCTCCCCGGCGATACAACAGTTCAACAGATGAAGAAGACAGCAGGGGAAGGAAGGGAGGTAAAGGCAAGGAGTGGCCAGAAAAGCCGCCAAGCTACTCTTCCGTCGAGATACAACAAGGACACAGTAACAGCAGAAGGAACTACGACCGGCTTTCTGTAAGCACATTCACTTAACAACAAATTACTACAACTTACTTTCTTTTATGCTGCATTCATGTGTTCCGATTGTAACTATCAGAATCGTCTTGACATGACTTTTAACTTAGAAGATATCTAGTATAACTACTGACTTGTAAGATTTGATAAAGATAATGTCACTCTATGGGGACATAATAGGAATCCCAGTGTTTTCACCTTTTCCATCTCTCACAAAATGGTTATAAATGCCACATGAATGCAGCATTATATAATACATTTATAAAGGCATAATATGCAGGATTTCTTGGTATTTGTTGTATTTCTTTCTTCTGTGTTGTGATTTGGCTGAGAGATATACTCAGAAACACATGTTAAAAAAGGAGTAACAAAGAAGTAAAATGCATTCAGTGGGCATTTGTCTTAGAGTGCTACAGTGTGCAAGAAGTTATTTTCAGAGTGTGAAAATTTGGGACATTATAGCACATCTTTGCTATCGCTTTTTTTTTTTTTTTTTACTTCCCTAGCAACTTTTTGTCTGCCTTGTCTCTTGGTTGAGGTGTTTGTTAGATCTTCAATAATTTCTTTAACCTAATCTCTGCTTGACTTCTCTCTTCTCTCTAGGATAGAAGCTCCCGTAGCGGCACCAGTGTAGTCATCTGAATTTTGCATCTGCATTTCTCTCTTTTTGAACCTCAAAATGAATATTTCCAAAACGATAAAATGAAGAAGTAGTTGTTTTTTTAATTGTATATACATTTCAAAATGTAATTGTTGTCAATGTGTTTTATAAAGAATGGATTTGCTCTGACTGTAAATGCACATTATGTTATTACAAAAAAGTGGAAAAACTATGTTTGGTTTTGGTGGTGGATAGAGAAGAAATAAAAATTAAGTTTCTTTAGCTTGTAAGAATTCCACTTAATATTTATTGCGTTTTCTATGTATATGAAATACATAACTCTGTTAATTTGAAAGCTCTATGTGTTGGACTTTTTTAAATTTTGTTTTAATAAATGTTTTTGTTTAAATACTTGTGTCATTGTTTTGAGTGAAATGTAATATTTGAGTAAGAATTCCTCTGTGCATGAAACCTACCTCCTGCTACATTTTAAACAAGCATTTGTTATTTGACTGGTACAAAATACCAAAAGATCTGATGTTTTAACTTTATGAAGGACTGGTGTGGACATGTCTCCACCAATATTAATGCCAACCAATCTCCGACCGAACCTCTCCCTTTAAGTTTTCTATGCGGTTTCTGCAAAGTGAGCCGTGAGCAAGCCTCTCTTGGAAACCCTAAAAAGGCCTCGAGGCGCCACCATACAGCGATACACCTATCCAAAGGGCAGGCAAAAGCGGAAATACAAGGAGAAATCCAATGGCGACTTTACAAGTGTTAAAAACATGTTTACTGCCTGGATACGAAAAAAGACTCTGGTCTCTAGAGCTAAGTTTTTACTACATGACAATTTTTGATTAATAGGCTATGTCCGTTTATGGTATCTGAAAACTATTGTTTTACTATGCAGTAACAGCAGAAAAGCACGGATGTAACCGCCATTTTACTGCCCTGTGGTAAGGCCAATATCGGTGAATGGGGGAGCAATGGGCAGACGATATCTATTTTTATTTACAATCTATGGCCTTGAGCCGTGTTTGAGGCGAACATTTTCTCTCTCTTTCCAAACGTTACATGGCTGCCGACAGTCAGGTCCCGCCTCGGCGCATACTTTGTGTAATGCTATTGGATTGTCAGCTTTGAGATGTCGTGTGATTGGCTGAAGCTCCACACGTGCCTAGGCCTAGCTACGCGACATCACACAGTATTTTCAATAAATCAAATTGACGGTAGTTAACCCTGGTCGCAGAAAGATTCATTCCTACATTCAACTCTGACTTTTACTTATTTTATATTTTGTACATAGAGCTTGATTTGTCACTTAACGTGTTAGCGAGAAAAGAATGTCAGGTAAAAACCTAGGATAGACATTAGAAGTGACTTCAAACATGTACCATTAATCCATTGGACAGGGTGTAGCGAGTTTAGGCATTAATTAAACGGCGCACTGTTCATTTTTTACAGTGTTCATTAACGTAACGCGCCCCCCTTCCCAAACTCTCTGATGCCCCCACGAATCATGAAGTTAAGCGTTTGAGTGCTGACCTCCTTTCTCCAGCAGAGGGAGACACAGATTGAACTCGTCACTGCACATGAACGAGGTGATGACTGCATATTTGTAAAACTTAAACTCCATGGCCCGCCCTGCTCGTGTCTGATTGGTTGTTGAAGGCGCAACTGGGAAGTGAAACTGACAACGTCAAAAGAGCCTGGATCAGCTGTCGACCCAACATCCACTGAAAACAGCGACGTTTACAGACAGGTGTACAGCGGCTCCTCATTGTTTTCAGGTAATGTTGGTTCGGTATTGGCTAATTGAAGCTAGCATTAGCTTCAGCGCAGATAGCATGTAGAGAAAATGTAAATGTACACCATACGATCAGCTAACAGGGGTTAGCACATTATGGTGTATTGTTTGAACCGGTTTCAACTCGGTAAACAACATATTTAGTCAAATACACTGTTCGCGTATTAAAAATTAAATGCCCATAGAACCGCGCCTGTTGTTAACTGTGGAGAAGGCGACTTGGTACTGCCGCGGCTGTTTTACTCTTGAGGCTTGTTGATTTGAGATACAGGTCTGCAATGATGAGCGGAACGTCTGAGGTTTCTACCACGAACTAAGGTGACCCGGGCATGTCTAGGGCTCCCAGGGTTCAGCAGCTTTAGTGCATACTTCACTTGCACTAAAGTACATTTCTCTGCACAGGCATCATGAACTCCTTCTCGGGCCCAGCCAGAGCTGTCCTGTCACTGTGTAGTCGCTCGACTGGGGGCGGCTTGACGGTGTTTGGCGGGACGTCTCCTTCTGCTGGATTTGACAGAGCCTGTTTTCAGACTGTGAGGGTATGCCATTCCGGGACGAGCCGCAACGGCAGCGTCTACACCAGGAAAAGAGGGTACGACATCACGAGAAACCCGCACCTGAATAAGGTGAGTCCATCACTGGGTGTCCCGTTTATATTTAGGGGTTGGACACGACGTCATATGATATTTTCCCACAAGTAAAATGGTAGACCTGCTTTCAATTAAGGCAAAATAACTTTTAGGTACTCCACAATATTGTCACGTCCTCTGTGTCTACAGGCCAAACAATGCCCCAAATGTATGACCTGAAGGCTGTTGCTGGAAGCCGGTTGAACAAACTCTGAGTTGCAGAGTAAGTTCTGAGTTGATAAAACCAAACAAATTCAAACTGGGGAACTTTGGGTTTGTCTGTGGCAAAACGCTGGTTATCAACTTTCTTTCTCAACTCAGGTTTAGATCCTTAACCACTGATTAGTGGGCGTGTCTGTGCAGTGAAGAGCCAATAGCAATCAACCTGAAGGGAAAAGAGTGTGGGTTCCTGAAGCAACAAGGTCACAGCCAAAAACAAGAGAATGAGAAAAGGCTGATTGTATAAGTTTTAAGACAGTAATTGGCTCACTCTGATGATGGACCAACTTAAAACTCATGATCTCATGACATATTTTGTGATGTAATTGTATTTTTCTTTACATTAAAACTAGTAGAACCATAGAAAAAAATTACAAAAATATTAAAATGATCAAAAACAATTTACACATTTTGTAATAAAACTTAGGTGTGACCTACCTCATTTAAATAGAGAAAAAGCTGTGCTCTACTTTGTTTTGTGCAGTTTAATAAAGTGGCTTATATTCTCTGAACCAAAAGAAATAAAGGTCAAGAACAAAACGTTTGAAGTTGACGCAGCATCAGATCAATGTGACTTTGCTCACATCTGATCCTTGGTCCACTTGGGTTTTGTGGACTCTAAACCAAACCCCTTTCTGGAGACAATAAACTCAGAAAGTGGTTTGGTGTTCAAACTAAATCTGAACTTACCTGGATCTAAACCTAAACCGTCTTCTAGCAACAGACCTTTGAGTGGTGGGCCATGCTTTACAAATACAGGCTACCATCGTATGTTTACACAGGAGTATGACAGCAATGCTGTGGCCCCATATCATTGAGTTGTGGAGGCTAAACCACTCCAGGGGCATCTGCGTCTGCATCTGCAAGATATATCTCGTAAAGGGTTAGTCCTGTACAGAGCAGAGGTTTAAGGTATAATCAAAGTAAAATTAGCGGTAGGAATTAAATCATGCATCATTATAGTTACAGTATGTAAAGAACTCACTAAACACAACCCTTTATATACTGCAGTACAGTTTTGCTGGTCTGCCGGTTTTACAACAGCTCTAACATTTATTGCTTAGATTTTGATATAAAGTAGGTCACAAGTCCCTTTTTATAAGACTGTCCAGTCAGCAATCACACCCTGACTCATAGGAAGGTTGTTCTGCTTAGATAAAAATGTCAGCAAGTTCACATGCTTCATTTGATCATTTTGGCATAAAGTCATTTGAATAATTTAAGAGCTTTAATGCACCTATAATAGTTCTTAAAACAGGTGGATGGTGAACATTACAAGGTTTGTCATGTTAGTGTCTCTTCCTTAAAGTCTTGAACTCTTGTTACTTTCAGTTCACACAGTTACAGTTACTGTTAGATCTGGGCATTATGAGTTATCACATTTCACTTCTACTTGCTTTAGACTAATGAATAATTAATAGCAGCCTGAGAGTAAACCAGAAGAGAAAATTGACTGAGTCCAGTTTATTTGTGAGTGTTATCTGTAAAAGTTTCACAAGGAAATGGAGGGACTGGTGAAGTGTGTAGGAAGGAGGATCAGGCAGGGGAGTGAGTTCACCCTCCCACACTATTGGACAGAATAAATAGATTCAACCTCACTCTTTTTGGGACCCCAACCAGAAGTGTCATAGAGGCAGCATGACTAACAAGAACCAGAAACAAAATAAGTGCTTGTTGCCTTGTCCCTACAACTACTATTTTAGAGAAACGCCCATTCACATCTGGGCTGTGTGTGACTCAAATTTAACCACATTTTGCCATGACTAACACATGAGTCAGAGGACGTTTGTGATTTCATGTTTAGACCACACTTTTCACTCTCAAGAGCTATAGTTAGTTGTCGTGATGTTATAATTATTGTCTTCCTCCTCCTAGGGAATGGGATTCACTTTGGAAGAGCGTCTACAGTTGGGCATCCATGGTCTGCTACCTCCCTGCTTTCTGTCCCAGGATGTTCAAGTTCTGCGCGTCATGAAGAGCTACGAAACACGCTCAAATCCCCTCGACAAGTGAGAGCTGATGCAGACTTTAAAGCACCAAAGCATTATAAAGTGATAAACCAGATTGTCTTCGCTGTGCTCAAGACTAAACCCATGTACCAGCTGTTTAGACAAATCTTTTCTGCATTTCAGTGTTGTTATGCTAAACCTTATATCCTGCAGCCAAATCACAAAAGAGCCCATTACAAACTGTCAGACAGACATTAATATTCTAAATGGGCTGTTTAAAGATAGTCATTTAAAAGGGGTTCTTGCTTTTTGCACGTCTTTGTGTTGATGTGTGTGTTTTGTTTTTCAGGTACATTTTGCTGATGACGTTGCAGGACAGAAATGAGAAGCTCTTCTACCGTTTGCTGACCTCTGACATAGAAGAATTCATGCCCATAGTTTACACTCCTACTGTGGGACTGGCCTGCCAGCAGTATGGACTTGCCTTCAGGAGGCCGCGGTAAGATTTCAATATTTACATTTTCAAGATAAATTATTAAAGGTTAATCTATTTACAAATGATTCCTGTTTTTCATTAATTGTATCAAGATTCAAACTTCCAGTCAAACAATTATTCTTTATGTAGTGTCACTTTTGATTCTAGCCTTCAACATAAAATATAGAATAGCCTTATCAAGTCAACAAAGCCTTGAAAGAATTTTCTATAAATGTGCATTACTTTTTATCTTTAATTACAGAGGTCTCTTCATCACCATCCATGACAAAGGCCACATTGCCACCATGCTCAACTCCTGGCCTGAAGAAAACATAAAGGTGATATTTAATGTCTGCCTGCTATTGTACATGAATCTGAATTGCAATTACTACTAACTTGTTGTTGTATTATACATTATGCTCCATGTCTTGTCTAGGCCATTGTGGTGACAGATGGAGAACGTATCCTTGGCCTTGGTGACTTGGGTAGCTATGGTATGGGTATCCCAGTCGGGAAACTGGCTCTTTATACAGCCTGTGGTGGAATTGCGCCAAAGCAATGTCTCCCTGTGCTGCTTGATGTTGGCACCGACAACCAGGTTAATAGCATTTCAGAGCTGCCGCCAGCAATAATCATTTTATGACTCATGAAAGTGGAGCTGCTTATCTTTTGCTACGTGAAAACCAACATCTCATTGTTTAGAGATGTTGTGCAGTACATTGTTAAAAATGTGTTTTCTGTTGACTTGTTTTATTTGGCTTAGACACTTCTTGATGACCCTTTGTACATTGGACTGAAACACAAGAGAATCAGAGGAAAAGAATATGATGAGCTGATTGATGAGTTCATGCAGGCAGTGACGGATAGGTACACACATACTATCTAACCTATTTCCAAGTAATATACTATATGTTAAATTAGTTTGTAGTCTACACAGAACCAAACCAAAAACATGCCATGTTTTACTTAAGTATTTAACTTGTACATGTTCTTTATTCATTTTGCAGATATGGAATGAACTGCCTTATTCAGTTTGAGGATTTTGCAAACAGCAACGCTTTTCGAATCCTCAACAAATACAGGAATCGATACTGTACTTTTAATGATGACATCCAAGGTGCTTGACAAGTGTCTTTGTCTCCTAAAAAAACAAACCCTAACTGGCTTTAATTATATATTACTTAAAACACTGTTTCAATTACTTTCCAATTATTTTATTTAGGCACAGCCTCAGTAGCTGTGGCTGGGATCCTGGCAGCACTGAAGATTACCAAGAACAAACTTTTAGATCACACTTTTGTTTTCCAAGGAGCAGGCGAGGTGAGTGGACACAAACGGATGTCTCTGAACCTTTAGAGATTATACTTTGCATTAACTTTTTTTATTAAGCTTGTAATGTCTGAATACGGTTTCTCTTTTAACTAGGCTGCTATGGGTATTGCTTACCTGCTGATTATGGCCATGTCTAAAGAGGGAATAAGTAGGGAAGAAGCAGCCAAGAGGATTTGGATGGTGGACTCCAAAGGTCTCATTGTAAAGGTAATGTGTGGCGTTCACCATTACTATCTACTATTGTGACTGTGGATACTCCACACAGGGATTTGATGAAGCATGTTTTGTTTTGTTTTTTCTACAAAAAAACAACAACAGGGAAGAGGTCACCTTAACCATGAAAAGCAGGAGTTTGCCCATGATCACCCACACCTGAAGACCCTTGAGGAGGTGGTTGAGACCATCAAACCCACTGCCATTATAGGTCTGTTTGTACAGTTTTTGTTTTGAAGCACATAAAAGAAAGAGTCCTACATTGTGCTTAATTCTTATGTGTTCATTTCTTGTTCAGTTGCTGAAAAACAACAAAAGGTGATATTAACTAGTAGCTTTATTAGGACAATAACCTGTTTTAATTTGCTACAAATCAACTAACATGCTATCTTGTTGAATTTAAATGTATCATTCCTTCATCCTTTCTGTATCCTTAAATATCAACCAAAAATCAATTATTACATTTATAATTTTGTGTGCCAATACATTGGTACTGGTATGGTACTATGGCACAGTACCATATTACTGATATATGCCCCAATGATTTTCAGATGGTACTTGGGTAACATATCAAATGTTATATTAGCTCCTGATAATTGAATTGTGACCCTGAGAGTAATTGTGCTTTCAATTTTACATCAAAATCTTGAACTTAATTGTCATTTACTGTTATTGTGTCTGTGGCATAAACACATTTTTTTAGGTGTTGCTGCTATTGGAGGAGCATTTACTGAGAAGATTATCAAAGATATGGCATCATTCAATGAACGGCCACTCATCTTTGCCCTGAGTAATCCCACCAGCAAGGCAGAGTGTACAGCAGAACAGTGCTACAATCTCACAGAGGTATGGTAATATATTGTAACTTATTAAAACATCTTTCTTTAACTTGTTTCTATCCCCTCTTCTGTGTTTAGGGCCGGGGTATCTTTGCTAGTGGAAGTCCCTTCAAAAAGGTGACTCTTGCAGATGGACGTACCTTCTACCCCGGTCAAGGCAACAATGCCTATGTCTTTCCAGGGGTTGCTTTAGGTGTTATTGCTTGTGGAGTAAGACATATAACAGAAGACGTCTTCCTAACCACAGCAGAGGTAAAAAGGTTTTGTTTTGGGGGGAACAATACAGATAATGTTACCTGTTCATGACATTTCAAAAAGAGGAGATAATGGTGAATACAGAATCGAACTGGGTCACATTTGTAAAAAAAACAATTTCTGTTTCACAGGCCATAGCTGACATGGTAACAGAAGAGCACTTGGCTGAAGGAAGACTTTATCCTCCTCTTAATACTATTAGAGAGGTGACCTTTAAGATTGCTGTTAAGGTAAGTCATTAAGAAACAAAGAAATCTAAATCTTAAATTGAAAGGTTTTCCTGAAGTATGTAAGATGTGTCAGTAGTCAACCACTTTGTTTAAAGTTCTTGGTATGTTTTCTGGATACTAAAGTATTTTTTTTTTGTAGGTTAACATGTTGAATTCATAAATTGAATATCTCCTGTTTGCTATTCTGCTTTTCCTATCAGCTTGTCAACTATGCATATAAACACAACATGGCGTCTGTGTACCCTGAGCCAAAGGACAAGGAGGCGTTTGTGCTGTCTCACATCTACAGTCCTGATTATGACTCCTTCACTCTGGACAACTACACCTGGCCCGAAGAGGCCAAAAAAGTCCAGGATGTCTGATTTTCTTACCATCTAAAAAATGACATTTGTTTTTTATTATTATTAATATTGTTGTCTTGTCAGCATGTTTCTCTTGGACCCACAACAGAACTTTAAACTTAAAGAATTATTGTGCCTCTTTTTGAGTGATCTCAGGATATCACAGAATCACTCCAAACAAGTGTTTATCATATGGTGTGGCCATCAGGATGTCTTTTCTATTCTGTGGTATAAAAGCTTTGTCTAATAAATATAATGACCTGTGTCTATTAATCAATGGAATAACTGAAAATATAATATTCTCATCTATAAAATATATACACTACAGTTTTTCAAGTGAATATAATTTTCTAAGGGAACATGAGACTTTAGAATTAAGACATTAAAAATCCACTCTTAAGTTGTTAATCTTTAGAATAACAATGTAGACTTTCTGTGTGAAACCTTTTGGTAAACTAGTAAATTGCTTTATGGCTACTTGATCTAACTGCTCAAGTTTAAGAGAGCAAAACATCAGTTTTCAAAAAGTAAATGGAGGCCAATGCACATTTGAAGTAGGGCTTTAATGTATTAAGAACATTTTAAGATAATCTAAGAATTCTCTGAAATTCCCTGTGTTTGCAACACTACTAATACAAGCTCTGGCACATGGCTTTCAAGTACAAGTTTTGTAAACAGAACACATTTTTTTTAGAGTTGAAGCAGGAGTATGTTTGCTTTAAACAGTGGTAGGTTCTTGACTTGAATGAATATCCTTCTCTCAGCAGTGATAAAACCCAAAAGGTTCATACAGTCAAATGCTGCCCCAGTAATCCATCACTAGTTACTAAAAAGATAAATTTTACTGAAAATTTTAAATCTTAGGGCAACTAGCTACTAGCTTTTTTTAATGCCCAATGTCTTCCCCTCTCTTTCTCTTGCCCTGTTTCCTCAGAGCAACCTACTGTCTCCTATCAATAAAGGCAAAAGGGCCTAAAAAGATAAATGACATCTGATAACTTTAAAGGCTTTAAAGGTTGTAGTAAGGAAACATCAATGCAATGTAAAACTACTTACTTAAAATAATTTCCAGTAGACTGTAAATGTGTAATATAAGGACCTACCTGAAGCAAAATGTCCATTAGATAAATCCATTTAAAACAAAATAAATGATCTACTGTAGACCCACTGAGGTCTACACTCAGCCACTATGGGAGAATAAATAAATAAATCAAAAAAGGAAAGATTACAAAAGCTTAAAAGGACTATATTGAGGTCGTAACTGTCAGTAGTTGGCTCTACTTTTGAGGACAAACATAAGATAAAAGCATGTTTATCATGTTTTTGACTATAGGTTGAGGTGGATGAAGTGCATGAGGGAGGTGGTGGGCTAGGGTCATTTGCCAGGCGTCCACCATCAAGACGTTAAGCCCCTTAAACATGGCTCTGAGCACTAGGTCCAGCTGCAGAGAGTACCAGTCACTGTTGTACAGACTCACATCCTGGTCCAATGCTTGGAGGTTGGCTGACCGGATCACCACCAGTGTCCCAGGGGCCCGGTCCAAAAGTCGCAACACGGACCTACGAATGTGACGCAGCCGCCTAATGTAGACCTCCACAGGAAATGTGCTAAAGTGAGCCCAGATACTCAAGATCACCACTGTGTTGGGACCACCAGAGAGGCCATCCAGCTCATTTGAAATGTACCGTAGTTCACTGGACAAGACCGTGGAAAAGCGGATTGGCGGACCATGACAGCGGTACTTAAGCAAAATATTATGAGTGCTGTCCACTGCCATAGACGGGCCAACGTTTTTAGGACTGTGTAGATTGAACTCCTTTAAATCTGCACAAGAACAAACAAATTAATGTCATAGTTAATGTGTAAGTGCAAAGACTAAAGATAACTATTATAGTTACCTGGTACTAAAGTGATGAGGTATTCAAACCACTGTCGTACTGTGGAGTCCCCGTACATGTAGATCATCCTGTCACTCAAACACTGAGTGATAAGAGTTGAATCACTGAAGTGCTGTATTTTAAAGCCACTTAGTGGCCTCCACAAGTGTTCATAGTAATATCCAGAAGGGGCTACTTTTGGAAACTCTGGTTTAAGAATGTCATTTTCAGTCTCGAATTTATCTGACAAAAAGTGAAATATTGTAAAAACAGAAACTTTAAATAGACTAGGAAATGAAACTATGCTGCTGTACCTTTAGGGGGAGGTAACACGTTGACTGTGTCTGGCCCTGAAGCCTGGATGTGAACTTTGAGGTTAACACCGCTGGGACAAAAAACATTAAATGAACTGTTAAAGAGATAATATAATAACAATAATATATAATAATATTGTAGTAAGTATTGACAACAAATTAATAAAGTGCCAAACAAACTGGCAACCACCAGTTAATTGTGTCTGACTGTGGCAGCACTGTGTAAACAGCAGGTAGTTAATGCATCCAGTGTAGTATTTTAGAGATTTTGGCTTTATTTAATCCCATAAAAGCATAGCCAGTGAGTCTGTTGCAACATGGCTGTGGTGGTGCCCAAGCTTTATTTTTTTTTTAATTTGTTGACAATAAGCAAAAATTAATAAGTGTGTTTTTTTAAATACAAAAAACAAGCACAAACCTCTGGAAGAGCAGTGCTTCGTTATGGGTGATGAGATGCTTCAGGTACCCCCCTTTAGCGTGGTTGATTCTAGTGTTGCAGCTGAGCATCTTGGGCTTGTAGCAGTACCAGGGCTCGCCCGTATAAAGGTCTGTGAAGTTACACAGAGGCTGCTGATCAGGGGGCAGGCACAAATTGCACACTGTTGTTTCAGACAGGTAGCCTAGACGAAATAAGCTTTTAAAGAACACTCGATCAGAACGATCCTCCCTCAGACGCCGCAGCACAGCAACAGCCTCACTAGAGTGCACTAATGTAATCTCAACCTGCGCAGACCCAGTCCAGAGGAGCGGGAACAAAGCAGAATAAAACCCGTTCTTGTGGTCTAGCACTCTCCCTGCTACACTGGCTCCAAGATCTGGAGAGTGCAGTCTAGCCAAAAGAAAATCTCCCCCATAGTGTTTGGGATGTCCCTGGAAGTTGTATATTTGGACCAGGGCCTCAAGCTGGTCGCCCACGTGCCACTCACGTCCCACTTTACGTGGGAGGATAGCAAACAGGCTGTGCACCGGGTCACTGGTCTGCCGTAGAGAGTTCGACACAGACTGAGGAGTGGGCTCGGGCCAAGCAATGGAGTCCAACAAGTAGCGCTCTTCCAGTTCATCTTCAGGAGATGGCTTCTGGCCCAGATGAGCGCAGAAGGTGCGGTTATGGTAAAATGTGGGAAGTGACAATGGGATGAACGATGTCTGGATTCTGCTCTGGAGCTGGTAGAGGGCTGAGATAGAGTGGCAGTTCCAGTTCTGGCAAGAAAGAGGCATAAAATTACTTAAATTTTATGACTAATGATATGAACATATCAATTTTATTGATTGTCAAAACACTTTATTGCATTATAAATGCAATAAAATAAAATGCATAAGAATTGTATTAAGAAATAAGTTAAAGGGAAATAATCTGTAATAAAAATGATTTTTTTTATATTTTGATCAAAAATATAAAAAATATTTAAATAATAAATATAAAAGGAATGTTTTTTTCTTCTGTTTGTAATCATTGTGGTTGTTTTGTGTTTTTTATTGTCTTGTTTTGTTTAAATGAATGAATAAATGTTTTGTTGCATCATATTGTGTTTTAAATGTGAAAAGAGGTAGGCATAAATAAGTCTTAACTCCACCCCTTTTGGTCAATGTTTTTATTTTATTTTTTGGGGAAGAAAAAATATTGTATTCTTTTTTTTTTGCTGACCAAAATAAACTAAACTATGTGTGTAACTGTGCAAAGGCTACACTCTGCCTGCAATGTACCACTTTTTTACATTTATTAATAAAATCAGTTATAAAGACGTGCACCAAACACAGTAAGTGCATTACCCTGGGCCTTACAGATTACACTCAGCAACTTATGCAGATAGTTGGATGACTGAAACAATATAAAAAACATAAAAATAAACCTTAAAGAATACTGTCTGTAGTCATAGCCCATAAATAACACAGTGTACAGTCAGAAATACAGTTTTGTGTTCATCCTTGCTTTTTCCAAAGCCAAGATATTATTCCAGTTTAAATGAAAAAGCAATTGGAAGTAATTTCTTTCCCAACAGTAATCTGAAAAGGTATACAATCTGCTGTATTTTTCTTTTGGTAAACTTACTTCTACAATATGAATGTTGCGTAGGAGGTAGATGAGACCAGACAGCGCTAGCAAGAGGAAGATGAGATAATATTTGGACAGACTTCGACACATGGTGACTTCCTGTCTCTCATGATCAAGCTCCGTGTAGACACTCGGCTGTCACAACGGCAATGATGTCATCTCTTTATCCACCAATGAATGATGAGTTTTATACAAGGCTAGAAAACATAATGTGTATCTGTTTAGTAACGTGTTTGTCAAAAACACAAAGATAACAACTTTCTATCCACTGTACAATTTACACCGGATTTTCTTTTTAATAATAATAAGTTTTATTTATATAGCGCCTTTCCAGAGCTCAAGGACACTTTACAATAAACAAACAACAATAAAGACAATTGACAAAGAGAGCAGACAGAACAACAATAGGCAAATGAGAGTGCAAGTACAGTAAGTGAAAAAACCCACTAAGAACTGTAACATTCAGAAAATAGGTGTGTTTTGAGCATGGATTTGAATTCAGAGATAGTGTTAACAAAACGGAGTGATAGGGGGAGAGAGTTCCACATTTTGGGCGCAACAACACTGAATGATCTGCCCCCATTGAAGCAAGACAATGAAGCTTTCATTTTGGGGTCTTCTAGGCATGTGATGGCTTTTCCCCGCCTTAAAGAGAATAGGGTTATAATTAGGCTGACAAAAATACTCACTTAAAACCAGGAATAGATCCGGTCTAAATCTAAATTTAGACCGGATCAGTTTTAATGTAATCTTAAAACATGTGACTGTGCTGCCACAAAGGACATGGCTTTAGTCTGACAAGCACAAGCATGGTTAACAAATTAACATTTGAGACCAACTTGGCTAATAAGCGGCAAACAAAATGAGTATTTTTTCATATTGCTGTATCAATGACTGACATGAATGGAAAGCCAAAGTGTGGCCTGCTAACACTACCAAAACTAGAACCTGTTTGGTTAACTAATGTTTGTAAATATAGAGGGGTTTTTATTAGTCTGTCAAAATATGCAGACAACATGTCCTTCCAAATGAAGGACAAAAGAGAAAATCCCTGTATTTAACTATAAAAAGTGTTTAAAAAAGGATTACCTACCCCAAACTCAGTGTTTTTGCCTGAACGCATTCATTGAACGATAGTTCATGAACTCGTTCATAATTTGGGCGAAGGTGAACTGAACGGGCTGTATTACTGCCTGATGAACGTTACTGTGTGTGAACTCGTCCTTTCTGGTGTCTGTGAACGGCACGCTCTCTCAGGTTAACGTCTTTAAATAGGGTGCCAAGATTTCTATAGAGCCTACCAGGCGAAAACCCGGCTAAAACAAACCGTAAACGGGTTTTAATATGTAGCGGAAAAACACCAAATCTGGCAAAACCAGCCACCTGTGACGCGTCATCAAAAAAAGTAGCAAGGCGTATGATCATTTTAAAGAATTTTATGATGTTTATGACAAGAGTTCAACCTTAATTTCCTACCTCAGCCTGGTTCCTACCTCAGTTTGTGTTAGTAGAGGGTTTTACTATTCATGAAACTTGTTTGTTGAACCTGCCTGGTATATTTTTCCAGGATTCCAATATTCTGTTTTAGCATGTGGACAATGGAAAATTATTAAAATTGAAAAACGTTTGCACCTTAATGATTACTGTCCTGTTTTTCTTTTAATAATTCCTCATTAAAAAAGACCATTCAAGCAGCACGTTTTTCTGCTTATAATTGCTGTCTGTGATTCTACTGTATATGGGCTGTGGCAATAATTTTGAAAAATAATAGCTCGCAGCAACATATGGAAAAAAAGAACTATGAACTAGTTCATTTTTTGGAACTGTGAACTTAGTTCAAAATTTTGAAGTTTGAACTGAACTGAACTAGTTCATTTTAAAATTTGTGAATTGAACTTTGAACTAGTTCATGTAGAAAGTGAACTTTCCCAACACTGCCCAAACTGTTCCGCACAAGAAGCGCTGAGAATTCAACGCTCTGTTTGAAGTGTTCACGCTTCACAGGGTTTTACTTCCCACAATGCAATGCATCATTACAAAAATACGAAAAAAACCGGACATACAACGTAGCCTAATTACGGATCAAAACACTCGTAAAACATAATTACGGAACATTCTTTCAAATAAATACAGTACAACGTTGAGTTTTTTACGGAAATTTCTTAGTGTAGTATAGGAGGAATGACACGTAAATTAGTCTATAGGCCTACACAACTTCGTACGTTTAGAGCAACAAAATAGTTATTTTATAACTTTTTTGTTGTGAGTGCATGGTTTTGTCCATTTTATTCCGAAACTAATTCAATCAAATTAAGTTATACTCTCACGGGAAACAGATTTATATATGATAATTGTTATTTCATGGTCAACACTGACCTGGGGTAGGGGATATTGATTTCAGTACACGTCTCCAGACATGGTGGGCTACGTCCAGTGACTGTATAAGGGGACTTCGACCGTCAATGGCTATACGTCGTTTCTTTTAAAGAGTCCGCTTGGCATTACCATCGAACAGCCGCTAAGATGAACAGGGGTGACGGATCAATTTTCTCCAACAACAATAAACATAGAATTAAAGTTGGAAATTCGGCCTTACTTGCACCGGGAGGTTCAGTTGTCTGTGTCTGACTACTGTGTCATGGTTGCGAGGAACTCACTCTCGAAACTCCGCCCTTAGCGCGGAGCATTGAGACTTGGGACAGTCAATAAATGACGATCGGGGGAAATAAGTAAATAAATAAATTCAATAGCTTCAAGATAAACAAATGTATTTTCTCCAAACCACTTTAAACAAATAGATCTAGTTTAGATCTTTAAAAGGCTATTATTTATATAGCGCTTTTTCACAGCGTTTTACCATGTGTTACAGCTGACATCACTGGAGGCAATGTGGGTTAAGTGTGTTGCCCAAGGACACAACGACAGTATGAACTGTGGGGGAGAGCGGTATATTATACATTTTTTTCACTTTTGTATTTTTTAGATGTTAAATGAATTATATATAAAAATATGGATTTTTTTCAATAGCTTTCAGGTCATGTGACCAGTCATGTCAATCCACTTTATATTCATAGTACTAGCCTAGAAGTACCATGCACACCTCTTTTTTCCACCTTTCTCTTTTTTTAAAAATGTATATGAATTTTGCATGTAAAAAAAAATCCATAACGAACACCATGTTCAAGCATAAGGGTGTCCACCAGTGCATGTGGCACCAGGACACCCTAGGCTGGAGGTTATTAATTGACTTTGTAGTTGTTTCATTGGACCGCCGGCCGACCCAAACGTAGCTACTGTGAGGGTCTGTTGGGAACGTTTGGCTGAGTCCCCTGTCAGAGAGATTTTCAATTCCCACCTCCGGCAGAGATTTGACCAGATTTCGAGACAGGCTGGAGACATTGAGTCCGAGTGGACCATGTTCTCCACCTTCATTGTCGACGCAGCCACGCAGAGCTGTGGCCATCCATCAAGCCAGGACCTTCAGTGTGCACCAGGACGGTTTGCAGCCGAGTGTGGAGCGGCTGGGATGAGGATCAGCACCTCCAAGTCTGAGACCATGGTTCTCAGTCGGAAAAGGGTGGCTTGCCTCCTTCAGGTTGGCGGAGAGCTCCTGCTCAAGTGGAGAAGTTCAAGTATCTTGGGGTCTTCTTTACGAGTGAGGGAAGGAAGGAGCGTGAGATTGACTGACAAATCGGTGCATCTTCAGCAGTGATGAGGTCGATGTACTGGTCTGTCCTGGTGAAGAAGGAGCTGAGGTGTGCGTGAATCCACCACAGACCTCACAAGTGTACAATACCAAGGTTTGTATTGTCAAGGGGGGTAAACATAACAGAAGCAAACATTCCAATTTCATCATGGGTTTTCGAAACTGTAAAAAAATGTATTACTATAATTTATCATTTCAGTGTTAGACAGAAGCTACATTTATATATATTTATTCACTAAGGGCATGTATATGTGTTTAATTATAATGTGCATAATGGAAAAAAAATAGAATAGAAATTTATTCAGTCTATAAAAACACTGTTTATGGCATGTTTTAAATTTATTCATATTGTGTTCAAAATATCCACTGCACATGGGACAACTTTTTAGAGGACAGCTTTAGTTGGCAGTGGGCACATAACGGTAAGAGTAGCAGCAGCGCCGAGATCCCAAACTGGCGATTGGCCTGCCAGTGCACAAAAAAGCGCCCTCTGGCGGTTGTGGCCTGTGCACTGGCAGGCCAATCGCCAGTTTGGGATCTCGGCGTCTCTCAAGAGTAGCCTCAACTATTTTATTCTTATTATACTGCAACATATTATATTGCGATGATTGCAGGTAACTCAGATACACACGTTTTTAAAAGAAGTTGCACAGCATAAGCACCATGTCCACGCCAGTATTTCTTCTGTAGCATTTCTTGATTTAAAGGCTGTTTCTTTTGTTAAATGCTGTTTCTTATGTTACGCTCGTTAAACGGAGATCGTCTGGATCAACTGGTGACATCGTAGTCCTGTTTACATCGCGTTTACAATCCACAAACCGCTCTCGCATCAAAGCCGTCAACGTTCGTTTTTTCTCATTGACACCAAAAGAGACATCATTATAGACATGTACGCCGTAAAAACAATCACATCTATGTAATTTAAGACAAAATAATGCCTATATTTTCTGGTTTGTTAAAGTGGGGTCCTAAAGAGGAACGCTTTCAAAAAACAGCTGCACGTCACCAGACTTCGCCAGTTTCTCCATCACACCGATAACAACACAGGATTATATTTTGCATGTGTGAACATAAAAAAATGAAAAGGTGTTTTATTAAAATAATTGTAATTTTTAGTAGGTCTACCTTAACAGCACGTTGCTCGGCAGAGAGTCGGGCAGCATCGATGGTTTTGAGGCAAAATCGGAGGCAAGATGAAACTGATGACTCGCTGCCACACTGAAGAAACAAAGAAAAACAGCAGACCCGCTATTGCTGGATCCTTTAGACTACGCCCCCTGGTGGCTAGCCATGTAAATGTCTGGTACAGTCGTGTAATTCAGTTTATTATAAAATTGAAATGATCCTATATAGAGAAGTCCAATTTGTACTGGTGCTTCAGTAGCCTACTCAACGGACAAAACAAAAACTATATAATTGATATGTAATTGTAATGTTTGTAAAACAATAGGCCTACTTCCTGAAATATAAAATAATTGTTAAAAACAATAAACACTAAGTGTTTGTAATTTAAGCCTTTAATAATAAAATGTAGGTTTGCTGCTTATGTTTAATTTGGTTTATGTAACAAATATCCATGACAGTAGCTCATTTGTGAGATTTTTTAAAATTCTTTACACACAGTAAACCATATAGTGAAATATATAAATAAATTAAATTCAAGATTACATTAAATCTACGCTAATTTATTTGGAATGGCTGGCTTTTCTATATAAGCCTAAAATGATTTAAGTGCATTGTCAGTAATTGGGTCAGTACATCTCGTATTAGAGTCACTGTGACTTCTCACACACACACCAAGTCCTATTTGAGAGTCTCATCTGTGCTGGGTGTGTTTGCTTTAATTCTTTGCACTTCTGACTGGTTCTGCTCAGTGGAGGCAGCATTTGTGTTAGGAGAAAATGGAGAGGATGGTTGTGGTGTTACTGTTCTGTTGCTGAGCACGTCCTCAGCCTCTTCTTCCCTCTGCTGAACAGAGGACAGGTACTGCTCCAATAGGCTGCAGTCCGCACTGTTGTCTCCTTCTTTTCCACAAATAAAGCCAGTGCAGGTAGGACTCAAAGCTTGCACTGTTATCAGAGAGTCCACTGTACAACTGCTAAGGAAACTGTCCTCTGCCGCAGCATGTTGTTCACTTGTTGACTGGAAGCCCGAGTCTGGGAAGGAAAGGTCAGTACAGGATGGATTTTTAGTGCTGGAAGAAACAGATGCTACAACTTCACATGGGCTTAAAAGTGGAATCTGGTTTGGTTGGCTGATGTTAACAAGCTGCTGTTCTACAGACTGCTTCCACTGCTGCATAGATTGGAGCTACAAAAAGAGAACATGACATGTGCATAAACATTTGAACTGAGTATTCATCTTCAGAAGTTTGATGCTTTAAATAAATAAATAAAAAATCCCACCTCTTTCCACAAAAACTTTACTGCCTCCTCCTGAACCATCCGTTGCAGCCTCTCCTCCTCATACTGCTGCTGCACCCTGTAAGCAGTCCATTAATATTCATTTACATGATCATAAAAGCTTAATCATAATTTTTAACATGATTGAACATGATTATGTACGTTTTATGTGTTATACCAAACATAAAATTTCTAAATAGTGAATTACCTGTCTAACTTTTCTGACAAAAACAAGATGTGGTCTTGCATCCTTCTCAGACGAATTTCGCTTCGCACTTCTTTAGCCACTGGATTAAAACTCCGTGAGAGCTGACCCCTCCACCATGACTGTATTTTAATAGCAGCCTTGTCAGCCTCCACTGAATTTGCATTTGGAGAATGTTTGTGCACTTCTCCATGTTCAGCGGCATCATTTATTTGACCTTTGTCACTTTCAGATGATGTTTTCATAGCACTACTGCTTAGAAAATTTGCAGTAGAAACTTCTAGCTCTAGATTTCTGCTGTTTTCCTTATCTGCTGAAGGTGAGGGATGTTGTTTCTTGGTGTTGTGCTTCTTAGGCTGTGGGCACTTGGGAGCCAAGGAGTCAGGCTCAAATGTCTCTGTCTCGTCCTCACTGTCAGAGGGGACAACTGGGAGCTCAATGTCAGACTTAAAGGGGATAATTGTGGACTCAGATGAAAGCATACTACTGTTGAGTTTTTCTTCATCTGTCTGCACATCCTCCAAATACATAGGCTCCTCTTCAACTCTTGGGCTGCGCATCACTGGCAGTGATGAGTGGGGTACATCACAGCTTATCCATGTATTCAATTGCACAACTGGCTCTACACAGATGTACACAGAAATTTAAAGCCAATGAGAGAACAACTTTAACAAAACTGCATTACAAGCACTGAAGCACAATAGGCTTAAGACTAGTTCATACTAAGTCCATACCCATATCTTGAGATGACGTTGCAGTAGCTGATGCAGAAGCTATTGTTTTCTTCACATCTCTGGCTCCCTCTGGTGAAACTGCATGAGACGCACTGTGCTTCTCCACATCTAACTGGGTTGGACGAGGAGGGCTGGGACAACCTACACAGCTTTCCTCTAACAGCTGCCTTTGGTGGAACCTAAAGGGTTAAAAAGTGGCCCATACCCATTCATCTTAATATCACTTAAAATAAAAGAAGATTACTGACATTTTTTGACTCAACAATCACTCAATTTTTTTTTTACCTCTGTTTACTCAAAATTTTCTCCAGTTTGGCATCTTCTGCCGTCTCCAAAGCTGGTGAGGCGGTCAGAGGACAAACAGTAGCCAGGTATTGAACCAGTTGAACATGCTGACCAGGTCGAAATGAACGACCCTTTCCCTGACTGTACAGCCACTCTGCTTTCAGACTATATCACATAAAGATAAAATACATGTATTAATATAAATAATGTTTGAGTAGGAGTTGTGATTTATACATACATGTAATGTAAACAGGGCTATACCCTTCTTTCTGGGACACTACATAACCATCCAGGACCTTTAAGTTCAGGCACCAACTCATGATGTATGGCCTATAGTCAAACCCTGGCAATGAGGGAGTGGCCATAACACAAGGGTTGCTCATAATAGACAGTTGCTCTAGCTCTTGAAGAGGTGCTAAGTAGGACACCTACAGGTAAATACAAAAAAAAAAAAACAGTCATGTTCATTCCTACATGCCTCAAAGAAGAGAAATGTATTCTCATTAACCAGTACCTCATTAAGATCTCTAATTTCATTTTCTGCCAGGGAGAGAATAGATAAATGAGCAGGTAGATGTGCAGGAACTGTGCGGAGTGTTGTAATGCTGTTTCCATGGAGTAACAGTGTCTGCAAAAGTGAAAACAAAATCATTACATTTTAAAGACTAACCATAGATACAAAGGCGTATACACGTATATTTATTTTATGTACAAGAGAGCCTGCAATACCTTTAATTCTACTAGTTTAGTCAAATCTCCAATGACAGATATGTTATTATCTGACAGGTCCAGGTGTTGCAGTGAAACGCAGTTGTTAAGTTGTTCAATTACCTAAGTAAAATTAGTTAAAACATACATCATCTAATCATTTTCAAAACAGATGTAAATAAATATGTAAGATTGTATAGAGTTCCTTACCTTAATATTGTTACCCGACAGGTTTAGCCACTTCAAATGAGGCATATCTCTTAGCCCTTCAATATAGCCAATACTATTATTGGGAAGATTAAGGACTCTTAATTCTGTTAGTCGAGACACACCCATCATTCTCACAAGACGATTACTGGCCACAGAGAGCTGAGAAGTCAATGCATGTAAAATATCAAGCCAAGGAAAAAAAAATAAAAAAAGACAAAACTGATGAGAATATATAGTTTAATACCTGTTGAAGGCCTGGATTTCTTTCCATATGATCCAGTTTCATGATGTGATTGCGGTCTAGAATGAGAGTGTGAGTGTCTTCTGAACATGTAAAACTGGGATCCAGCTTCTGCAAACCCTGGGCAGAAAGATCCACCACAGGTCCTGCAAAGTTGGCAAATACAAACATTTATTAAATAGAGATGCACTTTGATGGTGACCTTAATATTTATTGTATTGTATTTGTTCTACCATATGGCTATATAATGAAAATATAAACGCTAGTAAAGATTATGTAGACAAGCACCAGCTCTCTTACAAAGACAGGGAGTGAAATGATTAACTGTAGCAATGTGCAATATTTCAAACTTTATTATTATTTCAGGGTCTGGCATGGCGGTTTGAATGATCATCCCCAAAACAATGTCAGATGCTAGTTAACCCCACCGTTAACAATACGCATTGGTAAAATTCACAAGCAAAGTATTACTAATTGACATCAACATGCCTCAAAGACGATGTATGTACTGCACTTACCGGCTTTCGATTCAAACTGTAAATCCGAAACACCCATCCTTCCAACGTAGTTAGCCAACTACTAGCCGCAAACGTTCGTTGGTTCTGTTGTGAAAGGCAAGAAGCGCCGTTGCCCACCTGCCCTACACCATGGTAAGTGTAGTTCTTTTGCGTATTACCGAGATGCAAACTTCTCTTTTAAAAGACTACAAACGTCGTTTTCTACATTGCGCCGCTGAAAACCACACAACTGGAAAAGAGAATAAGCCAAACAGACTTTTTTAATGTAAAAGTAAACTATTTTAATAACGCCATTAGTAAACTTTAATCCTAATCTATGTGATTTTTTAATTGAATAAAACAAAAGTAATGAAGTAATTTGTGTAAAAGACAATGGCAAAAAATAAATAATGTAAAATAAATTAACAAGGTGACAAAATGTCTAGATTTAAAAATAATGTATATTGTTTCAGATTTAAATACTATACATTTATAAACGATCGCCGCTTAGTCGCCAATTCCGTTTCCGTTGACGTCATCGTTCTTTCCGGTGTGTGCCCTCTCATAGCCATCATGAAGTGAGTTTACGGAATATTATCTAAAGCCATCTATGTTCTTAAGTTAAACATAAATCAATGTAAACTACATCATGAAAGAGTATAACTTTGTTTCTTTTAGCAATGCTTATCATTTGTCATTTCTAGGGTCGAGTTGTGCAGTTTCAGCGGGTACAAAATATACCCCGGTCATGGCCGCCGATACGCCAGGATAGACGGAAAGGTAACATTAAAGCCTCACAGTGGCTTCAAGTTCTGACTGATTTTCCTGTAGATAGAAAGGTTAGGAAGTACAGGCTGTGCGGGTTAAAGTAACTGTAGTTGTTTAATCCAATCGTCTAGTCCCCCAAATGATTAGCTACTATAGTGTTTGCTAACGTTAGCATAATTTAGTAGGTGGCATGTCTTGTATACATGTATAACATGATCAACCATATTGTTAGACCAGTTTATCCAATCAGTCAAGTTAAGTGGAATAGTTTTAGAGATGCTTATTTTTTGTGTTATGGTGTTTACCACTTAAACAGACTTGCTCGTGTTCCGCTTGAGGCATTCAAATGTCTAACGGGAGATATTAAAATGTTTTTTATGCAATGATTGACTGCATACTGACAGTAGGGCAGATGCATCCCTAAAAAATAACACCTGTAGCTGCTGCCTAATAAAGGCTTCAAGTCTTGTATTGTACTTTGTCTTGATTTTTTTTTTTTTTTGTATGTCAAACAATTAAGTGTGATATATTAATAAAATGTCAACATGCTGCTCCTCTACCCAATTAGGTGTTCCAGTTCTTGAATGCCAAATGCGAATCTGCTTTCCTGGCCAAAAGGAACCCTAGACAGATCAACTGGACTGTGCTTTACAGGCGCAAACACAAGAAGGGCCAGTCTGTAAGTTAATTTGGCTTTGTGTTTTGGCCATATGTTGACATTATTCACATCATGAACAAAGCAATGGAATCCAAAGTTTAGTAACTGTCATTTTAAATGGATTAAAGTTGTATTAATTTAAGTGTGTCATTTGAATACCTTTTTTCTTTAACTACTGATTGGCTATCCAATTACTATTTTTAGCATTTTTATTTGATTGGCAAGAAATGGGGCATTGAGCTGAAATCATGTGAACACACTGAAGTGGGAAGAACAACTTCCTAACTTGCGTACTCCTGAGTTCAGAGGACCACATGACTGCAACATTAGTTTAGCAGCTGTGTAGTATTCCTTTTGTACAAGGATTTTTAAAGCTGCAGAATGGTTACAAGATGTTTTTCTTAAATTTAACAGTTGGCTAGATGTTGACTGTGTAAAGCTGGCTGTAGGTGGATGGTGTGCATGGTGATGGTCCATGTCATGTGTTGCTGCAAGCCTGTGTTTTTCAGGCTGTGCAGCAGTGCTCACTCCACACTTGTAGCCATAGAACAAATGGAGATCATAGTACTGGCCTTTGATGTCTTTATTGACTTCTTACCATTGGCTAGCCTCCAAACTCTCCAACACAAATTACTCTTTACAGTTAAAGTAAATGTTGGTGTCTTGCATTATTTGGGATTGACGGTTATTCCTCAACCTCATGTAATCTTTATGTTGGTAAACAGGAAGAGGTGACAAAGAAGCGTACCCGCCGCGCAGTTAAATTTCAGAGGGCCATCACTGGGGCTTCTCTGGCTGAGATCATGGCTAAGAGGAACCAGAAGCCTGAGGTCCGTAAAGCCCAGAGGGAGCAGGCCATCAGGTAATGTCAACCAAAAGGCTTTTGTGATAACGTTGAGTATTCTAAAGTATAATAAAGCGGTTCGTTTTTGCCTGATCCCTTGGCTCATATTTTTCTCAGGGCTGCCAAGGAGGCCAAGAAGGCAAAACAGGCATCTAAGAAGCCAGCGGCCCCTAGTGCAAAGGTAAGAACTCAGGTCGTGCAGAAATCGAAGTATTTAGTCACTTGTCTGGTCATTTTTCTTGAAAAAATATTACAAAACTACTCAAGTGGCTCATGTCAAGGGACCTAGACCCACATACAAAAATCTCTTGCATTGTGTGAAACAATTAATTTTCCTAAAATCTTTCTCCCTCAAGGCCGCTGCCAAGACGGCACAGAAACCCAAGATTGCAAAGCCCATGAAGATCAGCGCACCCCGCGTTGGTGGAAAACGTTAATTCTGACACTGGTTGTGAATAAACTTGTGGTTTATCATGATTTGTCGTATTTTTTAATGGAAAAAGCGGTTGTAGTGGTTCTGGGAAAGGTTAGAGTTGTAACTTAGAAACACCTTAACCTAAAGCTAAATATACTGCACTGAAGGGGAAACATTGAGCAAAAGGTGAGTGAAAAGCATGTAGTTTAGTTTAAAAGGCTATTGTTTCCAACATAGTTATGAGCCTTACTATAAAAGCCTTAGTAGCCTGTAACTAGTGTGTGTGTGTAAGATGTCCAAATGAGACTTGGGAATTTTAAGTTTATTAACATCAAAACCATTATGTAGCCACAGAGCTGGACAACACACAATCTCATTTAGTCGGCTGGTTAAATTGGATGTGGATAAAAACTGGTGAAAATGTCAAGGGGTAATTTATTTTAAAATTAAGTTAGCAACAAAAAGCAACATAATTGTGATTGACTCAAGTAAAATTAAGCATTATAAACATTCTTAGCACAATCATATTGCCTTTTGTCAATGCAATAAATAACTGCAGCAAGTGTTTACACTAAGTAGTCAACGCCACAAAATCATGTTACATTTAATCATTGATGTACAGTTATTGAAATTATAAATTAAGCAATGACTTATTTAGAAACCTATTGAAAGAGTAATTATGAAAGAACAAATATGAAAGAACATTATGAAAAAAACATACACTTCCCAAACTAATTAAATTGTAAAGCATGAAAATTAAAGACTGTACTATCAAAACACTTGTATAAAACAAGTTCTATTTGTGCGCTAATGACCCCTTTGTTGACAGTTAAAAATGTTCTTTTTAATCAAACCCTGAGGAAACTTAAAAAGTGCACATTTCCAACAGGAAAACAGGCTTAATGTTGTGAGATAATGGTTATGGCATGAATGTTATGGAGACTTGGTAGAGTCGAAGGAGGGGCTGATTAGACACCCTTTGTATAGTCTCCCTTTCAGTTTCCCAGTGTGGAGAGTTGGCAGCAGAAAAGCACTCAGGGCTCAGCAGCCTCCTTTGCTTTTGCCTTTAAATCCTGCTTATACCTGCAAAACATTTAAATTTAATGTTATATGGCCTTGCAAAATGAGTATGTATTAAATATTAAGTTAATACTACAGTTAGTTATTACTGTGTTGATGTTTGCATGGTATTTTAAGCTAAGTCAATTTATAGATGAAGACTTTCAACATTTTCTTCATTATGTCCTGGATGACTGACAACCTCCACAGTCAGTTAATAGGTATAATATGTAGGTCAGTAAAGTTCCTCATGTCTTGTTCCAACACAAACCTCCAAATCCTGAAAAGCTGGGAGGCACCTGCGGTACCAACAAAGAGGTTGACAGCAAAAAGATTCCAGTTTTTTGGGATAATCACTAATGAATATCTGGACCAGATAAGCCCTGAGCAAAAGAAAAACAGTAAGAGTAAAGGTTAAGCAGACTAATGTCCACAAGACCCAAGTGTATGTTTTCGCTAAAGAGTAACTGATAACATCTGTTTGAAGAAATATATTGCAAGAACAAATGGATTGCACAACTTTTGACAAACATTGTCCTACAATGCTAGATGTTTTTTAATTAACTCTCACCTGTGGCTGTAAGCACTCCTGACTGAGAAGTGCTTAGTTTTTCTGCTGGTCTTGTCATATCAGCCAAACCAGCAAAAACAAGACCCTGAGAAGCAAAAAAGTCACAAAGGTGCAACCGTTTAACTTCAACAAGGTTGCAGATGATTTATTGTATCAGAAATAACTTACCCATTTAAACATTGGGGCCCAGAAGAAAACGGTTTTTGGACCTATAGTGCAAAATAGATAGTTTGATATTTAATACAGCTATACCATTGAATTGCACTGTGTTGCAACTTGGACAATACCTTCCAAATACAATAATTAAATTAAAATCCAAATGTGATCGTAGCAACAGGCTCGGCAACATTAGTAGCTGTGGATTAGTGTATGGATCATAGATACAAATTGGCATGTGTCCTAACCCGAGGTCGCGCTAGACTTTCTCCCTTTCTGTCATTTTGACGGAGTAAAATTTCCGTCCTCGTCTATCATTACCTGTCATTTTTAATTTTCATACTTTAATAATACTTATAATGGATTTTTGTTTTACTCACGTTTCAAGAAATTTCAAGACGGGCATGGAGGACAGATTATTTGTTTTATTTAAGTACAACAGATAACGTTACACAAAAAGTGAAAGGATATTTTGTGATTGAACTCTAGAGCACACAATATGATTCCAACAAAAATGAACTGAACTTAATTCCATCGCTGTTGTTGTGCCCTGACAAGTCCGTTACTTGTGTTAGCTTTTCTACAGATGTCGCAGAACATTTTTCCTCCTTCCCACCTCAGCCACGTAAACTCCTGTTCCCACTGAACACGATACTCTCTCTTTTTCACATCCTTTTTGCTGCTTGTCCCGTAACATCTGTTGGTGACTGCTCAGTGCTTCCCGTTTGTCCTTCTTCACCCTCCACTGAATCATGTCCTATTTTTTCACCTTTATTTACAATATCAGAACTTTTTGGCAGTTTGAAAAAACTACTCGCACTCAGCTGACCTTTCTGCAACTGAATGCAGTGTGACCATAGATTGTAAAATAATTCAAAATAATTGCTGATTGATATGTACATTCCCCACAACTGGTCAGGAGTAGGAATTACAATAGATCACCCTCAGAATAAACCGTCAAAATGAAAAGATGGCATTCAGATTTTTCCGTCCTTGCTAAAAAGACCTCAATGACGGGAAATATTCGGTTAATGCGACCTCTGGTCCTAACTTCTTGAAAAAGCACTGCAGAAATGGTGGAAGAACAAGTAGGTGAGGGAGGAACATACAATGCTGCTCTTCTGGTTTCTTTAAACATTCCTCTACAAATGCTTCAAGCTAAATGAGAGCAGGACGTGTTACATGGAGGGAGTTGGCCCTTGTCACCGCCTCTTTGTACCTGGTCCGAGACTTGTCCTTGACAACAGCTACCCCAGTACCCTTGACTCAGTCCAAACAACAAACAGTGAAATCAGACTTCACCTTCACTGATTTATCTGTTAATCTGTGCACATGTGGTTGTCTTTTGATTTCTTGGGATGTAAGAGTTATTTGTTCAAAGGACTGTATAGAATTACATATCTGTTAATTTACCCCAATTTAAATGGTTTTCCACTTAAACCTTTTTAATTTTTCTGAATACATTTCATTTCAGTAGTTCCTGGCATATTGGATGTATAGATGAAGCTAGATTAAGTGTTTTTTCTTGTTTCTTCGTTTAGGCATGTCCTCAAGTACACAACGCTCATGTTATGAGCACAAACCCTAGTTATAGTAAATAGGGATGGGCATTCTGGCTTTTTTTGTAAGCCGGCTTATTTGACTCAGCTCACTGAACGGCTTTTTAAATATTAAATGTTTTGACTATAAATTTGACTATGATGTGTGAAAACAGTTCAAATTCAATTATTAAATGAAATCATACAAATTTAAAGATTTTTGTATTAAATATTATCAAGTAACAGTTTGTAATTTTTTTTTTAATTGACCCTGGAAGATTGGCCTTTTCCATAGAGCACAGCTAATGGGGATCCAAATAAATATACGTGTGTGTGGGTGGAATCCAAATAGAGGGGGTGGGGATCAAAATAAATAAAAATGTATGTGTGGGGTGGGTGGGGGGCACTCCTAATTATATTAGGAGTGTCTCTCCTAATATAATTTGTTGACAACACGTGTATGATTGACAGGAACAGACAGTTTGTGTTGTTCTTTGAATTATTAGTCTTTTTTTATTAAATTAAAATAATTAATTATTTCATTATTATTATTGTTATTATTACATCATACATACATAATGATTTAATTACAATAGGCTATATTTCAAAAAAATAGAGTCGGCTCTTCAGATATGTGAGCAGGCTCCCAACAAGACAGACAGGTACAAGACAGATGTCGCACTGTTTAGCAGGAAAATACATTTTTGAAGCGCGAATGCATCACAGAAGAATAGATGTATATTATTTTTTAAATAAGACGGAAGTGTCATACCTGCCGGATGATTATAAATGGGTCTCAGTTTGGCAGGCAGTATGTGCTCAATACTGTCCAGAATCCTGTGATAGTTCGCTCTGAGTGCAGCCATGGTTGTACAGCCGATATGAAGACAAAAACAAGAACCTGAAACTAGCTTGTTAAAGTTACCAAGCAAATAGCTCACTAAAAGCCCACCGGATTAAATAATAACTATCCTTTCCCTTGCAACCGACACCGTGAACGACCGTCAGGTGACTGGATAGGTGAAGATGCTACTGTCCTACTGTCGACCTTCCAGTCGATGTGAACATGCTAATGCTGCTAAGTCTCGCTGACCGCGATATGAGGTGACATTCGGCACACTGCAACCTACCGCCAAGGGAGGGAGCACTCGTGTTTTTTTATCCTGATTGGTTAGAATAATGAGAATCCTGCAATGATTGGTCGAGCTGGGTTTCCAACATTTGCTGCACCGTGTATCCGTTCTTTACTTTTCTCTAATATTTCACTATATGCTTTAATAATTTACAAAATGTTCATGCTTAGTCAAACATAATGCATCCTTTTTATTTAAAAGTATCTTGCTTTTAACATTAACACAAACCAAAAACAGATCATACATTGTATAATCAATTTTTTCAAAACTAGAAAAACAACCTCAGTTGTGTTTCCACCCGCCTGACAGTGTCCTGCTTTACAGATCGAGCACACCAATCGCTGGGCCAACCCAAAACACGGACAATATCGCGTTGTCTGCGTACAGCTGACCGCTGTTTGCAGAAATGCACCAGGCCAGGCGCTAGCAGGACAGTGCAGGACGGGACATAGCAGTCCAGAGAGTGGGCTACTGTCAGCGTGAAATTAGGAGGACACACGAAAGGATCGTGTCTCTTTGCATTTTGCATAAAATGTCAACGTTACGTGTCGCTGCTCGCTGATGTTAGCATTTTCTTGACTAAGTGTCAATAGCAAAACCGAGGAATAAATAAAAGGCGACATCATCAGTAAAGGGTTAGCCTAGTTTCAATGTTATTGTTAATTAAAATTCACTCTCGGTCACAATGTCCTGTTCAGGAAATCTGGTTTGGGACGTTAATAAACGCGTAATTGGATACAACGAGCCTTACACCATCAGGACCAACTATTTAGGTAAGAGCAAAATACTCTCTCCAATGCTAATGATAACAGTGTTATTTTAGGTGCATAAGCCTACTGCAGTGGGTCAGTGGGTCCAGAGGCATATGAACTGACGACATTTCTCTCATAAATAAGAGATGTTCCCTTTCTAAAAGTCACCCCCCCGTTAGTGTTTGTAAATCTAATTTAAAATAAAACGCCTAAGAAAACCAAGTATTGGATTATATCATCCCAGCATCCTGTTAGGGTCAGAGACAAATCTTTATTTCTATTCAACAATGCTAGTGATTTACATTGTAATGCTGCCTGTATGTATCCCAAATTCACCAGCTCCAACGATTGTGTAGGTGATGAAGCCACAGAAAGCTTTATTAGCAAGTGGTTTAAAACTATTTGAGTAGAAAGGGACAATTTCAAAGCTAACTACAATACCTACTGTATTGTAAGTCTTTTATAAATCCATGTTTCTTTTTAGACTTGCACTGTTTATAAAGGTTTATAAACCTGTTGAGGGGAAGTGCTGGGCTTTTTTTAAGCTAGGCTGCAATAACCTTAGTGCTGTTATTGTGTTTGTAGAGGACTTGAAGTCTGATGTGTTGGCAAGAGCTCTTGAAAGATATATTTGGCACAAAAGGGTGGGGGCAACATGTAGCATTCTTCGGTTAATGCCCACTGACATGTATTTATGTAAATTGAACTCTGTATCATAAAGGCTTTTCCAAATTTTGATAATGAGGATGTTTGTTCATGTTTACACAATGAACTAATACTGTTAATAAGTGCTATGGGAGCAGTGTGTGTGGAAATTAAATAAACAGTAAAGGCAATGTGTTATGTGTGGACCAAGATACCACTGATTAAAAGTCTAGATTAAAATCTGTATTTTTAACCTTTCATTATTATATAGCCAAAAACTATCCAAAACACATGAGCTCCTGATACTGCAAATTAAAATACATTATTATCTAGTGTTTGTTTAAACCTGCAATGTGGTTTTGTGTTTGAGAACAAACATTTCAGATAAACACTTCACTAATTTTGACTGTGAGTGACTCAGTATGATAAAATACTCCCACATATTAAAACATGCCAGTGCATGTCAATAGAAGGAAACCTCATTGTGACAATTACACAGCTGAAGTATACACTGACTCCACTGAAGATACATTGAGGTGGTCTGTGAACAAAAAAGCATTGCATAACAGCATGATTAATGTTTTGTGTTTTCTATTACAGGTAGAAGAGAGTTTGTCCAGAGGCTTAAACTTGAATCAACGCTTAACGTCCACGATGGCTGCGTACGTATTTAGCCTTTTTAAAATGTAAAACTGTAATGTCTTTTATCACTTTTCCACTGTTTGTTTGTGAAGCTTTGGTGTCGGACGAGCAGCAGATCTTTGGTTAGGTCAGGTGGTTAATGTCTCAGAGAAACCTGAAGCTAACATAACGGTCACAAGTCCTGTCACACTATCAGCAGCAGTCAGTCCACCCAATACCCCAAAACAAGCACAGTGTTCAAGTAACAGAAGAACTAAAGTGCCCTATCTTAGTAGAAAACAAAATATATATAAAACAGGTTATTTTATTACATCTTTCAATTCAGTTTAACCTTACTAATCCACAAGGGGGAATTAAATTATTAGGTCTCTACACATAAATTAAGTGAATTGGGGGCGTGCGGACAGTGGCTCAGTGGTAGAGCGGCTGTTCCTCAACTGGAAGATTGGTGGTTCGATTCCTGCTTTCCCCACAGTTCATACTGTCGTTGTGTCCTTGGGCAAGACACTAAACCCACCTTTCCCCCAGTGGTGTTCCAGCTGTAACACTGGTGAATTGAATCTTAATGTAAGTCGCTTTGTATAAAAGCGTCTGCTAAATGAATAAATGTAAATAAATGTAAATGAATGATTCAGACTTCATCTGCCGTAGGCTGATTTATTGTACTGTTTTATTGCAGTCGGTAAGAAGGAGTTTGTGTGGCATCCTGTCTTGCACCTCACTGAACTCAGACATCCACTGACTGCTCTTGTTCAAAAGCCTAATGCAGGAGATGCTCCATGTTGTTCAGTATAGCATCTGTTGCTCCCAAGCCTCTCCCATGGTACCTCTTAAATGGTCGTCGTGTAAGGGCGCCGCCATACGGTGATTTTACAGCAAAATACAGCGATATACATCCGTCCACCAGAAGGCAGGCTCCAAAAGCGGAAATATAAGGAGAAACCCAATGGCGACTTTACAAGAGTAAAACTCATGTTTACAGCCTGGTACAAAAGATGGCTCCGGTCTCTAAAGCTAAGTTTTTACTACATGACAACTCTGGGGGGGGTGAATTTTTGAAAATTACGTTGGTTTATGCTATCTAAAAACTATTGTTTTACTATGGAGTAAAACCCGAAAAGCCCGGATGTAACGGCCATTTTATTGCCCATTCGTAATGCAATATTGGTGAATAGGGGACCAATGGGCGGATATCATCCATAAATATACTATCTATGGTTGCTCCACGACCTCAACCTGAGTCTCCAAACTAATACCTATAGTTGAATCAGCTCTCTCTAGTAGTTTTTCCAAGCTCCTGCAATCTCTATTTCTGGGACTGCCCCCAAAAAACAGAGATAGACATTACCGCCTGATAAAGAATTTGCAGCAGTTTAAGGTTTACCATAAAAAACCTTAGTGTTCATAGCTTGTGAGTAAGTAAATTTTTTGGCAGATAAATAGACACTATGAGTTAGATAGTCTAGTTAACACTAGATTAGGCGATGTTTGTAATCAGATTTTTATAGTTTCTTTATTTTTTATTTAATTTCTATTATTATTTAGTTACTCAAAAATAACATTGCAGTTATTGTAGTAGTTGTTGCCATTTGCTCAGGCAGCTCCTTGATGTGATGGTTAGTTTAGTAAGCATTTGTTATATTGCATTGTTGTGATTAGTGTTGCTTGCTGACAATGAAAAGCTCCACAATAGCGACAATAGCAACAAGGATGTTGCAACAGACAGGTGTTAATTAAATATTGATCTAAAGCGCAACAGCAAAGATGCAATTGAATTATGCGTGCTCTACTTTAGATTTACTCCTGGATGAATGAATAAAAATGATAGAAACAGGTGGGGACTGTCTGGTAGCTCATGTAATCTATCTTCACCCATGATACAAATACAAGCAAATGTGTTTTCTCTGTACAGGTTAACACAATTTCATGGAATGAAACGGGAGAGTACATCCTGTCAGGGTCAGATGACACCTTTTTGGTTATTACAAACCCATACAACAAAAAGGTACGTTTTAATCCACAATGAGACAGAACATGGTTGTCTATTGTTATATAAAACTGTGAAGGAGAGGAGATGGACTTCTGGACCTCTACTTTTTGTCTTATATTTATTTTGTTATTTTATTTAGGTTAAGAAGTCAATACGTTCAGGTCATCGGGCAAATATTTTCAGTGCAAAATTTATGCCCCAAACAAATGATCAAGAGATTGTGTCCTGCTCTGGTGATGGTATCATCTATTACACCAACACAGAGAAAAGTGCTGAGTACAATCGACAATGCCAGTTCACCTGCCATTATGGAACAGCGTATGAGGTAAGTTAGTGTTTGACTTGAAATACGGACTACGGAAGATAACACTTTTCATTCACCTTTTCATGTAAAACTCTTTTTTTATTTTAGATTATGACTGTACCAAATGACCCCTATACATTTTTGTCATGTGGAGAAGATGGCACAGTGCGATGGTTTGATCTCCGCACAAAGACAAGCTGCACTAAAGAAGACTGCAAAGATGTATGACCCTGCAATTGTTATGTCTTTTTATTAATTTTTTTGCTTTTTATTGTGAGATTTCATTCTAAAAGTAGAATGACAGGAAACAGGGTGAGACAGAGGGAGATGACTGTCTGGGTTTGGAACCAGGTCTCCCGTGCTTTTGCGTTTATGCGTATTTGCCTCTCTTTGTACTTCCTTATAACCTTTAGATCAGTGTCAGACCTGTGTGTTAGGTCTCGCAAACAATCAAATCTTTTTTCCTCAAAGCTGCCGTCTTTGTAAACAGCTTTATGTCTCGAGAGCACAGCGAGTCCTGATGGTGAGACAATCTAAGAAACTGTGTTTGGCTTTAGGCCAGACTACATCAGTGGAAGCTGGCAGCCTGATGTGGGAGTATGTGTGTCTGTTTGTGCGTATATGTGAGAGGTTCTGTTTAGTTGCATAGCATCTTTTCATATTTTGAGATCAAAATCAGCATAATTTTAATTGTGTTACCAGACTGTTTACTTGCTTTTTTTTAAATTACCTTGAACACTCACACCTGAAATCTGACCTTGCCGTTACAGGCTTGTAATGATCCTAATTCTGACTTTTGATATAAGTAAATATCAATTATACATTTTTTTTGTTTAGTTGTATTTAATGTTTTTGGGGGTTTATTTCAGGACATCCTGATAAACTGTCGGAGGGCAGCAACCTCTATCTCAATTTCTCCGCTGATGCCCTACTATCTGGCAGTGGGCTGCTCTGACAGCTCAGTGCGCATTTATGACAGACGCCTGCTGGGCACCAGAACTACAGGTAAACTATGCCTGGATGGGACATGCCTTTATCAAGAGCACTTTATTAGTTCAATGTTGTTACCTTCAACACCATTATCTGCTTTTCTAACAAGATATTGCTTTATATGTACTACTGCTACCATGCATGTCAGCTTTCCAGCAGAGCTGTTTTCTAAATATAAATTGATTCTCCTAAATAATAAAGTTGAAAATAAAATTACAAATTCTGTACAGCATAAATAGTATGGACTGTGTACCAATATAATAGCAACAGTCAATGTTGATAACGTGAGTTGAGACCCCATATTTGTCTGCAGGTAACTACATGGGCCGCGTGAATACGGGTATGTGTGTGAGGTTTGTTCCTGCTCATCTGTCCAACAAGTCGTGCAGAGTGACTTCCCTGTGCTACAGTGAGGACGGACAGGAGGTGCTGGTCAGCTACTCGTCTGACTACATCTATCTGTTTGACCCCAAAGATGACCAGGCTCGAGAGCTAAAGGGCCCCTCTGAGGAGAGAAGGGAAGAGGTGAGGGCACAGGACGGGGCAAGAAGCCTCTTCAAATCAGGCTGTCTCTTGGAATTAGAGACGAAATGTCTTCACCTTGAAAACTGAGTCCAGATGCTTTTACTTCAACCTTTTTTTTTTTGTTGCTACACTCTCTTCTAGCTTGGATGTTGCAATCATACTTTTCTGTCTTTTAAAAGTGCTATTAGCTAGTAAAAGCTGAAAATGAAATGTACACGTCAAAACTGAGCTTTCAGTTGATGACCCACTGAAGGGAGTAAAGCAAAAATAAAATAAAAGCGAAACTGTCAAGAGGAAGTATATCTAAAGAACACCACTAAACATGGAACATAATTCTATACCTAAACTACAAGCTTTGATCATACCCACTTGTTGAGTACTGTACATATCTGAAAAAGAGAAATTTGCTTTTGTGCTTACGATGAGTGCTTGACTTCAAATATGAGTATGACTGAATGTGCTAGATCATGGTGTGACTGTTTTAAAGCTTCGTGGTGAGTTCAGCTGTGTTGAGATGCATCCACCATACACATTCCTTTCTAAATACAGAACAGACTGTGCTGCACTACCCAAAATAGTTCTGGCCAATGAGGGAAACAACTGTCTCCTTTTGCTCCACCTGAGGTCTCAATATTTTGGGGTTGTTGTTCTCATCAATATTTATTACATTTATTGGACCTTCTCTCCTTTTCAAAAACTCTTATGCCACATCTAGAAATAATGAAATAACACTGCAGTTACTAGCTCCTCCATTAAGACCTGGCTCTCAGCCTGTTGCCCTGCAGCCAGGGGTCTGCTGCTAACATCAGTCATGTGAGGTGGTGTCACTTTAAAGGGAACACTGCCAGAGATGAGAAGTGTCTTGCTTTTGCAGCGAGGCTATTTTTGACCACGATTTGAGTAACAAACTGCTAATCTTCCCGTGTGTGTGTGTTTCCACAGCTCAGACAGCCTCCCGTGAAGCGCTTGCGTCTCAGAGGTGACTGGTCTGATACTGGACCCCGAGCCCGCCCTGAGAGTGAGCGGGAGAGAGATGGTATGTACAAACCCAGTTCTAAAAAAGCTGGGACACTGTAAAATGTAAATAAAAACCGAATTATTTGCAAATCTTATAAAACCACATTTTATTCAAAATCAAACATATACAATATATTATGTGTTGAAACTGAGATTTTACTATTTTATTTCCATTACCATTTCCTCTGCCCATCTTTACTTCTGAGAGACTGATAAGTAAACTAATTAATTGCCAAATGCTCCTCCAGCTGTTTAATTTTTTATTCTACGACACAATCTCCAACAAATACCTACCTTTCATATTAGGTATAATATGTTATACCTACAGAAATTTCTCATATCTTTTGATGGAACTCACAAGTGCCAGTTTGAAAGGAAGAAACCTTGTTATGTTTATATAATGCTGTATTGTCTGTATTTTTTGCAGGGGAACAGAGTCCAAATGTGTCTCTGATGCAGAGAATGTCCGACATGTTGTCTCGTTGGTTTGAAGAAGCTAGCGAGGCTCAAAGCAGCAGAGGAACCCGCCCTCAGGCCCGACCCAGAGGTGAATGAATACATGACTATGTTTGTTTCCAGCTTATAATTGGTGAAACACGATTTGAATCCCAGCTTGGGTAAGTTTGCTCAATGTTCTCAGCCCCATTCACTTACTGTACAATAGTACTATACTTTAAACTGATACTGATGTTATTGAATTTGAATTGTTCAGGTGGTGCAAATGGATTTGAGACATAAATACTGTACAGTGTTGTCATTTTTTCTAGACTACTTTGTAAAATTAAAACATGATATAATTAAATTTCATTATTGTTGTCATGGACACCATACTGTTTCTTGCCCAATAATAAATCGGTGAAGACAACCAGGCAATGAACATAAGTCATTAAGCCCAGTGTTTTTAAATAGGGAAAAGGTTCCCCAGCATTCTAAGTCTTTGTTTTAGCATTCTAAAATTTACTGAAAAAATATGCTACATGAAAATGTATAAACAATGTATTTATGTGCATTGCCTATTTAGTTTTTTACTTTTGTTTCAGTCAGAATACCTGACTGTAACATCTGCTTTTTTCTGTTTATTTAGGAACAGCTATTCGTCCAGAAGGGCCACCGAGTACGCCAGTAGCCTCAGGGGCTGACTCCAGTACAACTGTGGGACCCCTGGACACAGAGCATCCAGAAGGGTCTAGTGGTCCTGCGACAGCTGCTGCTCCAATGCCTAAATCTACTTCCTCCTCTTCCTCAGGATCATCATCAACGGTCACAGCACCTCCCCCATCGAGCTCATCATCGCTGGAGAGTTCAGCCACCTCCACGTCCCCACTCACATCCTCTCCCGACTCAGAGCAGAGGAGTCAGGGCGATACAACAGGGACGCCCACACCAACTGCCACACCCACCTCTGAGCCAGCGCTCTCAGGTAAGACACACGTTTTTATTGAAGTGAGTTTGTAGGAGGGGTAACTGTGAATGTGTGTGTTAGAGCCACTCCACTCAAGCAGCAGCCTCGCTTCACTCTTTATCTTATCGATCTCTTGTCCTGTTCCTCATCTGTTTTTGCCTGACTCTGCTCCTAGCCCTCGCCTTGCATCCATCCTTCTGTCTTTCTAATCATGCAATTACTCTCCCTCTCTTCCTCTGCCTCTTTGTCAGAGTACGGTCCTCATCGGCTGCCCATAAGTTTAGTGTGTAGGCGTTTGCAGAGGTTACTCCGGCTGGCCGACCCTCCGGGAATGGGTCAGCGAGTGGCCACTTCTTCTTCTTCTTCTTCTACTTCCTCTGCTGCAGCCTCTGAGAGACAATCACAAAGAGCTACTGCAGCTGATGTGCAACCCAGTACAGGTTACCCACCTCTCTGAGTGCTTGCCCCCTGCCACCAATCCTCCATATGGGCTGCTTTTTACCTTCCCCCAAAGCTGACTTTAGGTTACAGCAGGACTTACTCATGTTATCAATTACTAATCCTAACTCTTTAACACTGTACAGTAATGCACCTTGAACTCATCAAACCTGTGTCACATCTCCACACTGCTTCTTACTCACTAACGCTCTCCTTAGCTAGACTTATTTTCTGGGTTTCCACCTTTAAATTCCATGTTGGAGTGGCACCGCTCAGTGTGAAGCTCTGCCTTGGTGTGTGCATTGTTTATGTGGTTGACCACTAATGTGTGATGGACACATGAGTTAATTTCACTTTAATGTAGTCATTTCCAGACATTAAATAGGCAACCATTTTCAGATGACCAGTCAGCTAAAGTGGTACCCATTTATTAGGCGAGGGTAATAAAGACATCAAAAGATATTGTATTTGTATTTGTATATAAATAAGTTTGAATGTACATAAATGTGTGAATGTGTCTGTGTTTACTGGAAACTTAAAACTGTGGGATAGATTTGCTAGTGTAATTTGTAGTAAAAATCCCTAACTCAAAGGTAATTGCAGGTTACGTAGATCTGTAGTATGACAATGTTCTCTGGGGTTGTTTCATCACTGTGCGATGAACTAAAATATTGTCCTCATCAAAGCCAGAAATTGTGCAATTGTGTTCAGTGAGTCACTCTTCAGGTTGGATTCAAGCAAGTGAGACTCTTTGAAATCTCAAAATAACATACCTACACATTAACCTATGAAGCACTTTCATTGATTCACATCAAATCTAAATAGTTTGAGGTGTTTAATGTAAACTAGAGTGACATTTACTAATCAAAGGATACAATCCTAATTTCATTTCAGCCGTCTTTGATTGTTCAATGAAGCTTGTTTACTCACAATGTTGTTGTGAGTTGTCTCTTAATTTTGCTATTTAACTATTAACCTTTTTAATGTTGTACAGTCTTATAGATAATCATCTGCTATGATCAAAAGGCATTATATAAGTTTAAGTTTATGATTGAATGGTTATGATTTAAATGGTAGGTTTGTTTTAGCAAAAAAAGCAAAAAGTACTTCATATTGTTATTTTTTGCTTTTATGTTGCTTTATATTAAGTACATGTTTACTTAAAAAAGTGAAGCTGTTTGTGAACCTTTCCTTTTTATTCTTGTTCATATTTGCACCAATCTCTGCTACTTTTGCGCAAAAGTGGATATCAAGGATTGCTGTTTTCTTACAGTGCTTTTTCCATTGGTCTTGTTTTTTTTAACATGACTAAAATGTAACCCTTGTGCGCTATGTGATATGCGATATGTAACTGTGTGAGCCGTACGTTTGGCGTGTGTCGGTGGATTAGTCGGTCTCGTTTGTGTTCCAGATTCCCCCTCGTCTGTGGTAAACAAACAGCTGGGATCCATGACTCTTGATGAACAGCAGGGTGCGTTTTTCCCCTCACCACCTGCTATGTCAAACACAATTTCAATGTATTATTTCACACTTGTGCTTTCATCGTAATTCTGTTTCCTTTCCATTTTTATCTATTAATATAGCCCACATATTAATAATCCAGCTGGGCATATAGTCCCTGATTTCAGCTTCTATTTAAACTATAAACTGTAAACAATCAAATCTATTTAGAAATCCCTATCTTCAAACTTTATCTGTGTAAATAAACATTTTAATATAATAGTAACTGTTAATTGAATATATCCACTCTTTGTTAAATGTGGCTGGTACTCTCACTGAAACCTAATTTGTTGCTAAAATAATAGATACCAGTTGGATACTTAGGGTTTGGATCTCTGCTGAGGTGTATGTTGTCCCTTTTAAGACGTTGTCTGTTGCTTCAGTTGTTTATGTCCTTTGGTGTTGTTCTTTTTTGGTCTTTGTGAAAGTATTTCTGTGTGCTCACTGCATGTTCCCTTTCTGTTGTGTTTGTAATCTGTGCGGAGTGATGCAAGCAAAAGGGTGCATGTTTCTTTATATGACAATTTCTGTCTTATGCATTTGTGTTCCTGGTTAAGAAAAAGAGGCACATGGATAATCCTTCTGGCTTATTGTGGTTCTCGTTCCCCACAGGAGCAGCCGAAGCATCAGCCTCGACTCCTGATGAAACAGTGACTGTACCTGCCAGCGGCAGTGGCTCCAGTCGGACCGGTGGTGCTGAACCAGTCCTTAGCCTACACTACAGTTCAGAGGGAACAACCACCAGCACTATAAAGCTGGACTTCACAGATGAGTGGTAATTCCTAGGGCTGACTGTGACGTCATTGTGAGGTTTTAGGAAGACGCTCATTTACTACAATGAAATGTGCAGATATGCATTGATGTATCTCAATAAACCAGATAGATGTTCATCACTTAATTATGTCTGTGAAGGTTCTCAGTCATCCAGGTCATCTTGAAGAAAAGGTTAAAGCAAAGGCATCTGGACTTAATTATTGTCAATCAGTAATCAGCATACTATAAAGGGAGGAAGTAACATAAATTAAGCAATAAATCTGGATCTTTAAAAAATAGATTGAAACAGATTAAAATTGAAAGAAAAGCCTGTTAATAAATTTATAAAATGGCATTTAAATTTTGATACTTTGGTCATTTAGTATTTATCTATAAAATTTATTATCAATAGTTTAACACTATGGTGAGTTTTTGTTCTGTATGTATGCGTATTATAGTGCACATTTTAGGGATTTTCTAACCATATTTAAATACAAATGTTGTCTTTTATTTCTTGGTCCACAGGAGCAGCAGCACATCCAGTTCAATGAACAGTGGAGCTCCAAAAACCTCTGAATCTGTGGCTGGGAGCAGAGAAAAAGAGAGCTCTGTTTCAAAACAAAGTATGTTTCTATCACAAAATAGCTTTTCTATTTCAATTGATTGCACAGTTTCTCTGTTAACATGCTGATGAGTTATTCCCTTTAGAGCCCTCTGATTCAGGAGAGCGGAGTGGAACGGCTGCCTGCACAGAGCCTCTACGTGACGCCCCCAGCACTTCAGCTCAGGTCCCAGCAGAGGGCTCCCCTGAGGGGGACAGCGTGGCATCATCACCACAGGAAAGGAGTCAGGCCGAGGGGGCGGGCGAGGACACATCAGGAGGATGCAGGAGAGCCGAACCGGTTGGAGGGGAGGGCACGGAAGCAGCACAGGCCCAGAGTCAACCATCACGCTCCAACCAGGACTCAGACGACAGCGACGACGACCCCATTCTCATCCCGTCAGTGAGGTTTAGAGGACAGGGGCAAAGGTATGCATCAGAGTATAGTGTAGTCAACAACACAAGACTACAGAACACTATTGTGCAAAATGTAGTGTTTTCTGTATGTTATGCTTTGTCGTTGACTGTTTCACTACATAATAAATTTAATTCCAGAGGATCTGCTGTAGGAGATAGAATGATCAGGTAAAACCTTGCACCAGCATCTAACTTGGCAAATGTGACATGCCACAGAGAGAGCACCATCTGAAGTGAAACATTGACCTTTGACTCTCACAAAAATAAATCAATTTAACACAATGAAGGTGTGCATGTGAGTCCTGACTCCACCTGAGATTTTTAAATATCATATTATGATTTAACAAGGTGTGCATGGCATCCTGAAAACAGTGATGTTAGTTTTCCATGGATTATCCACAAATTCACTTCTTACTCAATATACTGCGTGTGTCTAATGAAATTGAAATGAAAATGAGATTCTGTGGTAGGATAAAAATAATGGCTTGATCAGTTTAAATAGTGTGTTGTTAATGCTTACATCGCTCAGCCCAGCAAGAAAATCACAAAAGATTTGAAGCATGGTGGTCATGAGCAATGCTAACAGCATGAGGTAATTTTTTAATTTTTTCTCTGGTGTTGGCATTAAATTTACAAGGTTTTCTTGTATTTCACAGACGCTCTGCAGCTGCTCGTATCCAGGAGCTGTTTCGCCGAAGAAAAGAAAGACGGGAGATGGAAGAGAGCGAAACCCAGAACATCAGAAGGCCCTCAGTCAAAATGGTGTACAAGGGCCATCGCAACTCCAGGACAATGGTAGAGCTCACATGAACAATGACCTTAAAATAAAATACTTGTGTTTATGTTTGAGAAGAAGAGGTGACAATTTGAACTAAAATAACACTTAATATAATATAATATAAATATAAATGGTTTATATGGTCAGTTAAAAAAACACATATTACATAATATTACCTGCAACCTAATTTTTTTTACCATGGTTGTCATTGTTTGACATTAATAGAAGCACAGCACCCTACTTTCTGAATAGTACTTCTGATTACATGAAACTCAAAGTTTAAAGTTTAAAGTTCCTTTATTGTCCCTCTTGGGGAAATTATTTTCGCAACATCATGCTCTTTAAAAACATTCAACATAGAAATACACATCGACAACTCAAGAGCAGGATCAGCAATGGAAATCACTAAAAACTCAGAGATAAAAAGTGCAAAAATAGAATTAAAAACATGAATAAATACAATGTGCAAACAAACAGTTATTATTGTGCATATGATTACAAAGTGCTGGAAGTGAAACTGTGATTTTAGAAAATGTCAGATTTGTTATGCATCACTTCTTCCTCATGTTAGTAGAGATAAGACTTTATTGATTTAAATATTGGCAATTAAAAATAAACAAAAGCAATTTATACATATTTACAAAATAACAAGAGGAAAGTTGGTAGGCAGTACCATGTGTATGCACAGCTAACTTAATGCCACTGCATAATTTGTATGCCACTGTTTGACCCTGCTGTTTCTAATTTGAGAAATAAAAAGTACTTTTATTTCTTTTTATGCCCAGATAAAAGAGTCCTGTTTCTGGGGCAATAACTTTGTAATGAGTGGTTCAGACTGTGGCCACATCTTTATCTGGGACAGGCACACTGCAGAGCACCTCATGCTGCTTGAAGCCGACAACCATGTGGTCAACTGCTTGCAGCCCCATCCATATGACCCCAGTAAGTCCTTTACTCTGGACTTAAAAGGATCTCTGCCTGGTGCTCTGTGCTGTAATGAGGTGATGATGTTTCCTCACTGTATGTGGCATTTTTGCTCTCTCTCTTAGTTTTGGCTTCTTCAGGGATTGACTATGATATCAAAATTTGGTCACCACTAGAGCAGTCCCCATCTTTCAACAGGGTCCTTGCTGATGAGGTATGACCATAAATGTAAACAAGCTTTATTTGTTTCTTGTGTGGCGTGTGCCTTTTTGTAAAAATTTTTTACTATCTTCTCCAAAGGTAATAACTCGAAATGAACTGATGCTGGAGGAAACTAGAAATACAATCACAGTTCCGGCTTCTTTCATGCTCCGAATGCTGGCATCCCTTAATCACATCAGATCAGGTACATCTACACAATATACTATAAGAATGTATTTCCTAAAAACGCAGCTCTTTTATCACTAAACATCTTTCTCCTGCAGATCGACTCGAGGGGGATCGCTCTGAAGGGTCCGGACAAGAAAACGAGGATGAGCAGTAGTTTGGCTTTTATTTTAACACTCTCTTTGCTGTATAGCACTTGAAAACCCAAGATTTGTAAAAGTATAGTGTAGATTACCTCCTTTTGAAAACTAGTGTAATTTCTAGCCTTTTTTTTTTTAAGACAAATTTCTTACCAATGTGTCTGTATACAACTGTGTGAATGCAGTAGCAAGTGTCAGTATATTTTACTGATGGCGTAAGAATATGGGTGACTTATGCGCAAGAATGATGTTATGTGCAATATTTGTTTGTTTGGAGAGAGTGAGCTTTGAACAGTGTTAATGTGTGAAGTCTTGAATTTGTAGCACAAAGCTAAAAATATTTGTGTGCTGCATGTAAAGAGGGAGTTTACATAAACTATAAATGGAGAATGCTTTAATTTCTTGTTTAAGAAAAAAATATTGGCTCTCCAGGGGGTAATGTCAATAAATTAATCTTTTACATGGTTTGGAAAAAATAAAGTAAATGCGCCTCAAAGACGGTTTACCTTTACATGTTTGATGCAGAACTCCTGACTAGTTGTGCACTGATTCCTGGTAGGGTTTGAAGACAAGTGATGCGTGTTTAGGGACTAGAACCCAACACATACACACGGAATGATAAGTGTAGGAGAGGCAACAGCCCTAGGTGGCGTACCTGTTGCAATTATATACTCACAAAAACAGCATAGGACCACATTAATCTCAGTACAAAACATTTAATACATTTGTATTGGGAGTTCTTGTTGAATATAAAAAGTTACATTGCTTTTGCATACAAAAATAGTACCATACAATATGAAAATGAGGTAAGACTTAAGCCAGCTGCTACAAATTTAAAATTCCTCTCCTTTCAATCAAAAGCTGTTTGCACAATAAGTGGTGGTGTAATGATTAAGACAGAGAAGAGTGGTCACTTTGTAGTTATTTGTACTTCAATTACCAACCACTATTAATAAAATGTTTTAACTTGGACGGTATACAAAACCACTGACAGAACAATAGATGTTTTCTGACAACCAAAAAAAAAGTGGTTTTCTATTTCAAGTGCATTTAATGAGTATGTTCACAGTCCTTAAGCACATATATAATGAAATGTGAGGAGAGTCTAGTAGGTACCTGGAACTTATGACACACAGTAACACCCATGCATTGATAATAATCAATGCACCAAGAACTATTCATTTGGCAATTAAGGACAATAAGAACGTTTCCTAAACATTTGATACATTTTCAGTCAGGTTCTTGGCTTCTTAAAAATACACTATTGTTCATATGCAGGAAATAAATAGCATAGTCACGGCAAAACAAACACAAATTGTATATATTTAAGAGAATGAACTGATACTTTGAAGCTTTAGTCTATAAAAACAAGGCAACATAGACTAAAACTATTACAATTATAAATACAAGCCATTTCAGGCAAGTAAAACATATTGATGGAAAGATTGAGTAGCAATCTAGAAACAGAAAATATATAGAAGTAGACACTCTACTGTAATAGTACAACCTGGTTTACAGTAGTTTGTCCTGCCTACAAGATTTCAATGTCCTTACAAATGAAAAACTGACACTTGGTCCAACATGATGAAAAGAAACACCTACCTAAGACACTTTCCTAAATAAAATTTCAAGTATGTTGTAACAGAGTATAAATTTGACCACAGAGACGAGTTGCAATTGTCCTGAAATTGTGCTTGCTCTAGTTCAATACCATTCAAACCCCAAATGTACTCAGGAGATTTTTTCCTCCACATCTAGTACTTCATCTCTGTCATCTTTGACTATGCCTTCGTCAATACTTTCGAGCCTCAGTCTCTGTCCGTCCAGGTATCTGGGTCTTGGTGCTGCCCTGGCTGTGAACAGTCCGCCCGGTGAAGTTAAACCCTCTCCAAAAAGAGTCAACTTGGCATCACTCTCGATGGCCTTTGCCAAGCAGGAGGCAAAAGTGTCAAGAGATTTGTGGACTTCTGCGTGGACTTGGACAGAGGACATGTTTTCAGCTATAAAAGAAAATTAAGATATTACATAAAAAAATAAAATAATAATAATCATTTAAAAAGGAAGACCTGCTATGTGTCCAAACTTATTTTTGGAAAAATATACAAGTCTTTGTTTTTAAAGCAAAGTATAAGCAAACTAATGACATACCTTTGGAATGCTCTACCTGGTCTTCAAAGGTAACAGAGCTCCTCCTCTTCCCGGACACATTCCCGTGGGACAGCAGATGAGAGGAGCTGTCCGTGGAGAAGTTATCCAGCAGCATCACATCTGTACCTGTACAGACAACACACTGGTTACCTTAACAAAACAAGATTTGTTCATGTTTAAATACATCAATTATCGCAAACAAGAAAATCTTTGTAATCAATTTTGATACACATTTGTCTTGTTCATGACATTACAAGCCCTACTTACAAAGCTTGTTCAAAGATGATCTGTGATACAGGAATGTAATAGGTTTGCCTGAGGATGATGCAACTGAAATAGCAAGAACTTGCTTATGTAACCTACATTTTATTAAATTTAAGGGTGCGTTCACACTTGTCGTGTTTGGTGCGGTTCACTTGGATAAGTGTAAAAGCTGCAGATGAACCTCAGTGCGGACCAAATGTGCGTTCCAAGATCCCTTCGAAACAGGTCTTGGAGCGCTTCCAAGTGAACCGTAACACGAAAGTGGTACGGTTCGATGCAAGTGTGAACCTCACGTGGACCATAGATCATCTCAAACAGAAAGAGCCTCTTAATTGACAAAAACATCATCACGTAATGCTTAGAGCAGTTTAAAATGTCAGCTATTGGCTGTAAACACTCAGTGGACCGAGCTTGACGAACCAAACTAAATAGATTTCCGTTTTGATGGAAACTAAAGAAGCGAACTACAGGTGTGAATGCACCCTTAATGTTGAGTGCTATGAGAAAAGCATGTTCTATGGATTGGTATTTCAAGCTAAGATAATACTACGGTACTTTCATTTGACAGTGAAAAGTTACACCACTTATATCCTCTTGGGTACAGAAAAGTCCACAACATTCTTTCAGTGACCAGCACTTACATGAATCCTGGGTAAAACTGAACCCAGTGTCTCCTGTGCTGCTCCCAGGTGCCACCAGATGCCCACCCCCAGCCAACAAGGCTGTCAGGTGTGGAGACATACCCAGGTCTATTAAGAGAAAACAAAAATCATCACAGGCCTTGTTACATCACAAAAACACACATTTAAATGATAAATAATTCTGCTGCGGTCATTACCTGTGATTCTGTTGGAGATGCTAAAGAGGCGGGACGTCCGTTGTCGTGTGGCAAATGACTCTCTGTAGTACCGATCTCCAAAGCACATTCCCAGTAGCTCCTTCCTGACAGTCTTATTCCACAGACCATAAATTAGTGGATGGCATACGGCACTGCAGAAGGAAAGCCAGGACACGAGAGTCTCCAACACTTGTGACACACTGCCCTGTCCCCAGAGGGCCTCAGTGCACACCACCCCAGCATAGGGGCCCCAGGTCACAAGGAAGGTACCTATCACCACTAAGATGGTTACAAAGGCTTTGCACTGGCTGCCTGCGTAGATAAGACTACGTCGGCTCCCATTTGAGGACGTTGAGGTGCTTGAGTTTTTGCGTCCGTTCCTCTGAGCTGCAGTGGAGTCATCCTGAGCCACAACTGTCCCGCAGTGGACCTTCCTTGCTTTCATGCGGGCGACACGGAAAATGACGCCATAACAAGCCAGCATGACAAAGAAGGGTGGAAGGATGCACCAGGCAACCCAAAACCCAGTGTAGCTTGGCTCTTTGTGCCAAGAAGCAACACATGTCCACTTGAAACAGTCAAATTCAAAAGAGGACCAGCCAAACAATGGAGGCAGACAACCTACAAGGGAGTGCAACCAGACGTAGGCAATGACAACTACCGCTCTGTTTCCTGTGATCTTCATTGGGTAAATCATGGGGTACAGCACAGCATAATACCTTGGGATAAAAGACAAAAATAATGTTTAAATTTACATTTTAGTTTTCATTTTTTCCAAAACACTCAAATAAAACTGCTCATGTTTGATTGAGCTAAATTCACATTCTTTAATCATGTTGTAAAACCGCAAACAGAGCACACTTTGTACTGTACAAAACAATCCCTGAAGGTGCTCAAGGTAATTAGGCCAGCTCAGGGAACAGTAAAATCTCCTACCAAACATTTTTTCTCTGTTTTGATATGTGACCAAAGGAATAAATATACAGTATATTTCATATTGTAGAGTTGGGATATGTCACTTTTTACCCAATTAAGATGGTTTATGACACTAGACATTACAGTTGAATGTCAGCTCACATTTTCTATAAACTGTATTTGAAAATTAGAATTTTATTTATGTAACAGTGACCAACATCATTATAGTAGAATAGAATAATGGTAAAATAGATTAACTTTACATTTTTTAAATGCATGTGTAAATTGCTCACTAACCTGTCAATAGCAATAGCCCCAAGCGTCAACATACTAGCAGAGCTAATAAGCAAGTAGAGCAGGGCAGTGAAGTTGCACCACACCACCCCAAACAGCCACTCTCTCTTGGCCGAGCTGACGGCCACGAACGGCAGCACCAGCACAGACAACAGAAGGTTGGACAGGGTCAGGCTAAACACAAACTTGTTGCTGGGTGTGAGCAGATAAGGCCTGCGATAGAGGGTCACCACAATCAAGAGGTTCCCCAGACAAGCGAGGAGAGTGATGGTCACAATGGAGATGGACTCCAGCACAACCAGACCCTCACCATTTCCCACTGAAGTGCAGTTCCTACTAGTGTTCATGGTGAGAGGCTGGACCAAGGAATGGCTGAGGTAATGGTGAGAGGCTGCGACAAAAGAAAGACACAGAATACAATGTCACCAGGTTTATGACGATGCACAACAAAAATCTTTAAAATGTTCCTTGTCAAATAGATTTTGTTTCCTAGTTGAGATATGCAGTTTCTAAGCCCATCTGAACACTAAATACATATATATCTTTTTACAAAACAGACTTTGTCCGAAACAAAGTAAAAACAAATTAAAATTAATATTTATAACGGAGTAAGTTGGAATAAAGAAGCATTATTAGGACTAAAATATAATTAAACAAGATTTGGCAGATAAACCTTTATTTTTATGTAGTGATACAACTGGCCTCTGTTAACTGTGGAGTGTGCATAACTAAAACTTAAACAGAAAAGTTAAAAAATGTTGCAATGGAAAAAAAAATAATGTATTCCTACAGTTTTAGAAACGAGAAAATGTGTTGATGAGAACCAATTACTGCTGTGCGAGTTACCATTGCCCAAAAGATAAAAAAAAATCTTTACACAACTCCCCAACGTTTAGGCTATTAAGAATACTTATTTAATACCTCTATACTTTTTAGAAAAATGGAAACAAAAGCTTGACTATCTCGGTGTTACGTGCGACATCTTGTTTTCAGCAGCGGTGAAGTCAGACAAATACAAACTTTGAAAAGTGTGAAGGAGAAGTGGTGTAACTACAGCTAAAAGCAGTGTTGGTTGGTTAGCAAAGGTTAGCTCAAACTTTCACCTTTTGTTCCTGAAACTCGAATCTTTTACCTGTTTTGTTTCAGTGCTGCGGCTCCGCATTTTCTTCTCCGAAAAGCCATCCGTCCATAACTCACACGGTATGATCTAGTAACCGAGGGCTGAATCTGAAAACCTTACTAGCCCTCGACATGGTAAAGTTTAGGCTCGTTGTCCCTCCTCATCCACAGACGGCCAGCTGCGGCTGCAATGGCGTCCTCCTCCCCAGCCTCTGCTCCTCTGTGGGTGGTCGTCTCAGCTCCCAACTGCCTACTTTTTAACAAGTTAGCATTATTAAGTATCTGGCATAACTTACACAAACGTATAATATATTTGCTTAAATGGTAAGCCTCCGTAAGGTCTGGACAAGTAAAAGGTGTTTTAATTATTAGGTATACCACAAGTGTAACAGAAATACATGGTAGCATTATGCTAGTACAACTTATGTGGGAATGTATTCTTCTTTTAAAATTGTGTCAACACTGTTTATGAATGAAATTAAGCGTATCATCATTTCAACAGTTGTTTCTGGACCACCCACGAAGATCAAAGCTTCCCGCAAATAAACGTCACGATAAACTGACCAATCAGAAATGAAGAGGGTGTGGTATACTTTGACAATAAAGGACATATGGACCTGGTTTGTTGTTTGAAATAAGTGAATAGTCCATGTTTGTCCAATCAGTTCAATATGTAATGGCTTGCAAGTATAGTCGGGAAAAATAGAAAACACTGTAATGACCAGTTTGGTATTGCTGAGTAACCTTTAAATTTTATTTTTTCTCATGACAGAATGCTACCAATTACTCTGAATGCTATTTATTGAAGAGAATCCAACATCTGTATTTGGGACATTTTAAAGAAAACAGAACAAATTAAAATTTATTTCACATAAAAACATTTTGTACAAAATGAAGGACAAAATGGAACATTTATTGTAAATGATTAACAGTGAGGCATCCCATTCCTTGCTGCTGGATGTTGGATATTTCAGCTTTATGGATTTTGGGTTTGACAGTACACTCACCGGCCACTTTTAGGTACACCTTTTCAATTGCTTGGTAACACAAATTGCTAATCATCCAATCACATGGCAGCAAATCAATGCATTTAGGCATGTAGATGTGGTCAAATCGACCTGAAGTTACACCAAGCATCAGAATGGGGAAGACAGGAGATTTAAGTGATTTTGAACGTGGAATGGTTGTTGGTGAAAACGCGGTTCAGGTGTGGGAGATATTTTCTTTGCACACTTTGTGCCCTTTAGTACCAATTGAGCATCATTTAAATGCCACAGCCTACCTGAGTATTGTTGCTGACCATGTCCATCACATTATGATTATGGTGTACCCATCTTCTAATGGCTACGTCAAGCAGGATAATGTACCATGTCACAAAGCTCAAATCTTCTCAGACTGGTTTCTTGAACATGACAATGCTATCAATTTACTCAAATAGCCTCCACAGTCTCCAGATCTCAAGCCAATAGAGCTCTTTTGGAATGTGGTGGAATGGGAGAGTCACACCAAGGATCTGCAGCCGTGAAACTGCAGCAACTGTGTGATGCCATCGTGTCAATATGGACCAAAATCTCTGAGTAATGTTTCAACATTGTTGATCTAAGCCACTAAAAATTAAGGCAGTTCTGAAGACAAAAAGGGGTCCAACCTTAAACCAATAAAGTGGCCGGTGAGTGTATATTGCTACTAAAAAGGACAGGTTGTAGTTTCTTTGTTAGATTGTTGAGATTAATGTATCAAATTTACGGTAGGACAAAATAACAGAACGAATAAATAACATTTACTCAATTTGAATTTAGACAGATTGTGTAGTGTTCTGATTGGTGGTGACGGTCACTGCTTCATTCCACATTTTGCCTCAATGTTAAAACTTGAGCATTGGGATCTTAGGAGAGTAGTCAGTCAGAAGTGAAACCATTAGACCCTAAAGGACAAAGAGAGAAGTCACAGAAAGTTGATATAAGCTTGAACATTACATGAATAAATTACATGACGTTCCTGACCATGATTGTCCATTTCCTGTTCTCAGCTTCAGGGAAGACAAGGGAGCGGGGGGAATAAAACACCTGGTCATCCACCTCCTCCATTTTTCTTGGGAGACAATGAAGGAAAGTCCAGTCTGGTTTGGCCACACTACCAGTCTGTAGTACCAAAACACAAGGTAATCTGTTAATTAGTGTGCAACAAAGAGGTAAACAAAGAGTAAAATGCACTGTAGATGCCCAGCTGAAAGTACTTTGGTACAACATTAATCCGTTCCAAAAATATGCTTCAAGAGAGCTTAAAAATGTTGGCACTTGTAATGGCAATGGTCAAATTTTACATGGTGTGGCATATATATTACATATTAAAGTTTAAAAAAGGAGAATAAAACATTTTGGCAGTTTAAATATAAAAATTTAAAACATTACCTGCGCCGTAATCTGATAACCTTCAAAGTCTTTGAGCCTCTTCTTCTTCTCTTCCTCTTGCCCCATGCTTACCCAAGTGTCAGTTACTAAAACATTGCTATCACAAGCAGCCTCCATTGGATCAGAGGTCAGAACAAGCCTGGTCCCATGCTGCAAAAATGTTAGATATTTATTTTATACATTTATAATTGAGTGTAAATGAAGTGGACCAAACCTTCTTGGAGAGTCTCTGTGCCTCTTGAATTACACTATTTTCTGGTTCATAACCCTAAAAAGAAAGTCACCGATTATAGTTTCTTAACATGATTATACTGCAATGCTTCAGATTGACCACATGTAGACCAACCTAAAATGTAGTGTGCACTAAACTAAAGAGTTAGTTTAGTTTTAAATGTGAGGGTCAGAGGTAAAAAGAACCTTTGGTGTAGCAATCTTCAGATGAACTCCTAGTTTGGCTGCAGTCATCATAAAAGAGTGGAGGACATTGTTACCATCTCCAATCCAGCTGACTGTTAGTCCATTTAGAGATCCATAATGCTCCTAAAAAGCAGTCATCATTTAAAGAAGGATACTACACTCATATGGGGAGGGGAGAATGATAAATAGTTTTAGGACAGTACCTGCAAAGTGAGAAAATCTGCCAGTATCTGTATGGGGTGGTACAGGTCGGACAGGCCATTGATGATGGGTATGGAGGCCTCTTTAGCCAGCTCCTCCAGTGTGGAGTGGCTGTACACCCGTGCTAGGACGATATCACAAAGCCCAGAGAGAACCCTGCAATGGAAGCATAGCGTCAATAATAGATGCACTGTGTAAATGCTAATACTTTTACTACTTACTATTTTTTAAACATCACAACAGGTGTAACTTTTGGCAATACATTGATTGAGGGGAAGCTGAAAAAAGGTATTAATGAAATGTATTATTTTATTGTCTCACCTGGCTGTGTCTGTAGAACTTTCATTTACTCCTAAATGAATGTCCTGGGATGTAAGAAAGCAGGGATGTCCTCCAAGCAGAGCAAAACCTGGATTAAAGATAGCCTATTTAAGTTCAATGCAATTCAAAAATACAAGTACAATAAAATGCATGTATTCATTGTCTGTGAAGATGAACAGTCAAAACAGCAGCCCACTGTTTTGTCCTTTAGTGAAAAGGGCTTCTAAGCAGTTCTTTTGTGCCTGTGTTATCTAGACAACTCAACAAATGGTATCAGCACTGTTCAGTCAGGAGAGGCTGGACTGACTAGTCTTTGCACATCTGTTCTATACTATAGGCTACTATCCATTTGTCAGTGATTTAGTGATTATGTAGATTACTCCACCTGTTTCAGTAGACAGCCTTGTCCTGGTGCTTCTCTTCTCAAATATCATGGCAATCGACTTGCCTTGCAGAAGGGGAAGATGCTGAAATAAAAGTAACAGGAAGCTTTCTTCAGAAACTTCCTCTAAATCATTCAGTTTTTTAGGACATTATAACCTACTGCACTTTGGTGATTACCTCTTTTTCCTGCTTGATGCGATGTTTAAGGTCGGCTGATACCCATAACAACTTCTTGATTTCATCTGAACTGTAATCTTTTAAAGTCAAAAGGCTGCGACCTTTTAAATTCACGGAACCAAAGGCAGCAGTCCCGGTGCTAAAAATGTACATTTCCAAACCACATGCTATTTAGTTTAAAGCATGGTAATTGCCCACTCGCAGAAATGTATAATAGAAATAAAGCTGTTTCTGTTACCTTACCTGAACTTTGGTGCCTGACATGTTTGTAAAATTTTCAAACATTTGAAAACATGACTGTTTGCTAAAAACAGTTTAGATGCCATTGCCGTTCAAAAAAGGTATATCTCGTGTAACATTTAGAGATATTTCATCAGAGATATCAAAACTGCTTCGGTGACATGTGGACACAGCAGAAGAAGAGCCCTCAACCAATCAGCTACGAGCTCCCAACGTCGTTAGCACAAAGGGGGCGTGGTTTCAACTAAGTCAGAGTTATGTTGCCAGATAACACATTCATATGCCAGATATATCATTTTGACGGGAGTTTACCTGAATTTCACCGCATTTTTACCACTAAATAGAACAAATTTGAAAAGTTGACAATAAAGACTACATCGGGACTAAAAGCAGAATTATTCCAGAGCTGTCCAAGTTTAAAAACATTGGTAAACCGGATTAAAAGTATAATAAAAAATTTAGGACAACACTCACAAAATATAAATTTTGGAATTGACAACATTTATTTTAGAGCTTGTTTATAGAACCAGGCAATTGTTGTCGTCAGTGTAAGTGTAAAAGCTAGTGGACTTGTGTGCCCTTTTGTGTTTTCTTATGTTTAGATATGATCCCTGAACAAGGTCCTAAACTCTCAATGACATTGCATTGAAAAAGTAAGTTTCATTTCTCTTCCAGACTAATCAAATGTTCTTAACATTGCACAAAAATTCAGAAGTAATAACCTCAACGGTTTGTAAATATATAGATGGTGTCAATGTACAGTAGGGGGCAGTGTTGTGCCATATTGTCGTTTTACTGTAGTGCCACGGCAGAACAATTTGGGGGAGCTCGTTGTGTGCAGTTTAAACCTCACTCTGTTTTCTTTTGTCTTTCAGAAAAGTTCTGTGGATTGGGTTTTCTTCAAAATTCTGGCTTCCTTCACAGCACTTGGAAAATGTCCCATGATATCCACAGTCCAACAAAGCTTTTGACTCACCCCCCCCAGACACATACAGCTCTAAACCATATCACTCTCCCAAAGTTCTCTGTCCAAATCCCCTCAGAGTCCAATAAGTCCAGTGAGATTACCCAAAAGAACAAGCCCATTCCACAACCCCAGAGGAAACTCTTCACCACCACCTTTTCCAAGTTCAAATCCATTAAAGATGTTCAAGTCCATAAATTAACTTCACTACAACAACTCTGTAGAACAAAAAAAGATCTTCTCATGGACAAAATCTTGAAAGCTATGACTTTTCCTCTACCACCAAAGGAACCCTGCAGTCCAAAGAGACCTCTAAGTAAAGTCTGTCATCGACATCTGAAAGAGGATGCACATGTTAGACATACTGTATCTTAAGGGCTTATTGTTACGTTTGTGCTGAGTTCAAGCCTATCCTACAATTACAGTGTAAATTTAAATATTTGATATGCCTCAGCTCATATATACTGTAGGTCTTACAGCTGGAGGGAGAAAACACAGCAGGGGGAAAACATACAAGATTTTAAAAACAATAACTTACACATTTGGTTGTGGACTTGAGCAGGCTGTGCAAAATTTCCAGGAAAAGTGCCTAGCTCAGCAGACACATACAATATGTGTGCACTGCTACAAATGCACATGCATAACCTATTATCCACTTTGTTTGTTAATTTAGCTTGCAATATGCTTTGGTATCATTTCATTGACTAACAATCATTTGACAAGCCACATGTCAATATGGCATAACCTTTAAAATGACGTAAAAACTCTGCATATATTCAAATTACAAATAAAAAGGATTTACATCCATGGCATGATGAACATATACACACATGCACAACGTCTTGAAAATCTGGCAGGAATAAGGCCAGATCTCATTGTTTCCACTGCCAGAGATGAAGCAATCTATGAAGGAGTCTCTTCCGTTGGTTTGTGTCATACTGCAGCATGTGGTCCTGAGTAACCCATTATTCTTGCAGCCTCTCAGTGTGAAATAGTCTTGAGTTTTTTATATATATATAGTAGCTCTACGGAAATACAGTGAAACCAGTTCATACATTTTTGTGTCCATCCATATGTCCTGTGGCAACTTTACAGGTAATTAAATAAGCCAAACATCTTTGTTGTTAATCTCCAGCAACAATGGACAAATATGGAGCTCTTATTTGCATCATTATCACCATGGTTTCCTTCTATCCACCCGCATCTGTATTTAAGTCTGGTGACCAATTTCATGATGAATGATTTATGTGCGCCCACCATCAACATATGCGCAACATGCATTGATATTTCACACCTCATATTTAAACACTGCATATTAGAACAAAATGGAACAAGCTCTTAATGCTTAACCAACAAAGGAAGTGCAGAGATGTATCAGTCCAATAACAATGCTTTTCGATGAAAAGAAAAGACTGTACAGGCTTAAACATTTGATGTCAAGTCTGTTCAAGGAGAGCTTCACCAGTAAACACTACATGTTGAAACCATTCAATAGACAAAGATTAAACCAAGACAGAAAAAAAAAATCAAAGCATTAGTTGTCAAGTTAAAAACGCACCAGCTATTTTAAATACTTGGTCTTAAGTGAAGAAAACCACAAGTGTCATTATGCTACACCTGTAAAACTGAAAGGCAAAAAGTCAAAGACAGCAATTAGGTTCATCTCAATGAGGATGAGCAGGAGTGAATTTGAAAAAGGTAATCCCAGCCAATAGCACAGCTCCAAAAGACAAAGGAGCTGATCTTGACAGTTCAGGTGCCCAGGGGGAAGTGAATGAAACTAAAGTGAAGAGAAAAGCTAAATCATGGTCAAAAAGCAAAGCAGAGATCAAAGATAAAGGTGACTGGGATGTTGGATTTAAGGCTAAAACATTATTGGAGTATACCAAAAGTTAAGCCAGCCATTTTCACAGCAACATACTCCTACCAACCCCATTTCCTCAAAAGTTTTAAAACAAACAGAGGAGCTTTAGAACAAATCCCCAGAGACACTTTTGACAAGAATTTGCTCATTTCTCAAAGAGAACAGTCGTAGTGATGCAGTCATGCTGTTGAGATTGCAGGTACAGCTGGGGGTCCTCAGTGAGGCAATGGCAAAGAACATTCAGACAGTGACACAGCCATCTTGGCACCGTAGACAGTCCGTTGTATAAGCACCTCAGAAAGCAACCACTCCATCTCAATAACGTCAATGTAAAACCAAAGTAAGGCTCAAAGAAGTGTTTGAAAGACAGAGACACTGGTAATACCCCTGTAGCTGGGAAAGGCTCCAGCCTACCACAACCCACACCAAGATAAGACAATGGATAAAAATGTCATCATCCCCCTTAGGAGTATAAAGTTCTATATGACCAGTTTTGATTGAGATATTGATGTTTAACAATATAACAATGACAAGTGGCCCAAGTTTCATTCAGATAAATAATAATACCTACTTTAAAATACACTTTATGTAATGTAAATAAGTTCCTTTCTGTTACACTTTCTGTTGCCTTCTCATTAACAACATTTTTTTCATTTTGACACAGTGCTCCTGAATGTTACTATGGAAACAATTATCTGGGTTTTGAGCCAGTTTAGCTTGGCAATTCAAAGTCAATAAGGTTTTGGTCTAGTCTAAAACATCTAACAGAAACTGGCAAATGTATGTATTGGTAGATACATTTGTTGTGGAGACTGTGAGAAGTCAAGACACTAAGCCTATTTCAAAATAAAACTGCTGATACTGGACATAGATTGACATTTCCACCTGACCTCAGAAGGACCTTTTGACTCAGCCAGGTGAAATGGGACGGCTGGTTGAACTCCTGTGTAATTACAACGTTGGCTGCTTTTTCCTGTTTCCTGTCAAGACAAGGCACACTTTAACACCTCCATGTGTAGACTCGCCCCCTCATAACTGCAGAGATACCTGATACTGTAGGCAACCAGAAGACTTTTAGGAACTTTAGGTACAAACTTGTATAAACTTTCTGACTGCAGTTCTTATTTTTATAATTTTTATAGTCTGATCTGCAGTTATTTGTTTACTTTAGTATATGCAAGTGTATTATAGTTGTACTGTAATAGCCTACAAAGTGTTTGTAACACTTTATTGATGGAGATTGAGCCACTTCTATACCAACAGTGTGCTCTTTGAGTGAGCTGGAGATATCATTTTAGCTCATGTTTCAAGCTGAATTGATCAGATCGTTAAATGAACACTGCCTCCTGAAAGAAGCCCTGGCCTTTGCCAATGTAACTACACAAACACTAAGATAAAATCCACAATGCATAAGTCTGAGACCCACATTTTAAAATAATAAATTGTGTTTTTGTTATTTTCCCTGAGTGTCCCCTTCCCAAATTGAGATGAGACTCATAAATCCTATTTATTTCAGAACAAAGCTTAGTTATTTGTGAAATCGATGTGAACCTTTGCATGCTGTTCCGAGCAACATTTTATCTATGGATTATTGGTTTGCTCTGCTCAGTGAAAAGCGAGACGCTGAAGCAGATTTATGTTTATCTGCAGAATTACATTGCTGCCTGGTCCAGATGTGGGAAGTTGTATTTAGTACAAAGCTAGAGGCTAAAGTTCAAAGTTTAAATAGCTACTGGTAACAAAGATTTATTTTCCAGAGGCAAGAAGAAAAAGTCAAATGTCAAAGGTTATGTGGGAAAACATTATGTTACACAATATTTCTTTATTAAACAACATTTTTTTCAGGGACACTGCAATGGGGTACCAGGCAATTGCTAATGGTCCCAAGCTGTGGCCTCCAAAGACAGAAGAACCTCTAGAATTTGGATTCACATGACCAAAGATATTTGTTTTTATACAATGACTTGTCTTATGTGTGACGGGGGCCCTATGTACCTTCTGCCTGGTGCCCCTGGAGTGTCTAGAAGCACCTTTCCATATTTAAGGGATAGCTTGCATTTTTTAAATTCTGATATGGGAGTAATGCTAAACACAAAAAGGATATAGAATTCTTATAACATTTGGTTAGAGTGTCCTAGGTCTTCCCCGGGGTCTCCTCCCGGTGGGACATGCCTGGAACTCCTCCCTAGGGAGGCGTCCAGGAGGCATCCGAAACAGATGCCCGAGCCCCCTCAGCTGGCTCCTCTCGATGTGGAGGAGCAGCGGCTCTACTTTGAGCTCCTCCCGAGTGACCGAGCTCCTCACCTTATCTCTAAGGGAGTGCCTCGCCACCCTGAGAAGAAAGCTCATTTTGGCCGCTTGTATCCAGGATCTTGTTCTTTCGGTCATGACCCAAAGCTCATGACTATAGGTGAGAGTAGGAACGTAGCTCGACCAGTAAATCGAGAGCTTTGCCTTACAGCTCAGCTCCTTCTTCACAACAACAGACCGTACATTGACCGCATCACTGTAGAAGCTGTTCCGCCTGTCAATCTCTCCTTCCCTCACTCAAGGTACTTGAACTCCTCCACTTGAGGAGCTTTTTAATTTATTTGAGTCTTAACAACTTTGATTGAATTGAAGCTTATTTCAAATGAATAAGGTCTGATCTCAGGGATGCCAGTCAGGAACATACAAAGGGCCACAAAATGCCAATAGTCATTATCTATTTTATTATATCCAATTTACCCAACTGTAAGAATTCTTTCTTGACTTTAAAGATCTATACCAAATCTTGTAGTTCGATAAAAAAAAAAAAAACAAGAAGAATTAGCTCAAGTTTTATGCAGCTGCTTTGGAACAATACTTTGATTGAGGTCAAGTGCACCCTAATTGCACAGTAGTCGACACGAGGCGACAGCTTGTGTTTGTGATTATAGTCTAGTAATCCCACAGGAGTTGATGGCAGTAGCCCACCTCCTCTCTGTGTCTGAGGCGCACGCCGGTCGGGCCTGGCTGCAGGAGGAGAATTCTCCCTTGTTTCTGGAGCAAGAGGCGGGTCTTTGGGAAGCAGGAATGCGCTGGAAGTTTTCCTGTGGGCTCCCTTCACATGAAGCAGTGCGTCCGTCCCGCGTCTCACCATGGACATGTGGCCTCTGGTGCTCCTAGTCGTCCAGCTCTGCTTCTGCGCAGGGTACGAAGGTAGGACAGCGGTTTACTTCTTGAGTTTGCATTAACTCTGCTAGCATCACGATGGCCAGTGTATTAACATTTACAGTATAAACAGCTTTCAAACCTTTTCTGGTGGGCGTTTGCACTAATGTTTGTGGTAAGAGTGGATTATTAGTTCATGATTGACGCGTGCTGTTGAGGCTTGTTGTAGCTGCGGCTGTTTTTTTTTTTTTTCTGGGTGAACCGCGTGTTTACGTGGAGGGGGTGGAAAACGGGGGGAGTGCAGTGTGCATCTGGGGGACTTTTCTTTGCACAAAGCTCGGTCTGTGGGACTAACTAAACCTCCTCCTCCTCAGTAAAGTCTAAGTACTTTACAACACTCATATCTCGTTATAATCCCACTTGGATTTGTCTCATCTGTCAAACTTTTGAAATGACAGCAGTTTTTTGTTTTAAATGTAGGTCTGACTGGAAAGTTTTCTTTACTGATGTCTTCCTGCTGCCTCAACGACTACATGCCTGAACATTATCTTGTATAGTTTCTGTCAAAGGCACTGTCCTTGATGCTATTCTTCAGGCATTAGAACAGACATCTACCCAAGACAATTTGTAACACAAAACATTCACTGCTTTACAGAAGAGACCTGCATAATTTTCTAAAAGCTTTAAAGATGTTTGTTCTATAAGCTTTAAAGATGTTTGTGGAGGATCTAACCAAGATTGTTTCAAGCAAATTTCCATTCACTAATATTGTTATACTGCAAACAGAGAAGCACTAAATCCTAAGACTACACACTAGAATAAAGCTTGTAGCCGCACAGGAGTTGAACTTCAAAGCCGCAGCATGGATGTGTGTGTCTGTGTGTAGTGGCTATGTGCCTGTATTTAGTTTGAGAGTGGCTCAGTGCCACTGTGATGTTACAGGCTGAAACATGAACACATTGACAGCAGATTTACACCAAGACAAAAACTGTTTGTGGAGATGACATTCAAGCCACTGATTGGTGCTTGTGTGTGCTTGGGTGTGTGTGTGTGTGTGTGTGTGTGTGTGCGCATCTGTGTGTGTGTGTGTGTGTGTGTGCACATTAGTTAGGAGTTTATTCAACAGGAATATGTCGATGTTTGTTCAGGCCGTCACTGAGTTTATTTATTCCTTGTGTGTGTGTCGAACTGGACTGGCTGAGCCTCAAAGTGAAATGCTTTAAATTAATTTAGAAGATTTTTCCTCTTTTGGGTTCACTAAGACCTAGACACTAAAAGTATTCCCATTATTCTTTGATGATAGTCTGACATATCCTCAAAGGGGGAGTGACACCAAAAACACCAGTAAGCTACTAAAGCTTAAACCAATTGAGTTTATAGTATAATAAATGACTTTTCTGGTAAGCTTCTGACACAAAAATTAAGGTCTACAAGTAAATTGTATATAATATATACAAAGCTGTTGAGGGTGGTACTTTAAGATCTTAACTAAATGACAGCTTTGCAGCTAAAATAACAGGCTACATGCAATGTTTACACCAGTGTCAAAGCCTGTACCATTATTGAAAATTGGGAGGATATTTGAAAGTTTCTTATGGAAAGACTAAAGGCTCACATCTTCATTTAGTTGCAATTGAAGGTATCTTCTCACCAGAAAATTATCTTTGCATGAATTAAATGTCTGACACATGGAAATATCATAACACAATTGCATTTATAACAGCCTTTGCAATAGGGATATCACACATGTTGCTATTGTGCTGACAATACATTATGTAGTTTCTCCAAAAGAGAGCAACCTAAACCCATAAACTCTATAAAGATTTTGGGATTTTGAACATTTCTTTCCCACCAGTACCATATAATAAAGTCTGTCGCCCCTGCAGGTTCAGGACATTATTACTGAAAAGAGAAAAAAACAGAAGTGCCCTTTGTTGCTCAAGGTCAGGTTGAGTTGGGACAAAGACAACTGAGTGAGAAAAAAATTAAACAATCTCATCTTTTCTTAAGGCATGACTTAAGTTAAAGCTGTAATCATGCCAAAAATGTCCTATTTAATTTATAATTTCTTATACTTATACTCTTCGCCTGCAGCTGCTCTTTAACAAAACCTAGAATGTATTAAGCTAATTTTAATATCAGACTTGGTCATTTATTTCCCTGAGGTTAGACATGCAGGTGCTTATCCATCCATTAAAATTTGACTCTTTGTCTTTGATGTAAGAGATGCTGGCTGCAGATCTAAAGTCTCCAGGTTGACAGCTTTTTGAGACACTAATGAGGATAGGTTTCACATGTGTTTGAAAATATAAGTCAGTCAGTTATGAGTCAGATGGTATAGTTTGAAGCTAAACCTTGAACCTAAAATAGCATACACCTAAATAATGTCAGTCCTATAGGCAGAGAAACAGTGTGTCTACTTTTATACAGAATTTACTTGTTATTTGAATTTTCTATCTTTGTTGGTGGAAGAATTGATTGGATTGTTATGGCAATCGTACAATTGTAGATGTTTGCATTTGGAGCAGCCTCTGTAATTAACACTCTGTATATCAGCCAATCAAAAGTTACACTGGATAATCTGCTCTGTCGCTTATGTTGTTAAAGAGCTGCAATTAAAGCGGATGCCTGTAATTACATTCACATACCTTTCTCTGTCTCCCCTGCCCAATTAAATTAAAGTTTTCCTATTAGACTGCAGAATGTGACTGAATTGGCGCATAGCTCCGCTCCACTCAATGTGTGCTCTGTGATGAGACTGCAGAACCTCAGTTGTGTTGTGGGTATGCCGGTGCAAGAGTGTTATGGAGCCAGATGAGTGGCACTAAACTTTGGCACTGAACAAAATATTGGCATTGAAACATTTGCATTCAATATGTTTTTATAACGTTTGTTTATCAAAATCACAATCCAATAATCAATATTTTTTTCAATATCAACTTTATATTTCCTTTCCTTTTATTTTCAGTCAGGGCCTGTTTTTTCAATAATAACTTGTTATCAACTGAAAATGAGAAGATTGGCCAATCTTCTTTTCCCTAAAAACATTTTGAATGCAGATGTTTCAATGCTAATATTTTATTCAGTGCCAAAGTTTCACTGGCACTTATCTGGCTCCATAGAGTGTTAAATGACTTGTGATAGGCCCATGTATTTTGATTGACAGCTTTTATTAAACTGACAGAAAAGCACCCACGAGGAATGAGCGAGACATACTTTCAGTATCAGGTTCATTGACCGACACACGGCTGATAAATGAAGGTTCAGAATTGGGACAACAGTCCTCTCTTGTGGATTCTGAACACTGGACACATTCACAGTGGGGTTTGTAGCCCAAATGTTTACTCTGTCCTCTTTTCCAACCTGCACTATACACCGAAATGGCTTCTTTAACCCCACTGACTCATCACTATTCTCCCCACATTTGTCTTTTACAACTGTGTCCTGCATGCCCCCGCCCCCAGTGTGACTCATTTTCAGTTCTCTGTGAACCCTTCTGTTTTACTGTCAAACTAGCTTTTACACTGTTTGAGTGAGGTGTTCACTGTTGAATTAAAACAGCCAGCTTTCTATGGTAAGTATTATTCATAGGCTGTCCTGGAAAAAAAATATTCAAGCCAATAAGGGTCAAACCACAGCCTGGAAAATGAGGATCTTTGGCGTATCTGTTATGCATGTGCCCTTTCCAAAAGATCCACATTACACCTTTAGGTTGGAAATGAAAGTTGAGCAATGCTTCTTTGTCTGTTAGCTGTTTTCTGTAAAAATACCCCTAGGCTCCGTAAGAGAATGCTAAGAAACATTGCTCAACATCTAGATTAGCCTCTTTTGGCCAAATTAGTTGCTTTTTCTTCTTTTCTTATGCCTCTAGGTTCAGGACAGTACCCATACGGAGATGATGAGGATTTCTATTCTCGCAGATATAAAGGTAACCATATGTTGGGTTTTCAACATACTACACCCACACAGTCACTAGACTTAATAAAAGATAGTCCTGGATGGTAAATGTGCATTATTAACAAAATAAGCTACAGGGCATGCACACAGAAACTGCAGTCAAGTCATAACTGCCATCTGCTCTTATCACCGACATGAGTAGCAATCATTTCCTGCAGCTACTAGTTTGTAATCTCTCTTGTAATATTGTGATGATTCATCTGGTATTTGTCATCAAAGAAATTGAATTGCACCATGATTAACAAATGTGGTTTGTGGTTCACATAATTATCAGTGTATCACATGTTTAATCAGCTATAAAAGAATAACCGTTTACTTTTTCATGTACAGTCGTGGTGACCTCAAGCACGTTAGTGGGGTCTGTTTCATAAGACGACACAGTTACGTCAAAGTTTCTCTCAGTTTTAGTAAATGCAGATCATTTCGAAGTGGAACATTACTTCCTGAGCCAAACCAGACTCTTCTCTTGTGTAAAGGCTTAAATGTATTTTCTCTTACTCTGTGGCGGTTGTGGAAATCCTTCCAACATAAACTTGCATTCAGCAGAGAAGAGGCAGTCAGGGACGCTATGTAATGAATACATATTTTTATTCCAACTGGAAGTTAGCCTGTGATAGTTTGTGCTCTTCTCCAAGTGTGTACAGGTCCAGAGGGCAGCATAATAAACTGCACTTTTCGATTTCTGGTGCACTTTATAAAGAACCTACAGGCATCTGAAAGGAAGCACAATGTGGTAAAAAAAAAAACACAGAATTCAGATATGTTTCAATAAATAACATCTCCCTCCACATGATTTGTTTATCTTGAGTCTTTTATGCACATACACATTATTATCTTCAATATCTTTTTTTTTGGGGGGGTGGGACTCTTTGCTGTGTGAGCGGCGAGCCCCTGCTGGATTATGGAAAATGGCAGATAAGGTAATAAAAATCCACCAATATTGATCAACCTATCATTAGGAGATTGGTGGGTTTTACATTAACAAATGAAGTATTTCTAGAGTTATATTGTCGTCAGGTAAGTATCACTTTACAGCTACTTGGCCAAACACCAGTTTATTTGAGCTTGTTGCTTGGTCCATAGAAATTTGTAGACTTTGAATATTTTTTTCTGTAAATGTATTTACTAAAGGATTTTAATTTAGTTCTGGTGGTACATGGTAAAACACAATTACCCAGTCCATATTGGATGATTCCTGTTTGTATAAATGGATTCCTTTTATCAATTTTAGGGACACCATGGTGTGCCCCTATTAAGGTGAAAAATGGGGATGCGCGCTGCCGTACCCCACGAGGAGAGCATTATACAAACGTCATGGGGACCCGCTGTAAGATTTACTGTAAGCGAGGATATGAAGTCATGAGCCCAGAAGTGGTGTGTATGGCCAACAAGCACTGGTCTGCAAACTACGCTTGCAGTGGTAAACTTTTATTTCATCGCATTCAGGCACCAAAGACTTTCTTTCATTGTTTCATTGACACACTAGTATAAATTAGTATAAAATTTGACTGGTAATTATAAAACATTTTATTGATTAACTGTCATTATACCTTTTTTATCAGAGGTCCGCTGTCCCAAGTTGGAAATGCCCATTAATGGTGGCTACAAGTGTTCGGGTGGGTCCTACTTCAACTCTCGGTGTGAGTTCTTCTGTGCCCCCGGATTCACTTTAAAGGGTCAGAAAATAACAACCTGCCAACACACCACGATGTGGAGCTCAGGGTTACCTACCTGTGTCGGTAAGCTTCATGCACAGTCTTTGTCGTCTCATACTCGGTGCTAGAGGAGTATAACATATGCTGCTGAGCTAAACATAGTGTTTATGTAAAATGGTTTCATTGTGTGCTTAAGGCCTGTTGTTAACTGAATAACAATTTAGTCGAACACAGGGTAGAGCACTTTTCATCATAAGTGGTTATCTACAATAATCATGGTTTTGAACAAAAATACAAATTTGTATCTGTGACTTAGTCTCATTCACTACTGCTGCTCACTCATACTCTAATACACATTAGTATAAAACATATAGTGTATTCATCTTTTTCGGTGATGAGGAACATTGTCATTAAAAAAAGGTTAACATGTTATTGTGACCAGCATTTTGAATAAATGAGCAAATAATCTGACCTGAAATAGCAAGCAATGGTTCTCTAAATCTTTTTTTCTTCTGCAGATATTGAACCTCCAAAAGTCAAATGCCCTACCATAAAGGATAAGTGGGCAGAGCCTGGAAAGCTAACAGCGAGGGTCTCCTGGGACACACCGGAGGGTGTAGACACTGCAGATGGCGTTCTTACAGAGTCAGCCTTCTCCTTTAGTCTCACTTTTGTCTGTGATCTGTTTTCAGCACCACCTTATGTTATATTTTGTTTTTGCAGTGTTGTTCTAAAGGGTAGGCCTTCAAAATCAGACTTCCCAGAGGGGCTTCATAAGATGTCCTACACAGTGTTTGACCGTGCAGGGAACAAAGGAACCTGTCGCTTTACTGTCAGAGTTCGAGGTGAGACTTTTATTAATGCTTTCAGATTCTCTTTTACTTAGTGGTTGTGCGTGCAGGGACATTTCTTGACCATTTTCAGGCAGTCTAAGTAAGAACAAAGTAAATAAACTCTAAACCGGATGTCTACACTATGTGGCACAAGACAACATAATAATATATTTAATGTTTTTAATTATTTGTAGAGGACTTTTTGAGAAACTGAAAGTGTAAAATGAGACTTGTTTGTGTAGAAAAATTCAGCATCCTATAATACTGTGAGGCTTATATATTTTTTCCAAACAGCACAGTCAGTACATATGGGATTAATTTCCGTATAATTGAATGCTGATGTTAAGTTTTCAATATTTCATTGAAAGATTTAGTGTTTTCATATCATATCCCAAAAGAAAAGCTGAAATCATGGCTATTATTCATAAATACCTCTTGGCTTTGTTCCATTTTTTCTCTTGATGTGGTATAATATTATTACTGATCAATTATTAAATGTGGTCATATAATATTTACAACTGTATAAAAACAACATATTATTCCGGTCCTGACTCACCTCTCTTCTGACATGTCTGTTTATGTGTAGTTCGCCGCTGCAGCCCACTGTTTCCTCCAGACAATGGCTACATGAAGTGTGACAGTGACAGAGACAACTACGGTGCCAGCTGTGAATTCAAATGCACTGGTGGTTTTGATCTACAGGGCAGCTCGGCCAGAGTGTGTCAGTATGGACTCACCTGGTCCGGCACTGACACAACTTGTGCTCGTACGTACAACACACAACAAAACTGTCTGTGGTCTAATGTCAGCAGCTTTGTGAGGCAGAAAATGCTTCTCCTGCTTTCCATTGATTTCTAGATCAAAATTGGATTTTATTGACTCTACTGACTTTTGCACTATACTCTCAGCAGTTATTGAACCAGATCTTCCATGCCCAGCTCACTCTTCAACACATCTGACTTTGGAAACCTTTCTGAATTTGTTATCTTTAATAATGCAGCGTTTTATTTCACACTGTTTCGTCACAGCCATGAACATAAACGTAGTAGTCCGTTCTGCCGCTGCTCTTTTGGACCAGTTTTATGAGAAGCGACGGCTCCTCATCATCTCAGCCCCTACAGCCGCTAATCATAATTACCGCTTCCAGATGACTAACTTACAGGTGAGGCACAACTCTCTAAGAAAAAAAAATGTGTGTACGTTTCATCCCTAATATTTGCTGTTTGACTCCCAGAGAGTGTCTGATGAACAGCAAATGTCATAGTACTGAATAAATGATACACACAGAGTGACTGATAAGGTTATTCTGAGGCTGTGTGTTTCCTCAACTTGTCAGGAGTCATTAAACCAGAGCTATCTTCGTTCTCAGTTCTTGTGACCTTTCCAAAAGATGGTGTTCTTTGCTGCCAACACAAACAGACTTGTCTGAGTGATGGCTCCAAGAATCAGTCAAATTGTTGGGCTATTAAAATGGCTATTTATATCTTAATCAGAAACTTGACATGAAGAAAGTTCCAGTAAAGGTCACCAAATAAAGTTCACAAACTTTGGAAGGAGCTGCAAAATGTCAAAATGTTTTTGACCAAAAAATAGAGCTCATTTGACAAGAAAAAGAAGAAAAAGGAAAATTGTATGTTGTTTTATATTATATTGCTATATTTTATTTCTATGTGTTATTGAGTTCCATGTGCCAGTGACACATATAGCAGATTTGTTATAAACAGCCTTGGTAACAAACATGGCCTGTTTTAAACTGATTTTATAGTCTAAGTAGTAAGTCAAACTTATAAAAAAATTGTTACAACCAGTGTTGGGAGTTTTATAGCATCTGTAATAAAAAATGGACTCAGTTTTATTACCTTTCATAAAAATCAATCCAGACCTTTCCTCTGTTATATTCTATCTATTAATAAAACGTTTGGATTGACAACACTTTCCAGATATTTTGCAGCTCTGTTACTTTACTGTTACATATTTTAATATGTTGTCAGTACTGTTTTTTATTTCCAGAACTCTACCATATCTTTTTCCTTTGCATCGTAAACAGGAGGGACAGTGTGGACTGGACTTGAGGCATGTGACTGTGATTGAAATAGTCGGGACATACCCGGCACAGATTGGCCGAATTCGACACAGACTGCTGCCCCCAGGTTTGGCTCTCCAGCTCAGGTGATCACAGACACACACTTCAATGGCTACATATGTGATTTGCTCTAGTCATATGTTTACAAAGCTTGCTATGACATGTCCTGTAGGATACTGCTGCGCATCACTCAGCGTTCCTTCCAAATGGTGCTAATAGACAAACAGGGCATGGATAAGCAGCGCTACCCATTTCCGATCACAGCGGCCGAGTTATTCACCACCATCGACACCTTCCCACTCCGCAAGGAAGAGATGGTGCTGCAGCAAGAGACGGGACAAAGTTGCCAGTCATAAAGCAGCCCGATTTGTCAATGCATTTCTAAGGACTCGCAGAGATCCTGTTCAGAGCAACGTCATGCTTTTCTTCCTCACTCTCATTTCACACACTCCTACCTGAACCTTTCAAAAGGTTGCAATGTCCGTCATTGAGGAGGTCGCTAAATGGATTGAGTCATGCAGTGCATCACGATCATATTGATTACTGTGTCTGTCTATATTTGATTAATTATATTGTCAAAGCAGAACTATTTTGTATTAAACGTTTTTACCGTATCGACCGGAAAGCTTTTCACTTTTCTAATATTTATGTCTCACTTGTCAGTTAAAAACATTTGACAACTTCTTTTGGTGTGTGTGGTATGTACAGTACAATACAAAACATTGATTGGATATGATTGTCTGTTACAGAATATTCAGTGAGTTAATGTGATCAAATTAGCGCATTAAGCTTAAATGACTCAACTTGTTGACTTTTACAGCAGAGCCACTCTATATTTTGTTTTCTAATAGGAGAGTGCATATCTATATCTTTAATCTTAGATATGTCCTGAGTGGAACATGTTTGAGTAGCTACTCTTCATGGCGTCATCGTCAACATTGAATAACGGCCTAGCCTTAGACAAACTGAAAACCTTTTGATGAATAGTTTTGTTGTAGTTGAACTTTTCCAAAAGTAGATATTTTTGTCTTCTTTAATAATAACAAATTATGTATTTCATGAAGTATGTTTCTCAAAATGTAATGCTAGCTACATAGTAAATAGCAGATATTCTTGAAAAAAAATGCAAATATTGTATGGAAAGATGTATTTATTTAAAAATATTCCTGTAACACATTTGGATAAAATAGTTGCATGAAACCTGGACACAACAGAAATAGTTCATGCTGTACATAAATAGTTTCTTCAGTGTAATGTATTGCATGAGCCTCTCATCTAAAGTACAGCAAACACCATGAATTATTACTTATTAACTGTGCCGTGTGAAACTATCTGGAATGAGCGCAGATGCTTTGTCAAGGACAAGCAGACAGCAGTCATGAGGGAAATGGGCTTTAACTGTGGATTTGTTTGATTCATAATGGGACGACTGAAGCTGAGCCTCCAGGTGACGGTACAAGGTGACTGTCACTGAGATATTATGAGGCTCCCTCTTAAGATGTAGGTGGCCCATCTCATTGCTGACTCACACTGCCACACACTGCTCAGGCTGAGGATGGCAACACACACATCAAAACTCTCACTTCAGCCTCAAAGGTCATGTCAAATTCATTGCTTTGCAGTTTTTGTTCGACTTTGTTCTCTAAGACCATGCAGTTTTTTTTTACACTTATAGTTTTATGTTCATATAAACTAAAACTAGTTTCATTTCTAATGTTCTACACACTTCCAAGACAGCCAGAGGTGGAAGGTAACTGCAACATGTTCCTAAAAAGTTTATGCAAGAGAAAATTACTTAAAATCACAGATTTGAGTAGTTTCCTACATTTACACAATACACTTAACTTGATAATCTGTCATTTACAAAATGGAAAGCTTTTGATGAAACCAATTACCAGACAGGTCTTTTTGTATTTGTGACTATTGTGCTTTTTTTACTGTAATTTTGTTCCACTCCAGCTAGAATAATTTAGTGGACGATCAGTACTGTTTGCACCTCTTTAAGGAAGAAGGTGAATAGAGAGTGGGCTTCATGTTTCAGACCAAGACTACAGACGGCTTGGTTGCCTTTAAAGGGAATGTTGTTTCTTGTTGCTCTGCCAAATGGCCTTGGTCCACTATTACAACATGCAGAGACGAAGAAACGTGCTTGATATACAGCGGTAAACAGCACTGTTTAATCTGTTTTTTTTTAGACGACAGAGTGGCACATGAGGGTGTAAGGCATGACTGGCTGAACAAATATGACCATGAAAACTTTCATTCTCCTTCATAAATGTTTGACTCCTGGTCCATCCCGTATTTGTTTGTTCTTCTTCTTGTCCTCACGTCTTTGCTGTTTATTTTCTTCTCTTTCTCTGTTATTTACTTTTATTGTCTGTGTGTGCTTGGGGGCAGCTCAAGTGTTGTACTTGCGCATGCTGGACCGCAGCATCAGCGTACACTCCTGAGGGACTTCTGGATTCTCAATCATCCGCTGCCACATCCGCTGTTCCTCTCCATATGAGTCCATCCAGTCCACTTCTTTCCCATAGCTCTTACCTCCAGGGAGAACATAAACACAGTTGGTTTAGTTCTAACTTTGTATTGGCTAAGCCTGTTCAGGAGATTATAATCACTCAATTATTCCCAATAATTATTATCAAAAAACAACTCATGAACCTGAGCATATGAGCCACTTACCAAGCCCTTCATCAATTTGGCTTTCCTTATCAAAATCATATTAATTGCTGTTCTGCATCTCAATATAATTGTGTCATGATCAACTAAACCCAAGTTGTCATGGTATGATCTAAACTGGGGAAATGTAGTTAAATGTAAATATTCACCAGCCAATCATCAGTAAGTCGCCCATATTTACAAGTGCCCTCTCTGCTCTGCCTCTCAGCTGTTCATGCTTATGCCCCATCCTCAGCTGTGTAGCATTCCTCCTCATCATCAGCACCTTATTTCCACCACCACCTGTGTCTAGGCCCCCGGGGGAAGACTCTTCTTCTATCATTCATTGCTCAACGTCTGTCCTGCCTGGGTTTAATTTCTTACCTTCATTAAACATTATTAATGCATTTATCGTGTGTGTTTTTTTTGAGTCTCTCCAGGTTGAAATAGTAAGTGTAATAGAGCAGTTTCTCACAGACCTGTCCCAGCTCCGAGCCGGACCCCTCCTAGGAAGACATTGCTGGCCAGTGCCTCTTTGTCCCAGACGGTCAGCTCCAAGCACACGTTGTTGAGATCACCTGGCTGCAGGCCGCAGTAAGTAAAGGTATGGTTCCACTGGGGGTTCACCGTGCCCCGCACCACCTCTGTCTTGTGCTTAGTCGTCTTGTTACTGTCAGGAAGCAGGTATCTGGAGGAAAAGACAGCATAGATATGGATGACCAACAGTTGTAGCGGCGGTTGACTGCGGCTGGTTTGCTGGTGCTTGGTAAAAGAAGGCAGGGAGGGAGGGGTTATTCCTTTTTGGTTGCTTTTGATGTGTAGTATACAGATCAGAACCAATGTCAAACAGAGATGTCTGTCTGTTCAGGAGGTTAAACTGTGGAATAGTCTCAATGATGAACTTAAAAACATGTAAATCCATAAGTGGCTTTAAGAAAATATTAAAATATAATAAGATTACATTATACAAAGCTAAAAGAGTTTTGGCTTCACATTCCTTTGGCGCAATAAGCATTAGCTTCAGCCAACACCTTTTTAAGTCAAGCAACCTTTTTTTCAAATATTGTTTACACCGTAATTTCATTTTTGTTTCTATGTTTGCTTGTAAATTGTCTGATTCTTTGTTGTTATTTTTGACTGAAATAAATGTACTACTAGTACATTACACAACATTCATGTATCTTACCCTTTTACAAATGGGTCAGAAGTGCCCCCAGATTTGACAGATGTTAGGTTTTTGGCTCCTCTTACAAGCAGCTCGACCATGCCCCCTTTAGGCAGTGTAAAGCTGCTTGTCTTCTTGCCTTTCAGGAAACCTTTCTTCACTGAAACACACAGAGAAGATACAGTTTATTTTTGAGAAATAGCAGGACACTTACTATATGAAAATATACACAGAGAAAATATGAACTGTGCAATTGGATATACCCTTTTGTAAATTTCATTTGGTTAAGTGTGATGTATTTTATGGACCAAAGACCATGATAAGCAGAATAGCTGAGTGGGAATTGTGTCTAATAGAAAAGCTTAAGTTTTCAAAGTAAAAAAGTTTTGTCTATTAGTCCAAGAGATGCCATTGCATTAACCTTTTCTTCAAGATGACCTGGATGACTGAGAATCCTCACAGAAATGGTGTCTAATTCATTAAAACCTAGATTATATTTATTATCCTCAACAAACAGCTCAGTGGCTTAACTTCAAAATAAGAGCAGCAGCTGTGGTGAATGTAATTCTAAACATAACTGGGGATCGGTTAAGCCATAAATATGATAATTGTGTGTTTGAATATTTTATTAAGTGGAAGGCTGTGGCGTGTTAATGAAAAGCTGGAATGAGCTGTTAGAGAATATATGTGATATTATTAAACAGCGAAGAGATATGAGCAACACTAAAGCTGTTTAATCAAAGAACAAATTGGAATATTAACTGAGGACTTGCAAATATTAACAGTGGTAACTATTTATCATCCAAACAAGCTTTCTAATGTAAGCTGTTGAGAGAGTTGAGTGGTTGACTGCATAAAATGTATCATGGTTACTTCAGTTTTGTACCTTGTACTTGGTCCAGAGGCAACGTGAGGTTCTTCTCTGCAGGGATATACTTTAAAACTACAGTCAGTTCCCCTTTGTACTGCATTGTGTTGTCCATACTGCTCTCCACCTACACAACACATTCACCAACACTTAATAATCCATAGCGGCTGAGCCTAGATAAGAGCGTGACTACCCTCTGAGTCAGACCTGTACCTTGGGCTGCAGAGCGTACCACTCCTCTATTTGAGAATCGAACTCCCAGGAGTCAAAGGACAGCTCCACTTCACCCAAGAAGCTGTTGTGTCCAAAACGGTCGTTGTGCCAGACAGAGACTTGCAGAGTTCGGGTCTCCAACTGCGAGTGACTGATGACGTACTGGAGAAGCACGGGGGACATTAAGTTAATTATAAATTCAGCTTCTCGTTCCTACACTGGAAATAAGGCACAGCCACTCACCCTTAGATTTTCATTATACACAGGGCTAATGGTGTTGGTCTTGATGGTGGTTTTCCTCTTGCTTTGACGGGACATATCAGGGAGCAGGTAGGTCTTTACATAACTGTGATCAAACACAACACAAGGTCTTAAGGTTAACTTATTTGTAGTAAAATAGTGTTTGAAAGCTCTATATTAAGACAGACAATGCAGAACAGTGCAGTATTCAGTGGGTTATGTTGCCGTCTCATTCCCTCTGCTTTGCAACATGTGGATTATAGATTGTCTAGTAAGTAGTAAGTCAAACTTAAGTTAAACAGTGTGTTGTTGATAGCGTCAGATTGGGACCACAGTCTGTTGCAGTGCTCTTACGGATCTGTGCGCTGCCTCCTCTCATCTCCCGTTGCCAGGTTGTGACACTCCTTCACCAGGATGTTGAGAGCCCCTGTTTTGTAGCTGTAGCTGATGTTGAGCAGGATCTCGCCGCTAACCCTGGCGTTGCCATAGTCACCGGTCTCGCTGTACATGCTCATCATGCTGTTGATGCTACTCTGTGGAGTCACAGGAAACGGACACAGTGTTTAGTGAAAGAAGGAGGTCAAACCTGGACATTGAGAAGCGCAGAGGTTTTAAAAGGTGAGCAAAAATGTATGCTTTTTTTTTTTATAACCAGCACAAACAAATGCCAAAACCAAGTAAATGAATTGTGTGAAAACACAGCTGTGGAAAAACAAGAGGACACTTTTAAGCCTCTGACTGAGAGGAAGATGAACGGTCAACAGCCATTAAATAAAGCCAAGCTGTTGACATGTTGTTGCCAGACAGGGCTTAAAGCATTGACAGCATTGACAACAAAGAATGGTGCAGAATATGCCAAGACAGATAGGGATTTAGAATAGAAATTGATCCACGGAAAATTATTTAAACTCTTGATTTGGAAAAAGCTGCACTTTTTTTATACCAGTTTTCCATAGCTGTGTTGCATTAGATATAAGCTTTATAAGCATACATAAATGTATGTTGCACTTATGTAGTGTTATCATTTTGACTTTGATATAAGCTATGCAAGCAAAAAACATTTACATTCAGCTATTATTCCAACATAAAACTCCAGAAGTTTCATATTATTGACATTTAAAAACCATGGAGTAATTTTACAGTGTGCTTCCTCTACTCATTTATTGCCCAGAGTACAATGGAGGCGCTTCATGGAGATTATATGGAAGTGCATGCAGATATCTGGAGAAGCAGTCTTACAGTCTCAGCATCTGAGTCTGGGACATTGAGATAGCTCCAGCGTCTCTCTGAGGCAGGAGTGGAAGACTATCAGCCGACCGATTTAAGACATGGAGGTAAAGCAGGAGGGAAAAAAGCAGACAGAGGAGAAGGACACAGTGCTGAGTGCTTTGAAGTGTGTTACAGAGGTAGAAACCCAAGCGCAGACCCCCATAGGCCCCCAAGGAGAAGCTGCTGAAAGTCTGTCTGCGGCCACAAACCACATTACACGCCGTTACCATGGTGATTATCAGATAAAATCACCAGGATTACTACTCATCTGGAAATGCCTGTGAAATGAACATGGACAGGCTGGATTCACATAATTAACAGTTCATATCAATCAAAGGTATAGCATTATTAATAACCAGTCAATTTGTCCGGCGTTTTAAACTCTGTTTTATTTGGGGGATCATTTTGTTAAATTAGATATCATATCAAGAGCATAAAAACACAAAGGATATGTAAAAAGAAGGATTGATAAAGAGATAATGGATGATCCGGTATAATTTCACTTCTAAAAACGACCACTCACAGTGCTCACTACGCTGGCAGAGCATTGAACCATAGTGAGCACTGTCATGCCCCACTCTGCATGTCCTCCTTCTACTCTGACTAAACCCGGCTGTTGGCTATGAGCTGACACAATAAAAATGACAGGCAGAATGCTAACTTACACATGACTCCAATTACACACACACATTCTCACAGAGCCTGAGCCATGAAATGAACTACAGCATCTGAATAATTGGATTTACTGCCTGTCAAGGCTTTTGGCAATTAATAATGAGCTTGTGATATGGAAAAAAAGTCAATTTTATGTGATTCACAGGTGTTTCAAGTGTAAATAGGTGAACGACTGGACGCCTCAAAGAATTACATATGTTTTATACAAAGATTTCTCTGCAGAAATATATATCCAAGTTGTTATTGAATAGCCATCCGTGTAATGTGATGGCAACAGATTAATGTTCAGGATCTTTGAACATCTGTTAGATATTTCATTATCATGAAAAAAAAAACCTTCAGAAGCAGCCTTATGTTTAACCCTGAAGCTTCCTGCAGGACAGTGACAGTACCATTTTACATTAAAACATAACATGTACATTGTACTCTAAACTGGTCCTAATCAATGTCATTTAAAGGCATTTTATTAAACTGGCTCCTATGAAAGCATATGGTATAGAGCAAGGGTCTCAAACTCAAATTTGGGGGCCGCAGGAGGCAGAGTCTGGGTGAGGCTGGGCCAGATCAGGTATTCCACAAAAAAAGCTTTGTTAAATCCTCTCAAACGTCATTACTAACAATTCTTTAGCTTCAATGGGTTCTTCTGAACCTGAGCTATCATGAACGTAAATGGAATATTGAAGAACATGAATGAGCTGGCTGAGTGGCCCCATTGGATGTCCACTCCCCTCGGTGATATTGTCAACAAAACATTGGCGTTAATTTGCAGATTCGTCATGATAACAAATCCTCATGGATAGTGGCGATCAAATTGCCATCGACTTTCAAACAAATCAGCCCATTTCAAATGATGGAAAAACAAAATACAATCCGCATGATACCAAATACAATGCCGGTAACACTGACTTTGTCCAGCTTAAGGTCAAACATGAACATCATTTCAAACACAGTAAGAAGCAGTAATAGAAGCAGTAATTTTATGACGGCTATGTGATGTTACACTGGCTTCTCCATAGTTGTGAAATGTTTCTCTGCCTGCATCAAGCCCAGCCGATGGCCCGCCCCCAGGAGCCATATACTCCACTGTGATGGTAGGTTGGTTCAGTTCCAGCTTGCACAAAAAGGAACCTTCCACACACAACGTGGTAACGTGCCATTCATATAAAACTCGCAGGGCGCACTAACATTAAGCTTTCATATCGTCCTGTGGGCCACAAAATATTGTCTTGCGGGCCTCAGTTGGCCACCGGGCCGCGTGTTTGAGACCCCTGGTATAGAGCAATACTACAGTTTGTCTTAGTGCAGGTGCTGCATCAATGGGGCTTGTTCGGGCCTCCCCTCTGGCCCTAGGTGCCTACTGTATTTACACGGTCAACAAACAAACACACACACACACACACACACACACACACACAAACACAGTCAAACCAGTTAATCAACAAACACACACACACACACACACACACGCAGTCAAACCAGCTAATGCATCATGTGACAGGGATTGTCCAGGTACACGAGCTCAGTTAGACTCTGCATTGAATTGTGGTTGTGTTACCGTGGACACTGTGTTGCTGAAGCGTTGGCCGGTGATCATGCTGTGAGCCGACATTAAAGCGTCTATGTCTTCCTCTGCGTCGTTGTCAGAAAACTCCTGTTGGTGACAGTATCCAGAGTTAACCAAAAGAGTGACCAAAGTATCTTTGTGTGTTTAGTTATGTGAGTGGGTGGGTGGATGCAGCCAGCTTCAATAAATCCAATACGACAAGTTGGTACACAGCGTGATAATTTGTTTATTCACTCTTTGTATCAGATGTCTTTCGTCTTGAATGAATGTGCAGTTTTTGTGTTTGTGTGCCTTTGATTGCAAATGAACACTAGGTAAACACAAAGGATAAAGACACTTTAACCTGTCAGATCCTCCACCTGTTCTCAGTTTACATCCATTACTCTTGTCATGCTCTTTGAAGTGAAATCATCATTCTCTTCCACATTTGTTGCATCATCACTAAATTCTACTTCCTTTCTATTGATTCCTTCTCTATTTAAAAAAAAAAAAAAAAAAAAAAACTCTACCCAAAAAAAACTCCCCCCCAAAAAAATTCTTTCCTATCCTTAGCTTTGTATACTGTGCTGGGTTTTAACTGACTAGTTTTTGGTGCACGTATGCTTTTTGTTACCTTGTGGTGTTAAAATTGCTTCCATTGTTTTCCTCACTTGTAAGTCGTCTGCTAAATGACTAAATGTAAATGTAAATGTGGAGAATAGATGCTAAGCTCAAGAGTACACAGAATCACTAGTAGAGTCAGTAAATTGTGATACAACCCAGTGAGTTTTTCTGTGATTGTAATCTGTGTGGAGAGCTGTGCACTCCGGGGCCGAGCTCACTGCACTCACTGTTTCATTGAGCCCAGGGACAGAGCGGCTTCTCAGGCTAAAGGCGTCTTCGCTCAGTTCAGAGGCTGGAGCTGTCAGGTCCATCTCTGAGCGACTGTGATCTGGAAAAAACGAAACACAGACAGGGTCAGGAATTATCATAAATGGGAAAAATGTACTTTTAAATATGCTGTTTGAAGATTGAAAAGAGAAAGCATAAAAGAGCATTATTGGTTTATACATCCCATTAGCATTCAAGTCTGTTTTGCTTTATGTAAAACAAATGAGAATGAGTCTTAAGACATCCCCAGTCTGTAGATATTAAGCACAGTTTGTCAGTGGACGTTGAGACACAGACAGAAGTTGAAGCTCATACAGACCCAACATATTGCTGCAAATTAATACAGATGCCCTTTGAGTTACGAGAAAAATAAACATCATAGTTATTGAGCAAAAGTTAGCTGCAGTACCACGCAAGGAAATCAGCAGCAAATGAGGCTTGAAACATAGTTCTATAAATAAATACACAGCAGGCTTCTTGGTAATTGGGAAAAAAACTGCCACTGCACAAAAAATGTTTGGGCTTTTGTTTGATTAACAATGAAAACAGTAGACAATAGAAGTTTAGCTGTAGTTTTCATTTTAACCTAGAAGGTATAGGCTCTGTGGATATTGTGTTATTTTGACAAACTTTGAAGTGAAAGCACCGGCGATTAAGCTGTATCATTGTACATTAAGAATAAGAGACACTATTGCTGGGAGTAATAGTGTATTTTGTAAATACGGGATGACTGCTCTGTGATTACAAAAAGGCTTTTTGTCCTTTAAGTGATCCTGTCTGTGAAAAGGACTATCATCATCTCAGACGTGGTGCACTCACTGATAGAGCGAAGAATGTATGCAACAGCTCAATAGTTCTCTGTGTTGTGCTGTTGTGCTTTATGTTGCACATAAACATACATTTACAATGACATAAATGTAGTTCTGCTATAAGAGGCAACCATCCTGCTTTGGCACGACGCAGATAAACGGGGTGTTAGTGTACCCTAAGACATCCATTGTATTGCAAGACAGCAGCAATGAGTAGTAGTAGCTCCAGTAAAACAGAAAGTACAGTAGTTACCTGAAGAGACAGAGGCCCGAGAGACAGAAATGGACGGAGCATCGGGATCTGTCCAGTGATTGGCAGCAGCTTTCTTCTCGGAAACATTATCATTGGAGTGTAAACTGGCAACGCTCTCCGCTCCATCGGGCTGCGCGTAAACAGAAACAACCAGGCTGTTAAAATAACCATTCAGGCTGCGAGTAGCTTTGCTTGAGTTGGTGTGAATGCAAATGTGTCTTGCTGACCCTGACCCTCCGGCTGTTGCTGGGAGTGGATGATCTGTCTGGGGTTTGCGAACGCAGGTTGTTCAGTATTGTTGGTGTTCCTGAAGACTCCAAGGCAACCACGCCGCCTCTGAACACAAACCATTTAAATTAGAACATTTTATTTTGAAACCTCTATAATAGTGCGTCTATTCTCTCTAAGCCTACTTTGATGATCAAATTACTTTAATTTGTGAAAAACAACGTGTCCACTCTAACAGGGAGGACTGTTTAGATATGTCTGTTTTGTGTCCTTCCTCTTGAAATGTCAGTGGAATATTTTGAATATCTAGTTTAATATATACGTACTGTGGCTCACACCTGTTAGATCGAGGACTGGGAGCAGAGCGAGCGCTTTGTACACTGTGACCATCTCCATCTGAAGCCGACTTGAGACTGGCACTGTCCACTCCGTTCTCTGGCTTCAAGCTCGGCCGACTGCCTCGTTTGTCCATCCTCATCCTCAGAGCAGACAACATGAGAATGTTAATGTCTCTTACAGAAGCATCATGAGACCATGTCCTCAGCCTAAAATAACCTTTACAGTGTGCATTCTGCAAAGAAAGTACTCTTCAGTGATGAATGCCACTGAAATGTTATTATCCATTATAAAAAAGTAATCATATTTACCTTTTGCACTAAGTGAGCCTATAGTTCTTCCCTTCACCTAATTGGGTTTGAATGGCCACTTTGTACAACTTTCAATGAGTGAGTGTGCGCTTAAAACTAAAAAATCCATCCACCTTACCCTTTCTTTCTGACACCATCCATAACATGGCGTACTGCACTTTTGTTAGATTTAGGCGCGTCAGATCTCTCCGTTTCAGTTGAGCTTAAGTTTTCTGTTGACTTTTTCTCTGCAGCTAGTGATAAAAAACACAGACAGACCGTTAATAAAAATAGCACACAGGCTGCAGTTTCCAATTAAGTGTCTTAACTATTGAGTGCTCTAAAGCCAGACTTACAGCTCGGGCTGCTGAGGATGGTCTGTTTAACCACATCACTGCTCAAAACTACTTGCTCGAAGCGCTTTGACCTTTCTTCCAAGAACCACTCTCCTGTCACCACTTTCAGCTCCCTGCAAACACAACATCCAGTGCATATGAGACATCCATCCCCTCAGGTTTCTACACCAAGCCGATGCTCACATCGATCGATAAATTGTTCTAAATGATCACTTTCTCTCCACCGGTTTGAATTGTTTGTCATTTTCAGAAAGTATGTTAGCTGTGTGTGTAGGTGGGAACACAGCAAAGAACGAGAAAAGAAAGAAAACAGTGAGAAAGGTTTTGCATTTTGAGAGATGCCACAAGTGAATATAAATGAATCCGCAGCCAAGTAACACGTTTTTTTAATGGATTGCATTAATCCTTTCAGTTTTTATCCAAACAACACATTGTTAAAGACTTCCAGTGTTGTTCCACCTGAAGTCCTCAGATAAAGACTGCAACACATCATTATTCCTTTAACTAGTTAGAGACCGCTAGAGCGCTGAACACTTATCACCTTGTATTGCTCTGGTTTTGACTTACACCATCTTGGCGCATACGTTGCACCTCCACTGGCGTCCGGAGGGAGCAGTGATGCGGCAGTCATTGCAGACCCGCAGCCTACACTCCTCGCAGAGATCTCCACGGTCAAAAATCAGGCCCAGATTCTTGAGACAGCGGGCACACTGTCGCTCGCCGAGTTCCTGAGGCCGACGGGAGCCTTTTCGCTTGATCTCCAGCAACTCATTTTTCAGCTTCCTGCAGCAAACAAAAAAGAACTGGCTTAAGAAAAGAAAGAGCACACTTTTGGTCCAAACAGTGATGCTTCTCACCGTATGCGCTTCTCCTCTCGTTTCCTCAGCTTCTCATCTTTCTGCAGAACCTTTAAGATCATCTCTCGTTCGTGTTCGAGCAAAAAGGAGAGGTTCAAGTCCTCACAAACCTGCTCCATTGGTGCCTTTCTGTAGACCCCAGCAACCAATAGGGAACTTAAAAAGCACTACATTGTGCTGTAGTGTTGTTCTGTGCTTGTGCTTTTGTCATGGTTTAGTATTTTATTCTGATTTTGAGATGTTTCCGTTTCCTTTGTGAATCTTCTGTTTTTGAAGTTGTACCTTTCACTGGGGAAACCTAGACAAGGTCAAAGAGAGACATAAGAAAGTCAGAAATCTAACATTACGAAGGTAATAGGCTTGGATTACCACCAAAGTCTTGGGTAATTAACTTGTCTTGTAAGTGGTTTAAAAAGCATTAATTAAAATAAGACAGCTATTCTAGGTCTTTAAGTAAAAGCAGGTAATTCTTAGACGTCTGACAGCTCTGCATAAGCTAAACAGCACCCAATTAGTCTCTAAGGCTGACATTCAATGCACAGCATCTGCAATCTTTAGCTTCGCTTAGAGAAGCTTGGTCTGTCTCTAAAATACACATCAAGACTTGTACTAATTATGTGGACTCCTGCAGCGAGTGCATTCAATTATTTCCCTTCACATTGAGACACACTGCAGGCAAATCCTTTGGTATCTAATGATGTCTATGGTTTTAATGTGTTTTAAACATATTTTCATGAGCCCATAAGGTGTTGAAGGAGGAACATGCATAGATAACAGATTTATGGTGCCACACTACCATAAGTCATGTAAAACAGAACCTTTGAAACTCTGCACAAAATCATTGTAATGGATGTAGTAGATGTAGTGGATGTGACAGTTACCCTCATTATTAAAAAATACTTCTGATGGTCTATGGAAAGTGTGTCATTTCATGTTGTGCAGTGGCACTGATCAAAAGCCTGATTGCTTCTGAACCCTGTGCATTTCATTCACAAATGATGTGCTTTGGCACAAATAGAAGCAAGATTTCCAATCTAGCTGGAGTGCATGATCACTATGTAATGCCAATCCACATTGTGTGTGCCAAACCACGCAGATAAAAACTAATAAATACAAGCTTATGAGGCCATTTGTGTCAACCAAGGAAATATAAACTGAATAGAGATATGGATCTGCAGAGGCCAGTTTTCTTCAGACTTTATTCATTAGAGCCTCTTTCATCCTCGGCCTTTCTTCTCTTCACTTCTTTTCATTTCACTTTACTGTCGATGAATTAGCACTAATGAACTGGCAGTTTCATTTGAGCGTCAGTATATCAGTGATTATAGGCTTTGACTACAGCTGCAGTGTAGAGCTAAAGGAGAGCGTTCCCTTTACTTTTAAGCAGGTTGAGGGATTACTTTTATTTAATATAAAACAATTGCTACAGCAATCATTTATCCCTTTTATCGTTTAGATAAACCACCCAGTAAACAATTACCCTAGACTGTGTGTTTGACTTATCCACAAGGCTTTACCCTAAAATAAGATATTATTATTATTATTGTTAAAATTACCACATTCATTTGGATTGTTTCAATTTATAAACAACCACAAATACAAAAATGTGAGGTAACCTAACTATAATAATATTAAACTTTAAATATCTATTATTAAGGCAAACCGTTGTGTTCATTTCATTATATTTTATATAATATATATTTTTATAGGGCACTTAATTTGCTGTCAGGAATAAACAGAATAGTGTTTTGTGCTTTTTGATACATTATTTTATGTATCAAAAAGCACAAAACACTATCCTCCAAAATGTTTGTTTTTTATCCCCAAATCACTTGCATGAAGGAAGTTGTTATGATCTCTTTTAGATAAGGACAGTCTAACCTTCAGCTTAAAGGAAACACTTCAAACTCACTCAGCGTTTCATCATGTGGTAAAAAATACACATCCACCTATACATCTAGCTGACCTGTATCTGTAAATCAATTGAAACAAATATTAGTACCAACCTGTGTTGTATTTAAACTTGGTAACTAGCACAGCAGTAGGCGTGGTGACGTGATGCCGCCTCCCTAAGTATACACTGCACCCATTCCTCACTCTGCCTTGAGCAAACACTACCAAGTAGACAGTCAAACTTCTCCCAAGAGGAAACAAACTCAGTGTGACTCAGCACCAGCGTGGCGGAGCAGAGAAGGTGTCCGTAACAGCACCATTCATGTTGTTGAGACATTTAACCGATCATATCTCAACAGGTCAATATGTATCGGAACCAAACAGCCACAGAGCTCAGCTGGGGGCTGGGGTTTTTGAGCTCCATGGCATTTTAGCTCCACTCAGTCTGGTGGGTTTTTCTGCAGGAGGGAGCGCTACGGACAACAAAATCAATCTGCCTATTAAAGAGCACAGGTGTGGGGGAAGCAAGTGGGCTCCAGTTGGCACAGTAGTAAAGCACACATGACGGAGGAAAGTGAGCAAACATTCATCAAGTGGTCAGAGCAGCAAACTGGGGCTCAAATCAAGGCCAAGGGACTTTATCTTGACTTCTCTGAGACCGTGGGAATCCTTACTGCTTGTCTATACTACAGGTTAACAAACAAAACATCACTTAAAGACTTGTATTTACTGTAGGTGTATTTTATATCTTGTGTATTTTGCCTTCAAGTTTACATAAGGCAATAAAAAGTTGAAGAAATGTAACTGCATATCATCCTTACGTCATTTGTTGTAACAACCTTGGCCTTTGCACTGATTTTCTTCAACAACACAATCCCAAACTTGATTAAACCAAAAGCTCATTTAAATGGTCTGACATTTAACTGCTGCAATATGTTGTTGCTGCTGCCAACAGGAAATTAGACTGGACTGACCCGCGGTCTGTACAAAATGTAATTTACCTTTTGATCATTAGGTTATTATCTGAGCATGCACCCCCAGGTCCCATCACCTCAGGGAAAACTTTACATCACTGGAACACACAAGCCTTTTGACACTAGTGGTTAATGCAAAGTTAAAAACCTCTGCAGTATTTAATGTTCCCTCCCATCTACATCCTCAAAGGGGACAATGTAGGTTGGGTGATTATATGCTTTACGGACTGTTCTGAAAGTTATCTGGGGTACAGTAACAAAAGTAGATTTATCCAACTCTGTATGGGACTTTGAAAGTATGCCATGGGCTCTTCTGAAAAGCCAGCTGTGACTCATCTTGAAGAAAAGAAACAGAAACCGTGATGTGCTTAGAAATGTGTTGAAACAAACAACTTGCCTCTTGAAAGTTAATGAGAGATGAACTTGGGTGACCCCTAATCTATTGTGTACTTTCTCCTTCAGACAAATATCCCTCAGGCAAAAGCTGCTTTGGTGCATAAAGCTCAGGTGGTACTGAAGCTCTAAGAGTCCAAGGTGTAAATAAATAATGCAAATTGCTTATTTTATGTGATGTACATGCATGAGGTGAAATTTATGAGAGAAACACGGCAAAAAAAAGAGTGAAAATTAGACCGACAGTTGAAAAGTGAAGATGTGACGATGAATGCACTTTTCAACCAACTAACTAACTAACTAACTAACTAACTAACTAACTAACTAACTAACTAACTAACTGCTGACAACAGGTAGGTTTGTATGTGGAGCCCTAAGCTGCCCTTATTTAGGGCGCTACATTACCATCCATTGCAGTTTTCTTCCGCCCATAGGGTTCCCTCGTCCAATCCAAGTACCACATTCAATCCTATTTCAAAAATCCTCTAACTTTCTAATTATTAAAATCATCAAATTAGAAATACAATGATTGACAATGTATTTTTTATTTATTTTATCCTGATCAGCAACATCTCTACTCAAAAACTGCCTTACATTGACCAGCCTGTTACTATTCCTTCTCTCCTCAGACTGGTGGACAGCACTGACTCTAATGCACTACGTGTCTATTGTTGTGTTTCTGTCTGATCCTTCTATTCCCCTGTGGAAACTTACAACATACCAGGATGAATGATTTATGAATAGGAAACAGGGGGCCGTGATCGCTGATGATGAATGATGGAGCGGGTCTCCGTTGACCACTAAATGGCAGGTCAAGTTGAACCCACTTCAATAGAATTAGATACAAAAAAGGGAAGTCATGCAGTAAGTGTAAAGAACATTTATTATTTATGAACATGGTCAGTAATCACACCGCAAAATCTCTTATAGTTTTGATCCAAGTGCAATCAAATGTTTAGTCTCTCAGTAATAATGCAGTAGAGAATGTCAAATGTCTGTTGTTGTCTTGTTGTTTACTGTTTTTATCCTATTTATTGTTCGAACATTTCTGACATGTAATTTATGTACCACTGGAGAGGCACTTTTTAAAGAGATTTTGATTTGTCTGATTATTATTACGTCTGGGAGAAGAATCCTGGAGGTTTATACATATACCAGACCTCAGGGATTTAGACATGCTTGAAGAGACAGGCTGTTATAAATGTACCACTTCTAGTTTTCTCTGGCTTCATGGCAACATTTATCACTTGTCAAACAAAAACTCAATTTGTTATTAAGCTGGTTATGGAAAATTAGGGGACTTAATTGCCAATACATCACTAGGCAACAGTCACATTCGTTAACACGCCACATTTAGATAGATCAGCGCCCACTGACAACAAATGTTTACTCTACATATGTCAAGCTTACAATACTAACAACAACAAATGTGACTCAAAATAAATGCACAGATTAATACTTAAATAATGTTCCTACTTTTTTAGGCCCGATCGTTGAACTGTACATCCCACATCATAAAAGTGTCAAACCACACCTATGATGTTTAATGGCTGCACTATTCATGTCAGGACTAATTCTATCAGGAAACCCCACAACAGTGACGCGATGATGAAAGTGCAGCACCTGACATTGAATTATAATGCTCCTTTGAGATGGCACAGAAGCCCTTAAGATTGATTTGTTTTCTTTGTAAAATCTGGCGTGTCACCCAAAAAGAGTCAACACTGGAGCACAATGAGCTCAAGTTTAAATTGACAAAAAACCTATTGAGATCAATTTTGTGTACGACACAAGCTTTCCAAACCTATCTCAGCTGCAAAGAAACAGAGCAAATCAGATTCACCCATTTTGTCGGTCAGCACTTCCTGCGGTCGGATGTGGACCTGTGTTCACATTGTGAGAAATCAATAGGCAACCATCATCTCCACCTAGAAACACGTGCACTTTGGCAGGGCTGGGAGCTCTGTTTTTTTTTTTTTTTTTTTTTTTAATCAAATATCAAAGCTCACAAAATAAGAGAAGCTTAGGATAGTATAAGAAATGCAAAGGCCCATTTCTTCTCTAAACAAAATAAAGTGATGGTGTCCCAGTTAACTTGTACCCAGTTTTTTTAAGTTGTTCAACAATATTAGTAAACCACGCAATATGCAACATATGCTATGACCTTTGAACTTCTAAGTGAATATTAACTGAATTAAAAACTCTACAGAAGTAATACTAATTCATTGTTTTCATTTGGTTGCAGCACAATGTGATGACAGTAGATTTGCGAGACATTGTCAAGCCTTAGTTGCTTCTATGACATTAGAAGTAGCTCGTTTGGAGCAGTAAGATAGTCCCAAGACAGACCCCCGAGCTTTATGGAAGAGACATTGGCATGGTTTGGGGCTTTGAAAGGATTCTATAATACATGACATGTTTATCCAATTGGAAAGTTTCCTTGGCTGTTTTATTACACTCCTGACTTTCTTTCTATGACTCTTTGCATGGCATAACCCTTAGAGGGGGAGGGGGGGCAAATTTGCTCCACTGCAGTGCACTAACAACCCTGTCCTCACTGTCCATGTCACTGCCAGTCAAAACTGTACCCAAATCAAAATGTACCCGTCACCTCTCATCCCCCTCACATCGATGATTGTGCACCAGTCCGTCAATCACGATCCAATTTAAAGCCTTAATGACTTCCACAGCTCGGAGCTAATGAAGCAGCATTGGGTGCTGATAAGAGACATTCCCGGTTGGATGCCTCCTTGTGACTCGACAGCGCGTCGAGGGGAGAGGTGAAGGTGTCACTTTGAGAGAATATCAAAAAGTGTTTATTGCTCTTACTTCAAGGATGATTACAAAGCATCATTCGGGAGGTAAAATACAACAACAAAAGGTGGCAGGGACAGAGATAGAAATTGAAGTTAACAAATCAATACATTTACAATACAAAGCTTTAACATTTAAAAGCTTTTATTACACCTTTGGGAAAACAGACTCTCACTAAACTCAACCCAGATGTGTTTTATTTAGAAAAAAGATTGGGGCAGGTGAAATCAGTAACGAAGTCTGGTGTTGTTAATATTTGGATTACTTTAGAAAACAAATGCCTAATAAACTCATCACACATTTATACAACCATTTGCAGCATCTAATGACAGCTTTGTAATGACATGTTTCTTTCCAAGCTGTCAGGAACTGAATGGGTTTGCCCGATTGATTGGTTTTCTGTGCAGAGGGGAAATATCTCTTTTGAGCACGCCCTGTTTCCAATAATTTGTGGTCTTTTACAGCCTGTGTCCTCTCAAACAGCAGATGTCATTGCTCCAGGTTGATATTCCGCTCCTTCAAACTTGAGCAACAAAACAGGAAGCTCGTCTGAGAGAGAACAAACACATCGACAGTTGTTTCTTGGCGGACGACTATTTTTATTTATATAGCGCTTTTCCACCTAGTAGGCACTCAAAGCGCTGTCATTGTTTAAAGGCAGTCCCTCTTCAACCATGACTAACGTTCAAACTACAGCCATACCACAGCCACTGCTAACAACCCTCGGTGGATCCATCCGCGGTAATGATCTACCAAGCCTACAGGCCATCACTGTCCCTGCAGGACTCAATGGTGCAGAAAATAGACAAACAACCAGCACTGCTGCTTGGTCCTAACAGCATCTCCCTGTCAGATGTCTTTGAGGACTCATGCTCCATTTTGGGACAATTACAAAGCGGTTTGTAGCTAAGTGTGGTACCAAAGCCTGAACTAATGCAGGCTTTGGTCATCAGCTACGGTGGCCCTGTAGGTACCTGCTGCTGTCTTTGAATGAACCCAGTCGATATAGGGCCGATGACAATTTCACTTCAAGATCACTTTAATTCGCAAATATCTTGAGCCTTTCCGCAAACCGTGTTCAGAAAAGAAGCATGAATGTTCTTCTTCTCTGGTAGTGCTCCGTTTGTCCCGTCTGAGAAACTCATACTGGGTAGGTAATGGTAAAATTGTTTTTGTAGTGAAATATTCATTTTAAATAATCTCACGTGGAAGATTGGATTGTAAAATGTTTCATCAGAAAAAAAGTATTTCGTGTCACTTGTACAACATAGAAAAAAACAAGGCGTATACAATCACAGTTGAAAAGGCTTATTTAGTCCTAAAATAGCACTGCAACCTTGTATAAGAAATAATAGAACAATCCAATCAACATAATAACTACATTCCCTGAATAACCCAGCACTCCAGCATCCAAAGCCCAATTCTCCTTGCCTTAATTCATCATGCTTGCGTCAGCTAATGTGATTAATTTGAACAGAACATTAGCTTCTGTGTGGCAAGGCAAGTGGAGACGCTGGAGTCATAGCTATCACATCTGTGCTGTGAAATAACAATATGGCAACAATATTTGGAGCAAAACAAGAGTCAAAGAGTCACCAAGACTTAAGCAAACATTACAAACTTCTGATTTGAACACTGCTCTGATTACCCTTGATGAGAAATATTGTCTGGCCAAATGTTCAAGAAGATTCCTGTAAGACAAGACAATATTTTTTCACATGGATCTCATTAACCCAGTTTGAGCCTGTGGTTTCAAAGAGTGGAGTAAGGAGATGTGGGGGTTAGAAACGGCTCGTGCTCTCGTCTCTGGTGTGTCTGAATATTTCATAGTGCTCATTTCTCTTCAACTGCTGCTTGTGGGCAACATTTTTACCGCACTGTCTTCTGAAAGCCTTGCCGGCTAATGGCACCAAGGGAATCCTCCGTCTTAGCAGCTTTGCCATTAGGACTGCTGAACAGGATGTAGTTTAAGTACACAGGTAGACCTTTTCAAAGTGTCTTCACAGGGCAGTGCATTGTATTCTGTTTTTTTGTTTACCTTCAGTATTTGTGATGATTCATAGTGGCCACCTTTAATCTTTGCTTTCACCGTCAGAGTGTATTTGGAGGATCACACAGTGCTGAAGAGGATGGTCATGACATTTATTCAAATGTGCTACTTTTACAAATGTATAAATCTGAATAACAGACTCTAGGCTCACATCTGTGCTTTCATGTCTGTAAGGCAGGATTGTATGAGTAGCATCAGCCAGGGTTTAGAGCACAGAGCATGTTGATAATGTAAAATAACAAAGGCAGACTATTGATATGTGCTGTGTACAAACAAAATGAATTAGACTTAGTGTTTTTGTGTAATGCAGTGCTTACATAATGATGATGCCAAACAGTATGCAGTAAATGAATATTTAGTCTTGAGACAATAATAAGACAGTGGCCTTTTGTTGAAGGAGTGTCCTTCTCAAGAGGTTAAATCACGTACTCAATTCCACCTGAAGGAAATATGGAGAAAGCAGCAGCTCATTATTGTTTCCGTAAAAGATTGGACGCCAACATCCAAACAATCAATGCAGCAAATTACAAAGTGACACTCAACAGGGCAACTGCAATCAGATCCTCAATAAAACTGCACCACCAACAGGAAAAATGGGTACAGCCAGGTGCAACTACCAATTCAGTCTGACAGTGAGGGGTAAAGAAAAAAGACAGCGAGAAAGAGTATGAGAATAACACACAGCAGAGAGATGCATTTAAAAGAACAACATATCAGCGTAATGTTACCAAGATGCACAATCAGACCAAATGAGAGTGGATGAGTTGCATTTAAACATCTTTAGGTAACTTGTTTTTATTACCCTATTCTTTGTTGTTTCTACAGATGTTACACTGTAATCTGTTTAAATAAATGAGTTATTATGCTAACACTATGTTCAGTTGTTGTCTGTTTGATATTCAGTGTGATCTGTTGACTTTTCCACACGGCTTAGTCAAGTCAAAAAGCCACAAAAAGAATTAATTAAATAATGATGTCACCGTAGAGAGAGATCACTTTGAGCGGCTACACCTTTGGCAGACCTGACCTCCACCACTCACGGACATATCTGTGTCTGGTCATGTTAAAGGATCAGTGAGCAGTCTATACTCCAGTGAGTCAATTCACTCAGCTCCTGCTCTAAATTACATTTCTGTTCTGAGGTGCTTTTCTCCCCTGCCACCTCTGCAGAGCTGGTGTGTGGTGGTGGTGGGGGGGTACCTCTGAACACTGGGCTGCGGCTGTGATAGAATGGGGGCTGTGAGGGGCTATAGTGCTGAATACCAAATGGACATGCAGCGTGCACAAGAGAGCAATGAGAGGAATCGGTGAATGAGTGGGAGGCAGGGAAACCCCGCACAGGACAGAAGATTCAATGCAGCAGCAGGGCTGATCCTATTTGAAAAGCTCATTTTTAGTGAGAAATTATTTCAGTGGAGCTCTCGATAACTCAGGACCTGTTAAAGCATAGCCGAGCAATGTAAACATGCTTCATACACTATATAAGACATCGAGATGATGCCAATGGGACATCAGTCTAGCAGCAGTCTGTCGCAGAAACCCCTGCTTAATAGGCATACGCAACAATTTATGTGCTCTCACTCCATCTCTGTTGGGTCTTGGCAGATCTCTGAGCCACAGCCTCCTAATGCTGTGTGACTGCACCCCCCTGGACTGCTGCTGGATGTGTCTGTCCACCCGCACACTCAGAAATCAGGGAATCCCTGCAATTCCTGGCTCCACTCCACCCTCATTCATTCAGACATTTACTCCGCCACCAGCCTCCGGCGTGTGCAGCACAAAGGGTTCAGTTATCATTAGGGAAGCATTATTCTGCCTATGACAATGATAAAACAGCCTCAGCAGATACTGCAACTATTGCATAGATGAGCCAAAGAACATTTTAGGAAGCATCAACACAAAGTCAGTGAGAGTTCTGCAGTGCCAACCCTAACCATATATGTTATTTGAATAAACAATTGCCCCCACAATGAACAGACTTAAGCTAATGAAAATAATGCTTCTTTTCTTTCAGTCTGTAAGAGTCTACATTGTATAAAAGCCTAACATTTATCTCTGTTGCCTGTAACAACCTGAATATATTTCTATGTGCAGCAAAGGTGTGTGAATACAGTTAGTTTGAAAATGGCCTCTGCAAACTTTATAAATGACTCATCCCTGTTGCAACACAGCCACTACGACAATCCTCACCGAAGCAACAACCATTAGAGCCAACAACTGCTGTAAACATGGGGGACATTGGTGTCATTTATAAAAAGGTGGTTCAGTACAGAGCCTGTAATTTACAGATGTACATAGTTAAACTCACAAGACAGAACAAACTTGTGCATTTGCTGTCTTTTGCCCTAACGTCATAAAATACATTAGTCACAATTCCCCAAAGCTTTAAGTGCATCTGCATAATTAGTGAAGAATCTGTCATCAATGAATAATAACTTTCTCCTGATTCTCTTGATCTGATTGTTGGTATGTTTTGAGTAGGTGATGATTATCTAAGATACATTACATCCTGAGACACTTAATATTCTGCAGCTTCATTCTACCGTAAAGCTTCAAATCCATGACAACATTACTTCCTTTAGAGAGGCTTGATTCTTTAATCCTAAACATCAACTGGATTTCACAGTTCAATCCCTGTCATTATTTTTTCCTATGAAAAAATCCATCAAACAAAATCCACGTCTGGCTGGAATGAGGCTGCAGTGTTGCATGATAGGACCCACTGTACCTTTTGTACCTCTTTAGTGCTTGTCTACCTGCAGGTATTGTCAGCAGAGAAGATAGACTATAACATGTCATTTTCTGCCAGCTTCTCAGAAAACTTTATAGCATATAAACTTTTTAGAATTTAGGAATATTCTTTATTCTACGTGTCTAACCCAAAAGTGCATTAAGGCTCTGATTCCTAAGCAAATTTATCCATTTTAAAAACAGTCTCCTGAAAAAGTAAAGTATGATAAAGAGCAGGAAAACTAGCTTTTTGCTGCATTGCACCTGTTCAAAACATAGCCTTCCTAACTTTGGCTGGGAGACGAGATGAGTGCCAGGTCCCATGACCACAAGGCTCTGGTCGTGCTACTGCATACACTCAGCTCTCCCCAAACACATAAGACGCACAAACAACAGCGACTGTCCTGCTCCTGGATGGATTAAAGTGCCATATGCTATCAACATAAGATAATGGCTTGTTATAGTGCTGTGGTGTAGTCATGTGTCTTACCTGTGGGAGCAGACAGTGCTGAGGAGGAGCACATAGACCACGACGACCCCCAGTCCGGGGATGTTGGGCTGAACGCGAGCCTCGGCACCATCTGACCGCGGAGATCCACAGGCGGCGGGGTGTTCCCGATGCGAGGGGGCGTGGTGTGTGTGAGAGAGAGAAGGAGAGAGAGAGAGAGAGAGAGAGAGAGAGAGAGAGAGAGAGAGGGGTCTGCCCTTGAACCCATTGGGAGTTTATTAAGACAAATTCCTTCAATAATTACGTGTATGTTTTTACATTGCTGCTTGGGCTACGGTCTGGACTTTAACATTACAGACTATGTATAAACATGTGCTACTTTGGATCAAATGGGTTCTGATGAAAACCATTATCTCAGCATAGCCTAGGCTTTATCATGAAATGAATAGGCCAGGGGCATGCCAGGAAGTAATGAAGAAACAGCACTTTCGTCTATATTCATGCGAATATTCGACTAAATAGCCGAAGTTATAGTGTAATTAAGAGCCTTTTTTATTTATACCATATGAAAAAGGAGGAGAGGAAGGAGACAAAAAACTGCAATCTGTATCAAACAAAAAAAAATCTAGGCTTTTTGTGAATTAAGTAAGAGTCATGGGACAAGCTTTGCATTTAAATAAAGTACCACATCCAGTTTATGACTAGAACAACAAAGATAAAACAGTTGGTCACTTGGTCATCTTGCTCTTCTTGTTGTAGAGCAGATCCTGTCCACACGGCGGCGGTATGTAGCAAACTCTACTCTACTTTATTCTGCTCTTTTGTGTTGTCGTTGTCTTTAAACAGGAACAAAATCTGCACAGCACTTACCCCGGCTCCTTACAATAAACTAATTAAAATACGGATTATTATGGAGGAATATAACCCCGGTGACGAGGTAACAATATTGAAACCTGTTGTAACAATATTTATTTAACTGTTGACAGATCATCTCGACTTCAGTGTAGAAGAGGTTCAAATTAGTTTGTTAGCTACATCAGCTAAATGCTAACGTCTTTCCGTCAAAGGGTGTGGTTTTCAGCAATATTTTCGTACTTTTATTATTAATACTTACATACGTAGCTGTAATAAACGAATAATAACTGCTCCCAAGGTATTTCAAAGTCTACTGATGATAGATTTAATATTGTCACCATTAAAAGTTGCCGCCAATATGCTAAAGCGTTAATTAACAAGTAAGTTAGTATTTATATTGACTGATATTATGCGGGCCTTTTTGGTTAATTTCAATTATTTTGGGATTTGTAATAGATGTTGATTGTTGTATATATTTGTAAAACATTTGCAAGTTTTAATTCAAGTTTACCTTTTCCACAGGTCCTTTTTAACCCTGATGAAGCCACTGTCTCAGTTAAAGAGGTATCTTTCCTCCTGGAAACATTATTTACTGGCTTAATGATTTTGAATGAATTGAACAGAGAACATGGCTTTGCCTGTGGTTTGTTTCAGTGTATTGAAGCAGTCATCGGTGGATCAGATTATAACCAGAATAAAGTCAACCAGTGGACTGCCAACATCGTGGAGCATTGCCTAAATCACTTTGTAAAACAAGGGCGGGCCTTTAAATACATGGGTAAGGTGACTTTATCTAAAATAATAGATTATTTATCTGAATATTTGTAAAGTATGTATTTGTTTTGTGGAAACATGTGTCAGACTAATGATCTTTTCTGACCTCTTTCAGTAAACTGCACCATAATGCAGAAAAGTGGCGCAGGTCTCCACACAGCAAACTCCTGTTACTGGGACTCTGCCACTGACGGTGAGACACAACTTCACCCTGAAAACAAGTCATTGACTACTCATGGACTTTTTTACTGATCTACTTTTAATTTACACAATATTCGAAAAATGTGCAATATACAATAACCATTATAAATATTGTGGTAACAATATTACCTGCAATATTTCAATTTAAAAAAAAGAAATACAACACTCTAGACTTACTTCCACTTGTCAAAGCAGCTAAATCAGTATAGAACATTATACCAGGACTAAACCAGATCTAAACCAGGACTTTATTTGGTTGCACCAGTTTCATTTAAAGCTTTGTTTAGACAATTTTGACAAAAGAAAAAGTAACAGGTTATTGTGTGCTAACGATAAATTTGTAATATATTGTGGAGCCCGACAGTAATGCTAACTAACTATAAAGTTTAATCTAATCTTGGTTGTGTAGACCTTATTTTCAATTGTTTAAGATTGTCTAAGACCTAACACTAGAGCTCCCTGTCCATAATCTCTTGCTATGTTATTAACTGTAAAAATGCTCATTGAGGTTTCCTATCTGTCTCTTTTAGGGAGCTGCACAGTGAGGTGGGAGAACCGCACCATGTACTGTGTGGTCAGTGTCTTCGCTGTTGCCGTTGCATAACACAGAGCTGCGCTGTTCTTTTATCATGCCCCGAAGAGGTGCTTAATATAGCCCAGAAGTCACAAGGATCCTTTGACTATACTTTGAGATAGATGTTTATGTACAAAGCTCATTTCTACCCATAAGTAAAACCACAACAAAAACTAAACTAAACACAGTGATACAAGTGGTTGGTGCTTCGGAGAGTCTAGGTCTAATGCAGTATCAAACAGCTCAATGCTATTTCCTTACAGTAGGATAATGAAAAGTCTTAGACGAAGACATGTTGAAAGGAATAGATTTGAAATAAATGAGTGTTAGAATATAACGTTTGGTGACCATTGTCTTGCACTTTTTTTTATGTTATTACCCAAGTGTTAAAACATGAACTCAAAATACTGTAATGTACCTGTAATTAGAGTTGACTTGAGTGTTTCTAGATTGAATGTTGCAGTTATTGTGTCATGCTCCTTACCTTTCCTCTTATGACCTCTATGTTGTTGATATTTCCTGTTAAAATTGTAAAGACTTCTTTTTTTTTTTACAAAATAGTGAACTGAATTTATTCTCGGTCCACTGTGCTTATTGAAGGTGTGCATCCTTCCACCGCTTATCCGGGGGCTGGGGCAGTCTTTCATTTAAATGCCTTTTTCAAAGTGGCTGTAGGCGAGTTTGGGCCTCTAGATGGCGATAAAAGCTAGCATTAACTCTCATTCAGCACATGAATCGAGACAGTTTTCACATAATTTATTTTATTTCAATATAAATTTATTTTTAAGTGTGTCTTTCCACTCATAAGAATGACATCTCTCTCTTACTCTCTCTCACACACACACACACACACACACACACACACACACACACACACACAATTAAAACTAAATAAAAATGCAGATAAACATTTTACATCAGGACTTCTTTTTGTTTAATTTTAACCAAAGCCATTTAATTTTTTCCTAATTGTGCAAAATATGTGAGTGATGTTTGTGCTTTGCAGTAATATTTTCTGTGGTTGCACAGGCATGTTTTTTTTTGTTTTTGTCATTTTTACAAAGAACACTGCAAAATATCACATCCTCATTCAACACAAATACAACACAGAAGCAGCGCGTTGTAATGATAAAGCTATTATTGAGAAGTTAAAAAAAGCAGATTGTTTGCAGCCGTTAAATTTGGGTGTTAAGAAATGCCTAGTACAAAAACATATCCCCCGTCCCATCTGCGGAGGTACCTTCATTTGAGGCACTACACATGCAAACATCCATGCTAAACAGAGATATTAAATACAATCGGCTTGAACACATGGCTCATTGTGAATTTTTTGCAATGCAGCATATAAGTGAACACAGTCTGTAGAGTAAAAGTGGTGGCTCCAAACTTTTTGGATCAGAAGGCTGCAAAATGTCTGATTAGGATATTGGTTTCCTTGGTTTTGTGCACATTGTTTGTAGCCAGTAAACAATCAAGTTGAGGAACTCAAGCCAGTAAACATCAACTTTCCTCTTGTAGGAGCAAGAAATGAGAATACTGGAAGAATGGTGTTAAAAGCAAACTCAGGGATTCATGTGGCACTTAAAAGCTTAGGATATACTAAGTTACAGTAGTCAATGCATTAGATACAGTAAATACAAGGTAGCGTGTCGAAGCACACAGGAGCACTGACACAAGCTAGAATTAAAATATGCAAACCTTCAAGCATTTAGAATAAGTATATATTAACTCAATGGAAACTTTATTAAATTGACAAAGTAATTCTACCTCATGTAATGCGTGCTAAATGATTATCTGATCACCAATCCAGTTTATGAAGCAGTATATTGCAACTCTTTATGTATTATTGTCAAATAATTGTTATCTACTTGTTTTGTTTGACTATTAAATGCCATCTACCAAAGGCAAAAGTTAATATAATTTAAACTAACCTTTCAAACGTTGCACAGCTCATTATGACCAACGCTGCCATTAGTTCCAGTGTCTATATTATTGGCCATTTCATTAGGAATGTCATAGATTGTGTCATTGAGAACATCATAGGTTGTATCATTGGGCAGGTCTTCAGTTGTGTCACTGGGGTGTTCTTTTTTAGAGCTGGGGCTGAGGCATGGCGGCTCCAGGGCAGCTTTTCCTATACTCCTGGTCGGTGTTGCAGCAGTGTTGCACATTAAACAGAGCAGAGCAGAGCAGTCCCAAATGCCCTTGGTCATGCTGGAGGAAAAGAGTCTTCGACATGGATGGCAGAATTGGTAAAAGACCATCATGAAGACAATCCCAATGGCGTAGGCTACAAGAAGCTGCAGCATCAACAGTGGGGCACAGATGGATTTGTAGAAGTCAGTCTTAAAAATGTACCACAGCAAGAGCAGAGAGGCGTTCTCCACAAAACGCAGCATGTAGTAAACAGCCATGCGATACCAGTTCTGGGACTTGTTGATAAGGTCTGGGTCGCTGAGTTTTACCTGCACAGCTGACCAGCAGAACATGTTGATGCCAGCATAGAGGAAGGTCAGCAAACAAAGCACAATAGTGGTTCCTACTCTGGAAAGCGTTTTTTCAATGTTCTCTGGGAAAGGTGAATGGCTCAGCCAGAATAGGATCCATGGGTAAAGGGAGAAAACCAGAAAGTTTAAAGAACCACAGGCAGCACCCAGAGCTGCAGCACAGAGCTAAACAAGACCAGGACCACAACCCGAGTGGCAATCTCAAAGCTCCGCCACAGGAAAATGCACACGTATGCCATCGGCTGCACATCCACTTCGTAGTCATCATATTTGATCTTAATTGCGAGAATATTGCAGCGCAAGGCTCCGTAGACAATAGACAGGAGAGAGATTACCATTAATGTGCCTGAGATGGGAAAAGACAAAGAACAATTGATGTGAAAAGAACTGTAAAAATACATGCACACCGGCATAAATACTTTCATCCTGGTTCTCAAACAGGATGCCTGACTTTACTCTAATGCAACCTTTTTTAAATGTTCCCGTGAATAGACACTGGCTCCCACACTATCTCTACAAACACACTATAGGACTGCCCTGACCCCAGATCAGCACCGACTGGCAACAACACTATGTAACACTTCAAGTTACATAATACCACTTTGACTCATGACAACAGGGGTGGACAGATGCTCAGTGGAGCTGCAGTGATTCTACAGAGAAATGCAGGATAAACAAATACACCAAATTTTTATATTATATTAATATATATAATTTATATTACAAATATTTATATAATTTATATAAAATTGTATTAATGTGCATAAAGGCGCCAAGAAAAGATGGAAAAAACTTTTGCAGACACCATTTTTTTTTGTTTTCTGTTATTCTGAAAGTGTAAATGATGGAAATAAAATCTAACTTTTTTTTACTTATTATAAGGATGTCTAATCTGTCATTTGATGCCTTTTGGAGATTTTTCCATCTTTTCTTGGCGTCTTTATGCACATTAATAAAATGTTTTACCTGGGGTTCCCAAACTTTCGATCCCCACTGTATGTATATAGAAAAATGAGGTGCAATGAGGTTATTTTGTCACAGTTATTGTAAAATCCAACCCATCCAGCCCTCACCTCTGCCGATGGACACCCCCTGCTGCAGGACGCAGATGTAGAGCTGCAGAGTGACTTGGGGGGCAGATCCAAGGAATGCTTGAATGACAGATGTGCGGGCGAAGGCTGCTCTGTGTGTGAAAAGCTTTCCCTCCGCCTGCCCCACCTGCCGCTCCACCTCCTCGGACTGTCCCCTGCGGGGCATCTGCTTCTTCCTGGTGATGCTGACATAAGGCTCCTCCACACGACCCACACTGCCATAGATACAAAACGCCTCGAGACACCTATGGCACAGGAGCAGCTGGAGACAATTAGGAAACTACAAACATTGGAAAATGGAGCAGGATTTAAATGGCATTGAGAATTGGCAGAAAGAAAGAAGTGCTATTAATTTATTTGTAGACAGAAATGAGAAGACAGATCTGCACACTTTGTTTAAACCTAAAGCTGAATAATTCAAATAACTACTCATTAAGTACAGCTATGAGCTACTCCACCCACTTTTCTTGAATGGGATCCAGAAATAACATGGTCAAGCAAATAGCTATCACAAAACAGTAATAAATAAAATATCCCTGATGCATATTAACATAAGAGGCCAATACATTACAAAGGCTAAAATCATTTTATCAATGAATTAAAGAAAGATACTACTCGAGTGATGAGTGCAGACAGAGGACCTGAGGTCGAGGTGGTGCTGCTCTAGTGGAGCAGTGGTGATTTATAGTGCCAATAAAATAAAGGCTGATTAAAACCACAGAGAGGCTGTCGGACTGACAGTTTGTCAAACGATGCACAGTGAACATCACCAGTTTGATTAATAAAACTGTTGATGCCTTTTGAGAAATGTAAAAATGTCTAGATAAAGGAATTAAGACCAGAGTGTGTGTTAGTTTACAACAGAGTTAAAAGGCATAGTGTAGTCTGTTAGCATTTAAAGTGGAGGCCATTACACCTTTCTTCCTCTGCTCCCTGTTTCCTGTCTAGAAATTGTCTCTGTCAAATCAAAGCAAAAAACACTGACTGCAGTAAATCTTATCGGGAGGGAAAGGGATGTCCCGGTAGCTCACTTAGTAGAGCGCATATCAAATATCTGGGAGACCCGGGTTTGGTTCGGGTCATTTGCCTAAAGTCACTCCCATCTTTCTCACCCTGTTTCCTGTCTATCTACTGTTTACTGGCAAATAAAGGCAAAAAGTCCCAAAAAAGAATTATCTAAATGGGGGAGGCTGTGGGTAGGACACAGTGTTGTTTTCGGGCAGAGGAAGTGCGTGTTGGAGACAGGGATATTTCCCTGTGCTGCCAGAGATAAGAAGCCAGCGGTCACGTGCTATTCTTAGATAGGCTCTTCACTGACGACAGTGTGTACAGTAATCATTTGAGTGCATGGGAAACGACCTGGGCCAGACTCGGTCATAACCACAAAAGCCTCCCAATGAGAACTCCATAAACTGCAAAACATCTGCTCAACTGGGCAACCACAGAAAATCAACTAAACAAGCTGTCACTGGAGCTTTATGATTTCATTTCAAAACTGGTTAATATTCTGTTTTGAAAAAAGTTAATGTCTTTCTGCTCTGTGTTCACTCTTTTTCACAGACTAACTTTTACAGCAGACAATAACAAACGCTCAATAGTTCCATAACATTTCATTAAGAATAAGCTAAAAGATTTACAGTATTATTTATTGATTCATTTTGAGCACACACACTGAGGGGATCTACAGTATCTTGGACAATGTCAACACCTTTGTTTAAAAACAGACACACACACAACACGGGAGAAAGGGAAGAGCTGAAGAGTCCGAGAAGATTCCTGAAGATAAGGGAGTTCACAAGAGTGGACTGACGTTCCACTGCAGCACTAAGAGCCATTAGTTACTTTTCACAGGAAGCATCTTGAAGCCCTCTATGCAAACAAAGGCTTGTCCTTTTCCCGGATGCTTTTCGATGAAATGCCAAAACGTCTTCCAGCCTCTCTTTAAGACACACGTTTACCTTGTTTAATTTAGGTTTCATCTCTTTATTATAGCCTACTTTTCTATTCTTCTGTAAGCAGTGAGCAGATACATTCACCGATACCACTTAAAGAGACATAGAAGAGCCATGTCAAGCTTCCACTATTGTCATACAAGCTACAAACTCTGTAGCCCTGCAGGGGTGAAAGAAGTAGGCTCATGACTGCTACAGCTGAGGCCGGTGGTCCATCCAGGACTGGACCAAGCTTACAGAGAACCAGCAGGGGTTTAAGCACATCAGCTCCATTATGTCTGCTGTATGTGGATGACTATATGTGCTTTTCAGACAGAGCACTCATAAATAAATCAGTCACTTCCTGGCCTTGTGTGATCATGCCTGAAGGTGATCAAGCACCGCTGAGATTAGGGTTTGTCAGTGGTAAAAATAGAACACATTGATAAACATTGAACCGTTAATCCCGCACTAAATGGGGCAGAGGGATGTAGGACTGTGACTGCAGCAGGCGAGGTGTGTGTGTTATGTTGTATTATGTTGTAAACAAAAGGAGAACACAGTCAGCTGCATTTCTGACAACAATAAACAGCTTATGGGCAGCAGCAGGTCGGACATGTTTAACAAGGAAACCACGCGTGAATGCGACACCTTTGGTAGATGACACTGCGTTGGCGTAAAAACAAAACAAGGCACTGACCTGACGATGGGTCCGAGCTGCAAAATGTGCAGCAGCAGGATGAGCGGTCTGTCCCGGCTCAGGTCCCGGTGGATGAACGTGAGGGTGAGCTGCACGAGCACGGAGGGTACGAGCGTAAAGAGGAGCGTGAGCCCCTGCCAGATCTGGTCCCCTGCGGAGCTGTACGTGGAGCTAAGGTACAGCGCGGCAGTGGTCTCGGCTGTGAACAGAGACACCGACACAAAGATGGAGATGGGGAGGCGCATCCTTCTCTCACGCCGCCATTTGGGGGCCACCGAGCAGACCCCCGTCGATGGGACTGCGCTGTTTCGGACACGCGTCCCCCTCCGGCACGTCTCATCCGCGCTTTATGTCAGTCAGTGGAATGTTTTCAGTGTGCAGCAAACCGCGGGGGGCGCACGAGGAGATCCACTCTTCAGTGCGCAAGCGCACGGCTCCTGTCATAGCGCTTTCCTGCTGAGACAAATATGAGAAGTGTGCTGCAGAAAGATAAGGCAACAAACAGATGCAGTCAATCAACTGTGTTATCCTCTCAACCCTTCACTTGCACAAAATGTTCTTGTTATTGTTTTCAAGTTACAGAAGTTACAGGAAAGCCTGTCATATTATATAATGCAGGTTCATATATATTTTGCAACTCACCAGACATCAATATATTTGTATTGTTAAAATAAAATCCTGTTTTCTCTTTCTCCATCCAGAAAGCTATATGTTTTTCAAAAATATATAAAATATATTTAGCATGCTACTGCTTAATTCGTGCTGTAATTATATTTTATATTGTAATGGAAATAAAGATGAAAACAAAACAGCCTTCTTCATTATCCATTTGTAAATTAACATCACTCCCAGAGACTTTTATGAGACACTTTATTTGTTACAATGATTTAGAATTTGTTGTGGATCACTTTCTGCACACAAAGACACAGCATAGAAATGTCTCCACAACAGGCACAGAAAGCTCTGGGAAACTGCTTTGGTGTTTTAACTTCACAGACTTTTGAAACATCGTCAGCCAAAGCATTTTCAGTTTCCTCTTTACACAGAAACGCTGAAATTTTTATTTTTTTTATTTTTTTTTCTGTAAGGCCTCATTTGCACTTGAAATGTGCCGTCTATGTAAAATGTTCTTACATATTTGCCTTGCAGAAAGGTAGCATGAACAGTGAGCTGGAAGAAAAAAAGTGACCATCTCACAGCATTGACAAGTTTTTACCACAAATCTATTGCACTTGTCTTGTTTTTACACATAAATAACAAAGCCCCCATATCAAAGACATTTAAAACATCCAAATGACATAAAATAGCTTTCAAGATACTAATTTTGAACAGTATATCTTGATATCTGCTGTCTGCAAGTATAGCGCATAATACAACCTAGTACACAAAGTCTGTGATTCTGTGATTGGACATAGGCCGTGTGTGACTCTGAGCTGGTGAAGTGCTAGATACAAATTTAAAGGCATTATGTGAGGCTTGTTTTATTTGATTGCTGTTGGACTTTCCATTTACTTAATGTACTGTATATGTGCCGGTGTGTTTCTGACCTGAGAGCATCACCCAGATACAACAGTTTCACTCCACCAGAAAGCATTTAGTGCAAATAACTAGCCTACATTGCAAGTTGAAATGATATAACATGTTTTTTGAAAGCTTGGAAGCTGAACATCTTTTACTTAAAACGACACAAAACAAGACCACTTTCTATTAAATGTAAGAGTTTTTTTTTCTTAAACATACTCTTCTTTTACTGTGATAAAATTTACAATCCGAGTTTCTATTAATCCATCTCATAAATAACTAGAAAAGGAAGGAATGATGTCTGTTTGGATGAACGGCAGTGACCTGGGACTTGTTCACACAAAAACGCTGAAAAGAGGGAACTCGGATTGGTCCGGCTGCAGGAGGTCCACCAGAAAGCAGACAGTTCCCGACAGGCCTTCGAACAAACTGTAGATGCTGGTTATGGAGCGTGAGCCTGTCTTAAACTCTTCTGTGAAAATGAACTCTGCAAATCTTCAGAGAGAAAAGAAAATAAAAAACATCATCTAACAAGCGTTACCCTTTTTAATTTCTGAATGTTTGAACGTGAGTGACAGAATTTCTTGCCTCTGAGCTCGATAGATGTATTTGGAGTTTCCCGTGAGACGATAAAGCAGGAGGAAGACATAAGCGCTGCCTGCGACTCCGTGACAGATGCCAGGGCCTTTCTTGAGCAGGCCTTTCTGCCACACCAGCTCCCCACTGCGGATGCACGTGTCCAGGTACTGTGGCTTCTTATTGATCAAGTAGGCTTTGGCAAAGAGATACGCCACACCTGCAAGAACCGCAACAGGCCTGTTTTAACCTGAGCCATACCTACACTACATAGTTACTTCAGTTCATCATAATTAAAGCAGGCATTAGTTTCACTGCGGAAATTTCAGAGATGTCTTTGAACAACATGTTAAAAATGGCATGTAGCGACATGCCAGATTCCAGTTCCACTTCTAACACCCCTCCGTTTTTAGAGCATGTGAGCAGCTACGTTATCTCTGCAGGGACATACTGTTGTGTCTGAATAGGTCAATGTTTCACACCTTCATCAGAACTGTGTGTTCAAATAAGAAAAGCAAATGCACAGTTCAGTTTGTCCACTCTGGGCAGTTGTAGGAACATGAACAAGAAGTAATAACTCCTTCCACTGGGCTCTAATAATAATGGAATAGATTTATATTGCTTTTCTCCCAAGTGACTCAAAGCGCTTATTATTCATTCACTCCACAGTCACACACTGGTGGTGGTAAGCTACATCTGTGGCCACAGCTGCCAAGGGCAGGGCATCTGTGGCTACAGACGTGGGTTAGATGTCGTGCCCAAGGACACAACAACATTGTGAACCAGGAAGAGTGGGATTCGAACCACCAACCTTCCGGTTAGACCACTCTACCACTGAGCCATTGTGCCCTCTATAGAGCATTTAATGTCTATTTTTAACCAATGTGTTCCATTTGATTAAACTGGATACTACCATCCAATGCATCTACCACTTCAGTAACTTCAAAATCAAAATCAAAAGTTCCCTGGCTGGGAAAGTAGCCCCTTTAAATCTTTATATTCATGTCAACATACCCGGCGCTCCATGGCACCAGTGGACCAGTTCATTCTCTCTCTCAATGATGGCGCCCAGCTCAGCCGGCCAGTTGCAGTTCTGCTCCTGATTCATGAGGAAGTCGACGCTCTGCCAGACCAGGTCCTTCTCTGTGCAACTGAGCATGTCCTGGAAGCTCAGAAGCATCTGTAGCACGGACGAAAGGCCATGGGCTGCACCTGACGGGAGGGGCACATGGCACGCACCAAAACAAGCATGCAGCAAAGCACCATGCCAGGCACACAGAGACAGACACAACCCCGAGCAAAGGGCACAGCATTCACTAAAGGCTACTGGAGACTACAGCCTGTAGAGCACTATACATACTTGACACTCACAGCTGGAAAGTGTTTGTTTTCCATTTGGACATCGTTCTATTAATTAAGGTGAGCTTCCGTCAAGTACATAAGGAGCTACACATTCAGTGGTCCTCTAAAAACACGTTAAAACCACTTGTTAGTGCACAAACCTGTACCTGTAGAAGCTTCATGATAAACTAGGTCGGTGAACTAGTGTTGAAAAACATTTTAACATATTTGTATAAAATGATAAGATTATTAAAGCAATGGTTAGGATTACTGCCATGTATGCGTATCCATAATCAATCTATTGAAGCTGCTGGGTTGGTTAAGAAACACACTGGAAGGGCAGATAGGAGTACCCCACAGAAAATTAACAACTTTTGGCTGACAGCCACAAAACTAAACTATTGCATCATACACCAGTACACACAAGAGGAGTGAGAGTAATATGTCTCATTTTTCTCCACTGTGACATTGTCTAGTGAGAACAGGTGTGTGTGGCCCTCTTCAATGTGCTGCTCTGGAATCAGATAGGTTGGCAGTGGCTCTGGACTCTCTGGCGTCTGTTCGTCTTTGAGCCATATTCACCTCCCTTGTCATTGCGTCTGTATGCGCCACATTTTCATTTATTCAGTGCATTGAAATCACTCCTGTCCTTTGGGTGATGCGTAGCTTCTTAATTAGTACTCCTGTCTTTCTTCAAAATACTGCATAAATGAGTTGCAATACACTGACTGTGGATAAATATCAAAAAGTGAAACCTTAATCTTCAAGAGGCACAGGCATGCTAAATAAAGTAAGGGAGTAGACATTATTGTTCATTAATCATGAAGAATCCATGCAGGTAACAGCTTTCCCATAGTGTCTGTGAATTTCCATTTTTTGATTTTGAGCAATCTGTGCAAACTGTGAGACATGCAACATCCTAGTGGTCATTTAACCATATAATTATACTCGTTTAGTAATTTATTGCCCTACTCCTCCATGTTATGTAGCTCCATGCAAACTGGTCAGCGGGATGTGCTTACTATGAACTGTGTTTGAAAGTTACTGTATGATCTGTTCTTCCGATGCAGTTAAGAAAAGGAGAGTATAGCTTCAAACAAGTTAACAATACAAATTTTGTCACCAGCTCTCTTCGGGGGCTACATTCACACTGTTGGCCTCGGAAGTGGATCGGAGCTGATTGTCCGCCACTTGCACAGGTTTATTTCTTAAGACCAGTGTTTAGTAGTGACTTAAAATATGGTTTAGAAAGCTCAAAATGAACACAGTGAACTGCCTTACTTTTAGTTCATTGTCTTTTTAAGCAGGAGCAGCACGTCCCACACTTGATCTTATTTAGTACAGTGAGTATATAAATAAAATCAGATCTGGGACACTTTTTCCATCAGTGTGAACATAGCCTTAGGTCTATACTTCAGGAGAGTATCATCTCTGAAACGCTTTACACCCACCACAAAGCAGACCGTTTCTAATATTTTCACAGTGTAATTACAGAGGATCCTCTTATGGTCAAAGCTCAGCAAATCTTAATTCCTCCTCATAATTCATAATCACAAAGGTCTACCTGGATCAAGTCTTAAAGGGCACAGCTATAGCTATGTCAGAAATCTGCTTGAAACTGCTGAGCTTACCGAGGTACTCAGTCCCATAGTACGAATACATGAGAGGGAATGGCTTCCTCTTCCTCCTGCTGTACTGCTTCCCAGACTCTATGATGGCCTGGCAGATGGATTTGATTTGATCTTTGCTGAGAATCTGCAATAAATGGTCCTGGTTAGTTTCAGGACTCCAGGTTGCATGTGAAATATATAGTGCAGAAGAGTGAGAGAAAACTACAAAGCATGCATTTAGAAAACATAAACATGACAGTGTTTACTACATGATGGGATGGATTGATATTACTGCTTTATGCTGTTTTTTTTTACTGCTGTGTGTTTCAACAGGATGACCTAGACACATTGTTGGCTTGTTTTATGTATCAAAGCCTGTATTTATTGTTCAATATACCTTTCATTTCCTTCACTAATTGGTGTAGCCTACATTAATATAGAAATATAGCTTATGTAGACATATAGTTTACTAGAAACACTTTACAAGTCAATGTCAATACAATCAAACACCCAAACTGTAACTGCCCCTAGAGTAGGCTTGTGTTTTATATTCAGCAGGAAACAGCTGAGTAATTTTATAGTTCAGTATTGCGTAAGTGAATCTAGGCTATGGAAACGCTGACCCATTTAAAGATTACCCTAACCCTTTGTTTTTTTTATATTTTGACAGAAACACGTGCTGGAGACTGGGTGTGTGTTTTTACCTCGATGCCCAGTTTCTGTTTAAGAACCAGGGCTGCGCACAGGTATCCGGCGCGCCCCACGAACAGCTCATCGGAGCCGCACTCCAGGAAATGAATGGGGGCACACACCTCCCACAGGTTGCGAAATTTGGTCAGCGGTTTCACGAAGTCAGCCAAGCCCAGAGCCTTGTATATCATCGCGGCTACGGCGTAGATGCCCGCGCCTCCCAGCAGGAAGGCGGCTCGCATGTTCTTGTCTGGCTCCGCGTCCACGGACCGCACCGACACATCGATGATCTGCTTGGCGGTCTTCAGGTAGGCGTCCCGCTGCTCGGAGAAGAGCGGACACTCGCTGACGTGGTAGAGCATGTACGCCACCCCGGCCGGACCGTCGTACAGCCCGCCGTCGCAGTCACTGATATCGAGCGGCATCTTCTTGAGGATTTTGTCCACAGTGGCGATGACGGCGGGGACGATGACCTCGGCGCCCTGTCCCGGCAGCAGGGCGCCTCTGTAGTCCGAAAACCTGTTGGCGAAGCAGCGGTTGTTCTCCATCACCGTCAGTCACTGCGAGCTCAAGGTTCCAAGAGGATGAGGTGCGAGCTGCTCTGATTGCTCGTCGGATCACGTGCACCTGGAGCTGATTGGATGTCAGACTGGATGCAATGGCTGTGACTCACACCGGAGTCTGGGACGTGGGTGCTTTCCTTTCACCGTGTTTTTTTGTTTATATTTACTACTTTCTCTTTTTGTTGGACAGATACAGGTTGTTGACAAATATAAGACAAGAGGTAAGACTATTACACAAGGACATAAAGTTATTATTTTGAACAGAGACTGGACAAATGAAAGTACAACCACTGATGTTATTACCCCTCTTCATGTTTATATTGGAGCAGGATTAAGCAAAAGGTTTCATTCCGCTGTGAGTTGAAGGGCATGTGTGGAGGACAATCACGTAATGTTGAAGCACGTTCCCCTCTCTCTTTGCTTTTATATGCCACAAGACTGAAACACCGTACCATCAAGATATGAAGACGTATGCACTGTATTTGAAGACAATATGAGTGGACAGACGGACTGCTAGAAAAGTGCTTCTCAGATCGGTCTCACGGTTGATGAACTTGTTGTTTTGAGCCACTTTTCTTTCTTTCTTGTGATGTATTCACTACTATGTGTAATTTCTCAAGGAAAAACCTCCAAAAAGTGTCAACTCATTATTTGTGTCTCACCATCGAGGGGCGCCAGAAGCTGTCTCTCGCGCCTGTCGCTGTCCGTGGTGCTGAATCACACTCAGAGGAGCTGTCGAAAAATAAATGCCAGCCATCTCGAGACCACAATGACTACGATGATATCTAAAGGAGTTTGAATAAATCGTAACAATGAATAAAGCAATAATTTAAGTCTTGTAAATACACAACAAGTTTGTGTTGCTTTGAATAAAATTGTGGATTACTCCCTCTAGTCAAAAAAGAGCCATGGTGTATGTATGTGTCTTTACAATCACAGCTGTCACTTTTACTTCATATTAAGACACTTTGTATGACTTAATACCACATAAAAATGAAACAAACATTACACAAAATCAACAGAAACATACCTCGCTGGCTGACCCATGCCTAAGAAGGAAATGATTATTTTTTTAATGATGTTAAAGAGTTTTCTTTAAACTTATAGGACTTATCTTAGCTTAACTTTGCACGTTTCTTTAGTGCTTATGACATTCCCCAGTTAATTGACCCAGGTCAAATGTTAACCCTTAGATGCACAAGTGGGTAAGGTTGTTCTACCCAAATGACCCTGATCAAAGTTTACATACTCTGGTGTTTTTGGTCTGATAACATGCACACAAGTTGACACAAACAGGTTTGAATGGCTGCTAAAGGTAACCATCCTCACCTGTGATCTGTTTGTTTGTAATCAGTGTGTGTTTATAAAAGGTCAGTGAGTTTCTGGGCTCCCAACAGACCCTTGCATCTTTCATCCAGTGCTGCACTGATGTTTCTGTTTCCTGAGTCATGGGTAAAAGAATTGTCAAAGGATCTGTGGGAAAAGGTAATTGAACTGTATAAAACAGGAGAGGGATAGAAAAAGATATCCAAGTAATTGAGAATGCCAATCAAAATTAGGGATTCTGTTGAATACCAAACCAAAGTCAGGTAGACCAACAAATATTTCAGCCACAACTTCCATGAACATTGTTTGGGATGCTAAGAAAAACCCACAAACTAACTTCATTTGAAATACATGACTCTCTGAAAAAAAGAGAGTGGTGTGGCTGTTTCAACATGCACAATATGGAGGTACTTCAAGAAAAATGGGCTGCTTTCTACGCATCCCGCTTACAATACGCCAAACAGCACAGAGACAAGCCTCTAAACATCTGGAAGAAAGTCATTTGGAGTGATGAGACCAAAACTGTCTGTTTTGGTCACAACCATAAACGTTACATTTGGAGTCAACAAAGCCTATAATGAAAAGTACACCATTCCTACTGTGAAACATGGAGGTGGATCACTGATGTTCTGGGGATGTGTGAGCTTCAAAGGCACAGGAAAAGACTAATGCAGCATGTTATTAGAAAATACTGGAGGAGAATTTGCACTCATCAGCCCAGAAGCTGCACCAATGGACGTACTTGAACGTTCCAACATGACAACGATCCAAAGCACAAGGCCAGGTCATTGGCTACAACAGCATAAAGTGAAGGTTCTGGACTGGCCATCTCAGCCTCCTGAACTCAGCTTTACCATCTGAGAAAATAAAGAGCCTCATCCACAACTACCACAAAAGACTTTGAGCTGTCATTGCTGTTAAAGACGGCAATACACTGTATTAAGAACTGGGGTATGTAAACTTTTGATCAGGGTCATTTGGTAAGATTCTGTTGTCATAAGGATTTAAAAAGAGTAAACACAGTTGTTTGACAATTAATTGCTTCACCCAACCACTAACTTTGAGTGAAAGAAGTTTTTTGTGCTTCTCTGAAAAACGGCCAAAACATCACAAATTCAGGGTATGTAAACGTATGAGAACAACTGTGTTTTAAATTCAAAGTATTCCTTAAACAACATTTATTAAAAAATCGAAACTTCAATTTTTTTTTCATGACTACCTCAGGTTGCCACAAGTAAAAAATGACCCGCATTCATATGCAATGTTTATCACTGAATGTCTCTTATCAATCAACTCACTTATCACTTACAGTATAAACAGAAATAACATGTAACAGATAGGCTGTGTTTTCATGTATTGTCCAACTGGCTCATTCTGAGCTCCATTAAACTTTGTGGCTGTTGCTTCTGTGCTGCAAGGGTTCTCTCCTGGTGCAATACTTCCTCACACAGGACAAACTCATGAAAAAACTCAATAAACTCTACTCTAAAATTTCCATATAGGAATAAATGTGAAAAGCAGTCGATGTCTGTCAAAGTTTTACAATTAATTAGAGATTGTGTCCATTTTATGTTTCAGAAAATGTTAACATAAAGAATAGAAGATTTATTTAGACATAAAATCTTCAGAACCTCAACCTAAATAATTCATTATTGTGAATCTAAATTACATAGAAATGCATTGATTTCAATAAGGGTTATTTAGACCCACTTGTGGATGAGTGTAGGGTCACCTGGGCATCTAAAAATACAATAGTTCCTACAAATATTGTCCAAAAAACAAAACATAATCATAGATCAAATTTATTGCAGTTACATTTAGTCTCCTTTGCTTTACTGGACTTTTATTTAAACATTTCATTCATTATTATACCAAGGCCAAATAAAACCAAAGATAAACAGAATAGTTGCACAGCAGTTGTTCTACTAATATCCAAACATATACTACCCTACCATATTAAATAATATCACATTTAGACCATGAGTAAACCTATAAGCTTAAAGGTTAGGAGTGATGTAGAAATAAACCAGCACTAAGCCTATATGCTAAACCAGGACATTCACTACTTTTAACATTCAGATCATGTTAAAAATCCCATAAGTTTTATTCACTCGTTCTAATGAAATATTCTAAGGTAACATTTATCAGCTGCATGCATTACAAGGTGCCATTTCCAAAATTATTCACAGGCTTATCACACAGTGGAGATTAGACAACACACCTTGAAACAAATTGTAATGTGAAATAAGATTTTTAGTTCCTTTTGTTCAGAAAGAAAATCAATAATAATAGGATGAAAGCCTTGGAGATATCACTGCAAATGTCAGCATTTGACTAAAAAAAAGGTTTGATCAGAAAGAAAAGAAAAAGAGAAAAGTATAGATGTAGTAGGTCTCAATATTTGCTCAGTGGTGGACATATACAGAAAACCATAAAATAATGACAGGAAGAGGGATGTAGTGGGGCTTGATATTCAACTGGAAGAGCTTCAATCATAGCTCTGGAAATCCCATTTAACTGCATCTGGTTAATACTTGAAGAAGCAGGCGGCGCAATCAGAACAAGCTTTTGAGTGCGCCTCTGTTGGTGGCTTCAGATTGAAGCGTGGCAACTGAAAGCTTTGATGATCATTTGTCCTCAATCTTCTGCAAAAAGTCAAACAACTGATGCACTTTTAAAGGAAAACAAAATGACACGCTCTTTGAAATCATATTTTGAGTAAAGTTATGAGTAACCAGCCCAGAATCAAAATGAGGAATATTTTTGTGGCCCTATGTCTTGCTGCTTCATATATAGGCTTATAAAGAGAACTTGATTTGCATTTATATTACGTTGTGTCCAAGTGGTGCCATCCGATTATAAGCCACTCTTGTTCATATGAGGAGGCTGAGCAGGAGAGATGTTTAATGAAGTATGTAGAGTAATGCTTAAAGGAGAGACATTAAGACAAAGAAAATGGCTTCTTAGTAAAATCAATGGACAGTGCATTGACTACCTTCAAGCAGAATATACACTCACAACTATTCTGTATTTGACCTCCATTTGTAGAAAAACAACCTGAGATTATTATGGATTTTAATTTAAAATGATCAAATCTGCTTGCTAAAACACCTGAAATGACACGCTTTGTTCTGGTGATATTACTTAAGTAGGCTACTGCTCTACAGTGAACAGCAGCAGAATAAACAAATGAATGAGCATAATGTGAAAAGGTCTGACTTGTGCCACAAATGTGCTCTGTTTTTCACTACATACACAACAAAGTAGTGAGACACTGAGACAATTCACTGTAGAATAATTGTAGAGTAATTAAATAACTGAACAGAATAATTCACTGTCATAAACCATTTCTGGATCTGGCAGTGCCAATCCAGTTGCGCGTGACGCACGCCGCGGTCTATAAAGCCAGGCGCATCAGACTTTCCTGTTTATAACTGATCACTGAGCTCCGTGCGCCATGCCTCTGGAAGCGTCCGCTTCAGTGAGCGCAGAGGACCAAAGGCTGCTGTTAATGAACGTGTCCCAGGAGTCCCTCGCGACGCAGCACAGGTACAACATCTGGCTCCCGGGCATCGGCATCGCGGCCGTGTACGGACTCATCATTGCCGTGGGTCTTGTAGGGAACGTAACTTTGATGAAGACGTGTCTGTTGGTGAAGTCCATGCGCACCGTGCCAAACCTGTTCCTGTCCAGTCTCGCGCTTGGGGATCTCCTGCTCCTGGTCACGTGCGCCCCGGTGGACGCCAGCCGCTACCTCGTGGACAAGTGGCTGTTCGGGCGTGTGGGCTGTAAACTTATCCCGTTCATCCAGTTGTCCTCAGTGGGGGTGTCTGTGTTCACCCTCACCGCCCTCTCTGCGGACCGGTAGGACGCACGGCACCAACACAGTCCATCAGGCCCACTAATGTTTGAATTTGGTTTTAAGTGAAACTGTACTTGACGCTCTAAACTGGTCAAAAAGCCAGTCTTCACTGGCAATTCATCGGGTCTTTTCAAAAAGTAATCTCCTCTAAAAATATACTTTTTGAAATACTTTTCGTTTGTTCATAATAAACACAACTTTGAGAGAATAAACAATCACTATTAGATTAAATGTTATACAGCAAAATGCAATGCAACTGTTTTAGTATGTTTGTATTGTATGTTGTACATAGAATTATTATTTTGACTTTTTGTTAGAAAATAGGCAAACCTTTATTCTCTTTATGGACATTTTAATGTGAATGCCACAAACGTCTTTTCAATCATTAAAGATATAGGATTACACCCACATTGGTTCTTCACTGTTTTATTGTTTATGTTATACCGTTTTTATATTACTGATAAACTGTTGGGACTCCTTCGATTCTCTGAGACATGGAGCTGCAACATGTTCAGCGTTGACTAAAAGTGTGTCTATCACTTTTTTTCAACAGTTCTGAATATTCATTGAGACAGTGACATGACCTTACCTGTCTTTAGATATAGAACAGAACTGAACTAAAAACCTCTGGAAAACAATCAAGAGCCAGATGTGACCAAATAACTGGGACACAAATTAGCCCAAAGCATAACTTATACATATTAATTATTGCATTATAACAAGTGGCTCTTAATTTTGTCCAGAGGTATATATAGTTTTGACAAAGATGATTGGTTGAGGATATGGCAAGACACAAGAAAGCCACCAATGGAAATGGATGCCAACTTGTCTTTATTTTATTTGTGAAAAGACGAGACCCCCTTTGTCATTGTTTCTGTAAAAAATACTTTCTATACATGTACAAAGACATCTAACAGCTGTTTCTAATAATAGTATTAGTAATTTTTTACTAAACTAATTTATTCAGTTTTCCCCACTAAATGTCCTTTAGATCTAAAAGGCAAATGTATTACCCATGCTGCTATTCAAATGTTTTGTAGGCTTTTGTCTAAAAGTCCAGATTTGTGTCTCCCTTTAGGTACAAAGCCATAGTGAAGCCCCTGGACATCCAAACATCAACTGTCAGTACCTGTGTCCGAGCGGCCGCCATCTGGCTGCTGTCTGTGACTCTGGCCATTCCCGAGGCTGTCTTCTCAGACCTGCACACCTACACTACCAGTCACACCAACGAGAGCTTTGTGACCTGCGGGCCGTACCCTCAGGCCGGTGACCTGCACCCCAAAATCCACTCCACAGCCTCCTTCCTTATCTTCTATGTGGGCCCACTCCTCATTATATCTGTCTACTATGTCTTCATCGCCCAAAGCCTGGTCAGGAGCTCACGGGACATTCCTGCTGAAGGACACCAGCACATCAAGAAACAGGTCTCAGACAGAGGGCATTCTAAAATCATGAGCCGGCACCACAACATGAGATACTTTGGGTTGCTCCAATCATTTACATGACACATTAAAACCTACATTTCAATTAGATGAGGTTCTATTATTACACAACTGAAAACCTGTACGTGGGATCATGAGTTATGCACATAGAAATAATAACGCATTTGCTTAAGGAAATTTAGACCCCAAAAGGTCAAAATATAAAATAAGTGAGTTATATAGCAGCTTTTGCAGATAAAAATTATATGTATGAATGTAAAGAAAAAGAGTAAAAACAAACAAGCACAAAAAGCTTGTCTAAATAAAAGTGTCTGCAGTTGCTTTTTAGTCAGAAACACACAAAGACAGGTTTATGATGTGGGCCTTTTGACTAGTGGGAGTGGGAAAAAATTTCGGCTGTTTTTCTGGTTTCTCTTAAAAGCATGGCAGCTGCACCAGAGAACAACAGAATACATGTACACTCTAACTAAACAAATGTGGTTGTGCTTTTCAGATTCAGTCACGGAAGCGCCTGGCCAAGACTGTGCTCGTGTTTGTCGGTTTGTTCGCTGTGTGCTGGCTGCCCAGTCATGTCATCTACCTTTACCGCTCCTACCACTACAACCAGGTGGACACTCCATGGGCCACTTCATCGCCAGTGTGTTTGCTCGCATCTTGGCCTTTACTAACTCATGTGTGAACCCGTTTGCCCTCTACTTGATGAGCAAGAGTTTCAGCAAACACTTCAACAGACAGCTCCTGTGCTGTCACACTCAGCAGCGGCTCCACAGCCAGAGCAGTAGGAGCACAAACATAACCTCAGTCTGAAGATGTCAGCGTTGACAATATTTACTTCTGGAGACTAAGAAAAATCAACAACCATCAATAATAAACGCTTCATTTCATTATAAATTAAACTCAGTTCTTAACAGTATCCCGTCATCATTCAAATATGCATGTTAGTGATATCTAGTGTCATCTATGCTTCTGCAGAGATGTGTGGTGTGCTAATTTTTAAAAATGTGTTCATGGTTTCTCCACCTGTTGAACAGATTATTCCTTACAGCAAAGTGTACATGTTTGTAGATTGTATTTATGATTTTGTAAATATAACGTGTCACCTAAAATGGTAATTATGTAAACCACAATACAGTCACAGTATTTGCATGTTGTTATTTTGTATTGTCATTGAGTAGAGCCCTATGTACATAATGAGCTTTTTAAGAAATAAAATGAAAAGAAGGCGGCTTTGCTGAGATTAAATGCATTTCTGACCTTTTCCCATTCAACATACCTGGCTAAAGATCAGAACCCTGTGAGATGTGAACAAAATGCCAACGTTCAAGTTTCCTTATGTCCTCTAGTGTAAACCCAGCAGAGAAAGATGCTAAAGACATGTGAAACATTTAGGACATTTACCTGTGTGGTGTTAATGTCTCTCACATAGATTGAGGAACACCTGAATGTCAGAAAGTTAACAACATGGACACTGCTTTGGGTAAAAACGAGTCACGTTGAATCAGCTTAAAAGTTGTCTTTAGGTCCCTCCAGTGGTGACCTTTTATGGTGACATTTAGATAAATATCCCCTGAGCCAAGCACCAGATTAAAACTTCCAACAATCCCTTGGTTTTGTGGTCCTCTTCTCTTTCTTCATACGTTTGATTAAATGCTGTGCAAAGTTAATAATAAAAATAACCAATTCATATTAACTCAATGAACAGTAAACACTGAATGTATTGTTTCTAGTTTCTGCTTTTTAGTTTATTGTTTATTTATGTTTTTACAAAATGTGTGTTATGCAACATTTCATAATGCATATAAGAACATACTGCAAAACAATAATGAAAGTTCACGCCATGCCATCCAGCTGAATTTCAACATTTTGAAGAAGGCCACAGCTCTGTGAACAATGTGAACAATTAATGTGCTACCTCAACTTTTGGTTACTGTGGAGGTAAAATTCAAGCTGTGTCACAAATACATGAAATATATTAATTGATAACTGTTATCCTGTTATTGGTATTTGTTTGTTGCACATTTAAAACACAACTTAACTCCGGCATTACTTTGTTATTCATTGCTAGTTTCTTTTTACATTGAGCTGCCATCACTGTTGCTCTGTTGAGTGCAATAGTCTTGTTATGGCCCAGCTGGTAGACATTTATAAGTGGTTACATAGTCTCTTTGGTAATGTAGTTCCTTGGTTTGAAAAATAAAGGCTTATCAATCTAAAAAGTAATTCATAGTACAGATGTGTGGTTAAGAAGGAATGCCTTGATGCTGTGAGGTAGAAAGAGTGTGGATGCTGAGTGCAGACGACTTCTCCCGAGACTGCGGCGAACAGATAAACGGCACAGCTGTGACAGAGAGCACGGACCTAGACAACAAACAACTGTTACTGTTACTACATGGCTAAATCAGGACTGCCTTAAACTTAATGTGTCTAAAACTGTCGATCACATCAAATCACATTTTAGACAAACCCGTAAGAGTTCAATTTAATCGGGCTAATTTCAGATTTATCAGAAGCTTCACAAATGTCTGTCTGACGTAATAAAAATGTAATGGCATAGCTCAATGCATATAGCTTATTTCAGTCTCATTAGTAATCCGACTTGACATCTTGTGTTTGGCTGTGAATGGGTCTGTTTCTGCTTTTCACGGTGCTTTTATTATTGCATGTTTTATGATTGATTATCATTCCATTAATATTAACAATGCTGTTTCTTGCTGTGTCAGTGCCATGTTTAACCTGTCAGTTTGTTTACTGTTGTTGCATGCCTGTGCTGCTTTGTATGGGCTAAACTTTTATGCAGTTTTAATATTAACTGTTGTCTTGCTTGTCTTTATCTAATGTTTTTACTTATTACTTATTTAGTTACTTATTTTCATTTCATTTTCTTAGGGTGCCACTCTAACATCTGGCAAAGGACAATGGATGAAAACTAGCCTTTTGGCTAATTCTGGCTTGTTACTGTTTATTAACATGCAGTGTCCTTTTAAATAAATAATAAATAAACCTTTATATTTCACACGCATTAGACAAAATGGGACTGAGGCTGTATTTACAATACCTTTTGTCTGCAGTTTACTTCTCACAGAACTGTTTGGCTCCGCAATGTCCAGCGGAGTCCTCCCGTCAGCATTCCTACAACTCCCATCAGCTCCGTAGTCCAGGAGAAGGTCCACTATGTTAGGCTCTCCCCCTTGAACTGCAGCATGTAAGGGACTGTCCTGCCCACAGCCTATTCGGACATCAGCCCCTAAATTGAAAAACAGCATGTTAATAATTTCCCTTTTCACTTCACGTTCCTCATCTACATTTTCTATGACAGACAAGTTTTGTATTCTTACCTGAGAGCAACAGTGTCTCTACGCAGGCAGTGGCCCGGGCCATACATGCAGAATACAGTGGCGTCCCCAAAACTGGTAGCTCCATGTCAATATGAGCCCCATAGGACAGCAGCAGCTCCAGACAGTCCTTGTGACCTGATACACAACAAACACAAAAGTGAGCAACCACAACATTATCATCCATTTAGGCTGAACATACTTACCCACCTTTCTTTGCTGCTTCATGAATAGGTGAGACCAGCTGGTTTGCAGAGTGGATGGAGGCTGTATGTTGCAGGACCAATTTGACACAAGCAGCATTTCCACTGCTGCAGGCACTGAAGAGAGGAGTTGTGCCATCTGTTGAAACTATCTCCACCTAAGCACAATTGTAAAAAAAAACATAGTATATTTTTAACCCAAATTTGTTGTTTTTGTTTTTAAAATCTCTCACTAATATTCTCCTTACATTTGCTCCTTTGTCCAGTAGAAACTTTGCACAGGCATAATGGCCGCCCAGACATGCCTCATGCAGAGGAGAGACTCTATCCATTGTGAGAGTGTCTACATGGCAACCCTACAGATTGTAACAAAGAAGACACACTAGTTTTGTTTCTCTGGTGTGTTTGCATTGTCATTTATATGAAAGACTACCAACCAACTTTACCTGCGCAACAAGGTCCCTCAGATTAAGCAGTCTGCCCTGGTAGGCTGCCTCATGCAAAGGTGTTCTGTCTGACCAGACGTCTGAGGATAAAAAGTTAAATATTAAACAAAAATTACAGGCATTTTCCTAATTTTGTTTATAAAATGGTTGCATTAGATTCTTCTTAAATGATGATGCTGAAGCTCATTTACATTGTTTATTCTGCATGTGTGTCTTTTCACAATCCCCTTTCCAAGCAACAATGGACTGGCCAGCCAAGCCCAACAGTTACTCCATTTACATACTTTGAAGAACTAAAATCTACAATGACTTGTTGCTTGAATCTCTGAAACAAAACCAACTCTTGACTCTTTAAACATTGAATATACAGTGTTTTTACACATTGTTTTGCCTATAGCCAAATAACCATAAGCAAAATAAATGTGGTTTTATTGAGCAAGTAAGTTAACTGTGTTAGGCCGGCCCTCCAAAAGAGTCCCATGTTGTAATGTAGTCCCTGCTTTAAACTGTACCTTACTGTTGAAAATAGGAATATGTCACATGCAAAACCACTTACGGAACATCTTATTGAACTCACTTTAAGTCATTAAGAAAACTTACCAGCCATGAGTGAGTTGCATGCTATCCCTCTGTAGATGTTTGAGGGCCGCTGCCAAGGTTGTGAGCACAGGGATAGCTCTGTCTGAACAACAGCCATCATGAAGATATGGCAACAACAGACTTCTCCAAAACTCTGCTGGAGTATGCGAAAAAGCTAACCTTCCTCCTTATTTTATCTGGCCACCACTACCTCCCCCGTATTGCCACCGCCCGCCCACTCTCATCCCAGCAACTGAATGTGGTCAATGTGCATAACAATCGGAAGGATGGGCCTGTACAATTTAAATTTACTACACCTACATTTGCATTAAAGCAGCTAAAAGAAGACTTCTGCTGGGTTAGAAAACTTTCTTACACTAATAATGTAATGAGCTAAAATAACTCTGCTCTAAGACGTTTCTTCTTCTATGTTCAATTTAGTGTATAGACTATATAATGCTGTAACATGAACAGATTAGGATAGACACATTATAAAGTATATTTTTTGGAGTCAGTTCTTTTCAGAAATCACATTATTTCATTGTTAGCCTTGAGAAGCCATGCATGAAGTCCCTATCTCCTCCTGTTTTGCAGCCAGAGCTTGTTTTGACTGGTTATCTTAATTCCAGAGAGCTTCATGATTTAATTTAAGCATTAGAAGCACAACACCCAAATAATTAGAGAAAAAAAAATATTTATTTTCCGCAGTGCTTTATAAACAATAATCACAGTCACTTCAGTAATTGTATGTTTGAGATAATTACGCAATGATTAGACTATGGAGTGTTTAAAAAACATTTCTCAGGAATGAAATGAGTGCTGAAACTAACTAAGTCAAGTTAATTCCAGTGCAATGCCAATCTCTGTGCTCTGTTATACGTTGTTTCATTCCTGTAATAATGTACATTTTAGCTGGAACACAATAAGTAAACAATGCAGTAAAAATTTACAAAACTTCTCAAAATATTAAAATTTTAAAATTCAGTGCTGACATTTCTGATGAAAAAAGAACAAAATAAAATAGGGGTTAATAAAAAAAAAAAAGTTTTCTTGTTTCTGTGCAATGTCATTTGTAAACAGTATATTATTTAATGCCACAAGGGTACCATCATTTTACCTATCAAGTGAATTCAGGTCATAGTTTAAATTTTCATTATGTTATTCAAAACATTCAAAGAGTAGCACATGCAAGTTAATTCAAAATCTAAACAGAGGTATTCACATTATTGATTTTATTGTATTTTGGATACAATCATAGAAATAAAGGTAAAACAGCTATTAGAACCGGGAACATGGACTATGCCATTGCAAAACACTATAAAGAAGAAAATCAGGCTTCACTCTCCTCATTGAGATTTTATGGGATTGAAAGGGTTACACTGTCCACTAGAGGGGGCAATATTCTGAAAAAACTGTCAAATAGAAATGTTTTGGATTTACACAGACCAGTTGTCTATTAAAACAAGTGTAAACCAGCAGACTTTAAATGCATTCCACTGAAGAAGGCTCCAAGCCAAAATTATTATTATTTGCATAATTAAAGCCAAAGAACAAAAAATAAAATAAAATAAAAATGAATAATGTGAGTATCTCTGTCCAGATCTTGACTTGGATGTGCTACCCTTTTGGGGGTTTAGCACTTACATTTCAAGACGCTTTTTACCATTCATTATGTTATGTCACACAATAAATATCTGAACTATGACCTTAATATGAACACACTTAGAGACTCACCCTGTGTTCTGCTAAAGAATTACATCTCTGCTTGATTTTAATTCCCTTGTGGCACTTTTACAAAGCTTCTTCTCATTTTGTTCCCTTTTCCATAATCCATGAGGACCAGTGGCATCAACAGCAACATCCATCACTTGGTCTGGCACCAACCATTGCAGGAGAAGCAAGAACAGAAAGTCTAAAACAGCTACAAATGCAAAGATGGATCCTGCGACAGAACCGCAGTGAGCTCTCAGCCTCCGTATCCGTCTGTCCAGTGGAAGAACTTCCTCGCCAGCCACTCGGTCATACACCTGAGAGGGACACCGCAAAATCAATTTATCGATAAACTGTAAATATAAAAGGTAACATATAACAAAATGCTCTAGAACCTAGATACCTACTTTTTCGGTCCTCTCTGCAACATTTTTCCAGGTGTAGAGATTTTGTACACGTGCATGAATGGAAGATGGTGAAGCCACAGCACCTGAGCGCTGCCGTGCAATTACGGTCTCCAAACCCGCACACAGAGATCGTACAGTGGGCTCACACAGAGTAATCAGTTCCTCAGGTAACACCTCAGGAATGCCTCCAACACGTGTACTGACAACCTGAAAATAAAGTGGACACATTGCACAAAACACTATTATACATGTAGAGGCTATTTTATTAGACATTGATTACTACTACAACTACTACTGAATGATTATGTAGCCGTGACTGTATGTAGGCATTATAACAAACCTGCAGTCCACAGCTGGCTCCTTCTACAATGGCCATACAGAAGGCTTCAGTTAGTGATGTGTTCAGGAAGATGTGACCCTGTACGAGAACTCCACGCACATCTTTATGCTCCAGAGCTCCCAGCAGACGCACTCTGAAGTTATGCAAGTACAGTTAGGCACCACTATTTACAAGACATGCAGTTTAACCATTCATAAAGTATTGTGTTCATAAAAAGTGAACCCAATTACCTGTCATGCAGTTGATATTTCTCTCTTACTTCCTCTAAAACAATTCTCTTTGGTCCTTCTCCCCCTATCAAAAAGTCTAAATCTGGATGTTTAAGGCAAAGTTCTGGGATTATTCCACCCAGAAGGTCAATACCTAAACAAAACATAAAATTATGACTACAAAAATAAATATATTAAAATAATCCTTTAACATAATGACCCCAAATACTAAAAGATGTCATAAAAAAAGTAGTTAATTGATATTGTTGAAGGAATTTGGCCTTTTACTGCTCTTTTACCTTTACGATAAACAAGGCGGCTGATCACAACAATAGTGATTCTGTCATCTTGGCGCTGGGAGGGGTCAGGAGTGAAGTCTGTAGGGGCAACCGCATTCGGGATAACTGAGACTATTTCTGGATTAAGCGCAGCACGGAGCACTGTGTTCTCCTTACTGGTGTATGATACACACACAATATGGTTGGTATCACACAACGAAATAGTCAGAAGCTTGTTGGTCAGCACTGAACTCACATCAGCAAAGCCAAAGAGCGAGTGGTCAGTGAACACCTGTGAATCACAAAAAGATTAGTTTGGAAAATAAAATAACACAAGGTTGTGGTAGTTGTTTACTTACAGTGTTAAGACCCATGGTCTTAGCATGGAATAATGCATCATGGGCCATGGCAGAAAAGGAGCTGTGTGCATGCACTACTGTGATGCGTTCTCTCACAAACACGCAACGCAGCAGTGGGAGACTGTGGAAGCAGGTTGTGGCTGTGGACTGGTTATACATAACCTGCAGCGGGAGGTAGTACACCTTCAGTCCATTCTTCAGGTAGCGTACACCCTTTCTCCTGCCATATGCGTGGGTAGCAATTACTACCTTGTGTCCCATTGCAATTAGACATTGGGACAGCTGATAAATGTGACTTTCAACTCCACCCATATTGGGAAAGAAGAAGTCTGACACCATACATATGTTGTGCTTTTTGTTGGAGACTTCTGCAGTAGGTAGATATAATCTCTGAGATGAAGGGGCTTTTGAAGCTGCCCCTCTCCTTCGTTGACTCATGACTTTGTCCAGACCTGTGTACATTAAAGATGCTGAAGAAAGAGAAAACGTTACACCTTTTTATATTAAAAATCTGTTTTTTATTTGACATTATTATCTGTTCACATTGATAATTTTTAAACTGAAACAATATTCTGTTGTTTCCAATAACCATATTATCCAACGATGCAAAAATGTTTTTGGTCTACTACTGTGACCACACATTGTACTAATCTGAGTAGGTTATTAATTATTAGCCTTCTGTTAGGATTATCTAAACGTTTGTTAGCAACAAAAATAAATATAGATTAAAATACTTGCCGTCAACATAATTAATTTGTTCCTGCTCTTCAAAAAATATAATTTAAAAGGTCTTTCTGACTGTCGTTTGGTAATTGCATCCTGAGAAAAAAACAACCGTCTATCACTTCCTGGAATGACGTCACAGCTGCTCTTCTTCTTTTTGGGTGGACTAAACAGTGGCGTATATCGCCACCTAAAGGATTGACACAAGCCTGGTTTATAAAATACTTCTCTATTATTATTATACCTTTATATAACTTTAAACGTTAAAACATCAACAATAGTTTAAGAATAGGTTTATCTTGAACGCCAAAATGTAGCACAACCTTTATTTGCTATTATTTCAATTACACTTCTTCAAATTCAGCCTGAAAGCCATAAATGTAGCCTACTTTCAGTGTTACTCACACCTCTAACCTTTCTATCTCTATCTCCTCTAAAAACCTTGAAAATATGGTTCTAGGCATTTTGTATGCCCGTGTATGAAGTATAATTAATTTACGGGTGTACAAGGTTACAAATAAAAAGGATCGTTTTCAGGGTATTTCCCTGTAGCCTAAAATCCTTAAACTTTCTACAACAAATTTAGAAAAAGGAACACATATCACATGTGTTATCACATGACACATATCAGACATTGTATCTGAAATGTTATATTTATGAATTGTATGACAGGATTGAAAAACTTGACATCTAGATTTTATTGAAAAATGTTTCACCTCATGCTGGAGGCTTTGCCAGTTTAAAAGTATTGAACTGTATTCTTCTAATATTTTCATACAGTCATTCATTGTAATTGTTTATGGTAAACCCATAAAAGACAAATAATTGTTAATTGTTAATTGTCACATTGTCACATTGTCACATTGTTAATTGTCACATTGTCAAATTGTTCCATTTACAAAAAGGTACAATTTGTGTTTGAATACAGAATTACCACCTACCACGTACACTATTGGCCCTATAAGGTACAAAACCCAAAGTACATATTTGTACCCCACATTAGAGGTACAAATATGTACTTTTGAGGGTACTGCCCCAGTGACAAGTGATTGTACTCCAAGGAGTACAAAAAAGGTATATTCTGAGAGTGTGCGTCAAGCATCAAAACATTTAATGTAGGGTTTTATAAAAGCCGTTTTAGTATAAGGGACATTTTTGTGCTTCATTCTTGTGATTGTAAGTAATCTGTGAGTAAGATAGTGTTTCATTATTAGGCTATGTGTAGGCTATATCTTCATGTTTGTGCTTGCCCACATATTCGTGCTTGGATTGGACACACAGAAAATACTTTGTGTTCAATTGTGTTCTTTAATTTTTAAATCGACAACACTCTGCCTAACAGGTTTGTGAACTTTTGATTTGATTGACTTTATGAAGAAACGGACAGTGTCCCTAGTGAATGAACGTGAGAGTCTGTGTCTCGACCAACTGGCCATTGTCCAGGGTGTTCCCAACTTCAAACCAAAAGTTGCTGGGATATTACCCGTGATCCCTAACGGGACTAAGCAGAGATAAATGAATAAATGAAGGTCTAACAAAAACAAAATTAAAGTGACGCATCAGATTGCATCAGGAATTGACTACCAGATTTCTTACATTAAATATAGCAGAGCTGTCATGTCACAACTGGCGAAATGTCAAACAATAGAAATAATGCGAAATCAGATTCTTGGTCAGCGAATCATATATTTGTTATAATTACATTTTGTAATGGTAGCCTGGTAGCTAAAGTCTAAATGACACCTGATAAACACCAAACATGTTAAAATATGTAGGCTACTCCAACGCAATTAGTCGCTTTGCGCTAATTGTTTAGCTTAAAGCTTTTATGTTGAAAGGACGTGGTCTCTGTTTACAACACGTCATTTTTCTTAATTCTTCGTCAGAAATTGGAGAATAGTACAAGGAAATACCCTAAAAACGACTATTTATACTTTGTACAAGGACCTTCTTCACCTTATTGCGAAAAATATTTTTGGCATCTTACTTTGAAAAACTTTCTAAAAATAATATTTCTGTCAAAGCTTGCTGACTCAATGCAGTTTTGGTTCCTTTCAATATTTTCCTTTATTAGTAAAATCAGACATGAAGTAAAGACAATGCGATTTAATACAAAAACACTTTATTATTGTTTTCTTATTTGCCGCTTAAAACATTTAAATGTAAAAAATAAAACTTGAAAGGAAACAAATAAATCATTACACAAGAACATCAAAGGTTTCTCATAGAACTATCAGACTTGTTGCTGATCCTATTCCATAAGAGTTTCTCTGTAAGAGTTATATTTTTCCAGTCTCCACAGGTAAAATGTTTCAACATATTTTTTGTACCTGAATGCATGGCCTTTATTATATATGTTGCCTTTCTATCTGATAAAACATTAGTCAGTAATAATGCTTTGTTATAGCTCACAATATAAAAGTAATATCCACTTACAAAAGAAACATTAGGTAAACACAGTGAATGAAAACAAGATGAACAGCTTTGACTGGCTTTAGTCCAAATAAACAGTTTTATTTTCTTTAGACCTCAGCCTCCACTTCTGTCTCTAAAGCAGGAAAACACAGAAATGGGGGAGGGGTTATTACTTTGAGCAAAGACCATCTAAAATACTAGACTACATGCCAAGTTTAAGCTGGAAAAGGGAAGTGTATAAAAAGTTAGGAGATTATTCTTTCTTTCTGACCAATGTTATGCTGGCAGATAAAAAAAAAACACTCCAAACTAGTGGCTTTTTATATAATTTGATAAAAAATATCTTAATGAATACTGAAATTAAATTGTTTAATCAATAGGCAAAGAAATAATCTTCCTTATTGTTGATGTACAATGACCAATGGAGCAAAAAGAAGAGCTTTAATAATTCAAATATTATACATTACACTAATAATAAATAATGACACTGCCAATAGGGTCATCACTTGTAAAACTTACCGTGACAATTTCAGGAGGCTCCAAAAGACTATGCATAATCCGGCTGCTATAACAGGAATACAAGCAAAGTGTGTCCTGGACAGTGTTAGAGGCCTCTTTGTAGCACTGAGCGGTTCACGATCTGATTGAAACTCTAGACAAACATAATGAAAGTACCTCAGCAACAAAGAAGAACACATTGTATCTGTTGTTCATTGCTGTTCAAGTTTAGAGTATTTACATAAAAATCCAATAGTTACCTTCTGGTTCATTGCAAGTCAACATAATTGTCGGCATATATTTGTTCTTGATGTGACATTTGGGCTCTGAGATGTGGGTTAAGTGAGTGGTCAAGTTGCTGCTTAAACAGTATTGACCGTCTGAAAAGTCTATTGTGTTAGTAATAGTAGTTTCCAAAGATTGATTAAGTATTTTTCCATCCAGATGCCACTCAATGTGTGCGCTTGGGTCCGCTCCTTTCACATCACACTTGAAGACCATCTCATTTTTGTGATTAGAGAAAGACTTTTGACAAACTCTGTAGTTTACTGTCAAAGAAAGACTTAGGTGAGACAGTGGATGGTATGCAGTTGTTAAGTAGGATAGATTATATTTATGACTTACCAAAAACTGTTACATTCACGAACTGCCTGTGGTACACTTCCTCAACAATAAACACACATGTGTATTTACTGGTGTCATTTCTTGTGAGGTTTGTGAGGAGAAGAGAGCAGTTATTGTTATCGTTGTCTATAAATACTTGAGATCCGCTTTTGTAAATAGTGGAAAAAGAGATGTTTTTTTTATAAACAAGCTGCTTTGCATCCTCCATTTGCCAGTGAAAATCCTTTTCAGGATTTCTTTGGGAGCAGTTACATGGAAGAAGCACACTGCCTTTTAAGGGGCCTTCAACATTGATCTCATCTTCAGAACCTTTAAAGACAAATACACACAATACATCAAAAGATTCAAAACTGATGTTGACCTGTTCCGTGGACGTGTTGATTTAGCCTATATCTTTCTAACAAAATATAAAGTCACAACAATGTATATTTTTCTTAGTCCTGTTAGGGGTCGCGGGTGACTGGAGCCTAACCTCGCAACTTTGGACCTTAGACGGGGTACATCCTGGACAGTGGCCAGGCATTCAGAGACAGACAGTGACAGACAACTCTCTCACTTTCACATTCATTCACTAACTATACTTTAGAGTTGCCAATTGACCTACACATGCATGTCTTTGGGCGGTGGGTGAAAGCCGGAGTACCCGGAGAAAAAAATAGTGACACGGGGAGGACATGCAGACTCCTCACAGAAAGGCTGCTTTGTTCGAGTCGGTCGGGGTTTGAACAGGGTCTAACGAACAGGAGCGCTCTTTCACCGTGCACGCTTTGAAAGATCTGTCACTGTCAAAAGTACTTTTTGATAAACTGTTGTTGTATTAAACGTATCTGCCACAAAATAAATAAAAGAATGCTGACCTACCTGAAACAGTTACGACGAGCGAAATTAACGCCAAAACGGGATTCATAGTGCACAACCAGAAGACAAGACAAGACGAGTCTTTTGTTGACCAGATATAGTGGCGATAAAAGTGAAACTAAGTAAAATCAGATTGCTGTCAAACGCCCCCTCCTATGTGTTTCTTCATCGTCTTGGTAAATGCCTAAAAACAGCGCCTTGTGATCGTGAACTGATAAGTTTCATAAGATCAAAACTGATAAGTTTTGATAAATGTTGAAATATGTTAAAGATGTTAAAATATGCTCAGTAGCCTATGTCCTCAGTGGGTAGAGCGGTTGTCCTTCAACCGGTAGGAAGGTAGGCGGTTCAATTCTCGCTCTCCCCCTAGTTCATACTGTCGTTGAGTCGTTGGGCAAGACCCACCTTGCCTCCAGTGAGTGTAACACTGATAATTACATTAGAACAATGTAAGTCGCTTTGGATAAAAGCGTCAGCTAAATGAATAAATGTAAATGCATATGTGTATGCTACAAAAGGGGAAACTGAAAAAACACAGTTGCCAACTATTTTCAAAGGAAAGTAGCTAAAGCCTGGCCAAAAAGTCGCTAAATGCGGCGGCTTGCAAAGTTTCCACACATACGCGATTCATTTGCAGTCTGGAGGTGGAGGGGTGAACAACTTCTGCCCTGACTGCAGCTGGGAGGGGCTGCTGCGCGAGGACTGGGCCGCCAGGGCTGGGGCCGCCGGGCTGCGCCAGGGCTGGGGCCGCCAGGGCCGGGCCGCCAGTTCCATAAGAGTTTCTCTGTAAGAGTTATATTTTTCCAGTCTCTGTCCACAGGTAAAATGTTTCAACATATATTTTGTACCTGAATGCATGGCCTTTATTATATATGTTAGTAAATACGTTGCCTTTCTATCTGATAAAACATTAGTCAGTAATAATGCTTTGTTATACCCCACAATATAAAAGTAATATCCACTTACAAAAGAAACATTAGGTAAACACAGTGAATGAAAACAAGATGAACAGCTTTGACTGGCTTTAGTCCAAATAAACAGTTTTATTTTCTTTACACCTCAGCCTCCACTCCTGCAGCACCCGTTGCAGCACAACCCGCTGCAGCGGGTGCTGACGAGAGATGAATTATTTTTAGCCGTCCTCGGCATATTTATTATCCTAGTTGACGACACATCAGTCTCACAGTCAGACAGGATTCAGTGAGAAAAAAACTACCACAAGTCAACTGGGACAAACATCACAAATTCAGTGTCGCCAACTTAGCGACTTTGTCGCTATATTTAGCGAGTATTCAGACCAGGCACGTGCACACATAGACATCAAAGGGGGCTTGAGCACCTGCCCTTTTTATTCCTGGAGAGAAAGTGCCCTTTTTTCTGGGGCGCTTTTTTTTTTTTTAATAATATATATATTCCTGTTTGAGCACAGCTTCCCTGTCAAACAAATATATTTATTGAAGAATATTATATCTAAATATCAGTGCAGGAGTTCTGAAGCGCTCATTGACTTGAATTGATAGTGGGGCTGTGATGCCCCTGTGATTTCCTGACTGGGTACACCTGTGGGGCTTGGGTTGTTGGGTCAGGTGACTATTTATGGCCTGGTGTGTTTGGCCTCCGGTGTGGTTTGCCTACTTGCAGGTCGGAGACCGGCTGCCACCTGGTTTGTTTGCTTTGACTTAGTCTTGGTTTGAAGGTTGATTTTGGTTTAGTTTAGTTTGGTTTGGTTCGTAGCTTTCCTCTGTGGTTAGTTAAGTTTACTTTATGGGTGCTGATCACACCATACACACACACACATTGCTTTGTTTCACTCACTTTCAACACTAGCATTACACCACTGATTATACAGACGCATACATTTCATGCATGTTATAATTGTTGTTGGTTATATTGATTTTGGTTTCAATAAAGAAATTATTTTTCCCTTAAAATGTTGTTTGCTCGTGTCCTCTCTTTGTTCCGACCCCTTGAGCCAGGGCCGTAACAGGGGCCAATTGTGGTTGTATTGGATAATATGCCAAAATATTTCTTGTTAGAAAGACAAATGCTTGGGGTAGTGCTCTATGTAATTTAGTAAAATCTAATTTTAAGGGTTTGAAATTGTGTTTAGTGCAAAATTGCTCATAATTAAAAAAATGTCCGTTGGTATCCATTAAGTCAGCTATGGACCATATGTTCCTCCCATACTAATCTTCAAAGAACAGAGATCTGTTACGGTGCAAAACATATCTGTTGTTCCAGAGTACAGATGTGTGGGGTGAGAAGTTATGTACAAACAACATTTTCCAATACAAGAGTATTTGTTTGTGAAACTCTGACAATGATATAGGTAATTTGTCAACATTAAAGTCCGCTCGAAGAAGAAATTCTAATCCTCCAATTTTTTTGAATAAGGCCTTTGGAATACAATACCAAAATGAGTTACTAGTTAGACCTCCATCCTTTGTGTCTTTAACCATACTGCTTTTCTTCATATAATGTGGTCTGTTTCTCCAAATGAAGTTTAGGTTGATTTGGTTGATAGATTTAATCAATTTGTTTGGAATGGCGTTAGAATAAGCTGGGTAAATACATCTCGATAAACACTCCATCTTAGTTAGGTAAATTCGACCTAGAATTGATAGGTCCCTCTGTAGCCAAATATTTAGTCTTGATTTGCATTCTTTAATTTTATTTTCTACATTCAGAAGTTGGCTTTGTTTTTGGTCCCTGGAAAGATAAATCCCCAGGTATTTAATTTCTGATTTAATAGGGATATTACAGATGTCTTTCAGTGGAGTGTCGTGTACAGCCAGCAATTCACATTTTTTTAAGTTTAATGTTAGTCCTGATGCTTTGGAGAATTTTTCAATTTTAGCAATAGTTGATGAAATTTGGTATCTATCTTTTAAGAATATTGTTGTGTCGTCTGCTAGTTGGCTAATTATTATGTCTGTGCCAAGTACATTAAGTTTTTTAATATCATTACAGTTTTTAATATAGATTGCTAACATTTCTGTGGCTAAAATGAACAGATATGGTGAGATAGGGCAACCTTGAGGAATACCCACATTCATTTTGAAGCTTGGGGTGGTACCACTAGGTAATAGGACACAACTACTAATATCTCGATATAATCCCCCAACCAATTCTCTAAATTTGACTCCAAAGCCAAAATGTTCGAGTGCCGAAAGAATAAATGGATGCTCCACGGAGTCAAATGCTTTATAGAAGTCTAGAAAGAGAAGGAAACCATCATCCTCAATTTGGCTTCTATACTCAATGATGTCCATTACCAATCTTATGTTATTATGGATTGACCTTCCTTTTAAGAATCCTGACTGTGTATCTGCAATAAGATCCGAAATCCCTGTTTGAAGACGAGAAGTGAAGATGTAAGTTAGGAGTTTGTAGTCTGAATTTCTGAGTGTAATGGGTCTTCTGTTATCTATAATTCTGGGGTCTTTTCCAGGTTTTGGAATTGAGACAATAACCCCATGTCTCATTGTTGGTGGAAGCACACATGTTTCAAATATTTCTGTAAAAACTTGCAACAGAAGGTCTCTTAAATCTACCCAAAAATGTCTGTAAAAGTTACTTGTGAGACCGTCAGAACCGGGGGCTTTGTTAAGAGAGAGACGACCAATTACTGCGTCAAGTTCTGTAAGTGTTATTTGATTATCACATGTTTGTTTGAGGCCCTCCTCTACTTTGGGAATATGTTTAGCTAAGTCCTGGAAAAAAAATTGACAGTCCACATTAGAAAATTTAGAGCTATAGAGCTGGCTATAGAATTTCCAGATTTCTGAAGATATCATTTTTTCATCTGTGACTTCTTTATTATCAATCATCAGAGATTTTATGCTATTTTTTTCTTGTCTTCTTTTTTCAAGACCGCAGAAATACGCTGAATTTTTTTCCCCCTCCTCTATCCATTTAGCTCTGGATCTAATGAAGGCCCCTTGGGCTTTACGACTGTAAATTTCATCTAGTTTAGGTTGGAGGTTTAATATCTTTTGTCTATCGTCTTCAGTTGGGTTTGGCGCATTGCAGTACATATTTAACTGATTAATAATGTTTACTTCTTGTTTTTCACTCTCTTTTTTAATTATTTTACTGAATGAGATGGTAAATTGGCGTATTTTATATTTTAGGAATTCCCACTTTTTGGTAGCAGTTGTTAGCTCCTCGGAATTGATATTCTCTTTAATTAATAATTTGATTTTTTGGCAGTATTCATTATTTTTTAGCAGACTGGAATTGAACTTCCAATATGTGTGTGAGTGAACATTGTTGTCATTTGGTTTGATCTGTAGTAAAATAACACTATGATCCGTTAGGGGTGCAGCAGAAATATCAGAACTAATATTATAAAGTAGTAAATGATTTGCAATTAACCAGTGATCAATTCTGGATTTATAATTGTAGCTTGAGCTAAACCAGGAGTATTTAGATATTTCTGGATTTAAGTGTCTCCAAGTATCAACCAAATTATGTTTTTCGCAAAAGGTTGTGAATATGGTGTTTGGATGACTTGCAGAGTATCTGCAAGGATATTTATCAAAAAATTCATCATGAACTAGGTTTAGATCACCTCCAATTATGACGTTATCAGTTGAGTGTGTTAATTTGAGATTGTCTAAATGTAAACCAATTTGTTCAAGTAGGATTCGGTTTTCTCTGCTAATGTTATAGCCATAAATGTTGACTAAGATTTATTTATTTTTTTTTTTTTATTTATTTATAAGGGACAGTGCATATTAATGAACGTACAATCGAAATTGACGTAAATACGCCGGATTTAGCACAATGCTAATTTCCATCCGTAGTCCCGGACATACAGAAAACAAAAACACAAACATACATAACAACTGATACACATAAGGCTACAAAACATTAAGAGTACCTATCGTAAATGCCTGTGCACAGACATCCCATGCTTATTCCTATATAGAAATATACATATATCTACTTGTTACTGTATAAAAATATAAATAAATCTACTTGTTACTGTATAAAAATATAAATAAATCTACCTATCGAAATCTACATTTTTACCTAATGTTCACATTTTTGATTATTATTCAGCCATCTTTTTAACTGTTTCTTAAATGATGCAAAGGTGGGGTTATCCCTAATTTCCATGGGTATACTATTCCAACTTGTGCAGCCTTTAATAGAGAGGACATTTTGTGCAAACGTAGACTTTCTAAAAGTACTTCACAGTCCCCGAGTAATTGACCTCGTATTAGTTTTGCTATTTCTCTTTTTAATAAAATCCCCCAGGGGTGGTGGGGCCGTTCCATTCAATGACCTATAAATGAGACAGCTACTTTTAAAAACTTTAAGATTTTCAAAACTTAGGAATTGATATTTCTCTAGGATTGAACAAAGGTGGGCCGACTGTGGTTTTCTATCAAAAACCTTAACTGCTTTTTTATAAAGTTGAGCAATGGGTTTTAATGCAATGACACCAGCAAATGACCAGACTGTAAAGCAATATTCAATGTGAGAAAAAATCATACAATGGAGATAGGATTTGGCAGCCTCTGTTGTAATGAAAGACCTAATTTGTTTGTAGTTTTGTAGATTAAATTTTATAACTTTGGTTACCTTTTTTATGTGCTTTTTAAAATTGAGGTTTGAATCTAGTATAATCCCAAGGTACTTAAACTGGTCTACCAACTCTAATTGCTCACCTCCCAAAAACACAGAAGATCTACTTCTTGTTGGTAATTTTTCAGTGGGCGTCTTACAATCAAATTCTAGCGTTTTTGGCTTCACCGTTTTTGTTTTTTTGTAAACATCATCACAACAGTCTTTTTGGTATTAAGAATGAGACAAATTTGATTTAACCATTTTTGAACTTTGGTTAGTGCATTTGTAAGATTTGTAGCTATTATCTTTGCGTCTTTACCATGTATGAAGATCACAGCGTCATCCGCATACATCTGTACACCAAGGTCCAGACAGGCAGCTGGAAAATCATTAATGTACATTGAAAACAACAGAGGCCCGAGAATTGACCTCATGAACTCCAACATGATTGCTAAGGGAAGGGGATTTGACACCATCTATATTTACACATTGTGTTCTATTTGATAAATAAGATTTAAACCATAATATAGCATCTGTGGAAAAGTTAAAGTGTGTGAGCTTAGTCAACAGTACTTGATGGTTGACTGTGTCAAACGCCTTCTTAAGGTCTAAAAATCGGCTCCTACACAAGGACTCCTATCCAATAAATATTTGATCTTTTCTATTAAAAAGCAATTCGCTGTCTCAGTGGAGTGGTTGGGCGGAAACCGAACTGCATACGATGCAGAGGGTAAAACCTTTATCCAGATGTTCAACCAGTTGTTGTGCTATCCACTTTTCAGCAACTTTAGAAACTATTGGCAAGATACTGATTGGACGGTAGTTGGCGACCTGTGTTTTTAACCCTGATTTAAAGATGGGGGTAATAATGGCCTCTTTCAATATGACGGAACTACCCTTTGACTAATTGATTGATTAACCATAAGAGTAATAGGTTGTACCAATGCTTCAGAATGGGTTTTTAAGAAGTTAGTGTCAAAACCATGGACATCCATAGCTTTGGAGTTTTTGAGAGTAGCAATTATCTTTATTACCTCTGCCTCTGTTATATTTTGTATGTGAAAAATGGGTTGATCTTCATTTATAAGTCGAGGTAAAATATTAGAAGGGACGAAGGGCCTTGTTATTTCGGATATACTGTCTATAAAGTGGTTATTAAAAGTGTTTGCCACAATCGTAGGATCTTTAACAAGAGCATTATTCACAACTAACTCAAGAGCTGTAGTTTCCTTTTATTGTGTTTGTGTCTACCTAATAGTTTATTTAAAATTTGCCATGTTTTTTTCCCGTTACCTCTTGTACTTTCTATAATGGAAACAAAAAAATCTGCTTTGGCTTTTCTTATAGTTTGTATAACTTTATTACGTGCATGTGTAAATTTTTCCCTGTCAGTGGACAAACCAGATTTCAGGTATTGTTTGAGCAGCACATCTCTTTTTTTTAAAAGATTTTTACAGGTTTGATTTAACCATGGTAGATTATTTCCCTTCTTGGCCCCATAGCTCCTCTTACGGGTGAAGGAGGACATCACCTCTTTGAGTTTGTTGATAAAATTGTTACAACTGCTTTCTATGTTTTTTGACAATAATGTTTCCTCCCAATCGACCATTTTCAGGGCTGTATTGAGGTTCAGTGTTTGATTTTTAGGTATAAAATTTAATTTAACATCGGAGGAATGAGGAGCACTATTTAATTTTAGGTACCTCTGTTTTGAAAGCTTCCTAGAAAATAAAATCATGTTGTGATCTGATAGACCAGTCAGAAAATTAAAAGTCTTAATAATTCGGTTTGGCTTATTAGTGAACAGAAGGTCTATTCTTGTCTGGGAGTTATTTGTTATTCTAGTTGGCTTTTCGATAAGTTGTTCTAAGTTAAAATAATCTGTGGATCGTTTAAGATTTTTCTTATCACATTTATCATCCCAATTTATATTAAAATCACCTATGATTATAATCTCTTTGTTTTGGTCACAGGATTTCAGCACCTTTTTTAGCTGGTCATAAAAATCTACCTTCATGGATGGGTGTCGATATAGGCATATTAAGATAAAAGACATTTCGTTTGACAGAGTGATTTCCACACCAACACAGTCAAATGTAATATCAATTGACCATTCAAGTTGTCTGCAAGTCCAGGTATTTCTAACATAGAGCAGTACTCCCCCACCTTTACCTTTCTCCCTGTCCTTTCTAAACACATGATACCCAGGCATAGTTACCAGGGCTTCAGCTGATGTTGGTTTCAACCAAGTTTCAGATATTCCTAAACAGTCAATATTTGAGTCACCTAGGAGATGCTCTAGTTGTTCACGCTTATTTCCGAGACTTCTCACATTTAAATGTTCCGGTGAATTTCAGACCATCAATGTTTATGATTAGAATTAGCCAGTGACCAAACTCATCTGCCATATGGGACACAATATGACCTTTGAAGTTATTTAGGAGGATGGCGACACCTGCTGACCTTGAAGTACCGTGACTAAAGTAAGCTCCATCTCCCCATTGTTTAGACCAAAATATAACATCATCTACCTTGGAATGTGTTTCCTGCAAAAAAAAAATATTTGACTTTTTCCCTTTACAAAATAAGAAAATACTTTTTCTCTTTGTTATATCTCTTAAACCCCTTGCATTAACAGAAATTAGAGAGATGTTACTCTTTAAGCTGAACATAGAACAAAAACAAATGAATAAATAAACCACAGCAATGGATTGCTGAACTTAAAACAACAGTAGAAGTTTCCTATCAGGAATATACAATAGTAGCAAAACCCTGAGAATACGTTTTCATTCAAACTCACTTGTTTTCGGGATTCAAAAACCCTGGATAGTTGTCTCTATGGTGAGACACGTTGCCCATTAATGAAAGCATGGGGACCCCGGAACACTGTTTTTAGACCTGCCTTCCTTGCTTGTTCAACTTTCGGCCACACAGCTCTCCGTGCTTCTCTGTCTTCTTTAGTAAGGTCTTCTGCGAAGCGAATGTTGAGCTCCTTGCAGACGGGGTGAAGTTTGGTGATGCGCCAGAGTTCGTCTCTGAAGTGGCGTCCTGTGAACTGCATGATGATCTGACGCGTGCGGTTGGTGTTACTCGGCCCCAGTCGGTGTACCGAATCCAGGATGAACTCCATCTTCTCCCTCCAGTGTGGCAAAATCTTTCCGATGATATCAGAGATGATTTGTCGTGTGTTTTCGTCTTTTCCCTCCTGTAAGCCATTTACTCGCAGGTTCCATCTTCTTTTATAACGTTCCAACTCAGCAGCACTTTTCTCCACTTCTGTTGCTCTTTTCCCCAGTTCTGTGTTCTCCTCTTTGAGTTGTTTCACCTCGACATGCAGTTTTTGGCATCGTTCTTTACATTCTTTGATTTCGGCAGAGTTAAATTCTACCGCTTTCGCGATGTTGGCTATGGTCAGCGTGTTCTGTTTTAGCTCCGCTTTGAAGTCCTGCATCATGTTTTGAAGAGTGCCGATAGCAGCCAGGACCGCAGCGTTAGAGGCGTCTTCAGCATGGCCTCCCACAGCCACGACATCGTTTGGTTTAGGCTTTTTTTGTGATGCTGTTGGTTTGGAAGGGGATGTTAAAGTGTTTTTGGTTCCTCTGGTGTTAGTTTCCATATCTTCTGGAACACCGTATTCATGTTCTTGGAGAGGCTTCAATTTAGCATTAGCTTTTGTGCTAGTCATGTTATGGTCTGCAATATCGTTCTCCAAGAGGTGCTCAGGGTTACTTACACGTTACTGAGTTGTTATGAGAAGTTCCCCACGCTTGTATATCTGATAAAACAGGGTTTTCTGTTGAGTTATAAGTTCATTTCGTTAATTTTCAAGGCTTTGCTACTCTGAGCTATTCACAGTGCGACTGCTCTCTCCGCCATCACGTGGCCCCGGTTCTGCTAGCATGCATGCCTCATGAGCTACTAGACTAGAGCTGTGTAAGGGATAATCGCTATACATTATCCTCCTGCTTATTACATGGCTACCTACCAAATAAATAAATAATTTGACACAAAATATTAAAAGGGAGTTTATTGATTTAAACCCGATTGTATTGCTTCCGCTAAAAATAGTACGCTCCGTCTCTACTGTTTTTCATGGCAACGGTCTGTTATACTCCGCACAGCGGTCTGTTATCAAGAAATAACAGACCGCATCCTACATTGGAGTTTAACCAAGCCATGTAATAAAATAAGTTAATAAAATAAGAACGTCCCCAGTTAGTTAATGACTTACACCAAGAGTCTTTCCCCCTGACATTTAGAAATCTAAATTGGTGAATCTAGAAGAAATCTACAGATGCAAACAGATGGAGGATAGGCTACACTCTAAAAAATGTAGTAAATCTGAGTAACTGCATCTGTACATTAATAAATAAAACTGAGTAGAAATAAGTTAAACATTAAAAACTTGTTTTTTATTTCCTCTATACCTTTATAAAACAGTATTCCATACAACCACAAATACATACATGACATTGGCTTTTGTTTAATTTTATTTAATTTTTACTCAATTATTTTGGTAAGATTAATTCAAATAATCAAGTAAGATTTTCAGAGATTTTATTAAGTTAATTAAGTTAAATATTTACTACGCCACAGAATATTTTTTGAGTGTAGTAGGTTTAAAACAAACTCCATCTAAATGTGGATTTTGAAGGTTTTATTTGATGATGGTGATGTGCAGTCATCCCTCAAATGTGAAACTAAGTCCTTGTCAGTCACCATCAGTTATTGTGTATGTGTACATGCATAGAAATAAAAATATGTATTTGATTAAAACATTAAGGCAATTCAGTATTCTGATGCTTAGTTGTGTGAAGCTAAAAAGTTATTTTGCTTGTGAAACAAAAACTATTTAAACAATTAATTTGAATCATGCTTGCAGGGCAGGGCCAGGCAGGCAGCATAATGCCAAAAAAAGAGAGGATACAGAAAAGAAAGGAGAAGGAGCGCCAGGAAACAGCCAAGAGTAGCAAATCGCTAAATGCATGGTTACAACCAGTTACAGCAAAACCCAAGAGAGAACAGATAACTCAGATGCTGAGAGTGTTAGACCTGACCTCTGTTAAAGACACTGAGAGACAACAGTGGACAGGGTATCTTTCCAACACTGGTGGAAATGATAAGAACTTATGCAACAATTCCAGTGTCAACAGCAACAGTGGTGAGGTCATTTTTCAAGCTCAAACTGGTTAGAGACACACTCAGAAGCCTATGCACCGAAGAAAGGCTTTCTGATCTCCTCCTCCTGGCTATTGAGAAAGACATTCCTGTAAACCACAGTGAAGTAATAAACATCTACAGGGACATGGCCCCCAGAAGGTTGCTGCTGTAAGGAAGGAAGGAGGAATTTTATTTTAAAGTAGAAGACCCTTTTTTGTAAGAATTTTATTAAGTTGCTGTATTTTTTCAGTCATTTTTGCAGTGATTTTTTCAGTAAAGTTAACAAAATAGCAGCAACAACCCTCTTCAGTTTCGAGTGAATATTTGTGTTGATTTAAAAGTGTTATGTGTTCTGATAACACTAAAATAATTAAAATGATGTAGTGCCTTGTGCAAAAAAATAAACAAATTATTAGTAAAACACACCCCTTTGCTTGATGCAGTTATTTTGGTTATTCTAAATATATACTTGAAACTAGTAGCATAGCCTTTGCTGCTCTATAAACCTAGTGAATACTAAGGAGACCATGGTTTCTGTGTGAACTGATTATTTTGTAGACATCTTTTGAAAATTAGAGTTTGAGGAAGATAAAATTAATTAACTTTTTAAATTATTTTTTTTAAAAGGAAGTCAGTGTTGCATTAATATATATACTTTTTTGTTTTAAAAAAAGACAAAAAATACGTAATTATGAGAAGTGCCCTTTATTTCACTTGAGCCCCTGCCCCTCAAAATGTCTGTGCACGTCCCTGATTCAGACCCCTCTATAGCGACACATTTTCAAAAAAGCGACTAGCGACAAATCTAACGACTTTTTCTGGAGTTATTGGAGACTTTTGGAGACTCTCTGAAGTGAAAGCACACATCGATGGTTTAAAATAACATATTCTGAATGTATTAGGTGATTGGTAGCCAGGGCCGGCCCTGGCCAATTTGCTGCCCTAGGCAAGATTTCACCTGGTGCCCGTGGAATTTGTAAACTGATGCTGAATCGCTGGGCGGTGCAGAAGTGGAGGGAAGAGGTGTGCTTGATGCGGAATCGCTGGGCGGTGCTGAGATGGAGATGTCTGCAACAGGTGGCCCAGGATTTGCAGGGATGGGGTTCAGATATTTCAAAAGTGCATCTGAAGAGAGAAGAGGAGGATTATATGTGACCATTGGGTGTTACATTTTATTATTAAAAAGCTGATGATAGTGAAACTATAAAAATATGGCAGCACCTAAACCACATTATAGCTTAAACACACAAACAGCAAGAATAATTACATCTGGTATTCATGCACAAAACTCTATTCATTGAGCACTTCTCTAGCATATTTTCAAAATTAATTTTGAAAGTGTTTGTTTTCCAGTATATCTGGCATGGCAGCAATGTCCTACTAACTACACTATATGATGTTATAACCATGAAACAGAGGAGAAACGTAAATATTTATTTAAATTGAATTTTAAAGTTGCTAAATCCATATATATAATACATATATATAAAAACATTTTATGTAGGACTCAGTAAATAAAGATTTACGTTTATATAGCAACATTTTATGCAGAACTCATTTTAAATAAAGATTTATATGTCCCTCTGCCTGTGTACTCGTGTTTTCTGGATCATCCTTCATTAAAGCCTGCGTTTGGATCACCACTGTCTGTCTCTACCGTGCAGTTCATGAACCTATGTCATAAGCTAATTCAAATTAGCGAACGTTACAGGCATCGTTGAACTAACTTAATGCAACATAGATAAACTGATCATCATTACCTACCTCTGTCTTTTCGCTTTTTCTTCCTCTTCTCTTCTTTTTTCTTCCTGGGCACCAGATGGCTTCGGTCTTTTTGACATAATGACAACTTATCAGTGTCAGTGAATTCGGCCATCTGTCAGTGACAATCACACACAGGTAACAGATGTTTTTTTTTTTCAGCAGGGCGGGGGCGGGGGAGATTGATGCGTCCGATGCGTCACTCAGTCGGACGGGTGGATCGGGATTCGGGAATTTGGGCGCCCGGGCGCCCCCAAGGGTGGGCGGAGCCCTTAGCATTTGCCTATTCCGCCTATGCCCAGGGCCGGCCCTGTTGGTAGCTGCACCATTAACTACAGAACTTCCTGATGTATGGTTAGCCATAACATGGTCTTATGTTAGCATAAGACCATGTTTGTCACACTGCCACTGTATATAAACTGCGTTATTCTAACAACAAAGCTTTGAAAGAGTGAACTGACTAAACCACGGAACCAGCGTTTTGCCTCTTTTATCTCTAGGCGCAGCCAGGGGCCGGAGGGAGTCTGGTTTGGGGACCACAGGATCTCGTCTCTGCTTTTTGCAGATGATGTTGTCCTGTTGACTCCATCAAGCCAGGACCTCGAGTGTGCACTGGGACGGTTTGCAGCCGAGTGTGAAGCGGCTGGGATGAGAATCAGCACCTCCAAGTCTGAGACCATGGTTCTCAGTCGGAAAAGGGTGGCTTGCCTCCTTCATGTTGGTGGAGAGCTCCTGCCTCAAGTGGAGGAGTTCAAGTATCTTGGGGTCTTGTTCACGAGTGAGGGAAGGAAGGAGCGTGAGATTGACAGACGGATCGGTGCAGCTGTAATGCGGTCGATGTACCGGTCTGTCGTGGTAAAGAAGTAGCTGAGCTGTAAGGCAAAGCTCTCGATTTACCGGTCAATCTACGTTCCTACTCTAACCTATGGTCATGAGCTTTGGGTCATGACCGAAAGACCAAGATCCCGGATACAAGCGGCCGAAATAAGCTTTATCCGCAGGGTGGTGGGGCGCTCCCTTAGAAATAGGGTGAGGAGTTCTGTCACTCGCGAGGAGCTCAAAGTAGAGCCGCTGCTCCTCCACATCGAGAGGAGCCAGCTGAGGTGGCTCGGGCATCTGTTTCGGATGCCTCCTGGACGCCTCCCTAGGGAGGTTTTCCGGGCATGTCCCACCGGGAGGAGACCCCGGGGAAGACCTAGGACACGCTGGAGGGACTATGTCTCTCGGCTGGCCTGGGAACGCCTCGGTATCCCGTAACAAGAGCGCTATTTTGTAAGTCTGTAAGTTCTGATGTAGGACTGACATGTCCTGAACAGTTCAGAATTGAATAAATAATACAGATCCCCAGCGTGGACATGTGAGTAAAACGAACAAAAAAAATTATTATAAGCTTTGAATTATTTTTTAGATAGAAACCTGTGGCTACATATTTTGCGATCACATATTTGCTGAGACTCAGTTTCTGTCTCTCGTTTCTGGACGGCTACTATAAGTATAAAATGTGTGAGAAAAGAAAACACCCCCGGTTAGAGTTAGACAAAAATTACTTCTTAAAAATGTATCAAATTTCTTGTAGGCTATCTCCTTGGTAGTTACTGTCATGATATTTGCTTACATTTAACGTTCTCTCATTTCAGGGCTCAATGTTTTGGAACAGTATTCCACTCTTATTGAGGGAATGTACAACTTTCCTTACTTTTAAAACGCATTTTAAACCCAGACATCCCAAGTCTCCCGGAAGTTGCGGGAGTCTCCCGCATATTGATAGCGGCTCCCTGATGCCCGCAAATTAGTTAAAATCTCCCAGAAGAGCGAGCGAGCAAGAGCGCGCATGCGAGAGTGTTTCATATCTGTAGCGCGCGCACGGCAGAGAGGGAGAGGGAGCGAGAGACAGCGAGAGACCCATAGATTGTATAAATATGGATGATATCCGCCTATTGGTCCCCTATTCACCAATATGGTCATTACGAATGGGGAATAAAATGGCCGTTACATCCGGGCTTTTTCCATAGTAAAACAATAGTTTTTATATAGCATAAACAAACTTATTAATCAAAAATTCACCCCCCCCAGAGTTGTCATGTAGTAAAAACTTAGTTCTAGAGACCGGAGCCATCTTTTGTACCAGGCTGTAAACATGAGTTTTACTCTTGTAAAGTCGCCATTGGGTTTCTCCTTATATTTCCTCTTTTGGAGCCTGCCCTCTGGTGGACGGAGGTATATCGCTGTATTTCGCTGTAAAATCACTGTATGGCGGCGCCCTTACACGAGGACCATTTTAGAGGTACCATGGGAGAGGCTTGGAGAGACCTTGCGTGTGTGTGCGTGTGTGCGAAGCGTTTGTAAGACAGAGAGCATCACTCAAAAAAATGCTGGGTTGTTTATGTAAACACATTATTGGGTTGCTCATGCTGGGTAAAATTATTTGTAACGGGGTCATTCATAAATAAACAGTTGGTTGGGTTATTTTGACCCAGCAACTGGTTTATTACTTTTTCATTCTTTGCGGAACTTTCTGGATGCTTCACTTCTGACTGGAGGAGGCACGCACTCGGAGCGGGCAGTGTTTTAAGTTAATATGAATGTTTACCTATATTTTTAATAAGTTGTGGTAACAGCAAGCTAATTTCACTGTTCAACATACAGTCTTTGATATGGAAGTGTGAGGGGTAACATATTTATTCTGTGAAACATTAAATAGACACTGCTAGCCGGTTAGATTTTTTGACAAAATGCAGCATCCTTAAATCCTTAGTTGTAAACCAGCTAGCCTATATATGCAGCCTTTTTAAATATGCTGTTTAAATTGTAAATTAATCACGTAATTATTATTGTATTCATTGTGGACGTTGCGTATTTAAAAGTGAGGAAAGCGTTTTTTATGAAATCCATAGGCCTACAAGTGCAGTAAGTTAGTCTCCAGCAGTAAATCGGCGGGAAATAGCGTGATGAAGAGATAATCAGTGTTAAGAAAAGTCAGAAATGCTACTTTAGAAATATGAATTGTTATATACAGCATACTATATAAATGTTAATGCAACTTTATGTATTTTGGTCAAATTGTTTAGCTGCTAAAGAGGAGACAGCTTTGAAGGTCCTGCCAACTCTGCTTGCCCCATCCATCTACAGGAGAGGAGGAAAGGTCTTCAGACCCACCACAGAGGAGGCCCCCATCCATCTACAGGAGAGGAGGAAAGGTCTTCAGACCCACCACAGAGGAGGCCCACAAGTCATTTATTGACATGCAACCTGTAAGTTTTGCTTTAGTGTTTCTACTTCAATAAGGGTGGACGTTTGCACTGTTTGATATGCTTGATAACTATGAAAGTAATTCATGGTTACAATATTGAAAATTCACAATATTTATAATTTTGAAAGCTGCAGTCCATTTTTTTGTGTGTGTTCAAAATTTACAAATAGTATATAATGAGTGAGTACATCATGAATCCATTTTCCAAATCGTGTTTTTTGTCTTATCCTGAATCACTAACGGTACACCTATATAATAAGTCTTTATATTCAGACTATTTTAGACTGGCGGAGGAGCACAGTACCTGTGTGACTCGTCATAGACATAAAAAGAGAGAAGTAACTCCGGTTACAATGTTCTTCCGCAAAACGCATGCAGTTCTGTTTATTAACCGCTAGAGCACCAAAAGTTATGGACTGCAGCTTTACCCAACAAAAGTTAAGGAAAGCTGCAATTCTTAACTTTTTTTGGATACAAATTTTTATTTGTTAATGTTTGCAATACAATTTTTTTTATATTTCCACCAAAAAAGCTTAACTAGCATGTCAGTTATATTGCAGCACTCTAAGTTATTGTGTGTAATCAACAGGTTGGGACCAACATGGTTGAATATTTAAACCATGAGATGACTGGAGCATTGCTGCCCATTCTGTGCCTCAGTGATGAGACAAGGGGGACATCACAGACCTTTACCATTATTCCAGGCCACACCATTGAGACTGAGTCTTTGTTGGAGGCGGTTGATCTTTGCTTTAAAGCTTTTTTTGATTTTGATGTTCAGTACACCAAGCAGTGTCTCCCCACCTGGGAGTTTCTCCAGCATGCTGTATATCAAATTGAAGGAAAAGAGTCCTCCTCTGTAAAGTTTTTGAGGACAACAGTGGTTTCAGGCCCACATGATATGTAGATGATTTTAAAATGTATTTTGTTGCTGTTCTTAAATCAACACATCTTAATAAATTAAATTGTAATCGTATGAGAGTTCAAATTAGTTGTTTAATGACTTTTAATGCCTGAATATTTGGACAGATTTACATTTGTTATAAAGTCTGTGGGCAAGGGTGAATGTCAGAGGGTGTGTGGGTGGGGGTTGGGATGGGGTGGTAAAGAATGTATTCAATATTGTATACAAACAAAGTATTAAAGAAATGTATTGTTTTTAAAGAAATAATATGTTTTAAATTAAATGAGATCACATATACATGGCCTCTCTGGTTTATTGTATTACAGACACAATAATTATTTTACATTCGTAATATAAAATATATTTGTAACTAATGTATAAAGGCAGTGAGATAGGAAATAATAACTATTTATTTGACTAAACTATTTGTTTGACTTAACCCAGCAAGAGGGTTAATTTTATAGTGTAAGTTTTACCGTTTAACCCAGTAATATGGGTTAAACGGTAAAACCCAGCACTTGGGTCAAACCAAGCGTGTGTTCTGTCCAATAGTGACCCAGCAGCGTGGTTAAGGTTGGGTTATTTTTTAACCCAGCAGTTTTTAGAGTGTATGCGGGAGACTCCCGGGATGTCAGGGTTTAAAATGCGTTTTAAAAGTAAGGAAAGTTGTACATTCCCTCAATAAGAGTGGAATACTGTTACAAAACATTGAGCCCTGAGATGAGAGAATGTTAAATGTAAGCAAATATCGTGACAGTAACAACCAAGGAGATACAAGAAATTTGATAAATTTTTAAGAAGTAATTTTTGTCTAACTCTAACCGGGGGTGTTTTCTTTTCTCACACATTTGATACTTATAGTAGCCTCCAGAAACGAGAGACAGAAACTGAGTCTCAGCAAATATGTGATCGCAAAATATGTAGCCACAGGTTTCTAACTACAAAATAATTCAAAGCTTGTAATAATTTTTTTGTTCGTTTTACTCACATGTCCACGCTGGGGATCTGTATTATTTATTCAATTCTGAACTGTTCAGGACATGTCAGTCCTACATCAGAACTTACAGACTTACAAAACAGCGCTCTTGTTACGAAACGCCAGTCAAGGCGTCACATTCGGAGTGCTCTCTATTAGCTGCTTTACGGTAAATGCATGGAACCAGCGATGCCCTCATGGACTGATAATAAATGTTATCAATTTTCATCTTACAGTGTTAATGCAAATTTTCTCCCCAGACACTTCCTCCACCTCTTCCGGAGGAATACCGAGGCGCTCCCAGGCCAACCGAGAGACATAGTCCCTCCAGCGTGTCCTAGGTCTTCCCCGGGGTCTCCTCCCGGTGGGACATGCCCGGAACACCTCCCTAGGCAGGCGTCCAGGAGGCAACCGAAACAGATGCCCAAGCCACCTCAGCTGGCTCCTCTCGATGTGGAGGAGCAGCGGCTCTACTTTGAGCTCCTCCCGAGTGACAGAGCTCCTCACCCTATTTCTAAGGGAGCGCCCCGCCACCCTGCGGAGAAAGCTTATTTCGGCCGCTTGTATCCGGGATCTTCTTCTTTCGGTCATGACCGGTACATCGACCGCATTACAGCTGCACCGATCCGTCTGTCAATCTCACGCTCCTTCCTTCCCTCACTCGTGAACAAGACCCCAAGATACTTGAACTCCTCCACTTGAGGCAGGAGCTCTCCACCAACCTGAAGGGGACAAGCCACCCTTTTCCGACTGAGAACCATGGTCTCAGACTTGGAGGTGCTGATCCGCTTCACACTCGGCTGCAAACCGTCCCGGTGCACACTCGAGGTCCTGGCTTGATGGAGTCAACAGGACAACATCATCTGCAAAAAGCAAAGACGAGATCCTGTGGTCCCCAAACCAGACTCCCTCCGGCTCCTGGCTGCGCCTAGAAATCCTGTCCATAAAGATAATGAACAGGACCGCTGACAAAGGGCAGCCCTGCCGGAGTCCAACATGCACTGGGAAAAGGTCTGACTTACTGCCGGTCATGCGAACCCGGTCTGCCAGTCCAGAGGTACTGTTCCACCTCCACTGTAAACAGTGTTGGCAGGGCACTGCTTTCCCCTCCTGAGGTGCCGGATGGTTTGCCAGAATTTCTTTGAGCCCGACCAATAGTCCTTCTCCATGGCCTCACCGAACTCCTCCCAGACCTGATTTTTTGCCTCCACAACCACCCGGGCTGCAGCCCGCTTGGCCTGCCGGTACAAATCAGCTGCCCCAGGAGTCTCACAAGCCAGCCAGGCTCGATAGATCTCCTTCTTCAGCTTGACGGCATCCCTGTTGGTGTCATCCACCGGGTTCGGGGATTGCCGCCACAACAGGCACCGAAGACTTTGGTCGACAATGGAGTTGGAGAACATGATCCACTCGGACTCAATGTCTCCAGTCTCCCTCGGAATCTGGTCGAGGTAGAAGTTGAAGATCTCTCTGACAGGGGACTCGGCCAAATGTTCCCAACAGACCGTCACAGTACGTTTGGGTCTGCCAAGTCTGTCCAGCTTTCTCCCCCGCCTCACCACCAGGTGGTGATCAGTTGACATACGGCCGGAGGTCAGATGAAACAACTACAAAGTCGATCATCGACCTCCGGCTTAGGGTGTCCTGGTGCCACGTGCACTGATGGACACCCTTGAACATGGTGTTCGTTATGGACGAAATGTGACTAGCACAGAAGTCCAATAACAGAACACCACTCGAGTTCAGATCCGGGGGGCTTTCCAGCACCCCTCCCAGAAACTCCAAGAAGGCCGGGTACTCTGCACTGCCATTTGGCCCGTAAGCACAAATAACAGTGAGATACCTATCCCCGACCCGAAGGCGCAGGGAAGCGACCCTCCCGCTTACCGGGGTGAACTCCAACACATTGAGCCTGGAGGCAATAAACAAGCCCACATCAGCTTGATACGAGTGTTGGAACTATGACTATGAGAATAAAAACTATAAAACCAATGTAAAGTTTGTCTATTTAATTCCAGTCAGAAAATAGTAAAAGTACAGCGCTGGTACACAACATGTAGTTAACATAAGGTCAGCCAGCGAGTTGTGAGATAAAAGAGGCAAAACGCTGGTTCTGTGGTTTAGTCAGTTCACTCTTTCAAAGCTTTGTTGTTAGAATAACACAGTTTATATACAGTGGCAGTGTGACAAACATGGTCTTATGTTATGCCATACGTCAGGAAGTTCTGTAGTTAATGGTGTAGCTACCAATCACAGAATACATTCAGAATATGTTATTTTAAACCATCAAATTCTATACCATAAAGAGAAAGGTACATATGTTTCTTATGCAAAAGACCAGCATGTCCTTCTATGGGACATAGCAATGTACAGTGTTCTAAAGGGTATCATAAACCAGTGGTCAGTCCTACACAGAGGCCTCTAACACTGTCCTGGACACACTTCGCTTGCTTTCCTGTTATAGCAGCCGTCTTTTGGAGCCTCTGAAATTGTCATTGTTACTTTGTAAGTTTTACAAAGTAAAGACCCCATTGTTAGTGTTATTATTTAAAAGTGTAATGTATAATATTTGAATTATTCTCTTCGGTTCTCTTTGCTCCATTGGTCATTGTACATCGACAATAAGGAAGATTATTTCTTTACCTAAAGATTAAACAAAATCCTTTCATCAAGCTATATAAGATAAAGTTTGGAGTGTTTTTTCTTAATCTGCCTGCAAGGAAAGGAAAGGAAGAATGATCTCCTAACCTTTTTATACACTTCCCTTTTCCAGCTTAAACTTGGCTTATAGTCTAGTATTTTAGATGGTCTTTGCTCAAAGTGATAACCTCTCCTTTCTGTGTTTTCCTGCTTTAGAGACAGGAGTGGAGGCTGAGGTAAAACTGTGTTTATTTGGACTAAAGCCAGTTAAAGCTGTTCATCTTGTTTTCATTCACTGTGTTTACTTAATGTTTCTTTTGTAAGTGGATATTACTTTTATATTGTGAGGTATAACAAAGCATTATTACTGGCTAATGTTATATCGGATAGAAGGGCAGAGTATTAAGTAACATATAATAAAGACCATGCATTCATGTTCGTTCAAAAAATGTTGATACGTTATACCTGTAAACAGAGACTGGAAAAATAAAACTCTTACAGAGAAACTCTTATGGAATAGGATCAGCAACAAGTCTGGGTTGTTCAAGTTCTATGAGAAATGAGTTTTGATGTTCTTGTGTAATGATTTATTTGTTTCATTTTAAGTTATAGTATTACATTTAAATGTTTTTAAGCGGCAAATAAAAAAATGGTAATAAAGAGTGTTTGTATTAAAACACATTGTTCTTAATTCCTAAATAGAATCCTTGTAACTGGACCCACAGTCAAGTCAGAGGCAAGAAATGCATTTCAAAATGTCTACTTCAGAAGACCTGTTTCAAGATTTCAACTTACAAAATAAACTAAAAGATTATCATTACACTATATGATTTTTTCATATAGCAGTCTCACAGTCAGACAGCCTTCAGTAAGAAAAGAAACTACCACAAGTCAGCTGGGACAAACATCACAATTACGCAAACGGGGTTTTCCCTTTTTTGGCATACCCATATGCATAACAGTATAACACCACATTATATACAACTGAGGACATACTGAGCATATTTTAACATCAACATTTATCTAAAGTTATCAGTTTTGATCTTATGAAACTTATCAGTTCACGATCACAAAGCGCTGTTTAGGCATTTACCATAAAACGATGAAGAAACACAATGAAGTGGGAGGGGGGATGTTTGACAGCAATCTGATTTTACTCATCTCATAGTTTCACTTTTATCGCCACTATATCTGGTCAACAAAAGACTCGTCTTGTCTTGTCTTCTGGTTGTGCACTATGAATCCCGTTTTGGCGTTAATTTCGCTCGTCGTAACTGTTTCAGGTAGGTCAGCATTCTTTTATTTATTTTGTGTCAGACACGTTTAATACAACAACAGTTTATTAAAATGTACTTTTGACAGTGACAGATCTTTCAAAGCGTGCACGGTGAAAGAGCGCTCCTGTTCGTTAGACCCTGTTCAAACCCCGACCGACTCGAACATCCTCAGCCTTTCTGTGAGGAGTCTGCATGTCCTCCCCGTGTCACCATTTTTTTCTCCGGATACTCCGGCTTTCACCCACCGCCCAAAGACATGCATGTGTAGGTCAATTGGCAACTCTAAAGTATAGTTAGTGAATGAATGTTAAAGTGAGAGAGTTGTCTGTCACTGTCTGTCTCTGAATGCCTGGCCACTGTCCAGGATGTACCCCGTCTAAGGTCCAAAGTTGCGAGGTTAGGCTCCAGTCACCCGCGACCCCTAACAGGAAAAATATACATTGTTGTGACTTTATATTTTGTTAGAAAGATATAGGCTAAATCAACACGTCCACGGAACAGGTCAACATCAGTTTTGAATCTTTTGATGTATTGTGTGTATTTGTCTTTAAAGGTTCTGAAGATGAGATCAATGTTGAAGGCTCCTTGAAAGACAGTGTGCTTCTTCCATGTAACTGCTCCCAAAGAAATCCTGAAAAGGATTTTCACTGGCAAATGGAGGATGCAAAGCATACAAAGCAGCTTGTGTTTCTACTTGAAAAAAACAACTCTGTTTCCACCATTTACAAAAGCGGATCTCAAGTATTTATAGACAACGATAACAATAACTGCTCTCTTCTCCTCACAAACCTCACAAGAAATGACACCGGTATATACACATGTGTGTTTAATGTTGAGGAAGTGTACCACAGCCAGCACGTGAAGGTAACAGTTTTTGGTAAGTCATAAATATAATCTATCCTACTTAACAACTGCATACCATCCACTCTCTCACCTAAGTCTTTCTTTGACAGTAAACTACAGAGTTTGTCAAAAGTCTTTCTCTAATCACAAAAATGAGACGGTCTTCAAGTGTGATGTGAAAGGAGCGGACCCAAGTGTACACATTGAGTGGCATCTGGATGGAAATATACTTAATCAATCTTTGGAAACTACTATTACTAACACAATAGACTTTTCAGACGGTCAATACTGTTTAAGCAGCAACTTGACCACTCACTTAACCCACATCTCAGAGCCCAAATGTCACATCAAGAACAAATATATGCCAACAATTATGTTGACATGCAATGAACCAGAAGGTAACTATTGGATTTTTATGTAAATACTCTAAACTTGAACAGCAATGAACAACAGATACAATGTGTTCTTCTTTGTTGCTGAGGTACTTTCATTATGTTTGAGTTTCGATTAGATCCTGAACCGTTCATTACTACAAAGAGGCCTCTAACACTGTCCAGGACACACTTTGCTTGTATTCCTGTTATAGCAGCCGGATTATGCATAGTCTTTTGGAGCCTCCTGAAATTGTCACGGTAAGTTTTACAAGTGATGACCCTATTGGCAGTGTCATTATTTATTATTAGTGTAATGTATAATATTTGAATTATTAAAGCTCTTCTTTTTGCTCCATTGGTCATTGTACATCAACAATAAGGAAGATTATTTCTTTGCCTATTGATTAAACAATGTAATTTCAGTATTCATTAAGATATTTTTTAATCAAATTATATAAAAAGCCACTAGTTTGGAGTGTTTTTTTAATCTGCCAGCATAACATTGGTCAGAAAGAAAGAATGATCTAACTTTTTTATACACTTCCCTTTTCCAGCTTAAACTTGGCATGTAGTCTAGTATTTTAGATGGTCTTTGCTCAAAGTAATAACCCCTCCCACCTTTCTGTGTTTTCCTGCTTTAGAGACAGAAGTGGAGGCTGAGGTCTAAAGAAAATAAAACTGTTTATTTGGACTAAAGCCAGTCAAAGCTGTTCATCTTGTTTTCATTCACTGTGTTTACCTAATGTTTCTTTTGTAAGTGGATATTACTTTTATATTGTGGGGTATAACAAAGCATTATTACTGACTAATGTTTTATCAGATAGAAAGGCAACGTATTTACTAACATATATAATAAAGGCCATGCATTCAGGTACAAAAAATATGTTGAAACATTTTACCTGTGGACAGAGACTGGAAAAATATAACTCTTACAGAGAAACTCTTATGGAATAGGATCAGCAACAAGTCTGATAGTTCTATGAGAAACCTTTGATGTTCTTGTGTAATGATTTATTTGTTTCCTTTCAAGTTTTATTTTTTACATTTAAATGTTTTAAGCGGCAAATAAGAAAACAATAATAAAGTGTTTTTGTATTTAAACGCATTGTCTTTACTTTATGTCTGATTTTACTAATAAAGGAAAATATTGAAAGGAACCAAAACTGCATTGAGTCAGCAAGCTTTGACAGTACTAATATTATTTTTAGAAAGTTTTTCAAAGTAAGATGCCAAAAATATTTTTCGCAATAAGGTGAAGAAGGTCCTTGTACAAAGTATAAATAGTTGTTTTTAGGGTATTTCCTTGTACTATTCTCCAACTTCTGACGAAGAATTAAGAAAAATGACGTGTTGTAAACAGAGACCACGTCCTTTCAACATAAAAGCTTTAAGCTAAACAATTAGCGCAAAGCGACTAATTGCGTTGGAGTAGCCTACATATTTTAACATGTTTGGTGTTTATCAGGTGTCAGACTTTAGACTTTTAGACTTTAGCTACCAGGCTACCATTACAAAATGTAATTATAACAAATATATGATTCGCTGACCAAATCTGATTTCGCATTATTTCTATTGTTTGACATTTCGCCAGTTGTGACATGACAGCTCTGCTATATTTAATGTAAGAAATCTGGTAGTCAATTCCTGATGCAATCTGATGCGTCACTTTAATTTTGTTTTTGTTAGACCTTCATTTATTCATTTATCTCTGCTTAGTCCCGTTAGGGATTACGGGTAATATCCCAGCAATTTTTGGTTTGAAGTTGGGAACACCCTGAACAATGGCCAGTTGGTCGAGACACAGACTCTCACGTTCATTCACTAGGGACACTGTCCGTTTCTTCATAAAGTCAATCAAATCAAAAGTTCACAAACCTGTTAGGCAGAGTGTTGTCGATTTAAAAATTAAAGAACACAATTGAACACAAAGTATTTTCTGTGTGTCCAATCCAAGCACAAATATGTGCAAGCACAAACATGAAGATATAGCTGATAGCGGCTCCCTGATGCCCGCAAATTAGTTAAAATCTCCCGGAATCTAGAGCGAGCGAGCAAGAGCGCACGCGAGAGTGTTTCATATCTGTAGCGGGCGCACGGCAGAGAGGGAGAGGGAGCGAGAGACAGCGAGAGACCTTGCGTGTGTGTGTGTGCGTGTGTGCGAAGCGCTTGTAAGACAGAGAGCATCGTGATTGGCCTGTTCCCTGAAATGACCTGCACCTTATTAGCAAATTATGTTGGGCCTGTCACTGTGGAATAGCCATACTTTATAGCTACCTAATCAGACTTACATATCAGCGCAGTACTATGTAATTGTAAATCATATTCATGTTTATGTTCTGTCTCTTCCGCTTTCTTTCTTTCTTTCTTTCTTTCTTTCTTTCTTTCTTTCTTTCTTTCTTTCTTTCTTTCTTTCTTTCTTTCTTTCTTTCTTTCTTTCTTTCTTTCTTTCTTGTGTCCATTGCCAAAGTCAGCTGGGGGGAAGAGTGAAGCCATTCAGGTTGAAGAGAGTCTGAGAGGTCTCATTCTGCTGTTCTGGAATAAAGGAGAACTTAAATATTCCTTCCTGGGTGACCGCCACTATGTCAAAAAAAACTGTGATGACACTGTTGAAATGGTCAAAGGGCGGCTGAATAAGGTGACTCCTGGTTGACCTTTTCTTGGACAAGCTGGGTACCACAGTGAGTTATGGAAGTTTTATCAAGTCAAAACTATTGAGAGCGCGCAAACCCGATTTCGAGCGAGCAGGCTACAATGTGAGCGAGCATACACAGATCTGAGCGAGCAGAGTCTATAGTGCGCGCTCGTTTCTGTGTCAGCGCGTGCGCGAATCTGTCAGTGCGCTCTCAGTTCTGTGTTAGCGCTCGCTCCAGTCTGTCAGTGCACTCTCACGATTCCGTGTTTGCGCCCTCTCTGTTTTGACTGTGTTTGAACAGTAAGCTGCAGAGAGCGCAGCAAGTTTAAAAAAATGGCAACAGGACACACCCACATCCGGGTATAACTTTCAATGTAAAAGTCAACAAGTTAAGCTACGATAATCACACTATGTTTTTTAAGCAAAAACAAAAAAAGATATATGAAAAACATATGTAGAAGACTACAAAAGGTACAAGCAGATAATATATAATTTTTAAAGTTTGGATTGTAGTTACGGTTATGCGTTGTGCCACCTATTAACAGAAAATGACTAACTTGAATTAAATCATAAGCCCTAATGTAGTACTGTAACCTCACTTGATGGCAGCAAAAGCCAGTATAATCCTGGACCATTGTCTACTCATCAATGCTGTACTCATTTGTGTAACAGATTAAACAAAATATTGTGTCACACTTCTAAATGTATCTCTTTATTACATAATAATTAATAATAATTAAATAATACATTTTTTACTTTTTAATTTATTAGTACCTTTCCTGGCTGCAGCAAGACATAACTACACTGGGGTTTCCAAAGTGATGCGTCCTACAAACTGAAGTTCTATCCCAGATGTTTTCTCTTTGCAGCAGATACTAAAAAAATAAATAATAATAATTTTTCAGCTTTAAATGTGAGATCTGACTGCTTCAAAAGTCTCAGCGGTGTCAGAGACAGGGGACATATATAGATAGATGGGACAGAGATGGTGAGGTCTGCAGAAGGTGTTGATGTTACTGGGGGGGTCCATGGTCCTATTGGGGGAGTCCATTTCAGTGGTGGAGGTGTTGATGGTGGTACAGTCAGAGGAGGATCCTTGGCTGGTGAGGCAGGAGTGATTTTTTTTTATTTGGTGGCTGATGGCTTCTCAGAGGACCCTTTCTTTGTTCAATAAGGCTCAAATGAAGAAAAAACAAACAAACTCCCAACCAGTCTGTTCTTATTCCAAGCAGGCCAATGCTCCCAAAAGTTTGTGACTAAGAATAATTCCAATAAGCTGTATTTACACAGATGATTGCTGGTTACAGTACCTTTACTGTATGAATGTGTGTGATACACATACAGTACATACAGTATGTTCTTGTGTTTGTTTTGTGCTGTATGTTCTGATGTTGCACGGCACTGCGCCCAAGACAAATTTCCCTTTGGGACAATAAAGTGTATTTGATTGATTGGTACTGCACAGTTGGAGAAGGACCCTGTTTGGACCACTTTGTCCAACTGAAACAGACTTAATCATCCAGCCATTATGATTAATTCCAAAGTCAAGCACAGGGCCAGTTATGTAGCTACATAGTTTCCATTTCTATTTCTGTGAAATACAGGACATATTTTGTTTTATTTTGTAACTTCTTTAATGTAACTTTGTTGCATCATTGGAAATATCTAAAAACCATCCTGAAAACCATCAAGACCAGTTACCTCCAAGTCCTGAGGTCTTTTAAACTCCAGGACCCACACAAAGGCTACAACACACCAACTGCTAACATTTCTGCTCTTCTACTTTTGATCCATCAGTCATTGAACTGACAATATTAAAGGTGAAATTATTACTTACACCCTACAGGTCTAAAATGTTTTCCCAATTTCACTAGCTTTTTGCATGATCAAAATCTAAACAGGCCTATAATAATATCTGGAATTTGTATCCAATTAAGTGATGTGAATCCTCAATAATACACATTTCTTCTCAATAAAACATTATTTAAGGATTATCTATTCATTTGGTAATATCTAATTATCCATTGTAAAAACAATCTGTCAGTTAAGTTAGGTAAGTTACTAAAAGCTCCACCTCACCAGAACTACTCTCACTATCCTTGATGTTGACTATATACTGTACCTCCGAAGGTGGACAGACTATTAATATAGCACCTACATTAAAAAATGTTTTTGTATTTTAAATCTAAATGAAAGAAAAAAGTGTAAGGTTGTGGTCTGTTGGTGAAAGTTTAGAGTTGTTTTACTCTTAAAATTATACAGTGTGTAAGTTACAGCTTTAATCTGTTTATCCGGTGCATTTAAGATGAATATCTAGAATGTATTAATTACTTGTGTTGATTGGTTATTGAGACAATAGGAGATGACAATAGTATAGAAAATAATAGTTTCAATAATAGTTTTAGGGAACTGGTTTTGAATGAACTTAGGGCAGTGTGTAATCTACAGCAACACTTTGGGGATGTGCAATAATAATGATAAACTTTAGTTTTAGCTTCAGAACAAGCATGAAATCTTCATTCTTGCTTTTGTTTGTGGCTGTTGGACAAACTGTCCGCTGTGTTTATATGTACAGCATGTGTAGGGCTATGTCTCATAGCCTATTTACATGTCTTTTTTCATTAATATAGATTGTCCCTTTCTTTATAATTAAATTAAATCATAAAATACAGCTTGGTAAAAACAATGCTCACTAAGGTATAACGGTTCTTGAATGCGGGTGTGCAGGTTGTTTCACTAACTATCCGTCAACGGAACTTGTTGACTTTTACATTGAAAGTAAAGTGAGCTTATACCCGGATGTGGGTGTGTCCCGTTGCCATTTTTTTAAACTTGCTGCGCTCTCTGCAGCTTACTGTTCAAACACAGTCAAAACAGAGAGGGCACGAACACAGAATCGTGAGAGTGCACTGACAGACTGGAGCGAGCGCTAACACAGAACTGAGAGCGCACTGACAGATTCGCGCACGCGCTGACACAGAAACGAGCGCGCACTATAGACTCTGCTCGCTCAGATCTGTGTATGCTCGCTCACATTGTAGCCTGCTCGCTCGAAATTGGGTTTGAGCGCTCTCAATAGTTTTGACTTGATAAAACTTCCATAGTGAGTCCTCTTATCCATCTGGCCTTCCGGCTGCTGTTCCTCCAGCGGCTCCTCACAGGTCCTTATGGGCTGGTTTGGAGACCGTTGGCTGTTTCTATCCTGCAGAGAGCCGGGGTGCTGGGCCTGTGTCTGTTCTTGACAGACGGTAGCAGACCGTTATCTCAATCACTGTCACCTTTCTATCGCAGCCTGTTGTCTGTATGGAGTGTCCTTAAAAAACAGAGACAGGCTGATACCATCTCGCTCTGCTGGCTCCTGAAGGAGCCTCTCCTGCACGGATGCTTCATCTGTCCTGCCTGGACGGGGCGGCACTGTGTGGGCGGTTCAGTGCTGGTGGGATTTATGCCTTTAGGCCAACAGGACAACTCTGGAATTAGCCGGTCACTTGGGTCTGAAGTTCTCTAGGCAAGTGGACCGGTTACTGGATCAATGGAACCATCAGCTGACAGGACAGGCCCGTATCCTGCTGAGTGAGTTCAGTGCCGGTTCACTGGTCCCTGTCAACACAGATCCCTTCCTGGACATTTATTTGAGTCCGGGCCTAGGAGGTCCAACTGTCTTCAGTGAGTGTGTCCCTGGAAGGAACTGGGAAGATTTTTTTATAAACTTATGGTCCAAGCCCTGAACAATAAGGAAATGACAGGTCGGGCAGACACAGAGGACACATTTAGGGCTGGACCCTTGAATTGCATGAATTGTGCTAAATAAATAAATTTGCCCTACCTTGCCATTTCTTACGATTCTGTAAAATATGCGTTGAATCAAAAGTCGAAGGGAACAGTTTACCAAAAGGTGCATGTTCTCACGACCACACAAAATGTATCTCTCCGCTCCCCGCCCCCACCAGATCCAAACATCCCTCTGCCTCACACACCGTCATCAGGAGCTAAAAGGGAGTGCTCAGCGGGACCGTGAGGAGCATTTCACCCGCCGTGACGACACATTATCATCGTTTATTCACATTTGTAGAATATCACAAATCCATTAACCTATAGAGAGCTGCTGTGGATACTAGGAGGACGGAATGGGGGAGTACACGGCGTTCCTGGTCTTACTGCTGGCGACCTTGACGCTTTCATCCGAGGTGAGCCCAATAGAAAGATCTCAGCTGGAGAGCGCTCTATTAGCCTGGTTTTGCTCTTCTGTGGAGCTTATAACCAACATCTAATCAGCGTTTTCTCCTCGTTTTCTTTGTGACATGTCACTTAAACCGTAATATATTGTATGCTAATTTTCTGCCCACATAAAAGTCAACAGTACAGGGCTTTGTCACACACGAGAAAGGATTGTGGTTTGGCGACAATCCATAGTTTAACACTACAATTGTTGCATAGTTAGCTTACATCGAGAATAGACGCAAAGTCATCAAATCAGCAGCGTCTGCAAGGCTCACGAGGCCTACCGTTAGATGTCAGTAATTGACAGTTGACCGTATCGGTCTTGTTTTCGTTTAGATGTTATTACGTATTTTGTGCACTTATGCATTGTGGAGTAGGCCAAATGCTGTTTTAACACAACACGCGCTGTGTTCCTTAAAGCTAAGTAAGCTAATTTGCAAATGGTATGACTTAAATGCTAGCTTAACGTTAGCTTTTTTAAAAATGTAGGCATTGGCATGGCAACCGACTGCTATGGGCGAGCGTAGCTTGAAATTGTTTGTGTGCCCCGTTTATTATCAAAGCAATGACTGCAAAGTTTATTATTCACATGCAATGCAAGAAACATGTTTAGGATGTCATTGTATACTGAAATGTTCTGCTCAGTTGGTTTGTTTAGCGACGCAGCTGTAGGGCGTTGATTGTAGAGCTGCTGAGGAGAATGGAAAAGCGATGCTGCCTTTATGCTTTGACAGAAGCAAGATGGCGCCTGCGGTTTGCTGGCGCCGTGGACCGGAGAGAAAAACAAAACACAAGTCAAACTCCTATAATCATTGGTCAAACTGGAGACATTTCGAAAAAAGTTATCTAAAATTTGCCTCTGCCATTAAAGTGTAGCGGGGTTATCACAATGTCATGTTGCCAAGCTTCAGTGCAAGTTCTAAATGGCTTTAGTAGGGCTTTTCACCTCGCCCTGCATGCTGCAAAGAGAAATGTATCACTAAAACAGTTAATTAAAGACAGTTAATTCATTGTAGCATTACCATGAACATGCATTTCTGATCGTGTAACACAACAGTTACTAGACAATACTGTTCTTACATGTACACATTTGCTGGAGTATAGGCCTATAGTCTAAATCAAATAATCCAATATTATAAGACTACATGGCCATGGATAATATATGCTCTGTTTAAAACCAGAACATATGGGGCTGGACAAGCGGTAGAAGATAGATGGATGGATGGATGATTAAAACCAACCACTGTCTCTGGCCCTTGTCTGAGCTGCATTTTCTGCTGCAGTTTCCAGAAAACATTATTTGCAATGCTGTAGCAATATTTCCAGGATATATTGTCATTGTGCACACTGTCTTGGCTAGCTGACTGTGTCTGAACTTTTTGTGAACTTAGTACAAAAGAGCTCATTGAAAACATATACTGTAGTGCAAGATAGGCTTATAGCCAATAACTGTACATAATAATGCTTATACCATGCAGAAAACCACTCTCAGAGTACGTTGTGCCCAATTTGCTAGATACAGTGCCTTGCAAAATATTCGGCCCCCTTGAACTTTGCAACCACATTTTGCCGCATTTCAGGCTTCAAACATAAAGATATGAAACTGTAATTTTTTGTGAAGAATCAACAACAAGTGGCACAATCATGAAGTGGAACGAAATTTATTGGATATTTCAAACTTTTTTAACAAAAACATAAAAAACTGAAAAATTGGAAAATTATTCAGCCCCTATACTTTCAGTGCAGCAAACTCTATCCAGAAGTTCAGTGAGGATCTCTGAATGATCCAATGTTGACCTAAATGACTAATGATAATAAATGGAATCCATCTGTGTGTAATCAAGTCTCTGTATAAATGCACCTGCACTGTGATAGTCTCAGAGGTCCGTTTAAAGCACAGAGAGCATCATGAAGAACAAGAAACACACCAGGCAAGTCCGAGATACTGTTGTGGAGAAGTTTAAAGCCGGATTTGTGAACAAAAAGATTTCCCAAGCTTTAAACATCCCAAGGAGCACTGTGCACGCGATAATATTGAAATGGAAGGAGTGTCAGACCACTGCAAATCTACCAAGACCTGGCCGTCCCTCTAAACTTTCAGCTCATACAAGGAGAAGACTGATCAGAGATGCAGCCAAGAGGCCCATGATCACTCTGGATGAACTGCAGAGATCTACAGCTGAGGTGGGAGACTCTGTCCATAGGACAACAATCAATCGTATACTGCACAAATCTGGCCTTTATGGAAGAGTGGCAAGAAGAAAGCCATTTCTTAAAGATATCCATAAAAAGTGTTGTTTAAAGTTTGCCACAAGCCATCTGGGAGACACACCAAACATGTGGAAGAAGGTGCTCTGGTCAGATGAAACCAAAATCAAACTTTTTGGCAACAATGCAAAACGTTATGTTTGGCGTAAAAGCAACACAGCTCCTCACCCTGAACACACCATCCCCACTGTCAAACATGGTGGTGGCAGCAAGATGGTTAAAATTGATGGGAAGATGGATGGAGCCAAATACAGGACCATTCTGGAAGAAAACCTGATGGAGTCTGCAAAAGACCTGAGACTGGGACGGAGATTTGTCAAGACAATGATCCAAAACATAAAGCAAAATCTACAATGGAATGGTTCACAAATAAACATATCCAGGTGTTAGAATGGCCAAGTCAAAGTCCAGACCTGAATCCAATCGAGAATCTGTGGAAAGAACTGAAAACTGCTGTTCACAAATGCTCTCCATCTAACCTCACTGAGCTTGAGCTGTTTTGCAAGGAGGAATGGACAAAATTTCAGTCTCTCGATGTGCAAAACTGATAGAGACATACCCCAAGTGACTTACAGCTGTAATCGCAGCGCTACAAAGTATTAAGTTAAGGGGGCTGAATAATTTTGCACGCCCAATTTTTCAGTTTTTTATTTGTTAAAAAAGTTTGAAATATCCAATAAATTTCGTTCCACTTCATGATTGTGTCCCACTTGTTGTTGATTCTTCACAAAAAATTACAGTTTCATATCTTTATGTTTTTAAGCCTGAAATGTGGCAAAAGGTCGCAAATTTCAAGGGGGCTGAATACTTTCGCAAGGCACTGTACTCCATGTCAACCTGAGTGATGCTACTATAGTATTTAAAGAACGCATATATCAGTAAATGAAACCAACTTTTCTTTCCACACAAGTACAAAGTATATTTTATTACCAGTCCCCTAAGACTGCGATGCAGTTGGAGTCATTCACACTGTGCTAATCAGAAAAAGGTAAGTAGTGTTGCTTTAAATAGTCTCATAGCCAAAGGAAAACAAGTTAACATGCTGTAAGGTAATGCTGCTTCTTGCTGCAGTTTTTGTTTTACCCAGGCTAAATGGAAAAAAAGACAACATTGTTAAAGAAAGGTATAAATATAAATTAACATTTAAAGACACAATGTGTAATTTTAAATTATTCCCAAAATATACATTCCTGTATTGATTTATTGATTCTTAGACACATGATTGGTAGCATCATACCTATTTTACTGACACAGTACCCTCAGCTGGACAGAAAACTCTGATATAAAATAACTCTGAAATTATATATAATTCCATGCCACCGGGACTCACTGACCTCCTTACTCAGCATGCCTTTAGCAGCAAGCAAACAGAGGGAGCAGCAATAGGCTGATACATTGGACCCTAGCAGAGTTGTATTTAAATGCACTAAAATGATCCTACCGTTTGAGAAGACATGTTTTTTACTTCCAAACTTGCCGGTTTGAAAAGCGCTATATAAAAATAAAATATTATTATTATTATAAATGCTTTTTTGCTAGCAATACAGTAGCTAACAATCACTGCTGCATCACTGACCTCTCTCTGCTAAAAGTTAAAACAGACGGTTGTTTCCTCAGACCTACAAACAATTTATTACACACAAAACAGACAGGTTTCACATTCTCCTCTATATTTTCTGTATTGAAGTGCCACAGAGGATTATGTCAACAGCAAAGGAGTAATTGCATTGATGTCATACCCTGTTCAGATTTGGGTCTCCACAACGAATAGCAGTTGCTTTTATTAAAAAATTGCAGTCAGTGTCTTGTAATTTTAGCACTTTCCAAATTCCAACACAATCCAACCCATGGAATGGGTTGGATTGTATCCTCCGGCAGGATGGTTTTGACCCCTGGGCTGCATGTTTGACACCTTTGCTGAATAAATGTTATATTATTAACTTGTGGTATGTAATTAATGTGAGTCTTTGTATTGTCATTTGTCCAGGTACCTGTCGATGACTCCGTGGGTTTGCTCACAGAGCCACAGGTGGCCATGTTCTGTGGGAAACTCAACATGCACATCAATGTGCAGAGTGGCAAATGGGAGCCTGACCCCACTGGTACAAAGAGCTGCCTTGGCACAAAGGAGGGTATCTTGCAGTACTGCCAAGAGGTACTAAATATTCTCAAGAGAGCTGGCAGAGATGAGAACTAAGTGGCATAGAAGGCAGATAATATACAGTATTGTTCAAAATAATAGCAGTACAATGTGAATAACCAGAATAAGCCAGGTTTTTAGTATATTTTTTTATTGCTAAGTGGCAAACAAGTTAAGCTCTTAAGGTTGTGCAATTGGGCAATTAGTTGAAAGGTGTGTCTTCAAAAAAATAGCAGTGTGGCATTCAGTCACTGAGGTCATCAATTTTGTGAAAAAACAGGGGTGAATCAGGGGCCCCTATTTAAGGATGAAGCCACCAGCACTTGTTGAACAGTCATTTGAAAGCCTGAGGAAAATGGGTGTTCAGAAGAACAGCGTACTTTGATTAAAAAGTTGATTGGAGTAGGGGAAAACCTATAAAGAGGTGCAAAAAATTATAGGCTGTTCAGCTAAAATGATCTCCAATGCTTTAAAATGGAGAGCAAAACCAAAGGGACCGTCTGTGTGAAGCTAATGTATTTTCAAGTTTCCCCCGCAAAGTCCCTCTGTTTTTTAAAAAAAAGGCATGTGCAGAAGTTGTTACAATACATTTTCTCTTTAGGCCAAACTCTGAATTCAAGCTACAGTACACAGTGAAGAGAGTGAAGCAAGCATCATGATATGGGCATGTTTCTCCTACTATGGTGTTGGCCCTATTTATCGCATACCAGGGATCATGGATCAGTTTGCATGTGTCAAAATAGGGCTGCTAAATCCTAGAAACAAAAATGTTTGTACAAAATGAGTTTGTATAGTCAACGGCAGACACTGCTATTTTTTTTAACACACACCTTTCAACTAATTGCCCAATTGCACAGCTTTAAGAGAGTGCATATCATGAATGCTGGGTCTTGTTTGTTTTCTGAGAATCTACTGCACTTACTGGTAACTTGTTTGCCACTTAGCAATAAAAAATATACTAAAAACCTGGATAATTCTGGTTAGTCACATTGTACTGCTATTATTTTGAGTATAAATTGAGTATAAATGGTCATAATTTTTCAGGTTTATCCAGAGCTGCAAATCACAAATGTTGTGGAGGCCAACCAACCCATCAGCATTCAGAATTGGTGCAAGAAAGGCCGCAAACAGTGCCGCAGTCACACGCACATTGTGGTGCCATACCGTTGCCTGGGTAAGCGTTGATGGCTGTCATTTTAATTTGATGCCAGGCCGTACAAAATGTGTAGATGTGTATATTATATATAGAGGTCAGTTAACATTATTGGTATGTTTCAGTTGGGGAGTTTGTAAGCGATGCACTTCTTGTTCCTGACAAGTGCAAGTTCCTGCACCAGGAGCGTATGGATCAGTGTGAGAGCCACCTACACTGGCACACTGTGGCTAAAGAGGTGAGGATCATCTCAAAAAAAACATGTAATGCTTTATTATTTTCATCATTCATTGTTTTTACATCATCTATCGGATAGATTTTTTTTCTTATTTACTGTATTTCTTATTGAAGACAAGTTCAGGCAAAGTAAAAAAATAGTAAATGCTCACACAGGAATTAATGTTTTAATGTGGTGTTTAGGGTTTGGCAGTATGTACATTTTAATTTAAAATCTTACCTTTTACATTCTAGTAAGTATTTCTTTTTTTTTATGATCTACCAACAATTTACTCCCAAGATATGTGATGCAAATATGCTTTATTTAATCTTCTTTTTGCCTAGCCCTACTTGTTATTTTTTATATTTGTGTGTTATCCACTCAAAGCTTAAGCAAAGCATTATAATTTATGAATTTTTTTTTCTATACTAGTCCTGTGGAGACCGCTCCTTGTACCTCAATGATTTTGGGATGCTGTTGCCATGTGGTATAGACCGTTTCCGTGGAGTGGAATTTGTGTGCTGTCCAGCAGAAGTTGAACAACAGACTGACAACACAGAGGCTGAAGGCGAGCAGTCGGACGTCTGGTGGGGGGGAGCCGAAACTGAGTACTCTGATAATGGGTATCATCATTTACCATGATTGACTTTGTTGTATGACACACAGACAATTCTTGCTACATGATCTGAACTTTGTCTGCAGTGCATCTCGTCCGGCTGATGCCGAGCCTGCCGCCACTGAGGATGATGAAGATGAGGAGGAAGAGGCTTATGAAAGGGATGAAAATGGGGATATTGTTGAAGAAGAGGACAACGTGGAGGATGAGGACCGTAATATTAACATTGCCATGACAACTACAACCACCACTACAACAGAATCAGTCGAGGAAGTTGTCAGAGGTAAGACGTCAGCTGCTTAATTTGTTTTTATTGCTTAGTTAAACAATTGTTTTGTTTATTTTATTTTTTTAAGTTATTTTTTAATTTCATACTTGTTTGCTGCCTTTGTTTATGCACACCTCAGCTGTCTGTTGGGCACGTGCCGACTCAGGCCCATGTGACGACATGCTGGAGCGTTGGTACTTCGCGCCTGAGAAAGGCCAATGTGCTCCTTTCTTGTTTGGGGGCTGTGGGGGCAACAGGAATAACTTTGGGTCAGAAGAGTACTGCCTAGCTGTCTGCAGCAGTTCGTGTAAGTCGGAGACCAGGACGTGTCATCTCTAGCACCAAAGCGACCAAAACTTTCTCTCTGTCTCATTTACCGTTTCCTTTTTCCTCTCTTAATGCCTCTTTACCTACAGAGAATTACAGTGACTACTGGAATTGATTCATTCTTATTTTATTATATATATATATATTTTTTGTCCCTCATTAAGAAAAATGATGTTACATGGACAAAACGTACAACAAAATGATGATGAGCCACCGATATTTTTTGCGGCAAACAAGACCCTCGTGTGCCTGTTTTCTGTAACATTAATTATCAATCAAAGATTATTTTTATATTTTTTTATTTAGTGAACCTTAAAACAATGCTATATTCTGAAGTTCCATTTTGAAAAAGTGCTCTTTCAATTTGGTTGTTTATAGGTGGCCCCTTTTTAATATTTTGAGATCTAGAATAGATAAGTGATCAGAAACCAGTCATGACTTTCTATCTTATGAAAAAGCCAGAAAGTTTAGCATTTCATGCCATTAAATCAGTAATAGTAACCATTACTATTTACACCACGAGGCGCTGCAAATACTGAACCTCGGCTGTCCGTGTGCTTGCATTTCTGTGCTTGCATGGCTTGTATTAGTATGCAGCAGCTCTGACATGGCAGTAACATTGTCTTATCTTCTTGTGTTGATGACTGTATTGTGTGTGTTTGTGTAAAGAGTGTAGGACCTTGTTAAAGGCAATTAAGTTCATTTTGCTTGAGTATGCACAGCTTCTTGGTGCTGCTGCTGCTGCCCTGATCTTGGCTCAGCACTTTCCATCTTATCTCTAGGCTCCCACACTAAACAAATACAGAGATGGACATACAAACATCTCTGGGAACTAATGACAATTTGTCCCCTTATAATGTTTTGTAATAAATACCTAACTAATATTTTATGCTGATGGACTAAAAATCTATTGTGTCTGTCTAACAAGGAACCTGTTGTCTTAATCAGTGTTTTAATTTACTAAGGCCAATGTTCACTTAAATGTCCTTTTATTTGTGCAATTATATTAAATATAGCTATTTGTTTCTTCCTCAGTGCCAACCATGGCTCCCAGCCTGCCAGATGCTGTGGATTGGTACCTTGAATCTCCAGGTGATGACAATGAGCACACTGACTTCCAGAAGGCCAAGGAAAGCTTGGAAGCCATGCACCGGGAGAAAATGTCTCAGGTATCTACATGGGAACAGTGAACCTGATCATTTAAAATATTTTACAATTATCCTCTTAAATGACATTCTGAATGTGTGCTTTTGTCTTTGATCAGGTGATGAAGGAATGGGAAGAAGCTGAGAGAAAGGCCAAGAACCTTCCTCGTGCAGACAAAAAAGCTGTTATACAGGTGTGACACACCAAAACTTGTCATTGTGTCTGTTTGTCACTATGCTATTACTTTACTAAACTTTGAAAACTCTTTGGTTGTTTGCATTACAGCACTTTCAAGAGAAAGTGGAGGTTTTGGAGGAGAAGGCAGCAGTAGAGAGGCAGCAGCTTGTGGAAACCCACATGGCACGAGTGGAGGCTCTACTCAACAGCCGCCGGCGTCTGGCTTTGGAAAATTACCTCAGCGCTCTTCAAGCCCTCCCTCCCCGGGTACACAGATATACACACCATCAAAACGCACGCCTTTGCACTTTACACAACAGGCAGATCCTGATTGAGTCTGATCAGCCAAAGTGGCATTGATTAAAGGAAAAAATACCTTAAGGATTACAATGTGACATGTCCATTGGCACATGAAGTAATAGTACTGTCTCCCCAGCCTCGTCAGGTGTTGAGCTTGTTAAAGAAGTACATCCGTGCCGAGCAGAAAGACAGACAGCACACACTGAAACATTATGAGCACGTTCGCACAGTTGATCCCAAAAAGGCTGCCCAGATCCGGCCACAGGTACTGTGCATTTAACACACAGGTTTTATTTTGTAATCAAGAGCCCTAAAAGGCTTGTGCACTAATAGACACTAATAAAAATGTCTTTTTTTTTCTGTTATACCTCAGGTTTTGACTCACCTTCATGTGATTGACGAAAGGATGAATCAGTCGTTGGGGTTGCTCTATAAAGTACCTAGTGTTGCAAATGACATCCATAACCAAGTTTGTAAGTGTTGACTTTATGCTTTAAGCTCACATGGCTGCATACAAGTGTTTGTATGCAGCCATTGTTGCATTGTTACTATCTGTTCTGCTTTTTAATTCCTATTCCTACTATGTCCTACCCAGCGCTGTATACTGGTTCAAATTATGGACTGTCCTAATTAAAAAGTTCCACATCATGCTGCAAAGTCAGGGTGAAAAGTAGTCTTACAGTTGGTGTAAAGTCTGTGATGAATGGCATGCTGTGCATCAGCACCGCTACCTCTCTGAAATAGTCAGGACACAGTGGACATTACCTGGCTTGCTTTTTTGTCCATCTCGCACTATTTCACCCTTCATCTATTATCACGCTGTGGCCTACTCATGTTACCGTTTTCTCTTTTAGCTGTTATCATGAAGCAAGTTCAGTCGGAGCTGTCTCAGCAAGTCTCCTCCCTGCAGAGTGATGGGCGGGTGAGTCCAACTGCACTCAATTACATACTGTATGCAAGCAATCAGTAGAACCATCTCAGCACAAAATAAAGTACAGAAACACAAAGTTTGGACACATTTTGTGTCATTATAGCCACAGTGTAATTACTGTGCCTCTGTTTCCTCAGGTTGATGTCAGGGTCAGTTATGGTAATGATGCTCTGACGCCCGACCAGACTTACAGCTCTCCTCCACTGGATCCGGGCTTGGAAGGACTGGGCTTCATTCATCCAGAGAGCTTCAACCAGCCCAACACAGAGAACCACGGTAAAGGTGTTCACAAGGACACACATTATGATTCAATACAGGGTCTAAGGAATATCAGTGAGAAAATCTTTGTTCACCTTGTTGCAGTTGAGCCTGTTGATGCCCGTCCCTTTCCAGACAGAGGGCTTCCCACACGACCAGAAGTCAGGGAAGACACTAAAGAAAGAAGTGCTAATTTTGAAGTTCACCCTCAGAAACTAGTAAAAAAATAATAATTAATATTAAATTACATAATTTATTCAAGATTCAATTTAAAATAGCTTTTTACTCTACATTAAAACAGGTATTTTTTGCTGAGGATGTGGGATCCAACAAAGGTGCAATTATTGGTTTGATGGTTGGTGGTGTTGTTATAGCAACCATTATTGTTATCACTTTGGTGATGCTGAGAAAGAAACAATATACTTCAATTCACCATGGTGTAATCGAGGTAATTAGTGTTTACATAATATTAAATGTTTTCAAGTGGTTTTCAAGGTTTTTCTCTAACCGTCTGATATTTTTGTAGGTGGATGCAGCAGTGACTCCCGAGGAGCGTCATTTGGCCAAGATGCAACAGAATGGCTATGAAAATCCTACCTACAAATTCTTTGAACAGATGAACTAAACAACTGTCTTGTCTTGTGTGTCCCAAACTACACTCACTTTAAGGGCCTGTTCCACTCTGTTCTTTGCCCTGACAACATCAGAGACTCATTGGGTAACGAGAAAAATAAGTTTCTAAATGTTCAGATGTTTTTATTTGTGTGTTTAATCTATAGTTTGGGTAAAAGGCAACACATGAAACAAAGCCTTTTGATCCCTGAAGCTTATAAATAACAGTGAGCATGCATCACCTGCCAAATGTTGTTCAGGCAAGATTTGACCTGCAAATAATTACAACAGAAATGTCATAGTGTTTTTACTGAAAGACCAACATCATATTTAAAATATTTATATGTAGTAAGCTCACTGCAGGGACAATAATCATCCACGGTCTTGCAGTTTTATCAAGTTGCTCCTTCATTCTCTCTCGTCCTCTCACATGGTCAATCCCCAGGTGTTCTCTAAGCGCCTTTCACAAGAGTGGGGGGGGGTTAATATATAGTGATGGATTAGCTTTAAGTATACATAATGCATGGCAAAAACTTGTGACAGATACTGAGGCTTCAAGAGTCCTTTTACTAGATACTATACCGGCAGGATTGTACATTTTCATGTGATATGAAGAAGAATTTGGTCTTTGTTGTTTCAGACTTGCTTTAAATGATTCTTGGCTTTTAAGCTCATTTCCATGCTTCACTATTGTGTTAGCTGCATGGGCAAATGCTCTATATGTAATATATAAAGTGTAATAGTATCAGAAATGAAGAAGATTGTGTTACTCTGCGTTCTATGCACTCTGTGATTTTGTAAGTTTGATTATAATTGCCTTTATTGCTATCCCTTATGCCCTCAAATCATCAATTTTATTCCATTGAGAGAACAAAAAAGCTTTGTGAAGATTATGGATAGATGATAAATCATTCCACATTAATTATTCAATTATCTTGGCTGTAAATATGTGGATTGTGAAGAATTGTGGCTTACATTGTCATGGTTGATCTTTTGTTACCTTGTTTGTGTTTTCTGTGCGTACTTTATAATCCCTTTGTTGTCTTCTCAAGCTATCAGCAATATTGTACAGTACATCAATTTGATTGGTTTGTAGGTATTTTGATACATATTTGTTTTAATGCTCTTTTATGTAACATGCTAGTGTATGTTATCGTCCTTCTCCAAATCTCAGTCACATCTATTTTTCTACATTTGCAGTGTATACATGTATAGTCCATTGGTATTGTGGAGAATATCCCTGGGTGAATGAATGTGTTCTCAGTCAACCTTGTGAGAAAAACCACATCGGCATACACACTTACTTCACCCAAAATTAACTTGTTAGGCCATTTTTGTAAACATGAATGTTACATGCATATTGTATAAGAAATACAACACATATCACCTCTACACACCTTATTTACATGTGTATAGGCACTAAGTAGTTCATAATCAAGGGAATGTTTAAATTTGTACAGAAGCTCTCACCAGGTCATTTGAAAGCTTGTGCTATTTATCACTTTTTCATCAGAATTCAAACCATTTGCTTCAAGTATGAAAAGGCTTTCTATGCTCACTACACTATACTATGAATAAAATTTTGAATGTACATACATGTTAGTCTTTTTTTATAATTATTTTTATTAAATGAATTAACCTAAAAATATTTGGCTCAATCCTGAATGCAAAGCAACATATTAAACAAAGTTCATTAAGAAAAATGCTTTCCACTTTATTCCCCTTAGTGGACAAAAAGGGTCCAACAATTTAGGGAACAACAACTAAATAAAATACAAAACAGGTCCTCTATAAATGGAAAATATGAAAATACACTTGCCCTTGTGGCTATCAAAAACATGAAGTACCAGTATATACAGTGATAACGATTCTAAAGTACAGACAAGGAATACATTACACAAAGCTTTTTCAGTCATACATTCAGGCATTAAGTCACATGCACACAACAAAGGCTGTTTCTCAATCACACAAATTGACCTCGTAACTGCTCTTGATTAGCGTTGCAGAAAAGCTAAAAATGTATCTGCCCAAGGTTAACTTGATTAACACAAGCCTCTTAACCCACACTGACCAAAGATTGGCTTTGCATTTCTGTGGATGACATAGTATCAATATAAAAGTTCAGTTAATCTTCAGTCATTAATGGAGACAACTGTGATGCAGCCTCTTTTAACTGTCCTTATCCAGTGTAGTTGTGGCCAAAGTCACTGTAGTTATTGGCTGAGCGTGCATCTGCATCCGAGCCAGTTTCTTCTGCTCACACTCAGTCACAAGGCTGTTGAGCTCAGCAGCGCTGTAGCCAATCAGAGTCCTCAGGTCGCACACAAACTTGTAGACAAAGCGCTTTCCCTGCACCTTGCTGATCATGTCACCATCATAATAATACCTGTAAGTGAGACATGCCATGTTGTTACTAATAACTACACTATTCACATCAGTCGTAACATGACAAATTATTAAGAATACATTGAACCAACCTCAATGCTCGGCTCAGCTTCTCATAGTTCATTGTGGGTTTGTTCTTGCGCTGGCCCCATTTCTGTGCCACAAGTTCAGGCTGGTTGAGTTTGAATTCTCCTTCATCCCCCACCCAGGAAATGCAGTCTCTTGAATCTTTGTCTGTCAACAACTCCAGCAAAAACTGCCACAACTGAATCTGACCGTTGTTGCCTGGCAATGAAATAGGATAAGAAAATTGTTGTTTAAGTGATATGGATGCTAATATTTTTTCAGCGAGTTACATAAGTTTCATAGGAGTCAGTAGAAATCTACACAGAAATGTTGTGTTGTACCTGTGCGATTGCCAGGTGAGCTGCGCTCCTCTCCGGAGATACGGGGTGTTCTTGGGCCACGGTTTTGCTTCAACACCTTTATGGTGGTAGGGGTGCTTACTTGAGTTGGTATAATTTGGACAGCTGACGATACAGAGGTTAGACTCGAGCTTAAATGAATGATTATGTATGTTCACATATATTTTTTTATGTACTGACTCATAATTTTTTGAACAAGGTAACCAAAACTTACGTTGATCAATTGTGACTGTGGCGTCGCCCCCAGATTGGTCTTGACTGGCCAGCACATCTGCAATCAAACATGTTAAAATATTAAAAAGGTATTCAACTTTTTACCATAACCTTAAGAAGAAAACAAAATCCCAAAAACTTGTAAAAAAACTTACATTTTCGTAGAAGCTCAAGGTGACTCCAGAGGATCTCCCCATTAGGCACTTTATGTAGGAACTCATCTTGGCTGAAAGCACAAAGTTCCCGACCTGGGATGTGGATGCTGCCAATCTCCATCTCATCAATGTTAAACTCCTTCATTACCCACACAGCCCAGTGGATCACTTGATCCGCTGTCCAGAGCACAGGATCTATAGAAAGGAACAGTCTTAACACTAATAAAACCACCACAAAAAAGTTACTATTACACTTTCACAACAAGTTTCTTACCATATGGTATGCCGAGGCGAACTTGCTCTTTACGGTAGCCTTCAAGTGCTGCAGCCCAGCGAGTCACCTGTTCTGAGGTCTCATCAGAAAGAGCAGATCGCTCCACAGCAATAAGCTGTCCTTCCTCCACCAGTGTACCCTCCTCCCCTGCTGCATCAGGATCAATCACCACTTCCACTGTTTCTACTGGTTTCACAATTTCCAAAATGTTCAATTTCTCCTCGCCTGGAAAAGAACAGGAGATTAGAAAGAACATCTAGATTGTCCAGTGTTATAAAGTGTGTAATTAGCGTACCTAGTTTAGGTATAATTTGAAGGCTGAGCTGTACTGTGCCATCAGTTTTAACACCTTGATCAAACAGACTGTGATCAGGGTGCAGCTATAAAACAGCACAGATTAACAATTACAGATTTTTGACTAGAGCACCAAAGTCAGTAAGGAGACACTGGCTTGCAATATTTTATAGTTACCTGAATATCCTGCAAACAGATGTCGTATGCATCCAGAGAAATCTGGAGACGAGGCTCTAAAAGCTTCTTCAAATTACCAATGGGCTCATTAATATCAATATCTTGTTGAATTAAATCAGATGCTGTAATAGTTTGTTCCTCCACACTACAGGTCAAAGACAGAATAGGACATTATCATACATTTCAATTGCTGGATGATCAATGACATCAAAATGTATTAAATAATAATTAAAATTAAATAATAATTTAAAAAAAATTACCCTTCTTCAAGGCATGTCTGTTTGTCCTGTCCATCAATCTCAATTTCTATCATCTCTTCTGCGTCACCTTTTGACATCGTGTTAAAAAACAAGCTGTGGTAGAAATAAACAATAGAGGAGTTTAATAGTACATTTGAGTGAAATAGGCACTATACATTGCACAGGTTCACAATGATCAAAAGAAAAATACAGAAAAATGTAATGTATTTTTGGATAAAACGTATGCTATCTTCACTCTTAAACTGTTCAAACTAGAGGAAGACATTTTAAATTCAATGTACTTTGTTATAAAGATAATAAAAAGTTGCACCTATTCTGAATAAATATGGTCTAAAACAAAGTATTCAGTTTAATAACAATAGCTCAATAGTCAATATTTATGTGTATTCAAAGAGGTTAATTGAAGCAGAGGGGCATGTTTTCCTACTTAGGCCTCTAAGCCTCGACATCTCATTGGTGGAAATGGAAGACTCCACTGACTACTCCAATGCTAATGTTAGCAAACTCGAGGGCGAGGCTCAAGCGTCTAAAGGCCATTTGGTAGGCCATTGGGTAGAATAAATAACTTCCAGAAAAATAAAGTATTGTAAGAAGTACTAATTTTATTGCCACTGGCTATGGTTATGACGCTGCTTGAAAACGGTTAACATTAGCTTCAAATTAGCGACTACAACGGGGCGAGGCAACCCATTGCATAACCGCGAGTCATCGTGAGGTACAAAGAGGTAATATTAAATAATAAGCACATTGTTGTTCATAAATTCATCTTATTTGCTTGAAATTACACTTTGACAGTGCTGGGAGAAAACTTTTAAAACGGAAATAGAATAAACGGAAACAAAACAGCATAGGGCAAATGGAAAGGAGCCGGAAATCCTGGCTAAGGTTTACAACACGCGGAGACTTCCGAGACCAGCTCCGACAAACACCACCTCTGTTAAAGGCAAGATTGAGGGTACTACGACCGCAATATACCACATACGTGCTAAAATAACAGCATAAAAAGAACTTTACGAAGAACTGTGGACTCGAGTGCTATGTTTGTTGCTTTTTAAATGAATACGCAGTGTGATCGAATCGAAAAGGTGAACCCACGGAGCAGCAGCACTCGTTCTTCACTGGTTAATGGCTTTTTGTTTTGTTATTTACCCGCAAATGCTATGAGGCGAGATGTGGCGTCTGCTCTAAAATGGACTTCCCAAATAAATGTGAATAAGACGTGTCGTCAATCTGAATTGCGTCGCGTTAGCCTAATGTTAGCACCCAGACGGCTTCAATGTGGTCGGCCTCTTTGCTCAGCAAAGCCAATGGGGAAATAAACAAGCGCTAGCTTAGCTTAGCCAAGGAGCTACAAAATAGCGGGAAGAATGCGAGGACATCAAACTCGCTGTGTATATTACAATAAGTAAGAACCTTCGTTACAATGTAAACACAAATACCCATACCTCTTAAAATTCTGGTCGGAAATATCTAACAAAGATTAACATATGAAGAAAACCAGCCAAAATTCACTCACACACGATTCGCAAGTTTTGGTCAACTACACTCTGCACAGAGGGGCGGAGACTAACTGGCAAGAATGAAGTTACCCTTAAAACTACATGGAAAACATATTTTAATCATGTCTCCATGCAAAAGTTAAATGTACTACAATGAAGAAGGTCGTACTGATCTGCTAACTTGTGATTTTGACGCTTGCATGATATTTGTTTGGGGTAAACAAAATATATTCTGTATGCTTGGATTGTATTTTAATTTATCAAGCTCAGTTTATTGACAGCTAACAGTGTTTTTAATTGAATCATGTATACTCTGTATAAATAACAGCATTAAAGAAAGTTTTGAAAAGAGGAAACTACTTTTCATGTACATTTGTTCGTCTGAGACCAGTAGCCAATTGACCAGCCCCAATGAAACAATGAAACCAATCCAGGTTGAGTTTTATTACTGAAGTCAACAAACATTTTGTCATTGACAAAACTGGTATTAACATCAGGTAGGTCTACGCTGGATTTATAAAATACTAAGGTCTAAAAATAAACTTGCATGAGGTTTAAGGGTATGACAACTTTAAAGAGTGATATACCCCCAAAATTCCTGTTCATTTTAAATTTTAAGTGCACATGAGCATGTCATAACTAGGCTACTTCAGTAGTGTGTACAAAAAACAAAAATTATTTGGGGGAAGGCTATGCCAAATAATGATTTCTACATCAATTATAACAGCATCATCAGTCAAAAAGACAAAACACTTAGTTCAGATGACCTGACTAGATCATAACTTTAATGAGAACTAGGAGAATGTGTGGGACAAATTGGAAGTTGGTACCAATGTTTTGAAAAAAAAAATATAAAACATGTCTATTCTACTCTAATTGGACTATGAGTAAATGTAAATAAATATGTGACAGTTACAAACTAGTAATCTCTGTCAGGAACAATTCTTTAGATTCGCATTGTCTTTAAGTAATGGGAAGTTCAGCTTTATTGGTAGCCTGGCGAATAAGTATTACTTAATAGTAGAATGCAAAGAACTAAAAAATTACTGTGGTAGATTGAGACTTAAGGATAAGGACTTAAGGGTCCTTTCTAGGATTAGTCTATTTAGGTATTAACACATTCAAACCTCACAGATGTTCAGCTATAAATATGACACAATACTGCACTGTGTAATATGTTATAATGTACAGCACCAGTTGTCTCGATACCCTACGTTTTGTTACATACTATTCTATCAGCTTTACTTGTAGCCTATTGCATTTTTTCTAGACTACTGTTAACAGCATTATTTTATAGAATGGACGTTAGGTTACAAAATCCCAGTATTATAACAGACCTTCATTTGCACCACTTTTATGCAGAACCAAGTTTTGATCTGTCTGACATTTACCTTGTAAATAAATATTTTGTGCAATGCTTAATGTTTGCTTTATTTTTGTCTCATCAATAACAAGTCTGCAAAAAGTAGACTATTGTAAAAGCTAAAACTAATTAGTTTAGAAGAAAAAAATAAGAATGGTATTTATAATTTTTGATTTGAAATTATTCTGTTTTTGTACTGTTTTCTTCAACCATATTGTATTTAGCAGTTGGTATCCAAATAATACACCATGGATTCATATTAATATAATACCTCCAAAAATACCCTAGCTAATAACAATACTTGTTCGGACGGAAGTAGCTCAAATTGGTGGCTAAAATCCGGTCCTTTCTTTCACATTTGAAGCGTTATTGCAATAAGAAGCAATAACAAAATAATTATTTCAGCTTATTTGCTTTGATGAATAAATGAAATGGGGATTCACTATACTATTGTGCGCATATATGCCATGTTGTAGATAGTTTACATACATTAAATTTTAATAAATCCTCTTTGCGTGGACCAAATACCACGTTATTCTGAAGAGTTCTTGGAGGAAGTGGTGAGTCTCATTGTTGAACACAGCTTGGCAGCAAGATGGCAGAGTATCTGGCGTCGATTTTTGGAACAGAGAAAGATAAGTAAGTAATTGGGTTTTTTATTTGATAGAAAATAAATTACTTGGTCATCAATTGAAGCAATATTTTGATATGTGATACATCTTTTTCTAGTTGAATGCTAAAACACTTCTAGCTGCTAGGGCTAATGCTAACAAGCTAACGCGCCGCAATTGTTCCTACAAGCATCTGTATCGTTAGCTTAGCGGGCTAGCCGCTAAGTCATATTCCTTATAGCCCTTAACCGAAACGAACTTTAAGCATCATAGTACGTCAACTTGATCAATTAAAATAGGACGAATCTCTACCTACTGCACATCCTTGTAATATTTTAATTACATTTCTTTAAGTAGCTAGCTAATATGATAATGCAAATGTTTAACGTCTTAATCTGCCCGTTATTTTCTTGCAAACCTTTAAAGTATTTGATTATTTAATGCAATTAAACTATATAAAAATATGTATATATACTAACGCCCTGAAGCATCAGTGGCTCCTCTCCACATTCCTCTAAAATAACTACTTAAAAATAATGTAAAACGACATATAGCCTAATAAATTCATGTACAAATGTTCAAGTTTAATTTCAACCACCAGTTATATTTGCTTAATTAATTTTTACAACCGTAAAATGCAGATTAGATGCATACATCTATTTGTCATAACCAAATACTTAAATTGGGTCTACCTAGAATCATTACTAAAACTTGTAAGTCCGGTCCCAAATAACATACTGAAGTGAGCCCTGTTCTGTAATACCAACCTAAATACCCTCATTCTGGGGTCCTTTTTAAATCGCACACTAGGATCCTGCAGCTTGTCAATAGCCAGGTGATGCTTAAGATACATGGTACATAAGATATAATAGTAAGAGTTTCCAAACAAAAAGTATATTTCTTATACTGTCAGAATTTTTGTTTAGATTGTTTGTTTTTCAGAAAGACTCACTTTTTTATGTTTTCTATTTTAAACAGGGTTAACTGCTCCTTTTATTTTAAAATTGGGGCGTGTCGTCATGGAGACCGCTGCTCCAGGTTACATAATAAACCAACATTCAGCCAGGTATGATTTATAACTATAAAAATATATGCATATATACCAACCATATCTATGGTTACAGCTTAGAGCGTCAATGTTTCTAAATGTGTTTGATGTATCTGGCCTGTCTTGTCAATAGACAGTACAGTAAAATGGGATATTATTATGTTTTTCAGACAATTGCCTTGCTGAACATTTATCGCAACCCCCAAAACAATGTTCAGTCGGCCGATGGTTTGACCTGTAAGTCTTTCAACTTTGCACAGATCTCGACTCTCACTGCACTTATATTAAACATACTTTTTGTGATATTAGGTGCCATTACTGACATGGAGATGCAGGAGCACTATGATGAGTTTTTTGAGGTAACTTTTTCGTTTTTTACAATCGTCTGGTGTGCTCTTTTACATTTTCTCAATAATGTAACACCAGTAACACAAACCAATGACCAACACACAAGAGCAAGTATAATATAACAATGAATGAATGAATGAATGAATGAATGAAATTTGCACTTGTATACATTTTTAAGCAATTTCTGAATTTCACAGAATACATTTTAATGTTTACTTTCCGATAATCTTTTTTTAATTAATCACACTTTAAAATGACTAAAAACACACATGGCTTTAAGTATATGGGTATGGATTTAATTAACTATTGTTATATGTTATTTAAAACTTGACTTAATGTGTTATTGCATGGTTTGTTTCAGGAGGTCTTCACAGAAATGGAAGAAAAGTATGGTGAAGTGGAGGAGATGAATGTATGTGACAACCTTGGGGACCATTTAGTTGGAAATGTGTATGTCAAGGTCTGTATTAGTCTTATGTTAGTGGAAATATTATCTATAACCTATCATGCTATTCAATTTAGCATGCATACACAATACACAATTGTCCAAACCTCTTGTGTGTCTTGTACTGCAGTTTCGAAATGAAGAGGACGCAGAGAAGGCTGTGATAGATCTGAATAATCGCTGGTTCAATGGTCAGCCTATCCATGCAGAGCTCTCTCCTGTCACAGACTTTAGAGAAGCATGCTGTCGCCAGTATGAGATGGGGTAAGTCTGTCGTAATGACTGTAATTTGTCCCAACTCCTGCTGTAAAGCTTATTAAAATAAATTATTGAATGGCAAGTTACCAAAACCTGCATAAAGTAGAAATTCAATTAAAACAAGGGAGCATCAATAAAGCTTTATATTGATAACTATATATTTAAAAAATAATAAACTGCCAACGTGTCAACCTCTTTGTAGGGAATGCACTCGTGGTGGCTTCTGTAACTTCATGCATCTGAAGCCCATTTCACGAGAACTGAGAAGAGAGCTCTATGGCCGTCGAAGGAAAGGGTAAGCCTCACCCATCTACACTTTCTTGCTATGATGATGCCAAAATATGTCATCAATGCAGTAAATCATTAATAGTTCCATGTCATTCTTTCAGCCGTCACAGGTCTCGTTCTCGATCAAGGGAGAGACGATCTCGCTCGAGAGACCGAGACCGAGGCCGGGGAGGTGGCCGTGACCATGATAAGCGCCGCTCCAGAGATAGAGAGCGTTCAGGCCGATTTTGATCTACAAGCCATGACTACTCGTCCTTCTTTTCTGACTGTGTAGCCATCATTAGTCTAATTTTAGTTTGTTTCCTCCAGAGCTAGATTTGGACTAATTGAGCAGTGTCTTTCAAACTGTGGCAGCATAAGTGTTATTTTTTTTTTCTTTCTTGATACATGAAAAAATGAATCATTAAATTTGCAAAGATTTTTACTTAACATAAATTGTGGTTGATCATTTTTATTATATATTTAAAGTATGTGTTTTCTTCAGATATTTGTAGTTACCTAAAATCTCAGAATGAACATGGTATAAGGAAATGTTTGTTTGTTAAGCTATTTATTGTAGCCTGTTCACTTTTGAGTCCTGCAACTTCTTATAAAACTCAACAGGGTTTCCAAAAAGGCCTACTCGTGCAATAATGTCTGCTGAAGAATACAGCACCAGCCTTGGGTTTGTTTTTCATAGAATGTCATTTTTTTCCCCTTTTTAAATAAGCCTCAAAACCATTTATGTGTTCAGCAAAAAAACTACAGCAATTTCTGTCAGTAAAAGTAAAACGATACAATTCAGAATATGAAATGATCACAGGCCAGCTTCTGGATATGTGAAATTTGAACCAGTACACATTTAATGACATTATTTTAACCAAATATTGAATATGATTGGACAAAATTACATTCTGCGTAAAAAAAATATCTTACCGGACACGTGCTTAAACTTGTAAAATCAAAGCTGCACATCCTGACCAATCAGCGCCATGGACTGCTGGTCCAATCAGCGCCTTGCCGTTGGTCCGCTGGAACTGGAATGGTGAGAGTCAGTGCTGCTCGGCTCGTTGAGACTAATCGCAGCTGCTGATAACTTGTTTGAGTCCTCAGGTGAGTGCTTCTCTTTTTCTTTATTTTTCATTTTTTGTCACCTTGAGTTATATTGCAGTTTTGAATTTTAGGCTACGCTAACTGTGAAAGTTTAACACAACCAGCTCTATTTTTTTTAATGCCACATTTATCATTTTTTTGTCCCCCGACCTCGTGTAGTCCAGGGGCCAAGTTAGTAGACTAGTGGGGGGCCACTACTGTGAGAAACCTCCCTGTGGAGTTCAGTACCCCACTCCCTGTCACTGTGTAAATGTATGCTACAAAATTAATAGCATATTGTGTTCTTTACAATTAAAAGTTAAATTATTATCATAATACCATGCATTAAAGTTTTCTCCTAATTTGTTTGTTCAATATTTAGAAGATTTCATAATTTAAAAGAATCCTTATTGTTTTTATAAATGAGACCCTTCACAAACAAAAAGGCCATGTTAACATGTGATGTGCCATTTCTCTACAGATGGACCATGTGTTCTTCATCTAGTGGTGCTGAGGCTGACTCTGTCCTTTGTCCAAATGCTGTAAATCTCAGTTACCGTGAAAGACTTAAGGATCAAAGTAGGACTCAGGTGGTTAGGGATGTGATATCTGCCAGTGAGGCTCCTTCCGATTCACGGTCTGAGGATGGGGTCAACAGTAAAAAGCAACTGGAGAACAGAGGTGCAGTTATCCCTGAAAGAAACTGGATACGGCCTGATTTGCCAAGTAAATGCACCTGGAGACTAGGTGCACCACTTTCAGAGTCACCTCACTCTCACCCACCTCGGTAAGTAGGCACTGGACTGTCATAGAAATTTTCCCAAAACATCATCAGTGTCTTTAATGTAATTACACAGGTATCAAACTTGCTTTAGTAAATGTTTTTAAATGGGTGCTACTATTAAATGTGATCATGTCTCTTTTCTCTGTCTCGCAGCACAAAGGCACCACACATCTTGCCTGACATTCTTTGGAAAACCAGAGACACACCTCTGGTTCGTCTGAATAAAATTCCTAAAGAATATGGATTAAAGTGTGAGATCTGTGAGTAAATACACAAATTTACAGCAACACCTCAAATGAATATAAAAAGTAAAAAATGATCATTGCTTTTTTAAAGGATCTTTTTTGAAGGTGTAAGTCAGCTTAGTTTATCACCCCTAACAAAGGCCACATTCAAGTATTGTGTGTCTTGTGTCCTTATATTACCTGATTGAGGTGTGTTGCTGAAGTGGAAGTCAGATTTGATGAGTGAACAGTGTAGCGTGACTTCTGGCTGAACTACCGGCTTTAAAGTAGAAAAAGCAGTCTTTGTCTAACTGGACACCAGGAATCGCTACAATAACCCTCGACATGCAGTAATGTTCAAAATAATAGCAGTACAATGTCACTAACCAGAATAATCCAGGTGTTTAGTATATGTTTAATTGCTAAGTTGCAAACAGGTTACCCAGCATTCATGATGTGCACACTCTTAAGGTTGTGCAATTGGGATTAGTTAAAAGTGTGTTCAAAAAAACAGTAATGTCTGCAGTTGACTGTACAAAATTAAAATTATTTTGGACAAACATTTTTGTTTCTAGGATTTATCAATCCTATCAATCACTAAACTAATATTTAATTGTATGACCCCAGTTTTTAAAAACTGCTTCACATCTGTGTGGCACCTCTCATCTGTTATTCCACTCCATGATTCTTTAACAACATTCCACAATTCATTTACATTTCTTGGTTTTGCTTCAGAAACAGCTTCTCGATTGGATTAAGGTCCGGGGATTGGGCTGGCATAACATTAATTTTGTTGGTTTGGAATCAAGACTTTGCTCGTTTACTCGTGTGTTTGGGGTCATTGTCTTGTTGAAACAAACATTTCAAGGGCATGTCCTCTTCAGCATAAGGCAACATGACCTCTTCAAGTATTTTGACAAATGAAAACTGAATCCCTGGTATGCAATAAATAGGCCCAAAACCATAGTAGGAGAAACATGCCCATATCATGATGCTTGCTTCACTGTCTTCACTGTGTACTGTGGCTTGAATTCAGCGTTTGGGGGGTCTGTGGCCCCTGAACCCAAAAAGAACAATTTTACTCTCATCAGTTCACAAAATGTTCCTCCATTTTTCTTTAGGCCAGTTGATGTGTTCTTTGGCAAATTGTAACCTCTTCTGCACATGCCAGAGGAACTTTGCGGGGGATTCTTGAAAATAGATTAGCTTCACACAGACGTCTTCTAACTGTCACAGTACTTACAAGTAACTCCAGACTGTCTTTGATCATCCTGGAGCTGATCATTGGCTGAGCCTTTGTCATTCTGGTTATTCTTCGATCCGTTTTGATGGTTGTCTACCGTTTTCTTCCACATCTCTCTAGTTTTGCTTTCCATTTTAAAGCATTGGAGATCATTTTAGCTGAACAGCCTATAATTTTTTGCACCTCTTTATAGGTTTTCCCCTACTCCAATCAACGTTTTAGTCAAAGTACGCTGTTCTTCTGAACAATGTCTTAAATTACCCATTTTCCTCAGGCTTTCAAATGACTGTTCAACAAGTGCTGGTGGCTTCATCCTAAATAGGCCCCCCCTGATTCACACCTGTTTTTTCACAAAATTGATGACTTCAGCGATTGAATGCTACACTGCTATTTTTTTCAACTAATTGCACAACTGCACAACCTTAAGAGCGTGCACATCATGAATGCTGAGTCATTTTTGTTAGTGGTAAACCTGTTTGCCATTTAGCAATAAAAATATACAAAAAACCTGGATTATTTTGGTTAGTCACATTATACTGCTATTATTTTGAACAATACTGTAGTTCTAGAGCTTTTTGTAGTTTGGTGCTATAATGTTTCCTTAGTTGCATCGTCTTCACTTGGCAGCCCACTTTAATTCAATGAAGACAAAGTCTTTTAGGGGCATCAGTGTAGGCCTGCTAAGAAGTACCCTTTTAGACCGCATTAAGCAATGAAGGTGAACACTAGAAGCTTTATGGGTAAAGCAAAAAAGGCATCTTGTTCAGTATGGTCATTGCTTAGTCATAGTTCTTTCAAGATTCAGTTTACTTACCTGTTTAAAAGGTTTTTTAAAGTTGGGAGTGTTGCCAGTTTTTCAAACTAGCATTACCTCAGCTCATTGCAGATACAAGTGGAGTTTAGATTACACTAAAATGTAAAATAGCACTTAGAGAAATATAATGGCTCTTTTGTGTTCCTGTTTTAGTGGCCAAATGTGAATTCTTTAATGCTGGTGGCAGCATTAAAGACCGGATTGCAATGAGGATGGTTGAAGATGCTGAGAGAGCTGGGATTCTCAAACTCGGTGATACGATTATTGAGCCAAGCTCTGGTAACACAGGTACTTACATATATCATCCAGCCACATGTCCAGTCATGATCTAGTGCATATATATAACATGTATAAGAAAATGACATTGCTATTTGCAGGTATAGGCATGGCCCTGATTGCTGCAGTAAAAGGTTATCGCTGTATTATAACAATGCCTGAGAAGATGAGTATGGAAAAGGTATGAAGCTGTTTAAACATTAGCTTAGTTGTGGAGCGATCTGTAACTGTGACCGTTTGTGTTGTAGGTAAATGTCTTGAAAGCTCTTGGAGCAGAAATTGTGCGAACGCCAAATTCTGCGTCGTTTGACTCACTAGAGTCCCATATTGGTGTGGCTTGGCGTCTAAAAAATGAGATCCCCAATTCACACGTCCTCGACCAGTATCGCAATCCCAGCAACCCCTTGGCTCACTATGAATCCACAGCCGAGGAGATACTTGAGCAATGTGATGGTTTGTATTTATTATTAAATTTTGATATGTTCTGTATTTATGAGAATGTTATTATAAGATGTTGTTCCTTACAGGTCGAGTGGACATGGTGGTGGCTGGGGCGGGTACAGGAGGAACACTTACTGGTGTTGCTCGGAAACTGAAAGAGCGGTGTCCCAATGTCAAGGCAAGAGTTTTAGTTCACAATCAGACAGACAAATATATTTACACAGTTTGAAAGGACATTATATATTACAGTGGATAGAAAAGGTCTACACACCCTTGTTAAAATGCCTGGCTTCTGTGATGGGACCATGATAAATCAATTCAGAATTGTTTTTAATGTGACCTATAAACTGTACAACTCAATCTTTCAGGGCAGGTAACTAATACCACGCTGAAGCACCTTTTATTACAGCACTCAGTCTTTTGGGGTATGAGTCTATCAATATATTTGCCCACCCTTCTTTGCAAAAATGCTCCAAATCTGTCAGATTGCGAGGGCATCTCATGTGCACAGCCCTCTTCAGATCAACCCACAGATTTTTGATCGGCTTCAGATCTGTGCGCTGGCTGGGCTATTCCAAAACTTTTATCTTTTTCTGGTGAAGCCATTTTTTTTTGTTGATTTGGATGTATGCTTTGGGTTATTGTTGTGCTGGAAGATGAAGTTCCTCTTCTTATTCAGCTATCTCAAAGAACCCTTTTTTGGTGATGTGCAGTGTTTTTGCGCCAAAACATACTTTTTGGAATTATGGCTAAAATGTTCAACCATTTTATCAGACCATAACACATTGTCCCACATTGTCTCCCTTTGAGAGACTTCAAATGTGTTTTTGAAAAATTACGTGGGCATGGACGGAATTGTATTTTTTTTTGTAAAATTAGGCTTCCGTCTTGCCACTCTACCCCATAGCCCAGACATTTGAAGAAAACAAGAGAATGTAGTCACATGTACTACACAGCCTGTACTTGCCAGAATATTCCTACAGCTCCTTAAATGCAGAGGTGGAAAGTAACGAATTACATTTACTCGCGTTACTGTAATTGAGTAGCTTTTTTGTGTACTTCTACTTTTTAAAGTAGTTTTTAAAATCTGTAATTTTACTTTTACTTAAGTATAATTTGTTTGAAGTATTGTACTTCGTTACATTTTAAATCATATCTGTTACTGAGTAAAAAAAAAAAAAAATCAAATGGGGGAAAAAAAAAATCACGCCCCGGAAACTACTCCACTGATTGATTGATGGGTGGGAGAACAAAACGCGCTAAACTGACAGGAACGATGGAGACGTTGTAGAATAATGTTGTAGGTGTAGTAAAATTAATCTTTGCAGTTTCTGTATTAACAGAAATATCAAATATGCATTTTGAAATTCTGGTCTATGTAAGACAACACCTTGACCAGATGGCAGAGGCAGCGGTGGAGCAAGATGAGTAACATTCATCAGATGAAGATTTCTTCTCCTCAATGAAGTCCAGAAGGTCACAAGGTACAGGGGATTTATATTATCTTGTCTTTTTTTGAATTACACTACCCCCACCCCAGCTGTTTAAAAAAAAGTAACGCAGTAACTTTTACTCTGAGTACATTTTTAATGAGCTACTTTTTACTTTAACTTGAGTAGATTTTTAGACTGGTAACTTTACTTTTACTTAAGTAAAATTTCAGTGAAGTAACAGTACTTTTACTTGAGTACAAAATTGTATTACTCTTTCCACCTCTGCTTAAATGTTGCTGTAAGCCTTCCTGACCAGTTCTCTTCTCGTCTTTTCATTAGCTTTGGACGGACGCCCAGTTCTTGGTAATGTTACTGTTGTGCCATATTTTCTCCATGCACTTGACTGTATTCACTGTGTTCCGTGGTACACTGTATATAATGCTTTGGAAATTCATTTGTATAACTGGTATCTTTGAACAATAAGATCCCTCTGATGCTTTGGGAGCTCTCTGCAGACCATGGCTTTTGCTGTAAGATGGAAAAGCCTACTAGAACAGCTAAACCTTATTTGAGGTTAATCAGAGGAACTTTAAAGGAAAACAGGTGTGTACTGACTCCTACTTAAAATGAGTGCAAATGTGATCACTTAATTATTTAGTTTTTTTTTATTTTTACTTCCACCTGCCCCGAAAGATTCCAGTTTGTTTTCAGTTAAGTTGTACAGGTCATAGGTAACATTAAAGGATGGGAAAAAAAAAAAGTATAATTTTTTTACATCAAAGAAACCAGGCATTTTACCAGGGTATGTAGACTCTTTATGTCCACTGTTTATATATATTCAACAGCTAAGTGTTTGACCTAAACTATATTAGTGGACCTGTAGACATGCTGTACAAGCTAGAATTATTTTGTTAATTCCAGATAGTTGCAGTGGATCCTGAGGGCTCTGTTCTTATTGAATCAGAGGAAAATAATCTACAAAAAACATCTGAAGTTGAGGGCATTGGATATGATTTTGTTCCTACTGTGTTGGATAGAACTGTGAGTATAGCATAACCTTTTTGTTCTTAATTGCATTTTAACCTCGACAATAACCTTCTAAACTTGATCCTTGGTCCAGATTGTTGACATGTGGTACAAAGCTAGTGACAAGGAGACATTTACCATGGCACGCAAGCTTATCAGGGATGAGGGCCTTCTTTGTGGTAGGCCTCCATATACACAATTGTTCTAATAAAACAACACTTAATGTATATTTTTGTAGAGACAGTATGTTTATCATAGCATTATTGTTTGTTAACTCTAGTTCCACACAGTAATCCATATTTGTTGCCTCAGGGGGCAGCAGTGGCTCAGTGATGGCAGCAGCAGTAACCATGGCTCAACAACTTACAGATGGCCAGCGATGTGTGGTCATTTTGAGCGACTCTGTCCGCAACTATATGTGAGTTCCAATGGCTCTGCCACATTGAGGCTTTTGTCTGTTCATTTTACAATATATTAGTTGTGTTTCCAGGACAAAGTTCCTCAGTGACCAGTGGATGTGTGAAAAAGGTTTCCTGACTCTGGAAGCACCAGTAAATTTCACACCATGGTGGGAAAGTCATTCATATCTCATCCACTAAAACTGGCTTTATGTGACTCAACTAACTCTGTTCTGTCTCTAAGGTGGTGGGACCTGACTGTCCAGGGTTTACCCCTGTCTGCCCCCGTAACTGTCTCACCATTGGTCTCCTGCAGCAAGACCATTGAGATCCTGAAGAAGAATGGATTTGATCAAGCCCCTGTTGTTGAGAACTCGGGGTATGTCTTACTAAGTATTCATTAACATTTTGTCTCACTGCTGATGTGTGTTTATAACCGGTCAAGTACAATATGAAGAAAAATAACATCTCAAAATTCAAATGTTTCCTTGCCTCGAGGGAGAAACAATTTAACGTTGAAATCTTATTACAGTGTGATCTTGGGAGTGGTGACTCTCCAGACCATTCTGTCCTCAATGTTGGCCGGGACTGTCCAGTCCTCACATAATGTCAGCGGGGTGCTCTGTAAGGATTTCAAACAGGTACAGAGTAATGACATTTATTCCTCAATGAGTTAGAGGCAAGCATCCACAATAAAACTGTGCACTTTTTCAGGTTCACCTGACAGACAATCTGGGGAAGCTGTCGCACATACTCAAAGTCAGAAACTTTGCCCTGGTGGTTCATGAGCACACCCAATGTAAGATATGTTTTACTTATGTGTTCTTTTTGACTAAAGGTTGAGAGAAAAATTATTTTAGCTTAGTAAAGCATAAAGCATTTAAAGCATGTTCTGGCAGTGACAGTTCTGAAAAACAAAATGAGTTAGTGAAAGTTACATAGTGTTTCCATATCATATTTATATCTATATTTATTTTGTTTGTCTCTAGATAATGCTGAAGGCTTGGCTTGTAAGAGGCAGAATATTTTAGCTGTTGTGACGGTGATGGACTTCCTGGACTACATCTCCACACACAAGGCCCACAATTAGTCATTGATGAGTGGTGATTGTTCAGTAATGTGTAAAATCTGTGTCCAGTAGCAATAGTGATCAAACTGTGCCATTTAAACACCACACATGGCTCGGTGTGTTTACAGGTAGAGTTTAGGTTAAGATAAGAAATAAACAGTTGCATTGTTGCAACAGCGGAAGTAAAGTAAGAGCAGCATCACACAGTGTCAAAGTAAAAAGCCAACTTGGCCAGAACACAAATTAAAATCTCTGCTAAAAAACAAGGAGAACTAGAATAGACTATGCATGTGTAAATTAAAAGCTTTGCATAGGTACATTTTAGGGATTATAATAAATAGTGAAAGTAAAACTTGCACATTAGAAATATTGCTCGGATGAAATGAGTTACATTAAGAGTTATGTAATACATAAAATTACGTGTAGCAGCAATATAAACAGGACAAAACTGTTGTTACCATTATGTTGCATTAATAATTTAAGTATCTATTCCGTTTACTGTTTGTAGGAAGTTGGAGTAGCTGCTTCATTGTCAATACATTGTTAGATGGAGAAGGGCCCCATCTAGTGGTAAATAGAGAGTTTGAGTCAGAAAGCATTTCTTTGTCTTTTTATGGGCAGTGACAGTCTTAGTGCACCAGAGGGGGCAGCATGAACATACAAACCACACGGACCTATGAACAGGCAGTTAACACGAGAGTTCAGTTTATTTACTGTTTATCAGCAGAACACAGTATTTTATGGTCGTCTTAGAGATTTACAGATAGCAACTTCAAATATGATCCTTAAATATTATTGTAAGTTACAATAAATTTAATTCTTCAAGGTTGCTTGAATGATTAGAATGAGCTTGTTTACAGTATGTTCTGACAAAGACACTGACAATGAAAGGGAAACAAAAAGCAGAAGCTTTCCAATTAACAGGACAAAACTAGTGATACTAAAACTAATTTAAACAATCTGGAAAACCCCTAATGTCTGCTCTGACCATGACTGTCCCCGGAACATGGGGCTCATTTGTCATGATCAGTGGCAGTTGCAGCATCTCACACAGACATTAATCTGGCTCTGTATCTTTTCCTTGTAACAAACAAAAAAGTATTGAAATACACCAAGACATTATCTACAGTATTTACAGTTAAGTATTTTGTTGTAAACCTAGTCTGATTTTGTGATATGAACAATTTAAAATTCACATGTTCAAATGTTAAAGTTGAAGGTTGAAGTTAATGTTAAAGCCTGGAACTGCAGACCCTGGGTCAAATTGTGTAATTTTAATAAAACATCACACCCATATTCCTCTGATGCACTCATTGTGAATGTACGTAGAACACTGTTTAAATATCTTTGTTTGTGCCTTTGAGCTCAGTCAAGAATTATTGGATGTTATACAATGGCAGTTCACATTATCTATTTAACATTCTTATGTGAACTGAATTTCACAAAACAAAAGCATAATACACTGATAAGACTTAGTCCTGACGACAAAAACGAATAATGTTGACTCAGAGTGACGCCAATTCCCATTGTATTTAAAATTGGACAATTGTTCGTGTAAATGTGTCCAGAAGTCGAATAGATAGCCAAAGTGTACTCCTCTTTGGATTCATAATTTCTCCTAATAAACTAGATATTTATTAGACATAAGAATTCCTAAGGCATTATCTATGAAATTTGAAGTCTGCTTTCATTCCTTATAATTCAAAGACAAACCCAGTATAGACAATGTTTATTTCGTGTTGATGGTGGAGAAAGTGTAGACCATATTTGTTCACTGTTAAATCCAACCTCATTTCATTCTTGCTGCTGGCTTGAAACCATTGCCAGAGTGCATATTTGTATTCTAAAAAGGCTTGTTGACGCATTCAGAACCAACAGGTTGCTGTGTGCCACAAATTGCTTCCAGTGTTTGATTGGCAACTAAGAAAGGTGGGTGTGTTTGGAAATGAAGTATGACTCATATACAGGCCCCCCTCAGACATTTAGTGTCTCCTCCTAAGTCTCTGAAAACATGGTAATTGCACAATTAGATGCAAATTATTTGCCTCTGGTTGCTAGCATTTAACAATTAAGGGCGGTAAATTAGTAGCAATTAAGAGACTATTTATAACTAAGGAATTGTGTATAATTTTTGCAAGCTGTGACTGGCAGTAGATTTTAGCCTTGTTTGTCCTTTTGCACAAGTTTCTTTGTCAAACTGTGCCTAAAGAGTTGTTCTTTGAAGATGAGAGAGGTCTGTACATTTGAAATAAAACTCTATAATTGTAGTAGAGGAAGTAGCAGGCTAGAGTTTTTCAACGGCTTTCGGTTTCGCACCCATCAAACACGTCTGTGCTGATTAAGTGCTAGTTCTTTTTTTCTATTTTTTCATTGTTTTTCTAAGTACTTCCTCTTGTCTGTGGGGTCAGCAGCTCTCAGTCCACTGACTTAACCTGACATTACACATGTTATTATCACAGGTTTGAAACCAAGACAAACCTTGGCAGTGACACAATACTAATAAATTAAGCTCAACGCCACATTCATGGACCTTTGATTTACAAAGTTTTGGTTAAGATAAAGTTAACAATGAAAGGGAGAACTAGATTTGTCCTTGTGCTTCTGTCAGAAATAAAGGTAGATAAAATAAGACTTTTAGTCTTAAATCAGATGTGTAAACTGGCTGCCAACATCTAGTCACATTTGATTCCAGAGTAATCACTGGCAGTACTAACTATTATTTTTGTAAGTCATAAAAAAGAAAATATCTATGATTTATAATTTCTCAAGCCTGGTTTTCCCTTCCCAAAAACGTGGAAAATGTAGTATTTGTGAATATAGAGGGCAAAAGTCAATCAATCTCTCCCCCTCACATTATTCAAATTATGTTAAGTGCTTAAGCTGAACCAAGATTTTAACAAAACTAATTAAGTTTTTATTGTCACTTTTTACTTGCAGCCTAATGGAATGTTTCTCAATACAAACCACCGTTTAACAGTGTGTTTTTTCTGGCTGTCACGACAAATGATTTATTAGTTGTGGCACACTGTGGCTTTAATTCGTTGCTTGCACGTCACATTGTGTGAAAGCTCAAAGTCGAGTGATCTCACAGATGTCAAATCAAACATTTACTCACAAGAAATTCCCTTTCATGGGAGTTAGCAAGATGTTAACAAATGGAGGCTCACAATTACACTTACCACCAGCTCTCTTTGCCTAGCTAGAACCAAGTTGTTCTCTTTCAAACCGAAAAACCTGCCTAGACTATTCTTCCTTTTAAGCACTTTCCACTCAAGCGGATGTTTGTTGATGCTGCCTGGCAAGTAGAGCCACACAGTGTGACGTCTAATGATTTTATAAGATTGCAAAAGCTGCACATTGTGTCAAAGCTGATGTTTGTTCCAGTGCACTGGTGAAACCCAGAGTGTGTTTATAAAACCAGGGTGGACGTAATGCCCGTCCGCAGTGTTCACACAAATGTCACCGGCCTGGTGTGAATGACATATCCCGGTGAAAATAGCACAAATGAAACCCCGTCTGTCTGGGGGACAGTGGTCAGCAATGGGTAGTGTGTTTTTGTCACTGGACCGTTGCCAGTGGTCATTATGTGAGCTGGTTGGATGTAGGGTTTTTGTGTCCCTCGGTGCCAGCCCAGGCACGTTTTGTGGTGACCATTATCTAACGGGAGTGGAGTCACTGGGTCATGAGGCCAGCAGCACAGCACCACCTAAAGTTGCACTTGCGTCACTGTTCCAAATGGTTCCAGTTGAGTTATTACCCCCTCTGTGAAATCTATAACCAAGAAAATAGCACAGTAGTTTTAATCTAGTGTTAATGATACCCCCTGCCCAGCAAGTGGTTATACACAACAGTCTGTTTGTCTGGATTTAAATCCCCAAAGGTTTTAGTGCACAGCTTTATGGAAACGCTTTAAATATTGGTGGAAAATTCTGAGAAAGTATTTGTCCTGTGGAGGTCAGCTCTGATGACTTTCTTCTTGAAGCACAGTCTGCTGTCTGCAGACGAGGCAGGAGTTAATCCTGATAGGAAATGCCTCTTTCCCCGATAGGAACATAGCACAATAGAGGACATTGTGAGGAATCACAGGGCTTTATAAGCGCATGAAGTGGAGGCAGCACAAGGCAAGAGAAAATGTCCTGGTTTTAATTTTCTCATTTTGCGTCATTCCTTCCTCAAAATTTATAAATCACCAATGTTTCTAGATGAAACTAGAGACCCCTGCCCTTACCTTTTCTTATCTTCTCTCTGTTTCATGTTTCCTCTATGGTTTATGTCAGCTTTATAAGAGACTAAATAAAAGAAAGTCATTTTCTCTGCAGCACTGATGGAGTGTGAGTGAGAGAATGGGAATTAAAAGGAGGGCAGTGCATTTGGGTCCTGCGTCATACACAAACCCCTGAGGGGAGCACTGCATTTTGAAACTAACCTTTGCATATTTATACAGGGGTTAAGGGATAAAATGTTTATTGTTTCTCATATTTTCTCAGGTGTTTTGTGCTTTGTGAAGAGAGAATTAGGAATTTCTGTGGCAGCACTGCTCTGATCCTCTCGGCTCCAGGCGTATACAGTTCTGTGGATATTTATTTTTATATATTTCTGGTTAAATATGTGACCGACATGATAACACCCATAGCTAACTACTGTAAGCTATTTTACCAGAAAACACCAGCAACATTAACATACACATGAAACAATTGACACTTTTCCAGGAGCATTACACATATTAAGAAGGAAGTGACTAGCTTTTTAATGTTTTGGTGCCTTTTTCCACAGAAGCACTTACATTTTGTGATACTTTGACAAAACAGTGGCTATCCATGGAAAATTTGGCGTTTTACCACAAGCAGCTGCACCTACATTAGGCTTAACAGGCTTTGACGTCATTAAAAACTAGGACTTTTCCACAGATTCTTTAATGGGGTCATTAATTAGGGAAAGTTCCACACTGCACCTTTGACTGAGAAGTCTATATGTTCCCTTTGACCAAAGCAGATTTCTACAGACTGTTTTTGAATGAAGTAGAAACTTTGCATTTTAGCAATAAAGTGCAAGCAAAGAAAAAAAAAGACTTTAATTGAAATACCAACTAAAACAATGAAAAATATGGCTTTTTTAATCAATTCAACTAAGAATGACCCTGAACAGAGTTGAGACATTTCCCTAGTTTATAATGTAACATCTGGTGTTAGTGATTGTGTAAACACTTTCACAAATCAACATGTGCAGAATTGCAATTACCCTTTGCCTGCAATATTGTGTCTGCACACTATTGGTAACTTAAATTCCTTTTTATTTTTTTACTTTGAAGGTTGTTGCTAATGTCATTGTGTTGTTTGATTGTGGAGCTCCATGTTTAACCTCATTTAACCTGGTGGATGAGTTCTGTGTTAAACATTATTTTCCCTCTTTGTCCTTTAATTAACCTTTGTGCATTGCATTTGCAGATATATCCTGTGGAACTGTGAAAACAAACAATCTTAGGTGGTGACATACACCATGGCTTTCTAAAAAAAGAGGCACTGGTACACAAAACTGTTAAGGGGTTGTGGTTAACATGCCAGTAACTGAAAGCTGCATGTAAAAAATAATGTTACACAAAAACCCAGTAGTAATAATTGGAGCAGAGATTACCAGAGCTGAAAATCACTGGCACACAGACCCAGTGTGACCTCTGAAGGCCATTTGATGCTGATGCGAGCTGAAAGACAGAGGTGGTGCATTAAACGAAGGGGCTGCTGCACTGAGTCAGGCCTATCTGCCTTAAGCTCAACCAGGCAGACAGCACTCTCAAGACCGAATGTAGGTGTCTCCCAAGGGACATCCAAGTTTTTGTATTACGAAACCAGAGTTCAGGGCAATAGCTGTTGCAGCTCTTAAATAATTTACAACATACAAAAGCCTGTCTGTCTGTAAGCACACTGTGGCACTTGATTTGAGGGTCATTCACTTATCTTCATCAAGCTGTAGCCTGTAATACACATGGGCTCAATGCTCAGCTCAGATTTATGCATCAATTAAATGTGTTGTAACAACAATAGCAGGTGTAATTCATCTTTCATTTCCTAAATAAATGGTCTCATAATTGGAAAACCATTCTCTAGTCTCACAAAAACATGGAGGTGTCAGTACTTTTATAAATTTGTTAAGAAGAACCAACAGATTTTGTCATTCCCAGATCATGTCCACATACCTTCTTCTTAACCTTTTATTTAGTTGTTAATGTATGAAGACTACTCAACAACTTGTGTGACTCTAGTAAATAAAATAAAAAATAAATTCTGTACACTTAAAGAAGCACAAAAAAAGTCTCTTTCCAATGTGTGCACTTCAGTGATGGGAAGATACAGATAATCTACAGATAACATTAATTTGTAGGAAAACAGTGGCCTGTCTGAAGCTACAAACAACACCTTGACATATTTCAAATGCTGTAAACCCTGTGTAATTATGTAGCTATTACTAAATCATTCTGGAGTCAAACCCAGTCATTTACAGAGGCAGTCAGAGGGTGGGACAGAGAGGCTTTTTATTGCTGATGTTTACTGCAGTGGACTCTATTATAGCCATTAACAAGCGCTGTGTCACCGGTTTTTAATGGCTCCTCTGTGTGGCTCTGAAACCCTGCTCTGTCTTACTTCATGGTCTTGAGTGTCTCTTCCATGCCATGGCTTATGTAACTCTGTTTCCACGTATATGTAACACAACCCTTTACCCAGAGTACCTGTACCTGTGCGAGTCAGCTAACTCTACAATCTCTGTCACCTCTAACATAGATATAAGTTGTGTAACTACTGCATTCGAGGTTTAAAAAGTACATACGTAAAGTACTGCATGTGTTGATTCATAAAGCAGTGCGAACTTATACTCTTATAAAATGCGCAGATGGTGTGCACAGATGTAGAGGTGTTGTTGTCAGTGCCAAATAATGGGAGAGGTGCAGGTTTTGTTATGACTCAGGAGCTTTTCCATTTTGGGAGCCCCCATGTTCCTTTCTAGTTTTATCTCCTCTTACGTCAATGCTTCCTCACTGTCACAATGTGAAAGGGTTTTCCCGCTCAGTGCCCCCTGAGAGCTGCTGCCAGCCTGGATTCATTATTTCAGCCTCTGCACATTTATAGGATTGATGCTTCTTTGATTTTTTTGGAGGCTAGAGAGTGCATTTCTCACCAGATAAGAACACAGGTCTTTTAAAACCATTTCACAATCTTTTGATTTTGGGTGCAAACCTAAATAAATACTCATTCATTCATTTACTTCCGCTTAGTCCCGTTAGGGGTCGCAGGTGTCTGGAGCCTATCCCAACCACTCTGGGCCTGTCAACTTTCACTGCTCCATCACTGACCATCTCGGGTGTGGGTTAAGAACAGTTATGGTTTTCTCAGACCTGCTAACAATTTATTTATTTCCTTTTTCTGTTCTCAGTTGTTTAGTTCTGGGTCTTGTGCTATGTCCACTGCTCTTGCTAAAACAGTGCAACACCAGTGGACAAAGTGTTTTTATTAAAAATCGCAATTAATGTGTTCTATTTAATTTTCACACATGGGCCGGATTGTACCCTCTGTTGGGGCTGGTTTTGGCCCACGGGCTGTATGTTTGGCATCCCTGTTATAGAGGGTATTAGCAGACATAGATATCATATTTTTATTTTTTTAATGGCTAGTGTGCATAATTTAGTGGTTTAACAATTATGTTAAAGATTGCACGGCCCTGCAACAAGTAACAAATGGTGATAACTTGAAAGATTTTCTGTGACTTCCTAAAACTGCCATAGTGGAAAAACCTTAATGCAGTACTATTCTTTCAACTTCCTCGTTCCCTCATTTGTCAAACCCATTTTTTCCACCAGTGTAAAAAAGGAAAGAAATGACGTTATGACGTTAACAGGATGTGCGCTCATTTCCCTCAACACAGTTCCTGTCATTTGACACAAGGTCATGCGATAACTTTGAACAAAAGATGGGAAATAAGAGAGAATACTGCTGCAGAAAGGTCTAATGGAGAATTGGGATTAGTATAAGGATTGAGTTGAGACAAGGTTTTTAATTTGTCATGTATAAACTGTCATTATGTTGTGGCAAACTTTTGAATAGTTTTGCAAAAACTGGTGACTTCTCAGTAACATTTAACAGTAATGTGCACTGGAGTGGGTCTTGATAAAATAAAGTTAGAACTCAGCTGTCTGAGCGGGTGAAAAATATCTAACAGGGAAGTGGTTCTTTAATCTGCTGTAGCTTTGTGGATGTTTATTAGCTGTGTATATTGGACTTGCTTTCAGTGTACTGTTGGTGTACTGTTTTCAATAAAAGCAAAAACAAAAAGTCTAAACCCTGTTAATTACCTTGACAAATTCACAGGCCTCATGACTGCTGCCTCGGAACAAAACAACTCTTTTTGCCTCAAACAATCTGTTCCACTCATGCTTGCCCTTGCCCAGACACCCGACCCATCATTTCCATGGCCTGTGCAAACACTCATGACCCACATAGCAAAGCTCATGCTTGTCTCTTTCACGCACGTCTTGTATAACCGAGTAACTGTTTGAAATGAAATGAAAGGCGGTCTTATAAACATCTCTTTTGTGTAGATGGGGTACTTTACAGTACGTCAGACCGCAATGACTTAACGTGTTCTTAGCAGCACAAGGGTATAACGGTTTGTTAGACAGGTGACACAAACAAACAAGCGCTGCACACAAAGCTCAAAGAAAAAGCCACTCTCTGTGCGAACAGCTGCTGTGACCTTTGACTTGCAGAGATAACATGGATGTTTGTTAAAATAAACAGTTCAATCAAAGAACGGTTATTAGTGTTTTTTGCAGGCAGCAAATTGTTGCTTCAGGGGGAAAGAAAATGAATGATATTTAGACTATTATACATGAAGAGGACTAAATGTACACAAACTGTAGGATTGCTTCTTTGATTAATCATAACCTATGTTAAGTTATTCTAAAGTTTACCTTATTTAGTGGACTTAATGTTTATATTGGCTAATAAGTGCCTCAGTGGCTCCTTCACAGCAGCATCAGTGTGAAAAACTATTTGGACAAGGCTTAAACCATGAATGTCTAGCCAACATAGGCTAATATAACTTCACTGTTCTTTATTACTGATACTGTAAACTTCCTACTGTGTCCATTAAACTAAAAAGAAAAGGTCCAACTGAGAATTAAAGAAGCAGCTCAGCTCAAGTAGAGTACGTCTGGTATTACATCTGAAGTTAGCTTAGCAGTGCGCTAACCATCCAGAGAAAAAACAGAATGTTTCCAGTGTAACCTTTTCCACAGCAATAACTCACCGCAAAAAAACTGTAAAGATAAACTGCAGGAGAAACTCAAGTGCAGAACTTACTCTTCCGCATTAACCACGCCCATTTCAAATTTTGGACCAATCACACTATAGTTGTCGGACATCTCATGAAAAAACAAAATCTGTGTCCAGGACAAGCTGCGCGAACTCCCAAACCAGAACAAATGTATCTGTTCTTCCGGAGTAGCCTATGTACTGGACTTGATGAAGCTAGTGACTTTTACACTTACTGAGTAATTACATTGTGGTGTTGCAGCAGTTCATTTCCCTCAAACAAGTACAGTTAGTCAAATAATTGAATTTATTGACACCTAAATCCAATGAATGTTCATTTTCACTTTGATTGAAAAAACAGGACAGGTTACTTAACAATGAGCAGAACAAGCTAATTTTACAGACAGAATGCATAACAATGACATCTGTTTGAATATAAAGCCATTTAACCCTCATTATATCAAAAATGAATTTCTCCTTTAATGTGGGTAAAGGTCTTATAACAGCGGGGTAGAGGTTAGCTGGCAGCAGATCTGAGGTCTGACCTTGTGGGTGAAGAGGAGCGTGGAGCAGCAGGTGACGGTCTGTATCTTAACCCTGACAGCCACATGCAACGTGTGGCCACAGCAACAAACTTGTAGCTTTATCCCTGAAGTGAAACAAGAGCGCAGGGCCCATGGGCCAGGCCAGTGACGCACCCGCCATCTGACTTCAAGTTGTCTAAGTTTCCACCCAGGCACAAGTTCTGCCACTTTGGTGTCATTATACGACCATGTGTGGTGCAACAAGAACACCAAAATCTGACTGACGATTGTTCCTCTTTGCGCCATCACACATCGCTTACGCATGTGCAAAACCCCTGCAGCTACAATGAAGCACATGTTAAATGTTTATTGACTGAAGAAGATTAAGATAAGAGTAGTAGATGAACAACAACATGATGATGGTTTCTATTGAAAAGAAAAAAAATCATCATAGAGTTTTTCTATTTTGCTTTAGTTCAGACTTTAATTTAAATATAAGGATGAAAGTGTGTTTATTGACCAAATGGTTTAGGCTGAAGTTGAGACTTATTGCACCTAACCCTTATAACATTTATCACTTTATAAATGTTATTAACTTATAACACTTTATTCATTTAGACTAGAGGCCGTCGTATTGCTGCTGAGACCTGGAACAATTGGGATTAAAAAGAGCAACATTGAGATAAAGATGTTATAAATCAGTTTCAGAGACACATTCCTGTTGTTAGACTGAACCCCTGTCGTCTGAAAAATATTTAGGATGAAAATTTGTACTTTTGACCATAAAAACGATTTGTTGATGACATCACTTTTAAACAGAATCCAAATTTTTTCATATTCAGGACAAATTAGGACATATTCATAAAAAATAGGACACAAAAGAGGCTATTCAAAACTGCTATTCCACTTTTCAGAAAATAAAACAGTGTGACAGCATAACCCCATTGTGATGTCTCCCCCATCACAATTAATTCTACCTTTGTATTGTTAACAATGATGTCCACTGTAAAAGCTGGGGTATACTTCTCATCGAAGACTGCATTACTTTAACAATGACGAGATTATACCAGTTTGAACTTCTGACTGTTTCAAAAAATAAATGTCTCTGCCCTAGTTTTCACAGTGAAGCATGAACCACAAAATCTGTCGTTTGATTCTTATCTCAAAGCATGACGCAGAACATGCAATTACATGCCGCCATTAAAACTGAGCATGCTTCTACAAAAAGTGCTGGGACAGTGAATTTGAGTTTGTATTGCTACTACAGCCACAGCTGCTTGGAGTGTAATGGAATGTAATGGCTGTTAAGGAATGCTCACACAGACGCCAAAGCCTGCTGCACAATGTTAAACCAGCTCAAAGTGCGTCATTGCTCTCTCACAGCTGACACGGTTTGAGTCTGGTGTGTTCATGTGTCACTATATGCCTCAGCTGTGTGCAACTTTTCTTTAATCCCAGCTCACTGTAGTGCACTTGACTGTGATGAGGGACGACCCCCAAATCAAAGTCCAGCTCTAGCTGCCATGCACATTAGTCTATGTGGGAGCGCTATGTGAAAGATTACAGCCATGAATGGTGAGTGTGTGATAGTGAGGGCAATCAGTTCTGGTGTTTGTCCTGCTTTATCATTAGCTACAAAGAAAAAGATAAGCTATGCAATCACTTCTCTGAAATGCACAAATTCTACGTAAGTCATTTGTATTTTAAGTAATGGCACATGCACAGAGTATGCACATAAAAGTTTTTGAAGCTTCAATATCTAATAGTTTCACAATGAAAAAAAATGTTAGTATCCAAGATGTCATAAATCACGTGAATAATCAATTGTGTTAAGCATGACCAGTAAATAATCCAAATTATTCACTTCCTTTTTACCGTTGGATTGCAGTCAACATCACACAAACTGAGATTAAGTCAGGACTGAGATATAATCAGGACCAAGACGAGCTATATATATTCAAAGGGCCTGGTCTTAAGTAGCCTATTTTTCAAGTTCAATCTTTACCACACTAGACTCGATGGCTGGTCTTAGATGGTTGTACAAACTATGTAAAGCCCCTCACACTTTGTCATTCACTTCCTACTGTTGTTTATTTATTTTGCTGTGGGGCTCACTGAGTGAAACAAATTCTCTGGTATACGTGCTCGTCCTGCCAAAGCTCTGGGTTATTGGCAGTGACGCATGAGTACAGTTTCTCACTCACGTACGCGCAATTAGGAGAGTGTTAATCTCACAGCGCAGGAAGGGAACCGCAAGGCCCCTTCTGTGGCTTTTGGATTGCAGATCTGTAACCGTGTTAATTGGGCCCCACGTCATAAACATGCTTCTTGGCTCCATCACGTTTGCCTTGATTTTGTGGACTTTCTGTGTAAACTCCTTTTACAGCCTCACTGCATACTACCTTATCACTGGCCATGATTTCCCCCTTTGTTAACAAATGTCAACTTCTTCCTCATTAATAGCTGACTTCTCAGGAGGAAGTTACTCGTTGCAATTAAACAGACACGCTCTTGAGTTTCATCTAGTTTGACAGAAACTCTGGGAAACCTCTCTCTTCCTGAGGCACTCACCCCCAGTAACTTTGGTTACTTATTTAAAACACTCTGAATGTTTCATACCATGGCTCTCTTGCCCTGGCTGACCGTGCTTGAGGAGTTTCCTGTCTGTCCTAATAGTGAAAGCACAGAACACAAGTTAGTGCTCTTTACAAAAAATGCGGACAGTCCTCAATACTGTGCCTATTATAAAAGCATTTACTTCACAAGGAAGTTCAACTAAGCTCATACATTGGTTTCCTTTTCATATAAAAGCTTGACTATGTGGGTTTTTAGGATGGCCTGCTTTTTTTTTGGATATATTTTCTATTCTATTTTCTTTGTCTTATGTCCTAGTGATGAATTAAAAATTATGGTCCTGTGAAAATATTCTTCTCCCTGACTGACAGTACACATGTGATTTATTTGAGGGGATTTGAATGTACTCATGATATTTTTGAGGCAAGGACACTGATTCACTTTCAAGACATTGAGATGCATTAAACTGAACTGAGCTCATACAGTATATACATCTAGCAGAAATGGGCTGTACCAGTGTAGTCTTAGTGGTGTAACACTGAATGGAGGTATAGGTTTTATGCTGAAAACATTGTTTAATGCATACTTTTATCAAACATCATCCACGTTTTCTTAGTCCTGTCTTTATGATTGCTACTATGTATACTATACCTTTGGTACGCTGTTGAACTAAGGCACAAACTCTTCTGGTTACAGTAAGTCCTGCTTTGACAAGTTATAAACAGTATCCCCTGCCACTGTTACTACGTGCTCCAATAACACATGACCGCCAGACATTAGGGGCATCACCAATTACTTTATGAATTTAAAATTGGTTTCCCTTTTTTCTAGTATGTATGTAGTTCCTCAGGTTTGACGATTAGGCCCTTTGTCTTTCTTTGTTCAGTTAAAGTTAAAATATTTTGGCATATGGTGTAAAGTTTTGATTTGTAATGTATTTTATTGTGCATATATTTTTTGGTTTGTAATGTATTTTATTGTGCATATATTTGAATGATAAGAGGATTCTTGCTTGTTGTCCACCTAATCTTCTGAAATCCCGGAGGCTACTGTGGTGAAACACGTTAAGCACATTTGGATTTACATTACAGCTATAAATTGTGCTGTGTTGTTCAGAGCCGGGTTAGTTGAAGCAAGGTCATGTCTGCAGCTGGCAGTTCCTGATGACTGATATGTTTGTGGCCCCTGGGTGTCCAGTGTGTGGCCGTATCCTTTCTGAAGAGGACACATGCCAAATGTCGAGCCATATGTTAAATGTGTGACTGTTTGTGCATGCGGCAGTGAAGAGGCACATGTGTCGCGCAGTAAGTCATCACATTTGTAGGTCTGGTAGGGGATCTGTAGAAATTAACACCTCCTTCGGCCTCCTGTCTAAATGGACATTATGAAAAAACCTGGCGCGTGTTGAGCGTTTGGCTTTGTGGCTCATTTTGTTGTTGCGTCACTTTCCACCCACGTAGCCTTCCCATCAGACGTCACACATGAATAAGTGCTCGGCAGAGGGGTTAGCAGAGTCCAGCGTCACTGCATCACTACTACATCACTGGAATGGCTATAATAAAAATAAAACGATCAGTCCTTCTTGAGTATAATGTCAGTATTTTTTTTGGGGGGTTCAACCAGATTTCTCTTCCCAATGTAAACTAAGATCAGAATTATTAAGAGTATTATAGGAGGGCGCAGTGGCTCAGTGGCTCAGTGGTAGAGCGGTCAACCTTCAACCGGAAGGTACGTAAGTGGTTCGATTCCCGCTCTCCCCACAGTTCATACTGTCGTTGTATCCTTGGGCAAGATACTTAACCCACCTTGCCTCCAGTGGTGTTCCAGCTGTAAAACTGGTAATTAGAAACTTAATGTAAGTCGCTTTGGATAAAAGCGTCTACTAAATGTAAATGTAAGAATAGAAGAATTTTTATGAGATAAAATGTATTCAGTAGATTAGTGATTATGCTTCTACAAAATACCACAAGTGTACAAATACAGAAAGTATTAAGCCTCACAAAGCCAAATGTATTTTTTGCTTAAACTTTATAATCTAATATTTTAATGGATCCAGTCTATAGCTCTTTATAATCATTAAAATAGATTGTTGTTACAATTGTGCTTAGAAAGTCTAAAGTACATTGGTAGGACTTGCAGTTTCACCCAAATTAATTTATGTGAACTAGGCTTGAAAGAACTTAAAAGACCAAATATTTAGGAAGTGAAGTTTATTTAAATAAATAGCCACATAAATAAACAATGTTTCTCAATTCAACAGCCGTATTTCCTTTATTTTTCTGTGCTCTATCCATTCACACAGCTGCACACACAAACACAGCCACGCAGACAAACGTTGTGACATGCACAGGCTCACAGTCAAGTAACAAATCTAACATGAAATACTTCTTATTAAGTATATCAAAAGGGTCTTGCAGAGTTGCATCAAGAGTCGTATTGAAGAATTTTTGACAGGAAATTTGTAATGTAATAAACACAGGTAAAGTGCTTTTGTTTACACAGCAAGTTTAAAAAAGGGTATCAAAAGTGGCTGCTTTTAAGCTGTTCAGATTGTTTTCATTATCGCAGTCGTTTGTTCAGAGAAAGGCACAAGTGTTGGAAGTGAGTTTGATCAATTCAAAAATCAGGATAGAAATATAAACATTGCATGTTTTCAGCCAAGCTTTAAAAAAGCGCTGATTTCACAGATATGATCAAACTAACCAGCCATACACTATTACACATCTCCTGCAAATTTTTTATACACAAATTTTGCTTGTATTTTCTTGCCATTTTACAGAACAAGTGTTCCAGCACAAACTAGTATTGCTATGTTATGTCTTTTTTCTTCAGTCTTTTCTTCTTTTACTACAAAAGTACAAAAATGAATACCACCATGGTCCTGAAATGTTAACTAGAAACACATGTAGCATTGGAGTTTGGTGGCAGCAGGAGATTTCTCACAGCAAAAGCTCAGGAGTTTGTGTAAAATACTAGCACATCACTATGCTACATGTAAAACAGCATTCAGAATGTAATAGATCAGTAGTGTATCTGTGACAAATGACCCAACTCTTGTGCTCTTTGGTAAAACCCAAATCAATTTTTCTGGTTACAGAAACATGCTGTGTTGGGTAAAAAGCAGCATGGTTGAACCCTTCAGGCAGTTTCTACAGGGTCACAGTACCTCTTCTAGTCACAGACAAATGAAAGTAAAGAAATAACCTCAGGCATAGGTTTGAGCATTCTTTGTTGATCCACAACCCTGTGTTCGTACTTCAGTGTGTAATATTGCACTGCTCCCAGTCTTTGTTCTGTCTATAAAGTTTTCCTGATTATACAACAATAGTTAGTTTTACTGTATAGCTTTTTCTTTTTCCAATTCGTTTCCTTGTTGCCTGAGGAGGTAGTATCTAAACGGAAGGTACATATTAAAAATGAACTACAGGTCGATGTGTCTACATAAGGTGCTACTAAGCTGAGAAGTGTACCTTTTGTGCTTCTGCTCAATCAGCCAGACACAATTTTTTCTACAGTTTTGGCTGATGAGGTTTGTTGCAGTCTTAAGTTAAAAGCAGCATTTTGTGTAGCTATCATTTTGCTCAGAAATAATCACAGTTTCAATTCAATGTCTACTACTTCGGTGGATGTTTGAAAGCTTAGGGTCCTATATGATCATTGCACTGCTACACCGTAAAGTCTCTTCAGAAAGGCGAAAAACATTAAAAAGATTTTGGTCTTTTGTCCAGTCCTGTGTAAAAACAACAATACCAGGAAGCGACACACACACAAAAAAGAAAAACGTGATTAAAAAAAAAGAGGAAGATGGAGCATTCCTGTGTTGGAGTTATACAAAAAGAAGTTAGCTTCAAGACACAGTTGTATCAGCTACTGTCAGCTGTCTTCAGTGTCAGGGAGCTGTACAAATCTTCAACAAGTCCATTATTGCTTTTCTGATACAGATGTAGCGTCTCCATCAGAGACTGGTTATTGCTTAGTCTTTAGCTTATAGATATTAACGCAACATGCGGGAACTTTGTGTTTTTTAAGCGTACCCCGTGTTGTTAAAGTTTAAAATCTGCCATTTGCTTTTTGTTACTCTTTATCACAGTCTTAAAAATCATCAGTCTTGGTTGTTTTATTTCACCATAACACAGCTGCTGAGCTGAGACTGTCCTGACATGCCCAGGTCCTGCATGTTGGAGTCCACGTTTGAGGCCGCCCCCCACACAGCTGGCCTGGTCCGGACGGGAAAGGCGTGTGTTGTTGTAGGGCCGGGCTGTTGCTGTTGGAAGCCGATGTAGAGCGGAGGGTGTGGCTGCTGGCTGATATGGAGACGTGCCTCGAGAAGGTAAGCAGCAGAGGCCACAGGGGATAGAGAGGACGAGTAACAGGACGAGGAGCAGCTGGCTGAATTCGTCTCCAGGGCAGGCTGCCAGGGGCCGTGTTGCTGGAGAGCCACTGATGGCTGAGGCTGGCTCTGAAGGACAGCGGGGGCATCAAACAGGGAGGATGAGGCGAAGACGCTGGAAGGTGGAGGGGAAGGAGACTGCTGCTGGGACAGGTACAGTAGGGGATTCTGGGTAGGTCCTGTCTGAACTGGAACTTGAGACTTAGGCTGGTGCTTAATTTGTAGCATCCTTAAAACAAGACAAAATACATAACCGATTATTAACCTTTTTTTCTCTGAACTTGTCATTTTGCACATTAAAAGTAATAGAGCTGTTGTTATTCTACAAATTGCCATTTGGGTGTTTGCTAGCTAAAAAGATTTGTTATTGGGTGGGGATTATATTACGTGCCTGAAATAAAGAGTTTGCCTTTATTATTAATGCCATGGTAAAGCACCAAATGCAATGACAGAAGTTGGTACAATACTACGTCTCTGCGCTTAAACATACCTATTTCTCCTCTGTCTTATCTTATGTGGTTCAATACATTAATCAAAATTGATACATTTTGGGGTTTTGACTTACCGCTGCTGGTGGAGCACCTCCTCCAGCATGCTGCGGTGCTCAGACAAGGTTGGTCCCAGTGACCCGCGGCTGCAGCGGTTACAGGAGGGCGGAGGAGGGACCTGTCTCGTCAGACCCTTGATCTTGTTTAATCCCAGAATCCCTTTGGTGCGTGTGTTTTTTCTCAACTGCTGACGGAATGCTTTGAGACCTGTGGGAAAGTGCAGAAAAAGGGTTGGATGCTGTTTTGATCTGATGCTGATGGTGTGGTAAAAATGAGAACAAAGTAATAGGCAGAATCAATGACGCTAAAAGTTGTGCACCTTGCGTAAGAGAAGTGTCTGAGGCCCGGCGACCCTCCTGGAAGCTGGCAGGAAGGCCGCCCTGGGCCTGAGGAAGCAGGTGGGAAGAAAGGGCCAGAGGAGTTCCAGTTGGCAGCAAAGGTCCACTTTCAGTTCCAGAGGCTAGGAGGGCGGATATGCCTTCTGCTGCAACCTGTGAGGTGGTGCTGGGGCTACAGGAGGACTTCAGGCAGCTGTCAGAGGAGGCCCCATCTGAAGGGCTCACCACAATACCTGTACAAACCAGCCAGGGAGAAGATTACCCTCTGCACGTTTGAATAACTCTTATTTGTACTCTGTGTGGTACTCACAAGGAGGGTTGCACTGGTGGAAGCGGGCCGAAACCTCTGCCAAAGTGTGCCTGCGGGACGTGGTGGTGGGAGGGAGCAGGGGCCCGAGAACTTGGGATGCCTCCTCCTCATCAAGGTCCCGAGGCCGAACCTCTTCACTGATGCTGGTCTCCAAAAGGCTGTTGGGTGAAATGGAGCGGTTCCACAGCAGTCGGTTCAGGCTGGCCTCCACTGGGAAGACCACACGCTGCAAAAGAACCGCACACAGAAACTGTTTTTAGTTTATTAGGTATTATTAACCCATATTTAAAAGTCAGTATTCAATGGCGGGATTGGGTAATTTCAGTATTTATAGTCAATGTAATCATTTACACTCTCTTACTAACTAACTGTTTTTTGTGAAATTTACCTATTTAGAAAACAAGACTTAAGTTGGTTGGTGGGATTTTGGTGACGTCTGTTTACCTGGAACAATCCTCCTTGATCACACTCCATCTCAGGGTACACAGGTGCGTTGGGTTTGGGGGGTGCAGAAAAGGCAGTAGTTGCAAATCTGTCAGTGGATTCCATGATTACCTAAAAGGCACAAGACATCCATTTAGACACCTCTTTAAAACATTACAAAACTGTTAATGAGAATATACATGAGCAGGGCCCTCACCTCTGGACAGGAGGAGTCCGAGGTGCTCCTGGGTCTCTGGCTCCAGGTCCCACACTGACGGCTCAGCTGCTGGTTGCGGTGCTCTCTCACTCTTTCCAGCAGCAGGTAGTAAATGGCCGAGAAATGATTGTAGCTGCTGCTCTGAAGAGACTGAAGAAGAAAATAATTTTACAATCTCTACCTTTGTAACCTCTTTTTCTGTTTTCAGCCTCTGATTAATAACAATAGTATAAAACATAGATGTCTCACCTCGATAGTCTTTTGGCGGTCAATGCCAAGTGTATTCATGATGTTGAGCACAGGTTCACTGTAGTCCCCCAGGTTTGAGTTGTACTCCGTCAGCGAATGGGTAAGGGTCTGGTGGGCAGCAGTTGGATCTGCCAACATCCAGCGGTGCTGTTTGATCTGGGCCACAGTGATCCTCTTGGCAGGGTCCACCACAAGCATCTTACGGATTAGGTTTTCACAATCTTGGGACATGAAAAAAGGGATTCTGAACCGTCCCTCAGTGACTCTTTGTCGGAGGGCAGGCAGGCTGGGACCATCGAATGGAAGAGAACCGCAGACAAGAACATACAGCACCACACCAAGGCTCTGTTCAGAAATGTACAGACTATTGTTAGTTACACTGAAAAATATAAACATATGCTGTATTTTTGCATTTAAATATCTTACCCAAATGTCCAATTGAGGGCCCTCATACTCCTTTCCTTCAAATACCTCGGGAGCTGCGTAAGGCGGGCTGCCACACCACGTTGACAGAGCCTCCCCAGCATTGTAAAAGTTTCCAAATCCAAAATCTACAGGAAACAGGATGAGAAACACAAGCACTAAATTATTATTTTTGTCTACATTTAAGGTATTTCTGTAATCTCAGTGTGTTATGTCATTTGTATGAGACTTTTACTAAAGAGACAATATTATTAGCATATGTCTATTGCACATTACAGTATATACACTCAACAATAATGCTGGAACATTTATTTATGCTACACTGTTGAGCTTCATTGACAAATAACTGGTTTTGTTAAAAGGCCTTTCCTCAGACATTTAGCCAAAAAGTAAAATGTAAAATTGTTACATTTGTCTAAATGAGTTATCATTTTCCTGTGTTAAAGGACCTACCAGCGAGTTTGATGTTCATGTTGACATCCAGCAATAGGTTTTCTGTTTTAAGGTCACGATGAACTATGTGGTGTCGATGACAGTAGTCCACTGCAGTAAGAATCTGCCAAAACTTTTTCCGTGCTTCATCTTCACTCAAACGACCATTTGAGGTCAGGTGGTCTGCAGGAACAGGACATTATTGATTATATCTGAAGCTGACTTCTTGCAGCTGTTTATCCCTAGATTACACAACTTGAACTTACCAAACATCTCTCCATTCTTTGCATACTCTGTGACTATGTACAGCATGTCTTTGGTCTCCATGACCTAAGAGAGAAAAAAGAAACCAAGATTGTTATACCAACCATGTCGTCCTGTCTGTTGGTGATGCTGCTTCAGGCTTTTCTAGAAATATTACTTGATCACAAAAAAACCTTTCATATTTATCCAAAATCTTTGTACAAATAAGCACATGTACATACATAAGCACAAAATAACACTTTAGAGTTCCATAAAATGTTTCATAAGATGTTTGTCTAGGACATCCTGCATACTTATATTACAATATGAAGCCCTATTCTTCAGCACGGAGACTCTATGAACACTGTGAACACTGTGTTACAGCATAATCAGAGACACTACCTCGTCATTTCTAAAAACATTGAGTCAGGTTCTTGCCAGCTGTTCACATGGACACTGGCTCACATTTCAGCACAGTCTTTTATTGAACAAAGCGTTATCTACAAAAGAACACAATTCCCAGTCCTCCCCTGAAGCTCTGTTTTCCCAGAAGAGTCCTGAGGGAAACCGAAGGTTGCAACAAGAAAGCAATTTTTGGTAGATGACAAAGCCCTGTCTAAAAAACACCGCTGGCAATCTCTAAATGAAAAGTCACCAGATTTCCTTTTAATAGTGCCCTTATTACGTATCAATCTACAGCCCTTTTGAAAACCGGGCAAATAATCATTCAAGCCACAGATGTCTCCAAGCAGCCAGTATTATCTGTGAGATAGGGCAGCTCTCTTGGGCTCGGTCACCTTGAGGTGTAGCTGACGTCATGGCTTTGAAGAACTGGCAAAGCACGTCAAGGGCTCTCAAGCCCTCCTCTGAGATTAACCCCTTAAATACATATTTTCATTTGACAGAAAGTCTCTGTCTCCTTAGACGATGCATGGTGATCATAGTGACCCTGACTTAGATGTTCAAACAAATAAGGTTGTAAGGCTATCCACTGAAAGAATAAAGTGACAAAAACAAACTAAGACAAAAAACACCTTGTTTTGCTCCTGAGACCTTTGAAGAATTTAATGCAACAGCTGAATTTAAAACATGTAAAGAGCACGTAACAAGTGGATTACAAGATGATCACATGCTACTGCGCATGTTCTTTAAAACGGCAAGAGACAGTAGAAACAGTGTAACGTACTGTAATTCTGCTGGGGCTTTCATGGAATAATGCTGTAGGTGCTCAAATCTAGAAATTAAGTAATCTGGAATAGTAACAAAATAAAACAGGGGAAAGCTAAGGGAAACCTGGAGGATAACAGAGAGAAGTGCCTTGTATTGTTTGTGTGAGAGTGACTTTCGGCAGACGCGTGCCACAGCACTTGCAAGGGCAGCTGAGTAGAAAAAGCGGATTCTCTAAGTCTTTAAATTTGATTAGGAGTAAAGTAGTGCTTTGTGGGGTAGCCTTCACGTGACGCACAAACACATTGCACTTGGGCCGACGCTAATTAGGATTAATGTTGGGACCTACAGTATGCGATCCCCAGCTTCTTCAGTGCCACCAAACTCTTTGTAGTCAATACCATTACACAAATAGAAACAATGTTAGAAATGCACTGACTGATTATTCTCACAGACTAAATCTGACTGACAGAGCGAGGTCAAAAGGGATTGCATTAATGCTGCTGTTCAGTACTTATAATTCAGTGTGCTCTGAGAGCCAGCAGTTCACCACAAGCAAAATAACCACTCGAACAACAAACAAAGCTTATTGTTCTGCACCCTTTATGGCACTGCTAAACCCACAGAGACACCATGCTCTGCACAGCAATAAAATTTAGGCTCCTTCTGCAAACAGACATGCATGCACTGAAATGCTCAGCCTGAAACAGCATACACAGCCTTGAATAACAGTATTACTTCTTTTTGCATAAACACTCACAAAGGATAACAGAAGTGTAAATCTGACACTTACCTGGTAGAGTTTGATGATATGGGGGTGGTTAAGCAGCTTCATAATCTGCACCTCCCTGTAGACTTTCTCCAGATTGGACGCATTGAGCCTGGTCTTATCAATTATCTTTATGGCCACCTGACAATTCACACACATTATTAATGTATTTGCAATCATTAAATTAAATGCATTAATCTCAAACACATTTTAATGAGCACTAAGTACAAAGTAGTTGCTGACCTGTGTTTTGGTGACTTTATGTTTAGCCAGCTTCACCACTGCAAAGTTTCCTTTACCTAGGGTGCGGATGATTTCGTAGAAGCCGACCTGCAGTGGGCGTCCCTGGGCAGGGCTGGACTGAGCCCCGCGGCTGGTCTCTGTCATGATCACCATGGTGCACCAGCACAAAGTGTCAGACAATTTAAGAAGATGACCTGCACACATAGAGGAGATGGTCACTTATATTTGTACAACTATGTGGTATTCCTGGTTTATATGCAATAATAATAATAATAATAATAATAATAATAATAAAGATCTATATATATATATATATATATATATATATATATATATATATATATATATAATAGTACATATAAGATCTATATATATATATATATATATATATATATATATATATATATATATATATATATATATATACATATATATACATATATATATATATATATATATATATATATGTATATATATATATATATACATATATATATATATATATATATATATATATATATATATATATATATATATATATATATATGTATATATATGTATATATATATATATATATATATATAATAATAATAATAATAATAATAATAATATATATATATATATATATATATATATATATATATATATATATATATATATATATATATATATACATTTTCTTTTCTTTAACACACGTTTTAAATAAACTTTCAATTCATATGTTTCAAATACAAAGTGCACATCTGCCATGCACAATCATATTCATATAATTGAACTGAGGATTAAATATGAATTACTGTAATAAATTATCAATTGCCAAATATTGTTTTAAGAGATTAATTATGACAAAGCTGTTTTGCTGAAATCAAGAATAGACAAGCTGCATTCAATGCCTTGGTGGAAAATTATTTTAGTTTAGAAAGTAGTAAAATGCAGCATTCTGTCTACATTTTAATTGTAAGAGTGCAATTAAACAACAAAATAAACTCATTCCAGTTAAGTAATAAAATATCCATGAGTTCTTGTAAACTAAATTACTAAACTAAACAATTTCAGTGTTAAGTGCCAAATAAATCATATGGATAAAGGCTTTAGTAGCCTAAATGGTAAGAATAACTTGTGTCCTACCTCAATAAGACATAAACCACTGTCTCTGGCAGTTCAGACAGCTCCCAGAAGAAGCGTCAACCATTCCAGGTCAGAGCGACTCCACAAACGGTGAGCAGTAACTTTTTCTCCGGTGTTCGCTGAGGCCTGGGTTCAGTGTGGCGTGTGCTCTGTCCGGCGGAATGCACAGTTCACGGGGGACTCCTCCTCCGCCTCTCTCCTCTTCCTCCGCCACAACAAACTGATACCGCCTTATTAACGTCACACTCACGTCAGAGCCCAGTGCAGGGCGCGCGGCGAGGCCGGGCTCGAGCGCACTGGTAGGGTTGCCCGGCAACCGTGCGGCTCGGGTGCGCGGTGACGTGAGTGCTGATGGATCGGTTGCCTGGAGATGAGAGCAGTGACGTCAGTCATAAAGATGTGTCACCACGTGATATTTCCTTTCACCGGCTCGCGGGCTACCCAGCCTCAGTCCTATAGCGGAGAGTCCACGAACATTTTCATCGTGAAAGACCTATTGAGTTTTTTTTCTGACGAAGAGTTGAATTTTCAAGAGGTTGTTGTAGGCTACTGGAACTTTGTGGGGCAGTGTCTGAGTTGTAGCGTCAGTTCTCGAGATTAACTCGTGTTTCAGGTAAATCCGCGGGGAGGGCAGAACACAAAGACTGAACACAGGCGGAGGGAAGGGAGGAGGGTGAGCTTAGTTACACAAAGAACAAGGAAGAAAGTTTCATGAGATCGAGACACGGTTCAAATAACATGCACATAAATATTTACATATGTTTTCTTATTAAAATGACTAAACTGACGGCTGTTTACAGTATGCAAAAGTAAACAGTCTACACTTTCACAAGTAGCGATGCCAAAGAGCATTAGAATTAATTAGACCTACAGCATAACTGACCACTCCAAAACATTGGCCCTCACGATAAAGAGACATCATTTAGCTTAGTATATCCTAATTGTCAACTAATTTAACTCCACCAATATTAAGCCCAGGCAGTGGACATACTATTATCCATTGCATGTATTTGGATTGTACTATATGTTTTCCAAGTTTGGTTCTTGGAAGGCAGACCCATGATTGTGATCGTAGGTGTTCTGTGTGTGTTTGTTTCTGTTTTTTCCTCTGGAGGTGGCAAGAGAAGAAAAATACAGTTGTGATCACAAGTATATTAGTGCACACAGGTGGTAGGCCTATCAGCAGGCTTCAAAGTTAGTGGGGTTGTGTGGGATGGGGTGGGGTACAGTACAGAAAAGAAACAAGAAGTGACATCAAAGGCTTCTGATCTCAAAAGTCAGTCAGAGTTAGACTTAAAAAAAAAGGTTCAACGAGAGTTCATTAAACTGCCTTAAAATGTGCCATAGTCATATATTTAAGTTATATTGATCATCTCCAGAGGGAAATTCATTCTCTGCTTTTAACCCATCCATCAGTGCTGCTTAGGGCAACCTGTGTAACTGAGATACTCACAGGGACTCCTCGCACATGTTTTTCAAGGATGCTGGGGAAAACCCAAGTACAGAGAAACCAACGCGGGGGGAACATGCAAACTCCACAAAGAAACCACAAAGAAACACTCAAAGTTGCCATGCACAAGTGTAAAGTGTGTTTCTTTGTCATTATTATGCCAGTTACACGTGATCTGATTTTGAGAAGGTGATTAAAACTTTTTTACAATTTTTTTCAAGGCAGACCTATGCACAAGGAGGATTACAGCTCAGCTTTACAGTACACAGTAGGTCCAGTGACAATATGTGAATGTTTTGGCCTAAAATGTAAATGCATTTCAAGGCACAAAATAAAAGAGTGTATACACAGAAACATTATGCAACATATGTTTAATAAAATGCAATCTTTATGCAAATGTCTCTGAAAGGTCTCACGATATTATGACGCACTTACCACAAACTACTCAACCCACTCATTGTTTTCATAAGCAAATGCATTTACCTCAAAACATACTCCACACGGTGCAGTGGTGACTTAGTTTTACAGGCTGTCTGGGTACACTGGATCAGATTAGTGTTGCTCGTATCTCAAAATCTGATATTGTATGTGTATTTTCATTCAGACATAAGCTATTACTTTAATTGTAACTTTAAATTGTATAACGTCTCTCTCTCTCTCTCTCTCTCTATATATATATATATATATATATATATATATATATATATATATATATATATATATATAAATATAAAATGTTTTATATCATTGTTCATAGTTGTTAGCCATGGAGTCAGGCACATTCAGTTAAACTGCATTTGTGTCTCTGGGCGATACAAATCAATAACAACAAGAATCAAAGACAGGCTAGTTCAAAGTAGAGATCTAACTTTATATAAATGTGGGGTTGTGTGATCAGGCTGACTTTGATGAAATTAAAGTCAGGTGTCCTTTGGCTGCTTCACTCAGACAAACAAAAAATCATTGTCCAGTTGAACTTCAAGGTCGGCACAAAATCTACAAAACAAGGTGAAACGTGAGGGAAAACAAATCCAACAATCACAGCAGATCATACATTCTTTTTTCAGTGTTTAATTATTTATTTATTTTTTTTACAACTTAACTAGCTTCCCTCTCTGATACCTCTGTGCCACACATCCAACTAAGAGTGTCTGTTTTTCAAAAGGTCAGCTGTTGGTCAGTCTGCTGGTTCTGAGTGGACATTTCAGCACATTTCTATTCTGACTGGAGAGAGGACAAATCAATGACATGAACAATGAATACAATGAATACATTGGTATGCAGTGGCATTTACTTCCTCTTCTAATGCTTTTGCAGTGGTCAGTGAGAATGAGACTGCATGTTGAGAGGATAACAAAGGTCACAGAGTTGGAGTCAGAGAAAGGCCAGTGGTCACCTGGAGTTGGAATGATGTAACAGGGTCCGCAATGCTTTTCATTGTACTTATGCAAACAGTATCGCTCAGAGCAAGAGCTAAAGTTTTTGCTTCAGAGTTTTCTATTCTTTTTAAAAGCTGAATTTCATCTGATCTGGTTTGTAATACTTTTAATAAAGCAACCTTTTAGAAGTCTTGTGTCTGACTCAAACATTACTTACTTAATACTTTTTGGTTGTGTTTCAATCTACAGCAGACAATACAATATATCTGAAATGTAATTTGTTTACTTGTATCCTTGGTCTAGGTGAGGACTCCATCCAAAGGTTCATCTCCAGTCTATACTAAAGCTACTATATGGTGAAATATCAGTTTATGATCAATAATAGGGGCATCCATTAATGGACAGACTGTGTCCAGCTGCCAATCTCCGTAGTCCATTTTGTGTCAGTGAAAAGTTTGTTATTCATTCTCTGTGCTCTCTACACATGACCTTGGTGTGTCCTTCACTTCATTTCTCATTTTTAGTCACAATCCTGTTGTAAACCACACAGTAATGAGGAATGATATTGATGATCAATAAGAGTACGTGTTTATACTTTGTGTCAATTCCACAGCTGTTTTCTGTTTACTACAAATGACAAATTATAATCAGTTTCTTCTCTGCCGTTTACAAGTACAGGCCCAGAGGGATGTCAGTGTTGCTGCAAATGTTTAATTATAACAGTACACTCTTGTAATGATGATGCTGATGTACGTTATATTCCTTCAATTATGGGCAGACTTGACTTCAATCTGAAAAGGCAGTCAGCTGCAAAACAAGAAGTCATAAATGCTCAGCCAGAAGCTCCGTTAACAAGGTAGTAAAATATGACTTAACCTGTGGGGGACAATGGTGGCAAACATAAACCACAATGTGTTCACTGTCAGCAGTGGCCAACAAAACAGACCCAGCTGGTTTGATGCAGGCAAAGCTCTCTGTAGTGTCAACCAAACTTAAGAGTTCACCAAATGAACTGAGCAAAGCAAGCTGATTGTGTCATAATGAAAATCCTTTGATATATTTATTTAGTCATACACATTCACATTAAAATTATTGATATAGTAACTGAACATAGTTCACAATTACTATTAGTATACAATTAATGTAAGAGTGCTTCAGTGGGGCAGAAAGATGAATAAAAGTTCAAGCTGCCGGTGCTGTGAGGATCAGGCCACATAAGTATGATAAAAATAAATATAGAACCCTAAGAGTCTTCAGACTCCTTTCAGGGGTGCACATTCTGAAAAGTTACATAGTAGTAACTGAAAATATTCTGCACATCCCAGCTAAAAACAAATGTTCACACCAACTCTTGCTCTTGCTATCATGTGTTTGCACGATCATTGTTCATGGCAGGTAAAAAAAGCCAGGTCTCGAAGAATGCGGCTCATTGTACATTGTAGGTACGACACTAAATACTGTAACCCTGCGGTGTCACTTATCTGTCGAAGTAAATACCTGGCCACTGACCGGGTCTGCCACACATAGCTCTTATGAATACTGCTGTGCGCAAAAGCCCCTCCAGAGACAAGGCTATGTGCGTCATTCCACAGATCAGCCTATTATCCCGGGCAGAGGGTGGCAGGGGCTGGGGAAGTGAGGTACCCAGAAAGGTGATAGCAGGCCTGACAATGGCAGTGAAATGAAAGGGAGATAAAGCACAGCGATTGGAGCTGAAATTCATTGATTTAACCAAGTGTGTGCAGCCCTTTGCAAGTTTTAATTTTTTTGTGGTTTAGACCTATAAAATCATAAAGACCTATAAAATAATCTTTTTACATCATCTTTAATTACTTAACACTGAACCACCTAAATCAATACAGTACTTCCATATCTTTGTTTCTTAATATTATTCTTGTTTAGCAGTGTTGGGTGCCCAGGGTGATGTTGTAGGGACACAAAAGCCTGAACACCTACTAACAGATAGAGACATCCAAGACGTAATAAAGAGGTCATCTGTGAGCGGTGTTGGATGATGCATCTCTCAAAATGAGTAAGAGATGTAATTCTGTTATTGTACCACTGAAAAACATAGACCGAATGAAACAAAAAAAAAAAAATCCCAGGGTCACTTCTATTTGTCCTGGTTTCTGAGTGCACTCTCTCCAGACTAACAGAGGGATTTAATGAATTGAGCTGCTTATAATGAAATGGATTTGAGATGTTGGATAGGGAACAACCAAAAAGAAAGACACAACCTGATTACGAAAGAAGACCATTAAAACTCTTGCTGGATTGCAGATTATCGCAGAGGATAACACGTATAATAGCATTGGGTATAATTAACTAAACGAAAGCCTATGTACAAGCCTTAAAGACAGATATCTGTCCTCAAGCCAGTGGCTCAGTGGTAGAGGGGTTGTCCCGGATTATTCTTATTCTTATTATTATTATTGCTTGTCTGGACTCGCCCAATGTGCCTTCACTTTGTTTACACCAAAATTATTGCAGCGCTAACTCAGTTTACTCATTTTCTCCTTTGTTAATTCACTCTGCCTGCCTTCCCCTCTCTTTCTCTGTTTGTACACAGCGTACAGGTCAATTGTAATGTGTTTTTTAAGCAAACGGCCGCAGCACACGCTCTGAGACAGGTCTGCCAGATAAGAGAGCTCAGCGTGGATTAAGAGATCTCCAAGGCAAGGCAAGTTTATATAGCACAATTTTCATACAACAGCAATTCAAAGTGCTTTGCAAAAAGAAGAGGAATATGTTTAAAACACAAATACAATTATCAATAAAAGAGCTGCTTTAAACTCTATCCTCTGAGACAGGAAGCCAGTGTAGAGACCTGAGGACAGGACTAATATGATCGTACTTTCTGGTCTCAGTCAGGTCTCGAGCAGCAGCATTCTGTTTGTACTGCAGCTCACTTAGTGAGTCCAGTGAGCAGACCATTACAGTAGTCTAAACTGCTAGAAATAAATGCATGGATAAGTCTGGTTTAGACACAATACCCTTGATTCTGGCAATGTTTTTTAGATGGTAAAAAGCTGTTGATATTTTTGCTTTAATGTGACTAAATGTTAGTTCAAGTGAAAGTTCAAGTCTGAGTCCATTATTACCTCACATTTCTTACCTAATTTTTAAGCTTTAGAGAAAGTGACTACAGATGCTTTCCCTTTGTGTGTGTGGGCCAAAGATAATGACTTCTGTCTCGTCTGGGTTAAATTGTAGAAAGTTGTTTTGCAACCACACAGTGATCTGTTGGAGGCAGTGTCAAAGTGAGTCCACAGGCCCATAGTCGCCTGCTGTCAGTGAGATGTAAATCTGAGTGTCATCTGCAGAGATGTGGTAGGACACATTGTTACTGCAAATTAACTGGCCCAGAGCCTAAGCTGGTTGAAGAAGGGAGTTGGAGAGGCAGAAATTACATTCAGGACATCTGTGCATTTTCCTGCTCCGGCCATGTGAGCGCGGCAGGGAGGAGGGTTCAACTTTTGCACCAAGGCTAAAAAAGGAAAGCGTGAGCTGGAGCTAATGTCAGTGTTTGTGATTGAAACAATGTGTTGTGGGTCTGTTCTTACTTTAATGTAATGAAACAGCTTCCAAAGTCACTTTAGGTCAGAAAATTGGAGAGTGAACATTGTCAAAGCTGAGCGGCCAAGAGATTAGGGATAATTTAACTTCAGAGCAAATTACACAAATTAATCAGATTCTATATATTAAACAATTATTTAGTCATTCAAATAAACGGCTTTTTTCAAATGGATAGTTTTGATTAAATATATGGTATTATCTCAGTCTCCGTGCAAGCAATCTATCTTTATTATCTCAATTATGCCTGCACAAATGAGCACACTGCAGTGAGGTCAGGGCATTGTTTTTTGTCTATTATGTGTCTCTTCTGTGCCAGAGCCATAAATTCATCCAACTTGTTTCAGGTTGTTGTCATGCACACACTACTGTAGGATTTAGTCTGTCTTTGATACAGTCTCTCTCCTGATATGGGCAGTGGACAGCTTTCTACTACATTGAACGGCTTATGCAGAGAATACAAGGGGAACACAGTGTACTGAAAACAAGGTGCATGTCCTGTACTATTACTTTTGTGAGTGTGTCTGTCTACGTCATAGCAGCAAATTAAACATGTAAAAGAACATATTTCCCTCTGGTGAGTCTTTTTAAGTTTGATTAACTAAACAAATAAAATGATTTGGGACAAATCATTTCTACAAATGCAGTGTCTCATGTTCTGTAGTGTACAAATGTTTCGCAATCATAATTTATTCCACATGGGAATTTTCTCCTAGGTAAGACTTTAAACTAAACTGTTGTGATGATTCACCCTTGTTTGTCATTGTTCATTGCTGTTACTGTTGCTTTGGCTTTTTAAGAACCCCTTTTAAGACAAATTTGAGGCCAATCCAGTAAGTTGCTATATAGCCAAGGCAATATTGTTGTAGCTCATGGGTCTCACAGACTCTTTCCCTTGGGGTCACATAAAGAAACCATTAAAATGTTACATCTCATGCATGTTTTTGTTTATTTTTGACCAAATTTGGTGAGGTTGCCATGGTAACATTTTTAGGTCTTTAGGTTAGACAAAAACAGGTTTATTAAAGAACAAGAAATGCAAATCTGGGGGCTATAATCAATCCAGTGTGATTATGGGGCGAGACCATAATGTCATTTTTTTGGTTGACTTTGCACGGTATAAGTATGTAACAAATGTCATTTATCTATTTTTAGGCCATCCAATTGGTTGTTGTTCACATTTTCAGTGTACTAAGTGTATGTCTGTCTGTCAGTGTGTTTGTCTGGGATGAACTAACTGCACATGCAATACCACAACATTCATCAAAATAAAGCTGTGGTTTGTGATATATGATTTATATATTGTGCAGCCCTATTCTGCATTGTTTTAGTTTAGTTGCTGGGTCTCTTATGAGATAAAGCAGTTGGCTGATAAACCAACACTTTCCCATGCACCAGACCACCCACTGCTCACTTTAATGCTTAACCTCAGATTAACTGCAGCACAAAGACTCCCCTCCCCCCATTTCATTTTGTTCTATATCTGCTTGCAGCAGCCCGTCTTGCTTGTAAATGTCAGCCACTTAGAGCAGGGAGGTAAATATCTGAGAGAGCAAAGCATTCAGCAGAGTGACCTGCCACACAGCACAGCAGCATCTGCTCATCCAGCTTAAAGCACACAAGTCACAGTCAGACCTGAGGCCATTTATAGCCACGACGATGAGACCTCCAGCCTCCACACTCCAAATCACTGCGACTGTGCTCCTAATCATACTTCTTTCTAACTTTCAGCACATCCAGCTATAACGATTGTGACGTCAGCCTGAGGAGTATCAAACCATTCCTAAGAAAGTTTGCCTTTCCTCCTACACTATATGAGTCAAATATCATTATCTCAACATGATTCTCTCTGTATGTAATTAGTGTTAGGTGCATGTTGGCATTTAAGCAGGCTTAATGATGTTTTGAAAGTATGAGGAAGAGGGTGGTAGAATTATTTTTCACACAGGAGTGACAGTATAAATGTTCCACTTGCAGGTCATGTGGGTGGCTGAAAACAACCTAATGACAGTAATTTTTTCACGAGTCACAGGGTTTCCTTTCATAGGTAGCACGCCCATATGTCATTTTCTCAGGTGTTTTGGAATAGTATATCTGATTCATGTAATTTCTCTCCGGTCTTTGCTTACTTGTCCGCCACAACTGCCTCTATTCACGGCAGCCAGCAGACTGTTTGGTCAAAAACAGGTATGGCCAATGATGTCAGCAGCCTGCGTCAAAGTCTCACAGGCACGTTTGCAATCCCCTTAGCCTAGCTGACCATGGAGATCATGGCGCATTAATTAAATCTGCACTTCCAGTAGTGCATCTTTGTTGCTGAACCACGTCAATCTCCACATAAAGGAACAATCTTTCACTTTATAGAAAGAAAGACGTGTGTAATCAGGAGAACACAGATGCACACAGACATACTGTGATAGGATAACAACATAGTGCAACCTTGAAATGCCTCATTAAAGTTTTTTTTTTTCCTGGGTGATCAATGGGCTGATTAAATATTTTCCGAGGAGCACTAATCTAACATGGTTATCCCTCCTGGACATGACGTCTGCAGAGAGAGAAAAACGCCCCTCACCAGAATAAATTTTCTGCAGACGGTTGCAGCTTTATAGAGCCAGATAAGACAGGATTGTTGTGCTGCTGGGTGTGTTGGGTTTCCAGTTAAATCAGTTAAAAGAACTGTGGTTTGCATTTATGTCTGACTGTATTGTAAACCTTCACCTCAAGGGTGCAGAGTTGGTTTCAAAGCTGCATACACGTCATGTGGAGAAAATAGAAATCCTCATTAAAGGTGTTAAAAAGGTAGGATTTGTTATGCATTCCTGGTTAGGCCTACTGTATTGAGCATAATATAAGGTTTTGTTGAGTGATGAATCATTCTCACTCTCTGGTTTATTTGACAAAATGCAAGTAGGCATACAGAATGTATAATGCAGTGTCTAGAAAAAAATATTTATGCTTTTCTACTGACCACATTGATTATGCCAATATTAGTGATTTAGCTAAACATCAATAAACTGAGCTGTAGCTGCCTGACATAATTCCTTGGGTTATGAAGAGGTATTGTTCGAAAATGATACTGCAGCAATGTGTTGGGAGATGTATTTCAAAGACAGAAAATCAATACAGTATAAATATATCATGTTGATGGCAAGATGAATGGAGCATTTTATCAGAAAATACTGGAAGGAAAATTTGCACTCATTAGACCGGACTGTTGGACGTTCCAACAAGACAACGATCCAAGTCAACCTGTCATTAGCTACAGCTGCACAAAGTGAAGGTTCTGGACTGGCCTCAGTCTCCTGACCTCAATATCATTGAGCCACTCTGGGGAGATCTCAAACGTGCAGTTCATGAAAGACAGCCCAAGAATTTACAGGAACTGGAGGCTTTTTGTAAAGAAGAATAGGCAGCTTTACCATCTGAGAAAATAAAGAGCCTCATCCACAACTATTACAAAAGACTTTAAGCTGTCATTGATGTTAAAGGTGGCAATACACGTTATTACAAACTGGGGTATGTAAACTTTTTATCAGGGTCATTTGGGTAGTTTCTGTTGTCATTGTGATTTTAAAGCGTAAACAGTTGTTTGACAATTAATGCCTTTACCCAACCACTAACTATGAGAGAAAGAAAGTTTTTGTGTTATTATTCATTTTCTCAAAAAAAAAAAAAAAGACACATTCTGCCAGGATATGTACACTGTATACAATTTAGGCCATGTGGTAAGAATATTATTTTTAAAGATTTTGTCCATATGCTTCTAAATACATAGTGCCATAGCATTGGTTTTTATCTTCTCCATTACAGCTGCTACAGTGTGCAAAACTATCTTCCGTTAGCTTGACCAAATTTCTGCCACGCAGTAAAACAGAAGGAAATGCTACTTAAAAGACACTGGTATCATATAAGCTTGAGTTAACCTCATCTGCACTGTAAAGACAATTGACTGTCTGTTACTGTTTTTTCCTCTCATCCTCAATAGGCTCTTAGAATCTGCTCTGTCTTAAGCGTAGACACAATTTGGAGTTTAGTGGCTCTGCTAAGGCAAGGTGAGGCTGAGACGAAAGGGAGTGTGAGCCAACCCATTAACTGGTTAAAGCTGTCAGAAGGGTTGTGACCACACAAACACAGTATTTGTGCTGCATTTACGTCAGACGGCAGCTGTGGTTTCTCCCTCCTTCCTGCAATACTATGAAAGCCAGCCAGCCAGCCATCAGTACTGGGAAATAAAAACACTAGAAGAAGCTGTGTGTTTTGTGGAAACACTGATATGTTCCACAATGCTGTGACAAACACATAACATGAACAGATAAATAAGATTAAAGTGGTTGCCTGTGCCATTTCTCTGGCCGTGACAAGGACAGAGACATAAATCTTTTATAATCCATGACATTACATCGACTAAAATCCTCCTTGGCATTTAGTGTGCATTGCTGAACCAGGTCTAACAGGTGTCATGTTTAAAACAGGATTATTATGGCTTTAGCTTTTCTTTATCTAACAGCAAACACAAGTGTGTGAAATTACTGCTGTGGGCTTATTAATGCTGTTTATTGAGTATTAATTAGGAGTTCATGGAGTGACGTCATCTGTCTGGAGGATTGTGGGAACACAGTGGCATCTGCATCAGGCGAAGCATTGGTTGTTAATTGTTAATTTGTTAAGCCTGCAGGCTTGGGAGCTGCACAATGGTAGCAATACATTTTACACAAAGGTTAAATTATCTTCTGTAAAATTACATTTCAGGGACATTTTAGGGTGGTGATATTTCCTATTTTAAATAATTACTATGCAAGAAGTGCAACTAATTATTTGCTTCTCCAAAATCCACACCCTGTCTGCAGCTGCAACCAGTTCTTGTAAAATATTCAAGTTTTTTCTAATTCCCGAGTCAATTTATTACGATAGACTCTGTAATAAGCTATAGTTTTATTTGCAACACTATTTTCAGACAAATGTTTGCTAGAAATGATCTTACCAGTGATCCTAGAGCTATTTGTTGAGCTTCAAAGCATCAAACAAACGCTGACATCACTCCAAGAGTTCAAGGTCAAAGGTGAACTAAACATCTCTGCTATTTTGCTGACTGTCTTTAGTTTATTATTATTTTGTTTATAAGTACTATATCACAGCATCGGCCAAACTGGATTGCGTCATGACCACGGTTCCTTACTCAAATATGTCATTTAAATATTTAGACCACTTTAAACAGTTGCTAAACAAGTGACTAAAAAGACACAACAATCTGTCCTAAGTCATTTTGTGAATGTAGACAACACTACAGAAGAAAAAAGATGAAAACAACAGACTTCGGATAAAGATGAAAGAAGAAAACAGGAGAAAAAAAGCTGCTAATCATAATCTGTGTGTGTAAGAGCTGGTGCCTAACTGGCGTCAGAAGCAACTGATGTCACCTCCAAAGCTGTGCTGAGGCCCCCTCCCTTCCTCCCCAACCTCCCGCTGACTGCATCACTGCTGGGCCTGACGATGATCAGCAAGCCTGTCCCCTGAGGGCTCTCTGACTGCATAAAGGATCGAACCCCTCCCTGCTCAGTGTGCTCTTGTGTATTTGTGACGGTCAGAGACAGGTGCACTGCTTGAGCTCCTCTAATCTAGACAACATATGCTCCACTCTCAGGTACTTATGGCAGAACAGCGTGTGTCATGCAGATTTTAATGTCATGGAAGAACAATGCACAGAGGAAGCTCAATTCAGCTGAGGGTATAACAATATGCATGTGAGCAGTGAGCCACACTTCTGCTTTAGTGAATCACAATAGCACAGTACGAAGGCTATACCTCAGTTTATATTCCTACTGTGAAGGGGGTTAAAAATGTTCAGACAAACTGCTGACGTACATGGTCATGCAGCTGAGACAAGACAAAGAGAATGCAATCTAAATACAGATAATATAAGGATAACGGCACTCACTGACAGACAGTTTATTGAGTTTGAGTCAATTTAATTGTGCCTTCAAATGTTCCCTCGGAGTCTTTTAATGTGTTGCCAAAGCAATAAATCCACAGTCATTATCCACCGACATTGTTTAGCTAATGATAATAGAAGTGCTTTAGCTCCACTTGACAGTTGATACAAATGAAAGGCAGAGCCGGGAAAGGTCTTAGGGTCAAATGAGGATGATACTGGTAATCACTTAATAATGGGCCACAACAATTTAATTACAAATCTAAAAAAAATATAATATATTAGCTCTAGTATAGTCCAAGACAACTATGATTTTGAAGTGTCAGGAAAAAGCCCTCATCTAAGGCCTGTATTTCAGGAAGATTTGTCAGAGCTTGCACCCTGATATTGTATCATTGTATATCTGTAAAAGTGATTGTGTGTAAAAAATATGTGCTCGATGCCTGTAGTCTAGAGTTCATGCAACAATTGAAGTTTTAGGAAAACAAAAAATGAATTGACGAAGACTTTAACTCTTCTTCTGGTGGTTGTGTCCTTTGCAAATAACTTAATATGCTTAGTTTGTGATGCTTGCAGCACTTTGACACAATGACAGCAGTTTAAACAGACCTAGTGGGCGAGTCTTGTGATTGTGAAAGAGACGGTCTCTGGTTATAGACAGTTTGAAGCCGATGCACACCCAACTGTTTGTGATACCTAACACCTTTGCGTCATTCCTCCTCCTTTCATCTGCAAAGAGTTTACTCTGAGGTTTATTATGGGACGTCAGCAGCCAATCCTTTGTACTCCTGCGTTACTGTCAAGGCACACATGTATAGAGGAGGATGTGGGGACCATTTCTGCATTGTATTCAATTTGTATTTGTCATACCATAAAATCTGGATTTTGTTTGTATTTATAAACTCCATGCTTGACTTGTGGCCACCATAATACCATAAATGTTGTGGTCACAAACCTTTGAGAAATACTTTTTTTTGTCTCTTCTACAGCAGCAGCAGCCCTATCCTCTGGTGTTAGGATTGAGTTTCCAAAGTGCTGATAGGCGTTTTTACTGGCTAAACCAGTTTCACAGTAATAAATAACACACACCATTAGCACAGGATTTCCTTCCACAGAACTTTACATTTTATAAACACCTCTTATAGGTTTATGAACAAAATATAAAACATAAACTTAGATTAAAGAATTGATTGGGAGAAGATGACAAGAAATCATCCCAATTTTCTTGTAGCCTTAACATAACATCTCTTTAACACAGCTCCTTTGTGTCTGTGCTTCCTGTTTAGTGCTGCTATCTTGGGGAAATGGTTGCGTAAACCTAAAGCTACAAAAATATAGAAGATGATATATCCACATTCAAAGATAGTTTAATAACTGAAACGAATTTTAACTATAACTGGGTATAAATGTTCTGACATATCAGCTACATTTGGCACATCTTTGCGTGTCTTCTTCTTCTTTTTTCTGACCTTGCCTGTATTATTATTAATGGGAATACAAAGGTTCTGACACACAATACCTTTGTAAATTGTTGCTTGGCTAATGCACGCTATTCCTGTTTATTGTCTCAGTCAAAAGGTTGCCTGTCAAATGTTGCCACGCGTAAAGCTCTGCTGCCTCCTTGTGGTCAACCAAAATACTACTGTTTCAATGGAGCCCACAAATATGGGGAAGGCTACAGTTTTTATGCGTTCCCAGATGTCTGTGAAGGTTCTCAGTCATCCAGGACATCTTGAAAAAAAGGTTGAAGTAAAAGCATCTGGACTCTTCTCTACGACTTTATCAATTCTGAGATCAACTGATGCCAGATCAACTGGTATTAACTGGCGTTCCCAGATCGAAACAAGGCGAAAGACGTTTGAACTTACTGAAATATAGTTTATTTTACTAAAAGCAACACAATGATAAAAGCTATGGGCTTAACCCTTAAAGTTGCTTAGATTGTTCCCTGACAATAAAAAAAGCAAGAAGCTCTTTTTTATAGACACAATCATAGCTCACAGTTATTGCACTCTGAATACATGTGCACGTCAAAATCTCATGAAAAGGCATCTGGGATGCGGCATATCAGCACACATATTCCACACATCTAATATACAACTATCCCACGAGGCTTTGCAGCAATGCAGTTATCCTCAGTTCGGTTTCTGCGGTTCCAGAAAAAAACGTTCGCCTATGTCTCGATGCTTTAATCATTACGGGTATAATTTAGAGTAAAGTAGCGTCATTACAATACACTGAGGGGTCAACTAACGCCTTCCCGTCCACAAGGGGGCCCTGTGCGGTTCCACAATGTCAAAACAGTAGAAGGAATAAGTAGATCCAAGGACGTGAATCCAGTCAGGGTTTTCTGACAGAAACAACACAGCAGGAGTGTGAATCCAGTTCGTGTTTCTTTCCTGACCCAGCGCTTCTCAAGTTTCACTCTCAGCGTGCAGCGCTCCTCGTCTGCTTTGTGTTGTCAGGCAGAAAGACGCACTGGGCGGTGTGTTTCCCCATTCGTGGCCACAGATTTAATTCAACCGAATAATCGTAATTATTTGCCGTGAAAAACGTCGGTGTTGCCAGCTGTGCTTTGCCGAGATGTCGGCTGGGCTGGAGTCCGGGTTTTCGAGTGAGGAGGTGCTCACGGCCCGCTTCCCTCTGCACCGCGCCTGCAGAGACGGGGACATCGGCGCCCTGCTCTCCCTTCTCAAATGCACATCAAACCCGGCTGACCTTACTGTGGAGGACAGCTTTTATGGCTGGACGCCTATTCACTGGGCCGCTCACTTCGGAAAGGTACCGCTCTGGTTAAGCCGCCTTTGTTCGTATTAAACAATTTGGGGAGTCTGTGTCCGCAAAGACATCGGCGTCGTCTTCTCGGCCATTTCCTGATGTTTTACTGTTAACGAATGACACGAGAAAAGCCAAGGCTAACGACACAGACTCGGAGCTATTGACAATCATATTTAAGCTATTTACGTTAAAGTAATTTATAACTGAACTAAGGTGTACTTTTGTAATACTTAGTAGCATTTTCTTGGCATTGCATTCAGTCCAGTGGGAATAATGTAAATATAGCTCCCAATTAAGCTAACAAAGAAAGCGCTAGCGTAACAACCGTATCCAAAACATAAGCGCTTAAAAGGCCAACACAATTATTCACATTTTCTTTAATCTATTTAACAAACAAATTACATTTCGGGTATTGTTTTTTCCTATATATTTCAACGATGCATTTGCCGCCGAATTTTTATTTGGGCACAAACGTAAAAATGCCTGAAGATGTGTTTTTACACTTGAGCTCGCAGAGAGTTTGCATAAAAATTGTACACCTGTCTGTACCTGCCCAATGTCTGTTAATAAGACTGAACATGTTTTACTGCTTTGTCTCTTGACAGCTGGACTGTGTGATGCATCTGGTTCAAGTGGGATGCAATGTAAATGCAGTCACCTCCAGGTTTGCACAGACACCCACTCACATTGCTGCGTTTGGGGGACACCCTGAGTGCCTGTTATGGCTCCTCCAAGCAGGTGCAGATATTAACAGACAGGTAAGACATACATGCCCAACTTAAATATATGTTAGGTACCAGCTAATCAAACAGGAGTACTTTTTCAAACTGTTTTTATTTTTTATTATTTTTATTAACATTCATTTCTTATTGCATTAATTAGGCATTTACAGACATGTGGGTGAAAATAGCACATCAGTGTTTTTGCTGAGCTTTGACTGATCCCATCAGTGGGGATCTTACCACCTGGGGATCATGAACCTTTTAAGTATATTGTTGTTGAATAGTCCTACACTTGACCCATATTGCGAAAAGCTAAAGATTAGATGAGACTGTAACAGTAATATTTGTAGAATAGGTTTTGTCAGTGTTTAATGGTTATTGTGTTGAATTTGCCATGACATCTCTTGGTCTATAACCCTACCCATACTCAGCTACTGGGGTTATATTTAATGCTTTGCTGCACAGCTGAGAGAAATTAGATTTGTAGGTCACGGTGACATAATGCAATGTCGTCATCGTGAAATACACATAGACTTTTTCTGTTAAGTGGCTTAAATAAAGGGAGAATATGTTTAATCAAAACTGCAGTATTTGTTAACATTATTTTTAATATTTTGTGTATTTTTGTGTAGTTATTGTTCCTCATTCTATCTGACTCATTGTTGTCTGGACAGTTGTGAAGCCTGGGTGAAAAGTTCAGCCTCTAGTTTTACTGCCTGTTCTTCTACCCACTAAAATATAAAGGGATTTGCTAGATTTGAAGCTGTGGTTTCACACAGTGCTTTTTCTGCCCACTGAATGTAATGACACCATTTTTTCATTCCAGGACTATGTGGGCGAGACGCCCATCCACAAGGCTGCTCGTGCGGGCAGTCTGGACTGCATCAACGCTCTCTTGATTCAGGGAGCAAAAGCTGAGTAAGTCTTGTGGTGATACCCCTGTTTGTATTTGTTTTCTTTTGTGCAATCAAGCAGTTAAAACCTTGCAAGGAATCACCATCAAACTCAATATGAAAGATTATAGATTAAACAGAAAAATCTACATTGTAATTTTTACACTTTTAAAATTCTTGAAAAGACTACATTAGTCTGGTTATAAATTGGTGAGATATACTGTATTTTAAAATACATTTAAAACAAACACCCTAATGGATCAAATAGCATTTTTTTCCACAGTTTAAAAGTTCACAGAGTTATGCACATGTATGTATGATAAGATGAGATTTTATTTAAATTTATATTGGAAAGGATGAGAGAGAGTAGGGGTAGGGATATGGAGCACATGAACCCTAGTCGGGTATCAAACCCAATACGCTCCACTAATGCAAGTACACACTCTTTATCCAGCTGTTTATGAGCATTAATGCTTTACTTGTCATTGGTGTTACTGGCTCTTAGCGGTTAATTTATAAACACTAGACCTTTAGACTTATTCATAGTCAGAGGTGTTATAAAATTGGTTTGGTGGTGATCCCTTGATTGTGACGTTTTGTTAATCCTAAATTGTTGTCTATTATTGCAACAATTTGCATTAAGCTGTCCTGTGTGTAATAATAATAATAGTAGTAAATAATTTTGTTAATACTTTTATTTAACTTCCTTATGGATGTATATTTTGAAAAATGAAAATAAAATGTTATTGGGCTGAAAAGTATATAATATATAAAACCTTGGATTTGGTTTAATTTATTACACAAATGAAAGGGCATCTTAATGTAAAAGTTGAAATACTCTGTTCTTAGCCAACTAGGCCAGCATGATCTTTGTTAAAACTAGTGTGGTTTTCAATGTTAACATTTGTTTTGGTTACTGTACAGCTTGACTGGATGGCCAAATGCACATTACAATTATATTACTGGCTCCAAGAAGGTGCATGCCTGTTGCATAGAATAAAATACATAAGATTATTTTATTGTTGATGTATCTTTAATGGCTGTGGCCAGTTAGTTTCTTGACGGTAATTTGTATGTTAATAGATAACAGTACACACTTTGATAGTTGTTACTAGCATTTGTTAGATGACAGATCTACTGCCATTAGAAAATACTTTTACTGTTGCTTTCATTTACTTGAAGAGCAACAGACGTAGAAGAAGCACAATCTGTTAAACATACCCCAATTTTGTAGAATATTTGAAAAGATTTGATAATTTCTTATAGGTTATGTTCTTTAGGCAACATGGAGTCCCTCAAATGCAGCAAGTAGTCACACATTTTAATTGCTTTACTGTTATAAACATTTTGTTCTTGTTAGGATGCATTCAGAAGAAATAATTTTATTCTATGCAACAAGTTCACCAGTTAGTTCTGATGCCAATCATATTGTAACAAAAACTATGTGGGGTTTATAGATTTGATATTTAAAGATAATTTTTGTTCATCCACTGTTTTAAAAATTATTTTAAATTTACATGAAATCTCTCAAATCCAATTACTTAACGTCATTACCAAGTAGATCTGATCACCAGTGTGATTAATACAGTTTGCCCTACGACTCAGCACATTAAATATGTGAATTTAAAGCACAAGAAAACAAGTGTATTGCAAATGCCCTTTTACAAATATAGAGAAGAAACTAAGTACTTGCTTTTTGTAGATTTAATTTTTTTTATAAACTCCACACAAAATTCTTAAATTAAAACATAACTTTATAAGATACTTTTCTTTCCTCAAATGTGCATTTGGTTATCTTCTGATCTGTAATATTTTTTAGTAATTAAATGTTTAATTTCTTTCATTTGCAGATTAAACATTTTGTAGGTAGTTTATTTAGCTATTTTTAAAAGAATTTTCAAAAAGCACAACTGTTAAGGCTCAGTAGGTGGGATGAGGCTCATGACAAAATTAAAAGATTCTTTCAAATAATTATTTGTGTCTCTTAATGCAGGAAAAGCTGAGTGAATCTATAATTATTGGAGACATGGTGGACATTGGATTTGGTTTGACATATTTGAAGAACAAACTGGAACTTAGTTCTTAATCAAAACACTAACAGTACAACTGTAATAAGGGATATGTATTTAACATCAATCCTACTCCCTCATTTCCTTCTTTGAGCAGTCTTTCTTGATTCTTGGTTCACTGACATCCAGACTTTATCAAATTAACATCAACTCTTCTTCTGTGCCAAACTTTCCTTCTATGACTGGCAAAACATCTACAACTACAATAAAATAAAACACAACAAAATTAGCCTGTCTAGATTTTAACAAATGAATTGGCTTTTTCTCATTGTACTCACTCTTGCGCCTTAGTCGTTACCCCACAAGCCAACTCTGGGTCCATGCGTGGTCCGGGGCACAACAGAAGAATTATGAAGCTTTTAGTATTATCCCTGTTGACCTAGTATCGCATTAAGGACCTTCTTGCTTTATTCTTGACCTAGTACCGCACCCAGGAACTTCTTGCCTCTTTCTTTAACGGGTACCGCATCAAGGATCTTTTTGCCTCTTTCTTTAACTGGTACCACATCAAGGATCTTTTTTAGCCTAGTCTTCCATCGAGGATCTTCTTGCCTCTTTTCTTGAACTAGTGCCACATCAAAGATCTTCTTGCGTCTTTCTTGACCTAGTCTCAGATCAAGGATCTTCTTGCCTCTTTCTTGACCTAGTACCACATCTTCTTCCATGTTGACATAGTCTCACATCAAAGATCTTCTTGCGTCTTTCTTGACCTAGCCTCAGATCGAGGATCTTCTTGCCTCTTTCTTGACCTTGTACCACATCTTCTTCCATGTTGACCTAGTCTCACATCAAGAATCTTCTTGCCTCTTTCTTGACCTAGTACCACATTAAGGATCTTCTTGCCTCTTTCTTAATCTAGTCTTGCATCAAAGATCTTCTTCCCTGTTGACCTAGTCTCACATCAAGAATCTTTTACTCTTTCTTGACGTAGTCTCAGATCAAGGATCTTTTTTACACATTCTTGACCTAGGGTTGCATCAGTGACCTTCTTGCCTCTTTCTTGACCTAGTACCACACCAAGGATCATCTTTTGTGTTGACCTAGTCTCGCTTCAGGGATCTTCTTCCCTGTTGACCTAGTCTCGCTTCAGGGATCTTCTTTCCTGTTGACCTAGTCTCGCTTCAGGGATCTTCTTCCCTTTTGACCTAGTCTCACATCAAGGATCTTCTTGCTTCTTTCTTGACCTAGTACCACATCTTCTTCCCTGTTGACCTAGTCTTGCGTCAAAGATCCTCTTCCCTGTTGACCTAGTCTTACATTAAGGACCTTCTTGCCTCTTAACCTAGTCTCTCATTAGGGACCTTCTTGCGGTGATGCACCAAGCATTTCAGCAGTGAATCATTAGCCAGATCTGCCATTTTGCTTGGCTAGCTTCTTTTAGCCATCACTATTGCATTTCTTGCTCTCTTAGTTTCTTGGCAACATTGTTCTGTCTTTCAAGTCTTTTTAATCAATTATCAGCCCATGGTGAATATCTTATAATTTAAAATCTTTTTTTTTTTTGTTATCATAAACAACGTATGCAAGTCAAATCCCAAATACCCTGAAGGTAAAAAGGTAAGGCACTAAAACATTAAAGCGTTATTAGATATAACAAAAGTATTACTTTACTAAAACTATATCATAACTGGCATCTTTAATTTGTCATGAGCCTCAAAGTGGTAAAGTGGTCTATGGTCAGGAGAGTAGCTGGCAGCTCAGAGTTAGAGGCTGTTGTTAATAAGAGAAGGGGAGGGGGCATAGCATAGCAACAAGCTTTAGCTGTGTATAGGTACATGTTATGAACTATTAACTGTTATGCTAACACACTCATTCTGTTGCAATGTCATTTCACTGTTCAGAATATATTTATACAAAGAAATGTTTATTTTGTATGTCTTAGAATTAACCATATACAATATTAGTCTTGTTTTGACCTATATTCTTTGTCACCTTTTCCTTTATGAAAGTGACAATAAGTTACACAAAACGTTTGATATATTGTTAACAGAACCAGAACCGTACGTCTTAATGTTTTTCAGCTATTGAATTGGAAATGACTTGGTTTTTTCAAGTAATCCTAGAAAGGGGGAGAATAGACACTGCTGAGTCTGCCCCGTTCCCTGGGATAGCCGCACTGTTGTGGCATTGAGTGTTCTCACTATCGCTTCCTATCTACACACTGGCAAACTGTTGAGGTATTTCTTGCGGTGATTGGTTTTAATGCTAGGTTTTTAAATAAATCACAACTAAAGTTTTATACCTGCATGCTTTGCTTATTATCCATGATTGTTCATGTATCTAGTTCTTTTTTTATTTTATTTTTTATAAATTTTGTTTTTGGTTTTGTCCACTAACCATAGGAGCCTTTTAAATGGACAGGTTTAATCACGTGAGTCACATGTCAACATGTAGCATGATCATAGGTTGCCTCTTGAAGGTTAGACGGTAGCTAGAGAAGATACATAATGTGTGCTTAGGACGGAAAAGCAAAGCATACCAGGCATTTATAAAGAATTAACGCTTCCTCCACACTTTTATATCAAAACTGGTTAGATCTGTGAGTTTTAAGATTGTTTATTATGTAGATGGTTGGTCTCACCAAAGGAATCACTTTCACAATAAAATGGTATATTTAAAGAAACCTGCTTGGTAAGATGTGCCAAGATTTCTTAAAAAAGACAGCATACATATTTACATATTCTCTTGTTCTGTTATTGGTCTGGTATTTCACTCTACGAGTGAAATACCAGACCAATGTAGTGTAAATAGTCTGATGGTTCTCAGTCATCCAGGTTATCTTACAAAAAAAGTAAACGTCTTCACCTTAAAAACTAAGTCCAGATGCCTTTGCTTTAACCTTTTCTTGTAGTGTGAATATAACATTTTTGCACTGACAATGGCATAGTCTGACATCCTTTAAAACTATACAGTACAGTTGTCCTGAATAATCCATGCTTACTTCCCCAGGATATTAATGTTTTTGACTATAAATTACTAGACTAGACTAGACTAAAATAAAAAAAATATTTATTTATTTTTAATGCACTTGTAACTTCCTTAGTATAAAGCTAAGCTACTAAATAAAAGATTAGTCTTTTTTTATAGTAAAATTTTGTATTTTAATGTAAAACACTAACATTCCTTGGAGTGAGACCAAATCTACTGTTTATAAATTTATTATTGAGGTAAAAAACAACAACTTGGAAGCGTTAATTTGAATGGGACGGGTAATGTGCAACATGTTATTGTGTGATTTTTACTTTTGTTATTAAAATCTTTTGATTATTTATAAAATGTTTAATGTGTACTAGTTCTTGAAATGTTTTTTATTTTTATTTTTGCTAAAAATCAGAGAAAACACCTTTTTTATACACAATGAATGACTAAACAGTAAACTTCTGTTACTGTATTTAAGGAAATGCCAATGTAACCCTGAACAAAGTCATTACTCATTATATACTTATTATAGTACACTGGATATATTCACAACAGGCTGTGGTTTTCTTCTGCATGTTAATAATTGTCAGAAGAAACGTTGGCCAGAAGCCCAGTTCTCTGACAAAGACATGCTGTTTGCTGGGAGAACTCCTTTTGCTGTTCAGTGACATTTTAAACAAGAAAACTATTGTTTTGCAATTAACTAACAGAAGAGAAAATGCATAGTTTAGCTGAAATGCACATATTGGCTCTAACCTTGGTTAGCTGACTTTTTTTTATTTTAGTACCTTGTGTACAAACTATTTAATTGGTACTGAAAACCAATAAAAAAACTGAAAAAGACTGACATCAATAGTGGTTTTTAGTCCAACAAAGAGACATTTCTTTCATACAGAGCATTTGTTACTGTAGTAACGCAATACTGTTTACTCATTCATTATGTCATTTCAAACCACATTATATCTGCTGCAGTCTGACATGATTAACACAGCTTTATGTTGTGCACAAAAAGAAATGTTTGAAATAGAAGAGTACCACATAACTTATAGTTAATCTTTTTCTGTTGGAAATTTCAACTTTCTTGGGCAGCCTCTCCTGTCTGAAGATGACCTGGATTTCTAATGCTTGAAGATATTTATGTCCTTGTGTTTACGTTAGGCTCTTTGTACATTCCTTCATTGCTGATCTGGTCTTCTTGCAGATACTATTCTTGGATTCTTTACTTGTCCCAGAAGAAATCAACAGTCTATAGTATTCTTGGATTCTTGACTTGTCCCAGAAGAAATCAACAGTCTATAGTATTCTTGGATTCTTTACTTGTCCCAGAAGAAATCAACAGTCTATAGTATTCTTGGATTCTTTACTTGTCCCAGAAGAAATCAACAGTCTATAGTATTCTTGGATTCTTTACTTGTCCCAGAAGAAATCAACAGTCTATAGTATTCTTGGATTCTTGACTTGTCCCAGAAGAAATCAACAGTCTATAGTATTCTTGGATTCTTTACTTGTCCCAGAAGAAATCAACAGTCTATAGTATTCTTGGATTCTTTACTTGTCCCAGAAGAAATCAACAGTCTATAGTATTCTTGGATTCTTGACTTGTCCCAGAAGAAATCAACAGTCTATAGTATTCTTGGATTCTTTACTTGACTAAGAAGAAATCAACATCATTTAGGCCGTGTTGTTTTTTTATTTTATTAAAACATTTTTTTACCACAATGCCCAGCTTTATTATGTTAATGTTTATGTTATGATAAATGGTTTCATTACTTCACTACTTTAGCTCTATTTATAGAAATCTTTTCTATTTGAGCCTGAACAAAATCGTTTTTGATATGATTTTTCTTCAATAGATATTAATACCAACCAGAAGATGATTTTTGCTTTGTATTTTTACATTGATTGTCTTAATCATGTCATTTTGCAGCAGTCATGTTTCCTGTTTGGAAACTGATATTATTACTTAAATTCAAATGATCCAAAGGGATCAGTCGTCATTTTTCTCAAAGATGGCGAAGAGGATGTGACAGGGTAGAGCAGGACAGGTTATGTTTGTACATCTGTGTGCTTGTGTCCATCTGTGAGTGTGTGTGAGCGTTTGAGAGAGTGTGCTTGTTTGACTGGGCTTTAATTTGTCTGTCTGTGTAATACAAACGTATAATGTGGGGTTTTGACACTTGTTTTTTCTTATGCAGTATGAGGAATGCTAGTGGGCTGACTGCTGCCGACCTGGCCCACGCTCAGGGATTCCAGGAGTGTGCTGAGATTCTGTCCAATGCCCAGAACTTCCAACAAAACATGGTTCACTCCCAAAACGGGTCCTTTCTGAATGGCACAGGCCAGAATGGTGGCCACAATCACCCCACTGTCCAGGGGCGTAGCTTCTTGAATGGTATTCCAAACAGAAAGAGGTCATTTGATGGCAATGAAGCAAACCCAGTGAAAAAGGCAAGGCCTAATGGTAGGTCATTATTTTTTTATTAGTATTTAATTGGTGCTGTAAGATGAAAATGCTGTGACATTGCTTTGACTGTGTTTAGTCAGGCCACACATTGGTACATGTTTGCAATACATTACATTTAAATTGATTGGTCAGCTTTTGAAGTATTAGTCTAAATGCACATCTTTGGTCTTAGGTCTGGGCATGCAGCCAGAATATCTGAACAGGAATGGGCCACTAGGTGGGGCTCAAGATATCCATATGGAAAGCACAAACATGGAGCTGTCTACTTCTGGAAGCTCAGGTGGGCCAGGACCTATTGCATTAGGGCTAAATGGCTTTGCAGCAGCACAGGGGCCAGGGGCCATGGATCAGTGTGAGGACTTTGGGGGGCAGGACAGTTCATGTCCACCAGCTAAAGAGCTGGAGGTCATTACTGTGGCCTCTATGCACACCCCCTGCCACTTCACCAATTCATATGCCTACCTGTAGAGGGCATTGTACCTCGTATCTTGCAGAATGTGTTAGGTGTTTCTGGGCTGTTTCGTCTGCATATTACATGCAAAAAAGTTTTTGTTTTGGTTGGTGTTAAGCATTGAAAAGATGTAAATGTGTGTATTGACTCATTGTATGTGCATTTACCTAAATCTAATAACAATTTAGATGAAGTACTAGTTAAACAAAGTGTGTTGTAATCCTGTTAAATTATACAGAAAAGGGGTCACTTCTGTTTTGCACAATTTTTAAGGTTTTCATTCTTTCGACACAATTGTTAAACTATAGTACTTCAAGTTATATCTTTGAAAGTCAAGAATATACTTTATATATCTGTCTAATCTCTTTATACATTACTATATCAATTTCCCCTCCAGTTTTTGAAAATTTATTATTGTTGAACTTGCTTAGATTAAAGTCATATTTATAAGACGTATATAGACAATTTAACAAACTTTTCAAAGATTCCAAAGATTTCTTTAGCTGTTTAATCAACAAATGCCTAAAGCAAAAGCATATCCCAAAATGAGTATATCTTACATAATATAAATTATTCATTATGCAGCTGTTCAGTAGTAAGGTCTTGTTTTGTTTTTTTCACTCGGAAGAGACTAGGGATTTATCTTTCTTAGCATTCATTTTTGCACAGTAGTAGTGTTCACTAAGTAAAACTTTCACTTTGCTTTTCTATATATTTCCTCTTTGACTTGGGCAGTTGATAATTCTTATTTGATAACCAGTACTGCTGAAAAAAGATGCATGGATTTCTACAGATTTCAAGAAGCCTTATTACTTTTAGCTATATTCAGTGAACTACAACTGTTATTTGATTTTTTTTTTTTATATATAGATGGTTCTTTGACGTTTGTATCAGTTTTTCATGTTGCTTTCATGTAGGTGGTGTGTGCTTATTTGTTTCACATGTCCAAACATTTGAGTACTACACACATAACATGCTACTTACTTGTCTAGCGCTTAGCATTAAGAAGGTTTTGTTTTGTAAAGATTGTGTAAAATAATTAAACATTGAAGATTTAAAACTGTGATGGGCTGTTTTTTCTCTATAATTTATTATTGTCTATAAACTGCTGGTTTATTTATCACTATGACTTCTATTGCCAATGTTAATGTAAACCTCTAACTTCAATTTGTGATGCTCCTTTTTACACATTTGCCCAACTGCATTCAAGATACTGAGCTCACAATGGCTTAAATATAACTGAAAACAACTGCTGTGCTACTGTCACAATATATCTCCAAATAAGGATATGGCCCATTTAAATTAAGGTCTCGGATCAAAGTTTGTAGAATTGCATAATGTCCTGGAATGTATTTTGCAATTTGTCAATCAATGTGTAATCAGAGTTTTCTGTTGCAATGCTTCCATAATAGCTCGGACGTTTAGCTCACCTTGCAGCTTAATAATAATTGTGCAAAACAACATGGCTTTTATTGCATTTCAACTTTCAGAGAACGGCAGATTTAATCACGTCATAATGCTCACTATTTGTTGTTTGCAGTGACAGGTGAACCACCCTTTACCACTAATGGTCACAACCAACCTGATCCTGGAGCAGAAGGCAACAATGTCCACAGTGATTTTCTAGAAACCCACAGCACAGCAGGCAGCCAGATGGAGCACCAGAGGTCTGTGACAGCGGAGCAACTTTATGACCATGCCTTTTTTAGCACCATGCTTCTTTACCATGGATCCTAAAACAAAAAAATCTTTGACACAATGTTTTTTTTTTTTTGCCTAACATTATTGTATGCCCTATAAGCATTAATTTGCCTTAAATTGTTGAGGATTCAAAGTAACTGAAGTGTCTGAGTTGTTTGTCCAATGTAAAATGAGACATTTGAGAAAGATACATTTCTTTTGAGCAAATAATTTATGTAAAAACCTGTATTCTAACTAACTCCAAAATTAAAAATATTAGTAAGACAGTCAATTATTTTTTGTGTCAGTCGTTGGTTTATGTTATAGTTAATGTAGTAGTGAGTTTAATGTAATAAAAAAGGAAGTGCAGCATGGTTTCCTTATTTTATTTTGGGGGGAGGTTAAGATTGACTCAGGGGGTAGCAAATAATTTTAATGTTGACCTCGTGCCTCACTTTCATGCTAAAAATGTGCTAAAAACGGGGACGCTCAGACCCCCTGGTCTCACGTGTCCGGCCCACGGCTGTACAGTGTACTCTCTGCTCTAGTCACCTGTCATCGTCCCGACCTTCACTCTGCACAAACACTACGTCACCCTGGCAACGCCTACTTCCCGACGGTTCCATGTTTAAAGAGGGAGAGATAAGCAAACTGTTAATTTAAGTAATGTAAGTTAAAAAGATAAATGGTATTCTATCCAACATAGCAAGCTGTCGTCCATAATTGAGTATTATAATCTTGCCAATGCATACATATTAAATGACAATGTAAATGGTTCAGTTGGTATATCCTCCCCTCTGTTTATAAAGTGGTATCGCTCTGTAAACCAAACTGGGCTAACCAGTGTGCAAGGATTAACGAAACCAATCGGGGTTAAGGGGAGCGGGTAGCATCAAATAACTAGTAATAACTAGTAAATAAGTCTAAACAATTCGATAAACTAGGGCCAAATAATTAGGAATTGTCCGTCAAAACGCATTTCACACCAAGTCATGTCCACCCCGGCTAGAAGGAGACTTATGAGGGATTTCAAACGGTGAGTTGTCAAAATAATTGTACCAGTGTCGACAGTGGTAATGCTAGCTACTTATGAGTTGTCAGAAATGCTAGCATTAGCGTAGCATAATTTGGCTTGCTGCAATGACACAAACAACTAACATGCGAGTTTAAGAAAATACAACTAGCTAACTATTTCGGGAAGTTTATTGTCCTTGTTGTGCAAGATTTTGCATTGGTTGCATCTATCGTTCTAGCCGATATCTGTTGTCAGTTCGGTCGACCTATCAAGTGTACTAACGTTAGCTAAATACAAGTTAGCGTAACGTTAACTTGCGAGAATATATTAAAAGTAACGGGAGTTTTTTAATATGTTAACAAACCTCAACATTTTTTTTTTTGAAGTTAGGTTTAGGCGTCGTAACCAACTGGGTTTAAAACTCTTGTTTGAGTTAAAGAAAGAATATCATAGACTATTATATATACGTAGTAGACAATCTTTTTTTTTCTGAAAATGGTGAATAGGTTTTAAACTTGGCAAATTCTGACAGAACACTGCACTGGAGACGGTGTGATCTTGCCATACAAAGTCAGACTGGGGTTCGAGCAAAAGCATTAAAATTTTGTTGTTGAAAGCATGAACTGATATATGTTGAACAGGACAGATTTTTTACCCTACTGACGTTTTCTTGCCCCTGTTTTTTGTTGTTTCAAAGGCTACAGGAGGACCCTCCAGCTGGTGTTAGTGGAGCCCCATCTGAAAACAACATAATGGCGTGGAATGCTGTTATTTTTGGGTAAGTTAGTGATACTTCCAACACCCCATACATCGGCCTTTTTAGTACAAGAAATGATTGGATTATTTTATATATTACAGTCCAGAAGGAACCCCTTTTGAAGATGGTAAGCATTTCAACCAATACTTGATTTTTTTTTTTTTTTATTATTTAATCAGAACCGTTGCTATCTTTTTTCTTTTTCTTAAAAACATTGATAAAACTTTATTTAAAAACTAAATATTTTCTTTCTCTCCCCCATCTGTCTCCAGGTACATTTAAACTCATTGTAGAGTTCACAGAAGAATATCCCAACAAACCGCCTACAGTACGATTTGTTTCAAAGATGTTTCATCCAAATGGTATAAAGCAAATGATTTGGGTGAATTCTATGTTGTAAAGTATTATTGAGTGATGTGGTGTTTATAATATGTACATTTTTGTTTTGAATTCAGTCTATGCAGATGGAAGTATATGTTTGGACATTCTACAGAATCGTTGGAGTCCTACTTATGACGTTTCCTCTATTCTTACATCTATTCAGGTAAAAACAACTTCAATTCTAATTTAAGGCCTAATAGAAGTTACTGGATTTTAATCTATTAAGAAGTAGTTTGAAGCTGTGTATTAGCACTAATAAATAAAACACTATTAAATGTCTGTTTTTACAATACTTTCCAGTCCCTGCTTGATGAACCAAATCCTAACAGTCCAGCCAACAGCCAGGCAGCTCAGCTTTACCAGGAGAACAAGCGGGAGTACGAAAAGCGTGTGTCCGCCATTGTCGAACAAAGCTGGAGGGACAGTTGACCTGACATGCACAATAGCAGTTTTTTCATATTGTGTGCTGCAAGTCAAGTCAAATACATCTTAGGTTTGGGCCACCACAATTTTTTTAATTTTAAGCTTTTATGCACTTTACCTCCAATTTCTTAGAATATTTTTGTTTTGTTCTTGCTTGCCAAGAGGAGGAATATTATTTTCTATTGTCACCCCTTTTGCAGTCCACCTAGAGAACTTTTGTGAATCTTGCCTGGGTAATGACATTATGGTCTAAAAGAACATTGTCTTGCATTCTAGTGTAATCCAATCTGTTATAACCACTCCAAGACTAATTATGTTCAGTCTTTGAGGCCTAATCCATAACGTCATGGACTGAGAGGAAGTGAGGAGCACAATATATTTTCACACAGCATTTTCTGGATAATACTTAAGCAAGCCAAGCATCAGTGGTGAAAGTTTACTTTTACACTGTTTTACACTTTTGTTACATGCATGAAGAGTGTATCCATATTTTTGTTCAGTACTTGTGTGTATATAAGAAACCTGCAACTAAAAGTGTATGTACAGATTTTGCACGGGTTGACCTCATGCCATTTTTCAGCACTTGTAAATAAAATAAAAAAGCAAATTTGTCATGACTTCAACGTTGATTTGTTCTGAGCACAAAAACATCAATGTCTGTATACAAACTCTTCAAAAATGTCTTTAATTGAATATGTATAACTGAGTAATGTTGCATGCATCATGGAAACAAGATTTAAGTGCAGAGAGAGTAGGTTACATGCAGGTTCTTCATAATAATTTTCAGAGTCTGAAATACAGCTGTTTCATTTACAAAAATAACTTTACTAGATCACTTTTTAGTATGTTGTTTCAACAGCTTTAACAGTAAATCTACACAAATGACCAAAATCTATGCCAAAAATGTTCATCTGACCGGGTAGTGCATGCTATCTGTTGTACGCTCTCTCTTTTTTGGCTCTCTCTAAGGCCTTGTCCATCGTCTTCTCATTCTCTCCCCTACATTTTGGGCAGAACCATTTGCCTTTGGGTTTATGATGCAGCCCTACACAGGAGAAGTGGAACCACTCGATGGGACATTCATCATTATCACAACCAATCATCTCTCCATAGGACACCTGTTCACATAGACAGTATGTTGGCTCATCTGGATCAATAGGCAGATCTGGAGGAGACACTTCACGCTCTGACTTCCCTTTTGACCTTTTCTTTTTTTTAGAGGATGCTTTTGCCCTCTTTTCTCGAGATGCACCTACTCCTACTTCTTCTGTGTGATCCAGACTGCCATAACTTTCCCGATTCTCTCCATTTTTCTGTCGCCTCTGCCGTTTCCCTCCAGCCTTGTCTCCACCACCCGAGTTAGGAGTAACTTCTTCACGTTTCTTATCATGGTGGCCTGTTTTGCCTGGTGTTATGTTTGCTGAGGAAACGGACATTAAGGAAGCTGCAGTGGGTGTCAGTGAGGTGGTTGTGGTTACATGAGTTTCTGGTACTTCTTGAGAGGAGAGGAGGACTTCTGAATGCCAATCCATTTGTCGTGTTCGGTTCTCAACCAGCTCCACCTAAAACAAATAACTTTTTTGAGTAAGCCCCTTCTTAGGGCTTATGCTACATTTGTTAAATTATATTAGCTATGTTCAGTGTACACCAATAACACCAAGAATAAATTAAGTGGTTAATTTTACTGCAAGGCTAGAACAGTGGAAGAGATGTTTTAATCTTTTTATTTATTTAAATAACCTTTGTTTTATTTAATGTAGAAAATGTAAATAAAGTATGTTTTCAGTGCTAAAGCAATGTACCATTTGACCAGCAATCTGGATCTTCTCATCTCCAAGCTCTTGACTGCGAATCAAGGCCCGCTGAATAGATAACTGAAGTTTGCGCCTTTGGGCAGAGTCAGTTTCTCGACAATATCGTTCATAAGCGTCATCAAGCTCCTTGAGGGCATCTGCAAACAGACACATTTTTGCACAAGCTAAAAAAACTAGGCATTATATTCTTGATTGGCTGTTTTTGAATGTTAAGAGTGCTTCCCATGCTTAGGTCAAAAAACAATCAAGCAATCTGAAGATGACACAACTTAACTGAAATGCAAATAGATTATGTAACGCAGAAGCTAGTGGAGCAAATATAGCATATTTAGCTATACAATAAAGGCTCTATGACATAAGAGACTGATTCAAGTTGCCTGAATTCCAATAAGAGTAGTAACTTAAGTTGTAACACTGCATTAAGCAATATCAAATGTTAACATATTTTTTTAAGAGTTTTACAGCCCACACCCAGGGGTTGTCTATTGTTAATGAATTTGTTGGAGATTGAAGACTGAATGTAGTTTAAATGTATACTTAGTTTAAAGGGCGTGCTTGTGTAAAAAATACTTGGATGTGTTAAACATATTTATTGTCCAATGTGTGGCTTCTTTACCTTGATACTTGGCATCTATTTCTTTCATGAGGGACACACTGCGCTGCAAATCAAACGGCAGAGATTCCACCAGGTCCAGATACTCCTCGACATATTTGACGACAACATGACTTGGATCGCCATTGGTTGGGTTCAACATAGCTGATCCCTTGTAATTCTGTGGGGTGTAGACACTTTAACCTGGATGAAAACATCAAAGTTTGCAAAGAATTTAACAAACTTAGTTCATACATGTTAAACACGTGTAAAATGTTGCTATCCCCCTGGCTATGAGAGGAAGGGCTCCGACGACAACCATCTGTACTAGTTGTAAAAGCTCCTGTTCAGGCTAGCCATGTCGTCAGACAATGCTGACAACAGAAATGAGAGTAAATTGTGTTGATATAGTCAGGTGAGTTTTAATACAGTTTGTCCCTGAGAGTTCCACAAGGTCTCTTCGGAAACAAAGCAACTGCAGCTATTAACAACGAGCTAGATTTCCCGGGACTTGTTAATGCCTAATCTAATTCCGAAATTGTGTTGTAAATCAAGTTGTAAAAATATTGAAGTATCGTAAGTTATATCTGCTACAAATATGTTTATTCTAATAGCTGTGAACACGTCACAACAGAACGAGGTTGGCATTAGTAACCAGAGGCAACGACAAGGCGGCAAAAGCTAGCGTTACTCCAACTTTGTCTCTTGCTACTGCAGTTTACTGAAAAAAGTCTATAGTGACGTTGCCTACTTTGTTAGGCGCTTACATCTCAAACTGAATAATCAAAAGAGCGTTGCAAGCGATGTTAAAATCTAATTTCTAAACAACGAAAAAAGAGACGCTATCAGCAGCGCTTGGGAGCTTTCTTGTTTGTAAGGCCAACGACAAACCCAGCATAAACGAGTGAACAGACTCGCATACGCGTTATAACGAGCAAAAAGCGATAATTCTGAGCGTTAGTATTTGCACTATTGTTGTTCAAGGCAAGTTCAGTAAGCTAATGCTAGTGTTTAATTAGCATCTGTTGTCTTTGCATGCATATGCTTACTCAAAGTAGCATGTGCTGTAATATTAGCTCATCATAGAATAAGTAGTAGTAGTTCTTAGATAATCAATAAATAGATACTCAATTACTAACCCTGCGACAGTCTTGTAACTGTTCGAAGACTAATCGTGATTCTAGCTAGTTTACTCTTGTTGCTAGCTCTGCGTCATGCGTAGCGTGTGGACAGCTGCTGCGCATGCGCATGTCCTGCTGGTAACACGCTGCAAGCTGTAACGCTTGTCCTTTGCCAAGTTTTTTTTCCACAAAACTGCACTACTGCCAGTCTGCCAATGTTTGAGTTATATAATGCCATTACAAAAAACACCTAAATAATTAACAATTTTTATCGTTAACTGTTGACTAACAGATTAAAAAAATTATTAAAAATAATTTAGTCTAAAATATTGCTATGTGTTTTTGCCATACATTTTAAAACCACACGTGTCTAAGGATTGGGCCACACACCTGTTAATATAGGTAGTTTTCATCTAAAAAAATAGATCACTATCTATCTGTATCAAATGATGAATGCAATAACATGTTGTACCATTTTCTGAAAGGCAATATAAATAACTTAAAAAAAACAAAACAAAACAATTTCCATGACTGTGGAACAAAATTTTAATGGCCTCACTGATTGACTTAAGAGTTTAACTGCTTTTTAACTGTCAAATAGCTTCCTGAAGGCTGAGCCAATCTCCTTGATCATGTCCGAGGTAGTGGTGGACCTGCCATGTTGTTGAAATGCTTGACTGTTGCACTGTCTGGTGAGGGAACACGCCCCATAAGCAGCGACCACTGATGGATTCATACTGGAAAATATAAAAGTAAAAAATAATAAATTTTTACTATTTCTCATTATACTTTTCAATATTGCACGGTAGATGTGGCTGATACATTTTTTGTTTACTTTTAGTAGAGGCCAAATTGCTAAAAATACTTTAGTTATAACCTTACCCTCTGAACAGTCCTGCTGCAGAAGCAGCATGGGCCCAGTGTGCCAATACTCCCATAGATCCCGAGAGAAGATCACCCTGTCCACCACATCGGCGTCCACTGCCCTCAATACTGCAGGAGATAACTGAAGCAAAAAACAGTGACATATATCCTGATAGAAAGTGGAATGATTGGCATGTTTGACGTTGTGTTAATGTACAAGAATGATACAAACCTTTTCTGCCATCTGTAATAAGATCCTGTTCTCCTTTTAACACTAGAGTAAGGTTCCCCATGGCAATACTTAATTGTGTGACACTGAATTGAGGATTAGTGCTGTCCATAGGCTCATGGAGCTAGAGTAGCAACACAAAAACAAATTGTATTCACAGAATATTGTCTTTGAGTATGATACTCAAACACATACCATTGCCTCATATAATCTGGTAAACTCCATAATGTTAGGTGTGAGGATGCTTTTCTGGTACCCTTGAATAATGGCTGGCTGCTGTGTGACAAGCCATAATCCATCCTGTTGAAAACAAATACATATTTGGTCATGTTAAACCTCCAGTTAAACAGTGTGAATTAAAATTGTACTTACTGCATCTATGACAATAGGAATATCTCTCACTTTGGATCTCTCTATTATTTCCTAAACGTGAAAACAAAAGTTAAAGCATTGTTAAAATCAAATTTTTTATTTTTTAAATAAAAATTTGTATAGTGTACATGCCTTGGCTGTTTTTAGTATATAATTATCTCTCCCGAGACCTGGTCCCACCACAAGGCCATGCAGTCTTGGAAGCCATTTTTCTATTTCTTCCACTGCATTTGGACTGTCCCTAGGAAAAATAAAGAGAAAGTCATACCTTCTGTGTCTGTCTGTGTTTATTATTGAATGACTCTTTCATACATTAAAATTACTTTGAGTACATTACATTACATCACATGTCCTTATGTGAAAAATTATAACATTTCAAGTGGCTCTACTTACAGGACAGGATGGACAATGAGTTCAGGGCTGTATGATTTAATGACAGGAGCAGCATCTTTGGTGCAGAAAACATGAGACAAATCGCCCCCCTAAAGACAAAGAGAAAATATGGTCAAATCACCAAACCAACCTTAAGATTATAATTCATTCTCAAGTCTGTAAGTTGTTTACCACTTTCAATGCAGAGATTGCAGCAAAATAGGGTGCTCCAGTGTAGCTGAAAATGCATAGATAAGATAGATACATAGATTTAAAATCATATCCATTGTAATATACTTGTATATCTATGCATTACAAAAAAAGCTTAACATACTCTTGGCATCCTCCAATCACTCCAATACGTCCATCTTGTCCTTTATGTTTCTTGGATGTTAGTGGGGGGATTATGCTCTTTACCAGGGCAAGAACACGATCATCCATACTTCTTTGGGATTTAGAGCTTAAACTGTAGTAACGTTCAAGAACTAGAAGAACAGACAGAGCAAATGTTTTTAAACAACTTTAGTTCAACACTGTGTATTATATTGCCCTATACAATATGTAGCCTCAAAAATCATTTGATGGTTTCCATGACAACAAACATTTTCATAGACACAGTGCAAGATATGCTGCTATTACTCTAAGCAAAAAACAAAAACACATTTGAAGAAACCTGCCACTTTGACACACTTGGTGCAAATCTGGAAAAAAAAATGTGTTGCTTTAGGTCAGAGTAAAGATAAGATTTTTATATTAAAGTCTTTATCATAAAATACAAAAATAAAGCAAATCCACATTTAAAGTGACCACTACGTTCTTCACAAATACGTAGGTACAGCCTTACTTACCTTTTAGCTTAACACATTCATTAAATATGAAAAGCCTTTATTGTCATTGCATCAAAATACAAGGAAATTCTGCTTCAAAGCTTCAAGAATGACACTGAAACTACTACCTAAAGGCTGTGAATCTTGGTTCAACAGTTGACTGTGTTGCTTGAAAGAGTCGGCTTGTGGCGAAGAGTGTCTGTTATGACTGGACGGGCCCTGTGTGCATGTAGGTGTGGCACTAGAGAACCCAGAGCTGGGCCTGGTGGAGGAGATGTTAGAAAACATCTGGCCCAGCATCTGGAGCATCTGCAGCTCTCTGGTGTGTTCAGTTTCTCTGCGGCAATCTTCTGCTTGCAAGCGTTGTTCTTCCACCCGATAGAAGTTCTCCTCAGCCAGGGCACTCTGCTCCAGAAACTGCTCCATAAGTTTTTCCAAGGGGAAGTTAGCGCGACGTTTCCTTGGTCGTTTGGGTGTTCGAGCTGGCAAATAATTTCCTTGCTGGCTGCTATTTTGAGGTCTTACTGGTGTACCTTAAATAATAATAAAAAAATGATTAGCATTAAACATGGCTTAAATGTTATAACATTTTTTATTGCAATGTTTTAATGACTTACTGGAATTGCCCACTGTCACTTTTACTGGAATAGGGATGGGCATGGTGGGATACTCTAACTTGACTTCAGTCTCTGCAGGGAAACGACAATCCCCAGTGCTTTCAGAGTATGACTCTTGAGCATCCTCTCCGTCTTCATCTAGGCCGTCCACGGCTTCCTCTCCTCCAGGTCCACCCTCCAACATATCTTGTGGGTCTAAAACGGGACGGTTGCTCAGGATCCTTTCCATTATGTCATAAAACTTACATATTTTGTGATATTGCCCGTTGTTGCGTATGTTGCCCTCCTTTGCTAATAAGAACTGTCTCTTGAGGCTTTTTACCCGTACCCTGCATTGCTCCGGGGTCCTGTCAAAGCCCATTGCCGCCAGTCTCCGCGCGACATCGCGGTAGACGAAGCTATTTCGGAAGCTCCCATCCAGCGCTGTCTGGATGTCCTGCTCCCCCCAGATGTTCAACAAGGTCCTTGTCTCTACGTCCGACCACAAGAATCCCCGCGTTGTGTTTACCTGCATGGCTGACCCAAACTAGCCTTTCTCTGCAGACAAGCCTGTAGAATGTATTATGACAGACGTCTGGTCTTTAGCTGCTAGCTTTGGCTAGCTACATCAAAGCTGCGGGGGCCGCAGACTCAACTCCAATACTGACAAGTGACAGCCTTTGGAGTTAAAATGGCACCATAATTAATAGTAATTTTAAAAATCACTACAATAACGTATGTATATTCTCTTCGTAAGCTAGCCGAAACCTTACCAAGAATGTTTATCCTTACGTCGTTTTTAAAACGCGTAGCCTGTTGGAGAAAGACTGACCAGCGAGCAGTTTTCAAGCCCCATTCACAACCTTAACCTTCTTCAGGAAAACTGCTAAGCTGACCTGCAATCAGTCTGAGGACTGAGTACTCTCCACCCAAAACACAAGTTGACAGGCCGAGAGTCCGCAGGGTCCTAGAGACCCTGACCCACACACACTGGACAACAACAGGGTGGACTAAATCCAACTGACAGTGTGACAGCAGCGAGCAAATAAACATTTGACTATAACACCTTCACTTTACCTGTCTCATTAAAATACAGCCATGTGGCGCACAGCGACAGAACAACTGATGTAACGAAGAAACACAGCGCCTGAATGTGCTGCATGTCGTCCGACACTCACGCATTATACACTCTATTGCTCGGTGCACTCAGCGCTTCTTACTCTTCTTACCTAATGTATGGCTGCGTTTCAGCGCTGACAACTGTACACAATTGATCCTGATCATTAGACACAGGCACTGGAACCGACCGCAAAGCAGGAAGAAATTTACTGTGATGCGTTTAAAGACCCTCGGACACGGCGTAATCCAAGTGGCTCACGCGTTACCATATATGTCCAGGACTACAATACAATATACAGTATTAACCAGGTACATATAGCCCATAATGAATTTTCGACGGTGTTGATGCAGTTTTTGGGGCAAATTATGAAAAGTTATGCGGTATTGCTTAAGTTATATTTTTTATTTACATATATTTTTTATTTGGATAAGATTTCTTCGTGTTTTTTTCTTTCACTGTTTGACACAAATGATATATGCCTATGATTAAATCAATCCAACTCAACCTGACTGTTACTCCAGAAATCCACAGAAATGTGAGAGGGTGAGAAATTAGGCTAAACTATAGACCTTGTCCTGAGTTTCAATTTTTTAGGTAAATTTCTTTCTTTCTTATTTTATGGCACACTAATTGATGTTATATCGGATTGTAGACTTCAATGTTTTTATATCCAGTATAAATACAACATTTCCTCTTATACATTCCACAATTTATTGAATGAACAACCAAATATAAATAGCAGTTATCTTTGTAAGAGTGAAACCAACAATTTGCCACAAGTAGTTTTGCTTTTGTACACAAAAAAGTAAGTGAACGTTTATTGTTTAGCATTCCTCCTGGAATAACATTTAAATCTAAAATTGTAATTGAAAAAAAGAGAAATAGTGTTTTATCATTTAAATTATGCGACGGATATTTGGTTTAAAACCAAAGAACTCCGATTCATACCTGATAATAATTAAGCTTGTGGTGCCTTGGAGACAAAGCTCAGGAAATAGTCCAGCCCTCATAATCCAGCTTTAGCTCTTTGCACACTTCCTGTTTGACACCAGTACCTTTAAAGTTCAGATTTCTTCATTTCACTGCTCCATAGTGAATATGGAGTTGTTGTGCAGAGTAACGCGCTAAGGAAGAATTTTTTTTTCAGACAATGGTCTACTCACTGGACAAAGGACTTTTACCATTTAAACCCTAACTACTTTTCTTAAATAAACAGAAAAGGGGACAGCGGCACCATGCCCGAGGTCTCGAAGCTGAAGAAACCCGACGTGAAGTTGGTGCTGCTGGGAGACATGAACGTAGGAAAGACATCTCTGCTCCACAGATACACGGAGAGAAAGTTTAAAGACACGGTCAGCACGGTTGGAGGGGCGTTTTTCCTCAAGCAGTGGGGACCTTACAACATCTCTATATGGGACACGGCTGGTAATTTTGGTCTTATTCTCTTTGTACCTAAAGTTTCCCCACACCGTCTCCTATTATCCTGTTTATCAATGTACCCACTGTTGTTTAGCTGATATTGTGACCGCTACCTGGGGCAATCTCAGACATGTGACTGGCTGCTGGGTCCAGTGCCTCTACTTTCTCACGTTCACAATGTGTAATCAGCTGGAATGCTGCTGAGATGGGCCATAACAAGGTCTTCTGATGCCAGACACTGATGAAAATTTCGTCCATTGTGCTTTATGATTAATGAAATTAATAAATTACTGAAGTGTAAGCTCGGCTACAAAATTTAGTTTTAGTTAGCCATAATAAGTTTGTTTTTAGTTCTCACTGTAACTTGGGTTTTTGAAGTAGAATTTCCCAACATTATAAAGAAATGGGTACCTTTTGTTAAATTGTATTGTTTTTATAAAGGGCATGTTAGAATTGCAGTGCGCTTTTATATATATTGTTCACTATGATTATATACGCACGGTAATTCTAATTCACATTCAAACCTAATTTCATTGTAATAATAAATAAGCTTAAATATGATCAACTAAAAATTTATTCTTAAATAGAAATATGTTACGCTTCCTGTCTTTGTCCCTCACTGTGTCACAATGTGACCCCTGACAGCTTATGGTTGGTTGCTGCAATCAGTGACTGGGTTAGAAAAAATTTGACTCATCAGTAATCTTTGTTTATATCAGCACCCACCAAACCCGCCAGGAAAAGTAGCAGTTTCCAGATTGTATAAGCTGTGCATTTTCAGAGAGAATTGTTAGAGTTTGGTTTTATTTTATCCGATTCAAATTTTGGTGTAAAACTTAAACCCCTTTTTGTAATCCTGTTCCTCTTAATAGTCACATGATTGCGCTATGACAGGAAGAATTGACTCCCCTGTTTGAACACTTACAACACTATCCAGGGCCAGTTGAGTTGTGATATAGATTTAGGTAATGTACAAATACAGAACACATACTAACACATTTATCACACAGTTTATATTTCAAGGTTATTATAATTTTTAGCAAGCTATGTGTTTTAATTTAGGTTTTCTTCTATACTAACGTTTCAATTATCCACCATAGTAGAGATATGGGTCTGAGCTTTATCTATCTTTTATAAACAGCTTGTGACAGAGTGTATGAAGAAAGAAAGAAAAAAAGAAAGAACCACACACTCACAATATGACATATTATTCTCTCACACACAATGTACTCTTTCAAAAACAAAACCCGGCATATTTCATACACAAGGCCTTTTTGTTTTCAGACTACTGATGGTCTAGCAAAAATGCTTTTTGTGCAGTATGCCCTTTACCATTGCTAAGTCTATATTAGTGAGGTGCAATTTTAGGATTTCCAACCACCTTTTGTTTATCTGTTCCCTCAGGTCGAGAGCAATTTCACGGCTTGGGGTCTATGTATTGTCGGGGTGCAGCCGCCATCATTCTAACTTACGACGTGACCAACTGGCAGAGCCTTGTGGAGCTGGAGGAGCGTTTCTTATCTCTGACAGATACGGCTAACCACGACTGCATTTATGCTATAGTGGGCAACAAGGCTGATCTGACGGACCTTAAAGCCCAGTTACCTTTGATCTTGGACGCAGTGTCAGACGATCAAACTAAATGTGAAGAGGACAAGACACAGTCACAAGTGTTGTCGGCTTGTCCCACACCCCCAGCCTCTCCTGTGTCCCTCTCTGGTGTGCTTCTCAACAAACAGGTCACCCAGGAGGATGCTGAAGCTCTTTATGGGCGAATAGTGCATTACAAAGGCATGAGTAAAGAGAGCACCCTGCCTGCAAAGAAGATGTGCTTTGAAACGAGCGCTAAAACAGGGTACAATGTGGACAATCTGTTTGAGACACTGTTTGATCTTGTGTTGCCTTCAATCCTCAGAAAAAGAAATGAGAACCAGGAGTCTCCTACGGTGGACTTGGAGGACAGTAGGGCGGGTGGCAGCAAGCGGAGAGCTTCTTGCTGCTAGAAGATCTTTTTAAAACAAATTAAAGCACTGAATAAAACTGTGACAGTATATTATCTTTTAGTATCAACTTCCCAGTCTCGCACATTTCTCATTCTGTAAAGACTTGAAATCCTGTGAAGTCCTATGACATTTCAGTATTTGTTTGTAAAAAGGGGAACCAAATATTTTCACTTGTCCTTTTGACCAATGAAATTGCACTTATTAAAAATGTGTCATTAAGGAAATAACCCACTTAACTCAATCACTGCTCTTTTGAATGTTTTTCTGTTATCATCACAAAAAAGGCACTAATGTTTGTTGAATGGCACAATTTCAACATCTTGTAGTATTTGTGTTTGAGAAATCCTGTTCTTTAATGTTACCAACACTGATAATGATTTAATGCTTTACTGGTCCATTTTGACTTTTTCATAGGCACAATATAAATATTAACTAACCCGTTTTTTAATTTTATTTTGTATATCATAATAAAAATATATATTTTGCAATTTTGTCTTATTTGTTGGAAGACCTAAAATAAAATAACACAAGTATAGCAAACATTAAATATTTTATGAATTTCAAAAATAGGTGTAAAACAGTGTTATGGGAATTGACTATTTGTGAGTCATTGACCGATTAAAACTGCTTATTGCTAAATAACCAGATAATGTAGCACATTGACCTAAATACAGAATACAAACACTAACAAAGCATACAGGCTTATACAATTAGCATTTGTAGCAGTCAGACCTTTGACCTTTATTCATTCTATGCTGTTGTCAAATAGTTCAACGTGAAGTGCATTTGGGAGATAAAATTTGTCATGGGAAGATGGTAAACACATGAAGCGGGGTCAAGTCTGTTCAGCAAATATATAAATACTAACAAGTCAGTGCATTGTGATCACATATAAAAATGACATAATACAGGACAGGTTGAATTGTTAATACAATTGCATAATAGAGTACTAGTGTGAAAAGCCCAGTAAAAACAGAGTTAGTGGCAAAGTGGTGGATGCTCAGTTCTAAACAGTACAAATATATAGAAGACCTGGAGTGCATATACACGGGCATCTTTGGTTAGGCTGTAGTGTTGAATTTCTCTTAATCTATACTAATTGAGGTAATAAGTTAAAAAGTAAGCACCAATGAACACACATACTTTGTTTTCCAAAATGCAGTTGTCATCTTATTTACATCAGAGCTTTTTAAGGGCCTCATACAGTTCTGGCAAATTGAATCACATTTCCACTGATCTAGGCCACTGTCCCCAAAACATCAGTTGCCTTCTTCACAAGTTCTTCATGCAGACCTGGCAGCGGCTAATGCGTGACAGGAGTTGGCCTGCTTTGAGTGTCTCTGCTTTCGGTTCACTCTGGAACAACTGATCGAGCGAGGTTAGCCAGAAACTGTGCTTATTAGCAAAGTAATGACATGTCCTTTGGCCCCATTGCACTCAATGAATGGTGTTGTCCGGAAGTCCTCCAGGCAGGAGCCTGGGGACGACAACGACTGTCCGCCGCCTTCATTTCCTGCGGCAGTGTGCTGTGGACAAAGACAGGATTAAGAAAAAAAAATTGTTTGCACAATTCAGTGGCATAGGCATTACTAACTATTGAGAGAGGTGAGCATTTACAGTTAAAGCACTTTGCAACAGTCTAATGTAAGTTTGTTTTAATTTGAAGCGTAATTTTGTTTCATTGCACAAATAAGAAGAGAAACAATAAGTACCATTGTCCAAAATAAAGTATACGTAAGAATAATTTTTTTATCTAAAACTGCAACATGTGGATTCAAACAACCATAAAGAGTAAAAGTAGTATTCTTCAGGATCCCAAGACTCACCATAACAAATGAGTATCCAATCCACAGACTGCGCCACCCGACTGGACACTGTGGGATGGTGATATCCTGGCTGTGGACTGCTATAGCCACAGAAGGAGCCTCGCAGACAGAACAACGACTGATGTAAGGTCTAATGCCTCCCTCCTCAACAGGCATCATGGGAAGGGGAGCGGTCGTCGACAACCAGTAAGACTTGTCATTTCTGCTGGCGTAGTAACATATGTCTCCAGGATTGCAGTACAAGAAGGGCATAGTGTTGAAACGTGGGAGGCAAGAACCAGCCAGACCTGAAGAAGCACATACACTCAATAGCATCCACATAATTCAGCATCAAAAACAGCATTACCCCTACAACTCACCAAGATCCTGGTTGTGTGCCTTTTCCTGGCCCTCGAAGTACAGCAGGCTATAGCCGTCCCACAGTTTAGACATGCCCACTGGACACATGGGCGTCTGCTCTGACTGACTGTGTTTCACCAGCAAGTAGCCCACACTCACACTGCGGCCAGGCATACCGGGTAACCCAAGGACACCAGGTCTACCACGGGAGCCTGAACATAATATGATTGGTATTGTGGATCATAAATTCACATTGTTCACCCTCTATTCAAACTTTAATGATCCCAAAACCCACAATATCACAACACTTTGACTTTATGACATTAAACTTTCAAATTCAGCTCCACTACATATAGGTATACAGCAATCCCTTTCAAGTTTCAGAACTAAAATCAATAACCAGAGGCTTAGTTCTTTTCCACAGTTTTGGCTTCTAATGTTTTATCCTTATTTCTTGAAGTAATCCATAACAGTTTTAAAAAGTGAGACCCACCTTCTGTTCCTTGCAAACCAGTGTGGCCCACGTGCCCAACCTCTCCCCGGAATCCTGGTGTTCCTGGCTGGCCACTGATACCAGGCATTCCCTTCTGGCCAATGTGTCCCATGTAGCCTGTAAAGTGGGAGCACATCCCATTACATATCTGGGTTGAATAGAAAAAAAATGAAAACAATAATATGTTACAGTGATAGACCTGGGTCTCCAGGTGGGCCCTGTGGACCTGCTTCTCCTTTGATTCCCTTCGGTCCTGGGATTCCCTGTGGTCCCTGAGGACCCCTTGCACCTGGGATTTTGATTGGCAGTGGAGCAGGGCCTTCATCACCTGGGGGTCCCAAGGTTCCTGCAGCGTAGATGGATAATGCAATGTAATTGTTTCCAACCAGTTAATTAGTATCAGTATGAATTTGAATGACAATGACAGTTTACCTGGGTTCCCTGAGCTTCCCTTTGGTCCGACTGGCCCTCTTTCTCCTTTTACACCTACTACACCAGGAACTCCCATCAATCCTTGAGCTCCTTTAACTCCTGCATTTAAAATCAGAAAAGAATGAATTTGTAAAATCAGGAAGCTGCGTGTACAGCAGATAGAGTTGAGGGACTTAAAGAAAATAGATTCCTTTTTTTGGTCATATCTTTTACTTTAGGTTCTGTATTCTCAATGCAAGCTTCTCACAAGGATGACTGTAATAACAATTTATTATTTAATACACACTTTACCTTTTTTACCAGAAATACCATTGGGCCCTCTATATCCAGGTGAACCTTGCTCTCCTTTGAAGCCTTTGAATCCCCGGACCCCAGGGAATCCATTTGGTCCTAATATACCCTTCTCTCCAGGGGGTGCGTTGGCACCAGGAAGACCTCTAACTCCAGGGAAACCTAATAATACATTTGATTTATGTCAGAAATTCAAACAATACAAGATTATTTACATGGATTGTTGTAGTCACATACTGCTGCTGTTTCAGTAAATTTACACATATATGAGCCAAACCAAATTGAGGAGTCACATCTTTGATATTTATTTAACCTACCATTTTGCATTCATATCCCTTCATTAACAGTTCTTACATCTAGGCTACTTACCTTCATATCCTTTAAGCCCTGTAAGCCACGGTCCCCTGAGGGCCCTTTTCTGCCTGCTGTGCCATCTGGTCCAACAGGGCCCCTGAATCCTGGTGGTCCTGGCTGACCCAGGTCACCTAAACAAAACCCAAATCTTTAAAGGCACGTAGCAGAGAATAGCCCATATAGTTCATATATTACAGACACATTAGAACATGTTGGTTTAAAACTGACCAAGAAGACCTGGGGAGCCTTTCAAACCCTCTTTTCCAGGGAGGCCTGTTTGGTTGTTGGGGACACCCCTGTCTCCTATTGACCCTTTAAGCCCTGGTTCCCCAGTTGGTCCATAAGTATCCAACCCTATGAAATGAGAAAATGAGATCTTTCAAATTATTCCTTTTTTCAACACCAATAACATGATCTCGTAGTAACTGCACAGTGACATCCACTACTACAGTATTTATGAATACCTGGAGTTCCAGGGAGACCCTTTGATCCTTTCAGTCCATGCAATCCATTAAGCCCCTGCAGGCCAGGAAAACCTATGTGCAAAGAGTGAGGGAAACACAATAATGAATATACAACATACAACACTAATTTAAATGGTTTTGTGCAATAATGTTACCTTTGTCGCCAGGGAAACCAGGAAAGCCTGGGAATCCATCTTTCCCGGGAGACCCAGAAAAACCCTTTTGACCTTGGTTGCCAGGGTTTCCTTTCTGCCCATCTGAGCCTGAAGAAGTCAGGTTGTTAAAAAGACTTAGCATACAAATGATTAAAACACATAAATTACCTTTGTGTTTTATTTGACTTATGCATATACCATACCTGGTGACCCAACCTGTCCTGAATCTCCTGTTTCTCCACGTCTTCCATCGATGCCATCAAACCCAGGGGAGCCTCTGTCTCCTGTGTTTCCAATCAAGCCTTTTTCTCCTGCAAAAGAAGAAGAAAATACTTGCCTAAACTAGTTGTGATCCCATAATAACAGGTAGAGACAGTGTTGATTGATAATGCTGTTGAGTGCACAGACACAGTTTATACCTGGCTCGCCGGGCAAACCAAATTCTCCTCTTAGCCCGGGGGATCCTGGTAGGTCAATACGAGCACCAGCCAGGCCTATAACAGATAGGAGATATATGAAACATCGCCATCGTTTGACATTTGCCTAAAGTCTTATCATGAGCCTCTACCTTTCACTCCTTTCCTCCCCTTTTCCCCTGATGCACCATATGCACCTGAACCTCCTTTAATCCCCTAAAAGGAATTGTACAAACACAAATATTTCGATGATGAACAGTTTGTAATTCTACAGTAAAATCAGGGCAAAAGAATTGGACATTGATTATTTTGGGCTCACCTTGTTCCCAGACATTCCTTCAAAACCAGTAATTCCTCGATTACCCGTAATGCCTGGCATTCCTTTTACTCCTGGAAGCCCCTGTGCACCTGGGCTTCCTTGATTCCCCTTCTCATTGTTGGGGTCCCCAGGTACACCATTAAATCCCTCCCTTCCTTGGACACCAGGAAGACCTTTTGAACCTGTGCCAAAGATAAAGACAGGAGTGATTCAAGAAAAGAAGAAGCACAAAGCCGTGAGTCGCTGGACCAGACAGTTACATACCTCTGGGCCCAGGAAAACCTTGATTCCCTTTATGTCCAGGGTCTCCTTTGTCTCCCCTTATGTCATTTAAGGGAAAAAAAGGCTTCTCTCCCGGCGGGCCTTCAAGACCACGAGCACCTGGAAGAGACACAGAAATGGTTAAAAAATAAAAATGTTGAAGATATAATGTAAACAAAGTGGCCTTGTGTCTGTTACCAGCCTCACCTTTCTCTCCTTTATAGCCCGCTAGTCCTTTTAGGCCGGGTTGACCTGGCAACCCAGACTCTCCTTTAATCCCGTCCAAGCCCTTCTCACCAACATCACCCCTCCGCCCTTCAAAACCCGCCATCCCAGGGGAGCCCTTGTAACCTAAAGCATAAAAGAGAATATGACATTTTAAAGAAACAATAGAAACATTTATTAATAAAACATTATTCTATAGTTAAATTTCATGATGCTAACCTTTTATTCCTTGAAGTCCTGGCTGTCCACCCTGACCAGGAGGTCCTGCATCACCAGGTGGACCATCCTCTCCTATGTTGCCTAGGTCACCAAAGTTTCCAGGGATCCCTTTTAAACCCACTGGGCCTGGGGGGCCTGACTCTCCCTGGGTTCCTCGCTCCCCAGTGAAGCCTGAGCCAAAAAACAATGCACACAATCATAAAAACAAAACTACATGTACATGCGCTGTAATGATAGAGAATGGGTCAAACCTGGTAGTCCTGTGCTCCCCCGAGGACCAGGGGGGCCTACATTGCCAACATCTCCTGGGTATCCATAATTGCCCACCGGCCCAGGTCTCCCCTCCTCGCCCTGCAGGCCAGGAGGACCAGACTCACCCTTGTAACCAATCATACCTGGCATACCAACCATTCCTGCCAGGAAAGACAAATTATCGAAAAAAACGCTCTCATACCTTTAAACATAAATTTGTGATAGAGTCTGACCTGCATTTCCCTGCTTTCCTTCATCTCCGGCCAGTCCTTTGTCTCCCTGCAGGCCAGGTAGTCCCAGGTCACCTGGGGTCCCAGGCGATGCCCCGAGGATTTCTCCGTGAACACCTTTTTCACCCTGTGATCCATGTCGTCCTGGTTTACCTGGCATACCGGGATTTCCCACAGTGCCTTTTACGCCAGGGACTCCCATGTCTCCCCGAGGCCCAGGAAAACCTGTGGCAATAGGCAAGGCAAGTTTATTTGTATTCACAATTCATACAAACAGCAATGTTTTACAAAAACAAGAGAGTTAAATAACACAAATAAACCAATTATAAAAATATAAAAAAAATATAAAAAAGAAAAACAACACCTCTGGAAAACTGTTCCAGATTGTAGCTGCATAAAACTGAAACGCTCCCTCACCGTGTTTAGTCCTGACCCTGGGCACCAACAGGAGACCTGTCCCTGAGATATCAGAGTCCGAGATGGTTCATATGGGACTAACATGTCAGAGATGTACTTTGGCGTTGAGACACCAGCAGAGCTGTTTTAAACTCTATCCTCTGAGACAGGAACCAGTGTAGAGACCTGAGGACAGGACTAATATGGTCGTACTTTCTGGTCCTAGTCAGGACTCGAGCAGCAGCATTCTGTTTGTATTGCAGCTGTCTTACAGCTCGTTTAGTGAGTCCAGTGAACAGACCATTACAGTAGTCTAACCTGCTAGAAATAAATGCATGGATAAGTCTCTCTAAGTTAGGTTTAGACACAATATCCTTGATTCTGGCAGTGTTTTTGAGATGGTAAAAATCTGTTAATGTTATTGCTTTATTGGTTGTTGAAGTTTAAGTCTATGTCCATTATTACCCCCGGATTTCTAACTTGATTTTTAAGCTTTAGAGAAAGTGACTGCAGATGCTTTCCCTTTGTTTGTGTGGGCCAAAGATAATGACTTCTGTCTCATCTGGGTTAAATTGTAGAAAGTTATTTTGCAACCACACAGTGATCTGTTGGAGGCAGTGACAAAGTGAGTCCACAGGCCCATAGTCGCCTGCTGTCAGTGAGATGTAAATCTGAGTGTCATCTGCAGAGATGTGGTAGGACACATGTTACTGCAAATTAACTGGCCCAGAGATTGAACAAAAGGGGTCTCAGGTGGTATTGCTTATTAGACAATAAGCAATAACACATCATTGTGAAGTGGATAAGAATTATACAGTATTCACGTCTCTTTCCAGCACTCACCTGGTGGACCAGGAAGGCCACCTCTGCCTTGTTCTCCTTGCTCTCCCTTTTCTCCCAAAACCCCAAATGGACCCTGAGGTCCTTTATGGCCCTGAGGTCCTGCAATAAGAGACAAAAATGAGAGGAAACTGAGATGACAGTAGCTCTTTAATACATGAATTTAAACTGTGAATTATGAGGCATTGTTGTCTATAGAACTGTCTGCTACTAAGTAATTACTAACACCAACATGATCACATAGTTTACCTGAGAAACCTGGTTGTCCATGAGGTCCTGGTGGACCAGGCAGCCCAGGAGGTCCAGGTATAGTTGCACAGAGACCTGAGTTCAACAAACACCCTTTAGGATATTATATTGGTTATACAAAGGGTGAACATGTGACAATAGGATGCATGTGAAATTGCATGTCTGATGCCCAACGTGGATGTCTTTTCAAATCAAGTTATTACATTAGCTTGTCTAATCAAACATTACACTGAAAAAGTAAGCAATCAAAAAATAATCATCCACACAAGTCAAATAATACAGAGGCAAAGCATTACAGAGTTCTAAAGAGAGGTGAAAACCTTATTATACCAGCTACCTGTGACATCCAACTGTTCTCCGTCTGCTGTCGGACTACAGCCACCTTTCAGAGGCAAAGGAGATGAAAGAGAAAAGCGTTTGGAACAAGAGTTATTCAAAAGCACAAGCATTATCTCAAACAAGCTCAGCTGCAGCTGGTTTGAGAGATGCAGGTCCTGCATTAAGTAGACAGGAGCAAAGAAAGAAAAGTTAATTTAAAATGTCAAAATGTACTTGTTCACATGCACCACATTATGGAAAATACATAAGAGCTTATATTTAGTGGCAAACTGAAAGTTGAAGTGCAAACTCACTTTAGCCTTACAGAGGAACAAAATAAAGAGCCTTGCTGTTCTTACCTGGAGCACCAGGTGTTCCTGCAACTCCAGCATAGCCAGGGAGGCCACTGTCACCAGGTAGACCACGTTGACCTTTGACCCCTCCGAGGACTTGCCCCGGTTCTCCAGTCAGTCCTAGGGCACCAGGTCTCCCTGAATGACCAGGGAAACCTTTTTCTCCAGGTTCTCCTCTTGGACCTTCTCCCTGGCGACAGAAAGTGAACAATTAGACTCTCTCTAGTTTTAATTACTGTCTTACATAAAAAGTTTATTTTATAAATGAGTAAATTGGGCGGCAGTAGCTCAGTGGGTAGAGCGGCCGTCCTTCGATTGGCGGGTGGGTGGTTCAATCCCCGCTCGAAACATCCCAAAAACATCATAACATCCCGCTCTCCCCCACATACTGTCGTTGTGTCCTTGGGCAAGACACTTAACCTACATTGCCTCCAGTGAGTGTTCTGTAACACTGGAAAATAGCTTAATGTATGTAAAGCCCTTTTAGTGCCTGCTGCAGTATACTGTAGCAGGCTGTGGAAAAGTGCTATGTAAAAATTATTATTATTATTCTAATAGTTTATGTTTTTTGTTTTTAACCAAATGAAAATATGAAAATAATTCATTTAATTGATTTTGACAAGTTTGTTATTCATTTTAGGTAACAATGATTGAATAAAGCTGACTGTGGACTTACTGGAAGACCTCGGCTGCCAGGAAAACCAGGAAGTCCATTTGGACCTGGTGCCCCTGTTGCTCCAGACTCCCCATCAATGCCTGGATCTCCTGGATCACCAGTTTTTCCTGAAGAGATGACAAGGATAAAAGAATGATTACTGGTCAATTATGTTCTTTATATGGTCTAAACATTTTAGAGAAATTATCAATATTTCCCCCACCTTTTTCTGTTGCCACAGTGCTGTCACCTTTTCTGCCTTTAGGGCCTGGCCTACCAATGGTCCCAGGAGATCCCTTCAGAAAATAAAATATGGGCAATGATGGGAAAAATAAAAGATAAACAAACTAACATTACAGGTATTGTTCTTACAGGGAAACCATCATCTCCATGGGGACCTGGATCTCCGATATCACCCTCTCGACCAAACTCTCCTATCATCCCAGGGTCTCCGCGCTCCCCAGCTGGCCCTGGTGGTCCCGGGGGTGAATTAGAGCTGCACTTACAATCTCCCGGGTCACCTAAAAGTACACAGTAATGACGTCACATATAATTTTTATGCATTTTTTTTTCTGAAGTGTGCCTGTAAGTCTTGTACCTCTGAGTCCTTTGACTCCGGCATTGCCTGGCCTTCCACTTATTCCGGTAGCTCCTTTAAAGTACTCTGACACTTTAGTCAAACAAAATGACAGTAAATAAAATAATCTGGAGCAGTTATAGTACACCGAACTGTACTTCTTATTTTGTCACTCACATGACCCCTTAGGTCCTTGTGGGCCCACTGTCCCAGGTCGTCCTGTTTTTCCTTTAGGTCCTGCAGTAACTGCAGGTATACCTGGTTCTCCCTGCTGGCCTTTCTCTCCTGGCTCCCCCTTAAAGCCAAAAGGCCCAGTGAAGTCGAAGACTAACAGAAACAAATAAAGAATTAACTCAAAAAATATAATAGTGATGTATGGGTAAAGCTTTAGTGAACGGACCATGCTGCTGTGAATCATAGGCAGAACGTCCTGGGGGTCCAGGGATGCCTGGGTCACCAATCGGGCCTCTCTCTCCATCGGTACCCGGTTCACCAGGAGGGCCAGCAGGTCCAGCTTATTAAGTCAAATGTTGATTGGTGGAGACCATAAGAGGAAAATTAATAATAAAAAAAAAACATAACAAGACTTTTCTCTAAAAATACTGATGCTGTCTGTTACTGATCCACCGACCAAATAATTTTATTATGCACTAAATTCAGAAGTTGGTAAAAGATTATAGAGTTAATTTATTATAAATTGGGCTTTAAAGGACTCTCCTCTGCAGTTTGAGCTCAGCCCATTGAAACCCTGGAAGGGCCCATGCTGCAAATAATGCTGCCGACGTTAAAATTTTTAATTTAAACTAAAAATGTGACTTTTTTTCAGACTTTTCTCTGAGACTGTTTACCTGCTGAAGACCATGAAGATCCGGATAAAATGAACTCTCCTGCGTCACCTCTGACTCCCTGTAACAAACCAAATCAAAGAATCCATTTGTATTTGTAATGTGATGTCATCACATGGACACTGACACATGACCTCAGAATTACTAACTTCTTGTAATTTCTGTCCCAGTGTTGCTTAATGCATTTTCCCCAAGATTTTACTTCCTTTTCAGACTATCCCAGTGTCTGGTTGAATTAACACTGAACTGTTCAAAACGATGCAACCGTTTCCTACTGTCAGGCGTGAGTAAGCAGTAAACCAGTTTAAAATCAACCCTTACATTTTAGGTTTTGTCCTCAAATACTGATCACAGAAAAAAGGCATTGTGATGCAATTTATATATATTTTTTACATACATGCTTATTTTTCACATGGGAGCCATTATTTAAAGATTCATCGAGAATTGAAATTAAAAACTTATTTTTTTAAATAAATATAAATACTGATGATTAAATACAGACTCACCTTGGGACCATCTCTGCCATTTGGACCTAATTCACCTTCATCACCCTAAAAAAAAATTATTATACTATATTATATAAGAACTTGTTCAAAATTGAGGTATTTTATAATTGGAATATAGATTTGTAAGAAGGTGTACCCTCGGTCCAGGATACCCATTCAAACCAGGTAGCCCCTAAAATAACACCAAAACAGCAAAACACATTTAGTCTATTGTAAATTAAAAAAATAAGATGTGGTGGTGTCTGGTCAAATGTGTAGAAGAATGCCATTACAAACCCGGGAGCCAGGGAATCCCATTATACCAGTTTCTCCTTTATTGTCAGCCTAAAAATAAATAAAAGTTATTAGTCATTAAATTAAAACTGAAGAAGTGTCATTGCTTTAGTGGCATCATATTTCAAATGACCTGTCATATAAGAATGACTCACCTGTTCTCCTATCTCCCCTGGAAGGCCTTTATCACCTGGAGATCCCTAAAATAATAAGAAAAAAAGACTGCAGGTGTCAGAATAAACACGTGACATATTGTGATTATGATTAATGCAGGTTAATGAATAAAGGAGAAGTCTTCTGCAGACCAGAGGGCCATCCTCAGGCTTGATAAGCTGATGAGTGAAGTTTCCGGGAAACCCTGGTGGACCAGTGTCACCCTGTGGTGGGAGCAGGAAGTGCACAATTCAACACAATAAGAGACATAAGAGAAATAAAATCACAGGCAGCACCTCAAACTACCTTTAAAATAAATGCAACCCATTATTTGTCATTCACATAAATATAATAAAGGACTGTTCAGACAGGGACAACTTTTTATTAGTTGTTTATTAGTGAGTAGGCACATCAGCTTGGAGCACTGAATTTAAGACAGGGTCACTCACTTGGTCTCCTTTGACTCCTTTCACGACTTTAGTCATTGTGCCCTGTGAAGGAAACACACAGTGCAGCATTGTATTATAACAACATTGGACAAAGCACTGTATTAGACAGTGTCATTATGATACTAGGACCAAAACTAAATGTATATGAAGATTGGTTGATCACATTAAGTACGTGTCCAATTTAAGTTACCTTTTGTCCGGGGGGTCCTGGAGACCCCAGGGGGCCCTATGAAGACACAAAGAAAGTGAACACCAGGATTTAACATCAGCTAAGATTCATTCAGAAAGTAAATCACTTTGAGACCCCACAGTCATACCTTTGGTCCAGGTATGCCTCTGTTTCCAGGCCACCCGGGATGTCCAACAGGCCCCTAAACACAAACAGCAGGTTATGACTTTACTTCTCAGCTGATATGTATTGATTTAGCTCAATAATTCAGACAATTCCTCCAATAGTGTGGCTTACAAATATTCCATTGACTCCTGGTGTGCCCGGATGCCCCTATGTAATTAAATTACAGTTATTTACTAATACACTGTAAGGAAGGAGTTTTCAGTTATTTTCTATCAATAGTCTTCAGTCCTCCTCACCCTAAACCGCTCCATGAAGACACTCATCTCCAGCGAGTCTCCTTTCTCTCCCTTCCTCCCTGGTTGCCCCTAACAGATGACACAGAGAGAGTCACAGCCACGTCATCAAAATATAAATGTAATATAAATGTAATTTATTTATTGCTGTAATTTTCGAATGTTAAAGGAGAAAAGTGACAAAACTCACATTTAAACCATGTATGCCAGTATATCCTGGCTGCCCTGGTAGCCCTGGCTCTCCCTGCGTGCCATTACAGCCATCTGCACCAGGTTTTCCCCTTGGCCCAGCTTGTCCTGGGTGGCCCTGCAGAGTCCATCACAGGTAAGAACAGAAATCACAAGTCAAACTTGGACAACTAGCCATATGTTGTGGTTTGTTTATTTATTTACCAAACTCTGGCTGTACTTACAGGTATCCCATCATTCCCAGAAAACCCAGGAACACCGGTCATTCCCTGTGAAGCAGTATAAATTACAATAAAGAAAAAGCCTATATATATATATATATATATGTGTGTGTGTGTGTGTGTGTGTGTGTGTGTGTGTGTGCGTGTGTGTGTGTGTGTAAAAGCCATTTAAACATTAAGCTTAAACATTGAGGATACTTTACCACACTTCCTTTTGGGCCCATGATGCCACCGCGCCCAAGGTCACCTTTCTGTCCCTTGTGGCCCTCAATTCCTTGGTCCCCTAGTCTTCCTGGAGGCCCCTGGAGGCCCTGTGGACCCAGGGGCCCGGGTGAACCCTGGCATTAAAGACGGAGCATGATTATAGGATTCAATGGACCATACATCCAAGTGCCAAGTGGCATATATGTTCTTCACCCACAACACATTTCTAGAATTTACACAGTGGTTTATTCATTTTCTAACACCTACTTATCCTTTGCCCACAGCTATTGTTTCAGTGTTGACAAGCAGTGTAGACTTTGCAAGCCACTTGATTTGATTGGCCAAGGCCTGCCAGTTCCCGGTCAACATTCTCATCTGTTAAAACCCTTATAATCCATATTTATTTATTTATTTATTTATTTATTTATTTATTTATTTATTTATTTATTTATTTATTTATTTATTTATCCCACAGATTATTCATTTATAAATAACATGGTCAAAACGGTTAAATTACTCTCACTTTAAGATAATCCTGCATACTGTGTGGATTTAGCACTAGAGGGAGACATTATCCACTTTTTATCTAGACCTTCTTTAGCAGCAGCACTACTGTTTGTTTACTGACATCTAGTGGTCAGATAGTATACTACAAAATGTTATGACAAAATAGAAAAATTAAAAAAAGGGGATTGAAAAATACATAAACTAAAATCATAAACACCTCTGGATTTTATATAAAAATTGTGTAATATGAGTGAAAGAGATTTAACCTGGAGAGGGTTTGAACGAACACTACAGTATGTGTCCTGGCCTGTAAGAACTGATAAGACTCTATTTATCTCACACGCACCTCAAAGACCCTCTCAGCCAAAGACACACGGGCCATGCTTTAGAGATAGGCTCGATAGACTTATGCGAGGATTATGTTAAGAGAACTAAAGCCATGCGTGTCTGTAAGATGTCTCCTGAATGAAAAAAAAAGTAAAGGCCATTGAGAAGTGGATAGTGATCACTAATATTAAATTGCACAGGGCTGCAATCAGTAGTCTAAATATTTTGCCATGGTTGTTGCAGAGAAAACACAGCTGAAATCAAATACCAACGAGAGTAAAAAAAAGGACTTTAAATCAGAAGGGTCACACCATGTGAGACTATGGGAAATTTTGTACAAAAAGTTCAAGAGGTCAGTCAGAGACGCCCCCTGAGGGTTGTGGGCCTGATATTGTTTCTGTGAGAGTGAATAAACAGAACAATAAAGTCCCCAGATAGAGCTGCAAAAGTAGGAGATAATTAAACTACACCACAAAAAAATTATAAACTACTGCATTACAGTTTTACTTAGTAGCAAGTTAGCAGTAGTAGAGCAAAATACACACCACAAAATAAAAAAAGTAAAATACTAGCTTTTTCCAAAAGCTCAGGACATTTTATATTTGTGCAAAGACATTTCCTGTAACCCATGTGTCGATACTGATAACTTCAACCTTCATATAAAGGTTTGATGTAGTGGGTCTGGAAGGAAAAGCTGCTACCCTCATTTATCAGAGTGAAAAAGAAAAGCCTTGGCGGAATCAAAATAGAGCACAATTCAATTCATCTTGCTCATAAGAAGGGAATGAATCAAGTGGAGCAACAGTCACACACAATCATTTTGCAGTTTTTGTCACCTTTTTGTTTAGATAATAAACAGCAAACAATGATTACCAAAAACTCAAAGTATTCTGGGTTGTGCCATTTTGCTCTAAGGTCACTGACTCCCTTCATAACTCTACTCCCCATTCTCATTGCCGATGAATTTCCTTGCATCCTTTCCAAAATGCTCTTGCATACCTTTGCATTTCCTTTGTTTGTTTGACCTTTCTGTCTGTTTAGTGAGGCGCTGGCAACTCCACACTTACTTGATGGGATGAAAGTTGAAAGAAGCAACCAAGTATGTTGGAGGAATATATCATAAAACAAGACAATATGATTTAGAATGAGTAGTGATAAAAACCAAGATATGTGTTGTAGATGGTTTTTCCAAAGATATGTTATGACTAAGAATCCAGGTGCTCTTCTTACAAGCCTGCCCTGGTTTTGCAAAAGGAAACGGCACAATCCACACGGATGTCTTTGAAGGATGCTCATGATTTTACCAGATTATGAAGCTCAAGAGACTTTTGCTGTCCTTTGCTTTGCTCTGTAATTGTAGCTGCCTGCATTTCCCTTTCTGCTCACAGATGGCTCACGTTATAACTTTTGCCTCTTGTCTTGTGTGCTCCGTAATGGGCTGTGGTCTGCCGTCAATCATCTGTGGCATCTGCACGAGTTATAGTAGAGAGTAGGAAATGGGGCAAGAGCACAGTGAGGCGCACGTGAACCTGCTGTGTCCATGAGTCCTGATTCAGTGGACCTTTACCGTATAGGCCAATAATTCAAAAAGACTGTCGTTTGATATTAAATACAACAAGAAAAGGCAAGGCCTTAAAAAAGTGTTCAAAAATGGCGTTGCAAACTGGGCCATAGGTTGTCAGTAATGGTAAGATTGGGGTTGTAACAGAGACATTTAGTGGAAAAGAGATAAGGAGAGTGGTTTCTTTGGAAGGAATTTACAAAGCCCAGTAGATAAATGTAATACCACCAATAAGCATTAACCATAGAATAACATTCAATAAATCACTGACAATAAGATGTCACAGCTCACAGCTCCACAACTGGGGGAATGTGAGAGGAGGATTTTGAGCTGTAAACACATGAGGCATTTCATGAGAATAAAAGGTGCCCTGATCTGAAGTGAAACTCCAAATGAAATGCGAGGCGTCTTGAGCGCTTGTTGCTGAGGACTGGAAGGTGATGTTTTATAAAACAAGAAATAATAACACCCAGAAGTGCAGGTGTGAGATAAGTGCGCCTGGTGAATTTCGTATCCTTCATTCACAGACACTCGATTAAAGACTACTCTACTAGAACCAGTTCAAGGAACCATATGAACTATATATACGTATATATATTAAAAAAGTGAATCTGCTGTAGTGGTTTAAGGTTCAAGGAGTCTTTATTATTATAATTTTTTACAGCAGCAGGAAACAGACACAATGGTATTAGTTGGTTTAGCATTTAACAATGGTTTAGTCAGCCACCAATTGTGCAAGTTCTCCCACTTAAAAAGATGAGAGGCTGTTATAAGAATTCTTTATCCTTATATAGACCAGAGAGACACATAGACGGAGTATAATTTAAAAAAAGGAATGGCCATGTTTATTTCTTGCAAGAATGAAGCAAAGTACAGATATGTCACAATGGTTCAGAATGAGGTACCCAGTACAGTGCCTTGCAAAAGTATTCGGCTCCCTTGAACTTTGCAACCCTTTGCCACATTTCAGGCTTCAAACATAAAGATATGAAACTGTAATTTTTTGTGAAGAATCAACAACAAGTGGGACACAATCATGAAGTGGAACGAAATTTATTGGATAATATAAACTTTTTTGACAAATTAAAAACTGAAAAATTGGGTGTGCAAAATTATTCAGCCCCTTTACTTTCAGTGCAGCAAACTCTCTCCAGAAGTTCAGTGAGGATCTCTGAATCATCCAATGTTGACCTAAATGACTAATGATGATAAATGGAATCCACCTGTGTGTAATCAAGTCTCCGTATAAATGCACCTGCACTGTGATAGTCTCAGAGGTCCGTTTAAAGTTCAGAGAGCATCACGAAGAACAAGGAACACACCAGGCAGGTCCGAGATACTGTTGTGGAGAAGTTTAAAGCCGTATTTGGATACAAAAAGATTTCCCAAGCTTTAAACATCCCAAGGAGCACTGTGCAAGCGATAATATTGAAATGGAAGGAGTATCAGACCACTGCAAATCTACCAAGACCTGGCCGTCCCTTTAAACTTTCAGCTCATACAAGGAGAAGACTGATCAGAGATGCAGCCAAGAGGCCCATGATCACTCTGGATGAACTGCAGAGATCTACAGCTGAGGTGGGAGACTCTGTCCATAGGACAACAATCAGTCGTATACTGCACAAATCTGGCCTTTATGGAAGAGTGGCAAGAAGAAAGCCATTTCTTAAAGATATCCATAAAAAGTGTTGTTTAAAGTTTGCCACAAGCCATCTGGGAGACACACCAAACATGTGGAAGAAGGTGCTCTGGTCAGATGAAACCAGAACAAAACGTTATGTTTGTAAAAGCAACACAGCTCATCACCTGAACACACCATCCCCACTGTCAAACATGGTGGTGGCAGCATCATGGTTTGGGCCTGCTTTTCTTCAACAGGGACAGGGAAGATGGTTAAAATTGATGGGAAGATGGATGTAGCCAAATACAGGACCATTCTGGAAGAAAACCTGATGGAGTCTGCAAAAGACCTGAGACTGGGACGGAGATTTGTCTTCCAACAAGACAATGATCCAAAATATAAAGCAAAATCTACAATGGAATGGTTCACAAATAAACATATCCAGGTGTTAGAATGGCCAAGTCAAAGTCCAGACCTGAATCCAATCGAGAATCTGTGGAAAGAACTGAAAACTGCTGTTCACAAATGCTCTCCATCCAACCTCACTGAGCTCGAGCTGTTTGCAAGGAGGAATGGGCAAAAGTTTCAGTCTCTCGATGTGCAAAACTGATAGAGACATACCCCAAGTGACTTACAGCTGTAATCGCAGCGCTACAAAGTATTAAGTTAAGGGGGCTGAATAATTTTGCACGCCCAATTTTTCAGTTTTTTATTTGTTAAAAAAGTTTGAAATATCCAATAAATTTCGTTCCACTTCATGATTGTGTCCCACTTGTTGATTCTTCACAAAAAATTACAGTTTCATATCTTTATGTTTGAAGCCTGAAATGTGGCAAAAGGTCGCAAAGTTCAGGGTGGCCAAATACTTTCGCAAGGCACTGTAACTATAAACAATATAAATTATTAAAACAGAGGCCTATAATTTTCATCATAGGTACACTTCAACTATAAGAGACAGAATGGTGAAAAGAATCCAAGAAATCACATTGTAGGATTTTTAATGAATTAGATGGTAAATTCCTAGGTAAAATAAGAAAAAAGCAAGATTTCTGGCTCTCACAGTGTGCAATTAACAGCTTTGCCATGCCAGTCATCAGATGCCCTGCTGGAATAATAAGCTGGCCAAAGGAAGAGATATAGACCACAGATGTGAAAACACGGAAGCTCCTCACCATGCATGGAGTGTTCCACCCCAAATCCAGCACCCTGAGACTGTAAGTGCACTAAAGGAGGCAGAGGACTAGTGAGTATCCGAATCACCATCCTGGATGAAACCTCCAAGATCCTTGAATACCAGTATCAGGAAAATGGCCCCGATGGACAAAGTACTTAGTGAATGTCTCAGGCAGCAGAAAAAAAGAGGGAGAGGTGCTGGAGGTACATTATTAGAGGAAAGGCCCCTACCCCAGATAACTGAAGTGGCTGATATCAAGAAATCCTATCAATGGATAGACAGGGCTGGACTGAAGGACAACACAGAGGTATTCATCATGGCCGTACAGGAGACAATCCAGCACATAACCGCAGGATGTAAGATGCTGGCACAAAAAACATACATAACCAAGTGGTATAGTTTACAGAAACATCTATGCAGAGAACGGACAGGAAGTCTCGAACTCAAAAAAAGAAACACCTCTGAAGGTGGTAGGGAATGACCGAGCCAAGAGCCTGTGGGACTTCCAGATACAGACCAGTAAAATGATAAAGGCAAACCAACCGGACATTGTGGTGATGGACAAACAGCAAAGGAAAGCCGTTGTGGTTGACAGCAATACCAAGTAATGGCAATATCAGGAAAAATAAACTTCTCTAGAAAACTAGAGAAATAACAAGGCCTCAAAGAAGAAATTTCCAAACTGTCAAACTGTCACTTAACAATAGAAGACTAAATTTAGGCCTTCGACCCAACTCATATCTCCATCCTAAACTTTCCTCTGACTTCTCCTCAAGAAGAACTGTTTGTGTGTTTACTTTTCTCATTCCAGAATCACGGACCTATTAAAAGATTCTGTGTCTGACACCATCAATTTTCCTGTGGCTCAGAGTCAGAGCAGCCCCTGGGGAGGTGCAACACACTAAGAGCAGGATGGGAACAAGCAGCCCTGCAAACAGACCTCTAACCTGAGACAGGAATAAAATAATCCATAAACAAATGACCGGAAGCTGACTCAAATTGGTGTCTGTCTGGATAAACAGAGAATATATGCCAAAATGTGGTAATGATCTGGATAAGGGATGTAACAAAGGAGGACACTTTTCTTTACATATATTATACGTATATTTTCATTTTCACTCTCATTTTCTCTTTCCCAGTTGTTTTTCTAGTATGATAGAAATGTATAACTATAATTTATTTGGGATTTATAACTGAGACAGGGAGCTGCAATGGCAATCAGTGGCTTTTAAATTCACACAACACTCACACATTTATACTCTTCTACTTTGAGTTGTTTGTGAGCTCACTGCAGCGGAATGTCCTTTTCTGTCGTGTATTTAAATGTGACACTGAGACATTAGTATTAGCACATGTTTAGAGTACCATCATTTTACAGTGAAGTGTGAAGTTTTAATGTGACATTTTTTACATTGTGTCACATTTTATTTTTACCTCTTGCTTTGAAAATAGAAAGTCCAAAATAGTGCCCCTCAAAGATAAAAAAATCTGTCAAATAAAAGTAAGACAGAGCAGTAATGCACACACTATTGTATGTCTATCTAACTACATCATGGTGTTTTCTGAGAGAGTCTTAACATCTCCCAATGTCTTCAAGCCTCTGCTGTACTAGAAAAAATGTCTTACTTTGGATTTGCTTTAAATAAATGACTTGCAGGCTGCAGGCGGAACAAAAGTTTACAACAAAAGGCATCCATTAGTTTAATTTTAATGTTTAAGTTTTTTTCCCCAAAATTGTAAAAAAAAAAACATACTCTAACACTAATGGAGAAGTATATGTGAGGATTACATGCGTCATGGAGAGCTCTACTTTCAATACTTGGAAAAACATGAGCACTGTTGTGCACCGCTCCAACAGCACAGCCCTCTGACTCACAAAACAGAAGGATCAAAACATATGACATTTGGACAAATCATTAAATTGTCGTCACTTGCTTTGTTTCTCAGGACTGTGGTGACTTTGAGCCCAGTTTACATTTGAATTAAAGTGTTTAGACTATGAGATGATTTCTGTTGTATATGTATCACGTTAAATGTGCCAAAGAAGTGACAACGTCCAGCGCAGTCCTATAGTTCTCCTAGGGATCGCGGCTTTTTTGAATGAGTGGTGTGTGCTGTAGATCAAGACTCGAGGGGGATATCCCAGGCTGGGAACTCAACAGCCTGGACCTTCAGTGATCCCAAGGGTTTCTGGCCCGACACCTGTACTATTACCTCACGTCAGAGGAATGAGATGTCTCAAGTGTGTAGAGCACATGTGTGTGTAAACAGGACACAGCTGCGGTGTGTGTGTGTTTCAAATGAGGTGTTGGCCTCACCTCAGATCAACACTTGTACGCCTGTATTGTAGAAGTCTTGGCAGTCTAATCCCACGGTTACATTTATCAGAGTGATTATAGAGCTATTACTGCTTACATTCGACCGATCAGCCAGAGAGCTGCCTCATTCTGTTTCAAACAATCGCCCATGAAAAAAGTGTCTCTGTCTGACGCTTATACGTCACACACAGGGGGCGAGAAGTATGTATATTGTTTTTAAGTTTGAGCCCCGACAAAATGAAAAAGCTGTGGTCATCATTACAGCTGCCAATCAAATGAGTACATTGCTTTGTAAACAGCCTATTGGACCAAACCTCCTAAATAGTTGATCTGTAGTTAACTTTAGCTCACTTTAGCCAAAATTGCTCATTTGTAATTAATCTGACACTTGTTTGATTACCAATTAATATCCACTCAAAAGAAAGGTTTTAGACAGCACAAGATATTTGGATTGTTTTTTTCTTCTGTCAATTCTCTCTCTGACATTGACATTAGCTTGTTTTAGTTATTTTAGGGATGAACATATAATTCTAAAGATACATCTCCGAGTCTCCGACCCTGCCAGCTGTTTCGGACCATAGCCCACCATCTTGGAAAATGTTGCATCTTCCCTCAAGAGGATAAAACACCTGTTGTATTTCCAGCTGTGGTGCATGTAAAGGAGCATCTGAGGACTTGTTTTTCTTACTTACAAACACACCATGTGGCTCAACATTTGGCTCGTGTATTCCACAACGAAACAACAGAACATGTTCCTTTCTAAAAAAAGCAGGAGATCCTGGGAGAAATAAATGTGGGTGGACTAATTGTTTCCTTTACTATGGGCCTCTGTTGTAGTTTTTTACAACAAAAACTGATGTGGAACACATGGTGTTGCTGTGGCAGCCTACAGCTCTGGGCACATTCTTCTGATTGCCCTCAGGACACTCTTCATGACTCATAACTTTTCCTCACTGATGTCTGTGGTTCAAATCTATATCCCACATAATGTACTGGACTGATGTTACATTATGACATTATGTCAAATATTAGACAACATAAGCAGCACACCATAGCACTTCACTGTAAATCAGGCACGTTTACTATCACCGCTTACAGATGATGCAGGAAAAGAAAGAATGCTTTCTGCTGTCTCATGCAGTGGCGCAAAAAGGGGGTATGCGACATATGCGGCGCATAGGGGCGCAGCACCTTGGGGGGCACCAAAGCGATGGTATTAAAAAAAATAATATTTTTTTGTAGTATTTCCTAAATGTAGCTTAGCTGCTGTTGTGCGTTTCTAAATAATTTCAGTATTTCCTCAATACTATATAACATTTTTGATGACAGTGAGCAGGTAACGTTATGTGTTGTCACAGTACGCACACAGTTCTTTGAAAGATGAATAAAACAAAACATAAAGAAAAAATAAAGAAAGAGGGAAAAGGAGATGGTGTGTCAAGGTATGGGACAGCTGATAAACAAGTGGATGGTGAAAGGCAACAGGTAGGACTTGAGACCTCTGTGCTTGGAGGCTTGCAATATTTATTTTTGATTAATATGTTTGTTTATGCTATCTAAAAACTATTGTTTTACTATGGAAAAAGGGGGGGGGGGCCTAAATTGATGCTGCATAACCCTCTAGCACTGGGTAGTTGCCCCTGGTCTCATTGGTCAAGTATTTGAAATAAATTGTTGGAAGCATGTATTAATACATTTTTGTTTGACTAAAATTTGAAGGTTTTGAAATGGAAGTCAAAATAACAGTACATTAATATTATACAATCTATGATTTAATGGGAACATCTAGTAAAGGTCATGCTCCTTTGTACTTGTTTTGTCTGGTAATAAAGGTTAAGGATAAGTAAACAGGACCAGTGTGTCTCCCCCTGACAAGGTCGCAAAGTAACTGGCTCATTGCAGAAATGTGGACTCTCCTATTAAATAATTGCAAATGTAACATATTTCCAGTCATAAGAACACACTGCTTTTAGGACTACAGCAGTAGCACTGGTGTTAACAGTAGCTGACTATCCTCATTCTACTGTGTGACAGTTCAAAAAGCCAACAATGGTCTTCTTGTTCCCAAATATCACAAATTCAAATGTGGACTTTAATGGACTCCTAAAGCCACATCACAGCTGGGAGCAAGACACCGGGTCATACTTAGACAGTAATAATGGAAAGAAAGAAACAGAAAAATTCTTGTTATATTTCACAAGAGAAATATAACAGGATCTTGATGTCAGTTTTGAGTTATGAGGCATTAGCTGCTCAAACATTCTTAATCTATGGTGAATTGAATTACTAAAGCTCACGACTCTTATAAAAACTACAGTTTTCACATAACGATACAAAAGGTATTTTTGTTAATCTCGGCACAACTTCAGCGCCTCACTATGATTTTACCAGGTTTCTATAAATGTCCATGACCTGTGCCGAGGTTCAGCAATGAACTTCTGCGGAGTCCATGATGGTGGTATTAACACATGCACACAGCTGGTTACTGTCTGTTTGTCTAGGCAGCATCTCCCTGCAGATTCCTCACTGCCCTGTAGCTTCAACCTTCACACGAGACTAAGACCATGTCTGGGATCTCTGCTCAAATCTTTGCATGGATCTTAGAGAAAGAAAATCCTCCCATACAATAAGTTTAGTTATGGCCCTGCACTTCCCTCCCTACACATAATTTTTTCATCATTACCGTGCAGTTCAGACAAGTCAAGGTCGCAACTGCTTGAATGGATGGGGGTGCTGATTGCGAAGCTTGCTGCTGGAAAACTGCCTGTGTGTACCATGTCCCACGACCATGAATGTAATTTAAACAGGCAGCATGTCAGAAGCATCAAATCAATTCACAGACTTATCTGTTCTCTACAGGCCGACAATTGATTTTGATCAGAGGTTTGGACTATGAAGTAAGCGATCTGTAACGTAACGAGTGCTTTAATCACAATAGTTAAGCTTCATGTACAAGACAGGGTTTGTCTGAGTAACGCTTTTACAGGACGTCTGGACTGCCTAAAGGTTATGTTCCTCCAAGACTCTATCTTAATAAAACAAAGAAATACTTGACATTTATAGTTGCAAGCAAAGACATCTTGTTCCCACACATAAAGGCAGTCTCTATTAGAATAAAAAAGATCAGTCATTGTGCTGGGCTTCCTTATGCGGGCCTTCTTCTTTTTATGCAGACTTCTTGCCAAAGATAGATGTAACCAACATCGCAACAGTTTGCACAAAAGCTGCTGTTGTTGTCCACAAGGAGTTTTTTGAAACTCACATCTCCTGGTAGTCTACCTCTTTTAGATTTCTTACCCTTTTATTCAACCACATCCATGTAACTTGTTATTCATTGTGTGATCAATTTAGTCTCCTTTTATCCACTTAATTGTTGATGACTATTGAAAGAACTAGAGGTTTTTGCAGATGTGCAGTGAGGGGCTGTATGAACTTGGCCGTTCCTTCAGTGCACACATTGCCAGTGCAGTGGATGGTGGGCTGGATGGAGAAATCCCAAGAAATGTAATCTTTAGTTGCCAACAAACAATCTTTTTCATTCTCCCAGTTTCTTTCTCACGCTCTCTCAGTACATCTGCTATATGAGTCTCGATTAGTGTCAGTCTTTACACTGTCTAGTGTTGTTTCTGCTCAGACTGGAATAGACTCATCCGGATGGGATTACAGTTTGACATTTTCCATAGTCTCTCTTCATCATTTAGATGATAATTTTGAATTACATGTGACTAATGACAGTGACTCAATGTGAGGAAAAAGTAAATGAATCCTTCTTTGAGATTTTAGCCATCAACAGCAATGGCCTAATCAGAGCAGCTGCATTAAGTCTCCATCAACTGAGACAGCTGTTGAACATCAGATTTGAAAAAATTGGACCCCATCACTCAAAGGGATGAAAACATCTGTTTTACTGATGTACCAGAGGCATTGGAAAATGTTCTGTTTAAATAAATACAAGATGACCGCCTACTTTCATGAAGCAGTGCTTATATATCTTAAGCCAAATGATTATTTTCACTTACATAAATCACATTTTCAAGGTTTGACTGCGTCAAATGCTGCCCACTTTAATGGTTGCATCACAATCACTTCTCCAGTCACTGACTCTTGCCATTCTCTAGCATGGCCATGACGCAGAGACGGACTAAAACTATAACAAGGAGGCGGCTGACCCTTATACAAACTGACATCGTTCCTAAGTGGAATGTGGAACTTCCTTTCTCCAAATCAGTGCTCCTTCTCACAGGGTTTCCTGTATCAACCATAGCTTTAGGGCTGAAGGTCAGGCCTTACATTTTTAATTGCTCTCCAGGGAGTATTTAACACCACAGAACACAATGTGCCTTTAGGTTTTATAGCTCACACAGCTGAACTGAGAATAAATACTCTATTATGTATCTTTCAGACAAATAAGGACAAAAGAGCAAATTTGTCTCTAAAACTATTTTATTAGTTTAGTAGAACTCTTTTATATACAAAGAATGATTATTACAGTTCAAACTCTCATGTATATTTTAAAACTAATACATGTGTCCTGTAATGTTCAGCTCAACTCTCTATACCAGGGGTGCTCAACCTTTTTCAGCACGCGAGCTACTTATAAAATGACCAAGTCAAAATTATCTGCCCACTACAAAAATGCAAAACATATATTTATTTACAAATATATTAAGGATTCTTTATATGTACAATGTGTGTTGATGTACCTTGCAAACCATAATACTGCACAAAACAACATAATTAACTATGTACAGTGCTTTAAGTGGACCAAAAGTGGTGTACTCTTTTGATGACTCCCCTCATCCCCTGAGGTAACAACTATATACAGCAGTCAACAGACGACCTCAAAAAAAAAATCATTTTATTAGTTTGTGGATTTGCTTGGGCTAAAAAGAGCTACTAAACATAAATAAAATGTGCAAAAGGGTATTGAATTTTTATTAACAAAACGTACATAAAATAAATTATAAAACATACCATAACCATAGAACAGTAGCTGGGGTGTCAGCCAGCGAGTCATCTGATTCTGACCGTGTTCTTTTAGTGCTCAGAGTCTGAAGCCAAGAGAGCATATTAAGTGTTGTTCACTGTATTTGTATTTTTACCGAGCCGAGTGTTTCACACAACCTCTCCGGCCACGTTGAGTTGTTGACACTGACAGCGGCAAAAGCGAGGCATGCGCTTTCACTTGTAAAACTCAAGGGTGTATGGGTAATGTAGTCTCTGCTCTCGGTGGGACGAATTAGGAATCGTGCATTGTGAAGGGCGCTCTGGAAAGCGGCAGCGCAGGCTTAAAACAGATGTCCGGTACGCTAAAAGCACGTTCTGGGCGCACGGTGAAGTGGCGGTACGCTCAAGAGCTATATTTGGAAGTGGCGGTACTGAGTACCGGTGCGTACCGGCCCACTTAAAGTACTGACTATGTACAATTTTTGTCATTACCTGAGTTTACGCTGTTGGTGGTAAATGGTAAATGGTAATGCATTTATATAGCGCATTTTTGCACCCTTTTCGGGCACCCAAAGCGCTTTACATCGTGCTTCCATTCACCCCATTCACACACATTCACACCTGGGGCAGACAGAGATGGGGGCTGCCATACACACGGCGCTCAACCTCCTCCTAGCACCACCAAACACACCTCTACAGTCACACACATTCATACACCAATGCTATGGACACTGGAGGCAAGGTGGGTTAAGTGTCTTGCCCAAGGACACAACGACAGTATGAACTGTGGGGCGAGCGGGAATCGAACCTACTACCTTCCGGTTGAAGGACGGCCGCTCTACCACTGAGCTACTGCCGCCCCATCTTGACTTGCACTGAATTGAATCAGCCAGGGATGCATAGTCCGGACAGTAGCTGCTGACAGATGAGGCAAATGCACTTTGAAAACGTCATCGTAAAAAAAAGTCCTCCTCCCATTCCGTATGAAAGCGATACGTTTTTGTCTTCTTACTTGGTCCAGTTCCCTCACTCATTTTTATACCCTTTCTTAAGTTTAAGAGAAAAAAAAACAAGGTTTAAAAGTTGGAGGTAAGTCACTTAAGCGTTAGTTTTGCTGCACTTGTTGCCGTTGTTTGCGCATGCGCAGTGACCTACGATGACTTATTTTGATGAGATTTTTTTTTAATCTTATGCAATCTACCAAAACTACCTCGCGATCTACCGGTCGATCGCGATCGACGTGTTGAGCACCCCTGGTCTATACACTACTATTATGGTATAGTATGAAACAGGGCGTAACACTGTTGTGGAAAACGTGTCTGCCATTTCAAAGCATAATGTGGTAAAAGGTCCAGTGATTAGACAGCTATCTGAACAACAGCAAGTGTCTGAAGCCTGTAGTCATGCAGAACCCCGTCACTCTGCCCGAGCCTCTTATCTCAAAGTGTTTAGTCTAAGTCTAACTCTCTGAAGTCCAACCCTCCCATGTGTCTCCTAATGTCTCCCTAATTGCTCTCATTTACTTCGCACCCTTTTCAACTCTCACAACGCGGAAAAATGATTATACTTAATCACTTTGAAAAGGGTTTACATTTTGGCTCAAAGCCCATTTTGGTGTTAAACCAGACTTTTTCACAGAATAAGTAAAATATGAGTTCAGAAAGGACCCTTTTGTCAACTGGCCCACCCTTATTAGGCAGAAAAACTGAAGGGAGCTTCGACCTATCTGACTTTCTGGAGTAAATGGGTAAGGCTGGCCAGACTAATGTCATGCAGTATACATTTTAAAGTTGAAATTATACAGTTATAACATAGTGTGTTGTTATCTGGATCAGAAGCTTCAGTACAATGAGCTCAAGCTCTATTAAGACTTCAATGAGTTTCCATCGTAATTGACGCAAAGATTTGTGACCGGATCAGCTTTGGTGCGATCCCTTTTGGTCACACTCTGATGTTTTAAAATCACAAAAACAACTTTTCTTGTTGTTCTAATGGCTTTTATCCTTAAAAAAAACACAGTTTGGTCAGGACCAAAAATTGTCCTGTTCTGGACCACTGGACATTTAACAACTTGATTTGGATCAAAGTACAAAAGCCTCCAGTAGTTGCACCTGTATCCTTTATCATGACATAAAATAGTGCTTTAGAAGATCAGGGAGCTAAAAGTGGAAACCAGGACAAAGGGGGAAATACAAAGCTGTTTACGGTAGTTCCAGTGTGGACTTACTCTGGCACCCTTCTCTGGGAAACACTGACATCCTCCGCTACAGTCTCTTCCGCCACAGGGGCCGCTGTGCTTCTTCCCGCCCTGTCACACAAGAAACACACACAACATAAATATTACAACATTATAAATAGAAATATACAGGAATTAGGATGAATCAGCATAAACAGAAGCTGACAGGCTGGGCAATTTAAGTTCATTATCTATACTGTAGAGTTTGCATAGGTTTCCTCCCAGGTGCTCCAGTTTCCCTTTGAATTAAAGACATGTACAGTCCCACCCACCCCACCACCACCATGGGGCCAGGATTCCCCTGCAAAAGAGATTTGTAATCTCAGTGAGACTTTCCTGGATAAATAAAGATTAAATAAAAAATAATTATGTAGCTGTGTTTGTATACATGCCGATTTTTCTGTATATGTAGCTTTGCATGGGTGTTATGATGGCTCAGAGCTGTCTGCCAAGTGTTTGTTGGTCTAAAGACAGAGAGGATGTTTTGGCTCAAATGACTCATGAGAACGTGCAGACATAATGTGAGTCTGTGTAGCCATAAAACCCTATTCATCACACAATGGAAGTCACTGACACACTGACAGCGGGAGTCTTTTGGATGTCTAAATACCAACCACACCACCCACCACCAGGACGATGTGTGCTAGACAAGACAGAAACGTGACATGATCTGAGAGGTCATCACATGATCAAAGCAGCCAGTTCTTCTAACAGGGTTTCCTGACCTGCGGGTCAGGGGTGTCGAGACCCCGAGCCTGCTCAGATAACTAGAGACATTCATTAAGACACGATTCAGTCATCAACAGCCATGTGCTCATGTGGCACTAGAAACATGGAATGTCCAAGCTGTGTGCATTACACTTGAGCATTGACTGCATTTCCCACTCATCAATGAGAAGCCAAGAACAGACCCTACTCAAGTCTTAACACTGCCCAACATCATGAATGTGCATATCCTACCTGAATGCAATGATAGTTTCTCATTTAACTTTTGGTATTTCATGTTGGTCACAAGCAAACAAGACAAAAATAAAACCACTGGAATCTCCCTATAAACAAACACTCAGCATCCTTAACAGGAAAACACAACAATATTCTCATTGCAGAATACTTACAAAACACAAAATGCATCCATGTACATTTCTGCGTTTTAAGATTATTTTAACAAAGCACCTCGGTCACCTCCTTTACTCAAAAACGACTCAAGTTAACATCTGAAAATGCAAAACACTAAGGTCAACCTCTGCTGGCCAATGTACCATATCAAAAAAAAAAACGGCATTTGGACAATCTCCATTTTGTTTTATAGCAACAAAATGAACAAACTTAGTTCTAAATTTAGCTTAAAAAATCTAGCTTAGGAATAAAAAACACAAGCACAGAAATGTCAGCATTAGTTTGTTGTGTTTCCTAAATAGCTGGGTAAATTAACACTTGAATGAAAAACATCCATCATTCTATTTTTTAATAAATGTGTTAAAAATTTTTAGACCTGGCAACTGCTCTTGTTTTCTTGCACAACCATTAAGTAAGCAAAACGTCAATCTCATGAACTTTTGTGTGATATGAATGGGGGGAACCTGAATGTTTTCATTGCTGCTATTCAACTATTGCCAAGTCATTTGGGCTGATAATGTGTGCCATTTCAAACCACAAAACATTTTTACATTAAGCACAGTTAATTATCAAAACCAGAAAACAATGAATGTCCATAAAGCACGCACTGAAGAGGGTTTATTAACCATAATATTAACTCTTATAATCATTCTTTAAGAAGCCACTTAAATGTTATGTTTAACACGGCTGTCAATACCCCAAATAAGTAACATTACAGTTACTCGGCCTAGTTATTTGGCCTAGAAAAACACAGTTCTCATTTAAAAACACAGAGAAAGGGGGTTTTGATTTCTGCCATGGTTTCTCCTCCACCTACATCTCCATACCATAACCTGCTTACATAGCAGCTGTCTGAATGCCTTCTTCTCTTGTCAAAAATGGCCACTTTATGCCCACAGCCACAGAATAGTGGCAGTTAAAGCCCCCGAATAAATCCCCAACTTGTCTTTGACAGCATATTCCAGCAGTCCCACTCACAAAGACCACACTGAGCTGGGCCACATGCACAAAGAGCTTATTTTACCAAACATACGTCGTCCTTTAATGATTGCCTATCTCCTCAACAAAAAGACCCTCTTTCCCTCTCTTATGGAATGCACAAGGCGGGATTTCTTTGTGAACGATCAGAGGATCTGAGGAGTCCTGTGTGATATTGCTGGGACACGCTCTGATGGTTTCTATGACATTAGGCTGGTGATGTCCAGATTCAGGTGAAGAAGACTCAGGAACAAGCATTAAACATAGACTGGTACATCCAGACAATTGAACAAAGAGGTTTCACTCCAACAGAAGCACCATACAAAACAAAATCAATCAATTTTCACTGTTTACAGATTAAAACTAGTTTCCTGTTTTCTCCACACAGCATCACAATGAGGTCTCTGTCTAAATCTCTGTCTCTGGTAAACAACAAACACATGACATCTTTACAACTTTACAAAATGAGGACCAAATTACCAGACTTATTTTGACGATATCCTTATTACATATTATAATCTATGAACTACAGTAAGATTGTAGGCAAGATAGCAGAAATATTTAATGTGAATGATAAAAACACCTCGAACCTGAGCCCAGTGAAAATACAAATGATGAAGAGGACTCATCCAGACCAACACCAGAGCTGAGGCTTGCACTATAAATCAGACACAAATGCTAAAACTTCAGTAAGAAATGTAGCTTCCCGGCGAAACGTTGACAAAATTGCATTCTACACTTGTCTATATAAATTTGTATGTAGATACTGTGACTGGGCTAAATACAGCTGTCTGCTCTTAAAACGAAGAGAATATAGGTCAGTGTCTGTGCTCTGAGCTGTGACAACCTCCCTTCACTGCAGCTCTCTGGAGTGGATCACCTTTTATGTCCTGTGAACGACATACTGGCTCTGTACTGTTACTTTACACGATTCCAACCATCGGTCATGCATACACTGAATAAATGACCATGTACATTAGACCACACAAGCATTATCATGAAGAGTTATGGCAAATAGACTAAAATGGACTTTGTTTAGCTAGATGAGAAGACAAAAGCAAAACATGTGCGCTTAAATCTGAAGAATGCAGTTGAAGTTCACAGTGGCCAGATGAATGGTCCTCTTAATGAGGATTGTTGTGTGTATTTTTTATTTTGTTTTATGGCACACTGTTGAACCGCTAACTTATATGCATTCACACTAGTCTTTCAAAGTCTGTACAGTAAATGAAACAAAAACAGCTGGATCTACATCTTTTCTTCTTTGCTCACTCCTGTTGCAAATATTAACATGACACATTCACTTGAAACATTGCTACTGTTATAACTAAAACTGTGTTGTAAAAGGTGTTATTTTTTCTGCTTTTTAGGGGTTTCTAGGCCCTTTGACCTTTAATTTTATTTCGACTACCAATTAGACATAGCAAGGCAAACCATTCTTTTTCTTTTCTGGTTGCAGTAGGAAACAACCAATTGAATAGACATACAATCAACCAGAGTAGACCTTTGGTGAAGTGAATTGGTATGGCTGGCCAGGGTAAATTTGACTGCTAGCTGAAATGCATTATGAACAGTGAACAAATCGACCCTATTACTGTAAAATAAGAACAAAACAACACAATACAAACTAAAATGAGAATAGCCGTAAAAGATCAGTAAAGTGTTTCCAAAATGTTTCCACACTGGTGCCTCCCATGTGTGTGGGTGCTTCAGGTGCATCTGTCTGCGATCAGTGTGAGTCACTGTGGTTACGGCCTTTTTGTTTACTGTATAAAGTGGAGCAAAGGGTAGACATAACCACTTCCCAACACTTCCTATTCCAACGTCAACAGCACTAGGACAGGATCGTATCAAGACTAAAGCCTGGGACAGATACAGACAAAACAAACTGAACCAATGTATACACAGTGAAGCTGTACTTTAGATTTGAAATATGGCAACACTCAGAAACTTAGCTTATGGGAATTTAGGGTATTCTAGTGAAATTAATAACCAACATACTGATAACAAAGTAACAAGCCCAAAATAGGTATTTTAGGTCTTCAACAAATGATCATAGCAGTACAGTACAGGTTGGACAGTGTGGTTAAGTTTTAATTGTCAAAAATAATATATAGCGTTTCAAAAAGGTCTATCATAACCCTTTGATTCCATCAGTGTGGTTCATAGTGACACTGTTTTGTCAGAAAGGACGTTACAAGGAGGCATTTTAAAAACCAAAGAGAGGGCACCTCGGTGGCTCACCTGTTGGATTGCATGCCATATACTGTACTTGGGAGACATGGGTTTAATTCCTATTCAGGTTGTTTGCCCATTGTCACCAGTCAGTCTGTTGCAGTCAGAGTTTTATTTGCCGTAGTTTAGAAGCTTGTCTTTCAGCATCAATGTCACAGACAGATCTTTTCACCACCATCACTCTGAAGGTGATAGAAGAAGGTGTGAACTTCTTTGAGGTTCTTTGAAAGGCTTTCTCACACATTAAGCGCCACAGTGGAGAGTAAACAGTGTTTTCTAGAAGACCCCCCTCTGTTTGGAGGATCAAATGAACAGGAAGAATAATATAGGTCGAGATGAGTCATGATTTGTACCTCAGCATGCACAGGTCAACCTTTCAGGAGGACAACACATAAACTACAACTAAAATATTGCTGCTGTTTTAATAATCAACAGTAACCAAATCCAGCAGCAAGGGGAGTAGTGGGTGGGGTGTTACTCATCTGTAATGATGACCCTGACCACAGTCTGACGGCTCTGAGGGCTCTCTATTCCCAATCTACTCCCGACATGACCTATACTACTGTAAGCAACCTTTTAGGACAAAAAAACAAAACAGCTTCAACTCATACTAAAAATGTAAAGTAAATAGCAGATAAAATTATTGCTAATGACATTGTTACTGGAGAACCAACTTAGCAACAGAAGCCTACAGAACTGTGTAAGTGTATTTGAGTCTTGTCTTCTTGAGCTTAGTGCCGTGTTATTGCTGAGAAACCGCTCTTTGTTTACTATCGCTCTGTCACGTGGTGTAGTTTCGTCTAGTCTCACTTGCTCTCGGGCAGGTTTTGTTGGTTTGTTTGTGTGTCATCTGAAAAAGCAACTTAGCAACAGAGACCAAAAGAACTGTGTAAGTGTATTTGAGTCTTGTCTTCTTGAGCTTAGTGCCGTGTTATTGCTGAGAAACCGCTCTTTATTTACCGCTCTGTAACGTGGTGCAGTCGCGTCTAGTCTCACTTGCTCTCGGGAGAGAGAAAAACTACCACTCTAAGATCATCAACTCGCCTGACTCGCGCACTCTCTTTAAAACCTTCTCTGTCCTCTTTTGTCCACCTGCTCCCCCACCTTCATCGGATTTAACAGCTGATGATTTTGTGTCTTTCTTCGTAAAGAAAATGACCGCCATCAGCAGTCAGCTCTGCGCCACCACTTGTTGAACTTGTCCATTTACATTACATTTACATTTAGTCATTTAGCAGACGCTTTTATCCAAAGCGACTTACATTAAGGTTCTATTCACCAGTGTTACAGCTGGAACACCACTGGAGGCAAGGTGTGTTAAGTGTCTTGCCCAAGGACACAACGTCAGTATGAACTGTGGGGAGAGTGGGATTCGAGCTCTACCACTGAGCCACTGCACCCCCACACCACACCCCTCTAATGTATTTGCACCCCTCTTTCTCTCCTCTAACTGAAGCAGATGTTTTCCAAGGTCATTAGTTCTAACCACCCTACTACCTGCCCGCTGGATCCCATCTCCACACATCTCCCTCAGTCCATTTCTCCATCTGTCGTGCCTGCTCTGACCCATATCATTAACTCATCTCTCTCCACTGGGTCATTCCCCACAACTTTGAAAGAGGCCTGCATCACACCACTACTGAAGAAACTCACTGTTAAAACTACAGACCGGTTCTGGAGCGAGTTGTGTTTAACAAGCTCTCATCCTTTCTCACACGGAACAACCTCCTGGACCACAACCAGTCTGGGTTCAAGAGCGGACATTCCACCGAAACTGCCCTGCTCTCAGTCATCGAAGCTCTGAGACTGGCAACATCCAAGTCATCTGTACTCTTTTCCATATACATTACATCCCTCGGCTTGGTCATTCAGCATTGCTTTTCCTATCACTGCTATGTAGATGACACTCAACTCCACCTGTCATTTCAACCTGACGATCCGACGGTCTCTGCTCGCGTCTCAGCATGTCTGAGTGACATCTCACTTTGGATAAAGGATCATCACCAAAAACAGAACTGCTTGTGATTCTGGCTAACCCAAAGACCTACCACAACCTCTCCATTCAACTAGGCCCATCAACCATTACAACGTCCAGCTCTGCCAGAAATCTGGGAGTGGTAATTGATGATCAGCTAAACTTCACAAGTCATGTCGCCAGCACCACCCGGTCCTGTAGATTCATCCTCTACAACATTAGGAAAATTAGACCTTTCCTATCAGAGAACTCTACACAAATTCTAGTCGAGGCTCTTGTCTTGTCCAAACTGGATTATTGCAATGCTCTACTGGCTGGACTCCCTGCCTGCACGATCCAGATCCTGCCTGCCTGATGATCCAGAATGCAGTGGCAAGAGTGGTCTTTAATGAACCGAAGAGAGCACACGTAACTCCTCTATTCATTAGGTTACACTGGCTCCTGTTGACGCCCGCATTAAGTTCAAAGCTATGCACTTGGCCTACAAGACCACCACTGGTTCTTCACCCTCATATCTTCACTCACTGATACAGACCTATGTTCCTACCAGATCCCTGCGCTCTGCAAATGAACAACGTCTGGTGGTACCGTCCCAAAAAGGAAAAAAATCACTCTCACGAACCTTCTCTGGATCTGTTCCACATTGGTCGAATGATCTACCTGCTGCTACAAGATCAGCAGATTCTGTAGCCATCTTTAAAAAACGCCTGAAAACACATCTTTTCCGTCAACATCTGACTGACAAACACTGAATTCTACTTCCTTTCTATATCTTCCTTTTCTTTTATAAAAAAAGCTTTGTATAAGCTTTGGATAAAAGCGTCTGCCAAATTAATAAATGTAAATGTTCCTGTAAAAACGAAGAACAAAATTACATATCACCTATTCCTAACATTGTGCAACTTGATGTATGACCCTATTAAGTAAGAAAGTGCTCTTCAAAAAATCCAAAGACTCCAAAATATGCGCAATTTTTAAGGTCTTGAAATACATCATATCGTTTGCATATCTGTATATATCACTATATCACAGACCATCTGTCAAAAAAGATGTGCCAAAGTAACAGCTGCCTTCTTTCCTGCTAATGATGTGAACGTCAGAGAAAAAGAGCAACTTAAAACACCTGGAAATTTTCAACAAGACCCTGAGCTGGGTTACTGAATGTAAGAGAGCATTCTTGGACAGACATTTCTGAGCGATAGGACCTGATACACTTCCGCACTTTATCTGAATGTCACACATGCTCTACTCCCTTTCAAAAGCTAAGAACCATGTTGCTGTCATTTACCAATATTGCAACACTCTGTCTGCCCTGAAAGAGAAAAACAGTCTTCGACCACAACAAAGTCTGTTTTTGATGCAGTTGTGATCCCAGCACAACAAAAACAAGAATTCCGGTAAGGACATTTTGGATTATTGAAATGAAAGAGAGCAAAGAATGGTGTCCCTTTGACCCATGTGTCTGTTAGCTGGAATGCTTGAATCTAAAACCACATGAGCCTACGCACAAGCTTTAAAAAGTCAGGGGGGTAAAAATGATGCTGGTCATTGGGGCTGTTTTTTGTGTGACTTTGTGTTTCCTTACTAAACGTCATCCAGGGACATGTGTAAATACAAGAGGAATATTGCAGCTATTTCACAATGGATTATGTTTTATTTCAGTTAACTCTTTTGTGCAGATTTAATATGAGATAAAAAAGTAGGGCAGCAGGTCAAAAGAAGAGTTTGTATTTCAGACTGCTTCCGGCTTTAGTCCAACATCAGATTTTAAACAAACCAAACCAAAAACACACTTACAGACGGCGGAAGGTAAAACACCAAACATACTGTAACCATGTTTTTGTTGGCACCATTTCTTTTTGATATAACACCCTGCGTCCCAGATGTCTACATTGTGATAAGGCTAAATCTCGTGCCGCCCATAGTGGCTACTTTAAGCTAATAATGTTTCCTGAACACATCACTATCAACTCTGTGTTACATTTTTAAGTGCTACAGGGAAACTCGCAGACACAAGACAAACACATTCATGCTCACACGTGAAGTCCAGAGGAAATGGGAAAAGAGTGGGTGATGAGAGACTTACAAATTCAGGCCTTGGATTTATGACAAATAAAAGAAAAAAGAAGCATGGAGTATAATCATGGGAACAGCTGTGAGAAGTGAGCGCTAAGTTCTCATGTGCATGTAGAGCAGCTGTAATAACCAACCCAGCATTGTGACAGATATTTGGGATCTATATAAGATGGACAAAGCATACATCGTTATTGTAGGTGTTGAAATGTAAAATCCAGACTAGACACATAAAAGCCAAGGAGAAAGCACACGGAACTCACGCCATACCCACACCAATCATTTTAAAGCACTCTCTGTAGCGGCGGAAGCATTGTGACATCAAAACTGGGTCCGTTACAAGGGGTATGAAGGGTCTTAGTTAAGTGTATCATTCCACTTTGGTAACCCTTGGCTTTTGATTACAGCTGTGTGGTTTGCTTTCTAAAGGGTAGAGCTAAACTCAACAGTCTGTTGATAGGACAAAAAGGGAAAAGAAAAAAACAACCAGCAATGTTTATTTAAATGAATCTTGTTGCGTTTTTGTGATAATCTAGGAATAAGGCTAAATGTTGTACTTTTACTATTCACAAAAAAAGCTAGCATTTAGCAAGGACTGTTTCCAGCTTTAAATAGAGTCATGGCTCTTGCTTTGGGGATAATAAACATTGCAGTCTACACTCCATTAAACACAAGCCTTAAAAAGTAGCTTAAGTTTGGTAAAATGTAGTGTATTTTGTATGTCTCAGATCAAAACCTAACTTGTGTGGCACTCACTGTTTATGTAACAAACAGCGCTCTTCTTCACACAGCTCAGTGGAAACACAAGCCTACTGCACTCAGCGGAAATGTGTACTGTGTGGATAGCCCACACACTAAGTAAGCTTTTAAGCAGCGCTCTACAATGTGACAAAACTACATTCTAAAAATTTGATAAAAATATAATAAATATATTAAAAGAACTGAGAGAAATGTGCAAAATACAATGGACAGTGGTTCATGGAGGAGAAAAGCAGAGCATGACTTTGAAGGAGAATGTGACCTGGAGTCAACGCTGCAGAACAGGGGCCCCGCTGGGCTCCTCTGTCGGGGTTCTAATGTCAACACATCTCCTGTTACTGCCCTGGGCCTGACACTGACACAGTTGGACCTTCAGCCTCTCCAACTGGCCTCAGGTCACCATCAGACTCCACTCCATTTCCCAGAGGGCCGCGCTTTTAATCAGTATGTCATGCTCAATTCAAAAGATATGGGAATATACCTATTTCTGATTGGGACCGTCAGACCCATTCAGAACCCCACTAAACACTTGATCCATGACATACAGATGAGACGGTCCACCCACTGACCACATAGACACGGAGGAGACCCTGAAAGTAATTTGCTGCTATGCTTTCTCCATAAATGGGATCATCCAACAGCACGGGGTGATGGGAATGCAGTTATTTTGTACTTCAGGCCAAAGTAAGAAAGCAAGAAATAGAACAGGAGAGCCAACAAAATCAGACATGGTCACGCTACCACAAAGTGCGTGCTTAATTTTGTTAACATTTCTCCCATGACCAGATATAATTCAGTCTAATCAATCAGACTATGGCGGGTGCATTCTTTATCCAGCAGCACAACATAAGTGAACGGCCATGTTTTGTCTGGACACAGTAGGGAATTTTAACAGAATTATTACTGCATAAAACAAATCTTTGCTATATGTAATTCAATGACTTTGTAGACACATGTTACTGCAAAGTGGTGCACAGATTTGTACATACTACTTTACTCCTGCCATGTGAGGTCACTGTGAAGACTGGACTGAGATGACCAGAGACAGGCATGCAGAAGAAAAGACAGAGGTTGAGATTTAAAAAAGTAAACCACATCTGTCCAGTATCATTCACAGAATCAATAGAGAACAGTAAGGCAAAGGGAAAACAGGACAGACCAGGAGACCAAGACCCAGGAGGCCTGATGGGACCCCCCTGTCCCTTCATTAATCACAGCGAGATGAGGTCTGGTTATGGACGTGGAATATCAACTAACACATCTGGTGAAGATGCACGGAGTGAAAGTAAAATTCACCAATAAATGTATGAGTTTGTTTAAAAGCAACAACTGTACAAGAACTGTGTAGAAATGATGATGAGGAATTATGACAATAAAGATGATGAGAAATTATCTGGATGTCAAGGGCGTTGTATTTTTTCTCCACCATTTCTGTCAAAAACTAAAACAACCCTAATGGGATGGAGTTTTATTGTTCCTTTTGGTTGGGACCAAAATGTTCAGATAATAATGCATTTTATATTGCTTTGCGAATACAAAGTTATGCTCAACTCTGGGCGCCAAACCACACAAAAACAGTGCCATTCACAGAAACACACAAGAGGACAATGCATGAAGACTGGTCATATTGTATTGTTTTGTGATAGGTCTCAAAATTTAAATGTATTTTTGATGATATTCTGCATTCCATTAAAAGTTGTCCAAACTTTGTCCTTTAATGGAAATTATGTAGCACATTAACATTAAAGCCAAACAAAGTTAAACAAATATGCCGTGTATAAGGCAAGCTCCTTTGTATTTGAAAGCACAGGTAACCCACAAATGCCCCCTAAAACTGAAGCTGAATATAAATATCGCAAAAGGTAGAGAGAGATAAAATTACAGTGCTAGGAACTCTCTAAATCTTCATACATAGCAGGTCTATGTCATCTACAGCTGTCACAAAAGGCAGAATGTGAATGAAGCATGTAATGCATTATCCATGGCATCAGACCACTGGTTGTGAATGGTCTGAGTAAATCTTCATGCTAACAAGGAACAGCACAATGTATACATGTATATACTTTAGACCAGCAAACATCAGTGTGGTCTACTCCTCTAAATTGATTTGAAGTCCAGATTCTTAACTCACATGCATCATAAAAAATGCAGATAACTTTTTTTAATTCCTGTGAAATATGCTAGACATACGGCATTATGCCCAAAAAATATCTCAATGTAAGTTGATTGATGGTCTGCATCAAGCTCACAGCAGTAGCTTCACTTGATTGTTAAACCACAGTAAGTGTTCTCAGGAGAGACAGACAAGTAGGACTGTAAAGCAACTGTGACACATTTCAACCCACCCCGTTTCCTTTTCCTGTTTAGAGAGTGTCCCTGGATAATCTATTTTCTTTTCACACAATTCTGCTCTCAGAATGTTTTCCGAAAAACAGGCCCATCAACTTTGACACATATCACCAAAATAAATCTGAAAAAAAAAAAGATGTTTCATTCTTGAATCATTGTTGAATAGTTTATTTGTCCAGTGTTTTGCACATTATGAACCGTTCTTTCACAAATGGGGCAAACAGCCAAGCACACCAAGCCTTTCATAATCTCACAATAGGGAACTGCGTAGACTTATTAAAAAACTCCCCACCAAAGAGTCAGATTTTTAAAGAAGCAAATAAAAAGCTTTTCCTGAAAAACGAATATGTCAGCCAACAAAAATGTTCCCATACTGCTGTGTGCATTGACACAACACACACTTGGCTTTCCAACAAAAGTTACAGGGTAAGAATGCAGGTCAGAAAGGTCTGCTTTGACATGTGGGCAACACCTCAATGGAAACTGCATTTTTATGGTGTGCTGCAGAGACAGGGAAGCCCCACACATGGGCTTCTCATCCAGGGCTGTTGCTTCCTGCTGCACAACACAATGGGCTCTTCCTTTAATTGTTGCGACCACGCACTCTCAATATCTCAGCCACTATTTTGGCAATGGATGTGCTGTTCATTTTTCTATCCTTATCACAAGCAGACATCTTCTCCTTGATCCGGAAGCATACTTTCCTCCAAAAGAAACCATATGAGAGGTTAGTCACATGTCAGCCTGCCAATGGCTCCCTATTGGACATCAGGTTTAAATATACAATTTTGGGTTCCCATGCCCTTTTTCAGTGTAACTAATATGAGCTGCCATTTGCATGAGCTTCCATCATTTTCCTATTCTCCTAAGAGACTAGGCCTCTTAGCTTGATTTACTTCAAATGTGATGTTAGTGGAACTCAATGCCAAAAGTCTCATGCAGTAACAACACTCACCACAATCATCCATTTAACCTGAATAGAGGTAATTGCTAAAGCAGACCCTGTGGCTACTCTGTACTGTGAAAATCCAAAGCAACCCCCAGCGCCCCAAAGTCACAACTCCTACATCCGCTATTGGCAACATTGCTTTGTTGCTTGAACTCAAACAAATCTTGAAATATATTTTTAAACATTTCATGATTAACCATCTCAAACTGTCTCAAAGGGTCTGATGCAGGACATCCTGTTAGCATTACTGTCTCCAGAGCCTTCCTTCCTTTGCCACTGGAGTCTGATAATGCCATTCATTCATTTGGGAAAGTGGTTCACATAGTACAGCCACACAAAGGTTTCTTAAAGTCATATTACATCAGGAAATCTAGATGCGGCTCCTTTAATGTACAGTATAAAGAAAAAGTCTGTAAAATCTAAATAAATGTGCTCTTTTCCTGACACCTATTCCTATGTCAAGCAGTACACTGTCTTTCAGCTGCTGGCTAGTGCTCGTTACAGCTTTACTGAGAGCTAATAGTGTCCACAACCACCGGCAAAATCCTGTACTAACACTTGTCTCATATCTCCTCGTAAGAACTCCATATTGTCCTTTCATCCCAAGTGGAACATGTCCACAGATATTGGCTTCAGGAAATAATCTGCAATCTTTTTACAGCCATCCTAAAAATCTTGTTCAATACCATAAAATCTTGTGTGTTTCCTGGAAACCCTAAATGTAAACCATCCCAATGCATGGACATGAGTGGTGGGAAACACTGTTTGACACTCTTTCTGGGGTCTGTTTCAAAAAACTGAAACTGTCCCATGGGTCAGATTAGGATTTTATACTAGAAACACATTTTCTCAAACATTGAGCTTTCCTATTTATGTTTCCTATAGTTTTTTAAAGATAAATTTAAGCTTAAAAAGGTTACCAGCCAGTCCTACAGACTACCTGAACTCACTGTTGGGTATGTATCAGCACCTTACAGCAAAGCCCAACAACAGACAGAGATTCTGATCCATGTCACACGCTTTTAATCAAGCCCTAAATCAAATTATATAAAGAGAAGAGACAAGGGGCCTTTTCTTGTGAAGTAAAAAACAACCCTTCATCTGGGAGCCTTAAGTAAGATATTAAATACCTCAGAATGCTTGAAGCATCTGATGTGCTGCAGCAAACACAACAGCAAAGCACAATCACGTGTAACAAGCAGCAACACATGGTTTTATTATCATTATGGCGGGATTCAGAAGAAGGAAGAATAAGTAGGCCATAGGACGTTTCTGGCATGAGAGTGACAATAAAAAGTCAAAACAGTAAAGTCAGTACAAACAATGTTTGTGGTAATTTTACTCAGTCAAATAATAATAAGTGTTGAGGCAGCAGCAAACATAGACATCTTCACTTTTACTATAATATTTTAGGGCCAGTGCTGATGTTTAGCAATCCAGCTCATCTGTCACGGTTCAACAATTTAAGCATAGAGGCTCTCAAACAAGAAATGTGGCCTCAAACTCGAGTCTTTTGGCTGAATGTATTAAAGAAGCACTGACTGCACATTGAAAATGATGGTGATTGGAAAAATCAAATTCACTCATGAAAAAATAGAATATTGTAGTTTGTATACTGTCTATATTATATTTCGTTTGTAACTGTCTCATGAAGACACATTTCTACAACAGCCACAGACAATATATTTTACACTGGCTCTGGGAATGTGACTACAAAATAACCCTCTTACAGTCCCATGTGTCTGCCAGCACAACTATTTTAATGCTGTACATTAAACCAATAAAGTTGCAACACTCTTCATTCCTGATTTTGGTTTTGGTGCTGCGTAGCAACATGTCAAGCCAAGAAACCCCCTCCAACAGAGAAACTCCCCGAAGCCGACACTCCCACTGTAATGAGCTACGGTCTGCATGTGCTCCACAGCAGCTCCAAGTCTCTACGCCTAGACACAACAGTGAGCATGCCGTTAAATGTGTTAAGCACTTACTGCGTAAACTTCTGAGCTGAAGATGGCGAAGGAGAGAAGCAGCAGCAGCAGTCTAGAGAGATTGAAAGAGATGTAGTTAGTAATAAACATGATGGTGGTGCAGTCACTCATACACTCACCTCTCACTGTGCACTCCGGTGTGTTGTCCTTGCATGGTTCCACTGATGTGTGCAGTTTTAGCTTTACAGCATATTTTTTTAACCTAACGCACAGATTGACGTAAAATATCTCAGAAAATACACTTTAAATATATGTCCATCTCAAAGTTTTGAGAAAGAAAAAAAGCATCGTACTGAAATAACTCAAATGCTTTTGAATAGGTGACACATACTGTCACCATTAAAGCTGCACTTAGGCCAATGTCGTTACTTACGGTCCCCCAGCCTTGTGCGCAGTACAATGATGAAGGAAACGGGCGCCGCTGGACTGGGAAGTGCGCGCTCCAGAGCCAAAGTTTAGCACAGGTACCACAGTTTGTGTCGCAGCAAAACTTCCACTGACATTCACAGAAAAACAACCAAGAGTGGCGAGTAGTCCTTCTCCTTAAACCGAAAAGCCAAAGTGTTTGCGAGATAGTCTGCTTTAGGATAGGCGAGGGTGGTCTTCTTTTTGGGTAGGAGGGGTGTGTGGTACAGATAGAAACAAGACCAAGTTGCATTGATCAGACTCTCACATCGTCTTGGACAAAGATGCAGCCGACGACGCTGACCCAACTGCGGAGATAAACTATTAAAATTAAGATTATCTTTTTTATTTTATTATTATTATCTTAAAAGAGGACAAAGCGGCGCGTCAACAGGTGGTGGTTACGCGGAGACAGTCTTCACCGGACGCTGCTACGATGCTGTTCCCGTGCACTGCCCTGGTCGTGCTGGCTCTCTGCTTAAACTTAGACCTGACATCACGCTGAGGTAAGTGATCCTCTTGTACGACTTTGGTGAAGAGTCACTTACATTATGTGTGCAATTGTGAACTTTTTGTCAGTGTCTCTGAGAGCAAGAGTGGAAACTGTTTTAAACTTTGAAAAGCCATGTTTTTATTCATTATAGTGTTACTTGGTTAGTGCTCATTGCTCAAATGTTTTAGTATATGTGTGAAATCTGTGGCCAGTGATTTATGTTTCACCCCCAAACCATAATTTTGTTTCGGTCATGCTGCTCTGAACGCTGTAGTGGATCTAGACCCGGTCCAGCCTCCCACCCTTCTCCTGTTGCAGAGGGACAGGCAGAGGGTGGGGTCCTATGCAAACTCCAGTAACATGGGCACAAATCACATCAAGACTATGCTCAGCCCCTAAGTGTTTACTTTACATTTATAGTGTATAAGCACATCCTTTGCATTAGGATTTGGAAACAAGAATAAAACTGCACATTGAATTTTCATCACATGTGAAAATAAACCCAAGAACTCAGATTTGAATGTAGACTCCTAAATACCCAAGTCTGTAGATCATCTGGGGACAGTAACAGCGGGGTTGTGTTGGTCATCTTTGCTACTAGTCTTTAAACAAAAATGAAGACTTATATCTGGGGAAATCCAGGTGGAGATTAGGAACTCTAAAGTTTGTATAGATTGTGAGAACATGCTTATGAATGCATACATTGTACAATGCTTCTGGGCGTGTCTCAAGGGAACAGTTTTATCATCATGGGGAGTATCTCAGTCTCACAGTCTTTGCTGGGGTATCTTAAGGCCACTGTGTAAATCCAGCTGGGATGGATTGTGGCTGTCATTAAGAAAAATGCAGTTTTAGGTTACTTATCTACTTTTGACTGATAAACATCTTTTTATCTAAAAGACACACAAGATCAGTCTTAAGTGTGAAGTTCAAGTAACCAGCTATAACTACTTTTATCTATTGGCTAGTGGCTGCATGGCTGAATTGCAACACAAACAGGAAACAAAAGACTCTTTGGAAAGATTGAGCCCTGGAGAGGAAAGGCAGTGACGAGGTGTTTATCTGGCTGAACATCTTGCTGCTGTGATCAAATGACACAAGTGAAATAAACATCTGGGATATGGGATTTGCATAATACTCTCCAAAGGAAGCCTGATTCTCGAGAGTTCTCGAATATACAACGTCTTATTTTTCTTGTCTCTAATGAATTCTGTTTTTGCTTTTGTAATCTACTTCTGTGTGGGTCTGAGTGAAAAAAATAAATGCTTAGTTTGGGTAAATATGGTTCAATGTGACTTTTTTATTCTGACACAAGAAGGTGACATTGACAGTGAGACAAAAAGTGAAGTGAGACAAGGAGCCATTGGGAACTGTAAACATCATTGCCATGTGATAACCCAACAGACCTCTGTTTTCATCTGAACATGAATCAATATTCCACTGGTTTATAAAACATATCAGCAGTGTCTTCGTTGGTTAGCTCTTGAATACTAGACAACCAATGGGAAAAGACAGCCGAGGGGCAAATTGGACAACTTCTGGAACTTGGAAGCGTGTCTGTGTGGGATGATGGATTGGAAAAGTGTTTTCATTCTCGTTTTGAGAGCAGCAGAGTTAATCAAACACTGTAGTAAGTGTTGCAACGCCACTTCATTCACTTCAACCTACATCCTGAGGAATGTGCATGTATTGTCTATAGAAAACCATCATAGGGGCTTGATCTGTGGGACCTCCTGCACAAAGTGCTGACAAGGGGTCTTGTAATTTGATCTAGGCTTGATCCTGTAGATTAACACCCCTAAACACTCCTCCCACACAGACAACAGCTGACCTTGTCACCACACAACTGGCCACCAGCCAAGCAAAGAAGCCTGAGTAGGCCCAACCTGGCTAACCCTGTTCACACACTGTTGTAAAATGCCTACATTTGGAAGAGCTGTGCTTGTGCTTTTGTATTTTGACAGGCGTCTCTAGGTGGCAATGATCTGACCTTGATAGTCACGTAGTGTGTCAGGTCTGACCCACTTTGTGCCTGTGTGTGTTCTGGCTCCTTCAATAAGTCAAAGATGGGATTAAACAGTGGAAGGATAAACACTGTAAAAGTCCTCTGTAATTCACTGTGGTCCTCCAACACAGGTTGATAGAGCTGATGTCTTCTACCATTATGACCAACAGAAGGAAGAACATTTACATGTAATATATAATATATGTAATATCCTAACCATCCATCCTAGTTTGTCCAATTTCTACCAAGTGAAAATTGTTGTGAGAGGAATGGAGCTCAGATGCAATTCACTACAATTTATTTAATAATAATTTAATATTTTAAGTAATTGTAAATAAATAGTTCCCAACTTTCAAAGTTCTTACACAATCTTTTCAAACAAACCTTTGGGTGTTAAGCCTCCGCTTGGGTTTTTCCCTAAAAAAAGAGTTGTCAGGGCGAATGTACAATTAAGCCAGTTAACTGTGAAATTGGTAAGTCATAAAAGTCATTTGTGGTTTTGTAGTGGATGGTGTAATGGATACCTAACAGTGAGGTGGGAGTTAGTGACTGATGGATGGTTTGAGCGCCAGAAGCAGAAGAATGCTGAGTGGAGCCAATGATGATGCTCCGAAGAAAATCTGTTCGTCTCACTCCTTGTCCTTGAGCCTAACTCCCTCCAAACTGTCTCAGTGAAGGAGCCTAATGAAGACAGTGAGGCGGTTTATTAGATTTACGATTCACCACGGGTTTCCCTGAAGACTGTTGGCCAGGTCCTTCTTCAGCTGTTGTTTGTCTGAAAGTTTTCTTGAAGGACAGGTGCAAGGCTTGTTTTCTTGCTTAACAAAACACACAATGTCCAAATGTCTCATTACTTAGCTGTAACTCAGGCTGTATTTACAGTGTATGTCTCTGTTTGTGTCACATGACCAAAGCTGTCATTCTGTGGCTGTTTGTGTGTCACAATAACTGTATGGGTGTGTAACATGTATGCAGGACATTAATCTGTGCACATGGAAAAATAAAATACATGGTGTAAATCATCACATTTGATGTTGATGCGTGTTTAATGTTAGGGCTTAGCATTTAGTGGTTAATGTAATTGTGAGTGCATAAGAGCTGTCAGTGATTGTGCAGCATTAGAGAAATGACAGACATGTCAGTGTGTACATCTTATATGTAATATACATTGTTGAACAGTGTATTGTAGTTTCAGCCGTTTTGAATTGGTTGTTTGGATTTTTGTTAACATGCATAATGAGTTGAATGATGCTGAATTATTTTGTGAGACTACAGTAAGAATCTCCTATTTAACCAAATGAAAACTGAGGAAATGGTTCCAAATTACACAAAACACTTCCTGGGAGTCAGCTTTCTTAACATCAGTGACGTAGTAAGATGTGTTTTTCATTTAAAACCTGAAAGTGGAATTGCTGTAAAAGTTAACAATTAGTGTAGACCTTCATCTTTTTATATTATTTATGTTAGATGAGTGTTGTGTATGGCATATCCATAGTGACAATTATAAACCACTATGGCCATGCACGTTCTCTGTTATTCTTGTTCCACCAATATAAACACCCACATGGATAACCATCATAGCTTGTCTTTTTCCCACTGCTGAAACTCTCAAAACGTTTTGTGTTTTGTTTTGGTGCTTGTGACTCACCAGAATCAGTAAAAAGAGACCATTTGTTCTCATTAAAACCCATTCCAAACAAATAAAGATGGAATCAGAGCCGACTCTAAAAGTCAGCTGATGCCTTCAACCAGTACACTGCAGGACGGACTGTTCCTCATATGGCATGGCTCTTCAAATGAAGATCGCGTTGGTTGTGCTTTAGAACAGGCAAAGAAAAACAGAAAAAGGATTAGGTTTGGGTTAAACAATGTTTTCAAAAACCACTTTAAATAACATTGAATCTGACAGGTTTACTTATTTTTGAACCAAGACTGTGTGTTCAGAAATCATTGGTACAAAATCAAAGTCAGGTAATGCATTGTGCAAATATATTTTTTTTCTGGTTTAAACAACCTCCTTATCTGCAATAGAATCCCACATGTACTTCACGTACTTCACTTAAGTTGTTGCACAGATTCCTTTTTAGGTAGAGGTTGCTCATAATGAGGAAAGACATCAGGAAAGGGAGCTCCCAGTATACAGGAAGTTTAGACATTCAATCTATTATTGGAGCCTATATTCTACTGTTGCCTCAGGGCATTGGTGTTACAATGGCAGTAACGTAATGACGATACAGGTGATAAGGTCTGATGTGGAAACAGTAGAACAATAGAGAGCTGCTTTCCTATTGAGCGTTCTAAGCCAAATGTCTTATATGATATTTTTTTCAGTTTGTTGCACATTTGGAAGCAAAAGGCAAGAATGAAGAGCTACTTTGAGTGGTTTCGGAAATCCCCCACAGCCTCACAGTCAAAATAAAACCCACTGTGTTGGCAGCTGTGATTGAAGATAATTAAAACTAAAGTATGATCTCTCTCTTTTAGAAAGAACTACATCACACATGTACAGTGCACTCAAATGGGAAATCTACTTTTTTGAGCATATGGACCTACAGTATGTGTCACCATGAGCCAAATATGACCAAGACCTTTAGGGATTGGCAGATTTTCAAGACCCAAATCTGTGCCAAAAGATACAAGAGAATGGTTTGAAAAGTCAGCCCAGTCTCTTTATCAGTAACAATGTCCAGCAGTTCAGCTAGTGTTTGTTGAAGGACAGCGAGAGAGAGATCATTTAAAAACTAGTACACAAAAATACAGAATAAAACGCTTTTTAAAAGTTGTCTCTGGATCTGTCTCAAAAACAAGGCTAGTCTAAAGTGCAACTTTACCTCATGTAGTGTACGTTAAGTCACTTACTCACATCCCGGATGCCTCCATTTAATGTGTCTGGTTTGGAATTCTATTTCAAATTATAATTTTATAGAGTAATGGGCGAGACATGTGAGAATGTGGGAATATGTCACATTCAATGTTTGTGGTTGGTCACAGAGGTCACTGCATGCTTGTCCTCACGTGCCGACATTTTTTCCCAGATACCAGAGCGCTCTTTAGAGAGATGCAGAGCTGACCAAGCCCCTTCTTGTCTTTGTGAGCATAAAAGGCAAGGAAGAGGCCTTCATTCTTACTAAAAGAATGACTTCCTAAACTCTACATCCTGTGGCCCAGTGATGCACATTTAGAGAGAAACTACAAGTGCTCAGAGCTCACGTGAACTCAAACGGCTTCAGCAAACAGCTTCAAGTTATTGTTGCTTTCACTGCCCCACTCCATAACTGCTTCAATCACAGATGTGTTTGTACGTTTCTGTGCACAGACATGTCAAACATGATGATTTGATTTTATTGTTTATTAGTTCTTGGACTGCTGCTGTTTCTGTGGGATTGATGAGGAATGTTTTTTTGCTGTTTATAACAATCACTGCTCAGATCTTAAACATGTGGGTATGTGAACAACGCTGGACAGAAAGCCTACACTTTTACAAAAGCAAGACCAACACCATGACAAGCTGAACACATTCATTTTCCCAGATTTCACTACCTTCATAGTGTGTTTACTAAGAAGACAGCTGTCCTCTGGGCAAAAAGCATCTGTTACTAGATGGAGTGTTTTGTAGAAATTAGAACTCTGCTTAATTTGTTAAAAAGCTAATGTTTTATGTATGTCTAAGCTAACACTCACTCTGACAGAGACAGACAGAAAGCCAGACTGTTATCAGGATGACCCTTCAATTGAAAGCTCTTTTTGAACTTTCAAATCCTCTCTAAGGGCCTCACACGAGGTCAAAGGTCAACAGGATGAGTCACTGAGGGTCACGTTACTAGTCAAGTGGACACAGAAGGATGGATTGATTAGACAAAGGCATGGACCATTAACATGAACGTTCAGGATTGAGTTCAAAAAGTACAACGAAGTCTGTTAAGATCTTGTGTTCGGGTGTCCCCATGGCAACCAAAGCAATAAGATATGTCCCCATCCCCACAATATGTCCCCATGCAGTCATTTGAGTGAACTGCTTTTCTCTGAGCAATGTGGCCTGAGAAATTCTCTAAAACAATTTTCCCAATTGGTGAGTTAATTTTGCATATGAGAATTCTTGAGTTCACTGTAAAAAACAAGGCTGTACGGTGCTCCTGGCTTGTGTCGCCTGGTTGCTGAAATGTTCAGCAGCCAAGCAGATAAGTGGCGCTTTCTTCTCAGCTGACTTTGTTTGGTGTTGGAGCATAGTTGCCACAGGAACTAGAATATGGTCTATGTCTGATTATGATAGGCTGAAATTAGGGGCAGTCTGTTTGGAGGAGATATGTGCTTTGGCAGAAAGGCTTTCCGATTTTGGAGTCACCCTTATTTAGAGCTGGGTCTAAAATGATGACAGGTGACATTAACCTGGTAGTCATAGACTGACGACTGAGTAACTAAAGTGTCTGTCCATACAGCGGTGAGAATTTCACTATTTAAGGAAACCAAATCTTTTTTCCATGTCCTGTCCTAACTTTGCTGTTTAAATCAATTCTATGTGTGGGTTGCTGCTCGTTAATGTGTTGAATAATTTGGACATGTGTTTGTGTGAGACGGCTCTTCGTAGATGCATCTGCTTTTGGTTACAGAAGCCCTGAATTATTTCCCCACTGCAAATGACTACCTGCTGCCTGCAGCCAAAACAAGGCATGGTTTAAATCAAATGGTTCTCAGCGAAAAAGCACAACAGGACTCCTTAAATAAAGGAAACACAAAACATAGTCCTGTTTTATTGCAGTGTGTACTTGCAATACATCTTCTTGTGGGATTCTGACCTTTGACCTTGCTTCTTGCTGCATTATTTGGCTAATATTTTAGCATTACTTAAGTACAGCTCATCAACCCAAGTTCCCAGAATAAGACTTGCTGTAACTCATATGACATAGTTATCTACTAATATGTTCTTTAAATTTGTGCACCTGCATTTCTGACTCGGAGTCTTACACTGTTTATAGAGCACACTGCACCAGGAGCCTCGTCTATCCAAGTATGGCAGTCAGACAGAAACCCCCTCCTCCACAATGATCGTCTCATGGCAGCCTCTCAGTACCAGAGAAGGCCAGGAATGTCAGAGCAGGTTCAGTCTGACAAAATATATAGTCCTCCAACTCATCCTTTCATTTAAAAAATTGTGTCTGAGAATAGTCATAGCTGCAGTTCTGATCTTGTTATCCATAAAGAACACAAGTCATCACTACAATGAAGTTTGACTCAAGTCACATTACATTAATATATAAAAAAATATAAAGGCAGTTACTGTATGAGCTACTTATTTATACTATTAACTATATACTATTATTATTATTAAGGCTTGCTGTAAAAACCAGCAAGAATTTAGTATGGTATACAAACTCCCAAGTCTTTCTGTAATTTGTTGCATTGTTGGTTCTTTGAGTTGACACTATTAGAGACTGTCTTGTCACATCATTGATGAAGGGAATATTCATTCATTTGTCTTCTACTGCTTAAAAAAGTCAGTATACTAGTGTGTGTGTTTTTTTTTTTTTTTGTGATTGCGGTTAGACCTTCATAAACTCTTTGTCCCATTTAAAGAAGATTCGGCACAGTGCCTCCTCTAAACCATTGTCCGGTAAGACTGTTGTGCTCTACATTTTACTGCCCTCACGCCAAATGTGAGCCTGCTTATACGTATGGGTAAGACTATCCTAATTGTCCCCATATGGAAACCATGCTTTGTGATTTGCAGCCAAGAGCATGTTTTTTTTACGAGCTGACACACACAGGTTAAGCATTTGAAACAACTGCTCTGCCACTGTGTTAAATTTACTGTAACCACACAGGGTCCTGATGACTATAATGAGCAGGCTTTTATCAAAGGCCCCATTTACCACATGTGTTTGAATTGATATGAACTGTAAAGAGACACGGAAGCATGTAAAACTAGTGGGTGTTATTTTAGCAAAGCTCTCGAAATCTTCAAAAGCCACATATTTTTGTAAAAGTTCAGGGATATGTTCAATTGACCAACGTTTACGTTTTGGACATGGGTTTAAATCACATTAAGTACAATTAAATCAATCGAACAAACTCAAACCAGCATTGTTAAACATAATAGCAATAATAATTACACCCAGGCATGCATTAACTAAAGACATATACTGAATGGCACTGACAAAAAGCATCATGTGACTTTTGAGTATGGATGCATGCTGTGGAAAGTACATCCATTTGCTACAAAAGTCTGTAAACCAAAAGCCTAGAGCATTATCGTCTGACTTCCTTTTCAGTAAGGTTCATATCAGTATGGAAGGAAGGATCCTGCTCCAACTCACTCCCATTGATAAAAAGTCTCTGCACAAAATCCTTTCATTATTAAAGCACAGTTATATCCACATACTTCCATTAAAGAAGGAATAATACATGAAATTAAGAAGACTCTGTTAACTCTGTGTGGACCGTCGGTGGCTGGTGAGGTACTTGTGCAGCAGTGAGAGGTTGTGGCAGGAATGTGCAAAAGAAAAGCCTGTAGACGACTTTGGACAGATGTGTGTGCGATCTTTAACTACTCTATACATGATTGCTTAGACAGTAAAGAGCCACAGCTGTTGGTAGCTGTAGAGCAATGCAGTAATAGGATCATCTCTGCCCCCATCTGGTAACAACTACAACTGCAGCTTTACTGAGAAGGTTCATGGACATGTTTTCAAACTGGGTGCAGTACATAAGAAAGAGATTTGTCCATTTTGGCAAAAATAACACAGACAGTGACTCATACTGACACCTGCATTGTAAAAAGATTGCATAAACTCAGAATATTCCAAATATGTTCCTTGTATTGTTTTTCCATCGATGCGTAATGTTGCTTTTCTTTTTGTCTGTGCACAGCTGAGACATTCTTGGACAATAATTTATATTTACATAGTTACATTTTCTTGAACATTGTCGCTTGTTTGATTTTCAGGTTTTCCATTTCCTTAGATGACCAAAGATAGGACAGTAGAGAGTTCATTGTACAGACTTGAGTACCATTCAAAAAAGTTTGTCCATCAGACATCAATCTACTTTGACTTTTTATTTGAAAGAAACTGCTCAGACTGCAGATTGAACCTTATCATCCTAAATGGACGAGCTTCATATTCAATGTTTAGGTGGACCACATAGGCATATATATTTGTTTCAAGCAGGTGCTCCCAAAAAAGGTAAAACATCAGCACCTTATTAATTTTAATTGAGAAAACAAAATAGTTTGTCATCTGCACACTGAACTCTAAGATAGCAACAGCTGGGAAACCTCATGTTTACTTTAGATAAATACTATATGAAAGTGTTAGCTTTAGTCATGAAGATATAACTTTTCATCAGAAACCAATTACGCAACAACTCTCCCACCCGGTTTGCATTCAGAGTTTTTATGTGAGCACTGGGCTCTCAGGACAGTCTCTCTCAGGAGACCTATAATCGAGAGACTAAACATGACTCATCACTTCCCACTGGTTCCATCACTTCCTCTGGTGATGTCAGACATATCGAGTACGTGCTGAACCTTTGAGCTGTTATGGGACACATATCATAAGAAATTATGTAAGTAGCAGCCCCTCTGGTAGTTTTAAAGGTGTGCCTCTTTTACCTGTGTCTCTGTACCAGGGCCTTATAGTCCATACTCCCAGACTTGTCAGAGCAAACTGTGGGACCTGCGTTTCCATGCCTGCATCGGTCTCTATAAACAATCACAAACACACTGTGGAAGAGCCATGATTATGATAAGGCACTGTTTTGTGCAGCATCCCGTAAAGATAAACACTCTGCAAGCGCACGTCTTGGTGACTTTTCACAGTTTGTAGACACTGTAGCCTGCCATCCAGGCTCAGGTATGCCATAAAGGTTGGCCCACACTTGAGACTGGTTTGATAGTGTTTCCTCAGATCCAAGTGACTCACCAGACACTGTATATTCACTGTGGACTAGAGCTAACAGAGCCAGCTGCAGCGCCACAGGCCTCTGTCAGTCTGTTTGTTCTGTGGACCATCACATTGTTTAAGAATGGCAACATCAGGTTCATCTCACGGTTTCTTGCCATCTTTGGCTGCGGCAAGTCCCTGCTATGTAAATAATGTATTATTCAGTGAGATTGCAGAAAGGTGGAGATTTTGGTCAGAGGAAAAATAGCTGTTTATGGACAGAACTGGGATGAGTCTGAGACCATGGTTCTCAGTCGGAAAAGGGTGGCTTGTCCACTTCAGGTTGGTGGAGACCTCCTGCCTCAAGTGTTCACGAGTGAGGGAAGGAGGGAGCGTGAGAAAGAAAGGCCGCTGCTCCTCCAGGAGAGGAGCCAGCTGAGGTGGCTCGGGAATCTGTTTCGTATGCCACGTCCCTAGGGAGGTGTTCCGAGCAAGTCCCACCGGGAGGAGACCCGGTGAGCTGGAGGAAGTGTCTGGGGAGTGGGAAGTCTGGGCGTCTCTGCTTAGACTGCTGCCCCCACAACCCGGCCCCGGAAAAAGTGTTAGAAGATGGATGGATGGAAAATAGCTGTTAAAAGTTACATCTAAAATCTATAGGATGTGCTGTGATTGTTTTAAGTGCCTTTTGTCTCCATTACACGAGAGACAATGTGCACACGAGCTGCATTCAGCTAAATAAATCACATATTAAGAGATTCATTATAAGACAGATTAAAAAGAACAATAGATATTGAGTCAGATATAAAAGGGGTTAGAGACAGACACCTGTGGTCCAAACAGAACTTTTCTTATTTCTAGATATTTTACACAATAACACTTTTTAGTGAGTCTGGCGAAGAATTTTGTGTTCTGCCGATTTTTACAACTGCTTTTCTAAATTTGTGTGAAATGGTGCAGCGTTATCTGTCCTTCTGACTTCAGCTTGATTAGGACAGGTATCTCATGTTTGAAATGGCGCTGATTTCTTTTAGTAGTGAGATAACCACAGCCCCCATGCTCTTGTACTTCTGAATCTCTCTGATAAAGCCATCTTAAGATTTGTGTTGCAAGAGCCCTGATGAGTCCGAGTCAGACAGTTGTCCTCAGTCATTAGGCAGAAGACTTTTAGTGCAGATGTCAGCCCTGGTGACGTCTCATGTTTGGGTTTATGATAATGCACTGAAAGAAAAAAAAAAAAATCAAAGATAGGAAACAGCACTTTGATGTACCAGATTAGTGTGCAGTGTTTGGGAAAGCTGCTTTGGGATTTACAGGACACATCGTTTTCAACACACAAGATGGGACTTTGCGTAGCTTGTCACGCTTGTCTACTCAGCTAAAGTTGTGTCTCTGAGAATGATGAGGCAGACAGACAGTCTATCTTGACTGAAAGTTTACTACACTAGTGTGCCTTAACTCCACTGGGTTACAAGTAATCTTAATCCTGCACCAGGAGCATTGCTACAGAGTTACAATAATCAAACGCATATGCAACTCATTCTCATAGTCAATATCCCCTTTGCTCAGTTTGTCTTACAATAATAATCTCATCTCAAGCAGGTGTTCCTTGCCATTTTCTGTTGTAAAGTAGAAATAAATATATAAAGACAGAGGGAGCAGAAGTGTAACATGTGTAGGAGGTGTAGGAGCTCGGAAAAGGATATTACTTTGTTGCAGCAGGCCACACATAACAGAACAAGTGCAGCAGTCTTGAGTGGAGGAACCAGGGCTTTTTACCCATAGTTCCCACAGCCACATATTGATTCATTTATTAGGTATGCATGTAAGTATAACCTAAAGGAAATGTAGAACTATGAATGATTTGGGCTTTGGAGGTCAATGCAGCAATGGATCAAACTGTGGAATGAATGCACCCATATTTGTTGAATCTATAAGGACAAGAGACAGACTCCGAACAATGGTTGTAGCTGTACGCTCTCTGCCTGAGCCCAAAGAGCATGTCCAAATCCTTGACAGGCTTTTGGCTCAACACGTTGCACGTGAGTCTAGGAACAGCTGGATGGTGGGATTAAGGGGAAGAAAAAAAACAACAAGGAAGAAGAGCAGTGGAAGACAGAGCCTAAGCAGAGCGGTCCAGTTCCCAGGCTTTATCCTCTGGAGAGCTCACAGGAAAAGAGGTTTGAATGAGAGGAGCCAGCTGCACTGCTCTGTATGACTCTGCTCCAGCCAAAAAATGATTCAGTGATTCAAAGTGTGGCTGTAAAGATAATTACAAGAGAATAGCTTTTGTTTTTTGTCATTAGCTTTGTTATTTCATCCAATCTAACATCGTCTGCACAAAAGGCCCAGCATACATACAAAAGGCACAGCACATCTACATAACCATCAAAGTTTGTTTTCACAAAGAGTTTTTGTAGATACACAGACTTGCACAACACTGCCATTCTTAAAGGCCTGATAAATTACAAATAATCACTTTAATTCCTGTATCCATATTATCGCTTATAAGGTTAATATTAAACTGGAAATACACCCTGCTCATGAGTGCATGTTATAATATGTGTTTGGCATGAAAAGTTTTTGATTTGAGATTTATTTGTAGTTGCAATATCTTCTCCCCCCAAAAAAAGGAAAAATAAAAGAAGTTGCAGTGACCCACAGCAGATATATTATGCTGCAGACAGACATTGGGACACTGTGTTACTGGCTATATATATGTTTTTTTGTTTCGTTTTTTTAATCGTCAGTGTTTTTTTCTTTAGTAATTCATCATTAATTGTAATGTTTCTTTTTACCTTAGGGTTGTGGGGCATCCTGTGGAAAATGTGACTGCAGTGGTGTGAAAGGAGCAAAGGTAAGAATTCTTTAATATGAAATCAAAATTAAGAAACGTTTTAGGTTACCTGAGGCCACACTGCTTACTATGGCCAACAAAGAAATCTCAGTGGGACAGGCTTAGCTCAGTGGAGCAAGAATTGGGATGGGAAAAATGATGAGTATGAATTAGAGCATGTCCGGACACACAGCTGGACTGAAGGCCTTTGTGTCCATCGGTTTATGAGCATCATAATCTTAGAGCAGCTTTGAATCAAACATGTACAGATTTACACACAACAATGTCAGTGGCACGTACAGGCAGTTTCAGCGCTTCCACTTTGGTTGACAACAGATCTGAGACCAGTTGATCTACAAGCAGGCTTCATGTTAAAACAACGTATGTATGTAATAAATGTGAGCTTACTTTTTATCTCATGCAGTCCTCTGTTATCTTCCCTCTTGTCCAACAATCTGATCTTTTATGTGGTACATACAGTAACATTTCAGTCATCTGACAATAGCAGATATATTATCAGCCAGTCTGCTGTGGTTTCAAAGTATTGTGTTTTGAAAATAACTCTCACCTCTTTGGGGCTCTATATCTAGCAATTTTAAGTATGTCATCATTGTAAAACAGTGATTGTTTGTGACTAATAGATGAATAGGTTATGGTAAAAAGAATACTTACTCATCCAAATCTTAAAGCTTCAACATGGCCCTCTGCGAACCGGTGATCGTCACATTAGTGGCTTGGTTGTTACTCAATGCTTTCATCTAGTGGTGGGTGAAAGAAATTACATTTCACAACAGAAGAGTGACATTTATCATTTGACACCACCCTAAAGGTAAACCAAAAAGGTGTATTATTCATTATTTACATTCCAGTCAGTGCCAACAGGTTTCAGTTATGTCACATAACTTCTGATGGTGTATGGTTTATGCATTACTTAATGTATTTGTCATTTGATATTGATTCAGATTTTTGTGTTGTCCAGGGTGAGCGTGGGTTTCCTGGCCTTCAGGGTAACATGGGGTTCCCAGGGATGCAAGGACCTGAGGGGCCACCAGGGTCAATGGGCCCCAAGGTAAAAACAGACATTAATTGTCACACAAGTTATGTGCTCAAGATTCAAGATTCAAGATTCAATAAAGATAGACTTTATTGGTCCCCAAGGGAAACTACTAGTCTCGTGCTGATAACTAACGTATGACATCAAAAGCTAATACACTAAGTTACTATGACAACATAAAGGTGGTTGCTGTATAATGTTTTTAATTAGTTGACAATGATTTGGTAACTTTCTCTTCAGGGAGATACAGGTGAGCCAGGAGCCCTTGGACTTAAAGGAGTACGAGTAAGTAGCAAATGATCAGAAAGGAATAAGGGAAAATCAACATGCAAATGTTTTTTATTGCCGAGAAACCAACATGACAGTGATCTGTTTGCATCAATGCAGGGTCCCCCTGGTCTGCCTGGTTTTCCAGGAAACCCAGGACTACCAGTAAGTTCTTAAAAAAGTCAGATCCAAAGCATACTTTTGATGTGATATATATTATTATAATAAATTATTTTACTGTTTAATGCAGGGCATCAATGGAAATGATGGCCCACCTGGTTCATCAGGTATCCCAGGATGTAATGGGACTAAAGTAAGTCTCTGCTACTCTTTGGAAAATCACAGAGTAATTAATTAAGTTATGTCTCAGTGACTGTAATATTGTTGTATTTTAGGGAGACCGAGGCAGGGACGGCAACCCTGGTTTCCCAGGACTTCAAGGACCTCCGGTCAGAATTATTCTCCAGCACATTTTCTTTAATATCACAGTTTATTAAATACAGTTTTACTGACAAAAATAAACTATAAATAAAAATAAATTTGTGAATTCTAAATAATCCACTTCATCAGACTAACCACAATAATTTGCATTGTGTTGGTACGTTAACATAGCATTTTGAGTTTTGGAAATTTATTATATAATTTTGTATATATTTCTTGCTGCCCAGGGTATCCCAGGAATACCAGGGATAAAGGTGAGCTAAATTTGAAAATAATAATGTCTAAATCAAACTGTGAGCACATTCAACAGTGTGTTGTCTCCTACAGGGGGATCCTGGTGGTGTGATTGGGATTGTTCCAATAAAAGGAGACATGGGTTTTCCTGGCACACCTGGCCTTCCTGTATGTTTTCTGTTCTTAACACATACATATTGATAGATTACAAACACACTGTTGATGAAATTTGCACTCATTTGTACTTTAGGGACCAATTGGACCACCTGGACCTGCCGGAGCCCCTGGACTTCGTGGGTATCAAGGACCTAAAGTGAGCAAATCCACAGTAATAGCTTGATCGGCAAAAATGAATGCAGTATTAGTAGGTTTGACTGGCTTTACAATTTACTCAGGGTGATTCTGGACCACCCGGACCCCCGGGAGAGAAAGTAAGACAGCACACAGAGCAAAAGCCCAAGTTTTAAATGAGTTTCTCAATTAGCTTTTGGACAATGGTCTTTATTCTCTTTCTCACAGGGAGACAGGCTGGCCTTTATGGGTGGAAAAGGAGATAAGGTGAGTGTTTTTGCAGAGAATTAGCTACCTGAACTATAGTTGTTAAAAGTACATGAGGCTGCTCAACCCATAATATATGGACTTTAATCCCCTTAAAGGTTTCTTCTATTTTCATGTTGTATTGAATGAAAATATACCTTTTCTGTTTCTCTTCAGGGTGACCTGGACTGCGTGGTCCACCTGGCCCGCCCGGATCTACCCCTGAACTCGAATCTACAACTACAATTTATGTGCCTGGACCAAAGGTAATGATCCTTACATCAACAGAAATATCTGCATGTATGATCAGATGAATGTTTGATGTGAGTGTAACCCTGTTCATGTTCTTCATAAGGGCATCAAGGGACCTCCCGGAGAAAAAGGAGAGAAAGTGAGTGGTTTGCCATGAGATGTTGTGAAATATGACAAATATTAACATATAGGCTAATTTAGTTCACAGTTTATTTGGACAGTAGTTAATACAAAGTATCCTTTACAGGGATTCTGTGTGCCGTATCTTAATGGTATCAAAGGTGAAGCTGGCCCACCTGGGCAGTCAGTAAGTATATGTGACTTCAGGTGGTCGTTTGTCCACATAATAAATATTAATGATTTGATGTATCATCAAATCTACAGAGCTGAGAATGTTTTTCTTGTTTTGTCTGATTCAAGGGTAAACCTGGCAAAGATGGAGCACCTGGGACAAAGGTAACACATCTTTATGTTTGAGTTTTGTCTAACTCCTCATGTGTTCACACATATGTTAACATATAAATACTCACTTTCAGGGAGAAAAGGGTTTTCCTGGAGCTCAAGGATACATTGGTGCATCGGTAACTAATATCATTAATTATATTTTGATATATGACAAATATCTCATTCAGTCTTAAGTGTGCTGGTATTGTGTTTTATTTCATATGTTTCATCATATATTAGGGGGAGAAAGGAGATAGAGGACCCCCAGGTTTTGTAAGTGATCTAATGTTTAATAAATACCTATTATACTGTAAATTGCTAGTCATGTTTCAGTCAGTCATGTAGTCAGTCAAAAAACTAGATGTCGCCATTTGTATTAATTTCTGACCTAATTCAAAAGTGAGAAACTACTGAGGGTGCCATGACATGTTTGAGGTAAAACAGGAGAAATGCAGATACAATAAAGTTACTCAATAAACACTTTGAGTATAATTTTAATGCAGGCAAATAAACATCAGTTCAACAACACTGGAGATCTTTAACATTGTGCATGGAACAGTTGGCACAGATTGACTGCATGTTTGATAACATAGAATAAAAGTCTGAGAAGATGCCGGTATATGAGTGTGTCATTAACTATTAACCTAGTTTTTATCTTGTTCAGGGTAGTGGTACTCCTGGTCCTCCTGGCCCCCGTGGTTTTCCAGGATTAAATGGAGAAAAAGGTGTGGCCATTTTTTAATGTACAGTACAAATATACACAAACGCCATGGCCTTTAAAACTTTTATTTAATCATTTGCCACCATCAGTTTGTTTGTTTGTAATGAATGTACTGTCTCTATTCTTAGGTTTTCCTGGTCCCCAGGGAGAGGTGGGCCCACCAGGTAAATCTTTAAACAAAATTATAGTTACATGCATTTACGCCAACCTTTCTCTATGCACTTATACTGTGCCCTCATCTGACCCTTAGGTCGTATAATAGAAGGGCCTCGTGGAGAGAGTGGTGAAAAGGGAGACATTGGTGAAAAAGGAGATAGAGGATTTGAAGGAGAGTCTTTGATTGGACCCCCAGGAGAACCCGGACCTGCAGGACTGCCTGGACCACCAGGACTTATAAGTGCGCTGCATATTTGATTATATGAGCAAGTTCAACTCCGACTGAAAGTGAAATGTCTAAAATGTCTAATTATACTGTTTGTGTTTCTGACATGGCCTCACAGTTAATGCAACTCAATGTAACATATCAAAAGGGGCTCCTGGCCCACCTGGACCTACAGGACTGCAGGGAGAGCTGGGGCAGAAGGGTAACACTTCTAACTCATTGTGAATACAATCATGGAGATTATGAGGACTGTTGTTGACCTCTGTCACATAATACCTTTCTCTTAGGTGACAAAGGAGACACGTGTTTTCACTGTGAGGGTATAGTGGCCCCTGGTTTACCTGGCCCCAGTGGCCCAAAAGGAGACCGAGGTGAGTAGATTTAACTCTAACACTCTAATCACTCTAATCACCTGCCAAATACAGAGATGTTCACTGGTCATAGTTCACTTTGCATCAAAGTATCTTTATAAAGTCAATATCATTTTGTAGAAGTTTAGTTATTTAAAGATGTCACAAAACAAACAAAAAATGGGCTGTTGGCAATTTCCAATGCTGTGTTATACTGCAGGACCCCCTGGGACCGTAGGAAGTAAAGGTGACAAGGGTCAGCCCGGAGCACCTGGGACCCCTGGCAGAGAGGTGAGTTCAGAATCAGAATAAGAAGATGAAAAGACATGTAGAGTTTTGACGTCTGTTGTGTATTTTTTGCACAGGGAGCTAATGGTAGTCCTGGGTTAATGGGAGCTGCTGGCCCTGTTGGTGAACCCGGTGACATTTATGTGGCTCCTGGTTTAAAGGGAGACAAGGGTCTCCCTGGTCGTCCTGGTTCAGCAGGTAGGCCCGGGCTTAATGGACTGCCAGGGAGAGATGGTCTTCCAGGTGCAACTGGGCTCAAAGGAGAACCTGTAAGTAATTTTAGTCATATTAGTACCACCAAACAATTGTTAGCATCTGGCCCTGATGCACATTTTATTGTTCCTTCTGTTGTTGTCAGGCTAAAGAAGGCATCAAGGGTGAGCGTGGACCAAATGGAGAGCCTGGTCTTATTGGGCCACCAGGTGAGAGGGGTCCACCTGGCATCCCAGGCTTTGGTCGGCCAGGTGAACCCGGAGAAAAGGGCACTCCAGGCAGACCAGGCCATCCTGGAACTCCTGGACCACCTGGTAAGCATGATTGGCAACAAAAAATGAACCTCATATTTAGACAAATTATTGCTACATTGCGTGAATTCATTCATTTTATACTAAACACATCAACCAGGTACCAAAGGTGAACCGTGGAAAGGCGCCAGCACACCAGGACCTCAAGGTGCTCCTGGGCCACGGGGAGAACCTGGTTTACCTGGACTTCAAGGTGAGTAACATTTATTTAAACAACACCAAAATAAATTTGTATAACTGTTTTTAGCACGTGCGTCTGCAGTTGAATTGTGTTTTTGTTTTGGGTGCAGGTGACAACGGACTTCAAGGAGACCCTGGGGCACCAGGTTTTCCTGGACAAAAGGGTGAACCAGGAGCCTCTGGAATTGGATTTCCAGGTCCAACTGGTGCTAAAGGTAAGAGTCTCTTGGATGGGTTAATAACTGTAGGTTTTTACAGATTCAACAAGAATTGTTTTTGACAGGAATCAGTGGAATCCCAGGAGCTTCAGGTATCCAAGGAGAACCAGGAAAACCAGGTCGTGATGGCCTGACAGGACAACCAGGTCCAACTGGTCTAAAAGTCAGCATTTTATATTTATAATTATTCATGTTTATAAAAACACAATTATGGGCATAAATCCATATTCTCCACAGCTGGGGTGATAAACGTGTGTCTTATGAACATTGTAGGGTGAACCAGGACGTGGTCTGCCAGGGCCTAAAGGTGCACAGGGCCCTCCGGGGCTCACTGGTTTTCCAGGGGAGAAGGGTAATCTTGGACATCCTGGTGTCCCTGGAAAGGATGGGTTTACTGGCCCCCCGGGTTCTCAGGGAGTTAAAGGTATTAAATGTTCCCTATGTTTTGGACAGTTGCATCACCGTGGAAATAGTTAAACTGTATCATTATTTTTAGGTGATGTGGGACCCCCTGGACCTCCTGGACAGGTGGGGATTCCAGGTCCACCTGGAAAAGGGGCACCTGGAGCACCTGGCCCACAAGGGCCGACTGGAGAACCAGGTTTATATGGTGAGTACAAAATTAGCATCCAAGCATTTACAGATTGTGACTGAACTTAACACTTCATCTTAAGTTTCCATGTTGCTTACACAGGCAGAGATGGGGAAAAGGGAGAAAAGGGCTTCCCAGGGCCACCAGGACTGGACATGCCAGGTCCTCAGGGAGAGAAAGGAGCCCCAGGGTTTCCAGGATTATCAGGTTCTAAAGGCCTTCCAGGTCCTCCAGGTTTTGCAGGCAGAGATGGACTCCCTGGCAGCCAAGGTATACCTTTTCACTGTTCTTGAAAAGTGTCCAAATTTCTAATCCAATGTTTGGAGCAATAATTCCAATTGTGTCTGTTGTCCAGGTTCTAAAGGAGAAATGGGTGTTATGGGAACACCAGGGCTTCCAGGGTTTCCTGGCTCCCCAGGTGTACGTGGATCTTCAGGTCTGAGAGGTGAGTGAGGCACACTATCAAAGTAATTCACATCTTAGAGTTAAAGTAAAACCAGAATCAGAAATAATCTTTCCCAATATGTGTGTTAGGTGACCCGGGTCTCACTGGAGACAGAGGAGGTATAGGAGAGCCTGGAGAGAAAGGAGAGAGAGGGGATCAAGGTCTTCAGGGACCACCTGGAATAGCGGACGTGAATCAAATGAAGGGCATGAAAGGACCAAAGGGAGAATCTGGAAAACCAGGTATTGTCCCAGCTCATTACCTCTAAGTTCTGTATTAATAAGTTTACTGCCAGGTTTGTTGATGTTTTTCTTAATGAGTGATTCCTGTCAGGTGACCCGGGCCCTAGCGGTCAGAAAGGACACATAGGAATGCCAGGAGACCCGGGCGTGGCAGGAAAAGAAGGAAAGCAGGGTGCTCCTGGACACCCAGGTATTATATCTGCTCTTATATTCAGCATATTACAAATATTTCTGTTTGGCTTAACTTGTGCTAGCTGGAAAATGTATTATGATAAACTGGATAAACACTTTATTTATTTTTTCACAGGTGCAAAAGGAGACCAAGGTGCTCCTGGAGAGCCTGGACTGATGGGACCTCCTGGACAAAAAGGCAGTGTTGGGGCAATGGGTATACCAGGTACAGACACAAATAAATTGTCTCAATTAGTCAAAGACGTGTGTCTGTGTGTGTAAATATTAATACTTATTTCAGGCAAAGAACCCCATAAAGATCACAGCAGCTTGTACAAACAGAAAGACTGACCCAGACATCTTGTGTCTGTGTGTGACTTGATAGGTGTTGCTGGTCCGAAGGGCACAAAGGGTGATGTGGGCACACCAGGTCACCCTGGATTCAGAGGTACTGATGGAGAAAAGGGAGATCCAGGTGTCCCTGGTGAACCTGGTATTGGGGTCCCTGGACATCCAGGAGAAAAGGTAATTTATGTTCTGATTTTGTGTTTTGAGTTCCCTCTGTTGTGAAAGACCTTACTTTGTGTAAGTGCCTTACAAAGCTAATGATAATAGCCATCATATGTGTATATATTTTATAACAGGACAAGCCAGTTTTATTAATATTTGATAGATGCCAGAGCATTCTGTACAGTCTGTAAGTCCAGCAGCTCAGAAATGAGAGAGCCGTCTCTAAAATGCTTAACCAGCAGCTTATGTGCTAACATCTTTTGTGCTCACTACAGCATCTTCTCTCCTGTGTTATCAGTACACATGTCTGTACTTTTCTTCCCAGGGTCCAGATGGTCAGCCAGGATTTCCAGGATCACCAGGAGAGAAGGGTCAGAAAGGTCTAATGGGTATGCCCGGCCAGCCCGGTCTGCAAGGATCTAAGGGAGACATTGGAGGCCCTGGTCATCCTGGTCAGAGTCTTTACCATATCAGAACATGGACTGTACTAGATTTGTGTTGTTTCTTTTGCTGTGATCTCATGTGTTTTGTATAGGTCAGCCAGGGAGACCCGGAGAAAAGGGCACTCCTGGACTGTCGGGGTCCCCTGGAGAAACTGGTCCTGATGGTCGGCCAGGTGAGAATTTCTTTCTGGTTGGAATTGTATCTAAAGTGTTGAGTGGTGTGGTTGTTCTTTTGCCACACTAGTGACATTCTGTGTATAATGATTGTCCTGTCAGGTGAGCATGGTCTTCAGGGGCCTCCTGGAACTCCTGGAGAGAAAGGACAGCCTGGAGTTGACGGCATCCCTGGATCCTCAGGAGAGAGAGGAGAACCAGGTCTTTTATCACTTTGTGGTTCTATGTAATGAACACATGTGACTTTGATGAGCTCTATCTTTTCACACTTTACACACTTTTTTGATTATGTTGATAAAAAATGTTGCAGTAGTGCTGCAGGTAACTGATCTGTAAGCTGTTTCCCTCTGCAGGGTTACCTGGACAAGGCTTCCCTGGGTTACCTGGTACAATTGGCAGTAAAGGTACAGCTAAAACCTCCCACTAAATCCTGGGAATGTTCTAAAAAGTACTTTTATGACATGAATTCTTTATTTTTTTTGTCTCAGGTGATAAAGGAGGTCCTGGCTTTCCTGGTACTCCTGGGCATCCGGGTGTCTCTGGGATCAAAGGAGACAAAGGATTACCAGGCCCACAAGGTCCCCAGGGAGAGTTAGGAGAGAGGGGACTGCCTGGTGCCTCTTTGGTAGGATCCAAAGGAGAAAAGGGAGAAAGCGGACAACCAGGTGAACCAGGTAAGACACTGAAGAACCAGGACATGATTGAAATAGGAGCCCATCTCTGCTATTTAAAGCCCTGACACTTAATTGTTTCTATAAATTAGGATCCACTGGTGCACCAGGCCTTTCTGGAGTCCCAGGCAGAGATGGACAAAAGGGTGATAAAGGAGACCAGGGACATCAAGGTTTTCAGGGAGAGACGGGTCAAAAAGGAGATCCTGGATTTTCTGGTCTTCCTGTGAGTCACCTGTCTGCTCTCTGACACTCACCTTATATAATATTTACCGGTTCATAAAATAATGCAGAAATTGTGACTATTACAGGGGCAGGCTGGTCTTCCAGGTGTTGATGGACTGAAAGGAGAAAGGGGACAGCAGGGCGCCCCTGGCTTCAGAGGTAATTTATCAGTCTCTGTGGAATATTGTTCATGTAAAGACTGCTGCTGAATGTGGATGTGGTACTTGTGAATACTTTACTCCAGGTGAAAAGGGTGATGTAGGAGACATTGGATACAAAGGAGAACATGGAGACATAGGATTCCCAGGAGAGAAAGGTAATAAAACAGCTTTTTAGATTGTGTGACTGAATTGAGGGACATCTTTGGTCACACTGCTAAAAATGCTTTTTTCTTTATGTTACTGTATATTTTAGGCAATGTAGGTCCCCCTGGCCCACAAGGTCCCCACACCTTCATTAAAGGAGACATAGGTTTCCCAGGAACTCAGGGCTTGCCTGGACCACCGGGTGAAACTGGGTATGCAGGACCAAAAGGGACACACGGTAAAGGATGGCTAGATTGAAGATCTACTCTCCAATTATCCTCACTCATCTACTTTCACTTTTGACAAGATTTAATTCTTTCTTTCTCGTAGGCATTACTGGCATCCCCGGGCCCAAAGGTGAAGATGGCTTCCCTGGTTACAATGGTCAGTCGGGGGCCAAAGGAGAACCTGGCCTTCCCGGCCCACAAGGTTAGAAATTTAAAACATCCAATTTTTATTAAAGATGTGTCTGCACATACTTTCATGGCACATTGTTTCACATCTGTAGGTCCCAGAGGACATCCGGGACCACCTGGGCCTGATGGTGTGCCTGGTCATTTAGGGCCACCTGGGCCCTCTTCAATGGAGCATGGGTTTTTGGTGACCCGACACAGCCAATCAGTGGAGGTCCCACAATGCCCTGATGGAACGTCATCTTTATACGATGGCTACTCTTTGCTGTATGTGCAGGGCAATGAACGCTCTCATGGACAAGACTTAGGTAAGACTTACAGTGAGATGAAATACTTATCATGGGGGCAAGTGTGAAGAAAAACATGTCCTGTGGCTCTTTGTTTTAGGTACGGCTGGAAGTTGTCTTAGAAAGTTCAGCCCAATGCCTTTTCTCTTCTGTAACATCAACAATGTGTGCAACTTTGCCTCTCGTAATGATTATTCATATTGGCTCACGTCCCCTGAACCCATGCCCATGAGCATGGCACCAATCACTGGGGAAAGCATTAGGCCCTTCATCAGCAGGTGAAAAGCAAACCATTATATGATATTAATGAATGGGTTTGACCACTAAAGTTGTGCTTGATCACATGTACTGACCTCTGCTCTCATGTGGGAACAGATGTGCTGTGTGTGAAGCCCCAGCCATGGTGATAGCGGTTCACAGTCAGACCATCATGATCCCACCATGCCCTCATGGATGGGACTCTATGTGGATTGGTTACTCTTTTGTCATGGTGAGTCTAACAGGATCCTGTGTCAGCACAAGTACAGTGTCATTCTCATAAAACACAAACCTAGTTCTTATTACATGATTCACATAATAGGTTTGCAATCTGATGCTTCAGAAACATTCAAAGCAAAAGTTTCCATAGCAAACATCTGAATATAAATATGATAGACTGTGGAAAATTGTTCTTTTCAATGTGTTTATTTTTGTCTGTAGCACACCAGTGCCGGTGCAGAGGGGTCAGGCCAGGCTCTTGCATCTCCCGGGTCTTGTCTGGAGGAGTTTCGCAGTGCACCATTCATTGAATGTCATGGTCGGGGAACCTGCAACTATTACGCCAACTCCTACAGCTTCTGGCTAGCCACTATCGAAGACAACGAAATGTTTACGTAAGACAACTTAACTCCCCCCTCACTTAACGTCAACATAATTTATTCCTCAATGACATGTTTTAACATTTCATTGTAACGTTTTCCAGGAAACCTGTCCCAGCCACGCTAAAGGCTGGAAATCTGCGTACACACATTAGTCGCTGTCAGGTGTGCATGAAGAGGACATAAGACCCAGCCTTAGAGCCCATGCCATGTGCTGAAGTCCTCCACCTGGCCAAAAGATGGTGCTATTTCCCAGTGAGTGAGAGAGGAAAGGGACAAAGGCGTGGCTTGCAGAACAGCTTTGAGCTCAACAACATTGAGATCAACAGGCCTTTTGCAGAACACATCTTGAAAACATTTCTCTAAAAAGACTGGCACCTGGTTTACCACTGCACTGAATACACTCACCATGAACTGGTAAACTGGTGTCTATTTCAAAAGCCTTGTGTCAGGTGCTATTCATTCTCACTTATTTGCCCTCTTTGTCTTTTCTGTCAATGACACGTCAAGATATAGTTCCTTATTACCTTTATACTTTTGTAAATGTTGGGACTTACCACTGGTTATTTGCTAATTCACACTATGCCCAGTAACTACAGCCATATATCACTCACCCTATTGTAAATATGATGCTTTCCTTCCAGCATAGATCAGCATACGCTTCTCAGGTTATTGAATGACTTTGTGTGTTATTAAGTACATTATTTATAAGATTTATGAGAATATTTTTGGCTTGAGTGTATCTCAAAAACAGTGTTTCTGCTTCTGACCACCAACCACATTCTTATTAACACAGGAAACAGCACTGAAATGTTATTGACAGGTGTATGATTGAACAATGTATGGGAGTATGATTGGGTGTACTGTATGTTTTATGAGTGGCGCTTGCATATACTATGTTGAAATAATCCAAAAATGCACATGTAAAAGATAAATCACTCTTTATGCGTAATTATTTTTATTATTATTTTTTACTATTTACCAAGTTTTTTTATTTATCCCAAAGACATGTATATACTGTAGTTACACATAATTTACTTCTGCTCATGTACTAGACTTTTCCAATTTGAATTTTTATGTTACCTTATTGAGGGCCAAGGAGACATAGAGGATTGTATTATTTAAATACACAAGTTATGGAATATGAAGTTTGCTTTTGTTGTGTGTCCATAAGAGCATTCCCTTACTGACATCAAAAGACCTGTGCCTTATTAACTTGAGAGACATTTAGCTGCTTTGTGCCAATTAAGAAGTAAAACAGAAAATTCAAACTTCTTTTTTTAATTCTTTTCCCAACTCATACTGTATAAAACCACAATAAAGTGATTTGTAGAATATTCTGTTTACATGTTACATTTTAATTGGTTTGGTGGCTTTGTCCTGAGTCTGACTCTGCTTCACATAAACATTTGACTTTGTACTTTAACAGTTCAGTAAAGTCTAGTCGGGTTGAGCCAATGGCAAGTTGTTTTTATTCTACTTATTTGTGACACATAATTTACTACAATACATAAATACTTTAACTTGTACAAGAGTAAATTTTTACCACTATAAAACTGTACTTTAACCTTAGCGCATTAATGCAAAACAAAAAAGTAATCTCCATATAGTCCACTAGAGAGCAGCAGAGCACCACAAAATAAACAGCGAGTTAGGCTCTGCCAATATGTCTGAAAACCTTACCTTTATTCAGTAGCTATTATGTGTTTCATAATTGTTCATTCACTGCTGCTAGCCATTATTTTAACATTGGCCAGAAAAAGCTGCACACCAATTACAGTGCTGTTTGTGCAGTATCTCTTTCACTCTGTGTCTTGAGCACCAACACTTTCACAGCCACTACCTCAGCACTTCAACTGGGACTGTGTCCAACAAACCCGTTCACCCCACGAAAACACAAACAGATCAATAAGCTCTGCAGAGGACCAGATAACCCCACTTTCATCTCCACTCTCGTCTTTCATCTCTTACTGGAATCCTATCCCGTTTCCTTTTTTTGTCACCAGACGGACAAACACAGGCCTTGACCCTTGCCAGCCTTCATAAATAAGCCTAACAATACCTTGACCTTTGACTTGCTTTGACAAGGTCAATAACAGGTTGAAATGGTTCAATGACAGCTTTACGGGAAAGCAGTAAACTGAAGACCAGTTATTTCATGCTGGGGCTAATCATTCTACCCCTCACTATAAAGCTCAAAAATATGGAAGCTGGGTTCTGCCAAAGTAATAGAACATTTCCATAAGTCCAAGTAATGAGAAAGAGACAAACACTTGTTGACCTAGTATTTCAAAATTTTCACTGAGGAGCTGTTATTAACTCGAAGCAGGACAACGTAACTCCGGACGTGACACATGAACTATCTAGTGGTGAATTTTGTCGGCCAGGCCCAGAAAGAGGATTGGGTTATTCTGTTTGATGACATGGAAGTATCAAAAGTAAATGAGTTCAATCCCCACAGTCAATATAAAGTACATGAGTGTGAATGGTTGTCTGTATTTTCCTTGGTGATTTTCCAGAGTGGAGAAGCTCAGTTATGCACCAGCCCCTTGCAAGCTGAAATGGTAGAAAATGAATGTTGCCAACAATCTTTGCCCATTATTGGTCAGTCAACTCAAGGATAAACTGGACATCACATGCAACCTTAAAGCCATGCTGGTTGTTGTCAGCTCTTAGTCCTACTTAAGAGCTTTGGAGTTCAAAACACTAACCTCTTTTCCACCGTAAGAGTTTTAATCCTGCAGGTTGTTTGCTAACACTTTTAGCTGGGCATTATGCTCTTAAAACCAGGAGTAACAACAGTCCATGAGCTTACATGCTGACGTAAGAAATGTCAATGTCAAATGCAATATGAGATAAATGTAAAAACAAGCTCTAAACAACATGTATTTATACTCAATTAATTAATCACACTATAATTAACTATAATTAATTTAGATAAATTATTTTACTTCCATTCATGTGTGTGTCATACTCATGTGAGCTGAGCACACCTCTCTATAAGAATACAGTACTGAGCTTTTAATCAAACCAAGTTACTGTAACTGAATCTGCCATGAGGGAATGTGTCAGGAGGTTATTGTGACCCTGATCTTTCTCCTGAGTGGATCAAGGAGTGAAGACACAACACCCACACCACACCCCTTCGACCTGAACCTTTCTAAATACAGATTACTTTACAACATAGCATGTGTTACGACCTGGCTCTTACAGCCGTAACAAAAGGTGAGACATGGAATGTCAAAATATGTATGAGTGTCAGTAGTATGGCTGTGGAAGTGGGTGTGTTGTGTGAATATGGGTTGTTGTGGAGTGTTGTGCAGTGTTGAATGTGTAAAACAAAAGAAAGAGCAGTCAGTCTGTGTCAGGAGTAGGCAAGCCGAGCGAGAGAGAAAGAGAGAGCAGGGCGGGTGCTGGAGTTTAAAGGAGCAGGATCACCTGGGACCGGTGATCCCACGCCTTTAAACTCCAGCTTTACAATCTGACCACGCCTCACTTAAGATGGCCATGGGGACTGTCACAACATGCAACACAAAACACAGCTGAAGCCTAACAGGGCAAATGTCAAACACACAACACTCGGGGGGTTGACCTTTTATCCTTTGGGTCACAAACAACTTTAACTGAGCTAAATAAAATTGTGGAATTATTTCAGGTCAACTTCCACTCATTTGTTTGTGTATCTTTAAAGTTGAGGTGAATGAGATCTATTATCTCAAAATGTATTGTCTTGCTAACAGCTATGTATGTGTGACCGGTGTTTTGGCATCTATAAATCTGACTTGTTACAGTACATAATGTGAGCATTACATGTTTTGTTCCAAGATGGGAACATTGTGTAACTCTTAGTTCAATGACACGCTGTCATTCATCTATGCTTTTGTTTTGCTGTATTGTGGGTCAGGCAAGAATCAAAGAAAAACACTGAACTTGTGGAAACAATATACAGTACATTTTATTAGGCGTGTTTGTATTTAGGCAATACCTATTGAGTGAAAATAGGTTTCCCTATGCACAGATAAGTGTGCAGATATGGTAATTTCTCAGACTTTTTCACACACAAACTAACTTCCCACACTAAATATAAACTATGTAAGTTCGTGACAGCCTTATCAATCTTTGAGTAGATAAGCCAAGAGCTGCAAACAGAGAATTATGGTTCTTGTTACTCTGTTCTTACCACATATAACACACAGTGAAGGATCGAATATTATAGATTTACAAGTTCTAAAATGGTCTAAACAGTAAGTATTTATTATTTACAGCATATAACCCAAGCCAACCCTTCAAATTGGTGCTCTTACAAATGAAAGACAACTCTTTGGTTTGAGAAGTCAGCTCAGAACAACTTATTTAACCCAAAGCCTCGTTCCTCTGATTTGGCTTTGTGTTCAGATAAAATCTATTCCATGCCCTACTAGACAGTGGGAAAGGGAATGCAAGCTACATTCCTATTAGGAGAGTTTATCTGAGGACACTGCCTTTCATTTGTTAGTGGGACAATAACATGACTTGTGTCCTGTAGACAAAGATGGCACAGTTCCATCTACCCCATGTGAGGTCTGATCACGATCTCAGTGTGATCGAAAATATGCTGTTAATGGATGACACCAAACATGGTGCTTCCTCACTTCCTCCTCCTCTTCCTCCCCTCCTGAAATCGTATGGTGCGACAACTGCGTGTGTATGAATAGGAGCAGAAAACAACGCCTCCGCAGCAGAGCGTTGGAGTAAAAAAGAGTGGCGTGGACGTCACGGTAACAGAGAGAGCGTGGGCAGAGGAAGCGGGGGAGTGTGTTCGTGGGAGAACTTCCAGTTTATCTGCCACAACATTTTCTCTATCAATCACAGTTGTAGCTCTGATGCTAACCAACTGCTTGAATGGCTTCATTCTGTTGCTGTACACTTGTAGTTATCAGACAGTCAAGGGAATCTGGTAACGCACTCTAACTCCAACTAGACAGAGAGAACAGAATAAACATTCCCGATGATTAACAGAAGTGGACAGAGTAGCCACAATCTGCTCTGTAAAAGTGCAAATAAAAGTAAAAAATATTCTCTGACATTCAGACTGTGAGATGTATGGGACTGTCAGAAGTTGGGCTGGCCATCCTATAGATGGTTAGCATTCAGGCTCTGTTGACAGCTAGCACTGGAGAATGAGAATGAGATTTGAGAAGAGAAACCCTGTAAATGAAGGAACCATGTGCAGATGTCTCATGTTTCATTCATCTACACTGATACCAGGAGAGTGCCATTCAGTGGAAAGCACAGTGGGAAAGGGGCAGTACTTGCACTGGTGCTCAGTATTCAGCTGGAGTGGAAGAGGAGGATGTGTGTGTGAACGTTGTGTGTATTTGTAGAAGTGTGTGTTATTTACTGATTACTATATAAACATTACATGCCAAAATCAACCAAAAATTAGCTGGTTATGGTTTGTTTTAGCTATTTGACACCAACCTAAACCATTGACCTGTGACTATATCCATGAAGAACAGATTGAATGACTATAATTTTTTGATGCATGACTAAAAATAATATACAGCAAACACAAAAGTGAAAATCCCATCCCATCTGGTCGACCGCAATTTCTCTTGATAACCAACGTGTAACACTTATATCAAATGTTATGCTCTTGTCACAGATGCACGACATGTGATTATTAACCTCCATGTTCAAGTTGCACGACACCATCTGACTTACTGTCACCTTCTCTTGTAAAGGTTAGAGTGGATCCACTGGCTCACTGCACACAGTGCATTGAGAGTTAGACTGTAATGTGATCAGACACATCTGTAGAAGAGTATCATACTTAATAGTAAATCATCTTTATGTGTTTCATGCCAAAATAACTCACTTAATATTCTAGGCAGAATATGTTTCACTGTGTTGGTTTGCTTCAACTACATCCTGAGTGAAGTCATCACTTACCTTAGGTACCATTAAGATGTGCTTCCCATGTTGAAAAGGAAGCACATATACTATATCCATGAAGAACAGAGATGAAGGTCTGTGTGCGTTGGTGTGAGTCTAACCAACTTTCCACTAATGCTCTCTAACAACCAAGTGAACAGTGAAGTTGTCATCCACTCAAACTGGGATTTTTCAAATGATCAGTGTAAGTACAACAGACTGCAGTGAGCTGACTGAAGGTATGCATGACTCATAATCGGGTGCCGAGTATGAGCAGTGGTTATCGGATCATATCATAGATCCTTGTTTGCTCTTTTGGCAAAGTTGTTGATTTTCTCCCTGTAGCTGATGAATTATTGAATGCAGCTATCATTGCACCAGCACACTCATATATTTACAGTAGTACTAGGCTTGTTGTGGCGTTAATGGGCCTTTCCATGAGACTCTCTATGAGGGCCAAAGTAGCACCTGCATCAACACAAATATACAATCATGTAACCACAGGCTTGTAGATGTGCTGTTGTTGTTGGCAGTGGGTTTGCTTTCACGAGACAGTTGTTTATCAAAAAGAGGTCCTAGCATGTCAGAAAATGTGCTTACACTTCGGTGACCCGTGCTGGCTCAACAGTATTACAGTGTGGCTGTCCCTGGGCGTCTCAGGAGGCTTTCCGATTAAAAACCTAATCACACATGTGCCCCCCAGTGATAACGCCAGTGAAGGATGTAACTGAATCTAAACATGAGCCTTTCCTGCTCACCACTGTTTCTTTATTCATGTGTGTTGGGGAGCCCTTGTGTGTGCACCGCTGCTCTTTTCCATCCTCACAAGCATTAAGAAGAACCTATAATAACTCATGAAACAGGGATCTCTTCCAGACATTGGATGCTCCAGTTACAGGATGGCTAGTTGGTTTTTTGATTAACTCATTGACAGTCACCTGTGTATATTATTAATACACAGACCCAACAAGATAGCAAGAAGAAGAATACTAATCTCAAGATTGCTGTTTAGATAGACAATGACAACAATATGCTCTTTGGGTGCCCGAGATGGGTGCAAAAAAGCGCTATGCCATATACCATTTACCGTATATGCTCAACTTTAGCCTGTGGAAAAATGTAAAAATGTCTGTACATGGAGAACCATCAGGCTTTTTTCACAGGGATTGCCTTTAATCTGGATTGTTTTTGACACAAAGGTAATAAAAAACACATTAACAAATTGAGAAGTCAGCATTAACCCTTTGATTTCCTTTATTTTAGCTTGATGCATAGTAAAACCTCACTTTTTAATATTAACTAAGAACTAGCGCCTTCCCTGACTCAACCTTCCCAAATGATCTGAGACAGACTCATGCTGGTTCTAGTCTGTATTTATTAAAGGGTGACAGACTGTAACCAAAGAACATGTATTGCTGTTGATAAAGACAAGTGGCACACAGTGGAAGCCAGTAGTAAATCCTGCTTATTTCAGCACTGCTCCACACGAGAGCTCCCCATTTCTTGCATATCAAGGCCCCTCCCACACACTGCCTGTCAAAGTCATCTCTGGAGGTTGCAACCTACACCACCATTGCCCTGAACCCAAAAAATAATCATCTCCCTTCATGCATAAATATATGCTTTCTTTGTATGTATAATGTATTTGTACAATAGCCAAGTGTTGTGAAAATGCTTTATTCTTTTCCACTCCTTGGCGTTTCACCCACTGTCATTATTTCCACTTTGGAGTCTTTCTTTTGATTGTTCTCAACTGGAATGAAATATGAATGGTCACATATAACAAGGAGCTGCTTTTTCAATTTCAAGCTGATTGAACTTGCTTTATTTTATATATACATATATATATATATATATATTCTGACACAGTCAAAACTGTACAGTATCTTATCATTCATACAGGCGCCTATATGTGCAGTAATGATGTTTGCACCTATAAGCTATTCATTAACCAGGCTGCACTCTTACCACCACTTTGAAACCTCATTACACAGAGAATTGAACAGTGAAATTTTGCAATGTAAATGTATGTAAATGAAGAGCTACTGAGTCTGGCGCCACGTTTTCTGTAGCCTGGCCATATACTGTAGCTGCAAGAAAATCCCCTTTAAGGCTGGCTGCTCTTGCGAGTTAAACCTAAAGATGAGGCTCTTTTATTCAATGCATTTGCGAACAAAATCATTATATCTGAAATCTAGATTCTGTGTAATATATGCACAATTAAGCCAGTCTCAATCAATTACGATGGTCTAAACTAATCCAGGGATTCATTATTGAGAAAATGATCAAGATCTTAATGTGTCTCCATAATTTGCTTATAGCAGCTTGATGTATAATGAAGATTCTCACTTAAAGCCATATTGTTATATTGGAATTGTTGTGAGCAAATCAGTGAAAAATTATGTCTTGTTTAAATAAAAAGCTTTGTGATTTCCTGAACATCTGGATTGCTGTGAGTTTTTATTAATTTTTTTGTCAAAAGTGGCGCAAATGGTGCATTAATTATAATACACTATACACTAGAAGGTAGAATAAATCCAAGCCATTAGAAACCAACAGTGCTTTGAATGCTAAAACGGAGCTCAAACCGTATTAAGCCTTACTTTAAATAATACTTGCATGAATGCATGAAATTTCCTCAAAATTTAAGAATGAAAGGCAGATTTCTTTTTGACTATGTGTTAATTTTTCTGCATTTGGTTGAGCAGCTGTGTATAGTTGTTTATTTCCCGAGGTTTGCCCCGGACATGAGGAGGCTGTTTCCTGTTCTCACTGCCAATCCGGTCCACCTCTTCACATCCTTACACCCCTGTGATAGCCAAAAAGCACTTGACTACTGAAGTCTACCCACACATGCTGCCTGTGAGTAATGGCTCCGGCGGGGGTTCCTATACTCCACTTTGCTGCGCTCATGTGAGATTAAAAACACGTGAGACAGTAACCTATTTCAGCACCTTTCTTTCTTTCTGATGAGCCTTGGTTCAAAGCTGATTGATTCATTCATTTTCAAAAGAAGATGGACATAGAGCACAGTGAAATGTTGAATATTTAAGAGCTGCAGCTTTGCGAGCGAGGAGGGAGGGAATAGATGGGGGTGCATGAGAGAAAAATGTGAAATATGAGAAAAGGGACAGCAAAGCGATATAAACTCCGTCCCTCTGTTTGCACCATAGACTATGTTACATATTCATGTGATTGAGCAATCGTTATGCCTACAAGTCTGTGATCATACACATTACCTATCACTTTTACTTTGAAAAGCATGCCACCATAACAGGTTGGGCTCATATCAATATTTCTAATACTGTCTAAAGGAAAATACTCTCATTTTTTAAACTATTTGCTTAAACGCTCTGTGGTGTTGGATAAATGTATTTATATGCTCAAGTGAATGTGCCTAGAATAGTTATTATGACCAATTCCTTCATTAAAACCTTTCTGTGCGTCCCCTGAATGCAACTCTTTGTGCTCTTTGTCTCCCTTTAGAATTCCATCATAATCCTATCAACATCAAATGTATTGGCTATCATGACTCAATTTAAACATGTTGCACTTCAAATAAATGTGTTACAGTGCTGCACTGTGCTCATAAAAGACATTTACAAAAAAAAAAAAATTTGGTTTCTGTCTTACATACTGTGACAATTTAACACAATCAGGAACCATGTAATACAATGACCATTGTAGAAGTTGCTGACTGGGACAATTACATGTGGACAAACTACATTTACCACCTTTGCTGTGGCCAAACAGTGCACATATACTGTATGTCAAGAAGTACACACTGAAATATATATATAATATGAATAGTGATTTTGACCTTTGACATTGTCAACATTTCATGCTTAATTTGTGTCACAATTAGCATTTACAAACAATTGTATTTACTCTTTTTAAAATTATGATGACAACAGAAACCCTTTGTACCTTTTAAATAATGTTTCTGGAAAATTGTGAACAAATAAGTGTCTTTTTTCAGAGATTTGCTGGAAAATTTATTACTTTATGAGTAATTTTACGATGATCAAGATATAAACAAACAGATATTTTGTTTACAAAAGTGTACAAAATAACACATGTATTATGAGTTTTCATCCTTCCAAAAGCCTATAGGCCATCTATTTGGGTTTGTCATTAAATTAACACAAACTGAACCTCTTATAAAGTTATGACAAATGTGTTCTTAGGTTAAGCTGGTTGTTTAGGAAAAGACAGGTTGAATTTATTCCCGTTACAAAAAGGAACACTCTGTACTGGTAAGGTTTTTTTTTTTTTTTCCAAATACCGAACATTTTCCCAAGAACATCTTTTAATACTACATGTTCTCATAATGTAATCACCATTTAGCTGCAGTACAAAGCCAGTAAAACACATGTCTCTTTATTTGACATTTGATATAAAACAAAAAGTAGACGTAATTTAAAAACAAGTTCTTCTGGCCCGGACCTTTGTGGAGACAGCAAGGCGAGGGCATCAGGTTAGGACGAGCATATTTTATTGTTTAGCGTTATGAGAATGAATCATGCAGAGTCCTGACAGCAGTTGCATCAGTTTCCTCAGACATTCTGGATATCGAGTTACATCTCACCTTTTTTCTTCTTTTTCTTCTTTTTTTTTATACAAAAATAGCTAAACTATATTCAAGTCCACATTGGACATTATTCGGGGGAGAAAATTTTAAATCCATAAGAGCTTTGGAAGCCCTTAAGATTTCACTTACATACTTACTTACAAAGTAGGTTTGCCCTGATATTGATACCAGTACTTGGTACAATATCAAAGCCTCACATGTTAGTACTAATTTTACATCTTCAGATACTGCCATGCAAGTATTTTAGAGTGTAGCACTGTGTGGACTTAGTTTACTGTGAATAAAAATGACAAAATAAAAAACTAAATAAAGTCAAGAGTCTCTTCTGTAATAAAAAAAAAAGTTTTAAAACGCAACGTTATTGATAGGTTGGACTCCCTTTTTTTTGAGCGGCTCTACGTCATTCTGCGAGATACCCCAAGAAAACACAGGAAGTAGGCACCAAGTTTTAAAATAAACTTCCGCTATGCTATCAATAAAAAAGGTATAGATGAAGTCAAAAAGAGAGCAGTGGCAGACACAGAGCAGTAGCAGCTGTGCTAACGCTTCTGCTGTAAATGGCTGCTTTTAAAGCAGACACAAAGCCCATGAGTTGCTTTCGGTGTAAATTGGGGATTCGGCTATTTGACATTATAAACCAAGAATGATCCTATGAATGAAAAAAAAATGCATATGTAATTTAGTATGAAAAACTTGTTTACAATCCTTTTTGCAGATTGATGTTGACATTGTAATAATAATAAATCTGCTGTGAATGTGGATTTTTAGAATTTGTCCTCAACAAGGTGGTGTTTGCTCGATTTTACAATATCTACAGTATTTTCAAATTTGTTATGTGGTTAGGTTTCAAGCGCTCACATTTGATTGGTTGGTCTATTACAATGGGTGGGTTTAGGCCGAGCCTCTCTCATGGAACCCCTTAAAAGGTTCTCGAGTAAGGGCTCCGCCATACAGCGATACCTCTGTCCACCAGAGGGCGGGCTCCAAAAGCAGAACTATATCGAGAAATCCAATGGCGAATTTTTGATTAATATGTACGTTTATGCTATCTGAAAACTATTGTTTTACCATGCAGTAAAAGCCGAAAATCACGGATGTAACCGCCATTTTATTGGGGACATCCATAATTTTACAATCATTGGTTTAGGCATAAAAATTGCACTTTGAAGGTTAGACTAAATGCAGCTTTTCACGTCAATTTCAAGTCAATCAAATAATTTTTAAATGTAGTTTTTGTTCTTTGGTTCTTTTTTTATTACAATATCTTGAGTGTTTTTTCAACACTGACTCTATGTAGACTTGTGTTGGTGCTCTGTGGGAAACACATTTTCTAGAATTATATAACATGCCAATTGAAAAGGGTGAAAAGAAGTGTCAGCGTGTCTTCTAGTTCAAGTGACACTAGAATCACTAACCAAACATAGCTCTGAAAAATCGTGGTTCTAAGTTGAGCATGACAATCAGCTTGTCTTTGCTTACTTTTTGCAGAGTCACCAGACACCATTTTAACATCTCAATACTTGAGCAGCTACATAGGACAGGATTAGATCAGCATATACTGTATAAGACAACATAGATACATTTTTATTGGCGTAAGAGTAGCCAGAATAGTGTGACTGGCTCCATAAGTCTGCAGATGACAAACTGTGCAAATACCGTTGCGTGCCAGGATCCTGGTACAGCAGTGAAGGCATGTGTAGACTTTGGACGATCTTTGATAACAATCTGAAATATATCCCGTCTTCCATGTGCAAAATAAGGTACCCACAGTGGTCTCAGCTTACTGGCGAGTTAAATGAGCTAGCTTAATTTTTTTCTCAACTTTGCGTGAAATGAAATCTATGGGAATTCAAGCACATCTGTCTTTAAATTTTTGAGCAAATATTATGAACTAAAACAGTCAAACATGGTACGTCAAAGAGTCTCTGGTTGAGTTGGGTGTTAGAGTGTGAAGACTAGAAGGCTTGACAATGCTGACTACAAATGTACAGATCTTCCATGGGTTTCAATGTAACTGATTAGAGTCTGCTTAGATTGGCTGGCTTTGAGGTTCTATGATCACACTGTTATGCCTGTGCTTTGATTGTGCCATATCTCAACAGTGAAACACACAAGTCTGTTCTGTTGGCATCTCTGCAAATGGATAATGTTTCCCTATACCTGTTTCTAAAATGTGGTTTAAAAACAGTTTTAAATTATGAATGACTGTATTAAAAGTTTTAAATTATGAATGACTGTATTAAAAGTTTAGTGAGGTACATCGCAAATATTCTGTCTGGCTATTTTTTTGGACAAAAGGAGTTCCTAGGACCTACCAGGCTACATTTGAAGTTTTTAGTTCTCCATCTTTCTGTTGTCCTTGTAGACAACCTTTCTTTAAAATGTTTTGGGCTTCCTTCTACCGTCACCCATACTGGCCTGATTCGATGGCCTCCTCCTTCAGCTGTTTCTGAAGTTTCTGACCATTATGACCACATTTAGGCCTGAGCCATAACTGTTGGCAAGGGCTCTTTTGTTTTTGCTATATATGCATTTCATTTTATGCATTAGCGACTAATTTGACCCCTGAACGTGTTTTTTATTTATTTATTTATTTTTTTAATCATTTAGTTGACGCTTTTATCCAAAGTGATTTACATGAAGCTTCCATTCACCACTAGAGGCAAGGTGGGTTAAGTGTCTTGCCCAAGGACCCAACGACAGTATAAACTGTGGAAAGAGGGGGAATCAAACCGCCTACCTTCCGGTTGAAAGACGACCGCTCTACCACTGAGCCATTACGCCCCATTGCCCAACTGAAAGTACTTTTAGAGACAAGAAATTTAATTCCCACATTCATACAACTTTTATATGAAACTAAAATTTGATTTAGTCATTGGTAAAATAACCTCCCTGAACATGAAAGCCTGTGACAAGTTACCCTTAACTGTTGCCGTGGCATGTTCGTAATCTGTTCCATTTATGAATGTGGTCAGAATATTTACTTGGTTGTATATTATTGAAACATAAACATCCAGCCTGGGACGCTGAGCAAAAACATGTGGTGGGACTTTGCAATATGATTTATTTTTATTATTTTCAGAATTTCATCATTGTTCATCCGTGTTTTTTTAAACAGCATTTATAAATTCAATACATACATGTACAATGCACAATGTAGGAGTCTTATCCCCTCAAATAGCTCAAATGCTAACCATTGCGTGTCGATGAAAACTTTTTACACCCCCAAAGTATCATTATGCCGTATTTACCATATCAAACTGAAATAAAAGCTACCCAGTAAATAAAGTTTTGCAATTTTATTAAGGTAAGTAAGTACAGTAAATGTAGTTTCAGTGGCAGAAAATGCACTTTTGAAGCCAACTGAAGATACTGCCAAATCCACAGGTGTTCTCATCCTCTGAAGTAGAGAGTTGGCTTGCGGAAGACTGTTTGAAGACGTTAGCAGGCTGTGTCGTGACGATAGCTGCAAAGGCTGGTGGTTGAGTAGATACTACAACAGGCAGAGCCCCGTAGATGTCACTGTCTTGGTCTGGCATTGTTAGTTGGACATTAGCAGCAAGTGCAACACAGTCAGCTTCTTTGGGAAACTCATTCACATCTGATCCAGCAGTGGTGACTGATTCTGAATCAGAGAATGGCTTCAGGTCAGTAGGAGGGTCAGTGGGTAGCTCAGTAGGTTGAGGCAGCCGAGTTATTGAAGCCTCAGTGTCAGTATCAGAATCGTCACAGAAAAGAGGAGGGCAGTTTGGTGATGATGACGTGGCAAAATGAGGCAGGTCTTGTGTCAAAGCTTCTGTGGGAGCCAGGGGAGCACACGCTGGTTTATCAGCAGGCTCTTCCTCCTGTAGTTGACCACTACTGTCTGGCTCTGGATCAGAAGTTTGCTCCTGGTCAGTGGGAGGTTCAGTAGGTAGCTCAGTGGGATCCAGCAGGCAAGGTGTTGAAGCCTCTTGGGAGACGGGGACAGCAGGAGAAACATCACTGGGAGCTAGGGGAGCACACGCTGGTTTATCAGCAGGCTCTTCCTCCTGTAGTTGAACACTACTGTCTGGCTCTGGATCAGAAGTTAGCTCCTGGTCAGTGGGAGGTTCAGTAGGTAGCTCAGTGGGATCCAGCAGGCAAGGTGATGAAGCCTCTTGGGAGACAGGGACAGTAGGGGGACCATCACTGGAAGGCGGGGTAACAGTGGCTGGTTCTTTGGCAGGCTCTTTCTCATCTAACAGTACTACAGCACTATTGTTTGGCTCTGGGTCAGAAGTTGGCTCCGGGTTGGTGGGAGCCTCTTGGCAGACAACAGGAAGATCTTCACTTTGACGCAGAGGAGTAATAGTTGTCTCAAACATCTGGCACACAACTTCTCCTGTTACAGCCGTGATATTTCGGAGCAAATCGATTGAGAAGCAGCCTAGCCTCTTGTCTAGGCTGTGCCCTGGGTACAGCTTGCTGATCCTCTCAAGGACAGTCAGGACCATTTGGTCTCGTACGGAGCGTGAGAAGGGGACCTGCTGGTCCATTGAGGGCAAGGTTTTGGAGACACGATCTACCACAGACTGAGTAAGGCCGATCGCCGCCATGCTCTTCTGTTGGGAAGGCATGTTGAGGAAGGCGTTAGATGGGGGCAACCAGAGGCCCTGGAAGACCTTAGGAGCCACATCCATCACAACCTCCCTGGGGTTCAGCCATCTAGTCGGGGAGGTCTCCAGGTGCCGATCAGCCAGGGTCCTGGCATAGGTCTGAGCCAGGGTGAGGAGTTTTGGATGTCTGTTGTAGAGCAATACAAAGTTTGTTTTAAATTCCTACATTACAGACACATTCCAAGAACTGCACAACTAACTTTTAAACATACTTACTGGAAACATGGAAGCATGTCTTCTGGAGAGAGGAGAAACCTTTTGGCTTCAAACTCAACATCTCTCATTCTGAGGCCATTGATCACGTCCCACATCTTAAATAACAAAGACAAACATGAAACTGTGTTTTACAGGAGTAATGCTTTACAATATAAACTGTTAGAGTTGTCGTCTTACCAGATTTAGAAGAGGCTTCACCTCATCATCCAAGTCATGAATTTCGAAATCCCATTGACTAAAAAAAAGAAACAATTTTAATACTACTACTCCTACTTTAACCCCCCAACATGAATTATATAAAAAGGTAAACTAGTTGAGTAATAAACTGTGTAACTCACATGACTCTAAAGGATTTCTTGCTTTGCTCAAGCAGCAGGTCAGACATGTCTTCAGCTGTAACCTCAGCTGGAAGATGGTTTTCCCGCTGAAGCTTTAGCAGTTCAGCCATTATTGCAATCTGAAGATCGAAAAGCAACACATAAGTTTCAATAGTTTTTTTAATGAACAAATATAATTTAATATTGCTTGTGATATATTGTTTGTTGATATTGTTGATAGTATTGTTATACTTACATTGGTCTTGTAGGATGGCAGATGCCAGCAAAGCTGAAGGGCTCGTCCATAAATAGGGGTAGTAAACAATACCTAATAGAAATTGATAGATATAATAAATATAAATAAAATAAAATACAGTCTGGTTTGAAATCTAAAGCAAAGGTTGTCATTTAAATAGAAGGAAAATTTTCCACTTACCTCAATAGGTTTGTAAAGGCCTCTAGTTTCTTTGAGAACCTCCATGGTACTTGCGACTTGCTGTATGTTAAAGTACAAAACAAACAAAGTAGCTTCAGGACAGTGAGAACAGAAAAATCAAGAGAGTATGGAAAGCAATGCTGCTGGGTTGAGTTCTGGTCACGAAATGATCTGAACAGTTAGTCTTAGTGACATCAAACATTCTGGAGTTCCAGAATACAGGCCACATTCTAAAGATCTGGGTGAAAGGTCACTTCATTGACCTAATGGCAAAGATTATATTTAATGATATAAATATAATGCTGTTTATACGTGTTTATGTGGTAGCTGGAGGAAATATGTATTTAAACTGCTTATTAAATTTAGAAAATACAGTATACTTGATCAAATAAGACTCCATGTAATAGAGTGTATGTCCTACTTGTTTTTATTTAGTTAGTTAGATAAAAATATTTTTATCTTTGTGATTGAAATTGTGTTTGTTGTAGGCAATTTTTTTTTATATGGCACAATAAATAAAAGGTGAATAAAATTTGGTTCCGATGACCCCTCAACATAACAGCCTATGACGACCTAACTATTCAAATCTCTGATACAAATGAATGGAAGGGGAGAATTTAGTTTGTCGTAACTTAATGAAATATGGCACACAGCCTAGGCCCCTGAGCAGAAAACCCTATGAGCCAGACCAACAGCCTGGTGGCCATTTTGGCTTGAACATGTGCTGACCCTTAGTCTGGAGCTTCAATCTTGCTCATAATCGACACAATAGAACAAAATCTATCAATTATGTCTTAGATGACAAAGATTTTTTTTAAATGTTTTTTTGACAAGGATTTGCTAGAACTTTGTCAAACACGCTTAGATTGCAATCTGACCCAACGGTCCATTTTGTTGTAATCATGACCTGAATACATATATACAACAATAAAACTACTATTTTGTAAAACACAGCTGCTCCCCTACAAACTTTGAATGGGAGGTTAAAATGTAGTTTGTCTAGGGCAAATTAAATTTGGTACACACCTCCCTGATTTCCTGATGATCCCTCAACATAAAAGCCTATGACGACCCAACTCCTCAAATCTCTGATACAAATAAATGGAAGTGGAGAATTTAGGTTGACGTATTCTAATGAAATTTGGCACACACATTCAACCTAGGATCCTGAACAAAGAAACATATTTGCTACATATCTAAAAACATTAAATTAGCAGGTTAGCATCGATAAATGTCATAGCTGTGAGCTTATGGCAGTATCAGTCATCAAGAGTATTATAATTCCTCTATTAAAGTTTTAGGGATTTGTTTTTAAATGGTAATAGCTGAATGATTATAAAGGTTTAATCAACCTCAGGAAAATCCTTTACAGCAACCTTGACTTTGACTGTATTAGCTAACTAACTAAAAGCGTATAAAAGGTTTAGCCTACACTCACTAACCTACCTATATTGATTTCTCCAATGGCTGCAGCTATTATGAAATACAAATTTGGATTGGTGTTGTTTATCTTCAATATAGATTTACTTAATTAAACGTGGCGTGTAATAGATAGAAGTTGTTTGCCAACCAAAATGGTGGCGGCAACAAGGGCCGATCATTGCTGCTTGCGGCTTTCATTTTTCTTTTTATTTGTAGTGTCAAGCATCCTAGACACAATTATGCAGCAGTTCTTAGGCAGAACCTTTGAGTATTCAGCCATTTCAAATTAGAATCTCACACAGAAGGGTGTGTCTGTAATTGAGCACATTTATACATTGTGGTTGCAGGAGAATTTGTAGAAATATAGTTTAGTGGAAAGTTGAACATTTAAAAAAAGGTTTAATTGACAAATTTCTAGAAATTCAAAAGCAAGAGAAATTCCAACATATCAATTGATTTCTAAAGCTGGTAATTAGCCCAGAAACTGACCCCTTAACAAACAACACTGTTACTTTCAGAAGAGAGGCAGCGCTCCTTCATTCCAACCTTCTCTACTTTCCAGCAGCATTTTGACCTGTGTTTGTAAAAGATATGTTACAAACAAACAGACTCGCCACAGGTTCTCAAGGAGGTCAAATTGGCCATGCAACCGACACATTAAAGTTATTCCACGGACGCCTGAGCACACGTCTGCTGGAGATTGGAGTAAACACCTTCCACCACAAATGTTCACGAAGAGTGGAGATTCACTGAAGGACACCTACACTGGCCTACTGTACTGCCCGACCATTAAACACCAGGAAAATATTGGCTCGGACTTCCCAAATATTTGGGTAATGGGCTTTACCTACCACTAAGCTCTTAAAATATGTATTAATTGATACGCACGCATAAGAGGCCGTCACACGCCTTTGCTATAAAAGAAGCTCATTAAACAGCAATTAGGAGTTTTGGTTAGCAAGTAATTATGGTTGCAGACAGCTTATACATTCTGGTCAGTTTAATAGGAAAAATATTAAAGTTTACTGAGATCTGGGTAGTTTAAATTTACACAGTACACATGAGGTTTGGATTATTGATGTCCAATCCAGGAATTGGTGTTAATATGTCTTGGGTAATGCCATTGACGTAAAATAATATTGTTTACAGTACAATAACGCAAAGTTGACTTTATCTATTGATAAATGGAGTAAAGAGAGAATCAAGTACAGACACTGTTAATCACACACACTGACTATGTACATTAGCTTACTGCTCCTTAATCATTGCCAGGCCGTCCAAAAGGAGCGGACCACGGAAAGGAATCAGACTTCCCATAACGCACAATAATAATTATAATCAATAATAAACTAGTCACCATTACTTTGTACCCTGCTCCTGAAGAATTAGTAAGAACCGATATGTGTAATTATAGCACAATAGGATCTAACTTTACTGCCACAATGATCTGTCCGCGCTCTCCAGAATGCTCCACGCCAGGACACAGCGCAGGGCATGCTACGTGCTGATTGTTTGCTTGTGTGTTTCAAGTTGTCAGCCAATAAACAGAGCGGGCCTCCAAATGCAGTCCTAGTGTCTCGTTGGTCTTTCAGCCGCAACTCATCAATAAAACACAAAACAGAAGTCCACCAGTCACACCAGGTACAAGATCAACCATATGTCTCTGACTACAAGCCTCTCAACGAAGTGAAGATTGTGCCCGAAATATCTACGTTAAAAAAAAGAATGTTTGATTGGTGAGTTAAGAAGTAGTCAACTATACTGGATGTTTAAATTGAAAATTTAGCAAAATGATTCTTTTCAATGATTTACAGCAAATCAAAATGTGGAACAAGGACTCAATTTGCGAGACATCAACCAAGAAATATGTACATAATAATTTAGTGACAATTTTATGCAAACTCAATCTGTTTTTGTTTTTTATATTTAAAGTTCATTGTAAATGTGCTTGTAAATTGACTCAAAGCTTATTAAATTATTGCTATATTGTATTTTCTCTTTTTAGTGGTGCAGGGCAAATGTCGTGGGAAGAATAATGAAGTTAGCAGCCTGTGGCTTTTTCAACATCCACCTTGAAAAGCCACAGGCTGCTAACTTCAATAACCTGACTGCATCATTTGAGCAGTCAAGCGGGTTTCCACATCGGCAACCCACAAGTCTGGTAATCAACTAGATCTTATCTACATAAGATACTGCTCCACTCGGCACACTCAGGTCACGCAACTGCACACTTCTGATCATTTCTTAATTACTCTCGACCTTGACCTAACTTCTCCAGACACTGCAATTGTTTTACCGCTGGTCACTTTCCGACGCAACCATTCTGGGTTAATCAACTCACCTGACTCACGCACTCTCTTTAAAACCTTTTCTGCCCTCCTTTGTCCGCCTGCTCCCCCACCTTCATCGGATTTAACAGCTGATGATTTTGCGTCTTTCTTTGTAAAGAAAACGACCGCCATCAGCAGTCAGTTCTCTGCGCTACCACCTGTCGAGCTCATTCAGACCCCTGATATGTGTTTGCTCACTTCCTTTCTCCTCTAACTGAAGCAGATGTTTCCAAGGTCATTAGTTCTAACCACCCTACTACCTGCCCACAGGATCCCATCCCCACACATCTCCTTCAGGCCATCTCTCCATCTGTTGTGCCAGCTCTCACCCACATCATCAACTCATCTCTCTCCACTGGGTCATTCCCCAGAGCTTCAAAGAGGCCCGCATCACACCACTATTGAAGAAACCCACTCTTAACCCTACACTGCTAGAAAACTACAGACCGGTTTCCCTCCTTCCCTTCATTGCCAAAGCTCTGGAGCGAGCTGTGTTTACTCAGCTCTCATCCTTTCTCACACGGAACAACCTCCTGGACCAGAACCAGTCTGGGTTCAAGAGCGGTCATTCCACCGAAACTGCCCTGCTCTCAGTCATTGAAGCTCTGAGACTGGCAAAGGCAACATCCAGGTCATCTGTACTCATCTTACTGGATCTGTCTGCTGCTTTTGACACTGTTAATCATCACATCCTCCTGTCTTCTCTCAGTGCGATGGGTGTCTCTGGAATGGCGTTGCAATGGTTCAACTCTTACCTCTCGGATACGTCATTCAGAGTATCCTGAAGAAACGAGGTCTCTGAGTCCCAACATCTCATTACAGGAGTTCCACAGGGCTCAGTGCTTTGACCGCTACTCTTTTCCATATACATGACATCCCTTGACTTTGTCATCCAGAAGCATGGCTTTTCCTATCACTGCTATGGAGATGACACTCAACTCCACCTGTCATTTCAACCTGACGATCCGACGGTCTCTGCTCGCGTCTCGGCATGTCTGAGTGACATCTCACTTTGGATGAAGGACCATCGCCTGCAGCTGAACCTTGCAAAAACAGAACTGCTTGTGATTCCGGCCAATCCACAACCTCTCCATTAAACTAGGCCCATCAACTATTACACCGTCCAGCACTGCCAGAAATCTGGGAGTGGTGATTGATGATCAGCTAAACTTCACAAGTCATGTCGCCAGCACCACCCGGTCCTGTAGATTCATCCTCTACAACATTAGGAAAATTAGACCTTTCCTATCAGAGCACTCTACGCAAATTCTAGTCCAGGCTCTTGTCTTGTCCAAACTGGATTATTGCAATGCTCTACTGGCTGGACTCCCTGCCTGCACAACCAAACCTCTGCAGCTGATCCAGAATGGAGCGGCAAGAGTAGTCTTTAATGAACCGAAGAGAGCGCACGTAACTCCTCTATTCATTAGGTTACACTGGCTCCCGGTTGACGCCCGCATTAAGTTCAAAGCTATGCTCTTGGCCTACAAGACCACCACTGGTTCTGCACCCTCATATTTTCACTCACTAATACAGACCTACGTTCCTACCAGATCCCTGCGCTCTGCAAATGAACAACGTCTGGTGGTACCGTCCCAAAAAGGAAAAAAATCACTCTCACGAACCTTCTCTGGATCTGTTCCACATTGGTCGAATGATCTACCTGCTGCTACAAGATCAGCAGATTCTGTAGCCATCTTTAAAAAACGCCTGAAAACACATCTCTTCCGTCAACATCTGACTGACAAACACTGAGTTCTACTTCCTTTCTATCGATTTCTTTCTTCAAAAAAAAATAAAGAAAATAAAAAAAAATTCAGTTAAAGTACAGATACACTAGGTAAAATATTACTTCAGTAAAATCCAAAGTACTCCCTTTTAGCTTTCACTTGAGTAAAAGTACAAAAGTATTTGCCTTCAAATGTACTTAAGTATCCAAGTACTACCATTTATTTATTTATTTTGGCTATAATGCCCTTATAATTTTTGTCAGTCTCTTGCTTAAAATAATTTAATATGCTTTTTGCATGTCATAGATGTAATTGATTTCAATAAATCTAGTGATATATTTAAAAATTATTCTTAAAGTAGATCACTATGGACCCTCAGACATGACATGCAGGAAAAAAATAAGCTAAATTGTGCGCATGATTTACTAATTTGTTCCCTCGAGTTTCAAAATTATGCACATAATTTATAAATCAAGGAAGCGAAATAGTAATAGTAATAGTGCGCACGTTTTAGTAAATCATTCTGGGGGAAAACACAGTAATGTTAAATCGTGTACAATATTTTTTTTTGCATGCCATGTGCAGGGCTCTGTACATCACAGTCTTTGAAAGCTGAACTTTTGAAAAGAACGATCTCGGATTATAAGCAGCACTCCACTCCACCTTTCAACTGTTTAGCATCATAAGCTGCATATAAAACTAGTCAAAATGTTATTTATATTCTACCAAAAGTGTTAACATCAATCGACTGTCATTTCACAATATCAAATCACTCAGTTTAAAATAAATACTACAAACGTTGGTGAAACCACTAACTAACGTTAACTTAAACACAATGGTGTGAGCTACTGTTAGATTACTCAATAAAAAATGACCACCAGAATGAAAATGGCTTACTTCAATGTGTTTCCTAAGATTGGAAGGAGAATTCCAGTACGAAGAAATTTTACAGTTCCGAGGCAGGCAAAGAAGGCAGTTGAAAATGAAGGACTCGTTTTTTCTTTTCAACGACTTCAAAATAACACTGGCTACAGATGTTGTGGCACTGGCACTTTAGATTCAGGAGTTTGTGATTGTTCCATCCTAATGAAGAGTGAAGACAATCGGCACTCTCAGAATGATATGCTGTTGCACTGACGCACTAAATAAGCGGTAACCAGACCAAATTCAAAACAGAGCGCGCACTGTTTCCTGATTGGTGGTTTGCTGCGTGATTGCCCTCTTCAGTTTTTTTTCTATCCACTCATAAATAAAAAGGAACGACTATTTTTGCAAAATGTAATTGAGTAAAAAGTAAGATATTTGACTTTGAAATGTAGTGAAGTTAAAGTAAAAAGTATCCCCGAATGGAAATACTTTACATTTACTTTGTTACTGTCCACCACTGGCTTTGTATACTGCGCTGGGTTTAAACTGACTAGTTTTTTGTGCACTTAAATCAAAAACAGTTTTACTCTAGAACAACAACAACACCTGAATGGAAGAATGAACGACTCACCTGAGCCTTAACAACTCTCACATCAGGAGTAACACTGCCCTTTCAAGGTAACGACTATGAGACCAGAACAGCCTGGTCCAATCAGAGTTAGTTTCAGGTCGAACCCCTCCCTCTAGAAATAAAGCATAGCTCTCTTATCAGTTGAAGAATTTAAAAAAGGTTTTTTGGAATCAAAACGTCTTCACCTTGAAAACTTGAAATGCTTGATTCCTTGGTTTTAACCTTTTTGTATTTACACTGATCATAGACAGTATAGGTTCTGAAAATAACTCAACACTTTTCAACCAAAAATGAGAACTAAAAAAAAAAAAAAAATTTAGAGAAGAAATGCAAAGATAAACTGACAAGAGATTCCAATTTGATGGTAGTTTAACAAACTACAGTTTTATCATGTTTTGCAGCCTGTGGTCATGTTAGGGCCTACCCAAGCTGCTTTAGACATGAGGCATGATGGGACACCCTAGGCAATCACCAGTTAATTGCAGAGCCAACAGATACATACAGACAAATATACTTCATTGTTGTTGAGATTTGAAAGGGCAGTGCGACTCCTGATGGGAGAGTTGTTATGCTCCTGTGAACTATTAGCATCACTGCTCCCTTCAGGGGGTAACAATAAGTGTGGTTTCAAAACACTGTTGTAAATAGCTGGTAACTGCTATCTGAGGCCTCCACCTCTGTTGAGCTTCTCCATTTGAACGAAAACGGCTTCCTTCACACCTCCCTCAAACCATCTGGCCTCTCTGGCCAGGATCTGGACATTGCTGTCCTCAAAGGAATGCCCTTTCTCTTTGAGCTGGAGGTGGACTGCAGACTCAGGTCCACCAGGATTGGCTCTTCTATGCTGACACTCTTGTGAAGCTATTGTCGTGTCTCTCTGATAAACCTGTCACTGCAATCTTCACTGAACAGCATAGACTATATTGCTGTTTGTGGGTGGGAATCTTGTCTTTAGGAGGGACCCGTTTGAAGTATTGCCAGGTTTGAAGTATTGCCAGGTTTGAAGTGAACAGGAATGTTGTGTTTGTAAAAAAATCCTTTTTCGAATAAACCAGACACAAAAGAGATGACTATACCCTTCCCTTTTGTCCCTGGTTTCTGTCTGGAACATAAACACAAATGTTTGTCGACTAATATAGTGACATCTGATATAGTGACATCTGATCAATGACGCATGCTTTCATGAACTGTGACATCAAGGAAACAGTGAGACAATCATTCTGTCGCACATGGCACTGCATGCAGTTATAAACCGTAACCTTTGGCGTTATATGTGTCTAACTGCTGGGAGCAACCTGGACCAGAGCTGTGCCTGCTCTTGTGCTTTATCTGGTGAATTCTTTGAAGAGCGTCTATCAGAATCTTGGTGAGGTCATGAATGTCCAAATTACAATGTCCTGTGGCAACAACAAACACAACAAGCACATGGTTTCATTCAATATAAACCCTTGGCTGTGACACAAAGCAGCTGCTGGCTCGTGATCTGTAAACGCCTTATACAGCCTGGTTAGTTATATCAGATGTCGCAGCTATGCAGAATTTCTTTTTCCATTCTGAGGCCTAAATCCTCGTTTCCTCTGTCAAATGTCTCTCAAGTGACCATCTGTAATTGGATTTTAGTCCCCTGCTCCCTTTTGATTTTATCTGTGGGAAACAGGGACAAAGTTGCAATCTATTTAGCTGGAGAAGAGGTTAATGGTACTTAATCTGGCCCTAAAAACAGGAAGTAATAATATCAACCGGCAGGATCAGAAGCATTAGCCTAGAGTTAGCCTAGCTGTTACAGGCGGTTTAGAAAAATACGTTCTTTTTTTTTCCTGATCTGACTTAGAGAGCATGTCCCTGAAAGTAATGCAAACCTAAAAAGCTTAACAGTAGACCTATACATTTTTACACATTTGCTTTGTGTAAAAATATTCCTGTTTGCTTTATTCAAGTTAGGTATACTTTTTTTTTTTTTAACCAAAGACTTAAAGAAAGGTTGAAACAAAGGCATCTGGTTGGTTTCCCATAAACCTCTACTTGGGGTTTCCTGTCTTCACAAATAACCACTGCGCAGTCAAAGAAACTCAGGCAATTATCTATGGCATTTTTACGGGTGATTTTGAATGATAACCTAGTCCAGATGCCTTTGCTTTAACTTTTCTTCAAGATGACCTGGATGACTGAGAACCTTCAAAGACACCAAAGACGCAACTTACACATTTTTATTAGTCTGCAAAAAACACTGACAATTGCATTTGGCAGACAAACCGTATGGTGCATATGTTTTGAACCAAACAATTGACAAATGAGTCTAAGTCTGAGACTAATCACAGCAGAAATCATTACTCAACCCCCCACACATTCAAACTCAAATTAGTTTTTTTTTTCACATGATCTGTATTGGCTTTGTGAATTCCCTTTAGATGAATAATGTAAATGACAAAATTATAATACGAGAATTCACATCAGCCCATGTGGTCCTCTCCCTATTGCCCACATACATCATCCCACACACTCTTTCTGCATATTTAAACAAGACACAAGTAGAAGTAACAACTCATTACAACAGACAGACAGCACTGTTTGTCTCACATTTCAATTAGATTCACAATTGAAAAGGAGAACTATGTCACAACCCACAGAAATAAGCCATTGTATGTGTATAGAGCGGTATAGCGCAAAAAGGGGTCCAATGTATCATTGTCATTTAAATCAAACCATGAACATAATTATGACAAATGACTGATGGCGGCATTATGGAGTCTGAATATTGTATGCTTTCATATCTTTGAAATCAATGTGAGGGGGCTACAATTTCTGATGGTAGTCTGTCTTACAAGTGGCCACCAGAGTCATCTGTTTGTGTTCATGAATAAATATGTTGTCTGTGCATATCTTCTGCCTACATAAACATTTTGTCACTAGCATTTCTTTCTGGTCAAATGAGCAAACTGGGGCTTGGTTTTCCTAATCTTATTATTTCCTAATCTAATTTTATCTTTTCTAATGAACATATTATGTATGTCTCAGTGACATATGAAATAAAACAAAATAGAAATAGTTAGGTATGAAAATAGAGCCAGGCTGCAGAGAGGCAGAGTGATTAGAAAAAAAGGTTGTGGTTTTGATGTGGCCACCAATGATCCTCAGTCTAACTGTGTGTCTCTAAATATAAGCCCTGCGATTAGCTGTCAATCATCCAAGGTGTATCCCACCCCATGACCCAAACAGTATGAGCAGTAGAAAATGAATGAATGAATAATACAGAGCCATTAATATAGTTGATAATTAACGACATAATGTCATTTTTGCACACCCCTTTTCTGGAACTATTGACTGGTACAGATTAATCTAAAATTGATTGCCCGTGATTCTAATGAGTTTGTTAACTAAAGTAATTATGGCCACATGTGGTAATGTCCAATAACAGAAAGATCCCATTAGTGCATGTTGTTGTTCCTCCAGGTCGGCCTGCATCCAAATCAATCAGCACAAAAATTAAGGAGAAGAGAATTTTCTATTTCACATTTGCCATATTGATTGAAAAATCAAGGCAATCATTGTGGACAACATGAGATTTAACACAGCGATCTATATGGCATGTGCAGAGAAAACAAGTTCTATTACCCTCGCCTGGTAACCACATTAGAAACAGTATGAGCAATTGAAGGATTACTATGTAACATTGTTTACACTTCTGAGAGACTTATGTAGCCGACCTCAAAGTAAAAACAACTAAAACACAATCAAAACTGATAAAAGGAAGACATTTAGGCCTCAAACATCAAAACAGCATAATAACCCAAGTTAATCTGTTTTGGTTCTGTGGTGTTGGGAGAGATGTTTGGCTTTAACTGGATCCCCATCTATAATCTGTCCATAATCCGATCTCCTTAGATTGTCTATTTTAATCTGCATTATAAGCTCTTATGAAAGTAATTGTGGCACACGGTGACACTGCAGTGTTTTAGCACATGTAATGACTGTGATTGTGACTCAGCAAATGGGCCAGGTAGTGCTGTTGGTACAGAATAAGTGGTTTAGGAGTGGCTACAAATAAATACCTACCTGTTAAATGTAGGTTCACTTTGTACTTGTAACATCTCTAGAGTTGTTAGTCTTACAATAACAAGACGAGGCACCAAAATATGTGTGTAGCAATTATTCTTCATTGTAAGCTAAATGTTAAAGTTATGGGGCACCAGTCAGAAGACAAAAAGACAACTTAAAAAAGAAGCCTAATATAAATCTGAACATAAGTTTGTTGTCAGTCAGGGGTCATAACTTCGAAGTGAAACAACCACACCCAGCATAGACTATGAGAAATAAATATGCAGTTTGAATCAGAAATAAATTATTTTTTCAAGGATTGAAATAATAATGTGATATGAACTTAAGGGATTTATTTAAAAATTCTGTAGTTTATTAATTTAGATAAAGGTTTAAAAAAGTTATGTTAAATCTGGCAATCTGTTTAATTATACAGTATGCCCAATGCTGAGTAAATTACAAATTAAGAAATATTACTGTTTTTCCGACGAAAACAATACAGACATATCACAGGGCACAGTTTATGAGGCATTTTCTATTGTTATTTTATGGACAACAAATTTGCGGAAACTTAATATTAACAAACAAGGAAGCCTCCTCATCCTTATGGAGATATCTGAGCCCTGAACATTGGCTTCCCACTCTGCCACTTCTATTTATACAACTAAAGGAAACATGCACTCCCATGGTTGCCATTGGACTTAATCTATAACTCAGAGGTTATTTGAGGGACACATCATAACAGAATGTTGCCTGATCTAACGTATCCCGTGACAGTGTAGTTAAATCACTGCTTGTGTTGGCATAATTGATCTTGAGAGGGCATTGTAATTGACCTTGCCTGGAAAGACATGGTGGTTTGGGTGCTGAGCCAGCAGTGTGGTGATCTGAAGGAAAAATGGATAAAGGCTACTGCAGGTGTGTGGAAGAGGTATGTGGTCATCTAACCTGTTGAAATGAGCACAAGTATTAATCTCTACATTGTTTGGCATTGATTATTACTGTAAATGATTTGTGTTTCGAGAGCCACACTCATAACAACATGGACATATAATCTGTTATCTCTCCAAACACTCCAAACACTGTAACTCCATCCCCTCTTCTAGGCCGGAAGAACTGTTTCATCATCATCACCAGCAACAGCAACAGCAGTGATGCAGTTCATCTTTACGCAAGTCCAGGCCTTGACGCAATGAAAACAAGGGATTTTCTGCATCACTGGCCTTTTTTGATAGTGTTAATAATGCAGCCTATACTCTATATGGGTGCTGAATCAGCTGTAGCCATATGGTTATGCAATTTTTGTGTTATAAAAATATATTATCGCGTAGGCTACATGTAATGCGAGTGAGACTTATTCAGTAGAATTATAATGCACCAAATATTGAATATAATGTCACGTAACGCTTCTTCTGACGGTCGGGTTCACCTTTGAAGCAGGTGAATTCATGTCAACCAGGCAGACAAGTGAACCTACAGACCGTAACATTTGGATTGTATTAGGCTAAACATTACTACAGTGGACTGCGATGGTAGCGGTCATTTTGTGCGCAGTCATGTTTTAGTTTGATGCTTTAGAGCTGGGTTTTATGTGTTTTATATAAATCCTACCTCTGGTCTATAAATAGCATGCATGTTTAATCCCACATTTTTTCAATGATAAGAACCAAGTGAAAGTAAGGCAGCCTAGCCAAAGCTGGAAACAGAAGATGTGCTATAAATAAAACTGGCGTCCTAACTGACTACGCACAAACGAGTCGGAAGAGGGCAGTGATAGTAGGAGGTCTTTTCCTCTTACTCAGCTCTGCTCTGAACGAGGCCACCTCACTCCTCTCCTCCCGTTTCCACCAATGAACCCAATGAGCTGAGCGCGCACCGCCCACTGTCGGCGTGTGTATTTTTTTCTTCTCCTCTCCCTTCTCTTTTTTTCGTCTACACCAGACCTGGATGTGTAGTTCGTCACATGTTGTTCCTCCTCCTAGGTTCCGACAGCAGCAGACATGTGTTATTTATTGCTCAGCTGGGAAGACGAACGAACGCACTACCGGCTCTTGTAGAGAAGTAAAATATCAACTCAACGAAAAGGAGCATTGTGTCTGAAAGTGAAAGACGATAGAATGGCGAGTCCGCCAAACACAGGAGATCAGCCGATATCAAGCAGTAATACGAGCGCTAACGTGAAGAAGTGTGGCTATTTGAAGAAACAAAAACACGGACACAAACGCTTTTTCGTCTTGAAGGAGCAGAGCGATGGATACCCTGCGCGTCTGGAGTACTACGAGAGCGAGAAGAAATGGAAAAACAAGTCGACCGCGAAGAGAGTTATACCGCTGGATTCATGTCTGAATATCAACAAGAGAGCGGACGCCAAACACAAGTATTTAATTGCTCTTTACACCAAGGACGAATATTTCGCTGTGGCGGCAGAAAACGAGCAGGAGCAGGAGAGTTGGTACCAGGTTTTAACGGATTTAATGGCAGAAGGGAAAGTCTGCGACGGCTCCGCGTCAAACTCTGCGTCCTCGCTGGTTGGCTTTGACGAGGCGAGCTACGGTGTAATAACGCCGGTGTCCGCCGCCTATAAAGAGGTATGGCAAGTCAACCTTAAGTCTAAAGGCTTGGGGCAAAGTAGGAATCTGACCGGGGTGTACAGGCTATGTTTGTCTAGTCGGACTATCAGTTTTGTCAAGATAAACTCTGAGGTCGCCTCCGTCATTCTCCAGCTGATGAATATCCGGAGGTGCGGCCACTCTGACAGCTTTTTCTTCATTGAGGTGGGTCGGTCTGCAGCTACGGGTCCCGGGGAGCTGTGGATGCAAGCGGATGATTCTGTGGTTGCGCAAAACATCCACGAAACTATCTTAGAGGCGATGAAAGCCATGAAGGAGCTGTCGGAATTCCGTCCGCGCAGCAAAAGCCAGTCATCCGGCACCAACCCTATCTCTGTGCCCACACGGCGGCACCTAAACAACCCACCTCCCAGCCAAACAGGACTACCCCGCCGGTCACGCACTGACAGCATGGCTGCCACTTCACCCGTGAGCAAATTCTCCTCCTGCAGAATACGCACAGCCAGCGAGGGCGACGGCACCATGACACGCCCCTTGTCTGTGAATGGGAGCCCCCTAAGCCCTGGGGTGCACCGGACCCCCCTGAGCAGGTCCCACACCGTCACAACACGCCCCAATCGGACATTTGAATCTTCTTCCCTCCAGCACAGTAAGTCTATGTCGATGCCACTTTCCCATTCCCCACCCATGGGCACCTCAAGCCTTGTGAGTCTATCCTCCTGTACTGACAGCAGTGCACCTCGCCCCTCCAGCTGCAGTGCCTCCTTCTCGGGCTCCCCCAGTGATGCTGGATTCATGTCCTGCGAGGAGTATGGCTCTAGTCCTGCAGACATGCGGGATATCAGGTTACCCCTTACTTTGCGCAGCAACACCCCTGAATCCCTCAGAGCAGATACCCCCCCATCCAGGGATGGCAGTGAGCTGGATGGCTACATGATGATGCACAACCAGAATGGCTACCGCCGCATCCCAGAACTGGACAAAGCTTATCGCAAACGTACATATTCCCTAACAACCCCTCGTCAGCAGAGGGGACCTCCACAAGTGTCTTCAGCCTCACTGGATGAGTACACTCTAATGAGAGCCACATACACCAGTGGGAGCCAGGCCACTCGTCGATGCCACACTGCTTCTCCTAAAGGTACATATTATGAGGATTACAGGCCTGTCCAAATGGGCTCTGATAACATCACAGGTGATAATGGCTACATGCCAATGATGCCAGGTGTGGCACCTCAAACGCCAGGGCCTAAAGATGACTCCTACATGCCAATGAGTCCCATGTGTATCTCTGCTCCGAAGCAGATCATCAACCCACGCTCACACTCCTCTTCAGCTGCGCTTCCCCCAAGCACAGACTCCCCTGGGAGTGTCTCACTGGAAGACAGTGGCTACATGCCCATGTGGTGTGGGGCCAGGATGTCAGTGGAGAACACTGAGGGAAAGCTATTGAATGGAGATTATCTGAACATGTCTCCAGTGGACCCGCTTGTGCCTTTCACCCCCTCTGACTACATCCTCAGTCCCACAGGTGCAGACCTCCACCCCCTGCAGCTTCACAGACAGCCTTACACTCACAACTCTCTGCCCCGCTCACTCAAAGGCCCATTGCAGCACAAAGGGTCCACGGACTCAGATCAGTATGTTCGTTATGTCTTTACAAAGACAGCGAATAGAAGAGGAGTCCAACTACTGTCCTGTTTCTCCGGGAGATTCTTTAAACAAAGCCTCTCCTGGCACACTGTCTTCAACAACATTTAGAATGGCACGAGTAGAAGGGGGACTGGGCCTTAGAAGTAGGTGTCGGCCCACTCGGCTGGCTTTGGAGTCTCTGAGAACTTTACCCTGCATGAGTGAGCACCCCCTCCCATCAGAGCCCCGCAGCCCAGGCGAGTACATCAACATAGACTTTAGCACTTCCAACTGTGATACTACAACATCCCGAGCAGCCTCAAATGCTGATGCAAGCCCCCTGAATACCCCAAAACACAGGCCTGAGCCTTTGACCTGTCCTAGTCTGCACAATGGCCAGCAGGGGGTCAATAAGGAAGCAGACATAAGTCTTGAAGCAGAGGAGAGGGAGGAGCATCTTCTCCAGCAGCAGGTGGGTTGTCAGTCTGTCCCAGTCAAGGACGATTACACAGAGATGACTTTCCCCTCTGACCCCCTACCTGCTCCAGTTCCTACTAGTCCTACCACCTGTGTCCAGAGACTCAGCCTTGACAACACTATAGTGGATGAGGTTCCCCCAGCGCCAGTTGACTCCTTTCTCCTAGGGGGTCCATCATTATCTGTCAACCTTTTAGATCCGCACAGAGGTGCCAAAGTGATCAGGGCTGACCCTCAGGGCAGACGGCGGCACAGCTCTGAGACCTTCTCCTCTACCACTACAGTTGCACCTGTGTGTCCTTCGTTTGCACATGACATTAAAAGGCACAGCTCTGCTTCTGTTGAGAATGTATCCAGAAGCGTTCGTGCTTCAGAGGGGCCTGACATGGAATATGGCACCCCCATGTGCAGGGAGACGTCAGCCGGTTTTCAAAATGGACTTAACTACATTGCCTTAAACTTAATGGAGGGAAACCTTGGAGCATGTGATGGACTCCTAAGGTTCAAGGCTGCATGTGGCTGCAAGGGCAGCATGAATGGATACAACACAAGTCCTTACGCCAGCCTGGGATTCCAGGAGACCGCTACTGCTGTGAAAGGTGAGCATTTTCCTACATGTCACAAACTTGTTCAAGTGTTCATTCACAAATAGTAGACATGTGCCTCAGGGCTACTATGTTCACAGCAGAAAGATTAGAAAGGCTGCCTGTTGCTATGGTGCTTCTAAAGTAATTTTCATTCCACTACTGGAAATTATTATTATCTTACAGAGGAGAACCCAGAAAACAAAGCCTCATTTAATGTGTGGAATCACAACAAACTCATCTAACATCCTGACTGCTAATTAAATCGGACAGATAATACCTGTCATTTGTTATGGCTAGATATGTGGAAGTAATTTACTTTTATGTTTTTACAACAAACAGTCAATGGTTTATTAACAAAAAAGCTGATTGAATATGCTTTAGTGTTTTATTGTGAAATTTAGGAGGTGCTTAGGTAGTTTTATTGAGGCTAGCTTGATACTACTGCTGCTCTGTTTGTGTGAATGGGCTGTTCTGGCTCTTAGTGACGCAGATACATTACAACGTCAGTGTTTCAATATCCACTGACTCTGATCCAGTGACGCATGAACCAATTTGCCTAAAGGAAAATACTTTATATTAGTAGAAATGGCTTGGGAAACTGTTTTTCTATTTGATTTCAATGTTTCATGGGAATGTAAGGGCCGTGAACAACAACACTTTTCACCTTATTTGTAAGGTGTGCAGATTATTTACTGGAAGAGATGACCTAACAGGGGCATGTCAGAAGTTGCTGTTGTTTGAAAAAAAAGGGCTACAGTGAGTCAGAGTTCTGTGAAATACAAGACTTTAATTTCTATTTTGTCTTCCATAACTAAGTTTGTGTCTTTGCTTGGCTCTCATTCAGTGAGCGTAGCAGTCAGAGTGACATGGCTTTGGTGCAAGTCACTGGGTTCCCCAGAAAAACAAGTGAGTCAGTTGTTTATCAATTGTCAGGTACTGGGTTTCAGGACTGGAATGCGGGCAGTGTGCAAAGATTGCTGGGAAAGATGAATGCTCACTTGTTTTTGAAACATATTGGGATAGACTCAGAAAAATGGAGGATGGGGGATTTTTGTTCATTGTAACACCAATGAAACACTTTTCTATGGTGCAGGATATCTACTCACTATTGTTTAGTGTCAACACATATGACTCCGACACATGTGGCTCCCAAACACCTACAGTGACCCTCCCATTCCCATTGTCTCTGTCTCTGTTGTCTCTGTGTCCTAGCACCTTTTATGTTTTTGAAAATAATATGCAAACTCTGAAGCTTGGTGGACAAGTTTGTCAAAGGTTATGAAAGCAGAAGAGGAGGAGGGAGGGAACAATGTTGATGAAGGCTGGATGGTTTCTTTTGTTTCCCAATATCAACCAAACTGAGGTGTTCACTTAAAAGAGAAAGATATGTGGAGTAAGAGGACAAGACAATAAATCTGTATTATTGTGATAATGAGAGGTCCTTGTCTAACATTTTTTTGTGACACATCTTTTAATGAATCTAAAAAATGTAAGCAATGAAAACACCTAGCTGTAGATGTGTTATGGTAAGACGACTAGTCTTTCTACATTCCCATGAGAAAAACTTTTGCTCTTCAGCTAATATGCTTCTGCATCTGCAGTAGTTTGTTTGTGACATAACAATGAAAGGTTAAGTCCGTTAGCTGACAGGTGACACGGCTGTTTTTCTTGGGCTTGACATGAAGAGCACTCGTGAAAGAGGTTGAAGGAAGGAGGAAGGAGGAGGGGGGCTGTTGTTTAGTTTGCACTGCACACCTTCTGGCCTAGCTCCCAATGTCAGCTTCTTGACCTTTGAACCAGTAATGTTATATATATTACTGCACGTTAATAAGATGCAGTGAAAGAAAACAAAGACATAACGCCTTTACACACCTTCATTTAAAGAAATACTGTAGCTCAAAGAGTCAGCTATTTTTAAATCTGCTCTATGCTTCTATTTAATGTTTCTTTAAAGCTATAATAATACACATGACAGTAGTCACTCCCTTTTATTTACGTACTTAAACAGTGCCCACCCCTTTCTTAAATCCACCTTGGCTGTGCATGCATATGCACATGTATGGGCCTCAGCAGATGGTGAAGGAGAGAGGGAGTCAGAGGGGTCTGCACCTGCCCCGCCAAGCAGTGCTCACTGGTTATCTGGCCCTTCAGTGACAATACACTAATGACTGGCTACCATCTGCCACAACAACAACAGGGAGAAGGTGGGGGAGTGGCCAAACAGTATTTTCCAAGAAGCCCAAAACCCTCCCCCTTTTTCCCTCCTTCACTCTTCAGTTCTCCAGGCATTGGTTTCTGTTTTTCAGAATTCATGTGATTTTTGCCCCCACTCAAAGAAACACACCCACCCCTGGTGTCTCTCTCCTGTTGTTCTCTGACCTCAGTGCACTGTCTCTGATTGGCTTTTTACACCAGAGGCCACAGAGGATTGTCCAACGACGCATTAAACAATCAGATATCTGATTAGAGATGCTAATAAGATGCTCACTCTTGATTTTTGCTTTGTCACATTGTGTCACACATGCAATAAACAGCCAGTACAAAATAAACAGGACAAAACAGATCCAAAATGGTGCCCATGTGTTATTGTAAAGGACTCACAGTGGCTGTCATCTAACCAAAAAAACAACTCTTGTACCATAACAACATATTTCATTGTTTTGCCCATATGTAGCAAGTATAATATATATATATAATATAAGTATAATAAGTATAATATTATTAAGAAAGGCTCTGTACAGGGTGTTTATTTGAATCATTTTGTTAAATTCATCACCCTCTTCTCACCTGCTCCTACCCCCCTTTTTCCTACAAAGACACACATACAGCGCTCCTCTCTGATACATAACTCTTGTGTGCAAAGTAGGGCGGGATGTTCCAGCTCTAGATAACAACAAAGTCAACCTAGCGTATCCTCAATTTAGCTTAGAGGTAAGAAGGATTACATTCACTTCAGGATTAAGACATTGTTGAGTAGCTTGTTTTGTCTGGAGGTAGAAGATTCAGCGTTAGTGCATGCGTGTCAAACATGCCACGTACTGACTAAACACACAGAGACACACCTGAGAGGCTCAGGTGGCTCCTCCATTCATAACCTGTCATAGGTTTTACGCCTTGACTTTTTGCCTTTTGTTTATCCATCAAAGCGTTTCTGCGTGGGAATAATTCAATAGTGTAAATAGCATTAGGCAACACATACTGTTGTTTGTCATGTGTATGTGGCTATGTGTGCAATATTTTTGTAGGGCTGTGCCATATTAAATTGTTACTAAATATTGCAATACCACAAAGAAAAAAATGCTATTAATTAATAGCACTGTGTCATGACAATTTAGGACCTTGGAGTCATTCAGATGTGTTTCTAATTGTATCTCAAACATTTAAGCCAAAGGAAAATTGCTTTTAGTTGTACTCAGTTTACATAAGCTTACTTAAATTGCAAGGCAGGTTAGTTTATAAATAGACAACATTCATATAAACCTAGCCTCGGCATCTCTAGTCTTCAGGCATTCAGGTTGCATTCTAACATAAATAAACAATTAAATAGATAATGAATAAATAAACTACTTTTTTAATTAAAATTTTAGATACTTAAAAACTAATATGGCCAAGACCCAAGCTGTAGAAATGGGCTGATTTGTGTAAACCTGAGGAAATCGTAGTGTTATGTTTGTTGAAATGGTGTAGTTCAGGGAGGAGTCACAGGGCCAAGAATGTAAACAGATCGGATCTTTCTTCAGCTGTAGAAGGAGGCCTGCAACTAACATTAGCTTATGATGTTTGCACAAGCTCCAATTCAAGCCAAGGTATTAAAAAACAGTGTGTGATTAATTTCCCTGGATGCTATTGCTATTTAGGAACAGCTGGAACAGTTTCTTCCAAAGGACCATTCATTTAGCTCCACAACAAGAGGGAACTACTCGAGCAGACAAGGCATTAGTAGACATGGAGACATGTTTACGCTGCTCCTCAAGAGCTCAGGAGCCTGCTATTACATGCCTTTGTGTGTGTGCGTCTCAGGTCTGAATGGAGCATGGCTAATTTTAGCTAGTGAGAACTAAATAAATAATGAACATAGGCCCGGTGTGTGTTTGTGTGAGTTTGGACAGGGGGCACCCATGTGTAATAGAGGGGTAGACTGGGAGGGGTTGGAGCCATCGGGTTCATTCCCTGTCGGACCTCTGTCCCCTTCCCTCAATAACACGCCCCTCCCCAAAACTTACTGCCCACCCACACTTTTCTCTGATCTGTATTTGTTTGAATTGCAGTATGCGTGGTGAGTGGATGTTCTTACAAAAGCAGCAGTTACAATTAAAACAGCATTAAAGCCCAATATGTTTTAGTGTTTATGTCTTTGTTATTGAATCTCCACCTGGTTGCTAATCTGACTTGTTAGTGATTCAGCTCTGCTTCCCGGCACATCTCAATCATTCTCACCCAAGTGTCTGCCTCTACAGGCCAGTGACTATCCCAGCCCTGCACCAAACACATACACACATTGAGTTAAGGGCCGCTAATCCCATGACCTCACTGCATTCCCGTTCCTGCCTGTCAGGTTGATTCTGTTACTGTGGTTTTCCAACACCCTCCCACCCAACTGTTTCTATTTTGTCTCTTGCCATGAAGAGACAGGGCCTTTTCGGGTGGTCTTGTGTGCCTTATAACCGTTATTTTGCTGTTTTACATCCCAGACATTCCTTACCATTTGTGGACATTAAGGACATTTAAGGACATTCACCGGGTCCACGTCTGTTTACAAATCTTTGAACGTTGATTCTTTTTTACTCCCGAGAGGACTGTGAAGGGCAAAGAGTTAGAACAGACGTGCAAGTGTTGGTGGGAGTAGTTGAGGAGGGGGTAACAGTGAGCGCTCTGAATGGGTGGCTTGTTTTGGAGAATGATGATCACATCCAGCTTTGTGAAAACAACTCTTGTTCACGGCTGGAGAAAGACGAGGAGACAGTTAGCGGAAAAAAGAAATGCAACCATGGAGAGCGGTTTATGTGTGACACTTCCGCTCCCATTTGATAGCTGCATGCAAATGAAACTTCACAAACCCGTAGACAGGGGCAAGGGTCAGCACAGCTTTCCACTGGGGGAAAAACAACACTTAGAAGACTCTGGGCTGATGGTAGATGGAAATAGATTACAATTGTGTGTTTGTGTGCAAAATATTGACAGTTTTATGTATTTGGCTTCAGTTGGTGGGGATACCTGTATGGATGTTGGTTGGTGTGTAGGCAGAGTTGTTGCCGCCTCATTCTGTCACTGGAGACCGCTCAGTGTGTCAGCTGCACAATGCTAAATGTCACTCTGCCCCCACCCCCCGCCCGCTGTGAAAGCACCTGCCTTACTAGTAGCTGAGGAGTAACACACACACGCCGGCTCTTTATTGATGACTTACTCCTGACTGGCGAGGAGGGCTCCTTTGTATTTACTTCTTCACTGCAGATCTCTGCCACAAAACAAGTCCCATAGAACAGTGTGTCAGTATGACTGTTATGATTAACAGATTTCCCTATAGTATTTAGACAAAATGTATTTTTAGTGTGCTTTTTGGACATGACAAAAAGTGCTTTCAAGTCTCTAGACTCAGCTTTACACAACTAAATTTACATTTACATTTATTCATTTAGCTGACGCTTTTATCCAAAGCGACTTACATTGTTCTAATGTAATTACCAGTGTTACAGCCACTGGAGGCAAGGTGGGTTAAGTGTCTTGCCCAAGGACACAACGACAGTATGAATTGTGGGTAGAGCGGGAATCGAACCCCCTACCTTCCGGTTGAAAGACGACCACTCTACCCACTGAGCTACTGCCGCCCGCCTAAATAAGCTGTAAAAAGCTAACCAACTTGTTATATTTGATTTGATGAACTATGTTCATTTGATTAAATAACTCTAATTGAGAATAAAGGATAGATACTAAAACAATTGAATTTATAACGAAGGTAGTGTATGAAAATGTACCCTGCACTACTAAAATACAGCTTCTTGCAGAAAACACTTGTTCACACCATTGACAATACACCTCCTGTTTGTGTTTTTGGCCACTGGGGAAGAGTGCTGCAGTGCGCTCAACTTTATCTCTGATAGAAAGTGTTATAACACCTTTTAAAATAGCAATTTGATCACTTATATTTTCTGTAAATATTTGACGTAATATCGTATTGTAAAGTAAATATTCTTACTCCATTTAAATGAGATGTAGTTTTTGAACATATGTTGATCCATGTATCTGTAATACATGACGCGACATTAACATATGTTTCTTTTCTCTTTTTCAGAATGAAGATGGTGGGTCACCCCCTAGCCCCACCCCTTTCTCTAACCCTGCTCCTGAATTAGGATAATGCTGCAGTCTAGTGACAATGTTACCACCACGACAGCTGGACCATGTGTTGAAGCCCAAGTCCTTTGACCTCTTCACCGCCTTCAAGGGTCATGGGGATGGACATTGCCATGGCAACATGGGCACTTGACCCTTTCCCCAAATATTTCCTTCTGCTTGTCTCTGCACCAAAACATTGAGGCGCCATCTCTGCTGCTGTAATAGAGTACTTAAGAATAACCAGAACTTCTAACTAGATGAGTATTTATGTCTGTAGGCCTGCAAAGTTTTTTTTTCTGCAGTATGTTGTTATGTTAAAAATCAATGTACATTTATACACTTTTGACTGGTTTGGCTTTGGCTTTTTCCAACAGTAGAAAACCCTTGCATGAAAACCAGTGAGCCAAACCTACAAATGCAAAAAACTCTCATGCACTCAGATTCTACATATTTATTTATTTATCTATCAAGTACATATGCATTTCTATACAAATTCTTCTGCAAAAAAGGCATTTGTGAAGATTTGAGATCAGTTTTTAAAGAAAACCTACCTCAGCACAAACCAGGTTGGTACCAGTTCACATTTAAAATAAAAATATAATTATTATTGTTATATAATATTTATTTTCAGAAGTGAATGTTTGTTAATCACCAGTCCAAAGCCTTACCCTTTCATCAGGTCTCATCTGATGGACCTTTTAGTTTGGACCTATTAATTCAAAGATTTTACTGATCACTTCAGACTGAATGTTACATCACAGTAGAATGACATTGAGTTCATCCTCTCTTATGTTTTCATTTTTAACAAGTTTATGTATTGAAGAGCAAGAGTAATATCCGTATTTATTCATATGTCTCTGATTGAGTAGGAGGTACTCATTCATACACTTTTAAAACTACACACACCAAGTCCTTAGAGGATTATGTGGCACTGTATGTCACACCCTAACACTGCAGCATGTCCTGGGTCTACCTTGACTTGGGACACAGATCTGTGGCCTGACTGAGCACTAGTCTCCAAACCTTTATCACCTTTGCTTTTGGAACCCTTCTTATCCCTGGGACATCCTGCAATCAGCAGAAAATAACAGGAATATAACTGTTTGTTATAAATATACAACTAGAATGGATTATTTTCTCACTGATGCCTCATTGTGGAGCTGCCACACCAGATGCTTGGTTTAGTGCAGGGTGCAGGTAGTACATACCGTACAATGCGGTCAATGGAAGACACGGACTGACTGCTGTTCAATGAGCCACTCTTGTAGCTAAGAGACAGAGAGCCAGACAAGACACGCCACAGCTAATGCTTGGTCCTGCACTTACAAAGTTTCTCGATTGTAACACAAGACATGTTGAATGTAGTATATGTTCCAAGTTTGGGAACACACAAGTCAACAAACACCACAGCAACAACAACTACAGTGAAACATGCCGAGGTAGAAACTATGACAGATAAAACACTACTATACTGTTTGAAAACCCAAACAGACAGTGGGACGTTTCTCTTAATTTATCTGAATTCACTGGTACTTTGCCTATATACTGTAAATAGTGTGACGCTACAGAGGATTTAATCGCTGCAAAAGCAGAGAACACTTTTGAGCGATGTTAAGTTAAATAACTTATGTTGTTTGTATTGTATATATCCTGTATGTGTTGAGTGAACTTTCTGATACAACAAAAGCACTAAGTTATATGCTAACCAGAATGGGTTGGCTTTGATTTTTTTAAACTGTCAACTTGTGAAACAAATGCCACTATGAGGACATTTTCTATTTCTATTCTTAAAATGATTTTCAAAGAAATTGTTATTACTTGACATTATTAATTCGTAGGTACAACACAAAAGGCATAATATGCAATATTTACACTTTTTTGACAATTAGTTTACAAAGGCATACCAAATGTATAAATATAGTTAATAATACTTGTTAAAAATCAAATTTTTGCTGTTTGTACATTTTTTTTCTTCAGAATTGACATTTGTTCTGTTTGTTTTTGCTACTTAAGCCTATTGGTGTTTTGAGCAGTGTTTTTTGCATTTGGATAATGTTACAAGTTTTTATTCGGCATCTGAAAGGTTACAGTATGGGCTTCTATTGCTGTGTCTTCTCATTGTAAATATTTCATATCTTGAATATTGTGACGCTACTAAGAGATGATAATTTAATCTTAATTCATTGCTTTAGATTGTATCGAGCCTTTATAGACACATGCAATAAATAATGTTATTTAAGAAAGCTGCTTGCCTCTGTGTTTGCTCCTGGAGCAGATGTTTTAAACACACTCTTTATTGAGAAAGACAGAGGAAATGGGTGTATGCTTAAGCAATGCCTACAGCATTAGCATTGTTTATTGTTTTTCTCCACTCTCCTCCCAGGCCCCTCCCCCCTCAATAGTAATTAGAGCGGCGTGTTGAAACAGTCCCCTGAACCAGGAGGGAATGAATAACACTGTGGTAGGATTATGATTTTTCACCCTTAGCCATATGCTGTCAGATTATTCATTCTCACAACCCTGGTAATTAAAATGGTAATTAATGCTGAGAAATAGGTCTAATTGTCTGGGGCAGACTAGGCTGGTTAGCTTTGTGAGTGTACATGACATGTTTGTGCTCAAATCTCAAGTATGAGAGCAAAAAAGGGGGGTAGGGGAAAGATAGTGGGTGGATAAGAACAGTTGGAAGAACGGGATACTCCACAGACTCCTTGAAAGCCTTGAAAACCACAATGATCTCGCCTAAAGCTGGATCTGTTCCATTGGGGGATCTGTCCCTTTGTAAAGCACAGGCCAAAAAGCTAATGAGCAGCAGACCGAGGAAATTTCTAGAGAGCAAAGTGTGACACATTCTCCATGAAGCAAATCCCATCCATCACTGCTCTGCTCATCACTTGCACTCCTCAAGTTTAATGAGAGACTCATTTATCTTATTAAATAAAAAATGGGTAAAGAGTAAGCTGTGGGCTATTTGTGAAACACCCGGGTTGTTGAGAATAGGAGACTGTATGTACAAAATAAATAAATATATAAATAAAATAAACGCCAGCAGGAAGAATAGTGAATGTACATTTGGTGTCAGTTGGTCATGCAACAGACTGGTCCATAACAGTAGTGTAAAGTAGCCGCTGGCCCCAGGGATTCATCAGCCTTATGTCCAGAGACCTGCCGAAGCTCAAAGGAAATGGCATGCTTCCGGAAAAGCTGTCTACACCACTACTACATTAGCGGTTTGGTGTGCATCTGCGTGTGCGCCTAAATGCTTGACGTGCCCTGCAGCAGCCACACCTCAATACATTGCAAAGAAGAACAAACCAATAACCTGCATACACATGTTTGAAAAAGAGCTTTACAGCAAAACATGATTTTACTACTGGAGCTCCTTGAAGAGCAATGGTAAATTGTCACCTTTCCAAATGTCATAGTGTGCATAATTGATAAGTCTAGGCTACAACAACGTCGTGCTTTATGCTATGTTGTGCTTAGAATTTGCATTGACATCTGATTTAAACGCATTGTTTACGTTTTCACATTTAGAGATGAGAGGATGTAACATAAAAGCTCTATTAGTCTTAGAGTTACAATTTAAACATTGGTTTGTTGAAATACTTTAGTCATAAGATTGCAATTTCAACCCCTCTTTTGCTTTAGTAATGGCTGCTCTGCTGTGTCTGTATTGCTGGATGTTTCAACTATTATCACAAGCTAGAGGTTTGTGAGATGTGCTGTAAAGTGGCATGTATTCATTTATATTCAGGTTTTCATAGAGCAGCAGGAAGGCAGACACAGGGATACTTTTCCCATATTTGTCGATAGTGTATGAGCTGAGAACAGTTGACGGCTTCATGAGAAACACAGTCATGTTGTATTTACCCTAAGGCTTTTTTCTGTGTCTGGATGTAACTGATCCTTTTCTAATTGTGGTCACCTATTCAAATCATACTTCCTATTAGGATGAGGTTCCAGCATGGTCAGTGACGATCACCGGCTTATCTCTCTCTCTCTCGCACGCTCACTCGCTCGCTCCTTCCCTCTCTCACTTTTAACAGTCAAAAGCTGTTGTGTCATCGTTTCAGTGTTGCATAATCAACCTGTAAAAGTGTGGTAAACACAAGGTTAGCTTCCTCTTTTGGAGAAATATGAGAACGCAGAAACTGCTTCTTCCCACTTTCAATCACACACACACACACACACACACACACACACACACACACACACACACACACACACACACACACACACACACACACACACACACACACACACACACACACACACACACACACACACACACACACACACACACACAGAGCTGATCTGCTGTGAACTTAATGTTTTCACAAAATATGCCTGGGTAAAGTTTAATCGAATTTGATTTAAGCTTTTACAAAGGTCACTGCTTTGTTTACTCTAAGTTCCCAGAAATGAGTCAGTATGCAAGCTCGGTTGGGTCTGACCCAGCATGTATCTTACAGGAATGTGGGAGGTGGGAGTGGTTGCTCATCACTTGCATGTATCACTGTCTATGTACTGTATGTACTATTTAGAGGAAGCAAACATGTTTGGTCAGCAGACAGTCTAGTTGTTCCAATGTAATGTTTCACCACAATGGCAGTCTTCAACTGCAGTTCCCACCAATGCATAAACACTTCCCTTCACCTGACCATCAGGTTATCAGAAACCCTCTAAACTCATTTGCTTCTGCCTGCACACACCCCTTTTCTGTGTTTGATGACAGAGAAGCCCAAACAAAGACGGGGCAGTGAAAATAACAACTCAAAAACAAACAAATGAAAGAGGGCTGAAGAGAAGGGATAAACGGGACCGGGCAGATAAAACAAAAGGCAGCGAGGGTCGGTGGAGTTGTGACAGTGTGCGGTGAACCATCGGGATGAGATCATAATCCCTCCTGGCCCCACCCACCACGCTTGACTCATGCTTGGCAGGTGTGTGTTTACAGCTGCAGGTCAGTGCAGGGTGGGTCCTCATTACACTGCTGGGGAACATGTTTCCTCAAGCACAGGTACGGCTATTCATCTTCGCAGCACTGCACTGGCCTCACATCTTCCACTTGGGTGGTGGCTTCATCAAAACAACAGTTGTTAATGCATTTAGAAGTGCTCTTAAAAATCCATTTGTCCAAGATGCATCACTGTAGACTGTAAGATGTAAGGAGAATTATAAATCAAAGATTATCATGTCATATAAGAGATACTTTAAAGACTCCCTCTACAGTCCATCCTTGGCTTGAATGCGCCTTTGTGTTCATCTAAGGCATATTCATTTTAGTGTACAATAAATGCGTCATTAATACCTTTTTGATACCCTGCCTCCCTCTGAGCCCTGGTTGCTCTGATTGGTTAGTTAACACTGTCTGGTTTAATTCATTTAACATTGGAGACATATACTGTCTTAACAAATCTCATTGGGGCTCACTATAATCTGATACAACATATCAGTGGGCAAATAAACTGACACTAATACACAATAAACTGTCAATACACTGCCTTTAAATGTCAGGACAGACTAAATGAGGCAATATTCAAAACCACAGTAAAAAGGCCACGTAGAACAAAAATAGAGACAAAAAACACATGGTATGGTTTTTACTATTTCAGGGCCTTGACAAATCCAAAACCACTAATGATCCTCCTGCGTTTGCATGCAGATGGCTGCGCTGGACGAGGATCACAGCGTCAAGCGGTGCAGGAAACAAAAGCAGTGATTTCTGTCGATGTTTATGGTCTGACAGCTGTTTGTCCGGCCTGCATACCATGCATTATTTAAAGGTCACCACCTAGAGTCACTGACAGACAATCTGGGACCCGAGTTGTTGAGTGTTTAAGATCACAGGATAACGCCCAGAGGAACAACAAACAATCTGATCCGCACATTGCTGCAAATGAAAGGAATCAAAATAAATTAGAACTTATCCTTGTGGCCTCTCTCTTTGAAGCCCACCCTTTAAAAGTATGCATTTGTCATTGTTACAGGTGAGCACAAATGTTTCAGTCCCTCTTATCTGTGTGTTGTCTCTATCTCTGTATTCCTCTATCGCTGATAGTGTTGTGAATTCTCAGAGCTTACGGCTTATCTTGGCCCCTCTCCGCATGACACACAGAGCTGAGAAAGGACACACAGTCTCTGTGCCCCACTGAGACAATGTCCTCCAATTGAGGAAACTCCATGGCCTTTTAAATTTGACCATATTTCAGGTTGTATATGGTAAACCTGAAATATGTTTTCAGGTTCACTGTGGCATCAGTACTTACATTTATACTTTGCTTTTAAACACCTCTGCTCACAAAATACATATTCAGCCCATGCACTGACCCCTGCATGAGGTCAGAGTGAGTCCTACACAAAAATAAATGAGCAGGACTGCAGAACCATCATGGAGAAGTGAGGTGGAAGGGCCACTCATTCAGGGATTACCACATTATTATATGAATGATAGAAGCTGCAGGAGTGAAGTAGATAAATAAATAATTAGGGGAATACATGGTTAAGCAGCAATATGGTGAAGCAAATTAAGTCAACAATTGAAGCACAAAAGAGTGCAGAAAAAAAGCTGGAGAGTAGTTAATTTTATAATTGGCTATTAGTTTAATTGACAACAATAACAAACTGTGGAGCATCTTCTCCAGTGTCAGTAATGAAAGCTGGTTTCCTTCAGCAGGTCTCTAACTCAGACATTGACACTGTCTGGAAGAGGGCCAGCAGTTTCCTTCAATCACTCTAATGTGGAGAGCCATCTATAGCCTAGTGATACCCCTCCCCCCAGGCGCTAATAAACAAACACCCTCCCTCCCTCGGAGTTCCCCGGGTGGTCTCAATCAACATATTGAATGGTGCATCACTCAATGATGGATCAAAAGAGGGACTGTCCACCCATCTTCTTTTCCCATGTCCTCCAGACTATTCTCTTTCACCACTGCCGTTTACCCCCCTTTGATCCAGCTTTTCTCCTTTAGCCCCTCTCATCCATCTTGGGTGTTCCGGCTGCTCCAGACAGGCCGAGGAGCTACAGACCTCATCCCTCACCTTGCTCTTCCTGCTAGGGACAAATAGGCCCCTAAGTACTGCAGTACTGAAGAATGAGTTTGCTAAACATACACACACATTTTCTACTCTGGTTTCGTTGTTTATGTCCAACTTATTTTCATCAGAAACAACTGCTAAACTTTCCGTGTGTCCATCACACTAGTTGCCATTAGATGTTTTTCCATGCAGGCTGTGTTTTATTGGTTTGTTAAGCTAACACATCAGGTTTTCTAATTTATATCACTGTAAGAAGCATTAAAAACAAGAACGAGCATAATATATGTAAGAATGGATATGAACACATTTACTTAAAGACAAAAATAGAAATGAATGCATACTACAATACTCTTATTCAAAATGTTCTACTTTTTAAAGCAAAACACTGTACATAGATAGATGTATTTTGTCTTAAAAATACTTTAATTCAAACAGAAACCCACCATAAAAAAAAAAAAACACACTTTATTTTAAACTACATACCCTAACCCTAACCCTAACCTACCTACAATATGTAAGTACACAAAATTCCATTATATATGTACCATATGTAGTTACATGTTATTACAGTTTGTTATACAGTGTGTTACATTGTACTTAATGAGGTAGATACAATGTATTAAGTGTAGTGTAAATTAAAGTGTGACCAAAACATAGTGTCAGACAGATTTTTGAGTTTTTGATTCATTTCTGTCTCCAAAAACATGTGGCAGGGTCAGAGACCTCGTCACTCTGCCAGTCTCTTGGGAACCAATCATAGTCTTCTCTGAAAAAGCCAGTGCTTCACTGCTTTAATGACCAACCTGTGCCAACACTCCATCAAAAACAGACTCAGCGGCTGACAAACAATTTGTCTGTCCCTCTAATTAAGATATTCTGGCTTTACTTTTCCTCGGCACAGGAAGTGAAATGCTAGTTTATTTTTTTGCTAAGTTTTGTTTGTTTTTTTCTCCTCAAATAAAGCATAGACAACTACGTACCATAAATCATACAACTGAACAAAACAGATGTTCATGGTGAGCATTATGTGGCACTTTTCTTTTATCAGACACTCAAAGCACACTCTACCTTGTAAATGGCTGCCACCCTAAATGGATGCTGTAGAGTCAAATACAGCATACCTGCCACTAGCGTCCACCTGTGCCATTGTTAGAAAACATGTGAAGGCACAGCTGGCCCATTTGCTGAGCTTTTGATACCAATTGGAAACAGGACAGCTTACAGTATGTCCCATTTGGAAAAAACACCTCTCAAAAATATCTTACATATTATAATATATTTAAGTTGTAAGCATGTTCATGTTAAGAAATCATCAACAATCCTTTTAAGGCTATTATTTTAATGATTTTTAGAGATAAAAAATGACATACTGTTGCTTAAAAAAAAGTGATGTCTGGAACATCTGTTTTTTATTTATTTTTTTGGTTTTGTTTCAGACTTAAGAAGTCAAGTGAGCCTCAGCTGCCTCCTGCATTTATCTGTATGGACCTGGTTAAAGGGACTGCAGTCCCTTTAACCAGGAGAATACAACATGTTGTAAGTATATATAGACTGTTCAGTCTATATATACTTACAACAGTCCCTATGGAAAAAGACAAGCAAGAGCAGTGTTTTGACTAGGCCAATAACAACGTGTTACGCAAGGTCTGCCAAGAGCAGGGAGCATCATAACAATCTTAATGAAAGCAGAGACAGAGTAGTAGTGCGTAAAACTGAGCAACCTTTCATCGAAAGTCCCTCCTTCCTCAGTTCCTTGGGTTTAACTGTATTTCTGTTTTTTGATTTCCATCTGATAGAATGATGCGTTTTTCTCTCTCTCTGAGCACAAGCAGAGCAACAACACATTCCTGTCCACATTCCTGCCTCAGGAAAAACACTGTCCGGAACATAATAAAAGGCCAAGCGCGTCATTTGTTTTTAAACCCACTTGCTCACTAAAACAAAACTGTGCTGAGGGCTGGATTGGACAAATGTGTTTGTGTGCAAGCATCGAGACAGTGAGAGTGATGTGTTTGGTCTCATACATGTGGGTTTTACTCTCTGCAGTAAAAAAAAAAACAACAACCAGAATGTACAACCTGACATGCAAATGTGTTCTTTAAATAAAAGCTTTTATTTATCACTAAAATCAATAACTGCCCACACATTTATAGTTTTATTTATGTCGGTCCATTACTATTGTGCATGGGGCACATAACTTACTGGTACATTGTGACCTTGCGCTAAGCATTCTGCAGGTTAAATAAACACTAGGCATCAGAGTGACACAGAGAAACATGTGACTGTATAATTATCATTAGATGGAGATAAAAGAAGTAGCACTTTGTAGTGTTTGTTGTGGAGACAGCCTGAAACACACAGTACAAAGACTTGATAAGCAGCCATGCAAACAGCAGTCTGTGTATGGTCGTGCCGCTGGGTTGAAGGTCGGGCCGCTTGTAATGGACTGTTGTGCTTGTTGTCCAGAAAAACCTCTTGACCGCTACTTCCTGCCTGCTACAATATCACTCTCACTGCTCTTTCCTCGACAGAGTGATTTTTGTGGAACACCTCCAGGCCGACACTTCCCATCACCCATGCTATTTTTGTCTTTTAATCCATCCACCTCACTACATACAGTATATGCTTCTGATGATACATTTCTCCTAAGATGTATAGTAACTGATACACAGTGCTTCCGACCCACCAATCCATTTTACTGCTGACCTCATCTAGTCGTCCACTGCCGGTCCCATCAGCTCCTCAGGAAGCTAATAATCTCCTTCCTGTATCTGACAGAGGGCACGGGGCAGTGCGCACATAGAAGTCTGGGGCACGTGTAAGCACAAACCCATTAACAATGATTATTCAGCCAGAACGGAAGTCATAAAGACTTCCTCTGATGGCTATCAGTGTAGACAGAGGAAGTGGAGCAATAAAACAGCCATAGTCTACAACAGACTAAAGCTGTACTGACACTCAAGCAGATCAAGACACTTCCACACACCAGCTGCATTGTGTCCAAATGTTAGTCAATGTTAGTTAACCCATGGTTACTTACTCAAAGAAAATATGACAGTAGTTCAAGCTTTTTGTCTGCACTGGTTTTGAGTATATTAGCCTAAGTCTTTTTGGTCTGGTGTGTCATTGTTAGTTGTTTTATGTATCAACCAAGTGTCAAGACAGTTCCTTGTTCCGTGTGACATTTTTTTTTACCATTACCTGGTAATAAGACACAGCCAAGTCATACTTTCTATGAACTGTAAGAAAGCTGTCTGCATATGCACGTCCAGTAGAGAATATTCCCAAGGGAGAAACGTTAGTCAGTGGGTGGAACAAAAGGACGGTCAGTGTACACAGTCAATTGAGCAATTGACATTGATTCAAATCTAAAAAAGATGAACACCAAACTGTTGGATAATGGGGGAAACAGAGGTCTTATTGTTAGAAAGAACAAAACCACCAGCAACAAATGATCTAGTCTTAGTGTAGACAAAGGTTATTCTAATGGACATCTCTTTTCCAGCCCATTGTACTAGGGATGTTTCCTTGTTATATGAAACAGTTGAGTGTAGATTGTTTCACTATCTAACATTTATTTTATTTTTTATTTTTATTTAGGTACCCAAGTCTTTTCTATACATTACTATAGCTGTGGTATGTTATCCCCTCCTGAAATCCGCTCTACAACCCTCTCAGTGAATCAGGACACAAAGGGCTCCGCTACTTGTCCAACTGTCTGTGATCTCACAGAGATATGCCACACAGGAAGCATCAAAAGGCCAAAGTTTAACAACCAACCAATAAACAAAAAGTGCCTACAGCCTGTTTTTATATGATCCAACATCACATGGCCACTATGTTGGGACTTGAGGGACTAATAACCTGTGTCATTAATGGCCACTGCTTATCCCTCCTCTTGACCGGGACATGTCTAGTAAAAGTTAAAGATAAAAAGACCCACATGGTGTCCTTTTTCTCCAAGTCACTGCAAACAACTAATGTCTATTTACACACAAATGTAAAATGTGGAGTCTACCTACATGAAATGCACATAAAAACACACAGTATAGTTTAGACCTCGTGCGTGGAAGTTAATGTATCTAAAACCTTCTGTTTTCCTGGGGAGGGTCATTTTTAAATAAGTAGCTGTCAACACCAATAACAGCTCACAGAAGGTGGCAAGAGTTCATTTACAAGCCAGAGTAAACCTGGATTTGACTTTTACTTTTAATAATGCCTGCTCCCACAGGGTCTGGTTTGTTTATAGACATTCACCTGGGAAACCAGCAGAATGGTAAATCTATGGTGCACACAGAGACGAGCATTCTCTTCTTTGTTGCTCTTGTTTTGATGTTTTGATGTTGTGGTCTCAGCAATGTAACCCACAGATGGACCAGCACCAACCATGTCTCCAGAAACCTGCATCAAACAAGCTGAGAAAAACAAGAATGCATCCTACACTCTATGGTTTGCTCCCTGTCTCACTCACTACTCTGGATCATGTGACTTTCTTCCTGTTGTTTTGACCCTGGGGTTGCTTTGCCTCAGGGTCAATGTATCAGCTCCTGCTTATTAACCACAATCTGTAAAACATCTCTTCCTGTCGCACACACAAACAGAGGAGGAGAGGAGGGCCCCCTCCTTTGAATCTCATTGAACTTTGGAGTAACTCAATGACTAGGCTTTACTCTTCTTTATGTTACTCTGGCGCTGACCTTTTCTGTTTGTGGAGGATGGAGCTGAGAGACTGGGGGGGATGGGCGCTGCATGGCCTCTTGTTATGGCTTACTTTAATAAAAGGAGACTTTGTTTTGTGTCCACAACACAACTGCGGGGTTGAGACTATAGTATTAAGATGGTTTGATAATAGATGCTGCATTGTTCCTCAGTCTAGACACTATTAACAAGTGTAACCCTCAACAAACATGAATGTTACTCTGTTACTCTACATTTTTGATAGGGGAGAGGGTCAGTGGCAACAATGTCACCCAAGATCATCAAAAGCTAAACAGGGAATCCATAATAATCCATAATCCCACTGAATTTTATAATTTAGTCTTAATAATCAAAGGTTTCCCACAGCACTTGTCTCTCTCTCAACAGCATTTGCCGCACTTCTCTGATTTAGAACAGGCATCACAGGGCACACACAGTGGATACAGTTTGTTGCCATGGTTACAGATAAGGCTGTGTATTTTCTCTGCACCAGTGGAAAACACAAGACTCCGAATTGAAGTTCTATTGGTATATGCCGTACTTACGCACATGTGTGTGCGTAACAGAGCGTCACAGCTTTGTGAACAGAATTCTTTAAAAGAGAGAACACACTGTATGTGTGTGTGTCTACTCTTTTTTTTTATCAGTGAGCTCAATGTTACTATGAATTATGAGTGGTTATGAAAACGTGCCTTCATCTATCGGTTGAAACTTTCCACAGAAGCCAATCTTGTATTTGCTCACAGGGAGGAACATTGCGTCTTGTGTGTGTGTGTGCAAGTATGTGTGTTGGTGAGAGCCTGCAGCGTGCTCAAATGAAAAAAGTGGTGCTTCCCGTGCTTCTTTGTCAGCTCGGGGAACACAGGGTGCGCTCCGGTCCAAATTAAGCCCACCTTCAGCTGTGTAACATTGTGTTCCTGGCACAGGAACGATGAGCCCCTGCTGGCTAAGTGGCAAACAACTTGGAGGGCTTTACAAGACCTTTACCAAGTAGAGCAAGGTGACCTAAAGTGTCACGTCACGTCACTTCTGCAGTCACAAGACTTCTGCTCTTTAATGTTGGCTGCCTTTACTGTGGGAGATATTGAAAGACAAAAGTAACGCTTAACAAAAATGAATAACTTTACCTGAAAAATCAAACAATATAGCTGTCAAACAGTGATTCACCACCCTGACTTTAATTAAACATACTACTCATATTATAAGAATGTATCAGATTATACTTTCTGCAGTGAAAGAGAGAGTGTACACCTCCCGCATGAGTCACAGAAAAGTCAGCAAACACTAATGGCCACATCATTTCTTTAGCAGTATTGCTTTACTAAAGTTAAGTCCTTTGGGGATAATTTTATAAAGGCTTTTTGTGAAAGTGTCTGTGACTGCAGCATTACTAGGACAAATGTCTAACCTTAAAAACAGCACAATTAGACCAAGGTTTTCATTAAATGCAACCTGACTCACAGCTAAAACTGAAGAGAAGCATTCTGAGACACAATTGTGTACCTTATATTATATTACAGCTATGTTTTTGTGCTTCTAACACAGTCCTGAACTGTTGTTGTGACAATAGAAATTACATGCCACATAAATCCTATTAGATTCATTGATGCTCAGGAACAAAGTGGAAAAAGCATTGTCCACAGATATTTTGTAGATAGTAATAGATGGAATTGCATTTATCTCATTCATGGTCCCTGCAGTGTGTACATCTTAGTTTGTTTATTTATTCGACTACATTAGAGGAAAAGTTGTTCAAACGTCTGGCTTGAAAATGTCCACAAACACAGATTCTAATTGAAACCACAGGCAAGTATGCATGACAGCTAAATGTAATACTTAGCAATGCATTAATTGTCTCCTTATACATGACAATTTACTGGAGCTGCAAATATTAGTTAAATGCATTTTAAATGAACAGAAAACACTAAGCTGAATGGGTCTAGAAGCTACTTAGTACGTAGATTGTACTGCTCTCCCAACTGCCACCATGTGTACCCAGCAGATGGAGCGCACAGTACTGATTGTCAGCCAGTGCTTCTACCCCAGGGATATTCCAAATTTTGTTTATTACATTCAAATTTGATCTTTGAAAATTCTTCATCACAGAATTTTTGATATGTGTCACTTAATTATATTTCAGGAAGCAGACTGGTGCTAATGTATACATTATTATTTATTATTATTATTATTATTATTATTATTATTATTATTATATACTGTATAGACTATTATTATTATATACTGTATAGACTGGCAAGCCATTTTGCGCCTACAGCCTCTCCGACCACCACCAAACACACTCACACCAGAGCCACAGACACTGGAGGCAAGATTGACTGAATTTCTTTCTTTCTTCTTTAGGACAACGTACAATGTACATTAAGCCAGAGCAGAGATGCTTGTACCTGATTATAGCTTACCTGCTAATTTCTATCTGTAGTCCTATATTGTACATGTCTTTAGTTGTAGGGGAAACCCAGAGTATCCAGAGGAAATCGTCACAGAAACGGAGAGAACATGCAAACTCCGCACAGAAAGGCCCCGCCCTGGATGGGAATTGATCAGGAGCAGGAGTGCTAACTGTGCCTCCAACATGAGACTGCACACAGAGCACAGTGTAAGTGCCCCAGCAATGCAGTTTGATATTCAAATTCTTTATGTATGCAAATCCTGTGTCAATAATACAAAAGTGGTGAGAGACCTGTGAGCATGTACATATGGAATTTGCCATAGGGACTTAATCACATTACATATTTAGATTTTCTCACAAGTTCTCATGCCTAACTGTAATAACACACCTCCCTGTGTCGCATAATGTATTCTGTCACTTTGCTTTACTCGAGGCTTCATGTGTGCAGAAATGTTGCAATGTGAATACTAGTTTAGTAAAGCCACACTAACCAAGTCAAGGCAATCTAGTGCATTAGACATACCGTAAAAGGAGATCCCCGAAAACAAATATGTAAAAACTCCAATATTAAAGAAGTGTGGGGATAGAGCAGGATTATGATTTGGAAAAAATGGAAAACTAAGACATAAGGAATATTTATGTTTGGATTTAAAGACTGATCTTTTTGGTCACGACTGATCTTCAGTAGCACCATCAGAGCGGGCTGGATTACTAGTCATATTCTGCATTGGAATATCTTACTTCAAGTATTATCCTCACGATACAACATGATACATAATAGAGTGTAGGATTGTTTAAGCATGTGTTTGAATATAGCTTACTAATTCAAAGGTAAATTAAGACAGACTTTACTTGACCATTTATTAAGCCCTCATAAAGAGGACCCAGCCATTCTAATTAAATTACTCATACCTCTTAAGCAGGACAATTATTATGGGAGTTAATTAGTTGCATAATGGAAGCCTGGATTGCTAACCAATGCATGATTAGTGTTACAGCATGAAGTGTTGCTGATTGGCACTGGTGCTTTGGGGGAGAAAGACCACAAAGAAGATGCACATCTAAAGCATGGGTCTGTGTATATCAGTCAGATCAAACAGAAATTCTTGGGCGTTTTCCTCCATTCATTTGTCACTGTGTCTCACCCAGATGTTAAGTGCATAAGTGGTCTGGGGTTTGCTCTGATCTTTCATTTTAGTGCTGACAGTAGAGACAAATGAGGGAAAACAAAGGCGAGGCCTGTGGAACACACAGAAAAACATCTACATTTTCTATATTTACAAAGCTACAATGTATGTATTATTTCTGAACTTTCACAATCCGATTCCCAGAATGCACCATTGATCATACCTCCAAATGTACTCATCCATAGGGTTGATCGTTATGTATGAAAAAAGCACCAGCCTTGGTACACGTTTGCTTATGAATTCTCTTCCAAACGTTTATAAAGCCCTGGTGTGGAGCACCATATGCTTGCTCGTGGGAGTGGAGGGTGAGCTTAATGTAAACATGACATACAGCACAGAGAGGTCCGGAAAGAGATGGCCCAAGGGGGGAACGCAGCATTGCAGTACAATGGATACAATGCGCTGACAAGGCCTCTGGTTGCCAAGGAAACCATACAGATCATTTTTGTGAGATCTCAGAAATCCTTTACCTATATGTAATACTCTAGTATAGACTGTGTGTTTACAGTTTAGCTGAAATGCAGAAGGCCCTAGAAAACCAAATGTGTTTTGAATTGAATTACTTTTTTTACTCATCCGAGTAGATTTGATTTTTGTCTCTGATGGTCTGGGTGTTTGTAGTCAGACATAGAACTTACGTCTCATTACTGTTTCCCCTGAGCTCAGACGTTTTCTTCCCAGACATATACGTACATGTCCTTACGTCTAAAAAATGTGTGTCATCCGTCTGACCTTGTCAGCAATATGGAATCCTGTTAATTGCCTTGTTAATTAGTCTCATCATCACCCAGCTTTATCACCCAGCTGATCTACTGACTAAAAGGGAAAGAAGCCATAAAAGAGAACTATTTCAGCAGCTGCTGTTTAAATTGTGTAATGGTGGAGCAGACTGCATTCATGTTCTCAAACTGATCCCCTGTCAATGATTTATTTCTTTGTTTTTCTTCTGGGAAAGACTAAAAGGACAGGATATGGGTCTACATCAGCATGTAACCAGAAACTTCACTGGATGTTCATCTAGTTTTTATGCCTGTAATGCAAATTATTTCCATGTATTATAACAAGTGCATGTATAGGTTTGTTTGTGCATGGCTCCACTGGAACAGATTTCAGAGTCATGTTAGAGTAAAAACATACTGCAGGGGTTCATGTAAAACCTGTGTTAGTAACAGAGCTGAGCCAAAATAGTGACCCTTTTCTTTCAGTAAAATAATAATTCAACAATCAAAAGTGGTTGTTCATATGTGGCAGCTTTAAAGTATTTGACAATTTGTTGCATAGCTTTAATAAAAGTTTAACAAGACTACTGGTTGTTAAATGATACTTCTATATTTTCCATTGTTTGGTGAGTATGTTTGTGCTTTAGCTGATCTAACGTGATGGATGTGTCTGGAGAGACAGACTTCCAAGTCGTTAATTGAAAATTGAGACAGTGTTGAGATGATGGTATTGATTTCTAGGCACTCTATGAGCAGTGTACCATAACCTTTGCTACCTTATGGACAGGGTGAAGAGGTGAGGAGGCAACAACAGTCAGGTCAAAGGAGGACAGGAGAAATATGTGGGGGAGGGGATGAGCAGAGGGTGGAGTCTAGGTTAGGGTAGGCTGCTAAGTGGGGTTTACAGAAGGACATTACACTGTTTAAAATTATGTTGGTTCGAGCATATGTTGCGAAGCTAACCCTGGACCATAAAGCCGTGGTTTACACAGGTTTACAGCCCAGGGAACAGCTCGCAACCCTGTGCCCTTTTTACACAGCATCGATCATACCAGAGCAACCCGGCCCCCAGGCTGTTTGTGTAAGTCAACATAAACCCACAAACCTTTAAACCAGTGCTCAAGCAATCAATAGAGGTGGAAATCGTGCTGGCTCCTGTTTTCCATGGCATTTCAAATGTCTCCAATGGAGGTACTCAAAAAACATTCATCCATCCCTAGCTTCTCCCTCGTCTTGGAAAACATACAGAAATACAAGCATTACAGTATATCAAAGTGTCCCTTGTGAGCGGATAATATTGTTGACCAAAACAAGGCAGCTTGATCAATACCAATTCTTCTTGGTCCCCTGTTTCTCACACCCCAGCTAGCAGCAATGCGTTTGGTTCAAGACATCCCAGAGACAATAAACTATTTAACGATCTGGCTTAATATTGACAAAATATTGTATACAAAGTATTTTTTTCTATTCTCAATATGACCTCTTTGTCACAAATATTAATGGAAAGTTGTGTGTTTTAACAGTCAACAGATACATATGGCCTTCTACTATACATCCAGTATACCAGCTAATAAATAGTTTTAAAACAGAATTTTTAGAATGGATGAGCAAACAGTTTCTATTTATTTTGTGCATGCATTATTGGTAGAATACATGCCAGCGAAAGAATATATAAACTCTTAGCTTAGCATGGAATTATCCTATAAATGTTGTACTGTAAGTTGATTGGTTTCTTAAATTTAAAGTGCAAGTTTCAAAATGTCCAATTTTGTTCAAGGCTCTTTCCTGTTTTTATGTCAAGAACCATTCTTTATATGGTTTTGCTCTGCTTAGTAACCGTTGCTAAGCAGTAATGGGGCAGGGGGAGGGTTTTAACTCACAGTCTCCTTGCTTTTCTGTGTACAGAGAGGTGCTGACCTGGTCAAGGTAAATCTTTGCTTAATTAAAAAAAAAAGAAATACCACCTTGAAATTGAAATTCAAAGGCTGTTTATAAATAGAATGTATTGCACAAAATGGCCACTAAAGTCATGGCAAAGATGAAGGCTGCAAAAACAGAGGATATGGCAAACGTGACCATCAGTGCCCTAAATGGATGGAGGGGTCGTGTTCAATTCAGGGCTTATTGGTATGGCATCAGGGAGCAGTTAGTCCAAATTACCTCTTGGTCATTTACCCCCTCCTTCTGTGTAATGGTGGACCTTTCAACCCACATAAACAACAGAGCGGCCAACTGCCACATCAGCCACAGAGATGAATTAGAGAACGGCTCCTCAACAGTGATGCTTGAGATTTAGATTAACACAAGGGATGTGTGTATTGTAAATTTAGTGTGGTCTTGTGGAGGACATGCATCATGGTGGCTCAGTATCTGAGTGTCTTTCCAAGTGCCACAATAGTAATGTCATATTATTATTTTATTTTTGCAGAAATTATCTAAACAAAAGATATGCACTTTTTAGGGTGCTTTTATTTCTGTGTAAAATGTATTGTGTTTTTTTAAAAAAAGTCAAAATTTATAACACTAATTGTGCCTAAATGATGCAAATATGAAAAATCATTCAGTTCATAGGACTTAAGTTATTATCCTTATGGCTGCATTCCTCTTCATATCACAATGAAAGCACACAGGCTGTGCTCACCTGAGGCTGTATGAATTAGCACCTGCTGGAAGAAGAGGCTGTTTACGGTGACACTGACACACATAGAATTCTGACACTGGCTCCCACACTGTAGCCTTCCAGTGAATACTGCTCACGAAAAACATTCCTTAAGTTACTATGGAACATAAATATGTGGGAAGACACAACTGTTATTCTAGCTGGCAAAACTTGTGCTGGTTTTAACATGATTGTGAACAGAAAGCACTGCAGGTCAGTAAATACCTGAGAAGCACGTCACACATTGGCATTATTTCTGCCTACAGCTTTTTAAGAAGATTTGTGCAGCTATGTGATGTGGCACTGTAGTGGCCTCAGGGTTAAGCACTGAACATCATCAGTTTCCATCTGGTTTTGGAGTTGGAGTAGTGACTTAACTGTCCATTTCTACACACAATAAAAAATAAAAATAAATCAGTGATAGCATACACAAACATTGGCATTCACACAATTGTGCTTTATTGCTGTACAGGTACAGTACTTCTAAAACATTGGGCAACGTAATAATTATGAAATAATTTGTCTTTACACATCACAGATGTATGTATTCCATGTTATGTATAAAATAAATATTACAAAAAAACCCATCAATTTCTGAAAGGCAGGGAGGTACCCATGTTCAGGTACTTAAATATATATATCTCCAGACATTAAAATGGCAATTTTGTACAGACTCCTAACCAAGAACAACTGTCAACACCAGTCGCTCATGGGTGTATGATGGACATGAGCTAAAGGTGAATGGCATTTGGAAATTAAATTTCCATATTAAACAAAACATGCAGAAGTACTTGTGTACTTACAGAATAGGATTAATGTGACTCATGGAGCAGATCAACAGCTATTTAAAAACCTTATTCGCTTGCTTAAAAAGGGAACTGCATACATAACTTGTCAAGACTATTACAACATTAAGCAGTCAGGTACACTGTTTAGATACAGATGCATTTCTCAGTAATACGTATATGTGTTTTTCACTGATGTGCACAGGCAGCCAAACAAAATGCATCCATTTAGCTAATCAGTCAAAAATGATGCTCAGGTTATTTGCCATGTCTGTTGTGATTGCCAGTGGTCTCCTCTAATCCATTTAGAACATTTTGTGCACCTTCACACACCAACAGTAACTTAAATCGATCTTCTGATGGTGCTGCTAACTTGTAAGACTGAATCACTCAGACACATTGTGGGTGATCAGTGGGAATGAGAAATCAATTGGAGCTATTGATACTTTGTGGCTCTAACATTTCTGATCCGAACTTCAAAGAGCAAACAGTTTATTGAGACACACCCAGTCCGTTACACAACACGACAATACAAAAACATTGTGCAATAAAACATCCATACACAATGAACTGGTCTGCTTTGGAGCAAAACAACAGGGTCAAAGGGAAATAACAAATAATATTAAATAGTATATAAACACTTTCATAGCCATAAACAATCATTCTGAAAAAAACATTCACATTTTAAAATAAAACCTCTTCTTTAAACCTCCAACATTGCATCGAACCCAAGACATTCTTAAATCTCACAATCACAGACAGTAGTCTTTCATCTTTCATCTTTGTGCTTTCCTTTTACAGTAAAGGTAGAATTTATAACACAGATCACTATTTACAGGGCTGTAACTATGGAAACGCCCATCAGCTGGGCGATCCACTATAAGGGAAGTAGAGGGAGGGTTAAAGACCGCATGGGTCTGTTTGTTGGGGTTAAGTTTGGAGCAAAGATGAAGGGACACAAGGGCTGACGTTGAGGATAATGTGTGGACACACCCACTGTGGTGGACAGCTGTACAATAATTGAGTTCATCTGTGCTCAACTCTAGACTGTTTTTCCTCCTTTCAACATTTTTTTCAAATGATTCCATCAATAGTTAACTGCAGCAAAAGTTCAGGTTTGGTCATTTATGCAGTATGTAAAACATACTGAATGAGAAGAATAGAGCTGCTCTGTCCATTGTACTTGGAAATAATACTTGTATTATTTTGAGACATGACTTTGGCACAAAGTTTTAGGTTGGTAAGAATAATAATATACTAGCAGGCCAAACAGTTTCCATTTTACCTTTGTGTAATAGCGAAAGCCCTTCTAACTGTACAATAAAAATAAAAAAGAATCGGTGAATCTATAGGGACCATTTTTACCACAGCTTCAAATTCACGTTTAATTCCAAGAATAAAAATCAAAACAGCAACGTCTTGTTAACAGATGCGGAATTTTGCATTGTTGAGCTCAAAACATACAAGAAACTACAAGTTCAGATAACATCTTAAGTTGCATGTGCAACACTAAATCACTGGAGTACCCCTTTCAACCACTGGTGGATCCCTTTTAGTAAAAGTAAATGCAGATGTTTGGCCAGAGGTTTTTGTTCCTCAAAGACTTGTGGGAACAATGGGGTGGAGAAGTGCACCTTGGGATATTACTGAGGTTACCCTGACCCCTGGACGCTTGTTACCAGGGCAGCAGTTACACTTAAAGAGCCCAAAGTCAACAGTGTTGTGCTGTGTCCCTGAAAAGGTCCCATGTCTATGCCAGTCCGACGGTGCTAAAAAGTCGGGGTGTTCAAAAGGCGTTGTTTCTCCTGTAAACTTGAGACAGATCTTAGAGACTTGAAAGGTGGACACAAACACTTGTGAGAACGTCACACGACAGCACGTCAAGTATAATCAGCAGCACCATGTTTTAGAGTGGACATCCACGGTGAGCAGCAGTAAAACATGACAGCTACCACACGGACCCTTTAATATTTTATTTCTACAGCACCAAAAACAAACTCTCAGTAGGCTGTTGTAATACTAGAGAAGATCCATTATACGTTTTTTCTGTCTGAAGTAAAATAACTGCTATAGTCTGAATAATGCATCTGAAAAGATTGCTGAGCTTATAGTTTGGTTGGGAGTCCCTCCAAAGGCATGAGGTCATTTCAGATGGGGGGGCATTTGGGGCTCAGGCACCTAACCCCTTGACATCAGATTTACTTGGTCCTTAATAGCATTATTTAGAAGGAGATAGGTCACATTAGACTTCCTCTCATCCTTCTATTGGCAATCTCTATCATGGAGAGGCCTTTCTGTTGGTCCATAGCAGTGTGGGGGGCAGAGGTGGGGACTGAGGTGGGCGTTGCTTCCACTGGCCCCGCCCCTCACACTGCATTCGCCGCCATCGCAAAAGCTTCCCAAGGGCAGCACAGTCATCCCTGCCAGACAAACGGAGCTGCTGGAACACCTGATGAATGAAACAAAAGAAAAAGACAGTGGGAAAATCAAATAACCTCTATACAGTTTATTAAAATACAGCAGAAAGCAGGTAAGGGAATTAGGGAGCGGTCTCTCTGAACAAGCAGTGGATTTATGGCAAATAATAAAACAAACTATATGAATACATGAAAAATGAAGGTCTAATACTATACATTTACAGACGCTGAGCCTAATGAATATTCAAATGCAATAAGATTGTTCCAGGATCAATAAGAGGTTGAGGTAAACGAGAAGCACGCAATGGTAAGTAATGAAGGTACATGGAACAGACTTACGCTGAGCACCAAAAGGATTTTACACAACAAATTAACATACTTGCAAATGATCACTGGGCTGCTTATTGTTGGATGAGTCAGAAGATAACTCACAGCCCTTTCTGATTGACAGTTCTAATGTCAACACATTTCCATATTCGGTCTATGGATACTCAATACATCCAAGAAGATTGTGTGAATTACAGTGCAGAGAGCTCACTACACTGGCCTCTCAGGTCACCACACATGTCAGTGCAGCAGATAAGGTCATCAGTCAACTGCCAGTCAATACGCTGACAGATCAATCAGAAACGGACTTCAATCTCCAGTCAGTAATATCAGCAACAGGACTGGCCCTTACAACACATGCCAGAGTAGGAACTGCAGCTTATGGGTTATTTATAGGCTGTTAAACTGCAAAAGAGTCTTTAAGCTCACAAAAAATTTATTATAGAAGGCTGCTATGTTACAGAAGTTCCTAACCTCCAATATCTACATCTGAACATTTTGTAATGATTAATGAAGGTTTTACAACAACATCTTTCTAAATCTAAAGACAGTAAACTTTCAACAAACACAATATTGGAGATATATATAAGAATGTCTATCCATGTGCTCTTACTCTGATTATTCAAAAGAATGTGAGACAAGATTTGTAAATGTTGTGTTTACACTTAAACCATAGGGGTGTATCAACTTCAAAGCGTTACAACTAACACACTTAACACACACAGTGAGAGCCTGCATAAGCACCAAACTCAACAAACTAATCCATAATTTACACCTCAGTGCCAGGCTATTCTCTGCACTAGCGCCAGCAAGGAACACCAGCTACTGGAACGGCAGACAAGTAGGAACACCATGTCCTTTTGAACTGCAGACATGCAAAAACACATGCACAAACACACAGACAAACACACACAAAAGACTAAATGTAATGAGTGACTTCCAATTATGGAAAGTAAAATGTACTTCTATAAACAAACAGATGGGCTCTTTCACAAATTATTGGCACAATGTAACAATGGGTTATCATCATTATGAACTTTAATAGGAAACAAAGTTTAACTGCAGCATGATTGAAAAACAATATTCTGGGGTTCTATTAACCATTTCAATGCAGTGCTGTGTTTTATACAAACATCATATAAAAATCCATACCTCTTTAGTACCTCTTTCTGCTAACAGAACATGCCACACCATTATAAGATGGTCTAATTGCTGTACTAGGAAAATCCTGGGAGAGAAAGAGTACCCTTGCTTACAAGACAATTTAGAACCTTCAGTCTTGTTATGTACAAAAAGAATAATCAAAGAACCCTACATCCCTACATATCCCTACATCTGTGCCTAACACCAGGTTCACTTCTTTTTTTTTTTTATTGGTCTTGTTTTTATATCTTTTAAACTGTGTATTTATTTAATCCTATTTTGACTTCTGTTAATGATTTTATTCTTATTTGCAAAGTCACTGTGCAATACCATTCTCTCACTTTATATTTATTTTATTTCTGTACTGTACCTTGAACCGCAACCTTATCGTGGTGGAGGGGTTTGAGTGCCCGAATGATCCTAGGAGCTATGTTGTCGTCAGGGGCTATATGCCCCTGGTAGGGTCTCCCAAGGCAAACAGGTCCTAGGTGACGGGCCAGACAAAGAGCGGTTCAGAACAATTATGGTTATGAAAAAATCAAGGACCGTGACGTCGCCCGGTATGGCGCAACCGGGGCCCCACCCTGGAGCCAGGCCCGGGGTTGGGGCTCGCATGCGAGCGTCTTGTGGCCGGGTCTTTCCCCACGGGGCCCGGCCGGGCTTAGCCCGAAGGAGCGACGTGGGGCCGACCTCCCGTGGGCCCACCACCTGCGGGAGGAACCGTAAGGGGCCGGTGCAAAGTGAATTGGGTGGCAGTCGAAGGCGGAGGCCTTGACGACCCAATCCCCGGACACGGAATCTGGCGCTAGGGACATGGAATGTCACCTCGCTGGCGGGGAAGGAGCCTGAGCTTGTGCGGGAGGTTGAAAGATACCGACTAGAGATAGTCGGGCTCACCTCCACGCACAGCTTGGGCTCTGGAACCCAAATCCTCGAGAGAGGCTGGACTCTCCACTACTCTGGAGTTGCCTGCGGTGAGAGGCGGCGGGGCTTGCTCATAGCCCCCAGCTTAGCCGCCATGTGTTGGAGTTCACCCCGGTGAACGAGAGGGTCGCTTCTGTGCGCCTTCGGGTCGGGGATAGGTCTCTCACTGTTGTTTGTGTTTACAGGCCAAATGGCAGTGCAGAGTACCCGGCCTTCTTGGAGTCTCTGGGAGGGGTGCTGGAAAGTGCTCCGACCGGGGACTCTGTCGTTCTACTGGGCGACTTCAACGCTCACGTGGGCAGCGACAGTGACACCTGGAGGGGCGTGATTGGGAGGAAGCGGCCCCAGATCTGAACCAGTGGTGTTCTGTTATTGGACTTCTGTGCTAGCAACAGTTTGTCCATAACAAACACCATGATCAAGCATAAGGGTGTCCATCAGTGCACGTGGCACCAGGACACCCTAGGTTAGAGATCGATGATCGACTTTGTAGTTGTATCATCTGACCTCCAGGACGTATGTCTTGGACACTCGGGTGAAGAGAGGGGCGGAGCTGTCAACTGATCATCACCTGGTGGTGAATTGGATCCGATGGCGGGGGAGAAAGCTGGACAGACTCGGCAGGCCCAAACGTGCTGTGAGGGTCTGTTGGGAACGCTTGGCAGAGCCCCTGTCAGAAAGACCTTTAACTCCCACCTCCGGCAGAGCTTCGACCAGATCCCGAGGGAGGTTGGAGACATTGAGTCCGAGTGGACCATGTTCTCCACCTCCATTGTCGATGCGGCCACTCGAAGCTGTGGCCGTAAAGTCTCCGGTGCCTGTCGTGGCGGCAACCCCCGAACCCGGTGGTGGACACCGGAAGTAAGGGATGCCGTCAAGCTGAAGAAGGAGACCTACCGAGCCTGGTTGGCCCGTGGGACTCCTGAGGCAGCTGATAGGTACCGGCAGGCCAAGCGGACTGCAGCCCGGGTGGTCGTGGAGGCTAAAACTCGGGTCTGGGAGGAGTTCGGTGAGACCATGGAGAAAGACGGTCGGCCTCGAAGAAATTCTGGAAAACCGTCTGGCGCCTCAGGAGGGGGAAGCAGTGCCCTGCCAACACTGTTTACAGTGGAGGTGGGAACCTGCTGACTTCAACTGGGGATATTGTTGGACGGTGGAAGGAATACTTCGAGCATCTCCTCAACCCCACTGACACGTCTTCCGCTGAGGAAGCAGGGGCCGAGGGCTCGGAGGTGGACTCGTCCATCACCCGGGCCGAAGTCACTGAGGTAGTTGGGAAGCTCCTCGGTGGCAAGGCGCCGGGGGTGGATGAGATACGCCCTGAGTACCTCAAGTCTCTGGATGTTGTAGGGCTGTCTTGGTTGACACGCCTCTACAACATCGCGTGTGATCGGGGACAGTACCTCTGGACTGACAGACCGGGGTGGTGGTCCCTCTTTTCAAGAAGGGGGACCGGAGGGTGTGTTCCAACTACAGAGGGATCACACTCCTCAGCCTCCCCGGGAAAGTCTATGCCAGGGTACTGGAGAGGAGAATGCGGCCGATAGTTGAACCTCGGATTCAGGAGGAACAATGCGGTTTTCGTCCCGGTCGTGGAACACTGGACCGGCTCTATACCCTCTCCAGGGTGCTGGAGGGTTTATGGGAGTTTGCCCAACCAGTCCACATGTGTTTTGTGGATCTGGAGAAGGCATTCAACTGTGTCCCTCGTGGCGCCCTGTGGGGGGTGCTCTGGGAGTTCGGGGTCTGGGGCCCTTTGCTAAGGGCTGTCCGGTCCCTGTACGACCGGAGCAGGAGCTTGGTTCGCATTGCCGGCAGTAAGTCAGACCTGTTCCCAGTGCATGTTGGACTCCGGCAGGGCTGCCCTTTGTCACCGGTCCTGTTCATTATTTTTATGGACAGGATTTCTAGCAGCCAGGGGCCGGAGGAGTCTGGTTTGGGGACCACAGGATCTCGTCTCTGCTTTTTGCAGATGATGTTGTCCTGTTGGCTCCATCAAGCCAGGACCTTCAGTGTGCACTGGGACTGTTTGCAGCCGAGTGTGAAGCGGCTGGGATGAGGATCAGCACCTCCAAGTCTGAGACCATGGTTCTCAGTCGGAAAAGGGTGGCTTGTCCCCTTCAGGTTAGTGGAGAGATCCTGCCTCAAGTGGAGGAGTTCTTCTTGGGGTCTTGTTAACGAGTGAGGAAAGGAGGGAACGTGAGATTGACAGACGGATCGGTGCAGCTTCTGCAGTGATGCGGTCAATGTACCGGTCTGTCGTGGTGAAGAAGGAGCTGAGCTGTAAGGCAAAGCTCTCGATTTACCGGTCAATCTACGTTCCTACTCTCACCTATGGTCATGAGCTTTGGGTCATGACCGAAAGAACAAGATCCCGGATACAAGCGGCCAAATGAGCTTTCTCCGCGGTGGCGGGGCGCTCCCTTAGAGATAAGGTGAGGAGCTCGGTCACTCGCGAGGAGCTCAAAGTAGAGCCGCTGCTCCTCCACATCGAGAGGAGCCAGTTGAGGTGGCTCGGGCATCTGTTTCGGATGCCTCCTGGACGCCTCCCTAGGGAGGTGTTTCGGGCATGTCCCACCGGGAGGAGACCCCGGGGAAGACCTAGGACACGCTGGAGGGACTATGTCTCTCGGCTGGCCTGGGAACGCCTCGGTATCCCCCCGGAAGAGCTGGAGGAAGTGTCTGGGGAGCGGGAAGTCTGGGTCTCTCCTTAGACTGCTGCCCCCGCGACCCGGCCCCGGATAAGCGGTAGAAGATGGCTGGATGGATGGATGAATGTACCGACTGGCACTCTAGTAAGGGAGTAAAATATTTCTATGGCAAAGCCATATTCTGTGTATGAAATATTGCATTTGAGCTGTATTTACTATATTGCAGCTGTGGGCAGCACTGTGAGCCTGAGACAAATTTCTGTCTGGGACAATAAAGTTGAATCAACAAATGAAAGGTGATGAAAAGGCTAGGTAGAATAAGAGATTGTCTAAGTCAAAATAATTATTAGGGCTAAAGGCTAAAACTGTAGCTCTCCTCTGAAACCTGTCCTTAGAAAATACTTCTTAAAAAGGTTGCCTTAACAAACAACATGCATCTAATGGTCTAGTTACACCAGTCAAAAAAATTAATTTAAAAGCTGCAGTTTTATTTCCAGAAATGAGGAAGTGGGGAATTCCAGGCCAGGATGGAAAAAACAAGCATGACAGGGAAGCAGATAATGAGTGAGATAATGTTGTGCAAACGCAGTTTTTAAACTACACAAAGTAACAGCAAATACAGAAGTATTTGAATGCTGATATTTGGACAATTTTGGACAAGTTCAAATTGTTCAAAATTTCTGCAAAGCAAAAAACATAAAAAAACATTTCCAAAAGTATAAATAAAAAGTCCTTTAATATTTTTTTTACTGCTATGTCCAAGAAAATCACTTATGGGTGGAGAGCAGTGAGGTATGACATACACTCACCCATCCCTAATGCAGACAGTGCTCCAGTTAGCCCACTGCCCACCCTTGCTGTTTTAAAGGGCGGCCCCCGCACCAAACGGAGAGAAGTTGAGATGACCTCGCTGTAAGATAAAGCAGTTTGTGAGCAAGATAGACAAGCTCATTTGAGGAAAAAGGGTGTCTAATTTTTCTGTAGTTCTTCACAGTCACTGACCATAATATTAATATACATGTACGTATGTTCAGAATGCACTGACAGAAGGACCTTAGTGCTCAATCCATTACACCTCTTACCTTTCAGGAAGCCCACAAGAACAAAAATCACTCTAAAAAACAAAACAATATGGTAGCTCAACTGACTTAAAAGCCTAAACAAATATTCCTTGCTGTCCCATTAAGCCCAGCAAGTAGCAGTTTAAACAGTGTGACATTATTAACACAGAGGAAAGGATGAGTCACTTTCCCTCAGTTAGAAAATTATGGTCAATTAGAAGTGCAACAATGGGTCAATAAATGGATTAGTTAGTCATGCCCAAGTTATCATTTAACTCATTTTCAAAACAACAAAAACATTTTTAGTGCCTGGTGGTTCCTATAAAAGACATAACCTGCCTTACATCTTACATTCCTCATATAAATTGTGACAATTCTGTTTGTTTGAGCTAAATAAATTGAGTTTTTTTCCTCAAATTGTGATGACTAAGAGGGGCACGTCCTGAGTTTAGTCATTAGCAGCCAAACATAATGCGGCCTTTGTGAGCATGGATGTTTAGTTTGACAGTATTCATGCGACTGTGTGTAGGTTAAATTCAATCCAGTAACCGAACACCTGTTTTTGAAGCCAGGGAAAGCTCACATGTCATGAGTGACACAAAAGGGGCCACTTTCAGGTCCACTTTAAATGTCAACAACTCCAAAACAAAATGTTGCATTGCTGTATTTGTTGACAAAATGTGAGCATGTAACGGCCAATTATCGGATCGTAGTTGTGCTCATAAAGTGATACAAACCTAGGTATTATAGGTAATATAAACCATGTATGTAGTTATATGTTATTACAGTTCGTTACTCAGTGTGTTACATTGTACTTAATGAAATAGATACATCAAGTGTAGTGTAAATTAAAGTGTGACCTATAATAATGACAAAGTGAGTATGCATATGCACTTTTGTGATACCTGAGTATGATGGCTGTCCATGTGCCTGTGCAGAGAACTAGAGGAGTTCGACTTGCTGTGAGTCTCTTCTTCTAACGACCCTGAACACACAATATCAGAAGGACATGACAAAGCGCAAACATGACTGAACATCCTCCCACACAGAGACAGGTAAAGACTCAAGGACTGAAGCTCGCTCTTGAATGCAACAAAATGATTTAAAAAAATCTTCTTATACTAAGGGCTTGGAACTGTAAAGTATTAACCATTTTAAAAACATTTTCTTTAGTATTGTATGTAATGTATGCATCAGAATAAAACTTACAATTAGTTTAAGACAATAGCTTTGTGCAGTCTATCCATGTGCATGTGAAATCCTGTAGCGTTACCGTTAGAGATTTGGTTGCCGTTCTCCATTGGGGCTGGGCTTGTAGAATGGGGAGTGTGGTTGTTGGCGTTTTTGTCCTGAAGCTGCGGAGAAGGTGAGTTGGGGGCTGAGCCATATTCCTCTCGTCCTGCCAGATTGATATTTGAATTGAATCCTTAAAAGAATATAGCATATATATCATGATATTAGTCAAGGACACATACTACAAATATATAAATACAAGTTTACATTGTTTACATTTACATTTAGTCATTTAGCTTTTATCCAAAGCGACTTACATGAAGCTTCCATTCACCAGTGTTACAGCTGAAACACCACTGGAGGCAAGGTAGGTTAAGTGTCTTGCCCAAGGACACAACAACAGAATGAACTGTGGGGAGAGCGGGAATTGTATCGCCTGCCTTCCGGTTAAAGTGGCTCAGTGGTAGAGCGGTTGTCCTATAACCGGAAGGTTGGTGGTTCTCCCCGGTTCATATTGTCTTTGTGTCCGTGGCAAGACACTTACCTCCTCCATGAGTGTGGAGGTGAGTTGGTGATGGTCTGAGAGGGCTGCGAGTGCCTTGTTTATGGCAGCCCCCTCTCTGTCTGCCTCAGGTGTAAATGTGTGTGAATGGGGTGAATGGAAGCATCATGTTAAGTGCTTTGGGTGGCCAAGAAGGGTACAAAAATGCAAGCCATTTATCGTTTACACTTGCTAAATTGTATCTACCTGATTAAGTACAATGTAACACACTGTGTAACAAACTGTAATAACATGTAACTACAATGTACATTCATAACCTAATCCTAACCCAACCTACAATATGTAAGTACACATAATTCCATTATCTGTGTACTTTTGCCATTACAAGTACTAACACTAACACACAATAAAATTACCCTCCACATTTGTAGATCTCTTGGGTTAAGTGTGTGTTTGTGAGTTTGAAAACAGCCGGTAGCCGGGGAGTTCATGTGAGGCTTCTACGGTTGAGAAGACATAAGTAATAAGAGCATCTGGATTCGTGCTAAGAAGATCACATTTTTGCTCAATTTGTAGAAGTTACTTTAGACGATAAAGAATCCTATGACAGTAATTTGCCTGCCAAGACCACCTGCCACTCTTCCCCTAGCATTCCTGTTTTTTTTCCATTCCCTAAGGATGAGGAAAGGAACGAAGAGGAGCGAGTCAGCTGCTCTTTGGAGAGATGTCTGGGATAGCAAATGCAACCCCTGGTCCCTCCCTCCGCATCAGGTATCACACACAGCCGTTTAACAGCTGAGGGGGAACGGAAGTAGGTCATCCTGTTAAGCCCATTGGCATCTCAGTGCTCTCTGATCTAAGCAAACCGCTTTGCGTTACCCACTCAGAATAACAGCAAGGTTGTGAACCCCAGTGCCAGCTTGCTGTTTCCATGACGCCAGTGCTTTTCTTTCACAGGTCCGAGTGCTGACGAAGAATGAATCACAGGCCACCACGTGAGACATATTCGTCAGCATATGCATTTGTTCTCATACCACCTCTTATAAGGACTGGGGCCTGAGTGCCTTTGATCCTGTTACAATCATAGCAGCTGTCTTTGATACAAACAAGCCATTTACAAGACAAGACACATTCACTTACTTGTAAATTTGTAAGTATCAAACTCAATGTCCTAGTGGTGGCATTCATACTGCCGTCAGAAGAATATGATTAAATATTTGGTAAAAATCATAATTTGACTTGAATTAACCATCCCACAACTATTGAACTTTATTTGCAGAAACTAAAATAAAACCCAGTTTAAACATTTACATTAAAAGAAGCACCAAAAAGTAATGTGGAATTAAACCTCTGACCCTATTGATGCATTTACTTGTGTGTGATAAATATATTTGTCCTCCTTTTACAAAGGTCACCTTTATATCAATGTCAGAGTCTGTATGTGGACTGCACCTACCCCCAAACAACAACATAGACATATAATGCTTGCTAGGTTATGCAATGCTAAGTGGGCTACACAAGCTACCTCATTAAATAACATAGAAGAAGTCTGTCGCTGCATCCAAAGGGCACTGCCTTAAAGAGGATAACAAATAGACTCCCTCAAGTGGGCCAAAGACAATGGCTGCCTACAGAACTTCATTTACTGTAAGGGTTTCAAATGTGCATATTTTTATTTAGAATAGAACTTTAGCTGATATTTATAGCACTCAAAGACAGGAAATGTGTATAATATCAGTACTCTTACTGATATTACATCTGTACAGTATAGTACCCAACAGTCCAACTTCATCCCGCACTTCATGAGGATATCACACACCAACCAATAAATCATGTGCCACACAGCAGACTGAAAATATGATCAAGTGAAAATCACGAATAGTGGAAAGATAATTTATTTACCCAGGATAGTCCCACTGAGATTACAAATCTCTTTTGCAGGGGAGTCCTGGCCCCATGTGTGAGGGGGGACTATTGTACATGTCTTTAGTGGTAGGGGAAACCGGAGGAAACCTACGCAAACACAGACTAGTCCTGCATCACAGCAAGAAGGTCCTGGGTTCAATTCCCATCCAGGGCAGGGCAGAGCCTTTCTGTGTTGCGTTTGCATGTTCTCCCTACATTTACATTTACATTTAGTCATTTAGCAGACGCTTTTATCCAAAGCGACTTACAAGTGAGGATAACAATGGAAGCAATTTTAACAAAAAGCATAAGTGCACAAAAAACTAGTCAGTTTAAACCCAGCGCAGTATACAATGCTAAGGATAAGAGATTTTTTTTTTTTTTTTATAGAAAGGAATCGATAGAAAGGAAGTAGGATTCAGTGTTTGTCAGTCAGGTGTTGACGGAAGAGATGTGTTTTCAGGTGTTTTTTAAAGATGGCTACAGCAGATTCTGTAGCCATCTTGTAAAAAAAAAAAAAAATCTCTTATCCTTAGCATTGTATACTGCGCTGGGTTTAAACTGACTAGTTTTTTGTGCACTTATGCTTTTTGTACCTTGTGTTGTTAAAATTGCTTCCATTGTTATCCTCACTTGTAAGTCGCTTTGGATAAAAGCGTCTGCTAAATGACTAAATGTAAATGTAAATGTAGGGAACATGCAAAGCACTAACACAGAAACTCTGCCTGCCCTGGATGGGAATTGAACCCAGGACCTTCTTGCTGTGATGCAGGACTGCTAACTTCTCTGCCACTGTGCAGAATGAACTCTAAAGGTGAATTACAATTCAAAGGAATATTTGGCACCACTTTTTTTTAGCTTCTAGTGCAGCGTTCAAATCAGCAGCCCTGTTTGTTTAGTTTTTCCTGTCTGCGGACACCTATTTCTGTGTATAAAGACAAACCTCCATCTCTCATCTTGCGGCCAGAATTGGGCTTCTTCAGTAGGCTACGTCCAGAGCTGAACAGAGTGTTGAGTTCATCCAGAGGGCTGGTTAGGGGTCTGCCGTTGGCTGGGTTAAACAGCAAGGGAGAGGAAGAGCAGGAGTGCGATCTCCGAGGCTCAGGACGGGACACTTTGGCAGGTGAGTAGGGAGGAGGCTTCCCTAGTGGCTCCCCACCTGTCCTTTGTGACGATGTGGTTTTAGGGGAGTCTGAATTTCCTGTTAGAGACGCTGCTCGTGTCAAAGACAGGAAGCCCGCATCTGGAGGGAAGGGGAAGTGTGAGGGTGGTCGATACGGGGGTGGGGGCACAGTGGTGGGGGGAGGTGGTGGTGGTGGAGTGAGTGGAGGTGTAGACTTCTTTTCTGGCATGAGGACAGAGAGGCTAGGGGAGGAGTCAGCCCTCTGACGTGAATACTGAGGTGAAAGGGGACTGTCAGGACCAGTGGGATAGTTAAGGTTGGTCTCAAACACAGGGAGCTTCTTCACCTCTAGTGGGGTTAGAGGGGACTCATCTGAGGCTGGAGAGCAGGTAACAGGGGATGGAGGAAACACCAGAAGAGGAGGACGATGAGGGAGCAAGTTGGGAAATGGAGCAGGAATTTCACAACTCCCATCTTTCCCGCGTTGGAGTATGGGAAGTCCGCTGTTCGAGGATGTCTGGGGGATTGTGGAGTCCATGGTGTTTAGGCCAGTCGTTGTGCGCCTGGTATCCCCACTCTGAGGAAGAGATGTACTTAATCCCACAAGGCTCAAACCTAGTGCCTCCAGTTTGGTTGACTTGCTCACAACAGCAGAAGGAGGTGTTCCATCTTCTGGAAGAACATACTTCATCTCCTCATAGACAGCTTCTGAGTCACCCAGTTCTGGGCTATCAGGGGGCTCCTGGAGGCTCCTAGCCCGAGGCTGTGACCCATACATTTCAATGTACACATCCTCCTCATCTTGGCAGTGGAACAGGCTTAGTGAAACTCCTTGTGGTGCATCTAATGAGGCGGCTTTCTGCATTAAACCACCAAATCCCCCAGCACAGGAGAGCAGAGCTAGCTTAACATCAGCTGGGCGCAGCTGTTGAAAGTGGGGGGCTACAGCATTGATCTCCTCATAGGACCCTGAGAGCTTAGTATTGGGACTTCGCTTAGGTTTCGGAGGTGGCACTTTCCTCATGGTTGTGTAGTCATCACTATGAGGTCGTGGCTTGGACAGGGCTGAGGAAAACATTGAAAAAGCAATTAAATACAGTAGCTGTCAAAGCAATGTTTGTGACACAAAACAATGATCATCTGTTCATCTTGAGAAGAGAAGTAGAGGTAAAGTACCTGCAAGATCTGTTGGGGAAAGCTGGGATTTAGGGGGGCTTCCAGCAGGTGAACCGTACCCCTCTGGAGTGGGGCTCTCTTTAGCTGCCATCACTAACCCTGCACTAACTGCTTCATAAGACGCACTCAGGCGGGTGTTGGGGTCCCTCTTTGGTTTTGGAGGAGGCTGCTTCCGAGGAGAGCAAAGCCCTCCCCCACCTGCCACATCCTCATTGGTATTCACTATCTGCTGCAATGTGGGCTTAACAGCTGGACTGCCAGTGCATTGGTTCTCCATTGCAAGCGGGATTGGTACAGAACTAGATCGAAAGTGGCGAATGACTCGATTTCCTCCAATGACAGTCCCTTCTGAAACTTTGCCATTTTTTTCTACAACCTGAAAAATATAGAAACAAAATAATCATGAAACAACATCTGTTGTTGCTCATTCATTACAGTTTCCTAAATTTTCAAGTGTTGATTCCTTTTTTCTGAATGACATTTCTAGTGTAAAATACATAATGTAATCCGTGTAGTGGACTAGTCTAATCAGATCATATAAACAGAACATCAGTGTGCTTTAAGCATCTGTTAGCCTGCTTCAAGCGTCATCTCGATTATTGCTCAGGGAGCCAATTGGGAATAAAAAACAGAAAGATTATGCAAAATTGAATTTCCTTACAGTAAATTGATAACATCTAGTTTGATATTTGAGTTACTAATCTGTGTGAGCCATCTGTTGGTTCTGTTTTGCATTTAAACATTTTTACTATGTTGATTTTAATGATACTAATCTGCATTTTCAACGTTTGGTGTTTCAGTTTACACTTTTACATTAGAGATAATGTGAGATAATTAACTTCCCGATCATTTCTTAACCTTTCATAAAAGATTTAACACTATCACATCTGCCTATAGTGTTATTCAGTTTCCCCATATACAACAGCAAGGCAAGGTGGAGATAAAACAGTTTTCCATATGTGCAACACAATCCTTATCTAACTATCCATCATCTGGGTTACAATTAAAAGCCTAAGGCACACATGAACATAATGACAACATTAATCTCAAAATGCATTCACCAAGATGTGAGCACTTAATACACATTATACATGAACATGAATTCAGACAATGTACACAATGTTAATGAAGGCCAGTGATTTCTCTTGTAAATTCTGTGAATAACCCAGAGTCTAAAAGAAAATAACATAACTATGACAGCATTACATTTACCAACATTATAGAATAATATTTCCACTAAGAAAACAGAAATAACAAGTGCCTTGGGTTTTCTCTTTTTTTTTTTTTTTTTAACCAAAAGAGGGTTATTAAACTGACCTCCGGATAGGTTGCTCCTCCTCTCTGCCCACTGGTTCAGGCCTCTCACCAAGTGGTGGGCTGCTTCCAAGTGTGTTGATCAGACTGTTGCCATAACATCGCAGGCGGTCACTTTCACGTGAAATATCAGAGGCATTTTGAATAACCAGTTGGTCATAAGTTCGCAGCCCCATGTCTTCAGCCTCCTGTAGGAATTGCTGCACAGTCCGCTCCTCTTTTTGTAGTAAAAGCACCTTCTGGTGAAGCCAGCGTCTGGCAAGCCAGCCTCGAACAACTGTCAAGAATTTAAACAAAATCAATGAATAAAACAAGATCCATAAGCTGTTACTTGGTTTGGTTGTTAGCTTTTACCTTTCTGACATGTGATGATCTTTTTGTGAAGGTGGTAGCACCGGTCATTAAGCTGATCAGCCTGCCAGTATCTCAGAAAAACTTTACTGCTGCCCATCTAAAAAAATAAAAACATATATTTAAATATAATTTGTAACAAAACATTTTTCTACTGTGTACAAAAATTAAGAGTGACTGAGAGGCTACAAAATCTCAGGAGAGTGAGAGGGTAAAGTCACTGGGTGGGAGTAGGCTTAAGGTTTGATTTCACTTCCTTAATGTTGGGGGCATTTTGGGCTGTAACAGATGTCAGTCCACACCAGGTGCAAAGCCTGGTGGCTGACGTAGTGTTGCTGACAGACAAACGGACAGACTCGATTCATTCCAACACATGCTACTTGTAAGAGGTGTCTGTGTTTAATGCAGGGATGTATAGAAATGTCTGGGGGCATTGTGAAGGAGTGTGCATGCGTGTGTGAGACAGGAGCCAAAGTGACCTGGCAGGTCACACGCTCAGACACAACAGCAGTCTGGCAGACAAGGCAAAGGGGGGCCAAAGCGGTGTGTGAGAAGAATGATGATGAGGTGAGACAGCTGGAACGAGTTGTCAAAGATTCCATAGGATCTTTTAAATAGAGGGTCAAGGATAAAGTCATTCGGCAAATCTTCTATTGATAGTGACCGAGTTAAAGGCAGAGAACACACACTAACACAAACCTGCCATCCCTGGAGTTTGCACTGTTGGAGAACGGAGCGGCATTTTTCTTCTGCAGACAGTTTCTTCTTGTCTCCCAAAGTAGGAATAACAAGGTCTTTATATCTGAAACAAATAAAGAAAAACACACAAAAACAAAAAGCATTTCAAATTCAGTTTGGACCTATTTATTCCCCCGAAACAATTCAGTTCAAAGGTCAGTAGGGACGGAGCAACATTGGTGTAGACAACTGCTGTTGTGAATGATCAGCTGGATGGAGACAGTGGTTTGTTTAGGCCTGGGATATTTAGGAGTGACCAGGGCAGTGTTGTTAAAGCTTTGATGATATACAAGATTGTACAGATGGTATTACATAGAGAATGATAGGGAGGCATAAGCCAACATAATACAACAATTTATAATATACCACTACACACACACACATTCCACTTAAACAGGACTGCAAGGAAAAATGAAGAAAATCAGCCACACACATTTGTAGTGAAGTAAAACTAGTTAGCACCGAGCCAACAATTTCTTTGTATGTAATAAATATAAAATCATTATACAAATTTGACATACAAATCTTACAGACATGTTTACATGGTGACTAGTTAATTAAAGTAAGTAAATTGTGTCAGTCAGTTCTCAGCTCCTAAATTATCAATAAGAAGCATCCGATACTCTGACACATCTGATGAGACAAACATAACAAGCAGATGGCTGGAAACATAAACCACTTGTGCTGTCAATAGTGGGGAAGTAAGTGCATGTGAATGTGGGGTGTGTTTGATTTGCTGGAGTGGGGTCTGCCTGAACTCTCTCTAACCCTCTCTCTGTATGGTAATACTAGTCCTGCAGACAGCCCATGGGCCTATAAAACACAAAGGGACTCTGTAAACCCATGACCTTCCCTGTGAGGATATGGAAACCATACTTTTACAAGACCCAAGGGAGCTTCATGCAGAGTCAAATAAATGGAACAACCTTTTTGATAAGAGTTTAAATGGACACCAACCGGGCACAAACATGCCTCTGTGACCAGTGTTACAGAGCGTCACAAAAATTATACAGACTGTGCCACAGGAATTTAAACTAGTCACTATCTCAGAGGCTGCACCTATCCATCAGGCAAGTTGCAGATGCCATATGTTCAAAGCCCTTTGACTGTGTTTAGTCACTAGATGTAGTCATTGATGGATATTTTTGCCTGTATTTTTGTGCGAATTAATAAAGAACTTGAACTTAAAATAAAAATGTAACCTATGTGCTTGTAAGATGCAGTTGTGACATGTTCAATCAATACTGACGCCTTTTTCATTCATTCTATAACAATAAAGAACTTCAATGGACTCCGAGAGGTTGGATTTCCAGAAACAGGGTTCAAGTAGTACCATTTGACCTTACACATTGGCAGAAAATAAACCTGGCCACAAAACATGTAGTGTATCATAAAAGACAAATAAAAGAAAGAGTAAAATAGATTTCCCCATAAATCACTCTAGTTACCAGGATACTAATGAAATGTGCTTGAGGCAGCCACTATGACTTACAGAAGTGGCCTGCACAGCTCCAGTGTGCATGTGTGTATTTTATTGTTCCTTGTTTGTGCTGATGATATTGCAACCTCAAGATTAACGGCTGATTTATTGGCATGTCATTTTAACTAGTCAAGAGTCAAGGGCCTGTTTGAAAAACGACAAAATGAACAAGGAAACAGATGAACAGAACTAATATAAAACAGTGTACACCCTTATAACTCTAGGGCAGACAGAAAGCCTAAAATAAAAAAATAAAAAAGACATACACAGAAATCATACAAAAGAATGTTGAAAAATTAATAAATTATCACTTGAGAAGATATGTGAGAAAAAGAATTTGAATGAGAAAGAGCTCAGAGCTAAATTGCCAAAGCCAAGACTGTGCTCTTTCATTGGCCAATACATGTCGAACTCAGAGAGGGATGAACAGTATTTGGGTTCTGTGATTTGGGTTTTTGTACGAGCAAGATACAAAAGATGTATAAGGGCTATAATGTGTAACATATTGTCTAAAATGGGAATTAGCTGTTAGCTTATTATTAAACTACAAATTCACCAATAAACATTTGATGTCCTAATGGAAACAGACATTTTATTTTCTGGGTATAAAAATTAATGAATGAGAAATATAGTTACTCTACCCATTTAAGTTACTTGATTAAATAGGTCTTTTGTTAGCTCTACTGAATATGTTTTGCATTTATTATGCCTGTGGGGAAATTCCTAGTCGGCAGCCACCCAACATGTTTTGATGTTGGAAAAGGAAACTGGAGTACCCGGGGGAATCCCAGGTACATGCAAAAATGACAACTCTACCCAGAAAGGCCCCATTCGACCCAGAAGTTGAACCCTGGACCTTGCTGAGAGGTCAGCGTGCACCACCGTGCTGCCCAATAAATGATATGAGGTCAAAGCAGTGTTTAGGGTTTCTAATGTGGCAATCAGCTGGCTCTTGTGATGCCATATTATCTTCTGGCCACACACATTGCTAACAAAGAGATTTACCTACGGCACATAGCAGCCTCAGACTACACGTCACTCTGCTGCTGCAATGCTCACACACGTTGAGAGATAGTTCCACAAATGTTGGCTCAAAAACACAAAGAATCTGACAAGAACTTATGAACTCAAGTTAAGTTTGGATTTGTATAATAATTTAACACACATCTCCTCAGTATCAATTCCATATTGAGGTTTGTTGTTGTGAAGCTATTATGTGAGCTATTATGTTGGTGTAAAATGTTTTAAATTTCAGACATCACTCACACTAATTGGAGCACAAACCCCTACCTAAACACAAGAACCTGAAAATGTAGTATTCCTAATTGTAATTAATTTACAGATTTTAATTTTGTTTGTTAGTTTTATTGTTTTGGTAAAAGCAAAACTGTATTTTACTTTGTGTGTCCCTCAAAAACACAAAGGTGTGGTGAGGTTTACAGCAGTCTAGTGGAAACTTTTAGTGGGTCATGTGTGCAAGCTTTGTCTTTCCTTATTATCTGGCTGGAATGTTAATGTTAATCCCTTTATCCTCAAAAGGAAAACGATGGAGACAGACAGTGGATAGGAGAAACAACAAAAAGAAAGAGACAATTAAAGCTGAATCCTCCTGTGCAAGTATCAAACAAGTAAAAATGTGTTTTTGTATTTTAGCAATACAGAAAAAGATCATGTGAGAGAGTCACAATATTGCAAAATGACTTCCTCATTAATGGACACCTATAAGAAGTGAAATACAATGGCATGCCACTCACCAATGGCAATGATCCTACAATGCCATTGATATAGAAAGTCCCTGAATTCAAACCAGAAAATCATACACATCCACCTCCATAGAGATCTAAATGCATAGAGTTATATGCCTCCAATTACAGGATGGTTTTAGTGCATTCAGATTAAGTACATTAAGACTGGCCACATTAGATCCAATAACTGTGTCTGGATTTAAGTGCCAGGTCTGAAGGGGACTAACAAACAAAAACTAATGATAAGCATTCAAGTACAGGGCAGGGAGACCTGACACAAAACACACTGGTTAATACGTCTGTTAGGCTGACAAGGAAAATGTGATAGTGGCTTTCATCAACTGCAATGGACTCCCATAATACACTAAAACAGCTATTCAAGGTCATTTTGTGCTTCTGACAAAAAGGGTTGGTGTGACTTGTCAATTCTACTGTGTCAGTGAGTTTGAGGAGTGACACAATGTGTGCAGACGTTGTGAAGGTACATTATTATTTGTCGAACTTCCAGCTAACTCAGAGACATGAGATTTATGTACAAGTGACAGCGAGCTTATGTATGTTAAAAAGGAGGCCTAGCAATCTATAACATCTTAAAAAAATTAAAGATCAAACAGTGATGACTAAGCATTAGTCATGACAGTTGCAATGCTCCTATTACAAAACACATTATGGCACTCACCTACTGAGAAAGCCTGGGAAGGACAAGCGCACAGGGTATCCATAACGAATCATGCGCACCATCTCAAGTACCCCTATGTATTGCAGCTGGGTGGATACATGGAGGCTGTCAAAGGTGTCTGACTGACCACAGGTATTGGGGCGCACGCACTCCACAAAATGTGGAGTACAAGCCTGCAACTTACTGATCAGCTCTGACAGTGAGTTCTACAGGAGGGAAAAAAGAGAGAAATTGTTTGTGCCATACAGTAAAACACATGCAATTATAAAACATTTCAATTGTCAATATTTGACTATACTCAGAGTAACTACAGAAGACTAGAACTAGAACCAACTAGAAAGAGAAGGCAGAGCTTGCATAAACAAATTATGTTTTCTCCTTTTTTGAAAACCATAGTGGTTTGACTGATTTTGTGTTTGTAACTTTGGAGGGTTGGGGGTGTTCTGTTAAATACAAAGGGCTGTTTATAAAGTTTAAAGTCTCTAAAAAGTGGCTGACTTTAAACCCCAAATTCTCAGATGCTGCCTCCAAGGCTACACAGACACCCCTACATGTAAACACTTAGATCTGTGTTTCACCCCTCCTCAAACTGACGTCAGACCTCTCAAGCACAATACCCTACACCTCAGCCCAGAGTTCTGAACGTCACTACCAGCATTTACTCCATCAATACATGGTCTTGGCACACAGAGCTTGTTGTTCATTGTTCATTCATTTGTGTGGAGGGTTTTATGCTTGGCGTAGTACAGCATCATTCTTTAGCCTCCTCTCTCCTTCTCTTCCACTCCCTAAGGAAATCGTCAACCACAAGCCCAGAACTCTAATTTTGCAACACACAGACTTCATTCAGACCAAAGGTACTGCTTCTGTAAACCACATTACATCCTTCTTGCGTCACCAGTAAACACTAAAGTAAAGGTTGTTGTTGTTTTATATTGTTATAAAATCTGTTCACGCCTTCAGGTTTTAACTTGCAAAATCTAACTATAAGAAACGATGGCTGAAGAATGTGGATGTATTGCTTGTCCTCAAGGTGATAGCTTTAGGCCGTTATTTAAAGAATTTCTCGGGTCTCACGAGAAACGAATTGCTTAACGACATTTCACACCTTAACACTCGCCCCAGTCAGTCTCAGACATTCTTTGTGGTAGAGCCGGCAAAAAGAAGAAGGTAAAGCAGAAAAATAATTTTCTCATGGTCAAACGGGAAGAGAGGAGAGCAGGGAGATGCTCATCACCAGTGAGTTCTTACAACAGTGTTTTTTAACATTACACCGAAGCTGTAGGGGGGGCTCTATTGGGAAAAATACGAACAAAACAGTGAAGAAACTGCCAGACCTGCAAAGTACTGCTTTAAATGTGTAGGAAACAATTTTTGCAGTCATGCATTACCCATTAATGGCCTTAAAAACCTCTCAAACTATGTGTAAACATAAAATCTTATTCATTCTACTACATATGGGCACATCCTTACCCTCAACTGGACAGCCACTGTTATAGGACCACAGCGCTCTAGTCTCTGGAGGAACGAGCTTGAGCCCTTCTTCTTCAGCATCTGAAAAGACATACACACAACTTATATACATTGGCCTTTTTGGTATGTTACGGTGCTATTTCTGACCCATACTATATGTAAATGTCCCACTGCTATATTACCTAATGTTACAGTATAATGTTGCTGGGATAGATCGCAGAGGTGAAAGGGGGCTTATGTAAGCCTTTGCTCTAGATGGCTAATGAGCCACAGAGATGTCAGGCAGGACCCCCAGGAGGTTACACAACCAGCAAACCTTCCCAATAAAATATGCACAGTAGTGAAATATGATTTCTAGGACACAAAGATTAATATATATTAACACAGCGTATCATTGACTGAATAAATCCTAAACAGAATTGGCAGTATTTGTACCAGGTGAGTGATTTTTGCACAGTGTAATTTAGTATCTTTGCAGGGCTTTGTAAACAAACCCAGTTCCCATAGATTTTAAAAATAGCTGTGGACAGTTGATTAAAGTGTGTTTCCACTTACTTTCAAAGCCTGAATTATTATTTACTGTGTAAATATGCACTTCAAAACTGCCATCTACACTTTTTGTCTGACATTACCTTGGAAAGGTCATGGTACCTCCGCACTTGGTGGGGGACACTACAGGCAGACACAGGAGAGGCTGATGGCATCCTGTGTAGCAATAAGGCAGCTTTGGAGCCCCTGAGGCCCATCCGTCCCTGGCCTGCTGGAACCAGTGAACCGGTCTGAGTCAGCTTGGACTTGAAGAGCTGTTGCAGTAACACACTCTCACTGGCTGCCGGGCACAGAGCACATAAATACAAATTGAGAGGGAGGAAAATAGTGGTGAAGAGAGGCAACAGTATTGGTGGAAATAGGGGGTGGAGGAGCAATGGGATGAAAGTAAAAAAAAAAAAAGCTGAAAAACAGTGACAAGGACAAAAACAAAGTAAGTAAAGACACATCAGGGGGACAGAGAATTAGTAAAGGTAGGGAATGGGCATAAGGTTACGTTCTATATAATCTATCAGTTGTGTGATAAAAGGGGGAGGACAATGAAACTCAGACACTCGTGGATCAGTCCATAACAACAATGAGCTCATTCAGAAAGATGGCAGGTATACCTACTTAGAAAAGAAAAACAAACCACCTCTGTCCAAAAGTAATTTAGGTACTTAATTAGACAGAGCTCAAGAAAAATAGCTTCCACGTTTAAAGCAATTACTGCCAGCACCCGAATCTAGCATTACATTGATTTCTCTTTCGACAAATTAGATTTAAGGTTTAAACATAAATGGCTGTGGGATTAGACCCATAGAAAGAAACTGCATTATGTAAGTGTAAGTTTGTGAAGATGAAAGCCTGCAAAATGAGGAGGCTCTGAGGTGGAGGGACAACAGCCAAGTGAGTAAAGGGCTAGCTTTGAGACGATTAGCCTCATCATGGAAATTATAGCAATTAGGCTGCTAGACACAAGGCGAGCCTGGCAGCCACACAACGGCTGCCTGTGTCCTGCTGTCCACAACAGCCCACATCTGGCACCATCTATAGACAATATACACACAGACGGTGCTGTCTGCTGCATATGGATGGAACACACACATATAAAAGCACAAACAGACTTGTACAAAGAGTGGTTTTGTGTACTTTAACTTTAGACAAGAGTGGATCTTTGTCATCAAGTGTTTTGACAGTACAGTGTGTATCTTGTGTACGTTATTCATTGGGTACTTACACTTCATTGTAAACAAGAGATTCTGAGGAAGAGAGTCCTTGTTCCTTGTTAAGGATCCAGTAAGATCATATGAAACCTAAAAAGAAACACATTCCGCAAGGTCAAACTTTTTACAATGGTCATTAAAATATACACTTGGTACAAGCCGTACAGTGAGTCAAAATAATGGATTTTTTTATTTATGAGCTGGTGGGGCTCTCTGTAAATGTGCAGTAAAGTCTGTACACTTTGCCTCCAGTGCCACAGTACTGGTGTATGAATGTGTGTGACTGTGGAGGTGAGTTTGGTGGTGGTCTGAGAGGGCTGGGAGCACCTTGTGTATGAGAGCCCCCAGGTGTGAATATGTGTGAATGGGGTGAATGGAAACATAATGTAAAGTGGTTTGGGTGCCCGAGAAGGATAGAAGAAAGCGTTGTATAAATGCACACCATTTACCATTTTACTAGAGTTCAAAGATTTAACAGCTGATTTATAATAAGTCACCCAACAGAAAGTAGGTGCGGTCACAGTAAGTTGAGTTCTGTTTAGAACAGAAGACAGTGAATTGTTACTATATCAGTGTCTTTTTTTTATTACAAAAAAGATTAATATTAATACAATAAATCCAGTCAATCAAGGGGTTTAATAACAACAAGAAAAGTGGTCTTTCTGCATAACAAACAAACCTGTCCAGCGTAGTGCTTAACCGTAAAGGCTGGGCTCTGGTTTTTGGGTGTGGGGTTTCCATTGCCATCCTTGGTAGTAAGAAAGAGGCCATGTGTTGGACTGGAGTCCAGCTGGGCTGACAACCTTTTGTACAGAGTCTGTTCTGCTGGCCGCAAGCTTTGACTCTCCTCATCTAACATACACAGCAGCCCCTGAGGTTTCTGCAGAGGGGCACAAACACATTACAGTTATTGTTCCTCTTATTTTTACAATAATAACAATTCTGTGTATCCTAATTCTACTTTTCTAAATCTACTTTTGAGTGAAATATTTTAGCACAGGCTTAGCTACTACCTGAAGAAAGAAGTTGAGGACGACTGCCTGGTTGCCAGGTGAGCAAGGAGTTTCCGTGGCGATGCCCTCCTGCTGAGACTCAGCTTGTTCCTGCTGGAATAGCACCTCTGAGACGTACTGCCTTAACCGCTCATTGGTCATGTTCAGACACAGCTGGAATGCATAAAATATCCATAAACAATTTATTTAAAGGGATGCTGAATGTTTGCTTTTAACTTCCAACACACTCACTGCTGAGAGATCTATTACCTATAAAACATAAACAACAACCTTATGAATGCCAGACTGACACAATAACAGAAGCCTTTATCTTGCACACAGCTGTAACTTGGACAATGTGTTCCTGCTAGGAGCTGTGAACTCTTCTTCACCCAACAGTCACTGGTCTCAGCAGGGCTAAAGCAAATGTTTTTGTGTGACGCTTTGGAGCAGAAGCAACATTGTCAGATTGATGCAAAGAGTAAGAACAGAACATGAAGTGCAACAACACATGGCAGCAGTCTGAAGCAGCAGGCTTAAACTTTCTCTCAACCCCAAATACTCACAACATGGAGAAGGGAGTCTTACCTTTTCAATAATTGGATTTGCCATGCATCGATTTTATTGAGTAAAGATTAGGTTACACAAATAAGCTATGGCTTAAATTTTTATATGAATAGTGTTCTGCAATGAGATTAATTGACTTTCATCTTTTTTTCCAAGGCTGTGCAAATATATTAAATATGAATATTTCTGTGAGGAGTCTGCATGTCCTCCACGTGTTACTGTGGGTTTTCTCCGGGTACTCCAGCTTCCTCCCACCATCCAAAGACAATGAATGAATGAATGTTTAGTGCCCCTTATCTGGTCTCGATATATTCCCATTGTGTTTCTGTTTCAAGAGCGGGAGGTGTCATGTTTTAGTTTGTCTATTCTTTGTCTTTAAGCTAGTCTAGTCCATTAAAAGCTTAGTCCCGACACGTGGTTGACTGAGTTAGCTCATTAGCAAAGTGCTGAGCAGGTACAACACACTCCTGACAAACACAGCTCTAATTAACAAGCATTAATGACCCTGATCATGTTGTGCTTGTGAAGTGTGCTGGCCTAGGTGTCTGTGTAAACATGCCAGACTGGGAGCAGTTGTTTGCCATTTCATTTATTATTATTCATTTATTATTCACAAATGTGTTGCCTGATTTGGGTCTTTAATGGTCAGTTGTTCAACAGAACTATATACACTGTGTGCACAATTAATAGGCAAGTATTATAGTAGTAGTAGTATTTTTGAGGATTAATTTTGTTATTGTACAACTACAGTGCTCTTGGTCAATCCGAAATGTTAACAAACCCTCAAACCTGAACATTTAAGTAGTAAAGTTTTGTCTTTCTTAAGAGAATATCTACATGTATACCCTTATTAGGCAACTATTAGTGTGCAGAATTATTATGCAACTAAATGAAAAACAAAGATTTTCCCATCTCACTTGTTTATTTTCACCTGTTAAAGTGAGAATAATAAACAAACTCAAAATTTACAAATTAACATTTCAGAAATTAAAAAAAAAACTGTGACAAATATAGCCACCCTTCTTTTTTCTTCTTTCCATTCACGATGTCAGTCAGTTTCTTGATCTGGTCAGAATCAACTTTTTGTGCAGCCGGAACCACAGCCTCCCAGACACTGTTAAGAGAGTTGTACTGTTTACCTTCACTGTCCTGCTTAAGAAGGGCCCAAAAGTTCTCAATAGGGTTTAAGTCAGGTGAAGAAGGGGCCATAACATTAGTTTTTCATCTTTAAGGCCTTTACTGGTCAGCCACGCAGTGGACAACTTTGATGTATGTGATGGAGCGTTGTCTTGCATAAAAAGTCTTGAAAGATGCAGACTTTTTCCTAAACCACTGCTTGAAGAAAGGGTCTTCTAAAAATTGGCAGTAGGTCTGAGAGTTGATTTTGAGTTAGCTTAACTAGTTAACTAGCTCATCTTTAATAATACCTGCCCATACCAATACCCCACCTCCACCTTGCTGGCGTCTGAGTCAAAGTGGAGCTACGAGTTACTGATCCAACCACGGGCCCATCCATCTGGTCCGTCAAGAGTCACTCTCATCTCATCAGTACAAAAAACCTTTGAAAAATCTGTCTTTAGATATTTCTTGGTTCATTCTTGCTATTTCAACTTATGTGTCTTGTTCAGAGGTGGTTGGGTTTCAGCCTTTCTTACCTTAGCCATGTCTCTGAGACTGAACACCTCATACTTTTTGACACTCCAGGTAGGTTGCAGTTGTGGAATATGACAGCACTGGAGGATAATGGGTTCCTGGTAGCTTCACGTTTAATTCTTCGCAAGTCTTTGGCATATAATTTGCGTCTTTTCTTCTCGACACGTTTCTTGCGACCCTGTTGACTATTTGCTACAAAACGTTTGATGGTTCTGTGATCACGCTCCAATATCTTAGATATTTCAGGAGTGCTGCATCCCTGTGAAAGACTTTTTACAATTAAATCTCTTTTTTGGTCCACTTTTCCTGAGGAGAAGAATTTGCCTAACAATTATGCACACCTTGATATAGGGTGTTGATCTCCTTAGGCCACACCCTCCCTCGTTACACAAATACACATCACCTGATGCATTAAATCCAATAAGGATTCAAGTTTATTCAGCTTGGAGTTGGAAATTATGAATAAAATGATGATATGGTCACAATAATCACACGCCTAATAATTGTGTACACAGTATAATTTATGAAGAGTGAAATAAAAACTTTGTTATTAGCAAATAACATGAAAGAAAGCAATCTGCTAGATTTGTTTTTGTACTATTCAACAAGTTCAAATTTTTATAACTATTATTCACTGTAGCCCTGGGACCAAACATATTTTACCACCAAAAATGTGCATATGTAACAAGCCCCTGAGCAACATGATACTATATTATTCTGAATGATTGTAGCTACAGAAAGCAGTAAAAATAATTAATATCACCGTGTTGTAATGGTCTACATTTAATGTCAGATTAAAAAGCAGCTCATTCCTGTTCCGGCATTTGTTCCTAACCTTTTTGTGACTTAAACAGGAAAGGTCATGCAGTGTCTTAACACTCCGATTCACTCACATTAATGTACATTGAGAGGTAGACTGAGGCCATCTCTGTTTCTCTGTTTCACACACTGGAACGAACACCAACACCAAACACACACAGACCATAATAAAGGTCTGGTGGTTCCACAGGGAGAGTGTTTAAGCTCTGAGTAGCAGAAATCTGCACTTAACCTCATGAACACAATGAATGGCCTGATTTACACCCCAGAGCACACACGCACACATACATACACAGATATAATTAAGAGTGCATGCTTGATGAGCACGTGAAAGATTTACAGCCCATTAGGTGAGCGGCATGGAGCTTTGTACTCTGTAGACTATGCAATGCAATCATACGTACAAACTGAAATAGGAAAAACACTCACAGTTGCATTAACAACAGGTGTGGTCAATGACAAAGATATTGTTTTAATATTCTTATGCCACAGAATGTACCAGTCCTACACTCAGATACCAGACAATGGTTAGAAAGCTGCCAATTACTCTGAAATCTCAAACAGAGGCAGTCATTGTGCCAGCCCTAAGTTCATTCAAGGACAGCTGAATATGACGCAGGCCTCATACCTCACCTCATTCATTACAACAAAACATGAAAATATTTCAACAACTTGATTTAGATTAGCTCAGAAGTTGGATGCCACAACACAGATCCTTTATTAGATTTTTTTATTAGCTCCAAAAACACAATTAAAGCTCATTTTAATGAGAGACGTATGTTGGGTGATGTGAAAACGAATAACCTACCTGCTCAAACCCATTTCTTTGAAATTCTTCAAAGCCAAAAATGTCCAAGATCCCAATTTCTAGAGCTGGATCACTAGAAGAAAAATGTATGCACATAATATCAAACCAATTTACTAAGACTATCTTACTAAGTTATCATATATATGTAATTCCTATCAGTCTTACAGGGCTTATGTGCCTTGTGCAGTTTGTTAGTGTGAGTGATAGTGTGTCACATCTGTAAGCGAGTGCCATGACAACTGTCTGTGGCTGACAAATTTATTACATAGTGGGGTTAGTGTGGAAACAAGGCAAAGCACAAACACATTCCTGAAGACAGAGCATGGGTTATCTAACTGAGAGTGATAAGACTCGACAGCATCAACAACATCAAGGATTCTATGGCCTTGTTATGTGTTAAAATCCTCCCTATAAACCTTGGGTCTTCCATCTGTACCATGTTGTTAAATATTTGTTAATTTCAGGGTTCAATGCATATATCTATTCAGACATATCACAATGCAAACAATTTCAAGGCTCCACTTTAAAACATGGCACATTACAGAATCACACCAGAGACTCTGATGACAGATAAACTGCATCGGTAGTGTTTGTGGTAACAGTTATAAACAGCTTGCGTTCTTTACAGTGAAAACATCTCAAACAAACTCATGATCATGCACAAACATATAAACAGCTACATACTTGACGCTGTCATCCTGTCCTTGTAGGTAGTCGTTGATACAGTTGACCAGATAACTAAAGAGGCGTCCATAGATGGCCTTGGCCAACTGGTCTCTGTACTGCTCTGACATTTCAACCGTGTGGCGCCGAATGATGACATCACCTAAAACAAATTGGACATTACAAAACATTTTGTCCAGACTCCAGTACAGAAATGATTACACAGAAGTGTTATGTTTGGGCTGCAGTACATGTTCATTTTGTATATTCTAAGCTAGGTTGCAATACTTGAGATGATTTAACATGAGCACCATATTTTGTTGTGCTGTCTTACTTTTGTTAAAAACAATTAACTTCCAGTTATGAGTCTATGTAACCTTTATTTTGAAGATGTATTTCTTGTGTTAGTGTACTTTACACTGAGTTGAACAAAACAAAGAATATGTGTACAGTGTAAAATTGTGATATTAAAAATATAATTCTTTATTTTGCTCATAATTGTATATATTATGTCCATTTATTTGTTAATCAAGTCAATATCCTATTACCTTAATCCATAGTTAAGCCATGCTAATTATTTTGCTAATGTGCAATGAGGTTTAATGGAAAGCAAATTATTTATTGCACATTGTTGTATTTATGTTTTGTCTAGCTTAGTATGTAAATAAATCTAAAAATTAGAAATTTAATTTAATCATAACAACAATTCTTCCTAAGGCTTTCCTGGATTTTAAAAGCATTGATTTTCCTCACATGAATAACCTGGCATAAAATATGTGAGAAAATAAAGTAGTTTGCTACTGTATCATCTCCATTGTTAGATAATGTATAATGATGCAAAACCTTTTACAATAAAGAACAAAGAAAACAACTCAAAAACAAATGTCGTAAGTGGGAGGCACGGAGGCCCAAGTCATAGCAAAGGTTATGGGAGCATACCTTTGAAGTACTGAACATCAGAGGTAAGGGCGGTACTTAAATCATTGGAACACACCTGCAGCATTCCAGCAACTGTAACAACAAAAAGTCAGTTGAGTTATTGCCCAAATGAAAATTACATTTGATATAATAAATTAAGTGTTTAAGCATATGACGGATAATATAAAAATATCAAATTACAGAAATAAAGCTGTCAGGAAAACAGGTTGGACTCATCCACAGACTAATAAAAGTGGAGTCATGGGTCCATTTCTGAGCAGAACCCATGGATAACCAGCATAAACAAGTGACAGCAGCCCAGAAAAGCACTGCTGACATCACTAGATATGTCATCACATCACGTCTCTGACAATGACCAGCTCTTTCCCTTTGAGGCACTGATGTCATTTGTTTACTGCCTCGATAAGGTCAAGGGTCACAGGAGCACATGTAGCTGTTGCATAATGAGAGAGAGAGACAGTGAGAAAACACTGACCTTAATAGCTGGGAGAGTGTGTACACCCACAGTGATCTATTGTCACCATGGTTACATTTTTGGACAAATGCTGTACCCCTGTACATTAACTACATTAGGACCAACACTGCCAAAGGGTCAGGTTTAAAAGGTTTCTCTCCAAATTGGGAGTTTTTTTAAATTTATTTTTTTCTACTTTTGTGCTTTGCGAAAGCCAACTAAACTTTTAAGATATAATCTTATTGATTTGAATAAAACAGCTCAAAGTTAACAAAGTTACACTGTTGAGAAAGTAGGTAAATATGCCCTTGCGGTTCTGTTTGGTAATATGGAAATGTTGGTTGTTCTGGAGTTCCCTTTTCCTAACCTTGCGCTGCAAGTAGATTTGTGAGTTTACAAACTTGCGAAGATCAATCTTGGTCCAAATCCTAGACAAATCGGCTCGCTGTGTCCAATGATGTGGCAGCACTGACATGGTCCTTGCCATGTGAGAGAAGCACTGACCTCTCTCAAGCAGCTGCAGATCCGAAGGCAAAGCTGAATTGGCATCTGTCAAAGTAATGAAATGCAGGTCCCCAATGTGGAGCACAGCAGACAGCAGCGAGAACACAGTGTCAACCTCCTGAAAGGCACAGCAACGATATAAAAGAACAAAAAACAGCATAAAGATTCACAAACAAGCTCTCAAGAAATAAAGCTTTTATGACTAAATAGCAATGGATAGCAATTGTAGTGTGTATTTCCTTTTTCATTTTCTCTTGAGTATTTTGGAAGAAAAATACTATTTTGACTTAGTTTCATCTTATTTCTAATTTAACGTTTTGTACTTTTACTGATAAAAGGCTGACTAAATGGATTCAATGTAATTTTACTGCAAAATGCTTAATAAACCACACTGAATGTCTTGATCAGACAAACATTTTGAACTGTTTATAACACATCACCATTTCCATTCACAGAATTCTCTTCCTTTATTCTATTCCTTCCTTCCTGCCCTTGAGCAGAGGACGCTTAATGGAATACCTTATTACGCACTGCTCAGGGGGGGAGGTTTCTACTGGTGTGTGCTTATGTGGGTGCCTGCATGTGTTTGTGTGAATATGCACTCTCTCAAGGAATGATACTGAAGCTGATATCTGAGAGATAAACACAGGCATTAGTCTCTGTCTGACACCATATACAGAAAGACTCTTTCTACATTGGGAGAAGAGGAAAGGAGAGAATTACAGTGATCAGAAGCGTTAATGAAGATTGACCTTTAGGTCTGGACTGGGAGTCATCTCCTGATGAGAGTTTAGACAGAGACCAATGGGTAGTCTATCATTTACATTCCTACACCTACTAGCGCTACTTCTTCTGTTCTTCGCTTGCTCTTGCATGTTTTCAGTGGGCGCCAGTGTCTTCTGATAATAAACAATAACCTTCAGTTCCTTTCCCAATTGCTTGCTCTTACCTATTGACTACTGCTGGATTTAAAGGTGAGATGGTGGTCATTTACTGCTGACAGATGCTGACTGGGAATCTAAGAATAGTATGTGATAATGGGCTGGGAACACAGCTGGTGAAGTACAGGACATGTTGTGCCACCACATATAACTACAGGCACACTCTAAATATGTCGAGTATTCTGCCTTGAACAGTTTCTGGAGTGTTTACATTCATGATTAAATCACATGTGACAAGGTGAATGTTAATTCTACATGCTCATGGCGTATTAAAATTAACTACTTTTTTATCTAACCAAAAATATATATAATTGCTGAATCATTTAAAAAACAAAGTTCACACAAACACTGTTTTATTTAGAGAAGAGAGGTGAAAACTTAATGATTAATGACATGCACACTTCATTCACACTTTTAAGGTTCTAGTTGCCAATGCCCTTTGAACAGACAGGCTCAAAACATGTGCCAGTGGATACCTGCTTGTTGAATCCCAGGGATCGTAGGGCTTGTTTGACAGCGGTAAGCCTTTCTCTGCTTTGTGTTGAGGCTGTAGCAACTGGAGGGTTCTCCATGGGCACACTGCCTCTGAGATATCTAAAATAAATTTAAAAATTAAAATTACAACCAATTCAAATACAGACTTCATCAACCAGACCCAAAAATCTATATACTACTATCACAGACAATAGTATTGATCCTCTATTAAAAACAAGTATACTCAAATGTTACACACACTGACAAACATTGCTGCAATTGGGAAGGTTTCTTAAAGTAAAGTGTGTCATAATCAGTCAATATATCCTACAGCACACGTGGTGCCTGATTTTAGCATAACATTGATAGGAGTCCATTGTACATACAGTTTGCACTACCTCAAGCAAGGGTCAGATGTGAATGATGGGAGGACAAATACTGTAAGGGCTTGAAGAGCTCAAAGAGTGGGTATGTATGTAATCTACATTTACAAATTATTCATAGTGGAAACTTTATTTTCAAAAGTGTTTAAAGGATCAAATGAAGAGCTTAAAGTGCCAGTATCATAGTTATTTACTGCAGTTGAAAACCGTATGTGTAATGTGGCATGTGCCGGCCATGTACCTATGAGCCAGAACATTGTTGAGATAAAGTGCACTCTTCTCTTCAGCTGATAGGCCCTCGGCCATGAGATGGAAGATACTGAAATTGTGTTGATGAGGAGTTTGATGGACCAGACGAGACTTCTCCAACATGTAGGTGTACACTCGGGCTTTAAAAACACATGTGACACAGTTGAAAAACTTTGAATAGCACTCATTACTTTAGTAATAAACATTTTAATCCATGGTCTTTGATAAATAACCTGTTTTCAGAGAACTTGTAGTGAAGGTGAAAATAAGGTAAGCAAGGAAACACTATGAGCTTTCACTGCCCCCTGCTGGTGTGAAAATGTTTATATTATGCACCTACATATTTCTTTGATATAAAATGTAAAAATAAAACACACATACAAAATGCAAAAGCTTAATAGATATAAAGTAAATAGTTTATGTATTATAATTAGCAGAAGTATCCTCTACAGCACTTTGATTCAGGTTGTGAACTTGTACGTTTTTATGTTTACTTTTTTTTATAATAATAAAAATAACTGTCAGTGTGTTAAATGGTAATGTAAAAAGACAAACCTCGACGTATTGTCCTACTCTTATCACAGTATTGAACGTTCAACAGCTTAATGAAGCGGCTGGAGTTGCTGTTTCTCTGAGTTTTTGCATGACCAAATGCCTCCAGGATACAGTTAACCTGTGTATGTCAATAAATCATAGTAAGTTATCAAGTTATACAACACATGTCATATTTTACAACACGGAAGGGCTCTGTGTGTTTCCATTTTTCTCCACTAGATGTCAATATGTCTCCATTTTTATTTTTCCTGTAAATTTTTGATCCTCTGATATATGAATATAGAACAAGCTGACCCAGATATTGACTCATAATAAGGACTTAATTTCTTAAATTCCATACAATTTACAAGTCCAGGAAGGAATGTAACAACTGGTGTGAGTTTATGCATAACATTGAAACCATTGTGTGAATGTGTTTTCTCCTCACAATAGCTGGGAATGCTTAAATTATACTTAAAACCAGTAGAACCAGTCTACCTAAAAATGAAAAAAATGAAGAAAAAGATGTGCTAACCACATATATTCACAACCCACAGGGCCACCAAGGAAGGTATAAGACACACACAAGCATCAAAATTACTTCACTTTGTGCAATGCGTCATCCTGAAAATGCAGTTGGAGAAACATAGCAAACATTAAAACTCAAAGATAAATGCTAATTTTGTGTGGTGCAACTAATATCAAGCTGAAAGAACCATTTCTAAATGTTTGTTAGTGCAAAGACATAAGTTCCTACGTGTTTAGACTTACATGTTTCATTCTGGATTCCAGTGCAAATGCTGTGGGGCTGGAACGAGAGCTGAGGTGTTTCACAATGTGCTTACACACTTCTGTCTTTCCGGAACCACTTTCACCACTAGAAAAAAAAAGAGTGTTTTACCAAGTGATACCATATATGTCCACTTAAATGTGACACAAAACTATTTTTTAAGTGAGCTTGTGTTCTGCTGACCATGGTTTTTACTGAGGGTGTTTCCAAATTGCATCACCTCTGAAACCCAGCTGAGATCCCCTACTTTAGCAAACTCCACCCATTACATCCGTGTATTACTAATGCACATTTTTAAGAGTACACCACTAACTATTAGATTTTACAAAGTATTCTTGCTGTTACTTATTTGGCAACAAGTTCCTGTTTTAACTTTGGCACAGAGCAGATGTTAAATCAGACATAAGGTGCCGCTATAGTACAAGCTCTGAAACACACTGACATGCACAAACCTGGGACCTGTGTACTAACACAATCTATGGTACTAACACCACGCAGATGGCGTTAGAAGGTCACAAGCCTTTACTAATAACCACAGTGAGAAGTGCATGTTGTCTCTGTGTATGTGGGTTGCTATATTTCTTGCTAATAGCACTGCGGAGAGTGAAGTCCAAACGCCTCTACACTCTTTTCATTTACCAGTTTTATTAGATTTCAAGGGCATTTTGCAGTAACCTCAGGGGGTCATAGTGTAAGTGGGCTTCAGTGAAGTTAGAGCTTCAATGATACAAGATAAAAATACTCTATGCACTAAAGTAAAAAAGTAATGAAAAAGATGCACGACATGCAAGGCATATGTGGCATTTTAGGATTTTGTGTAACTGTGTGCATTTGTGTGCGATCAGGATGGATAGCCTCTGGCCAGGGCACATTAACTCTGCTTGACTGGTTACAACTCAATGGAAATGTCACAGGAGAGCTGAAACCGGATTTAATTGCAATCAGGTAGGTGCTCTGATTAACTGCAGACAAAGAGTATGACACAACATTGCTCTGGCCTGCCCTGCAGTTCAACTCCGGCTGAGAGCTATTAATCTCTTAGAGTGTATTTACCAGGTGTATGTCAGCGGTGTGTGGACAAACCAGGTGGCAATTGCTACTTCACTATTTTTCTTGCAATTATTCCGCTCTGATGGCTTTTCTTTGAGCATCCTGAGCCAGACACTGCTGTTTGTGTGTGTTTGCATTGTGGAGGCAAGCAATGTACCTCAATATAAAACACTGAGGACGTCTCTCCTGGAGCATCATATGGTAAGCTCTCTCTGCTGAGGAGAATATGTGAGGAGGTAAAGAAGAGCACAAGCGACCAGTGGAGCTCAGATACAACTGACTCACCTAGAAAAAGAGAGAAGAGAGTTTGGCAATGATTCAGCAAATTCTATTAAGACAAAAAAAGACAAACCAAAAATAAGCTAGGTGTTAGCTTCAAAGATTCTGACCCATGAGGCAATGCATTTTAATTCTGACTTTATGTCTCTGTCTGGTTCCTTTTTAATACCAATCCAGACGCTAGAAAACAAACTGAAATATTAAAAAGTTATATGAATCTGTCTGCTTTAGTGCTAGGGGACTGTAACACTATATCATGGGAAATAATACAATGCTGAACCCGGTAAGTTGTTTTTACTTGAATGACACCTATTTAAACCTTGTAGTATGTGTATTGTGAATGTGTAGATTATGTTTTTATTTATAATCTAATCATTATGTCTGTGATGATTGGTGGCTATAATAGTGCACAGCTTTTTGAGTGAGAGGACTGGCTACAGGCCAGCAGATCAGGAGGGGTGACAGACAGTTGGGAAGATGACATATGTCCTTATTACACTTGCTCTTCCATGCTCTCTCAGCTTGAGATGATGCCTGGAGTGAATCCAGGCCAGGTCAGATGGTGCTGGCTTGTTTTTCATGAATCAAGGAATTTGTATTTTTATGGATGACATAAAAATATCCATATCTATTAATGTTTAAAGATATATGTGTTAGATCAAAGATGGTGTGTGTGTGTGTGTGTGTGTGTGCGTGTGTGTGTGTGTGTGTGTGTGTGTGTGTGTGTGTGTGTGTGTGTGTGTGTGTGTGTGTGTGTGTGTGTGTGTGTGTGTGTGTGTCTGTAAAGGTTTGTGTGTGAATGCTTTGTTGTACTAGATCTTATCTTTCTTGGGTGATGCAGATTCAGCATTCTTGCTGTGCATCACTGACAGGAAGACTGCATTATTTATTAACCACAAGATCTGTTACATTTTGACTGCCTGATAATTATATGGCAAAAATGTCTCCTTCCGTGTAATTCACTTGGTAATTTAAATCTTAAAAGAAAACTTACCAAAGTGGAATAAATGGGCAATTCTTTGTTTGGGTTGACCAGAAGAATAATGTGTCCAATGTAGGTCTACAGAGAAAAAAAAAACATTATTAAGTACAAAGTTAACTTACTATTATAATTTCTTTTTAAATAATATGTTAATACTGTGTTTTTATGTTACCATAATCATTTGTTTGAAATACAAAGTACAACACGAGTAGTCCTGTATGCTTTATACATCTTTTCTTTTTAGAAGTTATTGTGATGACTGAATGTAACAGCTTAAGAAATTAGCTCTATTGAATTGCTAACCCTCCATTTCTATATGAGTCCCAGAGGCTGGTAGACAGTTACCACTCTCCTGAGGTAACGCAATGCTGACATTCACAAAAATGCCCTGTCCTTAGGCATTGGCTCAAGGTTAATGACTTCTACAAATGCCCACTGTCTAGAGACACAACATTCACACAACTTAAACTCAGTAACACTGGAATGGAAAGGCAAAACCCAATGCCATGAGATAATCTAGGCTTTTATGTCTATTCCTGCATCTTTCTTCAGTTACTCTCCTTGTGGGTTTAGCGGAACAGTGGTCCTGCTATCCTGGCAGAAGGCCACAGACCACTCATCAAAGCCCCCAGACCACCATGCTGGGAACATATGGACCATTCATTGCTTTTGTCCTACCCCAATTTACCCTTCAACACATCTCTCCAGTTTTTAGCAGCACCAACAAGAAAAACAAAAATGCTCTGTAACGAGACGACAATAATGAAAGTGATAAAGTGATAAAGATTAATAACTATGGCATGACTGTTAGACTTTATCTCCTCACTGTCAAGTTATTTTCATCATATCTTGCTGTCTAAAGGCATCCTCAGTTTTGTTTTGCACAACCTTCCTTTTCTTCATCCTGCACTCTTCATCTCCTTAAAAACATCCCTCCATAATAACCCACTATTACTGGCACTTCACAAAAGAGACTTCACCAAATAGCTCTACATTGATTCAACTCCAGCCTTTATATGGATCATTCAACATAGAGAAATACCAGCAAGTTAAAAAAAAAAAAAAGAAGAAAATGGCAGCAATTGCTGGAGATGAAAGCATTTACTACTGAATATGTTTGTAGATTTATCTTTCCAATCGATGTAAATGGTATTGATTTTCCAATTGTCACCAGTCAAGCAACATGTCTGAGTGCACAGACCTTTGCCAGACTGCTTTAAATCGGGCAAAGCCATAGAAAATAATACTTCAGAAGAAAACTTACCTCAACATCATCTAAAAAACACAAAATGTAAACAACAGAACACTAAAAAACTAGAGAGGTGCACTTAAGCGTGAAAGGTGGAGAATGTTGTGTTGAGAGTGGTGTGTTCTCATAAATGTTTAATCTAGAAGATGGGTTTCTGAAATGTAGAACAAGGAGAGTTGAAGCTTACATAGATTTGGTCGTTGCCAAAGCGCTTCTGCATCTCGTAGAGAAGACTGCCGTCGGTCAGCTCACTGAGAGATGCCAGGTCATCATTGGGAGCTGGAGGCATCAGCTTTACCTGAAAACGATAAACATTAAGATTTACGTTTAAATGAATGAACACACTGTACCTGTGTATGAGTTATACATGAAAAGAGTAGTAATATAAAAGATTGCTGTAGTAATAAGTTGGTTGTAATGAGAAAGCACCTGCTCAAGTTTGCCGGCCCCAGAGCTGAATGGGCTATCAAGGCCGTTGTCCTGAGAGGGCTGTCGGCTCAGGGCTCCACCTGCCTCCCTAAACATGGCATACTTCTCCAGGAAACAGTCCCGCTTAGAGATAGGTATACCAAGGGGGTTCCTGTAAAAGATTCATAAGGTAAAAAATAAATAATTAAAAACAGATTTTTGCCAAGAAAACAAACAAAAGAAATACCACCTACAATAAATTAGCCAAGACTGAAAGTTTTTACTCACAAGTTCTTAACAGGTGTGTTGAGGTCATGCAATCCACCATCATAGCATTGGTCACTTGAGAGCAAAGGAGCCGAAGGGTCTTTTATTCTCTGTAGCCAGTTCTCCTCTGCACTGAGTAGCATTTCAGCTATGGGCTGAGATGCAGCAATATCTACCGTAAATATAAACCATTTTTAAGGGAAATTAGGAAAGTCCGAAATAATGTAATGCAAAGTAACTCCAGCGTGAGCTATGTTTAAATGGTGAAGTACTCAGTTTAAAACAATTCTTTAGTCCACTGTTCTTTTTCACCAAAGCCAGCCTCTCTTTAAAAATCTTTGAGGATAAAGGCAAACAACTGCTGCATGTGAACACCACACTGTGCTCAAGACGAGAGGAGTTAGGATTCCCTAACAGGGCACAAGGGAAGGGGGGGTGGCTTCATCCTATCCTTTTTATGTTCATTCTGACAGCCCCCTCGACTCTTATCTCTTGCTCTGTCTTTCTGTCGTCATGTGGCTACTAACAGTGGCATGAGGGCCTCCAAATGGAAAAGGGGGTGATTGCCTAGGTCTCGGGGGAGTTGTCAGATCTTTTCTAAGCCGATATGTTTGAAGAGACTATTGATTAATGGCCATGTGAGTTGTGATAAAGCCATGAGAGTGAATAGTGAGAGGCAGGCATGAGGTTTGATTCCATTACAAGGCTAGAAGGTAGAAGCAAAGCCCAAACAATCTTCTCTCACATTTAGAGTATAAGTAGGCAAAGTTAGCTTTATAGTATCTTTTTTTAGTTTGAAAGTTGGAGTACTTCCAAGTCTTTGCATGTTTTTGTGAGTTCATAAAACATTTTAGCATCATTTACCTCCAACATATTCTACAGAAAAAATTCCCATGCATGCACCTGTTTTCCTTATACTTGTTATCTTCCTTATACTCTCTTTCAGATACAGATGTGCAGTGATCACAATATCCTAATTAGCCCTGTTGGAGAGAGTGTTTGTTTTCTATTATCTCAACAATGCTCATCTTGCATTTTAACAGGCTCATTTTGATTAAGTCAAAATCTCCTATTCCTTGTGTCTTTGCATCATTACCTCCTGTTTCCCATTTCCTCTCCATAATTGTGTGCCAGCACGCAACATGTATTTCTGTGAATGTCTGAATGTGTTACCTGAGGGCTTGTCTTGGTTGTAGTTTAAAAGGGTTGGGTTTGCGCTGTGCCTAAGGAGCTGGTTAATGATGCTTGTCTGTAAAATATGGAAAGAACAACATTATTTTACTATTACCAACAAATAGCCTCCTTTATAGTGCTCTGAAATGTTAAAAATTGTTATCCGTCTTGTCAGTCATTAAACAATTTCATCATTTTGCTATAAGAAAAAAATCCTAGACTCAGTATGTTGGCCATAAAATATATACCATAAACCATACTGTACTCCAAAACCAGTCATGTTTGGTTAGTTTAATATTTTAGTCATTACAGTTTTAGCACTTGTATTGGTAATTCTTTTGTTCCTAGAACAATGGTTTGGGCATGGGGGATGATCATTTAAAGAGCAGTTACAGTTCATTTCTGCAGATAAATTAAAACACTTATACACATTTATAAAGAAACAATTTTTTGTTTATTTTGAACATAAACACAAACAAAATAGATAGTTCAATGAAATAATATAAATATTAATGTTTGAAAGGAAGTGGGTTGAAGTGTTTACTCATATAACCCAAGGGATAAAATTAGATAAATATATCAATAAAGTTTAATTAAACACATTGAGTACCACCCATTATGCTTTGTTTTTTTAGCTGCAGTGAAAAATGCTGCTTTCCATAACTTGTCATGGAGCCCAGGTAAAAACACAAGTGTGTTTCAAACAAAATGGTTTACTTATTTACATGATTTTCTGTAAGTGTCCGGTTGTTGTAGAGCACATGAAATCTACTGCACCAGAAAAGATTGTGACTCAGCACATTCAGCAGACATACTGTGTAACCCATGCCAGCAGCTGGTCAGATAGGAGTGTACAGTATCACTGCTCGTCACAAACACTACTATCAGCTGCACTGACAACCTACGTCACAGGCAGCAAACAATCTGAACCCTTTGATGAGTCAGAGTTGATGCAAGGACCAAGAAAAGGTCTTCAGAACATAGGGGTCAGTATGGACCCACTGACTTCTTGGGTAATGTTTAAGGAGATTGGCGTTTGTTGTTGTTATTAAAGGTCAAGAACAGATAAGTGTTACATTTTAAATTCATCTAAAGATTAAAATAAAAGCGCTCTGAAACATTTTATAATACAGTATATTGCCACACTACATATATGCTACATTACTACAGCTTTCATTTGTACCTTAATTTCAAACCACATGAATTAATTCCATCCCAGGTGGCCTAAAATGTATTTTCTCAATGTAATTTATGTTTAAACTCTAACCACAAAATTATTAAAGTATTTTCCCTGGAGGATGCAACTTGAAAAGCCCTGAGTCAAACTGAGGAAGCAAAGAGCCAGGGTCGAACTTATCACAAGACAGACAGAGGAAAGCTTAATTAGCTGCAGTAATAGGGTCATACATCTTCTTACAGGGTCAGTCTAGTACTAAAACCACACTGCGAAAAGGTCTTCGGGTTTAATGTAGCAGGTAGCTTTATGCTTGCCAGCTTGTGTTACCAGGCAACACTTTAATTTAGCCATGGAAGCTAAACCTATTAGTTAAACCAGTGGTTTACTTGGCTTATTACAGACAGACACATCTTGAACATGAAATGTTTTGTGTTACAGTCAAGTTGCCGATAGACAGCTACAAGATAAAGGTAACAGGAAGTAAGAAGGCTCGGGAGTAGTTGGTATGCAGGAAGCAGAGCACTGGCACCAGTAAAGGGCTGATGGCTGAAGTGATTTAGCACTTCAAGGGAAAGTTAATCGATTTTCCAATCCTCTAGACTGCCACTCCAAAGTCAGATGCACTTACATACTGGAAAACATATGCACATGCAAAGTAACAGAATGCCTAGTTTGGAGGTTGAAAAAACAAAGATGGCAAGAGGTAACTCTCTGGAAAATTGGTATGTGCCTTTTATATTTTCTGCATAAGGAATCATTTTGATCAGTATGAATGAAAAAATGCTTTAGACAGGATGTGATCTTTACACAAGAAGTTAAAAGAATTCAAACTGCAAAAGATAAAATTCTCCTTTTCAGTTGAAAAAAAATTAAAAAATGTTTGCGTTAGGACATCATCATTCCCTTCAGATTTGGAAACCTTCCAAAATGCCGGACCTAGAAGTTTCAACATATCACTTCAGACCAAGTTTAAATTAAGTTTATTTCCTTCTAAAAGTGACCATTAAACTGATCATCTAAAATGCCAAAGCAAATGCATATTCTTCTTGCCAGAAGCCTGACTTCCTCAAATCAATACGTCCAAAAAGAGCAGTTTATCAGAGTCTTTAGGGGCAAGTTTCTCAGAGGAACAGTCTTACTGAGTAATTTTCTCATTCTTTCACACTTTCATTGCAAACAGTTGATGGTAAAAATTACATTTAGTTGAAATGAAATGTCTATAGTTACCTGCCCATATTTGGCAGCCAAGTGAAGAGGGGTCCAACAATGATTGTCTGCAGGATGGGGATCTGCACCACTTTCTAACAACACAGCCACTACGTCTTTGTAACCACTGGCACATGCTATATGAAGCTTTTAAAAAGAGTAAAGTAATATAGGTTACCAGCAGAAGAAAACCAGAGTTAAGATCTCTTATTAGGCCAACCTACCAGAGTGACCCCATCATAGTTCGACTGGTTGAGGCTTCCCCCTGTAGCTACAAGCTGCCTGACATCTGACAGCATGGTGACAGCTCTCTGTGTCTTCATAGTGTGTAATGATGACATGTCCACACCTACAAAAGAAACACAGTTAATATTGGCATACTGATATTTTTTCAGTACCATGCACAAATATTCAGGAATTGGAAATGACTTTTGCTTTATAAATTACATTCAAGTAGGTTTAAACTCCACAGCCTCTTGAAAAACAAAACATTTACTTTGAAATGATTTTCTTGTTTTCTAAGATGTTTTATGATGTATAGTATAATAAGTATAATGTTTCAAAATTTAAATATTTAGATCTAGCTTGACTCCTGAACTAACAAATATGGTGATAAATAAGGATTAAGAAAGGTGTTGTCCTGGACTATAAAAATCAATTCTCTGTTACCACTCAAGCTATTGGGACTTTTTTTGATTGACTTAATTGATCAGTTTATCAGTTTATCAGTAGGGTTGCTATAACAAACAAATAAGTACCTAAGGCTGTGTATCTATAAGCCTATAGGGTAACAGAAACATTACATACCAAACTTACAAGTAAACATAGCTCTTTGTCTTAGTCAGAGGCTCACGGGGAAGAAAACCCTTTACAGTAAAGCAAAGCCCAAAAACTGTGTTGGCCTCTTTTCTCGGCTTTAGAGGCACACAGACACACTGTCTTATTCTTACTGCCACGCAAACTTGATGGGGACAGAGAGCATTCAGCCAAGTTGCTATAGCAACAGAGGGAGAGTATGCCTGCGTGAGTTAGAGTGTATTTCATGGAGGCAGTTTCAAACATGAAGGCTGTTTCAAACATGAAGGTGTGTGGGGATCAGGAGAGCTCAAGGTGGGCAGGAGTAATGGGATCACCACGGGGTCATTGTGTGTGTTGATAAGGGTGGTCTTGGCTCTGATGACTGGCTGTCTGCAGCGACTGGCTTAATTTGTCATGTGATGAGGCCAATATGTGGCTAATAACAGATAGATCACTGCCTGTGTCACTAGCTTCAGGGCTGTGTCAGCACTTTGCTTTGTTTCTGTTATCATGCTTGGGCACTTTTCCTCTGTTCCTCTTACCTTGCACAGCAGCTGGATTCTATCATTAGAACGTGGGTGTGCCTCACCTTTACAGACGCCAATAGAGAATAACTTTATTTAAGTCTATGAATATACTTTTATGTTTTGAAGCATAGTATGAATTTGTATATTTTTCTCTTTTTTCTTAAAGTATATCATATACAGTATATTTGAAACAATTTAGCATTTATTCTTATGCAAAGTTTTACCCTTTTCTTCCAGGTATTTTTGTAGAATATAGTTGGTCTCTGTGCCTTCTGAGGTGTAGTTTAGAGGAATGTTCCCATTGACGTCCTGCAGCAGTACATTGACGCCAGCCTTGGAGACAGGGACAAACAAAGAGAGTTTTAGCTATAGCCATCCATCAGACTGGAATCAATGATAAAGTGGGGCCAATTATCTTGACGTCCCAGAGGCTTATACCTGAACATGACCATGGAGACCTTACCAAAAGACACAGTGAATTAAACTAAATAGGTGCCTGGGGGTGTGGCAAGATGTTAGTTACTGTTAATGTGTGTTTATTTAACAAAGGCTCTCCTTCTTCTATGGGGGGAAATAAGGTGGGAGACCTTCCCTCTGGCAATGTTAATAGCTTTAATGACAAGGCGGTCAATGGTTACAATCGTTATGATTGATGACTTCTTTTTGAGGAAATGTGTTCCACATTTATTAAATGTAAACATGGTGCTATGGTCTAGCCCGAGCACTGTGATGTTTGGCCACCAACATGCAGAAATAGTTTTTGCATGAGTTTCTAATGTTGTTATTCATATAAAATTGTGCAATTTATAATTTTTGGGGAAGGTTAAGAACTAAAACTGACTCTCTCTCTTTTAGATGGCATTTGTTGAAAGGGTGCCATAAATCATTTGCTGTTGTTTGCCTTAACACCAAAGGCTTACTGTTGGATTGTTGCTGGAGCTAGTCAGATAGCAGGAACGGGGGGCTCTAAGGAGGATCCTAACTGAATATTTACAGCTAATAGAATTCTAACGACCCACTCGCAGTGCGTCAGAGAGATTTATGACCTAGTCCTTAGGCAGATGGAGAGGGAAGAATTGGGGAAAGCAAAAAACAGGAGATGAGAGGATGACACTGGAAACCTGGGAGCTGTTAACCTCAAATCTCTTAGAACAAATCAACAGAGCCGCAAGGACAACAATCTGCTTACTTCTGGGGAAAAAAATACTTCTCATTTGATTTAGTAAGTATTGTCTTTCAAGGAAGTCAGATTTTAATCAGGAAATTGTTGCAATCTAATTCCACAAAGGTTTGGATTGCAACAATTTTCCTGTTGCAATAATTGCAATAATTCCACAGAGGCTTGGATTTCTATGAAATTGTTAATGGGTGCAGTTTTGCTTAGAGAACTGGGGTTAGTAAAAGGTTAACAAAGGGAATTAATTAACACTATCACTATCAGCTGCTGCTGCTGCTGTGTGATTATTCAGAAAAACAGAAAAGCTTTTCATAATGTGGAGCGCAGCTTGAAAAACAACCCATGAGATGATGGATGAGTCAATCATTGTGATTATGCAGCACATCCACACACAATGCCCTAATATTCCCTACTCCATGTTTTATACTTAAGCACTCCAGCCAGTTCATTTTTTTCTTTATGGCTCCAAGTGTGCAACTGCACTGACCTTTTAAAGTCAGAAGTGGTCCAGTTGGGTCCATTTGTTCATTCATTTTTTTTCTACCACTTAGTCCCGTCAGGGGTCGCGGGTGACTGGAGCCTATCCCAGCAGCTTTGGGCCTGAGGCAGGGTACACCCTGGACAGTAGCCAGTAAGTCGCAGGGCTGACATTTAGAGACAGACAGTGACAGACACCATTCACTCTCACATTCATTCACTAGGGACACTTTAGATTTGCTGATTAAACTACACATGCATGTTTTTGGACGGTGGGAGGAAGCCGGAGTACCTGGAGAGAACCCACAGTAACACGTGGAGGACATGCAGACTCCTCACAGAAAGGCAGGAGTCGGCCGAGAATGTTTGAGTCGAACTGCCAACCTTCTGGTTATTGGACGACTGATCTACCGCTGAGCCATTGCGTCCCCAATGAAATATTTGTTTGCCAAGTAATCTCTTTCACAACTGAACAATGGTACACCGTAAATGCGTTTGAGTGCATATTAGGTACCAGGAAGTTGATTTGTGATTGATATATTTTGTAATATAAATATTTTTGCCTTCCTAAAAATAAGTATATAAAGTAATAGTAAAGTAGATAAACTAGTAAACAAATATTAGACAGATTATCTTTAGGAATGATGACCTGTACCATTATTGTACAGTCCAATGGTTGAGCAGTAAGTGGTGACAGATATAAATGAGATGACGCTGGATTGCAGCCGCACAAACAGCATAAGATTTTAACAAGTTGACGTCTGACTCCGACTCGTTTCCCAGTTGACAAATGATGAATCCACCTGGGACGTCCTGGAGATGAAATTCTATTTGGTCCACATTTACTGTGGTTCATAATAGCAGCTGTGTGTGCCTGAATCAATAACTACTAGTAGCCAAAAGCTGTCCTTGGGGCAGCCCCTATGGAGCCTGTACGACACAATGGTTATGACCAAATTAAACATCTCTCACCTATACAGTAGTCATCAAATATTTATCTCGAATATATTTATGTAGTAAGGACAATAGTAATTGCATTTTAGGAATAAGACATAGAGGTACAAACTACTTTTCAGGTCTAAGACATGAGCAGGATCAGCAGCATACTAGAAGGGCATAGTACTTGCTTGATGCATCACTTTTAAAGTAGAATTATCAGCAGAAAAACTGATTCTACTAGTGTGAGTTGAAGTTCAGCACAGCCAAGGGCTTGTAGTTAATCTGACTTCAGAAGGCTTCAAGTTCAAAAAAGTTTCAAGTTTATCAAACCCAAGCACAGAAAGTGGGTCACTTCTATGAAAGTAACCCCACTGGGTTAGAACTGTGAGTGAAAAATGTTGGCATATGGATTGCAACACACCTTAATGTATGCAACTGAAAGCTTCTACAACACAATAAACTTGTATATGACTGAGGAAAAGCAACCAGATGACAACAGGCGAACCTTACATTAAGAACTGTAATTAATCCTGACAGGGAATGTGTTAAAGTATGGGTTTGAAATGAGAGTTCAACATTGGCACACAGATTCCCTTTCTAGATTTTTGGAGGGAGAAGATAAGAGCATTAACATTAGTGCCAAACCTGACTCAGACTTGACAATGCAGCCAGACTATTCATCAGCCCCCTCCTCGACAGTCACCATCAGACAAGCTTGGTAACATCTTTGTCAGCAAAAAACACTTTACCTCTCTAGTGCAAGCTGCAGAAAGGAAACTAAGGACATTGGCAAAAAGGAGATGCAAGCAAGAGTATATAGAATTATAACAATTGCATATGATATATTAAATGTAATAATACCAGAAGTGTCAATCAAAGATAATGCTGCCAGTCAAGCTCCTCCAACAAGACCTACCACCTTCAGCTCATTAAAATGGGAATCTACCGTATTCGGGGGAAAAGATTTACTACGGTACGAAAAAAATAAGAAAGCAACTTAAGAACAGAGCAGAACAAGGCGATGGTGTCTGTGTTGAAAGAGATGGTTGTCAAAGTGAATATGTGTGAATTGCTGAAAAGTTATAATGTCTTGCAATAGAAAATTGCAGAGCTTGAGCAAACCATACAACCGCTTCCTGAATGGCAAGAAAGGAATCTGAAGTGTGCCACTAGAAAAAGGTTTCAGTGCAAACAAGCAAAAACTGTCAAGTAAAGGATTTTGAAAAAAAAAAAGGCATGTACAAGTACGGACAGTAAAATTGCATACAATCAAATAAGTAAGAAGTTAATTAAAAGGATTGTTTGGCTAAGTGGAAAAAGAAAGAAAGCTCATATGACAATATTAATTACATTTTCCATTTTTTAAAATAATCTAAATGAGAAAATAGCTTTGTATTGTCAGTGAATGGCGACCATATAAACAATAATTGGTACTTACTTTTCTAACACCAGGTTGCTTATTCTAAAAAAACATTCAAAATCATCATGATTTTCACAGTTTATGTCACAACAACCTGACCTTAACAAATGCAAAGAAAAAGACACTAAACTTGGCACTACTTCAGACATTCATTTCTCTATGGACCAGCTAGTCACTAATCACACAGGGCCCAATCAGAAGAGGTTGCCTGTGCAGAACTCAACCCTCTTCAGTAATGCCTCCTCGGGTCTAATCAGCATCAAATGAGCAGACCTCAGCCCAATGAGTAAGTGACTGGACTGGATATGCATTCCCACCCCTGCAGCTGGCTCTGTCCTCCTTCTGGACCTAATCATTGCAACCACAGCTTTTTTTCTTTTAAACAAGACAGGACGGATAAAGCATGAGCTTCTGAGCAGCCTTTCTTAAATATCACACTAAATCAATATTCCTATTTTTACTTTTTCCCTTTGGTTTGCTTAGAAATGGGGAGTTGGAAGCAAAACACTGGTTGATTTGATTAAATCACAGTAAAAGTTGACATTCCTTGCTTTTGTAGCTCATAGTTTCAGCATTTGTGTGCATGTCTTACCAACAGTAACAGCAGCACCACGTCAGCATGGTCACAGACACAGGCTACATGCAGGGCTGTCCACTGGTCTTCATCTTGCAGGTTGGCATTCAGGCCACGCTCGATCAGAAGCTCAGCAGCAAATACGTTGTCATGGCGAGCACACTGTACATACATGAATGCAGAAATTGGGCCAAACATCAATGTAAACAATACAAACAAAAACAGACTTTTGGTTGTTTATTGTATTTTTTTTCCCAAGAAGTACAATATTATGTATACAAATTATGTACATATTTTAAACCATTATCACATATAAAGTAATATTTAACATAATCAGACCTTTAATCATAGCTCATCAATCAGAAATCATAGTCAAGTTGCCCAATCTTATGCAAAATGTAGTTATCTTGAATATTTTAAGAAAGATATGACTTGTGATGCCGCAGTGATCTCTCTGACATAGTGAAAGTTAAATTTCAAATGAAAAAATACAAGGCTCTAAACTTCTACTGGACGCAATGTTGCCACAAAATTTTACTTTTGGTTGCAACTATTTGATTTGAAGCTTGGTTGGGAAATGGTTTTGGCATGCAAAGAGGGAATATCTGTCACAAAGAACAGTATTAATACAGTATTTTTGCTATTGTAATTAAATTACAGAGTAACAAAGATTTGGGATAAACTGATTTGAAAATGATTAAAATCACAATATCTGAAATTATAATCTTATTCTGCCCTAAAGTTGTTAAAAGTCTGTTCATTGATTTGCCTAAGTCTTGTACAGTAGGAATATTGTAAAACAGCAAGTATTTCTTACCAGGTGTAGCAAGGATCCTCCAGAACCAATGGGTGTGTTAGGGTCAGCTCCATCCTTTAGAAGTCGTAACACTGAAAAGCAACCGAATTCAACAGTCATGAACATGAATATGTCAGCATTTTTTTAGACAAGCCATTAATCAACCTATATACACAGGACATATATATACTCCCTACTCAATGCCACTCAACAACATAAAGACACTGCAGGATGAGTGTCCTCTGGCTGTCTTTGACATGTCACTAAAGCGGCAAACAGCAGCGGCAGGTCACAAAGCCTTGCTGTCATGTCACAAGCATTCACATTGGATACTGCAAGGTCTAGTGAGTATTTTGACCCACTCATACTAAAAAGACACTAAGAATAACAAGCAAGTAGATTGAGTTGTCTGTACACACACATGTGAACAAAACAAAATCAGCATATGTTAGTATAAACGGGTGTGACTGTTACTGGACAAACAAGAAAAGGGAAGAAGAGTGGAAGCAAGACAAGTGTGGTTGAAACATACTGAATGTGATCTTACAGACAGAGTGGCAGCAGTATATCGCTGCTGCTGCCTTAATCCTGCATGACCTTGCACCACAAATACAGCCATCACTGTCAAGCGATACACAAACACAGAGATCTTCTAACAAAGCCAGTAGCTCAGCAGACAGTCGCCATGGAAATTACCTGGGCTATAAGTCCATCTAATGAACCCCAATGATGACCCCCATGAGGTCATTTCACTTAAAGGGTCATTATCTAAACAGCAGCAGTAAAGCCTCTCTAACCTATCCTCTCTAACACATGAGCTAGTAGATAGAGCACCATGTAACAAAGCAATTCAAAATACTGCCAGAATGAATTTGTTTCAATGTGTTTACCGCCTCCAAAGAGATGAAATGTATTGCATAGATTTCAAAGTATTTAGCAAATACAATACACCTACCTTAACAGTCACAAAGCCTTCACACTCACCTCCACCCACACGCCAACATGTTCAGTGTACATTATACTGTATGTTTACTGTTCCTATTTATAAAAGTTCAAATGTCTTGACTCTTTACAAAAGCTTGTCTTTCTACAGAAGGGTAGGTCTTACAATAAAACTCCCAAGGGTCTAGTAAGCAAAAGACTGTAAACCAGCAATTACACCTAATCTGCTGCTACTTAAGTTAGACCAGACATCTGCACTCAATGGACTTAGCTATCCCATTTTTAGAGCTGGTCAGTGCTAGAAATTGACAGAAGCTGTTACCTTCTCAGGACATTACAGAATATGTCTAATTACGGGTGGGGTCGACAGCCATGTATTGACCCTAAGGCCATAATGAACACAAAACAAAGCGTAGGCATGGTGAAAATCTCCACAAGGATACAACTGATGTAGCATTCACGGTTTGTCGAGAAAAATAATGGTTGGATGTCTGTTGGGTCATAGTTTACACTGAGACTGTTTGACCATCTGTTGTATTTGAGACAATATGTACATTTGATGAGCAATGTTTAAATATAGTGTAGGTTGTGACACTGCTTTATAATTTAAAATTTATTTAATTATTACTAATAGTTACAAGTTACATTAAGTTAAGATCAACTTTATTGTTTGTTTGCACAGAAAATTGTTTCATATAACCACAATCAGAGCCCTAGACAAAAAAAATCACAACATCAAATAAATACGTTAATAATTTTTCTGCTGATAAGTTTGTGTCTATAGAAGAAGAGGAGGGAGTCACTGCTCTGTGCTCCTCTGCTGGTTAAGCAGTGTAACAGAGTGTGGAACAAATTAGTTTTTGTGTTTGTTCCTTTTACAGCAGGGCACCTTAAAGCACCTCCTGAAGGCAAAAGCTCATATTCTTTATTTAAAACTGAGCTGGATCTCCAGCTATTTATTCTGCCGGCTTTCTAGTTACCAGTAACTACTTTACTAGTAATAACTGCAATGTACAGGACACCAATTTAAACTGACATGATCATTATTGCATAATCACCATACTTTATATATAACAATTCAGATTAAATAAACCCAGAGTAAATGCAGTCACTTTAACTGAAAAACACCTCTCGCCAAAGAAAACAATTCAAATTTGAAATTAAAATATTGCAAATCAGTCACTACAATATTCAACGTATAATTATATTGCATGTATTCCTAATGTTATTTATCTAGAGACTATTATCCATGGACAATCATAATGAGAGATTGTCACAGGTATTAAATGTTCATAACAAAATTATGATGCATATAATCATCAGCTTATATCCTATATGTGATATCCATGAAGACATACTATGCTTGTCCGAGCAACAGTCATTTTCTCTCTGCAGTAGATCTTTAAGTCTTAAGCCTGGGCTTTAACTGTATGTGCATGTTGGAGGGTCTGCTGGGAGAGACTGTGAGAGTATGTAGGAATGAGGCTGTCATTTTGTAGAAAATTGCAAAACAGCTGTTAGAGACATATGTGGGGTTTCCATGGCAACGAGGAACTGGTAGATGAGAGGAAAGGGGTGTGCATCCTAGGACCTTACACAGGTGTAGAGGGCAACAGGAAGTTCCAATATGGCCTACTCTCCATATGGAAAAATTTAGAAAAATGTAATTGCAATGCAGCTTTTTACATGACACCCACTCCTACAAGACAAATGTTCCACTTTCCAAAGCAACATTCCATGACAGCCCAATATGAGATTCTCTTCACGCTGATCAATAGTTTGATCTCACTAGTTACCACATATACCAGTAGAAGAAGCGTTTCACATCACTGCTCTATGTTTCTACAATAAGCTTTGAATTTTCTTTTTATTGTTTTGATCATGATGAAAAATGATCTTGCACAGTTTTACAATAAGCCACTAGCAACAGGAAAATCCCCCAAATCTCTTCTGTGAGATGTCTACATGCCAATTGCTCGGCAGATCAGTTCAGTGCAAAGGACAAAAATTATAATAATAATGCATTAGCCTGATTTCAACCTAAAAGTAAACCTTCTCCTTTCAATAAAATGGTTATAATTACCACTCATAATTACACCAACACTGGGGTCAACAAGTACTGTTTTTTATGTTCTCATGCTTTTTCCAAAGAGGCGCTACTGAGTCATTCGATGAAGAAATGTTAAATAACAGAAACTCTGTATAGTTGAGTATCTAAGAACATCAAAGTAATAGTGCTTAGACATTTTTGACAGAAAGCTGCATGGTTTTAGAAATTTGTCCACTAAAAGCTATTATGACATGTTTCTCAATAATGAAAGGGATTTGAAATGCCTTTATATATCAATGTTTTTCAGACATATTCTGTTTTTAACTCACTACGATTGACTATATATTGTATATATTATATATTAGTATATTGTATAGCAGGTTCACTTTATCAGTGATTGATGGCTTATTGATGACTTTTTATATCAAGAGACATCAAGATATCTTAAATAAAATGTTATATTTTTATTTGTACCATGTACTTATAAGGTGCAGCAAGGCACGCACAGAAATATATTGTAGAAAAATATTCCCATACAGTACCCTTTGATACTCAGTAAACACAATACATCGATGGTTAAAATGCTCCAGGCCACTCAAAAAACATGATGTCATTTCCACAAGGCAGAAAATTTATGTTTGTTAATGCGGCAAGGCAAGGCAGGGCAACTTTATTTATATAGCACAATTCATACACTGGGTAACTGTAAGTGCTTTCTTTATCGATAGTTTGCGTGTTAAAAAAACATATGGTTATTGAAAAACACAATAAATTCAATCTTATTACGTGGATACATACAAAATATAATATGCTTCGAAGGGCAACAGCTGCTGCTGCTCCACTTGTGTCTTGCTTTGAATAACTGAATAAGAGGAATTTGGAAAAAGCAATTTAAACGAACGTCAGGATGTCAGAAAGTCAAGTGTTTGCATATGAGTCAAGAGGGTGAAGCAACACAGGTTGCACTATACTACCATGGTTATTGTATGTATGTTATACGTATATTATGTATTGTATCCGTTGTTATGCCTTTTTAGTCTGTACAGTTTACAATTTGCCCAACCCTAAGGCGTACTGCTACTCCATTTTAATTTCAAATGCTTTCACATCTTTCACTTTCCACTATGTCCACACTCACAGTTTTCGCTGTTTCATTCTTTGTTCCAGCTAATCCATGATGGCCGATAAGAAAATAGGTCTTTCTGCAATACAATGTGTGTCTGTACGTATGTGTGTGTATGTGTGTGTGTGTGTGTGTGTGTGTGTGTGTGTGTGTGTGTGTGTGTGTGTGTGTGTGTGCAAGCGTGCAAGTGTGCGCGTGCAAGTGTGAGTGTGCACTCACACTTGCACTGTGAGTGTGAGTGTGTGTGCGCGTGTAAGTGTGCGCGTGTGTGTGCAAGTGCGTGGGCATGTGAGTGTGCACGGGCGTGTGTGTGAGTGTGTGTGCGCGGGCATGTGTGTGTGTGAGTCTGTGTGTGTGTGTGTGTGTAAGTGTGCGCGTAAGTGTGCGCGGGTGTGTGCAAGTGCGCGGGCATGTGAGTGTGCGCGGGCGTGTGTGTGCGCGGGTGTGTGTGTGTGCGCGTGCGTGTGTGAGTGTGTGCGGGCGTGTGAGTGCGCGCGGGCGTGTGCTTGTGCGCGGGCGTGTGAGTGTGCGCGGGCATGTGTGTGTCAGTGTGCGCGGGCATGTGTGTGTGCGCGGGCGTGTGTGTGCGCGGGCGTGTGAGTGTGCGCGGGTGTGAGTGTGCGCGGGCGTGTGTGTGTGTGTGTGTGCGCGCGTGCGTGTGAGTGTGCGCAGGCGTGTGAGTGTGCGCGGGCATGTGTGTGTGCGCGGGTGTGAGTGTGCGCGGGCGTGTGTGTGTGTGTGTGAGTGAGTGTGTGTGTGTGCGTGCGTGTGCGCAGGTGTGTGTGTGTGTGAGTGAGTGTGTGTGTGTGTGCATGTGCGCAGGTGTGTGTGCGTGCGTGTGCGCAGGTGTGTGTGTACGCGGGCGTGTGTGTGCGCGGGCGTGTGAGTGTGCGCGGGTGTGAGTGTGCGCGGGCGTGTGTGTGAGTGTGTGTGTGTGTGTGTGTGCGCGTGCGTGTGAGTGTGCGCAGGCGTGTGAGTGTGCGCAGGCGTGTGAGTGTGCGCGGGCATGTGTGTGTGCGCGGGTGTGAGTGTGCGCGGGCGTGTGTGTGTGTGAGTGAGTGTGTGTGTGTGCGTGCGTGTGCGCAGGTGTGTGTGTGTGTGAGTGAGTGTGTGTGTGTGTGTGTGTGCGTGTGTGCGCAGGTGTGTGTGCGTGCGTGTGCGCAGGTGTGTGTGTGTGAGTGAGTGTGTGTGTGTGTGCGCGGGCGTGTGTGTGTGCGTGTGGCAGGCAGCTCTGATTACCTTGTGTCTTGTCAGCACAGAGTTTCTCTACTATCTATGAATCTCTCCTTCAGGCAGCTCACCAAAGACAGGTTTTAATTAAGATGTAACAAGGATTGTGCTGTCCATCTCCTTCACTTTGTTTGCATTTTAAATATTTGTTGCATCTTCTTTGATTGTTTTTTTCTCTGTCTGTGACACATACTTAGAAAGGTTTCGACAGGCATGGAAAACTAAATATATTTATACTGCTAATATTCATTGTTAGTTGTATCTTGTAGGGTTATTGTCATGATCAATTTTGATGGCTTCTGGTATCATTTTAGTCAGGCTCATTTCACACTCGAAGTTAAGATAAAACTAATAATATACCCAGTGAATTTTCTGGTTGTATCTCATTTAGTGAGTACTCACTGCCAATAAATTGCAATACCTTAGGCAAAGTTACATATTCTTCTTGTGGCTAGTCTTACTGCCATCAATCTGTTTACACTCTCTCTCCTTCAGAAATACTTTGTAGAGAGATCCATAAATCATTTAACATCAATGCTCCTTGAAAGGTTAAAATGTACAGCAAATTCGAAGGTCAAATAGTCAAATAGAGCAATTGTAAGGCAACATTTTAAACAATGTCTGATAAAGGGCACTAGCCCGAAACGTCACATGTGGTGATAATAACAAATCTGGGAGCTTTATTTGTTGTGTGGAGCCTTCTTCGTATTTTTTTTTTGCTCATGGGTTTTTCTGGTTCCAGCACAAAGGCCAACTGGCTTTGAATGTGTGCATCGTTTCTCTATTTCATCATTAAGAAGCACAACTATTATCCCAGAGGAATTGTCCCATGTTTAGTGCTGTCAGGAGTGACATGATGTATTAAGAGGTATATCATCAAATCAACTTCTGAACATAAACAAACAAAGAAAACAGTAGTTTGGTAGTATCTTGGTGGAGACCAGACAGTATAGACAAAAAGATGTTGCATATCTGCTTTACACAAACCAAGGAACTAGGGTTTAAGGCTGGCTGCTGCAATAATATACCAGCTGCTCTCACAGACCCCAGCTGAACCCCTCTTGCATTCAGGGAACAGGGATTAACACAGTGACCTGCAAAGACTGCTTGTAGAACTGATAGAGATCCACAAAGACAGCTGACTGTCTGACAGCCAAGTGTCTAGCACAAATAAAAGGAATAAACTGTAGTCTACTCTAAACAGACATTTTGCCCTTTAAGAGGGCCTACAGAATAATTTCTGAATAAAAAAAACATTTGTGTGGGTGTTTTACAAGGAGTTATCTAGAGAATATTTATTAACCGTGCCTTGCATAAGCAGAAAGAAAATACTAAAATCCTTGAGGTCAATCTGGTTCTTGGGTGAAGTATCTGCCACGAACAATTTAAAATTGCAATTAATGCAAGGACCATAACATGGGATAATTAATACTTTTCTATAATTTTGTACTTGACATTTTGATTTCTTAAGAAAAAAGAGAATATCATAATTAGAAAGTTGTTAAAATTATATATATTTTTTTAATATAGAATTCTAAATTAACAACTGTTCACTGTTCTGTTAAAAAACATGATAAAAGTACATAGACACATAATAACAAGAGTTTATCTAGACAGACCTTCTTTGTCATCATGGCGAATAATGGCGTCTTGTAGGACATCGGCGAGGCTGAAGCGAACGCGTTTTTTCTTTCTGTGGTTTGGCGCGTCTCGGACCTTGCTTGCCCCCTGCTGACGCTGAAGGGTCTTTTCCCTTTCATAGTATGCTCGTATTTGATCACAGCGCATCCTCCTGACGAGCCGCTGGCGCTGGCCAATTGGGAGTGACTCCAACAGACACTGGTCTATCTCCATGTTTTGGCGAAAGACGTTACATAGCTGAAAGCAACCTGGTGGCAGAGGAAGACAGTGAAAAAGACAAGGAAAATTAAGATTGTCTGACTTAAATCTTAAATTCCTATACTATGGTAAGGATGACCAAACACAGTTGGTAAAGCACAGTGCTTTCGTACAATGTCTATTATATGTTAATGTTTTGTATTGCATCTTTGCGTTTGTACTCATTTTGTTCACTTTTGCCAGGCCAGTTTTTATTTATTTACAGAAATTGTTATATCTGTTATATACTGTATGTGTATATTTATAGCCTGAGAAGAACTGAGAAGTAGCATCTGTTTGAAGAGTGCAGCAACTCTCCTGACAGTAGTACTCCTGCCTCTCAGCAGATCTTAGCCAAATAGATCTGGTTTCAAAATACAATATTTGTGACTGTCACCAGGTAACTGCAGGTAACAACACTGACAAACCTTATCCAAGTATTATGCAAATGAGCATTGGACCTCTGTTTGGATTTACATGTAAAAAAAGGGAGCTCTGGATTAGCTGTCACAATTTGACAAATTTAGGTCACAGCCAGTCCGTGCAACAAACCGTTTCTCAAAGACTTTGCATTTGCATTTCTCCTTATGACTCATACTTCTATGGCTCTCTTGTATTTATACAACATAATTTTTTTGTGCCAAATTTTTATTTAGACCTTTTATATGTATTTTAATTGAGAGGTATGTTTATGAGCAAAATACTTCAGAGCATTTTCCTTTTTGTAATTCATGTAAAAACGTGTCTCCTAACTGTAGATAAAACAGCCATGGACTTAATACACAAGTTAACACTTGGCTGAAGCGCCTAGTTTAAACTCCGGTTTCCCGTGTGAAGTATGTTTAGACTAAGTCTTCATCAGATGAAAACTCCATATTGAAAGATTAAAGGGCCCACTTTATAGCGCTTTGTACATTTTGTCTAGCTGATAAACATCTACAAATTCTACCACCTCCACCCATCTCTTCCACACCCACACACACACACACACACACACACACACACACATATCTCACAAAGCACAGATGCCATCTGCTCTGTGAGACCAGAAAAAAGGGTCCTTTTGTGTTTGGGCTTCAGACGAGTGGGGTTACTATTGTACTGCTCAGGACAGGTGTCTGCTTCAACTGTATTTGAGGACACACATATTGTAAAACACATTCATCTGCAAACTCTGAATCCATTTTATCCTTTTTTTCAGACTTATTTCATACTCCCCAAACTCTTCCCTCCAGCCCTCACATCTGATGTCATATATTACAGTATAAACTAGCATGCTGAGTATTCAGCCGTGTCCATATCAGAAGCCTATTAAAGTGGCTACACAGAGCTGTTGACACACAGCGCACTTTAGGCTAGGAATACATGAAGGACACAAGTTGTCATTGAGTTTGGACTCCTTTCTGATTATGAACTCTTAATAACCAACAGATAAGAATAGGTTACTGCTACTTTACTTTGTATTGTGTCATTCAATATCTATAATTATTGCATACTGTAATGAGGATATAACTTGCACCATCTGAATTTTTGCTCTTTTCAATCAATTTATGCTGTTGATGTCTTTCTGCATTCGGAGCACTAATTCTGCATAGGCATGTAGGCAGTTTCTAAATATGATTAAAACACAGTGAAGTCACACAGTATCTCTGTCTTTACATTGTGATTTTTTGAGCATAGTCTACACCCAATCAAACATAGAAGTTGTTAATTTATTTAAGGCCACAGTAACCCCAAAACAATCAGCATTACTATTTATTTCCAAAACATTATCAATGTAGCCGTCATCCTCTGTTACATTTACTGTCTGGATATTTGCACCAACTGTAAACATAAATGGTTTGCACAATGTCTGTATCGGGCAAAAATGTGGAGTTTATAGATTAAATTTCTGCAATGACAACACTACCCGATAACTAAGCATTTACACAATCAATCTACTGCACTCCATTCCTGCTAAATTCTAGTATTTACAGCAACATAGGGCATCACTTTGAACACTGTAGGAATAAACAGAACTGGGAAAGACTGACTGTATAGGCCAATAGGAAACACAGCCAAATTATTCTGCAAGAGTGATGAGAGAAAGAGAGATAGAAACATAAAAGCGGTAGCATTATTTCCTTGCCATTCCATCTACAAGCTATCAGCTATTGATTGAATGTGGAACATCCCATGCCGGCTCCAGCTAATAACACTGAGAGCACTGCAGCAGCTTGTAATTTAGAAAATAGTACACATGAGCATGAGCAAACACACACACACACACACTTAAGCCAGGATATGATGTGACTGTGCAGGGTAAGGACACATGTTTTCAGGGGACAGTGAGGCCTTTGAGAATACTCAAAGTCAAGCTGTGACTTCCAGACAGTGTTCATCACCCATCACAGAATACACTTGTTCGTCCTCATTTATTAAGCCACTAATTTCAGGCAGCAGCACTTTCCCTTGTCACTCTTTGCACCAATTCCTTCTGTCAATCAATCCTCCATCCACCTGCCTGTCACCAACACTCGTCTAAGTCACCCCTTTTGTTTCTCCATTTGTCCATTTCTCTCTGAAGGGATTTTCTCTCAGTGTTAGTCTTTCAGTGGGTTATTAATATGCCAGACGCTTGTGCATGGTATGTTTTTATTTGTATTTTTTACATCCAACAGCCACTACCTGCCGCATTCACTGGTCAACTTCAAACATCTGCAGCGAGCTGTCTGCAGCGGGCTCACACACCCACTCACACACGAAGTTAAGGCTGTTGTCATATATGTCACTGCAAGCTTAAACATACAGGCATGTATGTTATGTATAAAGCTACACACAAAAGGCATGCCCCTATCCATGATGCTGAGTACAGTGAGCACAAGCACAGGCATACAGAATGACATGCTGATTGGCTACTTACAGCATTTGATAAAATGGTAGTGAGACATTTTCAGATACAGTCCGAAGAGCTGGAAAGACAGGACGTGTGTAGGTCAGTCGGCCAGCAGACAGAGAGGAGGTAGCTACAGGTTTCTCTAAAACTAATGCAGAGCTCGTAACCTGTCTGGATACATTATTCATCTGCAGCCTGCATGCTATCCACTGCGTTCCCCAGTCTGCATAATTCACCAGCAGTGTAGCAGCTCCGGTTGCAGTGCCGGACGGCATCTACATGAGCCCAGACTCTCTCTCACTGCCTCAGTCAAGCCGTCGTTGAGTGGAGTTGCAGCTGTTCCTAACTCTCCTTGCCTGCAGCAGGAAAACCGCCGTGCGACATCTCCCCAGCCATGACCATTGCACGTGCTTCACCTGCGTCACTGACTGACAGCCGGCTCATCCCACCTCCTGCTTCACACACCCCCGATGACGCAATGCTCTTCAGCTTTTTACACAACAAACACATATATGGCCTTATATTATTCCCAGCGTTTTGAGTTAAACTGGGGATGAGGGGGTTTTAATGTTGCCTGCCAGATGTATAGATATAAAGAACTGAGAAGGTAAAAATTGTGTAAAAAAAGTGTCAGCAGGGGGAGCAAGAGAAAAAAATGCAAGATACTGTATGGAGTGAGTATAAAATGGAAAGCTGAAGTGCTGGAGAGAGAGGAAAAGAGGGAGCTGCTGCAGTGCGGCTTTTGGTACATGACATGTAAAATTTTCAGCAATTCTCTTAAATGGGTCAAAATATTAGGATAAGACAGGTTTGGTGCTCTTTAAGGGCTTGTCATCAGACAGTTAACATATTTAAAAATGCTTGAAACAGACGAGTGAAGTAATGCTGTCTTATTGGGTCTGTAGGACAATGACTGTGTGCTTCAAGGCTGGATACACAGGATGCTAAATAAAAAGTGGATTTGCCTATGATATGGAAGTGAAAATGTAATTAAAGCAAGAGTGACAAGGAATGGGGAAATGAATCAGAGAAAAACACCAGAGTAATGAAAAAGAGGGAAGATAAAGCCAGATAGGTCCACAATAAGTGTGTGCATGAGCAGAAAACTGCTAAACAGCTTGTCGTGTGAATGTGACTAACGCAGTAACATGACACAGATTTAGAAATGTGTGCCACTGGCTCACACTTGTAGGTTATAGATTGCTGCATTTTGTGGGCTACTCTTTCTTGCTGCTGTCAAACAAGGGCATGTGGAGATAGAATGGGGAGCAACAGAACAAACGAGGATCATTGAATAATGTGCACAAAGCAAAGAAGAGATGGCCAGTTTAAAAAAAAAAAGATAAAAGGGTACTTGAAGATCAATAAATGTGAGAGACTCGAGTAATTATAGTCATATGAAATTAGGTCACGAGCGACTCACATCAACACTACCATAACAAATGTTAAAAATCTACACACAACTAGGGTGTGTCATGCATGCCGCTATTAGGTACTATTTTTTGGGGGGCTATTTGTCTATATTTAACAGTAGGTCGACAGGAAACAGGGTTAAGAGAGAGAGGGGAATGACATTGGGCAAACAACCAGAGTGGGACATAAACTGGGTCTCCGGCGTATTTATGTATTTACCGACTGAGCTTGGGGCGCCTCCCCCGATGAATCTTAAATAAGAGCTGTCTACCACATACATGCATAGACACTTTTACACACACTTCTGCCACTGTATTTTTGGTCAAGAAAAATGCATTGTCTGCCACTTTACCATGTTAACCATGATATCCCCACAGCAGTAGATCTGACAAGAAAATGTCATGCTTTTTCTTCCAAATGTTGAGAAGCATTAGGTGCTGGAGACAAATCTTGCTAGGCGTGCCTGCAGCAACAGACATGTAACAAGCAGTACCAGGAGCAATGACAAGGTGTCAAAAAGGGACAAAGGTGAGACAGGGAAGATCGGCTGTGTGTTGCACCAGAGGCAGGGGAATGGTTTTGACTCAAGGCGTGATCATCGTTATTTACAACTAAAAATTAGGTCAAGCATCAAAACGGTGAGGAAAACAAGACAAAAAAGATTCACTGGAAACAATCTTGCTCTTTTGAAAACAAGAGAATGTAAGACTGACTTACTATCACCATTCACTTCACACCAGTTTATCAAGGTGATTACTTGAAAGGGATTTCAATGGCAGTTATTAATGTAACCAACAATAGATGTTCCTCTGTTTCCATATAGAATAACAAAACTCTATACATTAGTGTCATTTCCAGATATAGATTTTCTTTTTGGCACTACTGTCATAAGGCCATCATAACCTTCAGTTGTCAGTCATTACAGCCTCTGCGCTCCGGTCCTGCTTCTAGGTCTGTAAACATGAGAGCTCACATGGGATCTCTCAAACTGACAGTAATAATATGAGGTGCCTGAGAAAATGTTTACAACTCTGGTTATGCATTAAATATTCAAATATATTCAAATATATATTCAAATATTTTTGATTAATTGTAAATAATATGTTAGTGATATTAATTTCTTTTTTACCAAACAAATGTGACATCTGGATTCTGTGGTGTAATATTATACTCTGGGGAGATCTCAAACGTGCAGTTCATGCAAGACAGCCCAAGAATTTACAAGAACTGGAGGCTTTTTGCCAAAAAGAATGGGCATCTTTACCATCTGAGAAAATAAAGAGCTTCATCCACAACTACCACAAAAGACTTTAAGCTGTCATCGATGTTAAAGGTGGCAATACACGTTATTATGAATTGGGGTATGTCAACTTTTGGTCAGGGTCAGTTTGGGTAGTTTCTGTTGTGATGATTTAAAAATAATGAACACAATTGTTTGACAATAAATGGCTTCACCCAACCACTAACTATGAGTAAAAGCAAAGGTTTTGTGTTATCAGTCATATTCTTTAAAAAAAATGGCTCAAAGAAAATCACAAATTCTGCCAGGGTATGAAAATTGTGCTCAACATACAGTTGAGCACAACTGTATGTCATTCCCTCTGTGGGATACATATGAAGTCAATATTGGGTCACATTAATTGTAAATGAAAGAAAGAAATTGGAGATATAAACTTAGAATCGTAAACGTAAGCTTAGAAACGTAAATGAATATGGAATTGTAACTGTAGCCTTGAAAGTGTAAACAAAGTAGATATTTTTATAAATGAATAAAGTATTTTTTAGTAATATAAACTAGGTTTACCCTCCCTATCCTTTGCTTTTACAATCCAAAATTACAATTCAGAATATACTCGTTTCTTTGCTTACGTTTCTAAGCTTACGTTTATGCTTCTAGATTTATAATTCCAATTCCTTTCTTTTATTTACGATTAATGTGATGCTGTATTGACGCCATAGATACATTGTTTTTTGCTCCAAAACCGCAGCTTAGAGCAGATGAAATACAGTAGGTACAGTACACATTAATAGCATAGCTTAATATGAATGAAGGAGTAAAGCATAAAAACCATAAAAAAGAATGTACATACATACATAAATGTAATGGTTTCTCCTGGGTAAATAAGAAGAAAACTTTAACGGTTTTATTAAATACAGCCTAAAATAATATTAAACAAAAAAGACTCTAAAATAAAACATCCCAAATACTGCACAGTGGCTACTACTAACTTCCAAGACTTCCCCTTTTATCCACCGCACAACTTCTGAAATTAGCTGTAAAAAAAAAAAAACTGTAATTGAGTAAATGATCCACTAAGTAAGCCTAAAAAAAAAAAAAAACTCACTGAGTAAATGATCCACAGAGCCTTTGTCTCTGCTCCACATATTTCAGGATGTTAGGGTTAGGTCCATCTTGCATCACAAAACAATAAAAGCAGACCGGGAGTTTAAACAATCAATTAAAAGACAAACAAAACACACACTGTGCCTTGAGCAGAATGGTTAAAATGAGAGATTGGACTTGGCATGGCATGTCACAACTGACCCACTCGTGCCCCCCACTGTGCGAACTAAAGGCTGGCAGACCAGCCACTGGCTTAGCTCAACATTTAAAATGGCCTTTCCCACATACAATATCTCAATAATATGAAAACAAATATATAGACTTAAATTAAAAGCACAACTAAATGATATTCTCAGTGTTGAGTTTAATGCTCTAACTGGTAGATGTGGTTTGTTAACAACTGGTTAGGCATAGACAACACAAGTCAAATACAAAAGCTTTTAAAAAGGTTAAAATCCCAAATACACCAGCTGCCAGTAGAAAATATTTGTCAAATATTGCTTAAATATTAAGCTCTGGATCTGTTTGTTATATTCCAAATGTTCAATAAAGAAATACAGAATAAAGGATTATGCCTCTACCCACAACCCTTGCCTGACACATAAGGGGTCATTGTAGGTCAACTCCAACATTAACCCACACAGCCAACTGAGTAGACCACGGTCAGCTCCAGAACTTTTAGAAACCAGGCTCAAACTTCAGTATTAATGTAACTGACTGCCAAAACATTTCCTTTGGCTAAACATTTGCAATTCAATAGATAACACGTGCTTGTTGTCCCTAAGCAGAAGACCAAAAAGATTAAGTTCCTAAGAGACGACAATATAACTGCAAGCATCAACAAACCAAGTTATCTAAGAACAACAGTGCTCCAACACTAATTTGGTGAAACCTGATACAAAGTACAACTGAGATCAATTATTCTTGCACAGTCAGCTGTTCCCAGCCAAAAACACACACTCACATTCCTCTACAGTGAACATCTGATATATTTAGTGCTCGACAACTGCAGAGCACATCTGCCTTTCCTTTCATTCCCACCACATGAAATAAAGCACATAATCACACACACACACACATCTTTCAGTACCTTTGATTTTGCATGTTGTCAATACCTGCAATAAATAGAATATTGCACCTACACTCAGCAACAACAGAAAGATTTGTCTTCAGGCTAAGAAGATGGTAAAACAAAATCTGGAAAAGTATCTTACCAGAAGAAAACACGTCCACATGAGACACCAGTGTACGGAGGAGAATATGCTGAAAACACGGCAAGAGCCGCCTCCCGTGCTCCTCTACCAAATCAATTTCACACTCTCTCACCTCCCCGCCACTGTGATGTCATTCATTCATCCGTTTCCCTCGTAGCCATGGCAACACTGCTGCGTGGAGCTGTTCATTCTTTTACATCTGCCCGCTACTCTTTTCTGTGTCCCTCCCCACCCCAGACGCAAGTAAACCCATCCCACTTATTCCATTTGTGGGTACAGTTACACCCCCATATACATAAGCACCCACCCCCGATTCCTCCCTGTGATGCAGGAGCAAGAAACAAGGAGGAGGGTAACATACATTAAAAAAGAGGAGGTCCCTAGGTTAACCTCATGAAATGCCAATGAGCAAAAAACTTTTGAGTTAAAAAATGAAAATGCTGACAAGTGACAGAACCTGAAAAGTGACCCCTGGAAATCTTTGTCAGCTGTCTCATTTACTCACAGACACACGGCAAAACAAGACATACAGAGTCTAATGTCATAAAATAACTGGACCCTTATACTCACACACAAATAGGAAAGTCCAAGTACTTGGTCCAGCAGTGCAGTGTAAGTGATGAATAGTTAATGACCACCATAGCCATTACTACAGTGCCTCCCTAATAATCTGCACATTAACCTTGAAGAGAGGGGGGAAAGCTGGTCGATGAGAGATAAATTAAATAAGAAATACACAATAGGCCTACCCCCTGCATTCATTTACTGTAAGGCTTTGTTTGGGCACTTAATCGGTCTGTCTTAATCTCAGAGCTCAGGCCTAAATGTCCCTGCATATGTATATATATAAAAAAATTGTGGTAGTTTATATGTTCAAATTAAAAAATGGGTTAGTTTTATGATATATTTTCTAGAAAGAAATGAGCATTAAGGCATCATACAGTATCATCCAGTATGTTTTATATACTCATTAATTATTAATGATGCTTTTAACAAATCTCAAAAAGCTGTTTGAGTCTTAACTACAATTACTGGCAATTAGCCTATGACATTTAACTGAGGCATTTATTCTTGTTAATTGAGTTACACAAGTTCTTGTTAATGTGCCTAAGTTCAAATAATGAGTGTCTTTGCAATAGTAGTCTGTCAGTCTTTGATTGCTAGGACATAAGTTACATTACAGTTTGTAATGGATGTGTTCATTGAACATAGATTTTAGATGGCTACGTGAGTCAGCTGGGTATGGGGTCCATCTTATGGTCAGTGCTGCCATAGTGCTGCTCCCTGCTGCGTGGATGGAAAGAAAGGAATTGTGACATACGCCAACTAAACATGCTTAGAAACTTGCTGAATTCGTAAGGAAAGAAACGTAAATAAAATGGAAATGGTAACCATTGACTTGAAAGCATAAACAAAGTAAATATTTTTTTTTCTTTTTTTGTAATACAAACTAGGTTTACGCTCCCTATCCTTTGCTTTAACAAGCCAAAAGTTACGGTTAAAAATTTAATTAATTATTCATGAGCTTGTGGTGCCCGCTCATCGCCTATTGGCTGAACCATGTTAGAGGAACAGGAAGTTAAGTTGGACGTTTGTTTATTGTATTGAAAAATTACATATTACATATAGATACATACACACGTGGACAAAATTGTTGGTACCCTTCGGCCAATGAAAGAAAAACTCACAATGGTCACAGAAAAAACTTTATTCTGACAAAAGTAATAATAAATAAAAATTATATTAATGTTAACTAATGAAAGTCAGACATTGCTTTTCAACCATGCTTCAACAAAATTATTTTAAAAAATAAACTCATGGAACAGACCTGGACAAAATTGTTGGTACCCCTAACTTAATATTTTGTTGCTATTTATACAATCTATGATCGTGCATTGTGAAGGGCGCTCTGGAAAGCGGCAGCGCAGGCTTAAAACAGATGTCCGGTACGCTAAAAGCACGTTCTGGGCGCACGGTGAAGTGGCGGTACGCTCAAGTGCTATATTTGGAAGTGGCGGTACTGTACCAGAGCGTATACCGGCCCACTTAAAGCACTGACTATCTACAATTTTTGTCATTACCTGAGTTTACGCTGATGACTTGCACTGAATTGAATCAGCCAGGGATGCATAGTCCGGACAGTAGCTGCTGACAGATGAGGCAAATGCACTTTGAAAACGTCATCGTAAAAAAAGTCCTCCTCCCATTCTCCAGTACTCCTCCCAGCGATACGTTTTTGTCTTCTTACTTGGTCCAGTTCCCTCACTCATTTATATACCCTTTCTTAAGTTTAAGAGAAAAAAAAAACCGAGGTTTAAAAGTTGGAGGTAAGTCGCTTAAGCGTTAGTTTTGCTGCACTTAGCGCTGTTGTTTGCGCATGCACAGTGACCTAAGCGTCAGAAAAAATTAGATTTCATCTGACTGGCTGCCCTGTATGTCAATCAAGAGATTTAATAAATGATTGGCTATTTTTTTTTTTTTATGTCATGCGATCTACCAAAACTATCTTGCGATCTACCGGTCGATCGCGATCAACGTGTTGAGTAATGATGGGCAACCCCGCTCTTTTTCATGAACAGGATCATTTGACTCAGCTCACTTAAAAGAGCCGGCTCATTTGGCTCATAAACGGCTCATTAAATAATATATGTTTTAACTATGACTTTGACTGCAATACGTGTAAAAACAGTTATAATTAAATTATTAAATTAAATCATACTCAAAATGTCTCACAATTTCGTTAAAAATGCATTAATTTGTTATATTAAAAGAAAGAATGCTATTAATCATTATGGCAATGCATTTCAAACATTTTGCCAATAGAATATCAATTTGGCCTTTTTTCGCTACAGACATTGACTTTTGCATAAACTGGTCCTTTATTGAAGACTGGGTTGCTGTGGGTTGCAGAGTAGGCCTACTTGAGTGAATACATCTCCAACTGTGGAGGTGCTGGCTCCAGGTGCTCCACCACCTTCACTAGTCTCTCGAAGCTCCTCTAGCTTCACAGTTGGGTGCACAGTTAGCATAAACCGTTGTAGGTTGTGCATGGAACCGGAGCGTTCAGCCCTCCCTTCTAATATCATTGGCTGACACCGCGTGTATGATTGAAAGGAATAGACAGTTGAAACAAATGAGGCATAAATATTTATATTTTTGTGTTGTTCATTGGATTATTGGTAATATAGTTGTGGGGGAAATATATTATAAGACTGTCACAGCAAAGCATCACCACCAGGTATGGGGCTAATATGATTAGGTCTGAACATGAGAGATGATGGATGAATAGTTTGAACAAACGTCACAGTTAGACGTTATCTTTCATCTCAGCATAAACTTGCCTCAAGGCTTCAGAACTTGTTCAAAGAGTTTTTAAAGAGAATAGTTAACCAATGCTGTTTAAAATAGTAGCTAGCTCTGCAGCTCAGGGCACTCTACTATATATTGTTTTGCTGCAGGCAATAGCTCATACTGAGAAGTTGAACATGAGCAAGTGTTTAGTAGGGAAGTAAATGAGATGTAATGTGACGATGATAGCGATGGAAGCAGTGTTGCAGTTTGTGCACCCGCTCATGTACAGTTGGATGGAGAAACAACTTGCTCATTCTCTGGTCTTTTACTTTTTCTAGAGACAACTGTTATCATGTTTGTGCATTTCACACAATCTTAACTTTCAAGGCCATTCCTGTGACACCACATTACCTCCAAACCAATTTTCAAACCTCGTTCACCAAGTGTGTGTTCAGTTATATGTCAGGGCACAAACATGTGAGAACTGATTTACATTTATACAGCCATACACACCCAGGCAGAGGGAGCAAGTCCTGACAGGCCCTAACCCTGACCCTGCCTGATTACTCAACTGACACAGAGACCAATAATAGTGCTTGAAGGGAAACCGAGTTCAATCCCAGGTTGCATGCCATCAGCCCATACCAACATTAATATAAGGAAGTCTTCTATGAGATTACATAGGGGCTAGCTTTGTGCTTCTCCACTGACAAAGGGTCAAACGTAAGCTTTGCACCTGTTACATTTCGAATCCATGCACACAGCTCTGCTTTTGATGGTATTGTTTTCATCAGAGGCAGAAATCTCAGACCAAAGGGTTGGATTTAATTTCAGCGTCCTGGAGGTGTGCCATCCCCAAATAACATGTTGCTGCCTCTGCTGCCAGAAGAGTTTCCTACCACCTGTCATTAGCTTTAGCTTCTGTTGGACTAGGCCAACTGCCCTGTTCCATGAGTCTCACTTAAAGAATAGAGTTTTTAGTCCCATCTCTACATAACTGTTCATCATACAACATCAAGATATATTAATCATCAGCTTACCATATTTTAGATTGTAAATTTATTAGCGCTGATGAGGGGAAGACTAAAACTATATATTTAGTTAGCTGTCAAGCATTTTCTCAGTGTACAAGAATTAAAAGGCACTTATTGGTTTAATATATTTTCCACTAATCAGATTTATGGTGAAACAGATCTTTATCTTAACCAGATTAATGGTAAACCACTTCTAATCCCTTCTGCTCCGTCGGCTCTTTGCCTTTCTATCAGAGCTGTAAAATGCACCTAACAACTTTGATATTATGCATATCTGGTTGGTTATGCAGGGGGTTTCTGTTTCTGATATAGGAGATCCAACAGACTGACCAGCATAAACAAATGCACATCCATGACCAATCAAAGGCAGACTTTTGACCAGCATGAGGTCCTTTTTAAAGTGTGTTAGGAAACATGAGTTTAGACTAAATGGAGCTGACTTGGATTCAATAGATCCCAATAGCATATAGCCATTACTATCATAGCCACACCACATGTTCTCACAATCCTCTGTGAACAAGTTCACGCCTCCTTAATCATGCATAAAAGGTAAAGCTAAATCATGCCAAAGCCACAGGGTTTCAGCTTTACAACAGAATGAGTGGACTACTTTACATGAGTAAAACAGTGGGGAAGCTGTATATTCCGTGAACACCTCCAGAGCAATGACAGCAGCTGATCCATCAAAGACCTAGCGGGGGAAAAACCTTGCACAGCAATCCTATTTTCACATATCCACATCTTCTATGCATAGTAAATCAAGCAATAATTATCAAAGCAAGTTGTGACTAAGTCGCGACACCATGTGTTAAACAGCTGACCACAGCGCAGGGGAGAAGGCTGTGTCATATCATAGATACAGCTTTAGGCATTAGTTTCTTACTCAGTTTAAAAGTACAAAAGAGAGAGCGTCTAAAAGCTAGTTTGGGGTACTTGTTTTGCAGGGAGAGCAATACCTCTGGGTCAAGCTGCCAGACGTGGAGGACAACTGGATAACAGGACAGATGGGTATGGCACATAGACACTCCCATTTTCACAGTGTGACTGACATAGTCTTCTTTGTACATCACTTTAGCATGATTGATTCCATACAGTCACAACTCATCTTTATCTCATCCTGAGCATTGAACAGCAAGAGCTTTAGAATTGCCCCACACACTCACAGACAGACACCCTTCTGAATGAGCCCATCTGTGCACTCCTGAGAAACAAAGGTTGGATTTGTGGACTGACACAGAGTTCATGTCTGCTACTTCACTACATTTTGTCAATGCAAGCAGTAAAAGCTTTACCCTTACATCTTCTCTTACTGTCTGCTTACTGTACCACAATATGTTTTCTTATGTCTATTCAGTGCCCTGTCCATCACATTTTTCCTTCTTAGCCTTTCTACCAAGATCCTTTGAAACTGGGATGATTCCCAACTGACAACCTGTACCCCAAAGGCTTTTTTGAAAGAGTCTGTCTGTGGTGAACAAACCCACAAAACTGATCACCTTTTTTTGCAAGCAATGTTTCAACTAAACAACAAAAAAACAACTGAACAAACTGAATAATCCTTTCATTTACAAAAAGAGGTTAGATAAAAAACACATCATGTATAGCATTCAATACATATATTAATTTATAAATTAAAAACCCAGGTTACTGTTTTAAGTGACTAGAAAAGTCTCTACCACTTTTCTTACCTTATAGTAACATTTCCTTGTTAATATATCCTCTTGGTTTAGAAGTAGCATCCAGAGGCATTCAGGTCTCAGCTGCAAAAAATAAAACTCACAGACTGGGGGAGCAAGATAGAGAGCTCTTGCTACTCCTACACCCATAGGCTAAAGTCCTCCACTGACATCCCATCAGTGAGGGAGGGGAGAGGCAGAGGAGTGGGAGAGGAGTGTGCCAACATGTGTGAACGAAGGGGGCAGGAGTGAAAGAGGGGGAAAGGACAGAGAGAATAGGATTGAGGAGTTCAGTTGTGTTTTTGTCTCAACAACAAAAACAGCAAGACATGAGTTTAAATCTCTGATTACTAACTGCTTTATCACGAGTCCATGAGCAGCTGGCGAATGTTGCAGAGAATATGTGTTTTAAGTGTCTGTGTAGGAAGGAGGGGGACTCAAACAATGGGCTGAAACTAAAACCACATAATGAGAACCAGGCAGACAGAAAAGCAGTGGTGAGCAGATGCTCCAGGTAAAAGGGTAATTCTTAACTCCATATCACATTAACCACTAGGAAATGTTCATGGCAGCATAATAAATATCAACAATACATAAATGGTTATCAAAGGGAGAAGTCAGTCAATTTGGCAAACGTTCTGTTTGTTCCTTCATTTACATCAACTAGCAAATAAACCACATACTTCTACAAACATTTATCCGCTGCTAGGTTTGTCTGGTCTGGCTTTGTTTGGATCCCAGGGAATGTGCAAACTACCAATTTCTGCAATTTTTCCTTCTGATTGAATTAATTTGATGGGATACCAGAAAAATATTTATTTTTGCAAAACAGAGGCCTCCAGGTTACTAAAACACTGTATGGAATGTGTTTTTGAAGTAAAAGTTGTTTTTTAATCCTTAATTTATCAAAACATATGGCTTCTTATTTACATATTCAGTAATATAGCAGTACACGTTGGCCCATAATGTTTTTGAAGTTTTGTGTTTAAAAAAAAAAAAAAAAACTTTGAAAAGCATATTGAAAGTGTACACAAAGGAGTTGCTCTGTCCTGCATCATCAAAATATGAAAGGGAAGCCTTTCGTGCAAACAGACCTCAGCCACTGCTCTGTTTGCCAGATTTCCATTTGGAAGCAAAAGCCAAATACAAAAGTATGGGGGGTTGCAAGCCAAAACATTTCTCTCTGTCTCATCCATCATGTCTTCCTCCTCCAACTCATGACCTTGAGAAAATGCTAAACAATATTAACTTAAAAACTACTCGCTTTCCCTTTTCTTAAACCCTCAGTGCACAGTGACCTTAAGAGGAACTTAATTTACGTAAATCCAGTCAAACTGTGACACTGTTCTGAACAAATGACCTCCTCTTTCCACGGTCTTTATCATATTTTCCAGATCAGCAACAATTAGTGTCTTCTCAAGCTGGAAAGATTTAAAAATCATGGCATGTGTATGGCATGGTGTTGGGAATTTGGAGGCACGGATGACAAAATCCAGTTTGTTGATAAACCAAATCCTCACTTAAATGAGAAATCATGCAGTACTGTTGCCAGTTCAGCCGCAGGGCTCTGGATCAGCCTGATTACTTTAGGCTGACTGCAGCAGATCAAAGTAATCCTTAAATACGACAGAAGCACAAATGTGGTACAGAAAAAAGCAGATTTGACGAGAGTCATGGACACTATTTGTTGAAATGTATGAGCATGTACCTGCAGTGGTATATGCCAGGAAGAGAGTGTGGTGGGTTTGGTAATCAGGATTCTGGAACCACCTTTAGCCCCTGTCATCAGTCAGACCTGTTTTAAAGCTCCCAAACACGACAGAGAGAGTAGAGGCAGAGAGCAGGACAGATGGGATATGAACAAGCCTAGGTCCACATTTTTGAATTGTTGCAGCTTGAAAATGTCAGTACAGTTGAAAAGAGCACACAAATGATCATCATTTGAGAAAATATATAAAATATAAAAAATATAAAACCACTTATATAACCACTTACTTAAAACCACAATAAAAGTTACTATTGCATTTTAACAACTTTGTATGCACTTTGTATTGTAACAACTTTGTATTGTAACACTTCAAGTTGTCACACTTTTTATTAATCTCAATCTTATCAATCAGCAGCAATGCCATGACCAACAGTGAAACAGCATTTTTATGCAAAGATTTGTGGTATTTCCCACATAAAAAACTGTGTGCTATATGTGTTTGGTTGCTTGCAGACAACAATGAGCTATGTGCGCTCCCATCATGTGTGTCAGTGCAGACCATAAACACTGGCCAGCATGTGTACTCAGCAGGTCTCATTTCCTGATTCTTGGTTTGTCTTTAGAGCCAAACCCACAATGACATCAGCTTCCGCCAACACACCAGTTGTCGCCATGGCACCACACAAAGACATTTTTGGCCCGGGGAAGGAGGGGGACCATCATGCTTGTCACATTTTATCCATTATGGGACAGATTGGTGCTGCACTACCTTCTCTGTCTACCCTCCTCCTCCTCCTTTTTAAGCCGATCGGTGTTTGAACAGCCGCCTGCTCTGTTTACCAGAGCATCAAAGAACTCCAATGACCCTGATAACTTGTGCACCCCAGGCCTATCTGCTCTACCTTGTGTGTTTGAGTCCCACTGCCCTACTCTCTTCTCTCCTGCTCTCTAACACTAATGGTAATCCATTACAATAAAATGTTCACCCTCAGCCTTCTATTTCAGAGCCTCTTCTCATCCTCCCCCTTGCTCTGGGTCTTGCTGCTTGTCAAATGGAGCCATGACTCTAAGGACAAAATACTCCCAGAAGAAATGACCACCCACTGGGCTTTGTCTAAGTCTGTGCCCCAACGGACAGAGTGAGTGTGTCTGGCAGACTCAGTTACTACATACAGAGTGAGAGCAACATGAATGAAAAATCAAGAAACAATATTGTATTTATTTTTAATTATTTTTAATATTTTTAACCCAGAAAGATATTTTCTTTTGTACAACACACGTCTTTGAAGCTTCACAACTTAAGAAATTTGGGAAAGTGTATGAGAAGCAAGCACTGACAGACTCCCAGTTGAGCTAATGGCTTTTACTAACTGAAAATAGAATTGTTATTTACTGAGTGCATCACAGGTACTCCACCATCCTGAGGCTGTCCCATTTAATTTTTGTTCCTTTGAAAGCAATCACATTCCCACTGCATGTGCATTAATAGCAATACAGACTTGCTTCATCTCTTCCTTTTGCTTCTTTTCAGGGTGCAGGTCCTCTTTGAAGCATCCCCTTGTGGTCAAACATGGAACCACAGCCACTCCACAGTGGATGATGTCATCTTGTGCAGAAATAACTCATTTATTATGCCTCCATTTTGATATACAGCAGTGAAATTTAAATACATAATAGGTAACAGAATTGCTGAATTAAACCTAATGATGCATAAAAATGATAGCATATTATTAAAAAATTTATAATGAAGCAACAGAAGAAATAGTGCTAGAAATGCACTTGATGTCATCGCTACAAGAACATCACTCAGTCTAAGTGAGACCAGTCTGACAGTCACACCAGTCTGACAGCGCCCATGAAGGTACCCTCTCCATCAAGTGTAATATTGGCTGTGGGCCTGGGAATCAGGAGCTCCAAGTAGTCCCCAACTTCCAACTTTGCGATACCTAAAGAGGTAAATGAGTGCAATTTACACCTCCATCTTCCCCTTCTTACAAACAAAGTGATATTACAGGACCTCACACATCCTCAAAAAGCATGACTAATGAGAAAACATGCTCATTGACATTGTATAACCCTTTTTGCTTCAAAGTAAGAATAAAATATGCTCACCTCCTGTGAAACAGGTGTTAAAGGAATATTGTTGTCTCATGTTTTTGACGCAGCTAAACAAAACCACATGAGGAAGCTCATTTCCCACAACACTGGCCTTCCACCTGATGATCACATGCCCCATGGCGACATAGTCGTCTGTGTAGTAGACCTGTGTAAAGATATTTAAAATCACAGCTAAGTAGTATGCTTTAAGAAATGCTTCAATTGTGTCCCTCTAATGGCATGCTTTAGACCGAGCACACCCCTTTTTGCACTATAGCTTTACAAATGCCCACAGCTCAGCAGCACCACCCTGTGTAAAAGCCATAACATTACAACAACAACTGACCTGGCTGTACACATAGTAGTAGCCCTCCTGCTTGACCAATATTCTGTTCCGGTCTTCCTCCAGGGCAGAGCCTCGCTTCAGGCCTGTCTGCCAGGGGACACCAGTATGCGTCTCTAAGTCAAATTCTGACACCACACATAAGCGAATGTAAATTCATATATCGGGAATTTTTGCAGTGATAGTACATTACTTGTACGTATTACCATATGCCCTTACAATACAGTCAAACTGAAACTGATAACTAGCAACACACAAAAACATTGAAGTACACTGTACCTTTTTGGAAAGTTTCCATGCTGCCATCTGCCATCAACTGCAGAAAAGACTGAGATACTAGGGTAAACGTACACACGGAATAGAAAAATTAGCTTTTTATGTTTTACTGGCCATTATACAAATGGCAAAGGCTGAAAGAGATACATCTTAAAGTAAAAACTTCTCCCTTTGTAAATTTCTATTGTCCAATGTCTAGGTCTGCATTTCTATTATTTGTACATACATTTTCAGTTTATTTTTTTTAATACATTTAACTATGTAAGCTCTAGTTTTGAAATGTATTTTTTTCTCTTTGCACAACTTTAGTTGAATGACCTCTTAAACTTGAATTACTTAATTTACAATGGTAAGAAGTCTTTTACCAAATGTCTCCTTTCCAGAAACCATTCTTCTTCTCCTTGACAGAGTTAAAAGGTGCTCAGTCTCAATCCTGTGCAGAGTCTCTTGGCTGCTTCTCCTGTCACAAATGCTATCTGTCTGAACAGACACAGGGCAGTGACTAAAACAATCGTCTGGTACAGCTGAACATCTAGCATGGCTTTACAGAATCACTCATGGTTACTTACTTGGCCTTTGTGCCTGTCCTCCTGTCCTTCTTGTCTCCTGCGACAGACCTCTGAGGTAAGACCCTCCACCTCAGCTCTGAGGACCACCAGTTGGTAAAGAGACAGAGCGGAGAGAGAGGAGGTGACAGCTGCTAATGTGAGCAGGAAAACAGGCCAGGACAGCCTCATTTCACCCTCACTCTTTGGAGTCCCTGGCTCTACAGTTGCCAGTGGCATAGCACTTGAACCTCACCTCTTCGGCCTTTGTAGACTGGATTCTGATCAGAAAAAGTAGATGTCAGCGTGACTCATATCTACCGGAACCAGGCTTTAATTTGTGCATATCAAGTCCAGTCTCCTTAACTCTCGCTTCTGTACTTTCTGTGGTTTTACGCAGAAATAGTGCAGTACAGAAACAGGCCACAATAGCTTCCTCTATTTTGCAATTAATCAAACACAGCTTCCTGAAAATATCTAAAACAGTTTTGTGTCAGAATGTCTGTCTAACAATTAGCTTCCTTACACTTTAAGCTACAGATTGGTTACAGAAAGCCTTGGAAGGCTGAATTAAAATGGCTGTTTTTTGTGATTGTGAAGCTAGCATGAACAGAAAAGAGGAAGTGCACTTAATGCCACTTTTTTTATATTATTTATAAAGTGAAGTAGTTGCAGCGACCGAAAAGAAGAGAACTAATAAAAACTACCACCACAGCATGTAAATGTATTAATTTATTGCATGTTACAGTACAGAAAATAGAAAGTGAAAATGTGTGCTTACAAAAGAAGTTTGACATTGTTTTGAAATAGAAAACAACACCTAAAAATGGAAAAAAGCACTCAAACTGACAGTGTATAAAACAATGATTCATTCAGATGTCATCTATGTGCAGTAAGTAAAGTATGTCCACTACACTGTGCAGCTTCATTACAGATATTTTCAGATTCAAAATATTCACATGGGAGTCTGACTCCAAACTGTGCCAACACTTCCCCTGTTTAGACAACTGTTTAATGCTCTATTCACAATCATGTGAACATATCAAATATGTCCAATAGTGCATTTATACAACACCAAACTAATTATAAACAGACCAGACATTCACTTTAATATTTTCAGCAACACATTCCTCAACAATATTTTGTGGCCTAAAGAAAAACAATATGCAATGCAATAATTTTGCCACTAAAACAAGCATTTGAATATCTGTTATATGTATATTAAATAAGTGTGCAAACTATTTGCAAAACTCCCCTGAATTTAGTTGTACTCTTTGCTGTACTTCAGACCAACATTAAGTATTTAAAAGCATTTAAGCTCAAACTGTAAACTGAATATAATTAAAAATGAAAGCAATCAAAATTTCAGTCGGGAAGACACACAAGAGTAGGTTGGGATGTAACAATATGGTGGGTATTGTTGTAGACATGCTACAATATAGTGGGCAGGTATATCTAGTTCTGTTTAAGCAGCAGTGTACCACAAGACCTCTATTTCACGCCCTCATGTGGATAGAGGCAACCCACACCAACAACCACTTCTGTCAACCTCAGCCAGCAACCTCAGTCCTAGTGAGTCTTTCACTACAGAAAGAACAGTATAAATGCTCCAAAGAGTCAATCACACATTTTGCAACAATTACTTGAATTGTAATTTTGCAAGATTACGATATAGTTGTATTCCAACCAATATTAAATAAATATACTTCGGAGTTATTGTGATTTTACTGTAAAATAAGATTTTGATATTGTTACATCCAAAGACAATATATTTAACCTCATTTGATAAAGCCACCTAATTTAACTCCATAAGTTATTCTCACAATAGCCTTTCACTCTTTTTTAGATTAGGTGGCACAATGTTTTTTGGTGTTTTGTATGTATGCTGTTTGAATGCACTGTCTACAGTTTAAATATGGCTGAGGACATCTGTAATCAAATGGCTTTGATAACACTGCTGTGCAGTGTGCTGCATTTTGTAAGCCCAAGCAGATAACAGTGTTTTAATTGTCAAGCTCTGCTCCACCCCTGGAAGACATGCACCAAAGGATAATTATCTCATTAAAAGCCCTCCAAGAGAGTAAAGCAATTGAGCCACATATTCACAGGGTGACACTATAACCCACAATTTGCAAACAAGTGACGTCACAACATTAAAAATATGATTTAGTACCAAGCTAGGTTTGTCATCAGGCAGATGTGATTCCTTTTTCAATAAGAACTTACTTGTGTACTCCTACATAGTGTAATTTTCTCTGCATTCTCCGGGTGGCGTTGAAGGGACTCAAGCACAGTCAATGAGAAATCAACAGTAAAATACTATAATAAATATATTTGAATAAATTTCAATTAAGTTAAATTTCAGAAAATGGATACAGAATTGTTTAAAATCATCACTTCCTCCCCCCAACCCTTACAGCTTATTCCAAAAGGTTTAAATTGTGACTTTTTCATATTACCTGGCCCACACATAATTAGCTGATGCTTTTGAGCGTTTTTTTCCCACAAGTTAACATATTTATTGTAATAATGACACTGCCCTTACAGTTTAAGCTCTGAGGGTAAATGATACTGCTCTGGGGAGGCCAAAACCCAACCTTTAGTTTTTTAAAACAGTATTGCAAAGACTGTGGTCTTTATTTTTTTTTATCTGTAAGATCTAAACAAATAAAATGAAATATGAACAAATTGTATATGTACACTGAACATGTCTATGCATGAGCACTTCTTTGTTGCTGCACTTTTCCCCACTGTGTTCAAATGTAAAATAAACATTGTTACATTTTTAGTGTGGCCATGTCAACTCTAGGTTCATTCAGAAAAAGTCATATGTACATGCATTCATAGCTGCAACCCATAACACCAACAAAAAGGCAATGTCATCCTCTCATAAAACCTTTACATAATGTTATAACAAATATATTAAGTTTACAGACAGACGTAAAAGGGTAAAAGAAAATATTGGTTTAGACCAATCCATACAAATTGACATTCTATCTCAAAATGTGTATTTTTTTTTCCATCTTGTGGTCAACAAGTTTTTCTTCTTTTTCCTTTTTCAAATAATAGTGACATTTGCAGAAGGCTGAGAACCTTCCTCATTTGCATGGCTTTTAAGCAAGTCTTTCATAAACTGCTCCAAAGCAGAGAAGTAGCCCTGACACTGCCATGTGTCATTGTGGGTACCTTCTGGAAAAATAGCCAAGCGTTTAGTCCGTGCCGGAGACAACTCATAGAGCTGTTTCATCATGACAGGTGGGATGAGCTGGTCAGAAAGACCAGACACAAAGAGCGAGGGCATGCGGCACTGCAAAACCTGCCGATAGGACAGGAACTGATTCCTGTAGCACCATATGGGCAAGAGGCGCATGGGTAGGAAGGAGAAAAGTGTGGATGCCATGTGAGGAATGCTCAGAAAGGTGTTTTCCACAATAATTGCTGCTACACGATGAGGGTTGACAGAAGCCAAGCGTACGGCAACAGCCCCCCCAAGTGAGCGGCCAAACAGAACCACTTTAGTCTTGTCCAGATCAGGTCGAGTCATAACATAGTCCAGGCTGGCCTCTGCATCCAGGTAAAGTCCATTCTCACTGGGTTCACCCTCACTCTTTCCATAACCTCTGTAGTCCACCAGCACTACATTGGCCTTTAAATTGACCAGCATCAGAAGGGCATTTGGCACCCTGTGGCCAATGTTACCTGCATTACCATGAAAATAAAGGATAGTGGGTGGGGCAGAGGACATGGAGGTGGTCTGATTGCCAGATGTGACACCAGGAGATACATCCCCTCCAGTGTAGCGAAGTAGGATGAGGTTAAGTTTCACACCATCTTTGGTTCGAATGTACACATTCTCATGTGGAATACCTGTTGGCATCGGGACATAGAGTCGAGATGAAGAGGGCTGGTCTGGAAAGTAGAGCAGCACGTCCTGGAACTTGTAAAGGATGCCTGCAACAGAGGCCAAGATGAGAGCTAAGAGGAAAAACCCTCCATACAGGTGGAAGGTAAGAATAAGAGCCAGAAGAGAGACACGACATGCACCCCAGGACCATGAAGCCAGAGTTACGGTACAGCGCCCCAAGGCGCCCCAAAATCTCCACGGCTTCTCCATGTTGAGACGAGAGTAGAGTCACAGAACACACAATCTGTAAAAGGCAAATACAAAAGAAACAAATGACAATGCGTATAATTGGATACAATCTTATATATTATTTTCACAAGGCATATAGTATTACTATTCAAAAAAGCTTTTCATTATGTAGGTTTTGTGAGTTTTATTTCTAACTTTTAGCTTTCAACCCCTTTACTCATCAGATCGGGAAATACGACTTGAAGATTAAGGGTTCTTACTTACTGTGGGAGTCCACGATAGCAAGTCAAAGTCAGCGTCGTTATGGTTTTATCTTCGCTAACATTTAACTAATACGGTAATTATATTGGTTTTTAAACTATTTTTAGTATAATATTAATGGTGGAAATAACGCGTCCTATTCAAGAAACAAGTATCGCTAGCTCCACTGAAGTCGATGAGGTTAGCAAAGCAGCCACTTAGCTTTTCACTTACCCTCCTCTCATTTTCAGCATCTCAACTGCATGATCTTTTAACAAAACCAGAACACAACCCTGAAACGTTGTTGTCATTCAATCCTGTTGCAATCGAATGAATAATAACTAAAGAAAAATGAAAATACCTAAAATGTCACACAATCAATAAAAACCGGCGAGGCTAGCTTTACTCGCACAGCTGGTTAGCATTAGTCGTGTTGCCTATACATTTCCGTGTTGAGCTATGCGAAGTCAGTAGTTCCGGTTCACGTTCTAAACACCGGCAGGACCTTTTAATTCATCGAGAACTACATTGATGCAAGTAAAATTGACCACTGCAGACCAGTCACGCTATTATTATTATTATTATTATTATTATTATTATTATTATTATTATTATTATTATTATTATTATTATTATTATTATTATTATTATTATTATTATTATTATTTATTTATTTTGTTACTATCTAAAGTATCACCAAAACATATTAATCAAATAATATCATAAACATGACTCCGCGCTATTCCATTTTTCCTCGCCAGATGCTGCTCTTGGACGTGATATGACTCGGATTGCGCTGACAAATGGAAGGTCATTTTCACATGGTAGACTACAGTCCAACTCTAATCAAATTACAGGGAATACCACGTTTAATTGTTTATCATATAGTAAACTACAAGGTGATATGCTTTGTAAAAGTCTACAGGGAATTAACCAAACTAATAAAGCTCTAAAACCTAAATACAATTTCACTTGACATGTGACAGTCATACTTCTACAGGATGCCGTATGACTGCAGTTGCAGTAAGTATAAAAACCTAAATACATTTTTTCTTAAATTTTTGCTCCTGTCTTGTTGACGCTTAATGCTCTGACAAGATTGCAGTTGTTGCTTACCTTTCTGCCTATTGTCATTGTTGTCTTTTACATCTTGTTCACACTCAGTATTTGACCTTGGAAGGAGGCAGACAGATTATGTGCAGTCTAACAGCTGTTTGCGGTTCAGCTCTGTCTTTGAGGCTCACTGATTTAATTCTGTAGTTTTGTGGTAAGCAAAATCTTCTATTAATGGATTGTAATCTGTTAGATTACTTAATATTCCACACTGATTAATCTTTAAATCTTGCTGAGGAAAAATTGTGAACTTCTACTGTACATCCGGCCTTTTTTTAATTCACAGAACTTAACATTTTCAAGCTACCAATTGTATAAAAGTCTGTAAGAGGGGTTTAAGGTCAAGTTTTATGAAACAAATGTCTGCATGTCCTCCATGTGTTACTGTGGGTTCTCTCCGGGTACTCCGGCTCCCTCCCACCGTCCAAAGACATGCATGTATAGGTTAATTGGTAACTCTAAAGTGTCCCCAGTGAATGAATGTGAGTAAGAGGACCCCCTCGAAAACAAGATGATTCATCTCAAGGGATTAACCCTCACAAAAAATGTGAATAAATAAATAAATGGATTTAAACATTTATGTCACTCGTGTAGGAGTCAGTCAACTCATTTTATAAGACCCTGAAAGCTTTACAGTTCATTCTCACTTGCATCAATTACCTTGGATGTGCCCCTCAAATATTTATTATTTATTACTGAGACACACTTAGCCTCGCTCAAACAAGCTCTCATGCATGACTGTTTACGTGCTTTGGTCTTGCAATCCCATGACACAGTAACTTGAAATATAGCACTATAAAATGCTGGAGGGCTTTAGCACAATAATACAGAGTCAGCTAGTATAAGACGACTGGCAAATGGGAGGGAATCTTACCAGGCCAAAGGACATACTTATCACTCACCTCACACCCAGTGGCCTGATTGGGACAATGAGTAAAATTAAACAACAGTTGTATGTCTCTTTCTGATAAAATGGCAAATGACACTCAGCTTTTGGCAGATGCTAAGTTATTGATGCTTATTGATTTTTTTCATCTGTTCGTCAGCATGTTTTTTACTGCAGTAGTTGGGTTTTGGTTTGGTTTTAAAAGACATAGCTGAACTCGCCTGACATCATCAGGAGTTACATGTTTTTGATTAGCAAGTGCCTGGATGGCCTGCACTAGGTGTTAGAAGTGCTGGTGTCCATGGCTACAATGTAAATGTGTTGTCACCCTTGAGACAGAACATTACTTTGAGTCAAGGAAGAGAGCTACAGAATACAACAGTAACATCCCCAGCTACTGTTGTTTAATACTGCTACTGTTGTTTAATGCTGGGTAAACGGGTTGAACTGATTGAGCATTTCTGAACATAATCAAATAAATAAAGTTGTAGTTATTAGAAATATTAAGATCAGCTTGCAGCAAAATGTGCCTCATTCAGTGCATATGGGATCAGTTAAATTGCTATATGTCTCGGGGAGCAATTAGAAGGACTCCTGTGGTGATGGAACAGACATTTAATAAAGACTATATTATCCTCATTTCTAATGCAAATTAACCTGACTCACTTATCACTTATCTAAAAGTTATTTTAGTTACATATGCAGCTATAGTTAAATAACAGACTCATTTTTTCATAATCTGTTGTTTAACTATAGCTACATCTATAACTAAAATAACTTTTTGAGTGAGTGAAATACCAGATATGACCTTGGCCATTATGAAAAGTACAGAAATCGGATTATCAAATAAAAAACATAAAACTTTCTAGTCGTTTGGATTTAGTTCACAATCTAAATACATTTTTGGTACAGTAATAGCAGCACCATCTTATCTTAAATACTATCTTACTATTATTTTACCATTCTTTGACAATTCTTATCTAATTTAAGTTTATGTTTGAACACCTGAACCAACAGAGAACCAGTCAGATAATTCTGTGCAGTATTGATCCTGGAAGCAAGAGGTAATTAGCCACAGGTTTGGAAGCATATGTTTACATCCTGTAACAATTTCTTTGCACGCCATTGTCACTTCCTGGAATCACCTGTGGTAGCTTGGGAACCTCCTAGAGGTTAAAGTGTGTTTAATTTAAAGAATACATTGTAGTACAACCATGTGAAATACTGCCACATTGCTTACAGTATAGATAACCGCTGTACACTTTAAGAGCCATTGTACTCGATTTAGAAAACTCTTAGTCACTTTATGAAGGTCAGCGTGACCAGCAATAACTGATTGTTTGAGTTGTTCTTGATCACTGCTGCTTTGCCTTATATGAGCGGACATGTAGACTCTGGTCGCCAGGAGAAACAGACAGGGTTGTGGTCTAAATTAAAGGTTACTGTTTCATCCTTTGTGGATGGAAAGGCCATCTTTCATTTCTCATTTAATGCAAGTGTGTATAAGTGTACCAAGAATATGTGAGTTTATATGGGTACAAGTACAAGCGTGTGAAATAATATACTAGACATTTAGTTCCATCTGAAATTAGAGTTTCTAAGACAGCCAGATAAAACACATAATTATGTCTTTAGATCTGAAAATAATCACTTTAACTAACTGGATTTTTATCTTACAGTTTAGTTAAAGATGAAACAGGTGGATTTTCTTTGTTAAAGTTATGGATTTGTGTGACTCTGTCTGGAGCTACTCTGCTGGAAACATACATGCCTTTTCATAAATATCATTATATGTGGTAAGTCACTCTTTAATAATCCCTGCTGTAGGGAAATTGATTCTCTTCATTTAACCCATCTATTATCCACTGCCACTAGACCAACCAAGGAGCAGTGGAATAGCCTTTTTTTTTTTACATGTTTTTCAATAGTAGTGGGAATTGCTGTACCATTTGGAAACCCCGTCTGACTGGGGATCGAACTTCTCGCTGTGAGGCCCAGCTAATCACTGTGCAGCCCCAGCTTTTAAATTTTTGACACTGTGTCATAATAAAAAAATCATAAATGATACAATATCAGTATGATCGATAGACACACAACTACAGTATATATATCACTCAAAACTGCCAGAGTTCTTCGAAAGTACAACAGCTTCCACTAAATGTATTGTTGTAAAAGTGACCTAGTAGTGGTTCATTAGTATGTGTCAGCAGGTTACCCTCAGAGCAGATCCTGCAGCGTTGTTGTCATTAAGAGAAATATCCCAGCTGGGGGCAAATAAGGCGGCTAACACCAAACATGGCTTATTAATCACTGCAGGCTTAACAATTATCTGCAATCAGTGTGCAAATTAGACAAATGACCTGGGTGTAAATAAAGCATGCCACCAAGACTTACCATACTTTATATAGTGCAAAGTAGCAGGAATGCAGTAATTAACAAAATAAATGCCTCTAAATTTGATTTTACCATATTTGTCAATAAACATGTATTTACTGTTAAAGATAAAACAAAACTATGTACAATGATTATGTGCAATGGATTTATGATTATGATAGGATTTATTAATATGTTTTATTGTGGTTCCCGGGTGCCTCCTTATTGTGGCTCCCATGTCTCTAGATACATCTCTGGTTATTTTTAGAGCCAACCAGATGATTGAACTGGAGGGGCAACACACAGTCCATGCTTTGATAAACGCTCTGTATATCTCTACCTTTTCAGTCATATGAGACTGTAGTGAGTCAGTGGAATGGCCATTGCTCAGGGAGCCCTGTGATTTAACAGTAAACACTTCAGCTTGGGAATCTGGACAATATATCAACTCCTCTCCTGCTTGTCTGCCCTCCTTCTCGCCACACTTGGCCTTTAGTTCTTGTGTTTTAAGCCGTTTCCCCTTGTCCTTTTACTCCCCGTTGTACTCTGTCTCCCACACAGGCACACAAACATAAAACCAACGCACATTTCCAGTCACCTCTCCTCCTCTGCGCGCCCCACAGGCCCACACAGTAAGAGCTTAATGAAAAGGTATAGTACACTAGTGCTTGTACTCCAGGGACATATCTTTAAATGTCAGTGTTAATGGGGGGAATTAGCAGAGAGCATGCTGTTTAGATCTAATATATGCATTGTGTTGACAGTACTTGTGTATGACAGTATAATGAGTTACAGGTCTTTGCCCTTTTCTTTTGAATCCAGAAGTGTACACAGTGGCAGTCCATGCTGTTGATTCACATGAGTAAAGTCCAGCATCTCCGGACCCCAGTCTTGATTATGAGGTATCACTTTAGCCATGACCCCTGAGCAACCCTTATGAATGAACCCCACAGGCACTTGAAGGGTTTTGCGAAATTACCCATCTTCTTGAGCTGACAACTGCCATAATTTCAGCATATCATTTATTCTGCTCCGCTCTCATTTCCTGTAAATGGAGCATCTCTGTGGTGCAATGCATCACAACGCCAGCGAGCCTATAGAGAGCCGTCGCAAAAAGGATTGATGTTCCTCTATGAATCTTTGGTGATAGGTGTGTGTAATGTGCTGGAGTGGTTTACATGCTTGGTAGAGAACAAAAATAGCACATTATGAGGCGAAATTCTCTTCAAGTAATCTTTAAAATTACTTGAATGTCTAGTCCAGTGGTGGGCAAACTAAGGTCCGGGGGCCACATGTGGTCCATTGGGCTGTTTAATCTAGGCCGCCAAGCTTTTACTAATAATTTATTGATAATCAGATATTGCCTATATTTTCCCTTTCCTTCAATATTCAGCAGTGATCAGTTGATTCCACTATACTACATGCAACGTAAACAACCTTTCCATAAACTAGCATCTCTACTCTTAGCGAGAGATAGTTTACAGTACACGCGTGAAACACCTTCTCAACAAAGCATCTTAAGTGCAGGGACCTTTTCGCTTAAGTTGCAATCGGTGATGTAAAAAAACAAATTTTACATGAACTCTTTACTTTTAGCATTGAGTTACTTGTCTTTTAGAAGTAGAACAAGCGATGTGCAGTGAGATGCAGAGACTCACACGTGACTAGTAGACTGCAGAGTGTGTCTGCAAAGTCATCTGAGGTCGACCAGTCTGTGTGATGAGAGATGAGGCAGAGTAAGTATGGGGCCTAAGCAGAGCGTAATGTCAGACAGACCATTTTGGATTCAGTTACAAAACATTATTGAGTTGGCTACTGTTGAATATAAAGCAAACTGATGGGATAGTACTTTTAAGGCACTTTTTCTGATGAAAGCACTTCCAACACTCATCATCATTTTTTTTCCAATCATGCAATAAGACAGTGATGACATGAGTGAGAATGAGAAAGAAGAAAAGGAAGTGGGATAAAGCTGTGTAACTAGGCCCGTGAGCTGTGTTGAAACAGTGGCAGGCAGACTCATCATACCAACGCTCCAGGCAGAGGAGAGGTGGAGAGATAGGAAGACAAACCTGGGGGATTGATGCTCATCGAGAGTACACTGGCCTTGCTCCAGACCCATCCCAGGCACAATCTGTGTCTGCTCTGTATGTTGACTGCAGTAAACACACCTCCCACAACATGAGAGGTGACTGCATCCCAGCTCTATTATAGGCAGGTTTGACTTCAATCCTGCTTCTTCAAAGGCTGCTCTAGGTTTTTTCCACAATACTGTTAGATCCAGGGTAGATGTATCCCTTTCATCTGGAGGTGCTTTTCTCTGACAGCAGATTAGCAGGAGCCAAATGCATTTAGAACCGCCAGGCTCATTTTCTGCATAGACACTGAGCCATACTGTTTTGCATTTATAAATGGTTTATACAAGTTTTGAGTCTAACAGCATATCATTTTTTTGAGAAATGTATGACATTAAACTACTGCTCACCATGAGGGTTTGCTAATCTGTAAAGTACAAATTGAATGGTTATTCATCAATATATAGAATAATGAATTGAATAGGAATCAATTGAAAACAGTGACCCTGAAAGAAGCTGACTGGTGCTCCATGTCTACTCTTGTGCACTACAGACTAATGTTGACAAGAGGGCTGTTTGGTGACAATAACCCTCGGGCTTGTCCACAGCTCTCAGCTGGAGTGTGGCGCCGCACTCTCAGCCCTGGAGTTCCTGTAAATCCTGCCTTCTGCTGTTTACACTACAACTCATACTGATGTACGGAGGCATGCTCCTCCATCTGGAGAAAAATGTGCCCAATGGTTCGCTGAGACCCTGTGAAATTAGGATTGAAGCAATATGGACATGGTGAGGGAAAATAATCCAATATAATTACAACCTTGCGTAGACCTTCCATCCTTGGACTATTAACATTTTAACTGTAAACAAAAACAGGACATTGACAGTTGAACCTCGAAGGTTAGGTTTGAACAACTTTATGATGGCTAACTGAAGTATTAGTTTATGTTTTCAATATTGATTGCTTTACTTTCTCCCGTTGCAGTGGATATGTTCATCAAGGCACATCTAACTCCTCTCCCAAATACATACAAAAAAAAAATAAAAATAAAAAAGCAAAATTGGACTAACAAATAAAATGCTGTAACTGACCAGGTGCATGGTCCAGTAAACAGCTTGTGGCATGCATGAAGGCACACCACGGTCAATCAAAAACTAATCAAAAATCAGCGTGATGTGAACATGTACCATTTCACTTCCTTTCCTTGGCCACGAGGCAAAAGGCAAAGTGGTCCTGTATGTTTCCTATTACTGCTTGTTGTGATATAATCAAAGAAATGCTTGCAATGGGCACAAACTTGTAACACTACAACACGCATTTGAAAAGATGATATGATGCTAGTGTGAGGAGATTGTGCCTTATACAAAACAGTCCATGGTTGTTCTCGGCAAATCCAATTATTACTTTACTCTTTTTACAACAACTAAACTGAAGAGGGGGAAGCCTGCCATTACAATTACTCCACATGTAGGAGAATACACTCTCAAGCCATCAATGATGTAACAGTAGAGAAAGAGAGGAGGAAGACAAACACAGCATTAGCACATTTCAGGTCTCTTTAACACTGTAAATGTTTTCAGGCTGTACAGATCCTAGCATTTTACCTTACTAATTGCATTCTAACAAGACAGCTTTAAAATGAACTTTTGAATGGATTTGTATTCTGTATCCTGTTTCCTTGCCAAAGCTGCCCTCCCTGGCAGGCCTTTTCCTTTGAAGCTGGAGCTGAACAGTGGGAATATATAGGTTGGGCCTCCAGAATCACGGATATAGGGAGCTGTCTTGATAAAACGCTGAGGGATTCCTGGAATGGAAGTGGGTCGGGCTAATCGATCCGGAGTATTAAACCCTAAGGTGGAGCTGAGGTGGCACTAGATGGTGTGGGTGGTTACACTGCACAATTGTAAATCCATAATTGTTGTAATGCTCCTTCTTCTCGTGACCAATTAAACGCTATATTCATTTGCATTGGTTCAACTTCAAACCATCCTTCATAATCACGCAAGAATGCTTTTAGGACATTACTGGTGATTGTGCGCATTTAATCCCATTTACTGCATAATTACTTTACATAATAACATCTAATGGTTTAGCAGTGAGCTTCGGGTAGGGTTTATTTTCCGCTAATTTATTCAGTCAAAATCAGCTGGTACATTGCATTTGGTGAAATTATGCTAAATTTCAAACATTGGTTTTCTGTGACCAAAACCGCCTCAGTGGAAACAAATCACAGAGTTAGTATTTAGCTAGTGAAGTTTGAGACGCTAATGCCTGAGATGCTTATTTGGAATCAACCATCACTGCTAAATGTCACTATTTAGAATTTGTACTAATGGAAGAAACATTTTTTTTTCTGTTGCCTTAGCTCTATGACTCGTGATCATGATACACACAATATTTATATCACAAAATAACAACGGAAGCTAGAACTACTTCAAAAGAATCAAAGCAAACCCTTTTTATTTTTGGACACGCCTTTTAAAGTGTATAAATAGACTTTTGAGCTAAAAGTAAATGACACCAGAGTACTTGCACAGTTGACAGGACAGTGATGCAAAAATAGATATAAAAGGCTTATTGTTAATGAGTGACACATAAGACCAGACCCTCGGCTTTGCTTGGGGAAAATCTGTCAGAAAAATGAGGCACAATGGCTTCTACACATGTACATGCTGATGTTACTGAGGCAACACAAACAGCGCACAATCCTCAGCATGCATTGTGTATCAGTCACTTCTGGCAACCCTTACTGTTACCGAGATTTAGGGGCCACCAATCGGTATTCATCTCACAGCTCACAGTCCTGCTGTCCCTCTCCCGCGTGCACACACACAGGTAGGAGTGTTGGAGCCAGTGAGAAACTGACAACTCTCTGCTGTGCCACACACACACACACCGTATGTTGTTCTTTGGCTACCTCTTAGGTGCTGACAGAAAACTCGCATCCAGCATGAACCATTGAAATTGCAGATTTGGAAACAACAGCTCATTAATAAGACTAAAGCCAAGTCCCTCTGTTGTAAACTTACTGACCTTCTTGGCAGTATGGGACATATGGGTCAAAAACATCACAATATAGTGTTCCAAAAAGCTAAAGTAATACAAGTAAAGAAATGTAAGTAGAGTTTTAATTGTAAAATAAATTTCAAAAGTTTTAAATTAAGGGTAAATACCATCTCTCGTCTTAACCCCAATATTAAGTCCAATAACAAAAAACAGTCCAGTCCTTGTCCCCTCAGCACTCCAATGATTATGAACAACAAAGATGTTTTATAGCACATGGTGTTTTACAAATCTGTCTAAATTATGAGAGTGGTGATATGAAAACACATTTATATATATTTTTAATTTATATTTTCATATGCTTTATAAGTGTTACTATCATCTTCAACAATCAACCTGAACGTCAAGAAAAACATAGAACATTGTCCAAGGTGGAGACAATGCAACATAATTTCACACTGGGGTAACATTACAACAAATCTGAACTCAACCAAATTCAAAATGAGAGGAATGTTATAAAAACAAATACATTGACTATAGCTACATCCACACTGCCCTTAAGCCAGTGATATTCAGGTTAAGGGTTACGTGCATCTCTAAATGTAAGAAAACTATAGCCTTTTCGTGCAAACTGCAATCAGAAGAAAAGGTAACGCCATATGAGCTGCAGTGTTCTTGTGAATGAAGTCTCGTTTATCCTGCACCAAAAGCAAGATGTCGCCAGAAGTATCTCTTAAAATACTGTGTCCTAGTGCTCAGTCAGACTCAGAGTAGAGCCAAAACAGCTTTATGCACCTTTGTGTCCTGGCTCTCTCTCCCTCTCCCCTTTGCCTGTGTGCCTGTTAGTGAGTGTGTGCGCCTTTCCGTGCATAAGCTATAGGTAATAAGCTGCTCTGCCACTGCGCAACGATGGAGCTATCGCAGCGATGGAGATGACGCAAACAGACCCAGCTCTCCGAAAAAGTGTTTCAAGACGAACATGGCGGCAACTTAACCGTGGTCCAAGATGACAATGGCCACCTGGAGAACGGATTCGAAGCTTCCCGCCCAGCGACGGGACAGAGACACCAGGCTGCGTGCTTCACAGTGGCTCGTCGCTTTCCTTTAAGTCAATCTGCAACACAAACGGCGCGCAGTATCAGCAGCACCGCAACAGCTGGTCTACCCCGACCACACAGGACAGCAGACCCCGGGAGGGACAAGGGGGCATGCGGTCAAAGAGGACACCGTTTCCCCCCGGAGAGCCATGGAGAACCGGGATGCGGCAGCGCGAAGCTTAATCTGTGCGGGCGCGCTAATTGGACCGTTTACAGGAGAAGAAGCGAGTGGAGTCCACCTCCCCCAAAGTCAATGAGTATTGTGGCAGAGCAGCCCCCGCGGTGGAGTCGGCCAGGGCAGCGCTTTCCTAAAATATGACCAGGGGTGCTTGGATGCGTCGGCAGCAAGATGAAGGCTTAAAATACTGGTTCGCACCCCGAGAGAACGAGAAGCCATTCACTGAGTCGGAGAGGGCCCAGAGATGGCGCCTGTCGCTGGCCTCTCTACTCTTCATCACCGTCCTGCTCTCTGATCACTTGTGGTTCTGTGCTGAGGCCAAATTAACGCGGACCCGGGACAAGCGCTGGGACGAGGGGCTTGCCGTCACGGACATGGGCGAGTACTCCCCACTCTATCCCCAAATGACACCCCACCCCTACCGACTCGCCGGAGAGCACCCCACCACTATTTTTCTAGAGAATTCTACCAAACCTCTGCGGCGGATGGACACCTGTCGCCCGGACAGTGTGTCCAAAGACTGCTATACTTTCACGGACGCGAAGACCGTGTGCCGGGGCCTCTCCGACAGAGGGGACAACGGAACACAGTTTGCCTACGTAAATCTGAGCGATTTGTACCTTTCTTTTTGTAATTCCTACTCACTTTTGGATTTGTTTAACGGGTTTACGAGTGTGAACAATACAAATTGCACGAGCTTGGACGAGCAGGGATGCACGGAGTGTGTGCAGGCTTTTCAACTGCTGGACCAGATGGCGGAGGACAACTATAGGGAGTTTGAGACCCTCATCGGAAAATATGAGACGGATGTGTACTCGGTGAGGACCTGCATGGAGGAATGCATGGTAGGTCACTTTCAGGCGCACACACACACACAAGTGAACACACTAGTGCCCTGTTACGGGTGTTACGCGCCGTTGTTATGGCAACCATAGGCACATCTGTCAGCACGATAGTATTTATTTTCCAGAGTCCACACCATTGCATCCTTTGACTTATGTGGTCTAACTGCACTGAGCCATACTAATCACACGGAGCCCAGGGAAGTTCAAGTTAAAAGTATTCACATGAAGTGGAGGTGTCATCACATGAAACTATTCACTAAGGCTGTTTCTTTCATTGCTAACATCTGGGTGAGAGAACTTGGTTTTGTCTATTCATTAAGGCACATGTATTCTTTCTATTGATCATTGTGTGTTCCAGTGAATGAGTGATTTAGAGAGACAGTCTGACTTAAAGGGATAGATGCCTCTTGACTACAATGTGTCTACAGACATGACAAATAATACCCAAGCATAAGAGCGACAACTTGTCATTAAAATGATCCTTCACTCATCCCCCTCTCTCCTGTCTTCTCCTTTTCTAAAGCTAATCTTCTTTCTACTGCTTTGTGCACTGTGAGTGTAGAGCTGGCATTTGGCATTTGGAGTAAAAAGGATCTCCTCTGTGACACTGTTATACAATTGCTGAGTACTCATTTTAGTAATAGCACGCTGGTGATCCATGCAACTAATTTACGCTTTGTATTGTCCCCAGTTTGCTTGTTGTTGCAAGAACCATTATAGTTTCTCACCAATACATCAAGATTGTAATTATATACTGGGCACAACATGAATCCAATTGAATTCGATTTTAGTTTATAAGATGAAGGTGAATTTGTTTTTTACTGGATGACACTGACATTAAACCATTTTACACATTTTACACATTTTATGCAGCAGCATCAGGATTAAAATTCAACTCAACCTGAATGATTATGATGCACTTGTATTTTTAAAATGGACTGTTTCCTACATCATAAACAGCACTTTGTTGTGAAAGATCATATGAATTATACATGTTTGTGTGATTTCTTGTTCAGTGGACTGTGGCAGAGGTCCGATTGCTTGCGTGTGCTGTCCATGGTGCTGAAAAATAAAAACTGCAAAGCAGCTGTGACACATTATAGTTCATTTTAGCACTTTTTGCTTTAGATATTAGGGATTTAGTGGTTAATGGTGGAAGGAAATGGGAGTTAAAATTACAAGATAAATACCCTTCTTGTAACTTGTACAATAACAATGGATGTAACAGTTTGTAAATACAGTATTCACTGTTATTATATGCCCCCATTTATATTATGTTGTGGAAAATGGACGTTTGGCTGTAACTGTGTGGTTGAGGAAGTGTACTTAGGAGAAAATTCTGAAGATATATCTTCATCAAAGAAATACTTTTTTTATGAAACATATATAAATTGTTATTGTTGTTATACATTCTTGTACTCCTACCCTCTGCTAATGCAATAAGACAAGCAAGGCCATAGCAGCCTCTTAGCCCCTTTAGCCATATCTGAACCGCCTCAATGTTCAAGTGACCTTTGTGAAGACACAGCACCCCAAGCCTGCATTACAAAACAGCTGCTCCTTGAGAAACCTCTCAACTGGACAGTTAAAAGACTTTAGACATTTTGAAACAATAATTATTAATCTTCTCTTTGCTACTCATTAATTATTTTGATTAATTTAGCTGGTGTTTAAGATTTATTTGGCTAAGATGGTATACTTGGAAAAGCCTTGACAAATATTTCCTTTTAGCTCATAGTTACCTGTGCATTATATCTTTTTTATGATCTCCAGAACTGAAGCCTTGTGACTACAGAGAATTTACTTATTTTCTGCTTCGTTTATGTTTTCCATCATTATACATGTAAACTATACATACTGTACTATTATACAAAAGGGTTGTGTAAGTAAACACCATCACTACAAATACCAATGACCTCATAACTTCGAATTACAATTTGTACTTTAAATGTCTTTTTACATCAACAAAGAGATATTATAATAAAAGAAAAACCTCTAAAATGAACCACTCACATGAGCCAGAATGTGATTGGGAACTGAGCCTATACAGTAGCACACCATTGCATCTTGTGGAACAACACAACAACAAATTAAGCAAGATATGTTTATGATATTTCAGAATATAAAATTGGATTACTCAAATTTGACTGTAGTGAATGGATATACGTGAATGGTTGTCTGTCAGTGTAGTAGTCTGTTGTCCCTGTGATTAACCAGTGATTGAACAAGCATCAGCCCTAAAGCAGCTGGAATAGGCTCCAGCCCACTGCAACCTGTAAATAATATGCAGTGGAATATGAATATAATGAATTATAATAGTTCTTTTAGATTAACTGATTCAAACAAAACAACAAACCAAAGCATTTTGTCCATACCAAAAGTCATTTTAGACAGTTAGACATCTTAAAAAATTAACCAATAATGAAGTGGAAAAATCATTATGTTATGTAATGCCTAATGATTGCAAAACATAAATTTGGTATAGTCTTTGCAAAATTATAGAAAAAGGGACACAAACAAAGTTGCTGTGATGGAAAAATAAAAGCATGCAAAATAATTCTTTTCATATTTATATCCTGGTATTTGTTATGCATCCACACTCAAACACATCAAGCCCCATGTGCAGTGTTTCCTGCAGGTCCAGACCTGACTGTCCCTTCCGGTGTAATTTAATTTGCACTCCCATAATTCCCTGCTTCTCTGGTGGCTGTGTCTCTAGGGCTCTGGCTCAACATGTTGATCTTCCTTCTCCCTCGATTTGTCACTGACTGCTGCCGACTTTCACATCCTGCCGCTCTGTGCCTTCCTCCCATCTGTGTGCGAGCTCTGAGGAAGCCACATCACACGCACATGTCCTGTATCTGCGTCTGCATCACCTCCACCCCCACCTCCTCCAGCCTCCTCATAGGTACACTTCCCATCAGGAGTCCTGCTTTCTGGTGCCTTTCTGGAAAGACGTGGGCGTTGAGTTCTTTTCCAGCTGGAGTGATAGATACTGATCTAGGTTAAGGTCTTTTTTATTTCTCCTTTCAATTACAGGCTTGTCCACAGAGATCTTCTACTTTCCACCTCTAGTTTATTCAATCACCTTTTCTCCTCCGTCCCTTGGACTGCACCATGAGGTTAGCGCATGTTTAATAAGGCTGTGCTAACTATGCAACAGAGTATGGACGAAATGTGATTAAAAGTCACATTGTGTCCAAGACTTACTGTGAGTCAAAGTGAAATGGAGCATAAAAAGATCACATAAACCAGCACTGATTAGATTAGGATGACCAATATTTGCACTACAGCTGAATAATCAATAGATAAGAGCCTTCATTTACACAGCATTTTAAACTATAGGCTAAAGCAGGTAGAAAAGAGGAAATAAAGTTACATTAAGGTTAGTTATTTTGATTCTGCATAGTGGATAACATAGCATGGATGAATGAAATAGCACCTACGCTTATTTCTGGTATTTTTAAGTCTAAATACTCAACTTAATATCTATTTAATGCCAGTAGACATATGTACAGACACTCATTTGTCACATTCATTCATTCATTGCGCCCGTCTCATCCAGTAAGTCAAAGATTTGTATAGTTTAAAAAAAATAAAATAAAACTGTCATCTTTCAAATCTAAATGAATTGGACAGAGGTCAGACACAGGACGTCATGTACAGAAGGTTCCATTATCAACACCGGCAGCATGGCTCTACCTCTGTGCACATCTTTTCACTCACTGCCTCAAATTCAATTAGAGCTCTGTTGCTTCTGTGCCCAGCTCAAATACATCCAGGGAAACCCCCCTTCATATGAGCAGCCTGTGTTTGTTTCTCTCTGGTTGGGAGATAAGGGAATGTGTGTGTTTTCGAGAACAACACACAGCAGCACTCCCTTGGAAACGCCTTTTTTGTGTCTATGCAACGCAATAAGACCATACAGTCATGTTTTCCATCTTGGGCTCTAATGAACACATCCACGCCCTTTTATATATACATTTCAGCGTCATATTTCATTTTCTCATTTAGTTAATGCATGAAGGAGTACTGTTCTGTTTTGCAGGAAAAGTCAAAACCAAGTATCACCATTAACCCCTATTATTAACTACATCTGTGGCATACATTAACTAATTAATTTGTGAAATATACAATAAACCCCTCATCCTCGTCTTCCTCTGATCTGCTCGCTGAATGATTTGATGAGTGGGTGATGTGTTATGTTTGATTTTCTGTGACAGAGGGAAAAGAGAGAATAGGCTAGAGGGGAGGAGGCTGCAATTGATTATTATGCTTATACTGCTCTGAACAAAACACTGAAATCAGCAATTCACAGTCATTTATTTTTATTTGGATAAGTTGCTGTATTGTCCAGGTTTGTTTACTGTATTATTTAAACTGAAACAAAAGACGTCTGTGAAGGTTCTCAGTCATCCAGGACATTTTGAAAAAAAGGTTGATGGTTGAAGTTGAAGTTTGAGAGAGGGGTGAAGGAAGACATTTTTGTTCAAATGGAAAAGCCCTCTTTGAACAGAGAGGTGGCCTCAGATTCATGTTACCTTGTATTTATAACAGTGTTTTGAAACCGAAAACAATAAACACAGCACCTGAATGGAGCAGTGTCACTAACGACTCTCCTGGACTCTCTTGGAATTAAAGACTTCACCTTGAAAACTGAGTCCAGATGCTTTTACTTCCACCTTTTTTTTTAAAACAAAACTGCTTAGAATAATAATGACAATTTATGCTTCACAAACCACAGCTCTTTGAATAATCTTAATTTTGATCACTGGATAAAATAAAAAGGAGGAAAAAAAATGGAGAAATAGCCGTGGAACAGATCTTCAGAGGGAATGTATTTAGTTTAATTTTAACTGCATTGGACCTTCTTTAAATCCATTATTTTAATATAACTTTTGGAAGATTTTATCGTTTTTGTTGAAGGTAACAAACGGATTGTCATACCTCTTGTCTGTTGATCATCTGCGTGTTTTAGTAGCAGACACGTCATTGTTTTACAAAGATATGAACAAAAAACTGTTCAATTCAGAATGACCTACTATCACATTGTTACTCCAAATGGATTCTTGAGCTCTTATAGCACTCTGCCACACTTGCTCTCAATCAAGCACACAGGCAAGGTTCCTTTGCCACAGGGACTTCAGAGCATTACATATTGCTGGTGTGAAAGAACAGACATTTTCACTGGAATCTTAAACAAGCCCAATAACGTTTAGGATGCATGTTCTTGTATTTGATGCTATATGAAACTGTCTAACATCTCTGCAATATTTTGCAGCTTCTGGCTGCAGCTGCCTCCCTCTGAAACTGATCTCAGGAAGGCTTATAGTATTATTTCAAACCTCTGCTTCTTAGCTCTATGCAGAAATAGTGTTTTTCTGTGGGGCTTTGTAGGCTACTGATAAAAGCTATTTTGATGGCATAAATAAGTGCTGATCAATAATCTTTGTGTCCTGGCAGTTGGATTGAATTGTTTTTAACAGACGTGGCTTCATCCTGGGGAGTGTTTGGCTCTTTCTGAACTCCTTCCTCTAGACTGTTTCTTCTCCTCAAACTTCTGGAAAGGGTAGAGAGCTGGCTTCTATATTTAAATCCAGCTTCCAATGCAGACAAACTTCGTCAAGGACTTTCTCTAGCTTTGAGCGGCAGGTCTTTGAAATAAAGCACAACTGTACTGTGTGTTCTTACCGTCCACCAAAGTTTAACAAAGACTCTATCCAGGACTTTGTGTTATGGCAATTGTTTTTAACACTGATCGTTTATCGTGTGGGTGATTTTAAAATACACGTTTGGTGTGACTCTAAGCCTTTGGTCAAGGACTTTTTGAACTGTATTGAATCTTTTAACCTTACACAGTGGGTAAATGCCCCACTCATGAAAACGGGCCTGTTCCCTGGATCTTGTTTTAACACTTAGTTTTAATGTACAGTATGTATCAAAGTAATTTATAGCATACAGAAAGACCATCTGTCTCTTTTATTTCCTCTGTAACTCGTGTCATGAGATTACCTTCTTGTTTAATTCTAACTGTAACCCTATATTTGATTAACACCACAAGGCGTCCTAAGCCTGCGTCAGAGCCTCGGCTAAATAACTCCACTCGTGCGCTCAGACGCAATTGTAGATGTGCTGTATTCCTGGGAATTTCAAGAGATTGTTTAATTATCAGAGAGCAATAAATGTCTAACTTTGTATCCAGTAACAGTCACAGGCAACAGGTCTTTTTAAATGTCTTAAATCGCCTTGTCTGGTGGCTCTTCTAGTATTGTACTGCCAATTGCATTGTGTGATAGATTTTGTAATTTCTTTGTTGGTAAAATATCTGCCATCAGGGCTTTAACCTCCTTCAGCTGTAGATCCTTCTGTTTGAGCTTTTACAGAACTGTCCAAAGTAATCCTACAGTTAAGACCCTCCAACTGCCTCTCCACAAATCTCCTGAAAAATATTGTTATTGGTGGGGTCCTATAGAATGATGCTCAAACACCCTGCTGTGATTCTTTCCAACTACTGTACAGGCCAAATTCAAAACTTCCCTTTCTGTCCAAAGTCCTCAAGAAATTGGTTCACATACAATTGCAATCTCATTTGAATGGAAATGGCATTTTAGAAAAGTTTCAATCTGGTCTGTTTCTGTTAATCTTGGCCTTTATACCTCAGGCTCGGCTCTACTCAGCTTTTTCTTCAATCTATATTCCGCTCTTGGGTCAATTTTTAACAAGCAACAAATTTTTGCTTTGCGAATGATCTGCAAATTTATTTGCCCTTAAACCCTAACTTGGCCTACATCCAAGCCCTGCTTAACTGCCACCAAGACGTCAAAGACTGGCAAAGGCTGGCATTAAATTTTTTACCCCTAAATAAAATTGTTGTATTGGGAAATTCAAATGAAGTAGGTAGTGCCCTTGGTCCATTAGCCCCATATAGTCATCCTTCTACTGAAAATTGTGGCATAACCTTGGATGGTTCCTTAAAATTAAACCTGCAAATCAGCTCTGTGGTCACATCCTAAGCAAAGTTAAGACATATTTTCCACCAATATATTTAGACATATTTGTTTTTGAGAGTGTAATCCATGCATTCATAACTTCTCAGCTGGACTACTGCAACTCCTCGTACTGTGGGTTGGACCAGTCGTCTTTGCACCGTCTCCAGTAAGTCCAAAAGGCAGCTGCACGGTCCAAGGCGTTGTGAACATATAACTCATGTGCTTGCATCTTTGCACTGGCTTCCTGTCGGATACAGGATTCATTTTAAGATTTTATTGACTGTTGTTAAATGTTACGGACTGGACTGGCCCCTACTTACCTGTCAGAATTGTTGTCCATTCAGGTTCCTACCAGAAAAATGAGGTCAACAAGCCAACTGATTTTATACCAGAGTTTAACAGGGCTCCCCAACAGTCCCTCAATATTTTAAGGTCTTCTCTAAAAACTCATTTGTTTGACTTGTAACACAAGCTGAGCTAGACTTTGACAATTATTTTAATTTATTTTATTAATTTAGTTTTTTTATTGGTGGATCTATTTATTTTGTGCTTTTAGTCCTTTTACCTGCTCTTTATGTCTTGTGTGTTTTATTTGTGTTCTCTTGTTTTTATTATACTTTAAGTGCACTACACTATGCCTGTAAAGCACTTTGGGCAGCAACCCTTGCTATAAATGTGCTATATAAATAAAGTTGACCTTGAATAATTGTGTTTAAAGGGTACCATCATCCGACAATCATGCATCTTCATTCTGTGGCTTGTCTGTTTTTGAAGTGACACAAAATTGCACTGAAATTAGCCTCAACTCTTCTTGTCACAAGAAGTGAAATGAAACAGAAAGCCTCTTATTGATTTCAACAGGTTATTCCAAAGAAATTGCCTGCTGCTGCAGCAGTAACACTTGCTGCTGGTACTTCCACGTGGGCTGCCTTGTGCTCATTTCTATGCTTATTTATAGCCTTCTAACTAATGTGGCTTTAGATGTGTGTTGAAACATTTTGAAATGTTATGCTCCTGTGCTTATGTGCCCTGGTGTCTGCTAATGTAAATGATTAATTTATTAACAGAAACTGCAACAAAAGCATTCTTTCTTAAGTATCTTCCAAAACAAAAACATTCACTGGTTTATGATGTTTTTAAGTTTCTTTCTCTGTTCTGTGGCACATAGACTTCTCACTAGCTGAGGAGTCATGTTTTTTATGTGATTCCAATCTGACCAACTATAACACAGGCAAAACTGTGGCAAGGTCATGAGGCATATTATGGGCCAAATGTGGGACAGATATTTTGACAAAGGTACTTCTAATCTTTCCCCTTAAGTTGTACCTTCAGAGGTGAGTTGTCTACTCCTTCCTGTGAAACGTCCTTGGATGTTCAGAGTGCCATTAGGTGGAAAAGAACTGCATAAAAGCAAAACATTTAACTGGTATTATACGCAACTAGTGAAACACTCTGATTTGCATACCTGTGTTTACCCTTGCTTTATAAAACTGCCGGACTTTTATAAAGCAAGGGTTTTAATCATGACATGTAAATTACAGAGACTCAGGGGAAGAAGGAACAAGGAGAAAGTTGACAGCAGCAGTAGTGCAGTGCAGCGCTAGCACAGTTTTCAGACTCATGTGACATTCTCACATTACTGAGTCATCATCAGACGCTCACAGCACGTCCTGATTCAGACCTGAGCAGAACAGTGGAAGAGAAGACAGGGTGCATGGACACAAAGGAGCATAACTTTACTGTACACAATCAAAGAGGAGAGCTGTAAAACCACATGTGAGAAAGTGTCTGGTCAGGAGGACAGGGGGATGACAAATGAATGGTTTGATTAGAGGGAAACACCCAGAGACGTGGGCAGCATGAAGGGTTTGAGTTACATCCCCAACATACCATATATTTGCTCAGGGTTTTTCTACAAACAATTCATCTGAACACCTGGTCCCACTAATCCTTTGCATTTTAATCAGGTTATGGGGTTTCTGTCAATGGGTGAGTGAGCGCTGAGTGCATGCTTCAGTGCAGTGCGAACCTTAGGTGGCATGTTGTGCTGTTTTTTTGCAAGGCCTTTGTCATAATGTTTCTTACATTAAAATAGAAATCCATGTGGCTGTAGCATTTTAATGACTTCAAAATATTTTGCTGCCATTAGGCCAACTGAGAAGAACCTAGCAGCCAGCTTACTTTGACACATTATGGTGCTGAACTGTCTATATCAATGTAGTCACACAGTAGTCCCTAAATCTTGAACAACACAAATGCAATAATTCCTATAGCATCAGGAAATAATAACACACAGTAGTTGTTCTTGTTGCTAAGTGTAAAAACATAGCCACGCTTTAATGTAAATGTTGTCTTCTGTGTAAGGTAATTATATGAATGGAGTCATGTTTCTGTGCTGTTTCCAGGGAAGCGTAATAACAAGCTATACTCTCCCAGTTGCACAACATTCACATTTGATTGTATTTTTTCATTTCATACATATTTCTGTCACTGAGAGACGCTGACCTGGTTCATTGCAGAGCTCTTGCAAAGACATTTAGGGCATTTCGAGGTAGACCCCCGTTCTGAATGATGCAGATGAGTTTGTTTTCTCCTCACAGCCTTCATTATGAAGCAAAGAGACTGATTATTCACATCATTACTCCATCGGCACCTAGCAACCACCTCAGTGCCGAGGAAGAGCCTGTTGCTGGTATGAGTATGTGAACCCTTCGGGGGTCCAGCTGAGTGTTTTTAGCTGAATATATTCTCACAACACCTCAGTAATTTGATTGTGGCTGGAAAGGGGAAGGGGCCAAGAGAAAAGGGTTAATAAGGTCTACAGATATAGAACATGGCAAATGAACAAAGCAAGACAGAAGAGGGATGGAGGGGAGCTTGACCTTATGATGAGGGTCTTATCGGCGCCACTTTGTAATGGTTTTCCCGTCTCCTGTGTGTGTGGATGTGTGTGAAGTGAATGGATGGTGAGCGGGTTAGCCAGTTTTCCTACCTGCTAAAGTTTCTGTCTGTTTTCAAAAACCTGCAGTCCATTCATTCCCTTGTCCAGAGCAGCTCTCTTTATTTGTCAACTGTAGCTATGCCAGTCTTCCCTCATCCTCAAATTATGCCAACTAGAGTTGTGTGGAAAACATTTGGGTCAGTTTTAGAGGTGTTTCTACAAATAATAGTTGAAAATCCTGACAAAGTGAGGGTTTTAAGTTCAGAAAGCTGGGGATAAACTAGGAACAATCTTCTACTGCCTCCCACAAAGAATAAAGCACTACCGAACCTACACCCACTAACCTGACCATACCGTCCCACTTAAATGAAATGGCTTTATTCTGTCTTTAATACCTGTTGAACACATGCTGCTCCTCTGTCCCACCTGGGCTCTTTTGTTGTAGTTGTATCTTACAGCAGCATTGGCAGCCTCTGACTAATTCTTTGTAAATGATTCATCGGTCACTGTTCAGAAGCTATGAGGAGGAACCAGAGCATTCCTTTTACTTGCTCTTGTAATGTGCGTCAATTGAGAACCTGTGTGTAACATTGATTCAGACCGCCAAAAAGAGTTCAGGTGAATTGATTTTTATAGGAAACATTTTTTGTTCACTAGAAGTCAAAGAGAGGGAGACATTTTGTTGCAGTAAAATATTATCATAAAAGAAGGCATACAGAGAAGCTTATCTGGCTAAGGGCCCACTGCAAAGAAGGATTAGCCATACACCAAGCAAGATAGAAAGCAGAGGAGGTGACAAGTGGAGCAGTACTTTTGTGACGGGTAAGTATTATGATAACAACTTTTAGACATACTTTATATATGCAAAGAGAGAATTAGTAAAGGAGAAACGTTCTGAGGAAAGTGTCTGTCTGTAAGGGGGACAAAGATATCAGCACCGAAACACGTGTATTTCCAGGTTGCAACAGCGCATTTATTGAGTAGATGTCTGGACAACCAAATCTTTCTTCAGCGAGATAACAAGAAATCCAATTTGAATGGCCGGCAAAGGACATTCAGGGGAGCTCTGAATGTTGTGACATCATTTTTACATAACTTTCTTTTTAATGTCACTTATGTTTGTCCTTCTATATAGAAAGCAAGTGTGATATCTGCAGTTACCTTTAATTTATTGGGAATAATTATAGTATGCAATCCTTCTGAATCTTCTTTGTGCACATGCAAGAATCTGGTTTAGGATGGTGTGTTATTATTGGCAGGATTCTTTTTGGTTTATTTATGCGGTATTTATGTAAGTTCAGATTTATATCTTTTTGTTTTGTGAGTGTGTTCTAAATTTGTGTAAAGACTTTACCTGTGACCTTTTCTTTGAATACAATTAGAGCCAGAAGCTGAAATGGTGCTTTATGTCATCAGAAGAAGAGTGAAACAAATGAAAAAACAGTAAAAGACAATGAGGTCAACTTTCACAAACCGACTTATTGATTTCCCATTTGAAACTAGATAGATATCAGACAAAAGAGATTGGGATGTGAAGCTGTCAAAAAAAAAAAGGAAGATGTGAGGCAGAGACAGAAAAAAAGGCAAACATTAGAAAGGGTGAAAGACGGCAGTGTTTTCAGGCTGACAAAAAAAGAAAGAAATTGTTCTCGGAAGGTAGTAGCCAGACTCACATGTTCAGTTGCGGGAGGCTTGACCTAACCACCCCTGCCCATTTAAAATTGATGCTTCCAGTCAGGCCACACAGATGCTGCAAGCATAACCGTGGAATAGGAAATGATGGTGACTGATTAATAGGAGAATATGAGGCTCATATCCTGTGCAGAGGACAGCAGGACTGTTACTGACAAAATGACTTTACCTATCTCTCTGTCATGGCTGCTCACACAGTAAATACTGTAGTTGTCCAATCATATCCCCTAAAAGCCTGGCACACAGATTTGAAAGATGTTTGTGAGCCCACCCATGAGAATAATAACAGCATTTAAGAGTGCTCCTGTAGTGTGTTGACTGCAGCAATGTGACTAAGATACTGAACAACAAACTGATTCCCTTCACAAAGAATATGAGCCTACTACAAGCCGTTTCATCAAAAAGATACACGCCCACTGCAGCAGCAAAGGCAGCTGTATTCCCCTATCATTTATATACAATTAAATACACTAAATTAGACCCTTTAGAGGCAAAAATCTCTATGTGTGTGTTTAACATAGTCAATATTCCACTTAACTTCAGTTATACTCATGCATGTTGGCTGCAGTGTTGTTTATCATTAGCAGATGGAGTAAAAAATAAAAAGCCATAGCCTTGACATATTTTTCACAGTGCTCAGACTTTATGCATGTTTTACTTTATCTGATATGCAAATAGATCATGTATAATGTCTACATTGTGTACATTCTACCTGTGTATAACTCTGGGTCATTCATGTCATGTTCTTTGTCGTTCAGCTATTGATCTCTATCCACTCACTGACAGCACACCCATGTAATCAGTCAGTTTGCCATTTGCCAGAATTGTCTTGTATTTGCAAAATTTGATATTTCTTGGCTAATACTTTTGTTCTCTGACAACTATGATCTGCTTAACTTACATTGCAATGCACAGGCAGCTTACTGTATGTTGGGTCTATAGATAACATAGAGTTTTGTTGTTTTTTGTTTTATGCTTCCATCAATAGTTTCAGATTGCTCGTACTGTACATAACTACACAAGAATCTTATAAGATACCAATAGAACCTGTGTCATCATCATCCAAAGATTGTCAGAGGTTGAAAATGAGACATATTTTCTCTCTAACTCCCCACACCATCATCTCCTCCTACCTGCTTGCTGTTTCCGCTGTTACTCTGCCAGTGTTCTGTCCGTTCAAAACAGGCCCAGGAAGGTGCACGATCCTTCTCCACAGCTTTATTCACTGTTTGTTTGTTGATTTGTGCCACAGATTGGACCATGCACGTGCTGTGTAATTTACATGTCTGCATGTGTGTATAATCACATGATTGTGTGTGTTCACGGGCCTTGTGTAATCACAGCTCTAATCTGTCTGCTCAGATTCCGTGTGTGGGTGACATTAAAGTTCTCATTAGCACTCATAAGTCAGCACTAGTGTCACTATGAAGACACCATCCCCGCATTCAGCAGTGACCATGTAAAAGTGCCACATTGCAAGTATACTGTATATTACAGTAAAAGTCTGCACACAGCGTCATTGCAATAATCATTAAAGTAGAAAAAGTAAAAAATATATTAAAATGCATGCAGCATCAACAGCACCAGTCTATTACTTAATAGCAGTGAAGAATTATGCAGCATGATTTAAGTGACAAGATGAATCATGTCTCACTGCTGCACTGCATTTTCATTAACAGCCGTAGAGACAGTCTTCGCTAAACTTCTGCTGAACTAAGGCAGAATGAAAGAGCAAGAGGACATGGATAATAAAGAAATAGCTGGATAAGTGATGAGATGGGTTGCTATGGTAACAGGAAACTAGTAAGGAAATTAGTAAAAGACATGGTGTAGTTTGTTTAACCCCCTATCTCTTTCGGTCATTTTTTCTGCATTCCTGTGTAATTTGACCTCTCCAAATTAAAATGACTGCTGTTATTGAACCCTATGTAATTTAAATACAAGTGTGGGCTCTTTGTAAAGGTAACAACCTCTAGTTTCACCCACAACAGTCAGAATCTCTCTAAGTACTACTGATACAATTTTATACACTTTGGAACACACAGAAAAAATGATTTTTTGTGTTCTCGCCTGAAATATTTAGTGAAAATAAAGGGGTAAAAGGCTTCAGCAGGTAGCTGAGGACTAAAACACACTATGGGCCAAAATAATAACTTGATGACTACTCACATTTCAAACTTGAAAAGAATATCTGAAAAAATGAATTTTTTACACCAGTTTTTATGTTGGTAGGTCCATGCGTTTTATAGAGGAACCATAGTTTATCCAAACTCATCCAAATTGGACACATTTGGAAAACGTATGAAAAAGTGCAATAAGTTCTGAATGCTTCAACCCACAGGCATCAATGAGGGCTCTACTGAAAGCTTACATCTAGAGGAATCTGTATTTACAAACATAATCACTATATTAGTTATGAAAATTAATATTCCATAATAATAACACAATAAAAATGACATATTTACATTAAAAAATAGTCAAAATGAGTGTTATGGGCCAAAATATATTTTTTTGAATAATATCCACACATAAAAAACATACTGCAAACTATATACATAGGTTATAAAACTGTTGGTCAATGTACAATATTAGATTAGATTAGATTAGATTAGATTCAATCAATATATATATACAATATATGTGTCAATGTACAATATATGTGTCAATGTACAATATATGTGTCAATGTACAATATATGTGCAACATTGCAACATTGTCTCTTGTGCTTTCTGCAACAAGAGACAATGTTGCTTCATGTGCTTCAAATCCGCCGTCTTTCCGACTGCAGCTGTTCCAAAATGCCAATAAAAATAAATGCACATGCCTCCACTACATCCTCTAACAAGTATTTTATTATTTTTGTAAGTTTTGCCATAGTTTTTACGCAAAGGTCTGTGAAAGCGCGATAAACATGCGTGCGTCATATTACGCAGACTGTGTCTCATTCAGCAGACTTGTGTTTGCGCCTACTGCACAGACGCTTGAGGGGAAGGAAACCCCTTGCTTTACCTCGTTGGATTCGGAGATCATTGGCTATCCGTCTAGCGTCATGCTGACCATATATGGAGAACAACGAACGTGCTAGAAGCGTTTACGTGATGCGTAATGGCCGCAGAGTCTGTGAGGCAATTGGAGGAAATCTAGGTCCGCCTGCTAAAAACTCATCAGAATTGGCTAAAAAAGGCGTCAATCGAAGGCTAACACTTCCTGTTAGCATCTAATAGCTTATTTTCCCGGTCTCAAGAGGATTTATGGATTTTATTATCAAAAGAAATGACAAAAAATGTCGCTGCTGATTTCAAGTTGGGAATACTTTTCTGCAGTTTTTGAGCCTTGGTGGATATAATATGTCTTGTGGACCTAATCATTTTACTGGATATTATTCCCTGGGCTTCTACGGACAGAATGAGGCCAAGCTATCGTGGATCTGGAACAGTTTGAGTCCAACAGAGCCGTCTAAAGTAAGACTATTCCAAACTCTAACTTTGTGCTTGTCTGTAAAAAAGGCTTTGGTGTCGGCGCTGTGGTTGTAACGTGTTGAAATGGTTTATATCGCCGGAAAGATGAGACTTTAAGCTTTAATTTGATATAAATATTGTTAGGGTTTGCATTACAAAGGGAATGTACAACGCGGTCTGTTTTTTTCCAAACTTGTCGTAACCCGCGGGCGGGATGCTGATAGATACCAGGTTAATACAGTTTTCACAGAGAAGAAAGCACAAGTTACAATACTGCCACTCTGGTTCTATCACTCACAGGACTGCATACTATTTTCACACACTTTCCTGGACCCTGGGCCACTGCACACGCTCTGCACTGCACAGAGTTATTTGCAGAGAACATATTAAGTAAAAAAAAAAATACAGAGCAAGTGGGTCAAGGGAAGAGAGGAAAGTGTCTGCAGTCAGGCTTGCTCTGACTGATTTCACACATCCTGCACTCACCAGCTCTAAGCATTGTTACATGCTAACATATGGGCAATCGGCTTTGTTAATGATAGCATGCTAACAGATTGTGAACCTGTACACAGTGAATCAGAGGTTTTGGGGAGAGGGGTAGAGATTGTAGTAACAGTTAATAGATGATTGTTGTGAAGCAGCTTAAGGTAGAAGAAAGATAAAGTGTGCAGAGTGTGATCAGAGATTCCTCAGACTTGTCTCTTGTGTCCTTGGTGACGCAGATCTGCAGCTTTTCTGCGGCAACAGGAACAACAGCGAGGGGGAGCAAATGCGAGGCTGCTACACAGAGAAAGAGAATCCATTCAGAAGGTCACGGGCTGAGACAGTCAGGGAGTGAACAATCAGCAGCTGCAGTGGGACTTGGCTGCAACTCCACTTGAGATTTTCACTTAGAAACAGGGTCTGTGATTTGCATTATGCAACATCTTAACTCCAGTGCCAAATGTGCTGTGAGGTGCAAAGTTGACAAAACACAGCTTTATATTCAGGAGCCGGGTTTACTTGGTGTTGAAGCGGTAGACTTTTTATCCTCTAGGCTTTGCTCATATTGTTCATATGCAGTCTAGAGTCCAGTTCTAGTATTCTCCAGGTCTTTAATGTGGGAGACCAAAATTTGTAAATTAGGCCAGAGTTTACATTTGAGTCTCGAGGTGGTGATGGCAATGTTTCTTGTTGTGGGTTAGAGGAAGGATGTGGTTTCATTTAATCCTTAATAAGAGCACGCAAAAGAGTGTGCAGGTTTTAGTTTGGTGAGATGACTGGTGGTGTGCAGATTTTGTTAAGACTCTTATGTCCTATGCTCAGCTTTAGACGCTTTTCACATGTGTGAAGAATCAAGCTTTCAGTGCAGCATTCTGTTCAACACTGCAAAAAGAGTGTCATTTTAACACACGGGAATGTAACACATGTGGTGCATGTGTTCAGTAACAACACACATGGGTTCTGCCTCAACAGATGTGTAAACTATTTTAACACACAGATCCAGATGAGTTCATACCTTCTTTTTTTTATATAAAACAGTAGCAACTTTATTAAGAGACAAAGTTAGTCTTTTCTGTCAGATACTTTTTGTAACTCAGAATCTTGAAAACTACATGTACTGTAAGTTATTTATTAGTTGTCTTATTTAGTTCACACATAGTGACACTTTAAATTTAATCTAAATTAGCATCTGGACAAAACAATCAAACAAGCCAAAGTACATGTTACATGGAAAATATAATAAGTTGTAATAAGTGCTGTTCTTCACTGTTGGAGGTAAAAGAAAGGGAATAAACAGGTCTTCAAATCATCCAGGGTAAGCTAAATGACAGACTGTACTTTGTTCTGAGGAGTGCTGCTGTTGCATAAAACCACATCACAATGTTACTGTTTTCCATTTTCCAGAGTACATTTAATTTTTCATATCCATACTATATTTATGTGACTAAATCACTTAGTGACAGCTGGGACTTTAGTGTTTGTGGACAAGCCGTGGGGATGAGAGGAGATGGATGAGACAGAACTGAAGCTGAGAATGTGGGAATTGAACTGGGAACAATGACAGACCAAAGGAGCATGGGCTGTGAGACTCAAGGTGGGTGAAGGTTCTGTTGTAGCTCTACAGCTTCTTTGTGCACCTCCTGTGGGTTCTGTAATGAAAAGAACAGAGAGAATATGCTTTGGGTAATGGATTGAAACTTGTGAGTAACCATATTCCTTGTCGGCTCAGTTGTCATATTGTAGGACATTATTAAATAGCAGAAAATATTTTTACACTACTTATACTAAGTTCATCCTTTCCTGACTTATAAATGTTTTAGAGTCTATAAATGGAGCTCTGAAAACTTTTGCTTAATTAATAAAGGTTAATGTATTCAAGATGGAACGCTTAATTCTGCAATGCACGAACATTTGGCTGAACAGTCCGCATGTTTGATATCAGTTAATTAGGTTAATTTGTAATATTAAAAATGAAGAGAAATTGTGAATGGGCTTTCTGTGTCCTAACACATTCAAGCATCTCTTTTTCCAACAGAATAAGAGCAAATCTCCAACCAAGATCCGACAGTGACTAATGTCATTTTTCCGCTAGAGTGTGCGCTGCAGTGTTTGTTATCCCTGTGAAATTTGCTACTTTGATCATGACATGGTTAGTTATTTCTCTGCATTCATATGAGGGTTCCCAACACGATGGTTCAACCAAATGTGTTATTGCCAGTTCACAAACGCTTGACAACATATGATCTGTGAGTGCTGTTACTTGGGTCAGTGCTTAAGGCCATATCATTGTGCATGAACTTTAAACTGTAATTGTACTAAAGACTATAGCATGGCTTTAAATATAGAATCAGAATTTCATTTTACACACCTTGGCTGATGTTTTAAGGGTTAGTCTTGTTTCATTTAGAAACACTTGGAGTTTAAATGATCAGTCTTTTATTTCTAGAGGTTTATATGTACATGACTGGTGAGGGGCCTATTTTGAGACAGATAAGAAGTCAGCTGCCATGTTATCTCATAGGGCATGATTGGCTGGTGTTGATGTAACGTGTGACCACTCATTGTGTTATAAACCTTCTGAAGAATACGATGATTTTACTCTAATTGTTAGCATCACTATGTATAGATAAACACTAGCTTTATAGGGTCATCTCTGTACTCACTGCTGTCATGTCATTTGTGCAACAGATCAACACCTTTATTCTCTCACCATCATATTCACATCTCACTATAAACACAGTGGGTCACACTTTATTTTACACTGATACATTGTTCTACCTCATGAGATACGATGTAACACACTGTGTAACAAACTAATAACATGTAACTACATAGTACATGGAATAATGGAATTATGTGTACTTATATATTGTAGGCAGGTTAGGGTTAGGATTAGGGTTTGTATGTACAGTTTAGTTACATTGTACTTAATGAGGTAGATACAATGTAAAATAGTGTAGTGTAAAATAAAGTGTTACTCACAGTGCATTGCCAGGTTGACCTTCTGCGCATGTTTTACACTAACTCAGATAACTCCATATAAATAATACAGAATACAGCTTTTAACTGGGCCAAGTCTGGGTTCAACATTTATCTATAGTGTTGCTTTGTGTACACTTGAAGGCAGCTGTATCATTATTGTTGCATGAGGCCACATCTAAGAGATTACAGGTCTGTGGTGCAGCTGGTTACACATGTCACCTATAGCTGCTGTAGGGTTTCCCTCGGCTTATCCCGCTAATGTATGTGCCAGTCACCGACAGAACCGGAAAGAGGGAACTAGAGATTCAGTATCAGGTGTGCACCTGTGCATGCTTTGTCCTGTGTCAGCGTGGCCTCTCTGAAGCCCAGCGTTATCAGGCCCTTATGATGAAAGGTGGATTTTGTCCTTTGCAGGTGGTTTCTGTAGAAGGAGTGTAGGCGTAGTGAGGGTTTTAAAGCCCCTCAATAAGAGTTATGTTACTGCCTTGTTCTTGTAAATATGAGGTAAGACCTGAGTGTAGTGGTACAGTTCTAAACCCTTCTTGTGCATTTATTATTCTGGGACTAGAATGTGTTTATTATTTTTCCATGCATTGCATTTGCTCTAAAATGCACAGTAATATTTAACCATTTTTAGAAAGGGTTGACATAAAAGACTTAAAAGAAATAAATACTAGCATTCTCAGATTTGTCAACTTTGAAGAAACCAAACAGGATAATTTAATAGAACAATCATTTCCATTTGCACCTTTATTCATTTTCTTCCAATGGAAGCTTTTTCTTTGTACCAGGGTTTTTGTGTTTAGTGATTTCTCCCTTTGCCCTTTTTTCATTTAAGTGTGTTGTAAGACTGCCGCACACACTTTATACTCTGTTCTATTTCCCTGGCCTTCTTTCAGCTGCATTGCATTCAGTTGTTTCACTTTCTAATAAGAGAAAGAGAGGCAACCAAAATAATTTTTATTTAAGACATCTGTGTTGCATCCCTACTTTTGAGTGTGTAGACGGCAGCTAATTTTCTTTCAGATTCTCTAAATCCAAGGTTGTGCCACTAATATGAGTCTGTTGAATGTTTTAAAGCCTGTGATTGAGCAAAGGCCAGTGGCGGTGTAATATAAACTCCTCAGTCTTTGCTTCAACTGTTCTGTAAAATTCATAATCGAAAGGATGATGCCAAGAGAGGGACTGACCATTGTATTGTTCACTGGAGAGGGTTTTATCAATCTTTTGTGTGTAACTGATACTTAGTGACGGTATAATGATAGCATAGTGATAATTCCTCAAATCTTCACCTGTTCATAATTTGGTAGTTAACAGAACAAACAGCAAAATTATTGAAACTGTAATTGAACAATCTGTAAATAAAAAGATCTCAAAATGAATATGCAATAGCAATTTTACCCGACACTGTTACAGCAACCAATTATATTTAAAGTAAAACATTATTAAAGGGGAACCGTTTTAGCCCAAAAAATGTGGTCTCAAAGTTATGGTAATGGTTTTTAACTTTCCTTAACTTTCCTCACCCTAGCAGAGTTGTATTTGTTCAAAATTACCTTTTCTTCCAAACTTGCTGCTTGGATAGTCTCCACTTGGGATCTGTGCCCTCTACTGGCAAAAAGTTCCACAGTTGCACTTTACACGGCAACAGTAAAAAATGCCTGTTAATAATAAAAAACAATGGATAATTGAACTGTTACTTACAGTTACGGTGTGTAGGTTAAAACACTAAAATACAATATTTGAGTTTATAAGACTGGTCAGGATGCCTAACTTGTAAAATGTTAACATAGATGTTTTTGTTGACAGTTTTCTGAATGGTCAAAATACTAAATTGTTATAGTAGAATGCACCTGGGCATTGTCTTAACAGGTGCCTCCTCCATACGGACTTTTAGGAGTGACAAAGTTCCTAGGACAAGGGACAAAATGTCTTTTGTCTTCAAACAAAGTCCTTCTTCTTCAACAATTTTGTTTTATATGATGATCTAGAAGACCTAATCTCCACAAACATTTATGAACATTGCAACAAAGGGCAGTGTGTGGCACCTGCAAGACATTTGCTCAAAGATGAATGACATGCAAAAGGGGCCGTGAAAAATGACCCTGCAGGCACAGTGGTTATAGTGAGCATGCTGTACCAAGCCAATGTACCCAAGAGTATTTTTGCGTAAAGGCCTACTGCTGTGTCTTATTCTTGGGGCATTTTAGAACAAATAATCTTTATTGTGCAAGCAGGAGGCAGTCGACTACTGTTTCTGCCCCTTGTCTCTCCGTGCTGTGTACCCCCACCACCACACCTTAATATAGATTGGGCACCTGGGAAAACGGCATGGGGCGCCGGCCCTCTGGCCTCCTCCACAACTTTATTGATGGACATCAAGTCAAGCTGCCAATATCACAGCAGCATACACAGTGCAGCAGCTGCCCAGACCTCTGGAGAGTCTACCTTAAAGCAGATTACTCTTACGTAGCAGCAAAGTTAATTCAACATGCAGCTCCCCTCCTTATCACTATAGAAACATAAAATATGATGAATAATGGCAATGGACAGGAGGCTAATAAGGAAGCGGGAGAGGAAAGTGCAGGAGGCAGGCAGTGGATGGAGAATGAAGAGGTGGTTAATATTTCATTAGTTAATTAGACTGCGCTACATTTGAGCGAGCCTGTTGTAGCTCTAGGCTCCTGGGTGTCACTGGCCAGCGCAGTCATCACTTACAGTACCAGCCTATTTCCAACAGCCCTCACTCTCAAGAAATGCAGCGCAGCAGTCATATTCTAACAACTTCAAGTCATAGTGGAGGGGGAAACATCGTGCATTTGGTGCCAGCCGTGTGCCCTCTAACGCAAAATCACTGTTAATATATTCTCCTACTGCCTAACACATTTTATCATGTAAAACTGTTTCTAATTACCTTACATTATAACTGACAGTATCAAATCTGCCATGTTATTATTATCAAAGAACTGTTATGGATAATAGTTCTTTGACGATTTTCTTGAATATTTTCACACTATTAGCAGACAATATTTATATACTACCTCCAAACTTTGCAGTCTCCAGTACAAACACAAAATTTGGCCTCTATGGACTACACATTTAAATGGATATCAAATAATTTAGTGTTTTAAATGTAGCTATCCAAAAGTATAATAAAACAAAACATAAAATATCATTGTGAGTGTGAATAGAAAGCTCTCTGGAATGTTCATAACACAACCACAACATAAATTTACCACTGCAAAAAATCTACATCTGCCTATTAATGCTGCAATCTTGCACATTTGCCCAGAGTTTTGCCTATAGGCATAGTGTGGACAAGGAGAATCCAGGACAGAAAGGGCGGCATCAAGCAACGCAGTAGGAGGTTTTGGCTTCTTCAGAGAGAAACCAAAGAAATGCCACAAATCACCTCAGGCTTCTGGGAGCAGCACAATGGAAGCGTGTGCTGCATGTGTGGCTGATAAAAACAGACAGGAAGGATATTTACTGAAGGATTTGCGGCGTTTATGCGTGTGGTCTCTACAATAGACAAGGAAGATGGCTTTTTTTAGCACTGAACAAATGCCAGTTTGTAATGATGTTTTTGCTATTTTTGGGAAAAATGTTGAGACAGAAGTGAGAATTTGAGCACTCATTAAAAACAAAACTGCAATATATGAAAATCACTCCAGGTTGAGAAAGTGATGGCGTTGAGTCAGATATCACATCAGAGACAGAATAAATAACTGTAATGTGAACTTGAGCAAGAATCCTGACCAAGTTTACAGGTTTGGCAGCACAACAGACCCCAAACGATTAGCTACACAGAACACTGGAAGCCACGTTTGCATTTTACTTTGATTTGAGCTAGGTTAAAGTTTTCCACAGAGTGCTAAGGGAGACAGATGCTCACCGGCTCCGGCTGATGCTAGCTTATCAAACCAGAGGGGAACAGAGAACTGCAGATCCCCACCTCTCCTCACAATCAGCAAAAAATCAAGGCCAGGGTTACATCACACTGCATTGTTTTTCTCTGTAAATAACATTATTAGAACACAGGATTTCAAAAGGCCTCAGTCAAAAAAAGTAATATGTTGCAGTAATACGGTCATACAGTTTACTGTAAGTAGCTCCAAAATATCGAGTCTAACTTTGTTTTAGATGAATGTGTTTACATTTGCTACTACATTTTTGAATATGTTGTAGCTATTATGCTAGTTCTGTGACTGTGTATTTAGTTATTGTTTTATATATTGTTTTTGCAGCCTTCATCTATGCTATACAGCCATATTTGGATTCGTTTTTTAGTTATAGCTCTGTCTTTTACCATAATAACTGCACTTGTCACACAGTTGCATCATTTATGTACAGTTTGGCCCTGCACACCCCAATACAGTGCAGCTTTGTGCTTGAAGTACTTACAGTTCAAATCTATTTACAGTCACGCTACACCTTTTGCACTCCCTACCTGCAATGTTCCACCAGGAAAGATATGTTGGTAGATTAGCATTTGACTGTAGCTTTCACTCTCACATTAGGGTGTTGTTGCTGTTTTTAGCTGCTTTCACTCCTACACTCCTGGTAAGAGCCAGCTATGACTCAGGACTACTAATTGTCTTCATGGCATAATGGAGCCCTCAGGGGTATCAGAAAATAACCCTGAGTGATAACTCACATTCATACTTTCTCGCTTTTCAGTTTTACTCCTTTAGCTTTATCAGTTTATGGATACATTGAATATCCTGAGTGGACACTCAGTGGGAGATTCCTGAAGCACATACTGATGAGAAGGCTTTGTTGCTATTTGGCTGAGAGGATTGAATGTCCCCTTTTTAAGGCCTTTACTGTACAAATTACTGATTTGTGGCTTCTATCGTGCTTTGTCAGGGCTAAAGGCCGGGTCAGCCCGCACTCATCATCACTATTGATCACTGTTAATCCACTTAGCCCAATGGAATCTGCCTTCTTAATTTGGCACTAAGGGAAAAAGTGCTAATACAAGCGCAGTGCTTCAGTTGTATCTCAAGGCTGTGACACATGGGACACATTTTTATTTGGTTTTAGCCTGTCTCTTGTTATAGGTTTTGCCCTCTTCAAACCTCACATTTCAATCTATCTTCTCTTTCTCAGAACACATGGCCAGTGCGACTCATTGACACCTTATTTATTTTCATACTCCCAAGTCTTTTTTTGGGGTTAAAACAGAGCTATTTTAACAATTTACTCACTTACTACTCAAATGTAATTTTATTTTTCAATTAATAATTTGAGAGAGAGCTTTACTTCATGTTAGTAAGTTACAGTTAAACCTATTTAAAACCTTAAAAGTCTGCTGCACAGGAGTTATCCCATTCACACTTTGCTTTAACCCTTTAAACCCGAGCCTGTTTTTTGGTGTGTCTGCTCGAAAAGGACATGTCCACAGTAAATTGACTATATCTCTGCAACTAGGTGTATTTCAATAATTCTGGTGTCAAAATAAAGGGGGCACTTGTGAAATTTACCAGAAGGGAAATTTTGAATGTGCAATGGTACAGTTTCAGAATAGGCCACATTAGATCTAAAGGGGGCCACAAGATATCTTCAAAGTGATAAAAAACTATTGATAGATTGTGCACATCTTACACATTCTCAATACTTCTATTTCTACTTATAGCGTTTAAATTTTAGAACAGTTTCCTTACTGTATTATTGGTCTAGACTTGGCCTGCATTGTTCTTGGACTCTCAAAAGATTTTGCTATTATCTTGGTCTTGATTATTTGCAATACAACTGTATAAGGCAGTGTAAAGGTTTTAACAAATGGCTGCTGCACTGATGATGATCATTCATTTAGCCACAGTCTGCTCGGTAAGTTTGTGGAATAAGTGAGAACATCCTTCTTCCTCAGTGCAAAGATCTGACAACGCAGTGCTTTTCTCCTGCGCCTCTTTCTCACCATATGCCAAACAGTGCCTTACAGCTCTATTCATAAATGTCCTGTCAAGCCATAACAAAGCAATTACACAGCATTTGCATAAAGGAGATGTAAAAGATGCTGTAAATGCCAAAAAGCCTGTACTACCAGATCAATCAAATGTTACAGGTGCCATGTTTTTCATGAGCTCTATAAACATGTCCAAAGGTTTTCTATTTATGCTTTTGCTGCCATTTAGTAGACATTTTAATGAATGTTTGTGCACCATTGTTTGAGTAAAACATCTGTGAATATTATAGGAGAGTGTATGAGAGGAACAGGCAACAGGAACAGCTTATCGACAGTGTGGGAGATGCAGAGCAGCACTGAGTTGTACTGTAGGTGTGAGTCTAAGGACGGCTCTGTTAAAAAAAGGTGTGTTCCAGGGAAAGCTCAGTGTAGCATGACTGCATTGTCTGTGAAACTGTGGGAAAATCAGGCATGTCATGGCAGTTTTAGGATAGCTGTTGTTGTTATTATTCTTTCCATCTTATTTTGTGGTAAAACTGACTCAATAGTGTGAATCAAATAGAAGGTTTATATAAATATATATTTGGAGAACTTTATTCAGCTCCACAACACTGTTTGAAATCAGAGTGATTTCTTTCAGACTCAATAAAATGCCTGTGTAGCTGCAGCTAATGAGCGGCTGTCTTTGAGTTTCCGTCCAAATTTATTTTTTATTTTTGCCTCAAATCATGCATGAATTCCAGCTTCACAATTCATTTTAAGGACCTTGACGAAGCTTTTCCAACGGCAGTGTTGATAATAAATGTAGTCATCACTGTTCTAGAAAACATCAGCAAAGGAAATGAAAAAAGAATAATCAAATTAAAACTATGATATATTAGTAAGAGGAAATGTATTTGACTACCCAATATTTCATAAAAACTCTAAATAGTAATATTACTTCAGACTTTGTGTTAATACAGTGACAAGAGGCATTCAAGACAAGAAGAGTAACACAGGAAAGCAAGACATCCCCTGCACTGTGTTGCACAAACCTGGTCGTCAAACTCCCACGCTCTCTGCGTCTCCACAGCATGGAGCAGCCACTGTCTGTCAACACTCTAATGGGAGGTAACCAAACAACGCCGGGGGAAAGGGACAAGAATATACACGGCCCACATGCAGCGACACAGAGATAAATGGATAATGAGCCAGTCTTTTACACATCGGATTGCTGGGCGTTTAGCTACGGAAGATGTTTCAGATAGCTCTGCCTAAAGAGCACATATCCATTGTTTATTGCTACAGTAGAGACACTGTTAAGGATTCAAATCGTCCAAATAAATACATAAAAATATATAAGTAATGCACATTGGCATAGAGGTTAGGATTCCCAAAGGCTTTGATATCTGGAGCTGACAACATCTATGTTTTCTGCCAAGCATCATCAACCTATTGTTATGTGCAATTTAAAGTCACTGGCAGTGTTGGAAAATTAGGCCTGTCGTTTTATTACACTTCATGGCACAGTTTAAAAACAGGACGGCTTAAAACTGAATAATGATGAGGGGACGTGGGGTCAATTTCAAGAGTGAATAATGTTATTGCAAAGTCTAGTTGCTGCTGCGGGGCTAACACTTGTCCCTCTGGTTCACTGAGCGGGGGTCCCGTTGGAGTTTAAGGCCGGAGATGGCAGCTAAGTAGGCCCTGGATTGATGTTCTCTTGCAGCACAGCACTGCAGAGGCCTGGCTCCCCACATCTCCACACCCACCATGACTCTTCTTCACTCACCTGCATTGCACCAGTTATTTCTCACCACCAGCTGAACACATCCTGTCCTATAGATTTAGTGCCCAGGAGGACACTTACCTCACTCTGTTGCTCCGTTTCCTGCTACCTTTGGGCTGTCTTCAAGGCACAGGAATAAGGATCAAATTAACAATACATGATTTTAAAAGTTAGGGTCAATATTTTTACAAATGTTTTGCAAATGACAAATTGCAACCAAAACTTTGTAGTTGTCTGATACTAGAAAATGACTGTTAGTGTCCAGGCTGCCAAGTTAATCCAGCACAATTTGTACTTGAATGTGTGCAAAGGTAGGCTGTTAGCAGTTAGTGATGCTATCGTCAGTATACAGTATATCACAGTAGTGTCTTTGGCACTGTTGCGTTAGTCCATTTAACCTCCAGAGAGAGTTTATATTTTTCTGTTCTAATAATTTTTGTATTTTTGTTTGTTTTTTGAATATTGGGACCACCTGACCTGCAGATATGACCAAAGTAAATACAGGTAACAACATCAACAATCAAATTAGAATAAACTGTGAGAAATAGAGTAGCAAACCTATATTTGCATATTTTGAAAAAGCGACACTGGTTTGAAGGCTTAGTCATGCTTTGCAGTGTTTCCAGAGTTACCAGCTGTTTTCAAGAAGCCATGTCTTCCCCCCACACACTGGTCACACCAGACTTATTTCACACACAAGTATCACCGACATAGCACTACTGAAGTGCTGCAAGGTACAAAAAAATTATAATAATAACCCAGTGAAGGAAACTGCCTGAAAAATCCTAAACTTTTGCAATTTTAGACAAACCAAAAACATGCCTGACAACATTTATTAAAAAGAGACTATAGTAACATTGTTTATTTCCTCTGCTTTCATCCCATCAGCCCCAAAACTAGAACTCATTAGTGTCTTCTCATGTGTGTGTGATGGTCTTCTATGATGGATCATGATGGTAGGCCTTTATTGTACACCATCTGATGGGGACACTGTAAATCAGGGCCCTTCCTCTGGCTGTCGCTATGGCAATGACTTCCTGATCCACTCTGGTTTGATTTAATATTCCTGGGGGACCTCTAAACACACGCCATGGATGCTCTTTGGGCTGTGCTCAGCAGGCTCACAGCGCCGTACATTCAATCAGTTAAAGCTCCAAGCACCTGTGTGCACTTGAGTGTTCCTCTGTGTTTGTGTCTTTCAGCCAGAGAACATTTACATCATACAGGAGGTTTCCAATTTAGCTTTTCTTACAGAGCCAGAGAGAGAGAATACAGAGTCACAGCATTAAAAAGTGTTATTTAGTGTGTGTTATGCCTGAATTTAACTTTAGCTCTAGCAAATAATAACCACTAACCTCTGTAAGTGTGGTTCATACTGTCTCAAATAGATGTCAGTTTTTTGAGAACACATAAGAAAGAGGTGGTCAGATCAATGAGTTTCCATTAGCCACCAGTGCATAGGTGCCTACGACAGCGTGTGACAAGAATAAGTCAAATGCCAGGATGTTAAGTGCAGCTTTTTAAACCTAGTCACTGTGCCAGACCCTTTCTTCCCATATGGCACATACACTTAAAGACAGGATGCTATGTAAAATTTATCAAAAATAAAGTGCATGAATAATTAATTTTTACATGAATTTTAAACACTGTCCTTGCATTAATGTTGTATAAAGGAGAGTGGACATCAACCGATGACAAACTGCAATTTTACTGAAAATATATGCATGAATAATGGTACTTAGGCGATATTGAATCTACTACTTATGCTTGTATTGTGTTATTATGAGTGTTACTTTTATTCTTTGCGCCATGGAAGTAACACAGTGCACCCAGCCACATACAGACACAATTTACATGAGGTATTTTTTATTTTACCTGTTACGTGGTCTATACAATCAAGGTCTGTGTTAAGGTTGGAGACTCAGAATAAGAGCTGATTGATCACATATTAATGATTATCCCTCGGCTCATTCATCAGTGTGAGAGCACGAGGCACATGTGGGCAACTGCACTGCTCTCCCCCGAGACCAGTAAATTATAAATAAACGTCATCCTGCTGGGATAAAATCATGGCATTGAAACTGTCTAAATCTTAGATTCCAGGGAATGTAGTGTTGTTTTGATGTGACACAGTCCTATATGTTTGTCTGCTATGCTTTCGACTAACATTCAATAGTGTCTTACAGCTGGCTGTTGACATTTTTTTGTCTCTAGTTTACAGTTCAAATAAACATGTTGCAGTTGCAGTCTTCTCTGACGTGATTGATTGTAGCAGTAGCTCATTTTTAGTCCTGTTTTTCAGTGCTGTGATGTTAATAATAATAATAATGAACTGCCAAGGAGCTCGATCAGCATACAAGGATCTTTGGATGATATACTGTACTTTAATAGGAGTAATTCGACATATAGTATTACAGAAAAGGTTTGTACTCTAAATACGTTGGACATTGATCGAATGAAAGACTGCATATGTTTTTTTTATTAATCTTAAAATAATAATATTTTTTTAAATGTTATGGGGCCCATTCGTGACATATTTCCTTTCTTAGCTGATAAAAAATAGGACAGTTCAAAGACCCATGTCTGACAGAAGTTTCTATTACTACAACTACCGAGCTCCTGCCGGGTGTTCTCAATTTATTTGAGGACAGACCATAACCCAATACAGTTTATAAAGGTATGCAGGCTTTAATACAGCCAGGTTCACAACAGTATATAAAGCCAATCTCCAGCTTATTTAAAAGATAGCTAGCTCTTGATAGCACATGGTTAATAAAGCCCAAAGCATAAAAAAGGGATATAAGCAGGAATCAGCATTGTGTTGGAGAAGCTCAGTTATTTGTTTTAGGATCAACCCAGCTGAAACTTCTGTTTTCTTTAGCAGTCGAGAACTTGGAGGATGTGGAACAATCTGCCTTTCAGGGTGCTATTTTATTTACCGACTGGATAGATACACGTTATGTATTTGGCTTGGCAGATCTGAAGAGCATAGACTGCTGTCATGAGCTCATCTCTCAATTTTATGTCACATGAGTAAAAAAAGAAAAGAGTTACTAAGAGCTACTTTAGTTTTTAAAAATGAATAAAAAGCAGGGTTTAAAATTACACCAACATTGTACAAGCTACTATAAGTTGGCCAAAAATGCATTATGAAAACAAGTCCTACTTATAAAAATGTATTTTCATTTTGCTGTATGTTATTTTAATGTGAAGCAGCTGTTATTATTATTATTTTAAATTAGAATTTTTTTTTTTTTTTTTTTTACATATGAGCTACCTCTAGGTCCATCAATCATTTTTTTCTCCATAAATCTAAATTGAAAAACTGTAAATGATATACTAATTAATGCAGACATCATACATTTTTTTAATACTTTTTTTTGTAGTACTGTTCAATGGAATTAGGTCTGCGGTCACCATGGTAACCGCTCTATTCATGCTGGGTCATATGCGACTGCTTCCTGTTTGCTCTCCCTTTGGACAGTAAGGCTCAGTCGCGTGGAAACAGGCCGAATGGTGAAATATGAAGCAGATTCAGCAGCGTGCACTGACTGAAATAGCCACTCATGCATGTAGACGTTTGAGGATATCCCTTCTGCAGCTGCACAGGGCAAGTCCAGTGTCTGCTAATACAAAATGTGTCCTCGTGGTAAACTGATGTCTTCTTCAAGCGCTCATTGTATCTGACTAGCAGCTGACAGCTTTGAGTTTTGAAGGCAGGGATCTATCCTTCCTAGTATGCACACTTGACACAGGCATGAACACACACACACACACACACACACACACACACACACACACACACACACACACACACACACACACACACACACACACAACCGTGTTCTACCCTTAAGGGAAATGTAAAAGATCTCCGGGTGATAGCCTCAGGACATTACAAGGTCGCTGGAAAAACCTTTTAGCTTGCTTTACGCTACTCATTCACCAGCACGTCACTTCAAGTTCATCAGTTTACCCACGAAAATAAACGATATACAAAGAATTATCAAAGCGAGTGGTCTTTCTTTGGAGAAATATGTTGCTTAAATCTTTACATAACAGTAAAACACTTACCAGATTATATGCTTATGATAATTTCTTTATTTGAGGATCCAAGTAGTAGGAACAAAGTGATTGAGGTTGAATTTGATGTGTGCTATCTTTAGAAAACAATACAGTAGAACCTTTTGGTTTGTTATAAATAGTATCAGTACATCAAATATGTAAACATAAAAAGAGATTTATACATGGGTGAATGAAGTCGTTGTTGTTGTCAGTTTGGTGCTGTTCTCTTTTACCAAGCAAACAGTTTCCACCTAAAAATAACATCAAGTAAAGATACAAATAATGATGTTTTACGCAATAATTACATGTGAGATAACATGCTTGGAGTGATATTTATTTATTTATGCAGATATGTCTCATAAGCTTAAAAACAGTGTATTAAAAAAACAAGGTTAAGTTATCTACACATACCAATTTTGTAAAAATATCAAGATTATTCGAGGATTTTTGCTTTGAACACATTTTTACTGGAAGAGTGTAAGAAAAACACATAAATTGCACCGGTAAATGAGAAAATAACTCTTGGACCCAATTGAACAGAACTAATTAACACTATTCGTAATCATTCTGTGTGACGCACCGCCTCTGGTCACCATCTCCTATTATGACTTCTGACCTTTCCCGTGAGGCAGCACTCCAATAACAACAAAAAGCGGAAGAACATTGCCTGTGACAGCCAGCATCAAGAGTGGCCTCATGGGAAATGTAGTTCTGGCAATCTAAAGTGGAGTATGAGTCACCATCTGTCCCCTTCGCTCAGTCATTGCACAAGCAACGCTCATGCATTTGGTGAATACGCTGTCGTCATGTGTCCTATCGTTCTTTTGAGATGTCTTAAAAATTGTGCCTTGACCTTGTGAGTCTCTTACACACCCATGTATTCCTCAGCCTCACCTAAAACCCCTGTGCTGTGTGCGTCTGGACTCGACGGTGTGCTTAGGTATTCCAAGCAGCGCTCACTGGCCATATTGACATTCCTGTCTCATTGCTTTCTCCATTGTGCATTCTGTGAGAGCTGACTCCATCCCGCCATTTCTCGCCTCTCAGCTTCCCTCTCATTCTCTAGCACATCAGACTTATTATCCCCATTCATACTCTGCACTAAAAAGAAAAGGCATACATTAAGGCACAACCAGTACACACAGAAACAGTGATTAAACCGAGTGTGTAAGAAATGCACTGACAATGTACACGCTTTTAATTGCGTTTGACCGCTTTACTGATTGGTCAATGAATTTTATTTAAAAAAACAATATTATGTGTCTAAACACCTTAGTTTTATATTTATGGATGAGTAGTCCTAGGCTATTTTCCCTACACCAGTTTGACATTGTAAATATAGTCAGTAATAAAGACAGTGTGTCTGATTGTGGTTTCCATACCTGACTGTCAATCTCTTTTTGTAATTAATTAAAAGGAGAGAAAAAGGCCCTGAGACTAACTGGCCACTGTCCAATGCTGTACTCCACATAAGGCCCAAAGTTGCTGGGATAGGCTCCAGTCACCCGTGACCCCTAACAAACCTGAGCAGAAATGAATGAATGAGAGAGAAAAAGAACATACACTGTACAACATAATAGACATTAAGAACAATCATTTCGTATGTATTTTAAAACAAACAAAGTTTCTGTGTGAAAATTTGTCCCATCACAATCGCCTTTGTAGACTGAACAAAGTTGGAATACCAAAGAAAGACATCATTAAATTGTCTTAACCCTAGCCCTGCTGCCTGTTTGCCTAGCTGCTGTCATGGCTACTAAGCAAATGCAAAGGACAGCAGCAGGTACTATACACATGTAAATGTCTTTTCAACCTTCAAACAAAGAGTTAAAAAACAGGCCTTGGTATCCTCTCTGAATGAGTCGGGCCTGCTGTAGTGTAATGAAGACTATAGCAGAGCTGGTTTGGACTCACACTAACACAAATACACCTTGTGCAGCTTGAAGCTTCTCGCCTCTTTTGTGCTGTTGTTTATGTGTGCCAGGGGAGTGATAACCTGCTACAGTAGCAAACATTTCTTAAAAGGCTCCAGCAGAAGCTCGCGCTGGGAAAATGAATGGACATCACTGTGCTGTAATGTTCCAAGGAAGAGAAACGTGCCTGAGCCAACAGGATGTGTGTGTGTCAGCTAAATACACCCCTGGGTTTATTTATCACTTACCACTCAGCCTTATGTCCTCCTTTTATCCAACACTTACCTTTGGATAAACCCTTATTCATATTAGTACTGATGTTTTAGCAGTGTTTAACAAAGCCTGATTTTTTTATACATACTGGCTTTTTTGAGTATCATATCAGAATTTTCAACTCTATTTTCTTCTCCTTTTAAAGCCACCAAAGGAAAAAGTGCCTGATTTGGAAAACAAACAACAAGCTGAACCCTGACCTCGTCCCTAGAGGAAGGGGTACAAGAGAATTGAAAGACAGATGGAGCTCTGATGGAAGGGAACACAGTCTAAAACTGAGGACATATCCCATTAGAGTGAATTGTTTGAAAACAGAAAAGAGCAAAGGGGCAGAGTCTGCTTAATAAAATAAATTTGTCCTGCTGTTTAAAGAAAGATTAAATTTAGATTTAACTTAAGATAAACATAGAGCCAAACAATTAGCACAAACTGACTAAAAAAAAAATTATAAATAATAATGAAAACGTCAATTCATGGCGTTCTTGAGAGGTACTAAATCCTTTTAAGCATTTAGGTTGGGGGAAATGTTTTGAGCTGTCTTTGAGCCAGTGTAAATAGTGCAATGTCTCGATATGATATCGTCCCTTGTGCTTGTTCTGCACAAATCACAGCCCAATCTTATCATCATCAAACGAATTTTAGCCTGTGAAAATGGGTCAAGCCATACTTATCCCTATTTCCACAGCAGCTCAGCAATACTTGAAGCAAGATGATGTGTGGCAAACCAGAAAACTGATTATTTCTAGTATTTGCAGATTTTTATACTCAACCCAATCGGTCTTTGTCAAGTGCACATAGAGGCCACATGCTCAGGCTTTGCATTGGAAGCATGGTCACAGATGCATGTGCAAACAGGCTATACACACACCGAGCCACTGCGCTACATTAGGCGATTGAGCATTGATCAGAACCCCAGAGAGTGGAACTTTGAGCTGGAGTATTAATAAGTGATACTGGCCCAGGGAGCGCGCCGCTGCTCGTCTTTACTTTGCATATTAAGACAGGAACCTTTCCTCGAAGGCTTAGAGGCACAAGCCACTTATGGGAGGTTTGTGGCTACTGCATTTGCATGCTGATGACACTTAGCTGTGCACACAGTCAGGGGACCTTATTTAGACACTGGCAGCTTGAAGACATAGCTGTAAGCTGACAGACCAAAGTCAAAATATCAAAACTGAGTACAGTGGAAAAGTACTCTGAATCCTTGTGATACTGTTACTATATACATTAATCAACACTCAGTTCATAAATAGAGCTGTACACATGGAAATAATGAAAAACCCACTACCTGTGTTGTAAAGATTACACAGGGGCTTTATTGCTCTTTATGGGCATGTTTACTTTGAAAGGTTTGCAGACACCTTTATTGAGTTGTTTCTTCAAATACAGTTAAGTTGATTGTGGGGGCTATCATTCATTCTATTCATTCTATTGTAGTGCCACAAATCTGGCTGTGGCTATACCCAGCAGGCAGGCAGTAAATCCACTTGACATTTATGTGTAATGTAAATACATTTACTGTGTCAGAATTGAGACCATGCTTGACTAGAGGCCATGCTTTTGTGTGCTCTGTAAAACCCCTGATAAAAATAAAATAAAATAAAAGGATGTCACATGTTACAGGAGGTTTGTGCACATATAAAATTTTGGTAGGAGGTTAAGGCCGAATGTTAGAAGAGTCATGAAAAGAAAAATAACAATTATGGAAAATGAGCAAAACAAAAGTGTCATTTTCATTTAACTTAGAAAGGAAAGTGTAAGATTCAACATTTAATATATTCTCAAATCCGGAGAGCTCTAAAATAATAAGTCCACATTTTAATTCAGTTAATGTTTATCATGATTTGATTGGAATATTCTGAGCAATATGCATATTTAACATTTTAGCAAGTTTAACCATAATTAGATGAAATAGCATTTTAATTATTTCTCAGACCTGTATAGCAGTAAAGTAAATATTACTAACTTGCAATTTATCTTGATGTGCCAAAAACAGTTTTACTTACCTTTGTGAAATATCGGTCACTATAGTAACCAAACTTCTGCCGCACATCCTTGTGGAAATGTTGCCAAAACAGTGCATCTGTTGTCTGCAGTGGAGGAATTTTAAATTAACACTATCAAGAGACATTATTTAAAAAGAGCTAATTCCTTCTTAGTGCTTCTGAGTGCATTTTATCTGCCGTTTTAATTACATTGTCTTTTATGTGACACCCATGTGATCATAAATGTAATTTGTGACAGGTGTAGTAGATGCCAGTATAATACCTTGGGATCTTCATGTTTATTTTTCTGCAGGTCATTTCTGTTCAGACCACATCCACTGTCACCTAATAGAGACATTACCAAACAATGACAGAGCTCACAGCGGTGCAGGAGTCATTTAGTTCCCCCTAATGCCAACGCAAATCCTCACATGGCCTTTTCTGGCACTGACTTGACTTTATGTCCATGAGCGCATATGCATGTACACCCTTTTGTGCATTGTATGTGGGTGAGGAGAAAAATTGGGATTGTTCTGTTCTTGTAGATGTGTGTGGGAGGACACTGGTGAGTGGGGTCATCTGGGATTGTGGATATTCAGGGAATTAAGGAATTACTTACTTTCAATTTAAATGCAAATGCTGGGAATTTGAGTGGTGACACCAGTGTGCAGACAGGAGAGAATAGATATATGTATTGTATAGGAGCACAGAGTTGTGCTGTGATATTCTGTTGTCAATGGACTCACATGGTCAAGACCTCAGGAAGGTCAGTACACTCAGCACCTGTTGCATTAGTGCTGTTCAGGCTTGCTTCTGTTACTATGGCACCTGGTGGCAGTGTTAACATCAGGGCCCTTTACAGTCCCGTTTTTAAGCCTCCTGTCCCGTGTCCCAGGGGATATCTGGAAAAACACTAAAATGTCCCAGTTTTTTCCTCTTCCTGTCCCGTTTTTTTACCATCAATGTCAATCATAAAGCCAAAGCAGCACTCATTTTTCGTAACTCATTTGTCAGTAGACTGTCTGTATGTCAATCACAGAGTTGCCATGGTTACAGCAACCAATTGGAAAAGATCAACAGTGTTGCACATGTCTGTAACTCAATACTGATTGGTCCATTTACTTGCTTAAGCGTGAGGCTTTTGCTAAGCATCCCTTCTTCAGCTTTCAAAGTTACAGTCTGTCATCATGACAAAAAAAGTTGATTTACAACTAACACTAATGCTATCAGTTTATGGTTTTAAATATTTTACTGGTTATTTTACTGATTTTCTGCAACATTATTTTTCATTTGTTACAATACGTTCATTTTGCAGGAAAATTTAAGTGTCCCGGATTTTAGGTTTAAAAATATGGTCACCCTAAACTTTGTTACTCACCTAACTCCTACGTTAGCTCGCTAAACATTGCTAATTCATCTTCATAGTACAGGGCCCAGCTCTGAAGTTACAAATCCTTATTTATTTATTTTTTTGTGAGCAATCTTTTGACCAGGGCCAATCTCAACCAGTATATTTCAGGTCTAATAATTGATTGAACCAATACAGTGCTCACACTTGTGCAACAATAGATGAATGAGAAATAATAGATTGTTTTGTTATTACTATCATTTTGGCATCATTGTGTTATTTGCTATAAATAGTGTAGATTTTAAAAGCTAATGCTAATTTGTGATGTCATGGCAACAGTGTTATTAGCCAGACCTGTCTGAGCAGCAGCATATTCTCTTTATAAAAGTCTGGCCTGCTTTCACACATTCCCGGGAGTAACTCTTCCACTCTCATTTACATAATGGAAAAGAGCATTCTCATTCGGGATTGAGACTTTGTAGAAATATGCTCCAAATATTCAATTTTTTGAAACATATTGTCATGGCTCAGAAAGCTGTGTGTCAAAAACTCACATACATAACTCAGCTGCACATAATGAATCACACTTATGAGCATTTTTATTTGGAGAATTACACATAATACGCATTTCAGGTGAAAGTAATGAAGTAAATAGAAGGAAGGACATACATTTAACAGCAACTGAAATGAAAGTGACATCATACAATTCTGACTTGGCCATAATATAAATGTAAAAATTGTAGCTTTTCTTGCAAGTCATTTACTTGCTGTTGCGTTTTGGAATTGCAATCATATGGGTTATCCCGATCACTGTTTAGTCCATTATCATATCACTGTACTTTGGCTCTCAGAATTGTATTGTAACGGAGCAGTGCATTTACATGTAACATTAATAGTTTAAACCATAGTTTCAATAGTCACTGGCTATAGGTTCATTCTCAATAATCCCTTATTTGTGACCCATGTTTCATTCCATGAACTAGAGAAATTCAATCTTTTTTTTCAATCCTTTTCAATTCAAGTTTATTGATATGCCCAATATTACAATATCAGTTGCCTCAAAGGGCCTTACAGACCGCAGAGGGTCTCCATTAAGGCAAGAAAAAAAAGAAACCATAGTGAGAACAAATATACAGATAGTAGTTTATATAGCAGAATTCAAAGACTGGGTCATTCAAAGTTCTTTACAGAAATAAAAGTCAAATTTAAAATACATAGGCAAGATTTTGACATCATAAGAAAAATGTAAACAATTGAAAGCTGAAGAGTGCAGATAAAAACACTTTCAGTTGTCTTTACTGAAAGTAGACGCAGCTAAAAAGGGAGGTTTTTAACTTCCCCTTGAACTTTGTTAAAATTAAGGATTGTTTCACTTCTTCTGGGAGACTGTTCCAGGTTTTTGCTGCATGAAACCTAAACGCTGCTTCACCAGGTTTAGTTCTAACTCTGGGCACGAGCAGAAGGCCTGCCCCAGATGTTCTCAGAGTTCGAGGAGGTTCATAAGGAACTAGCGTCAGGAATATATTCTGGTGCTAAACCATTAAGAGACTTGTAAACCAGCAGTGCTGTTTTAAAGTCTATTCTCTGAGCAACAGAAAGCCAGTGCAGAGATTTTAAAACTGGACTGATGTGGTTGTACTTCCTGGTTTTGGTGAGAACCTGAGCAGCAGCGTTCTTAATAAACTGAGCTGTCTTAACCCTCGTTTTGAGAGACCAGTGAGTAGGCCGTTACAATCTAACCTGCTGGAGATAAAAGCATGGATGACCCCTATATTTCTAACCTGTTTTTTAGATTTTAGAGAAAACGACTCGTGGTGACTGTTGACACTTTCTCTTTGTTCAGTTGGAGAAAATTATTTTGCATCCACACATCAATCTGTTCAAAGCAGTGACACAGTGAATGGATTGGTCCATTTTCACCTGCTGCGAGTGAAATGTAGAGCTGAGTGTCATCTGCATAATTATGGTAGGATACGTCTTAGCTGCATATTAACTGGCGTAAAAGGAGCATGTGAAGATTGAATAAAATAGACCCCTGTGGAACCCCACATGTCAGGGCCATTTGGTCAGATACACAGTTACCAACCAAAACAAAGTACTTCCTGTCTTCAAGATAGCATGAAATTATTTAAAGGCAGTTCCAGAGATGCCTATCCATTCCTCTAATCTTTGTGACAGGATTCCAAGCTCCACTGTATCAAACACTGCACTCAAGTCCAACAGAACTAAGACAGAGACTTTGACCGCGTCAGTGTTCAGACGGATCATTTGTGACTTTGATAAGTGTAGTCTCGGTCTGTGATGGGCAGATAGTTGTTGAACACTGTATCTTGCATCAAGACTTATTAGAATTATTGACTATATCAGTGAGTTGTGGTAATAAACTGCTTAGTACTCATTTCAGAAATCTAGTGGGTTAAACATTGAGGAGACAGACTATTCTGAAGGGGTGTCATTGACAATAGAAGGCCCCTTCTACAGTCACTAATGGGTGTGTATTGGCAAGCACCATGATACAATGTATCTTGATATAACCCAATACTGTATCGTAAGACAATATATTGCAATTATCAAAATAGTGAGCACCAAAACTGTATCTCACAAAAATTTTTCTAAATATGCAACAAACTTATTGCCTTCAGAATTTTTTTTTTTCAGAAATACTCAACACAGTGTGTGAGTTCAATTTGCAAAAATCATAATAAGAATCATAAAATCGATTCAGCTGTAATTTGAATCGATACGAGAATTGCGCAATACTAATAACGCGAGATTTAACAGAATTGTTTTTTCTTACACCCCTACTGTTCTGTCATTAATGGGTGTAAAATTTTAGCCTGGTACCAGACTATTTATTTGTCTATTCTACACTGAGAATAGTCTGGTAATGGGACCACAGCAGCCTCCTTCACAGGGGTGTAATCATGTCTTGACAGTTGCCGAATAAACCAATTACACAAAGCGGACGTGACGACAGCAAGTAAGATATATTGAAATTTTTCAAAATCCAGTTGGGACAACGGCAAAAACGTCCTTTTTCCAAAGAAAAGTTATTAGAGCTTCCAGTTGTTGCGTTTTTAAAGACAGGTCCAGGTCACTTAAAACAGAGAAGAGTGCCGCGGCAAACCTTTTCTCTGTTGCGGACCCCATGTTCTTTGTTTTGGAATAGCTCCGCAACGTAGAGAGTGTGATGTTGCCCACCCCACGGCTGTGATTAATCTGGCTCTGATTCAGCCGAGAGAAGGGACGGGCTAACGGAGCGTGCCCATACTCACTTTCTTTTGCTCAGAAAGGAAGTAGGTATGGCTACGCCAGGCTAGTAAAATGTGTAAAGCTAACCATGGGTCTCCTGGCTGCATTGTTGTTTTATGCCCTGTGAACTGTATTGCATGTTTGATGCCTTGAACCTTGTTGTTAAAAAACAATGCAAACTTATTGCTTATTGTTACTGCTGTTGTTGATGATCCCTGAGAAAAATATTTATCTTGCTTTTTGCGTAGTTTGATTAAAAACATGCAAATTCTCTTCTATGTACATTTTATAAGAGCTTTACGTCATTTAAGTAGGGCTATTTGTATATAAAATATTTTTTCTTTGTGAATTGTGGTTGTAATTTACACAATGTATCACTTGGTAAAACATTTTTTATGACCAATTCTTGAATCTAATTTCTAGTGCCTAGTGACTGCTAATCTGAAACTGATAAACATATTTATGTCTACATTTTATTCTGATTGATAAAATTATGAGGCTAGTAGTTCCTCCTAACTTGTATTCATTGTTAGATATTATTTTATTTTTTTAAAGTTTGTGGTAGGGACTTGAGCCACAATGAGCTACAGCGAACCATGGACCAGAGAAAGACACAGCCCATCAATTATTGAAGGAGGATATGAGTTATCTCTTATTGCTGAGCACAGAGTGTTGTACTTTCATCATGGCAGACAGTTGGAGTGAATGTTCCTCATTAAGTAGGCCCTGTACAAGTGGGTGACAGTAATTAGTGGTGAAGAGGACACATATACTTGATGAAGCTGAAGTGTAGTAACAGCCTTTACATGAGGCGTCTGTCTGGGAGCGGGTGCAGCAAGAGTCCCTATGTTTTTCCTTCTTACAATGGCGGCAGCAGAGTGGAAAATCTCTGGATTATTTTGAGGCTGACCTCGGACGATGCACACACGTGGCTAAAACATGCTCCACCTCCACTCCTCCTGTGCCCCTGCACTTCACTCCCCACATAATGATTATGGCTATTGCAGGTATAGCAGCAATACTATTACGGGAAACTGCTCTTGCCTCTGAGCTGCTCTCCTCTTTCTGCACTCATCTCATCTTCTCATATATCAACTTCCCTAAGCAGTGGTGGGCTAGTCCCCTTGGCAGCCAGGCTAGGTCTTCTTCTGTCACCCAATTAGAGATTAGGTTGTGTCAATGGTTACGGCTCTGCTTGTAAAAATAAATATTAGATGTGATGAACAAATCCCTACAAAACACCTTCTTCACTATTTGTTTTGTTTTGTGATAGTGTATGTGTTGTATAACATATTAACTACATGGCTGGAGTGGCCCTTGAGTTGTGATTAACTATCAGGTAGAATAGAGTATAGAGCATGTTGCAATATAGCTGAAATTATAGAGAAATGACTGTTATCATACAACCTTCCAAGCGAGTGCATACTAGGTTTTAGTAAAAATAATGCCCTCATAAATTTACTAGCATAATATATCCAGTTTCAAAATTCAAATTCAAAATTCAAAATGACTTTATTAATCCTCAAGGGACATTCAGTTGTTAGGTCTCTTCAAATTATTTGATTAAGTTGACTCATAAGTCTTCATCTGCCTTATACTGACTGATTGTAGACTGTCATTGTTGTCTTATGACAGTCCGTCCTACAGCTCACTGATCTCAGACGTCCACTGGCTGCTCTCTGTTGTTCAAAAGCTGAATGCAGATAATGATCTATGTTGTACATTATAGCATCCATCCCATTGCTTCACTACCTCAACCAGAGTCTCTTAACTAACACCCACAGTTGTGCTCATAAGTTGTAATTTTTCAGAGAATATAACACAAAAACCTTTTTTTATATAATGGTTGGGTGAAGTCATTTACTGTCAAACAACTATGTTTACTTTTTTTAAATCAGAAACTACCCAAACTACCCTGATCAAAAGTTTAAATACCCCAGTTCTTAACAACGTGTATTACCACCTTTAACATCAATGACAGCTTGAAGTATTTTGTGGTAGTTGTGGATGAAGCTCTTTATTTTCTCAGATGGTAAAGTTGTCCATTCTTTTTGGAAAATAGCCACCAGTTCTTGTAAATTCTTGGGCTGTCTTGCATGAACTGCACGTTTGAGATCTCCCCAGAGTGGCTCAATGATATTGAGGTCAGGAGACTGAGATGGCCTTGTGCTTTGGATCATTGTCTTGTTGGAACGTCCAAGTACGTCCCATACACAGCTTCCGGGCTGATGAGTGTAAATTCTCCTCCAGTATTTTCTGATAACATGCTGAATTCATCTTTTCCTGTGCTTTTGTAGCTCACACATCCCCAAAACATCAGTGATCCACCTCCATGTTTCACAGTAGGAATGGTGTACCTTTCATCATAGACCTTGTTGACTCCAAATGTAATGTGATTGTGGCCAAAAAGTAAAATTTTGGTCTCATCACTCTAAATGACTTTGTTCCAGAAGTTTTGAGGCTTAAATCTGTGCTGTTTGGTGTATTGTGAGCAGGATGCTTTGTGGCATTTGTGTAGTAAGGGCTTTCTTCTTGCGACTCGACTATGCAGCCCATTTTATGCAGCCCAAAGTGCTTCTTTATTGTGCATCTTGAAACAGCCACACCACTTTTTTTCTTTTTGTCTTGTATTTCAGGTGAAAATTTTCTTTGCATCCCAAACAAATTTTCCGGCAGTTGTGGCTGAAATTTTTGTTGGTCTACCTGACCATGTTTTTTCTTCAACAGAATCCTTTATTTTTTTACTCCTTAATTAGAGTTTGAACACTGCTGATTGTCATTCTCAATTACTTGGATATCTTTTAATATCCCTTTCTTGTTTTATACAGTTCAATTACCTTTTCACGCAGATCCTTTGACAATTCTTTTGCTTTCCCCATGACTCAGAAAACAGAAATATCAGGACAGCACTGGATAAAAGATGCAAGGGTCTGGGAGTAGCTCAGAAAATCACTGACCTTTTATACACACTCACTGAATGTTATCAGGCCAAAATCACAGGGGTACTTTTGATCAGAGCCATTTGGGTAGTTTCTGTTGTCATTATGATTTAAAAAGAGTAAACACAGTTTGAAAACAGAGCAGCATAGAAAACAGAGTTACCGCCTGATAAAACATCTGCAGCAGTTTGTTGTTTACTTTAAAATATCTTAGTTTTCTTAGAAAATATGGCAGGCTTTAACCTTTCCTATAAAGTGCATCTGTATTTATGGACCAGTCCAGCTTGTTGTCCAGATGCACTCCCAGGTGTTTATAGGTGGACACTATTTCAATATCTTCTTCACTGATCACAGTTTGTCACAGTTTGAATTGGGGGTGTATTGCACCTAAAGTCAATGACCATCTTGTTAGTTTTGGAGGTGAAAATGAGTTTTCTTGGTGCCATCTATAAAAGTTCTATATGAGGCTCCTCTATTCCTCTTCCTGTCCATTTTTGACACAAGCCACTTTTGCTGTGTCATCAGAGTATTTCAGAATGTGGCAGGAGAGTTATACTTAAAATCTGTAGTGTATAATGTAAAGAGAAATGGAGCAAGAACAGTCCCTTGAGGAGCCCTTGTTCTGATAATGACAGTCAAACACACTGTGGTCTACCATTTCTATGTATTTTCAATTTGATTGTCCTACTGATGTTCATGTTGGGGTCATGTTGTGTAACAACACACAGCTCTCTAAAAAGAAATACTGACTCAGTTCGACTCAAAGTTCAGGCATTAAAAATCTTAAGCAATCATAGATGAGCTGCTGAGTTTTTTGGGCATATCTTATAGGATGTTCACCTCCTGATATTTGTCTGAGAGCAATCATTATAATGCAGTGTAAACTTGACGCTTTGATGCAGTTGGCCTACCAGCAGTGTGGGGGCTGCTCTGTTCTGCACAAGCTTTCACTCTGGCTTACGCTGGTATAGAAGGCTACGGCTTGTTCTGGGAGCAGTCATCAGATTAATAAGTAAACAAGCCAGTAATTACCCCCAATGAAATATTCAAATGATACGGCTGTTTTCTAAAAGGATTCTCATACTGGAATTCTGAGCATTAGCTGCCCTGATGATATGACATGTCATTACAAGCACCATCCCAAACCCCTCCTCCCTCTTTGCATATGAGGGTTCTCCAAGCTGCCCTTGTAGCATCCATATGTTGCCCTTCAGCCATGGTATATTTCACTATGACATGTGGCTGAATACCATCTGAGTGGTTAATACACATCATTAAAACAGTGTCATCGCATGTAGTCTTGCTGAAATATGCACTGACGCTACCTCCACGTGTATTTTTGCATGTGCATCAGTGATCGTGCGTTGGGTCTAAGCACAGCATTGAAGTGCACAAGCTGCATACCAGCCTAATCATTAAGACATGAATGAGAACATCACAAGCTATCTGCAGTGTTGCACAGAGTGAGAAGGAGGGAGACCGTGAGTTGGGGAGGCCAATTTATCTCCAGTCTCTCCTCTTGTAATGTTTCCATCCCTTGTTCTCCTACTTTCTTCCTTTCTTCCCTCCTCTGACAGTAAGAGGCCAGGAATGTGGCCCGGCTGAATACATCAGCTTCAGACTTTGTGTCTGTACTTTTTAGTCTAATTGGGAGCAGCAAAGCAGCAATGTCTCATGCTCAGGCCCAGACAATATGACCCCAACGGATTCATCATTACTTTCTAAATATGGCCAGCATTTGAAACATTGCCCTAATCTTGGCCCACTTCCCTTTCCTTATGTGTGAACAGAACACACCCTCATTGACCAACATGTTTTTTCTGAACCTTATTGATTGTTCCTTGTAAGATATATTTATAGAGCAGTCTAGGTGGGATTCACCATGCCTTTGTAAGCATGTTTCCACTGGAGATGTTCAGTATGGATTGGTCAGTAAGGCATTCTTTGCTTTAGAGGCATTTTCATTGTCAAAGGTGGTGTAAGTGCCCTGTAACCTTTAATTTCAACACTATATGGTTACCTAAAGGTTAAGCTTAACACTACAATTAGTTAACTGAAGAAATGACAGGAAAAAAAACACAAAATGTCCAATGTTTTCTTGAATGAAGCTTACCACAAGTTACCACTTTAAATGCTTTTAATTCTGCGGTAAATGGCACATAGGCAAATACTTGGGTTGTTATTAAGTTAAAATACAAAAGACTGCAGTCTCGTAAGTCAGGTCTCTAAACTCATTGTGATTTGAGAGAATCTGGACTCTATTTGATTCACTCATTTTTCTCCAATCCTCACCCAAAGTCATTTCAGTGCAGTTTGATTCAATAATTTGACAGCACAAATGACTGAAAAGTTGCGTTTGGTAAATGTGTCATTTCTGGTCTTTTCTCATCAGCTCATTTTACAAGAATGAAATGTGGTTTAGTGGTGACATCTTTAAACTGTAATCTGTTGTCCCATGCCTAGTGAGGACATGGAAATAAAAGGGGACAATGGAGTTTAGATATATAAAGACTGTGTAGAGACTCCGCTGTGCATCTGTCTGCCTGCAGCACCACAAAGCATCTGATCAACAGTTTTAAGCCCCAGGTTTTATGATAACTCAAGCTCCCCACTGAATTGGATTAAAAGCTGTAGCAACATTTCTAACCTATAACTTGTGCATAAATGTATGTGTTATATGTTTGCGTGCTCAAATAATACATACTATATAGAATTAAGAACAGGGGACTCTTTTTTATAACAATCTTTTAAGAGACTTTACATTTTTATTTCCAAAATTTAACATTATTATTAATATAGGATACTGAGTGAACCACTACTCTTATTGCTCTAGACCAGTCGTTTTCAAACTTTTTTCAGTAATGTAATCCCGTTTTTCACCCAAGAACACCCTACCAGCACAAAGCATTTGCGGATGTAAAAAAAAAGAGGTAAAAAACAAAGCTGTGCCATCAGTGTATAATTCTGAACATTGTAACTGTACACTTTCAAATTTTAAACATTCAAAACTGATTTCAAAGACTTAAAATGTTATTAATGCATAATTTATAGTACATCTGTTCTGTAGCACCAAAATGTAGGATTTAAACTGTGAATACAGTGATCAGACTAAGCACAAAAGTGTAAAACTCAATTCATCTGTAAAACACAGGAGCACAGAAAGAAAATGTCAGGGAAGGTGTATTGCCTTGAAGGATGCATTATAGGAGTGTTTTTTGCAACTAAACAATAATAGCGCTAAATGTACAGAGTGCACTTGAACGTAGCATCATCATCGGAGACACATACAGCGGGCTTAACCCTGCTTAGTGTGTGAAGGATATTATCACGGCTCTCAGCCTCGGGAAGTGAAGCATCCATGTGGACCTGGGTGCGCTTTGAGGTGCTATTGGTTTTGTCCGTGATTTCCTCGTGCATCAGGAAAAAGCAATGTAACGTCTGTAATGTCTTCCAGTGTGGAAGTCTGTGAAGGGCACATACAGATCCTTATAGACTAAATAAACACCGTGATGGGAATGTATTTAAGTCATTTTAAGGATAACGAAATGTATTACTGTGTGTATATTCTTGTATAAACATGTTGATTAGACATTTTTGCAGGGATACTATTGTCATTTATCTTTCATCTCGTGTACCCCCTGAGATCCCTTCAAGTACCCTTGGGGGTACGTACCCCCCAAACACTACTCTAGATCAATTGCATATGATCGTAATCAAATGTAGCTAATCATTTAGATTGACGGACTGATGATTTACTGTTTTCACATTAGAAGGAGAATGTGCAGACTCAAATATGTGGCTCTGTTTGCAGTCAGAACACTGTGTTTTATAGTAGGCCTAGTCTTGTTGGGCTAACGGTGTTATATCAAAGATCAAATTCAGGCATGTAACCTGACCCTAAGAGCTGACGTTATAAACAGGTGGGAAGGTCTGTGGATTAAATGGTTCTAACTGAATAACCATATCTAACACCACATGCGTAAAACAACAGTTGGAATTTTAATTCAGCATTTTTCTGGTTCATGAATGTGTTTTGACATTTATTAAAATAAAATATTCCAAGAAAAAATAATCAACATCTTAATGCTGTACTTTTTCCAAAAACAAAGCTAGCTGGCAATGTACTCTCTTTGAGAATTGAAACATTCACATTTTATATATAAACCACTCTCCTGTAATGTCCAAATCTGCAGTGTCTATGTATCATCAGTTGAAGGTTAAACCCTGGCCGAACTGGAGCTTTCTGAGCAGAAAAGAAAAGATGCTTGGTGAAACTTGCATTTTGAAGACGTTAAGGATAAAATACTACACAGTAAATCTCACTACTCTCTCAAAATCTGATGGACTTGGGGTCAAATACCTCCCATTTTGTGCCTGTAGAACCTGTACGCTCCCTCACGTCAGAGCACAATGTTGCCTGCTGCTGGATGTTTGTAAAACCCATAAACCGCTTGTGGATTTTGAAGAAAAGCAGCCAAGGAGCTCCACATTTCTGAACTTATAAGATGCTTGTTTAGAGTGTGAGCTGTGTGAAGTACCAGGGAGTCTATATCACAGAGAATGTGACACACATCCATGATGATGAGAAACCAAACAACACCTTGGCATCCCTCAGAGAGCTTTAAAAAATCATCATTTTGCTGGTAGGATCTTGCACTCTGCTGCTGTGGAAAGCATCCTATCAGGGGCCGTCATCAAATAGTAGACGACCTGGCCTGACCTCAGGATCACAAGGCTCTGTGCTCACTGCTTTGCTCTGTTTAGTCTACTCGCTGCAGGACCTTATATTCTAAAAACATGCCCTCTGTCTTCTTCCAGCCAAGCAGCTGACAATGCTTGCACTCATGACTTTGTAGGAAATCAGTCACTACTCATTAAATAATCTATGAAATGTTTTTTGTAGTGCTATAAAGTGAGATTTGTTTTTTTCATATAAAGGAAATATGTGATCCCAAAAGGTAAAGGTATTTACAAGACTATTTATTTTGTATTGCAATTAGTATGCAACATTTTCATATGAGACAAATGTTTTAATACTCCATTTTATATAACATGCATAAAAAAACTTATCTGCACCAATCCACATGTACACATCTCTACTATATGACCATTTTAATTGTGTAGATATGGCCATTAGTTAATACAGCATCACTACTGGCTGTTGAAGTGCAAGCTTGTATGACACAGTTAAATGGATATTTGCTCTAATGAGATGTTGCAAATGAAGTGCAGTGAAGAGTTTACTGTGGCAGGTAACCCTGCAAAGCAAACACATTCATTTGCATGTCTTGTTTAATAAATGTCAAAGTGTTAAGTGTAATCAGAAAGTGATTAATTAATGGTTGAATTTTATTACTGGCAATTTATGTAAATGGTATAATTAGGGATTAACACTTAAGTCTTTAATTTAGTTGCATTTATTTGATACAAGACACATCATGGTGACTTTTCAGTTCCTCACTATAGTTTCATCCTTTTAAGCAATACTTTTGTCTTCTAACTTAAATGTTAAGTGTAAAGTTGTAAAGTTGATCTTTTCTGAATCTGGCCCTGATGTGATCAACATGATGACGGTGTTGCCATTCAACACCATTCACAAGAACAAGCCCACACAAGATATTTATACAATGCATTGTTATTTGTCCATTTTTAAACTCTGCTAAACTAGGTAACCTGTTTATTATGGTTATTTTATTAGCATATTCAATTTAATAGACAGCACAGTGAATGGGATTTGCTTTGTTTGACCACAGCTGTTTTGATGCCTTCACTTTTATTGTGCACGCTGCTCTCAATATTTATTGTTCTTATCGCTTTCATCACTTTGATAGCTTCCTGCGCTTAAACAATGATAACAATCTAGATTAAAGAATGAATAAGGGTCTTTATTGTTTAACATATAGCCGCATATTTTCTTTATAAAGACTACAAATAAGAGGTCATGTACACCGAACTAGCATCACAACTCTCATATGAAGGACTGGTAGATACTCATTGAGGGCTGAAGCACATGAAACTGCAGAACAGAAAAGTTCTTAATATAGTTGCTAAATGTAAGCGCCTAAACAGCATTTTTTTTTTTTGGAGTGACCCTTCATTTTTAGATCTTCCTCTTAGCTTCCTTTGATTTCTTTCTTCTTTAAGTCTGCATGTGCTTTATAAATAGGAGGAGATAGTGACATGGGCATATCATGTGGGGCATTGAAGAGGCGGGACTTTTTTCTGGTTTGCGGACGGCATACTCCTCTGTGTAGGTCTGGAAAAGGTCCATATCGTGTTGTAATAGTCTTTGCTTTCCAAGAATCTGGCCATGACACCACAAGCTTTGAATTAAAATGTGGCCTTTTCTGTCCTGTGATGCCTTGAAGAATCCTTTGATTTTATTTCTGAACCAAATGCTGTGATGAACAGCAGTGGCACTGTTTGAAGTTGTCAGTATCTCTCCGAACAAGGCCAGAATACGGTTGATGGTACTTTCATTTTTGAAAGTGTAAATAGCAAAAGATCTGGATCAAGAAACCAAACGAAAGGTTTCACTGTAATTGAGGTGTTAAAATTGTATTAAGTTATTAAGATGTGAATGCTGTGTTTTAATGTGAGTCATCTTTTTACATCATCCCAGCAGAAGGCTATTTTATTGACTGTAATTGTGGGTTTCTTCGAAAATAGGCTGCTCTCACTCTGGCTGGTGAACCAATAGGGAACAGTGATAACAAGCCAGTGGCAAATAGCTATTAATGCCATAAAGATCTGCTGACATTGCAGTCACTTCAACACTAATGTGCTCTTTACACATGCATCTGTGAGTTTCTAAGCTCAGAAGACAGAACAGAACAAGCTAGAGAAATAGTGCAGCCAGGCTAGAAACAGAGCAGAGTGTGTGCCTGAAGGTGAGCGTATGTATCTGTTATGTCTCTGCTGGCAACCTTGCACCAAACCCTCCTTCCAGGCCATTTTTCATCCAACTGCTGCAGAATAATCTGCAGAGGGAGGGGGTAGGGGGCTCAAAAGTGGCAAGGATAGCATTGGGGAAAATGGAACCATTTGCAAACAAAAGGGATAATGATACTGTAAACAAATGTTTTTTTAAACAGGCCAAACTATTTTCATCCCAAGACACAGGCTTATCCTGTCTGCTAGTAACCCTCATATTTGGCCTCATTTCCACTGTGGGGTCCATACGGGTCGGGTGAGGTTTGGAGTTTGGAAGTTTGGTTTGGAACAGATAACCTGAGGCATGTGTTTCCATTGTGCTAGACCAGATGAACGATGTCTGCTACTTTAACAATGACTTCATCAAAGTGGCACAAAAGTCATGTCTTTATAAGATATAAAACATATTTAAAGCAGACTTTTTAAAACTTAGGTGCCTTGTCAATATTTAATATAATTAAGAGAATAAATCCTGCAGTAAATGTTAGACTGTTTACGGTTTATTCACAACTTTCTGATCATTAAATTCATAAAGCTGTGTTTATTCTTTATGATTCAACAATTCCTCTGGCTTTGCCCTTTTGAATCATTATAGTCAACAAACCAACCCATTAAAGTTAGTTTAAGTACAAACTACTACACATAATTTCTAAAGATCAGGCTACATGCTGAGTATTGAGGAGCCAGGAGTATAGGACAGATGATAGAGTGACTGCTGCTACATGCTTATGCAGACAAGCATGTCCTGCCACAGCTAACAGCAGGCTGAATGACTGCAGTGGGTGTTGATTCATCACTCTCACTCACAGTAGACCCATCTTGCTGATAATTATCTTTGTCAAATTAATTATCAGTGTAAGTGTCAGCATGACAGAGCCGATGAGTTACATCCAGATAACCTTGATTAATCAACAAAATAGCTTAACGTCTTGTGCATATGGGTGTGTTGTTTCAAAGAATGTACCACTCTATCTCTTATCTGTCTTCATCGTACTTCTTTATTTCCATCTTTTTTTTTCTGTGCACTCATTCTGCGGTGTGTTTGTCCTCTTGCTGTATCCTCTAGAATAAAAACAAAGCTGTCTGTCTAGAAACATCATCTGCCACAGCTTGGCTCTGCATGTAAACTGATCAAGAGGAGTGTTACTATAAATAGTTTTAGCATTGCAAGACTCCGGGAAAGAAATACCAACTCAGATGACATCAAAGCTGATTGTACCGATACCGAGGAATATAATTGTTTCAGAAAATGTGTATGTGTATGTGCATCCCAAATATATTAAACATGGTCAGAAATGACACTGTGAGATTACTGGCACAGGTATAATATGGTTAGCAAAGGTAAATGGGATCATGAAAAGTGAAAAATAAATAAATATTACTGTTAATCTATTGATCCTTACATAAATGTTATTACAATAACAGTTATTTTGATTTTACAGAAGCAGGCTTTCCTCCTCAAAGAGTATTTGAGTGTTTACTTTTAACCAAGCGTCCCGGGTTTGGGTGTATAGTATCTGATTCTGAGGTCTGCCTCACCAATCACAATGACTGATGTGTCTAAAAAATTTCTGAAAAAGACTTGAACCAATACACAATAGTTTAAAATGAATCTCAAATCTTAAAAACGGTTGTAATGCCTCAATTTAATCAAACTCCAGGACTTAGATGAAACGCTGTCACACTGTTGAACCTCAATAGCCAGTGGCAGTCCTGGGTTTTATGTTCCATCCTCCACCCCAACCATAATCCTGCAAACACAAAGCATTATATTGCTGTAGCATTTAAAACTTCACAAACTTATTCTTCTGCTGCTCCAACTACTGATCTGTTGTGAGTGCTGACTTGTAGTTTGTGGTCCATGTGGAGCTATGCCCTGTGTTTCTGAGGCAGTGAGTGCAGATTACAGCAGCACCTCACACACCCTGTGGGAGCCAGTGAACACCTTCTGCATGAGGGAAATGTATTCTTCCATTAATAATTGACATGCTGTCATGACCGTATCTTTGGTTCATTCATTTTTTACATCACCCTGTACTGGGGCCTTTTTGTGATTCAGCGCTCATAAAACCACTTGTATTTTTCAGCCTTTTGCACAGATATCACACAACACGGCCTGATAAACCGTCTGGTGTGAGAGCATGTCTGTATTTTCTATGAGTACTTTGAAAAGTTTATATATTTAGTGCATGTATGCATTTTCAGTTAATTTGTTTGTTTTTTTTTCTTTGTGCTGGTAAAAGATTACACAATGACAATAAAATGAATCTATTTTCTTAGCAGTATAGCGATTGTTTGTTTAAATTTAGAAATGGTTATGTACATTGACTTACGGCTGTGTTTAGCCATGCATGGTTGTTGTTTTTTTGTATGTGGATATCGAGTAACCTTTGCTATTTGATCCTTCGACTGCATCTTGTAGTGAAACTCCCATGGGGCATTAATTTTTCTGCTGCCTCCGCCTTTGCCTCTGCAGCTTGAATTAAGGTGATAGTTTACATGCTGGCTCTTTCCGGAGAACACCTCTATTTGACCCTTTACATATTGTGTCACTGCTTGAACTGACTGCTCATTTGATCTAGCACTGTGGAGGGCAGGTGAAAGGAGGCTGTGCAGCCAGTAAACTATAGAAACAGCTTTGCACTGCTTTATTACTCCATTCTGGTATATAAATAGATATTTGAAGTATGTTTTTGCAATGGGAAACACACAAGTGTAAAAAAAAAATATTTATTTCCTAATAACAGGGTATTTTGATGCTGGTCCATCAAAAGGTTAGAGACCTTTGCTATATAGAGAAAGCTCTGAAAGTGCAAAAGGCCAGAAGTTAAATGGCTTATGTTAAGGCTGTCAGTGAATGGGAGGTCCACAAAAAACACTGGTGCTGCTTTGGAAGGCTGTTTAATTTACGTAAAATTTAGAGACATTTATTCCCTATTGTGTAAATTATGCTAAATGCGCTAAAAAGCTAATGGTTGCTTCGGCCTGCATTGGTTTACAAAGCCCACGAGAGCATGTGGACCGAAAAGCTACAGTAATATTAATTTATGATGCAGATATTTTTCTGTAAGTGTCCACTCTTCCTATCCACTGGTTGCAAACTGTCTATGTGTAGTATGCATAGAACAGGGGTCTCAAACTCAAATTCCTTGGGGGCCGCAGGATGCAGAGTCTGGGTGAGGCTGGGCCGGATCAGGTATTCTACAAAAAAAGCTTTGTTAAATCCTCTCAAACGTCATTACTAACAGTTCTTTAACTTCAATGGGTTCTTCTGAACCTGAGCTATCATGAACTTAAATGGAATATTGAAGAACATGAATGAGCTGGCTGAGTGGCCCCATTGGATGTCCACTCCCCTCGGTGAAATTGTCAACAAAACATCGGCGTTAATTTGCAGATTTGTCATGATAACAAATGGATAGTGGCGATCAAATTGCCATCAACTTTCAAACAAATCAGCCCATTTCAAATGATCCAATGACGGTAACATTGACTTTGTCCAGCTTAAGGTCAAACATGCTCATTTCAAACACAGTAAGAAGCAGTAATTTTATGACGGCTATGTGATGTTACACGGGCTCCTTCATAGTTGTGAAATGTTTCTCTGCCTGCATCAAGCCCAGCCGATGGCCCGCCCCCAGGAGCCATATACTCCACTGTGATGGTAGGTTGGTTCAGTTCCAGCTTGCACAAAAAGGAACCTTCCACACACAACGTGGTAACGTGCCATTCATATAAAACTCGCAGGGCGCACTAACATTAAACTTTCATATCGTCCTGCAGGCCACAAAATATTGTCTTGCGGGCCGCAGTTAGCCCCCGGGCTGCGAGTTTGAGACCCCTGGTATAGAAGGTCCCTTGCATCAAAAATACTTCTGAATGGGGCCAAAAAAAATAGCTCACTTTGGAGAAGTCCAAGTATTTCCACCAAAATCTAAAAGAATCCCAACTGTTTATGTAAAATGGTTTGGGTTTTATATGTTTTTCTCTGATTGTTTTTTATGTTTTTCATATTGTGTCACATGCGGAAGATTCTCTATTAAAATCCTTGATAATAAAGCGTATATGATGAATTACAGTATTTGTTTTTAGTTTTCATTCTTATTACATAATGCTACAATGTGATTAAACACATTTTCTCTAAAAAATAAATAAATAAAGTTTCTCAGCAGCTAACCTGGCTCCAAGAGGGGGATATTGGCCATGTTTTAAGTCAAGGAACCAACCAATCACTTAGAGACTGTATATTTCACGGTGACAAGTTACTTAATGTTGCTGTAAAAAAAAAAAAAAATACTTCATTTAACACCCCATTTTATCACATGCCGTTGCTAACCACTTCAGTACTGTTTTGTTCACATTTGACACATTTTTTCTGCAGTTGAAGCTAATCCACACCACTGGCTCTGTTAGCTTCACTTCTTCTTGCAGCTAAGAGACAATTATTTGAGCTGGAATCACTGAAACAAACAGTGCAGAAAAGATTGTTCTTGACAAGGCAATTCATGAGACTCTGTGTGCATTTGTCCATTTGCTGGATTCGAATACGTGCTGGTGACAAATGAGTTGCAGGGCATAGTGTTTCGATAGCAGCTCACTCAATCTCTGTCAGCAGTTTACCCAGTCCAGATAAAACATTAAAGACAAAGCACTGACAATACAGGGCCATCTGGGGCCACTTTAAACTAATACCATAGGGCAGGGTAAGGCCTCCGTCAATTAAAACTCTATTAGAATAATTGTAATGAGATAATCTAATTCATGCGACAGCTGAGCCTTGACTCAACTCAAAAGGAAACAAACTCAACGGGCAACATGGTTTGAACTCAGGACGGGCAAATTGTATCTTTAGTCAATGTAAAAACAATTTGTAAAGAGCTATGGCACCGAGATGAATAAAGACAAGGGCACAAGAGAATCAGTAAAGAAGATGCCTGAGCTCTAGGGAGACAACTGAAAGGTAATATTTTACTCCAGAGAGCATCAAATAGCAAAAGTTTTGTGAAGAGTCATCCATATCACAATGTTCCACTGGCTATGCTTTCCTCGGACTTGGAGGTTTGACAGAAATTTGATGAATGGCCAGTCTCATGTCTTCGGTGGAATTGCAAGAGCATAGATCTCTCATGTGGAGGCAGCTGTGGACTTTACTAATAGCAAGTGAGAACAGGAGGCCGAGTGCCAACAGGAGCCCTTGTTTCTGGCCACAATCTTGCACTTATGTCACATGTTAAACTTTACTGAGAGCCGTTTTAACCCCCATCCATTCATTCATCCATGTTTTATTCACTGTTATACCTTGTTAACATTACACAGAATACATTGCATTGGACAATCTTTGCTTGTTGACAGATACAGGATGGACACTTGTTTTGAATTGTGAGAACAGTAGCATTAAAAAAAAAGATGTGTTGCTAAAGCTAAATGCTATCCATAACCAAGCCAATATCTTGATCAATAGTGTGATATGTATTTAAATAATAAAGATATCCTTGCCCTCTGTGGAAAAGCGGACATACAGTAAGATCATGTGACCAGATTTGTAACGGTGACATTCACACTGTGATGGGAGATTAGAGGGAAGGTCATCGTGTGTGCGTGGTGTCCTCAGTGAGCAACCATATCTGGCTTGAGAAATCCAATTATTAGCAGCACACAGTCGTTTACAGTATGATTCAATGTGTGTATAAGGGTGTGTGTCACTCTGCACCTGTTCAGTCGGCCATGTAAAGGGGCCTCTTAGGGTTTGACAAGATGATGCCGCTGCCAGTTCATTTCACCCTACAGCAATATTTATTGAGCGGATTATGAAAGTCAGATGCTATGATGCAACTCAATTTATTATGAGGCGATGGCAGATCATGTGTCATTGCCTCGTCTCTTTATTGAGTCATTTCCTAATGTCGCTGCGCCCTCATGGGTTAATCCCTTACTGCTGTAGATTTTTATAGCACCTTTAATTATTATTATTTTTTATTATTCACCCCTTTTGTTGCTTCTAAACATTACTTCCAAATTAGACTCAAGTTAAAACGCTTGTCTAGTCGGTAATGCTGTGCAGATGCTACTCAGAACCCAATGACTGCTCCTTCAAAGGGAAGGTTTTACTACAGTGTGCATATAGTGTGTCTTCTTTACTTCCTGGCAACCAAACATATACAGTATGCACACATGTCAAGCTCTGTGCGATATCATCTCAAGAATGGGTGCAGTGTTTTGGCCGCGATGATTAGCTCGCAGCAGGTGCTAGCTTGCTTGGCAGTCCCTAGAGTGGCTCACAGGAAATACAAGCTAATTGCTGCAGGTGATAATATCATACAATAAAGTGGCCAGCCTATCAAAGAAGAAGAAAAAATAATAAAGTGCTAAGTGGTCATATGTCTTCACTTGTAATTTGAGAATTAACTCTCGCCCCTTTTTCTCAGCTCTCCAAATGCACAACACACATCCACAAAATGTAGAGACCCCTTTAGCTGAATGTGCCAACTTACATTCAACAGCAGGCTAAATAATATTATTGTGTAACTGACATTATTCCTGTGAAATTATTCACCTTTGTTTCTATTTCTTATATTTGACTATAACTTTCAGTTGGTTCAGGTTAAGAAAACTAAATAATGATACACTCTGTTTGCATATGAAAATGTAAAGGTTAATCTTACGCCACTCTTACTTAGTTGAGTACAGTGTCTTGTTTACCTTTACATTACACTTTACATTAGTAACGATTGTACCTGTCTAAATAAGAATTGATTTGTTTTGACAATGCACATACAATAAAACAATGAATTATTATGTCTCTGTTTTTATTGATGCCAGCAAGGCATTAATTAAAGAATATACTTATGAGAATCACTATCTGCACAGGCAGTCAATAGCTTTAGCGGTCACAAATGTTACGTGTTTGTGTGTTATGCATGGGGCAGTGTGACCCTTTTTAACTCATCAATATCTCCCCTCTGCTTCCTCCTGTAGATGGTGTACAAGCCGTGGCTGTGCTCTCAGTACTTCCAGATCAACCAGTACCACTGCGCTAATCGAATCCGCTGTGATCAGTACTGCTTCGAGGTGCAGCAGCGGTGCCCCTTCATCCTGCCTGACAA